>JAVBJF010000062.1:0-1348906 GCA_033439095.1 Pseudococcus viburni | reverse complement strand
TCGTATAATAGCTGGTTTTCTACAAATTCTCGAGAATCTGAATTATAAATGTTTTATGGAATCTCGAGGAGTAGATTTGAAAACGATATATGAATTTTTTTAAAGCAGTTTTTTCAAATATGAAAGATTTCTGCAATTTTGTGAAATTCAACCCCCATTCAAAAATCTCCTCTTCTAATAGATTCTGAAATGTCTAAAATCCAGATTCTCGAGAATCCATGTGAAACAATACTTATACCTAGCTTTGTACAGGTGCTCATCTCACCTCAGGCGTAAAAGTGACGAAAATTATGATACCCAGTCCAAAGATTCCGCCTCCAGATATTATAGATTCAGATTATCATACGAACAATATTTAGGTTCGTTCCATGACAAAATATCACCCAAATGAATCATTGTTTTAATTTCTTGACAAAATTTTCAAATTTTTCTAAAATTTACCGAAGGCGCGAGGAATATTGAAAAAAAATTGACCATGATATAATATTGGAAAATGATAATTTTCCGTCGTTTTTGACAAAACGATCGGAAACGATTATAATAGAATATTGAAAAATGGTCGATTTTCGTCGTTCTTGACGAAATAACGAAAAACGACAATTTTCCAAAACAGAATTATCTCACCGATTTTCGCCAAAATTCAGCTTCTAGAACGAGCGAGAATCAACAGCCTAGCTGAAACAAAAAGTCAAGATGTTGAAAACGGAAAACAGAGACCTCCGCGACAAAAAAATACCCCAGCCCTTAACACGAGTATAGAATACAACGCAACTTATGACGTTTTAACGTTGAAAAAGCCCATAAAAATTTCTCCTGCGTTCTTACAGTACTTAAAATGATGACACGAGGCTTATAAAACCACCGAATCTTTCTTAATGATAAGTCGGCGTAGAAAAATTCTACTCGACTTTCGTCCAAACAGCACGAAGAACACGAGGTTGGAAGGGGAAACTCCGGTCGAAAGTTTCAACTGCCAAGTTGTATTAAAAAACCTCCCTTATGCTTTCCATTCGTTTGTACGTTCGCCTCGAATAATATATTTATCGACTCGGTTCGCTTTATTTCAAATAATTATGACACTCGGGAAAGTTTCAGTTTCGTGTGTCGCAGATTCAAGAGCGAACTTACAACTTGGAAAATATTTCCGAGACCTTGAAACGTTCGAACTAATGACATGGAACTTTTTCTTATCGACCAAGATGAAATATACAGTGAGTTCTGATTTTGGGCAAGGGAAAAAAAGAGGTGAGATAGAACATCGCTCTTGACCTTTCCCTTCTGTTATAAAGTGCGATTCAGTTCGAATGATACGCAACGCGGACTATCGAGCAAAAAAATCTAGGAAATTTTATTCAAATCTCATGACAAAAAGGCTCCGGTGTACTTAGATTCGTGCTAAGCTCGGAATATAAATAAGTTTCAACGTCAACATACGCTCTAATAGATTTCCACACAGCTCGCCATTTCTTCTTTTGCGCTGCTTTTGTATTAATTGCGATGTTACACCGTAGACGAGGTTTTTTTAGCGTCGTTCGGTGCGAACGAAAAAAGCTCCTTGGAATACGAAATTTTTTCCACGATATGTGTATCGAGAAGAAAGTATGTATAGAAAGTATAAACGCACCAGCGATTCGAGAAAGTATCTTTGTGAAGAAAATACGTATTCAAAGGTGGTGTCTCGAAACGAACTAGATGCTGCGGTATAGCGATTATCGATATGGAAAGGCGGCGAAGTGCGGGGTTTCGACGATCTTCATGCTAAATGCGAGACATTTAAGCGAAGAAAACCCCGAATTATTAGTTTCGTAAAGAGTCACCTTTTTCGACTCGGTGTAACATGTTATCGCATACGATGGTGGCTTTTATTCGTACGATATATGGTACGCGGTTCAAGTACATACGAGTATGTTCAGACGAAAAGAACATTCTTGGTGGATGTTTGAGGAAGGGGAATAAGCTAGTTCGAGAATCGAAATGAATGTGTTTTTTGACGTTATTTTTTCACGACCATATTACAGCGTTGGAGAAATCGTCGTTTTCGGTCCTTTTTGAAAATACAACTTGAAACGACCATGAAAAATGGGCGTTTTTTGAACAAAATTCTCAAAACGACTAAAATACAATTTTGGAAGATGATCGTTTTTCATCGTTTTCAATGAAACGACCACGGAAAATTATTGTTTTTTGTCGTTCTATCAATTACAAACTGAAATCAATACCTTAAGAACTTCCATAAATGACTTTCAACAAACCCTCGCCTCGCTGGGTTGACACTGGCTCAAGTGAGTTCAAAATTCCCTTTATTGAATAATTCTTTGCAACAAATCACACTGTGTACAGTATGGATTTGTATATTTTTTTTAGCGACCATAAAACAACTTTTAGTCCAGGAATTATAGCAAAATTTTTACGTGAACCTTGGAATCGTTGGGGGAAAGCTGAATTTTACATTATTTGTACATAATAGCCTACCAAACATACTCCTAAAAGTTGCACCCCCCCAACTCACCGGCTACCCCCGCAAGAGGTCAATAACCTTGGCGAATATACGTTTTTTGACTGTAGTGCCGAAAGGTAGGGTCGGAGAGGGAAAAGTGGTGAAATGAAAAATGTTCTACGTGAAATTTCCTACAAACTTGACCGGTTCAGTTCTCAAAATTGCGAGATTCGACGTACAATGGGGGTTAAACTTTTTCAACTTGGAAAATTTTATTTGAAAAAATGATAATTTTTTTTGTAATTTGAAGTTATAATGGGCTCAAAAATATGCTGTGAAAAGTTGCACCCCCCCCCAACTCGACGGCTACCCTCACAAGAGGTCAATAACCTTGGTGAATATACGTTTTTTGACTCTAGTGCCGAAAGGAAGGGTCGGAGAGGGAAAAGTGGTGAAATAAAAAATGTTCTACGTAAAATTTCCTATAAATTTGACCAGTTCAGTTGTTCTCAAAATTGCGGCATTCAACTTACAGTGGGGGTTAAACTTTTCCAAATTCGAAAAAAATTGAAAAAAATAGGTAATTTTATGTGCAATTTTAAATTAGAATGGGCTCAAAAATATACTGTCAAAAATTGCATTCGGCAACTTGTGATCCACCCCCGTATGAACACATAAAATTATCAATTTTTTCAAATTTTTTCCAAGTTGGAAAAGTTTAACCCCCACTCCTAAGTCGAATGTTGCAATTTTGAGAACAACTGAACCGGTCAAGTTTATAAGAAATTTCACGCAGAACATTTTTTATTTCTCCACTTTTCCCTCTCCGACCCTTCCTTTCGGTACTGCAGTCAAAAAACGTATATTCGCAAAGGTTATTGACCTCTTGCGGGTGTAGCCGGTGAGTTGGGGGGTGCAACTTTTAGGAGTATGTTTGGTAGGCTATTATGTACAAATAATGTAAAATTTAGCTTTCCCCCAACGATTGCGAGGTTCGCGTAAAAATTTTGCTATAATTCCTGGACTATTTGTAAAAATGGTCGTTTTTTGTAATTTTCTAAAGGAACCACGAGAAACAACCATAAAAACTTTGGAAAACTGTCGTTTTTCATCGTTTTTGAAGAAACGATCATAAAACGACCACATTATGTAGAACTTTGGAAGATGGTAGTTTTTTGATGAGACAACTAGAAACGACAATAATGCAATGTTTGAAGATGGTCGATTTTCGTCATTTTTGGAGAAACGACCACCACCATAAAAAAATTTCGGAAAATATCGTTTTTCGTAGTTTTTGAAGAAACGACCAGAAACGACCGTATACTACTTTAGCCGGGATTTATCAAAAAAATTAGCATGTAGGCCTTCGACGCGTAACAAAAATAGAGCCAGGAGCTCTCAAAGTGATGCCAATTTTGAAAACGAAACCGGGGTTTTGTCTTCTGTGGATAGGTATCTTTGAAAAAGTGCCGTTTCTGTTTGTATTTTCTCCTTGATCCTTAACCTTGAAATTGAATTCCATTTTTTGCAGTCCACAAAAGGGGATTGGAAATTTTTAGATTGTAGAATTGAAGATTTTTTGATTTTCATCAATTCAAATTGCCCACATCACTTCCATCACCTCGTCTAGCAGAAACATTTTCTGGTCACTGAGTGAAGCTTGAATTGTGATGAGAATGTTTGATGAATTTTCATTTTATTGATACTGATTTCATTTTAATTTACTGAATGTTTCTAAAGTTTGAGAAGATCATTCTGTGGTCTGAAAGTCTGAAGTGTAAACCAGCAATTTTTTTGGTCTTTTCTCAATCAAAAATTACATTAAACTGTGATTTTTTTGACTAGCAAATTGAGACTGAAAAACTTCCCCAAAAATTAATTAAAATTTTTCCAGATTAATCAATTCGAGATTTGGATTGCAAGGAGATTGCATTGCTTTGAATATTTTTTTTAATATTCGTGTTTTTTAACAATTTGTAGTGTAGGCAAGTGAATCAAAAAAATTTTTTGGTTTGCTGGAATTTTATTTTTTCTGGAACTTGTCGAAAGTGACACCATGAACATTTTCTGAGAAATACACCCCCTCCCCTCCTCAGACCTCATGTCAATTTTTTCTAGAAATCAAACCCCTAAAGTTGGATTTTCATTCCCACCGTCCAAGGTTTGGTTCTAGGCAAAAATAAGTTAGTGAGGTAAAGTAACAATGGATTGCGTTTTTACGATCGCCCTGAAAATTAAAAAAAATTGTGTTCTGTTTCTGTTGAAACAGAATGCGGTGTCTGAAAGAGTGGAATTTTAATAATTATCTAATACGTAGGTTTCAGATTTTTTTCATGAATTCATTGTCTGTGGGAATTTTTCTCCTAGTTTCCATTTTTTCGAATTCGTCAAACAAGATTTCTCAAATATTGTATTTCTTGTGACACTCACTTCACGAGGTTTAAAATGCTTCCAGATGAAGTGAAAAATAATTGCGAATCAAAAAATTCAATTATCCGCTATTGGCCTCTCCAATTTTTTTTCTCCTAAAAATCATTAAAAAATGAATATAACACGCTTTTAAGCTTTATTTTTCCAAAGATAATGAAAATGAAGTAGGTATGTAATATCAACTTAAGTAACAAAAATCAACTTGAAAGAATAAAATTTGGCATTGTAAGTTTGGTAAATTGGAATACTTACTAAAAAAAAGTTATCGATTAGTAGAAACTAAAAAATTTTTGAAGCTTTAAAGCTTTTGAGGATTTTTTTGAATAGTGAAAATATGAGTAATACAAACGTTAAGTAAGTGAAATCAAATTTCAAGGTATAAAATTTGACATTATGGGAATTTAGAAACTTGTTTCCTACGATCATCAGGTAGGAAGGTGAAGAGCCTTGGAGAGGGATCTTTTATGGGAAATACAAGACGAGCCGTATGATTATACCGCGATTTCAATGTTCCACCATGGAAATTTGCTTACAGAGTGTATCAAAGCCTCTGAATCCATTTCTGAGATGATTTTGACTCCAGCTCCAATGCCGGATTTATGGGGGGGGGGGGGGGTCGAAATAAAAAATCTCTTGACCTTTCAAGTCTGTTTCCGATGCTATTTTACCAAAAAATAAAACCATGATAAGGGAGTAAGGGAAAACGCCGAAATGAATGATTTTCCGTCGGAATGCCTGTTTTTCAACTCCAAGAATCCATTTCTGAGGTTATCTTGACCCGAACTTCAAATGATACCAACTGGGCGTAGAGAAAAAGTGAAGGGGCTGAAGTTGAAATATGTGTTCTGAGGACTCCTCAAAAATGGATTCTTGGAGTTGGAAATGTGGATTTCGATCGAGTGATTTTACACTTCAATCCCCCCTTTCCATCTGGTAAAAGCAGCTGGATTTTTCTGAGAGGCATAATTTTCAAGATATTTTCGAGTAAAGTTGAACATTAGTGGAGGTTTGGCAGCCAAAAATTGATTTATCATTTAGTTTTTCTCGATTACCTCCACTAATGTTCAACTTTACTCAAAAATATATTGAAAACCATGCCTCTCAGAAAAATCTAACTGCTATTACCAGATAGGAAATTTCATTATCTACAATTTTGGTTCTTATCATTTTTGTCGTAGGACGCTTATTTTGCTCAAAATGTTACTTTTTGGTAGGTAAGGTACAAAAAAAAGGAGATTTTTTCACAGAATCTAGGAAAGTTTAAGGTGTAACTTTTTAAAAAAATGAGATAGAGAGGTCTGCGATTGGTTCCATTCTATTCGCCATAAAATTTCCTATAGGACTAGTCAAAAAAAATTAAAAAAATTTTTTCTTGAACCCGTGTTTGTTGTTCTCGAACCCCCTTATTTTTTCAACCCCACACCCCAAAAGCAAATTTTTGTCAAAGAAATTATGTTTCCCTTCATTAGTTACATAAAAGCAACCAAAATTTGGCAATCGGAACCCAGACACAAAAATCGTATCGACCTGTGTTATTTTTGCGTAAAACCAAGCTCCAAGGAGGTATAGGGATGAAACCACCATTTTATTGGGTTCAACCTCCATAAAAATATTAGCACTTTCAGCAGAAGTTGATGGGAGTCACCCTCGTCAATTTCCAGCAATAAAATTCTCACTATCCCAAAATGTTTTTTTTTCCTTCAAAATCATGCCAATTTTCCTACCCTATTAGGACAGATTTTAAAAATGTCTCTTAGAATTTTAGATTCATGTGGCATGATTCTGATATGTTTGGAGATTATCCAGAGTCAGAATGAAATTCATTGATTCCTCCCACGTATTAAATTGAATTCACTCCCAAATATTTCCGGGATCAAAATCCTATACCTAATCCTACGAAAGACGAGTAAAGAGAAAGGGTTGAAGTATTGCAAACAAAGTAATAAAAACAATGTACCGAAGTGGTAGTTTGACCCTTTATAAACAATACATCTATAATTTAACTTGAAACAAACAAGTTTAACCTTTACATTACGGAATTTTCCACAAATCCGTGCATCGATGAAATGACACATTCTTCCAAAATATGGGTAAAACAATCCGAAAACATTTCGTTCGCCGACGTGCGCCCCAAGTACTCATACATATTTTACCACCGTTTGCAATATTTATAACGACGTGACACGAGACAGGGAGGAGAAACAGTAAACTGCGACTACGACGTCAGACCGCACAATAAGAAATCATCTAAAATGCACCCAAACACGCTCCAGCGTTTTTCGCGATCGTCAAAAAGATTTATATTTTTTCACGTCGGTTCGAAAAGTTTCCAGGTGTGTGCGATATTAAATCGCTGAAAAGTTATAAATTACCGCTAGGCGCTTTTAAATGTTTAGCAGTTTTTCAAACATTGGACTAGTTTTCCTAAATACCTACGGCGCTGGCATTGCTGGCGAACGACGAACAGCCGAGCTTGTTCTTTCGCTACTCGTAAAACGTTTTATTACTTCGAAAGGCCGATAAGTTATGATACCGAACGTAAAGCTTCCTGTTATTGTTTTCTTTTTTCTTACTTTTCTGTCAGCGTGTTTTTCCTCCTTGAATACCTACTTACACTGGGAAATTCTCCTAATCGAACCGATCAGTCTGTTTAACATTATATCGAACTTACCCACGAAATAAATCAGCTTCGAATACGATCAGTCCTTTTTATGGGAGGTTTTTACGTCGTAAAAATATCAACGATATTATATTAATTCAATATTAATAACATTCGAGCGAAGAAAATTTTCAAACTTTGATACCTACCTCTTCCCTTCCGCAAATTCTCTTCCTCGAAAAAAACTCCAATATCAACAGATCTAACGAAATCTCATCCGGAATATAAAAAAATACGACGAAAAAAATACCAATTTTCGGCACGTAAATCGAAAACGAAAAGCAAAAAACACCCACCACCAGAGACTTCCATCTCAATCTCGAATCACGGCTACTACGCGGGCCATTCCAACACATATCCTAACATCGTACGAGTAAATTACGACGACAAAGAATCACCAGCCGTCCAAAAAAATCTAACCTATCACACGCGAAAATGAACCGTATAAAAACCGAAGACGTATACACCATGTATACAACGTCGTATTGGTTTTTATTTCGATGCTCTCGTAAGACCCAATGAAGAAAAATAAAAAGATTTCTGCCATAGCTATCGTATCCTATCGCAGAGGAAAAGAAACCGGAGCACGGACGTGACTGTATTAAAAATTGACAGCGTAAAAATCTGTATCAAAGTATCTCCGCCTGATGTAAAAACGTTCTGGTGTAATTTCCAACCTCTCTCGTGCTCCGTCCTCGTCGTCCGACAACATATTTTTATTATCAGTAAAAATCTGTCGGTGGAGATGGGCGAGTACGCCATTGAGAATAGCGGAGGAGCGAATAAAGTAAATATAATATTGAAAAGTGATTTTTATACGGTAACTCGGGAACAAAAAATACTACAGTACGAGTAGATTAACCTGCAAAACAAATAACAGCATGTTTATTCTTCTGGGGAAAAAACTAATTGCGAAATAACCTTTGTATTGGACCGAACTGATGTAAAATTGCTTTTTTTTTCGCTTCTGCTCGAGATTATATTGCAGAGCGGCTGGGCGACGAACGAATTTAATAACTGATTGGATAGCGAGGCATCGTCCTAAAAACCTGCCTCTTGCGTGAATTTTTTCACCTCATTATAGCAGAAAGTCACCCTGGGTGAGATGATGGTAGAAAACGTCTCAGGGTTTGTAATATCAGCTATGTTTGGTCGCAGTGGCGTTGGAAGCTTTTTTTTGGAAGGGTGGAACGTGAGTACCAAAACTTGAAATAAAAGACGGATTTTCAGAGGGGGGGAGCAAAAAGATCTTTTTTCCCACTGTTGATCCAAATAATTCATAGTATAATTGTGATTTTGTTCATGCTCGAGCGAAGAGCTGAAAAAATTGGATGTTTAATGCCCAAAAAAAGGCCCATTTTCATGTTTCAATGCTTCAAAAAATTCCTATGGGATGTGGGGGGGGGGGGTGCAATGCAACCCCTGTACCTCACTTTCCAACGCCACTGTTTGGTTGTTCATAATTTGTGTATTGTGGTATTCCAAAGCACGAGGACTGACGAGGGGGGTAGGCATCACACAGCGTCGCCTTTTTCTTGCATAAAATTGAAAAAAAAATTCAGTAAACGCTTATTTTAGGTGAAAGTTATAATAATTATGAATGTATCGAGTTGTGCTTGAAAATAGTTGTAGGTATTGTATATTATTATTTTTTTCAGTTATTTGAAGCTTATTCTTAAACTCGTAATTTCAAGTAAAGATTTATTAATGAAATTTTTCAGAAAAAAAAGTTTTTTCCGCGCTATCGGAGAGAGAAATACAGTTTGAATTATGAAAAAATAGGGGGAGGGGGGGGGTGTATTTATTTAAGAGAAAAAAATTGAAAAATTGATCACCTTTTTCGAAAAATCTGTGTTGATGCCTGGGGGAGTTTATCATAGTATTGTGTATGGACTGTGACTATGTAATTTGAAAATGGATTTACTGAAAAAAATTCACCAATTCGTTACATAAGGTGATATTAAAAATTGGATTGGTTTTCATTAAGAATAATATATTTTTTATTTTAAACCTATTTATATTTTTTCTTTCAAATTTAATTTATTTTTAGATTTTAATTCAATTCTTGGTTCTTTCAACAATAATTTTCAACATAATTTTCAAGTTGAATTTAATTATTTTCGATCATTTTTAATATAATTTTTTTCAATCGAAAAGATTCTTAAATGAAAACATCTTGGGTTCTTTTGACCCAAATGGACTGACATTTTTGAGTAAAAGTAATGGAGCGTACCTTCGAATTTTGAAATTGAAATTGCTCAAATACAAAATATATCGAAGTAGCCCCGAGACAAGAATGCCTTTGACAACGACTTTTGAACATTTTCCTGGCAAAATTTCCGGATAAAAATAAAAAAATTCAGATCACCCAACTTTTAGTAAATTTGATCAACAATCGATTTCCAAAGTTACGTCCAACTTTTTTGAATTTTGGCCAACTTTCAAGTTTAAATACTAAATTTACTAAAAAAATTTACAGAATTTCTCAGATATAATTACGAACACCTCAATGACAAAGTGCTTCTTAAACTCCATTGTATGATTATTAATGAGAAATTTTATGTATTTATTATTTAGATGTTTGAGTTTTGATTCTTATCTTTCTTGTCTGTGAAATTTGGCAATTGTTAAAATGCACGGTTTGAAAATCCAGTCGAATTTTAATTTTATCGTAATATTGTCTGAATATAAAGGTTCGTATGGATTGCATTTTTTGGATAATTGAAAAAAAAATTCATAATAAGCTAATCGCCATGCCAGGGAAAAAGTGCTACCGGTACGTTCTTCGTTTTTCGGGAAAAAATGTATAAAAATCGGGAGGGGGGGTTAAACAATAGGTACCATTGACTTTCATTTTTTTGGGATAAGTACAAGTGAAATTTCTGGATACTTACATTAAGACAGTCATTTACGTTGAACAAGTTGTATTTATTGAAATGTAGGGGCTAGTTATGTAAGATTTACAATTTCGTTGATCCTGAAATATCATAAAAAATTTACCAGTACTAGTACAGTGGATACTAATAAGATGTACAATATCATTGTTATCGTCAATTTAAAAAGAGGTGGCAACGAGGGTAGGTAATTAATTTCAGTCTTAAAACCGGGTTGAAATAGCCAGCTTTTGTCAAAACAATATGATTTATTGCAAAATATATATTTTTTAGTGCTCTTTGGGTTGTCAATGAGCGATATTTTGAAAGAATTGATTTCGAACGAAATTCTCAGTTCATCAATGCACTAAAAATTGAAATATTTTCGCTCAACATTTTTTTTAGAAAATTCTCTTCTTGGCGCACTGAGCACACAATTTGTATAGAATTGAAGACCCGAATTCCAAAGCGGGCTTAGTCCATGCAAGTGTATATGAGAAAAGGTACTTAGGTGTAATCTATTTTTCAGTACATTTAAGTCCTTTTTCTCATATACTGTTGTATGGACTAAGCCCGTTTTGGAATGCGGATCTTCAATTGTACTGTGTTTTGGCCGAAATTGACGATTTGAGACATATTCTACGACCGAAATACCCCCTCCTCTTCCCCTCCCCTGACTGGTTTTTGTAATTTATGAAACTCTACTTATGTGTACTTACTCTGAACAGCCACCTTGACCTTCTATAACGAATTTTCAATTGATAATTTAATTATGAATGCTGATCTCAAAATACGTATTCTCCACAAAACACCATAATATTTACGTGGTTATATATAATAAATTAATATTTAAACCTATTACGATTTTTATACAAAAATTAGCCGAAGAAAACGCGGGATAAAAATACCCTCGAAATTGTTTTGAAAAGCTCTATGATATGCATAAAGTTCGAAAAAGCTTTTTATTATGTCGGGGTCAAATGGATGAAATATGTTTATGTGTTCGTCAACGAACCATTATAACATATTGAATACGTATGAAACCATCGGGAAACTTGGTACCAGTCACTGGTGCTTTTAGCAAACGAGAAATAATCAATTTCACGTTTACTTTTTTAAATACACAGTTCGCTGCGTGTATAACGATGAAACCTTGTTGCTTCGAATGTTGATACATAGGTATACAAAACAATACGATAATACATACATTGAGGAAGATATTCAATAATATTGAGCTTTTGGTTATCAAATTCGAAAATAATAAAGCTGAAATTGAATTTTAAATTACGTCCATGTACAGCCATGTACATTCTCGAGGCAAATAATTATAGGTTCATTTTACATTCCGGTAGTTTTTGTGTGTGAGGGGGGGCAATTCCAAAAGGGAGGTATCTCGTGTTGGTCCCCATCAGCCAAATTGGGTTAAAAATTTAGGAATTTGAAAAAAATGTATATTTTTTAATGTAGGAATTTCCAAAAAAAATATGAAATTCTGATTTTTCACAATTTTTTTAATTTTGTGTGTGGGGAGGTTACAATGTTACATACCTGATTTTTTCCGGGTGTCTACTTTCTGAATAACATGGTAAACCTGGAAAAGTCGAGGAAAATCATATAAAAAATTGCTCATTTGTTTTGATCAACATTGATGGTCGATTTTCACTTTGCTGATGGACACAAAACAATCCTCAACTTTGTTTTTCTTTTTTAGAGGTTTTTTAAATCGCCGTGAAATTGGATTAAACACTTTTTTTAGCTCAAATTCTAAAATATTTTTTAAAAAAATGGTTCTGGCCTCAACAAAAATCACCTATACCTATATACGCCCTCTGAAAAAAATGAAAATTTTTTTACATACAGATTGTCATTAGAATCATTATTTGATTACAATGCCTTACTTCGGTAATTCTGCTGACCTCCTAGGAGCTGAAAACAGAATATGAAACGTCCGCTTCTTCTTTAGTTTGATCGAGCTTTTTCTTGAGATAGTTAAATAAATACATATTTGCTAATTTTTTGAGATATTATTTTTCGAATTTTGGTAGTTGGAAGAGAATTTGTATTTTTTTGGTCACATTTTGGGAAACTTTACTGGGGGTGTGAAGTGATGAATTTTCAAGTTTTGAAGGTCGTTTTTTTGCGAAAAATTTTCGCCCTCGCTTCGCCTGGGCTCATCGCATTTGTATATCGCATCGCAATAATTGATATTTCACCCCTCTTCAATTTATTATTTATTGGGCCAAGCCGAAAAGATTGTATTAGGAACTTTCGTAAAATTTATAAATTTGAGGTATGTGTTGGGGGGGGGGGGGTATTAAATTGTGAGGAAATTTTTGAATTTTCAGACTGGAAACATCCGAACTTTTAGTCTCACGATTTGGTTGACAGCAAAGATTTTCCTTTTTATTTGAATTTTTTTTTCTGTTTTCAATTCAAGGTTTCAAGTTTTTGTGCTGAGTTGAGAGGGAGGTGACGTAAAAAATTTTCATAATTGAATTTAAGTCGTTTTTGTGGCCGGAAAAGGGAGCACTTAAAAATCTCATAAGAACTACTGATTTTTGAAAAAAAAAATTGTTGTACATTATGCAATATGCATTTTAAATCATTCTTCTGCACAATTTAATCCCCCTTCTCTATCCTTCAGGAATAACATATTAAAAAGGTCTGGAAAATTTCGAAAAATTGGTCTGGAAAACCTGACGAAGTCAGGGAAAATCATTTCTGAGATATACTGGACACCCTGGTAGATATGCGTATTTTAACCCCAAAAAATTATCTTCCAAATTTGATTTATTTTTGGTGAAATTTTAATCAATTTTTGATAAATTCAAATAACCGATACTTTCGGTGATGAAACCAATACTACCGATGCTCCTTCCAATATCTTCGGCCAGTTGTTTGTTTCGAAGCCTGCCAACTACACATTCAACATTAATACCTTACCACAAACTTGATAATGCTTTCGAAAAATTATCTCAATACCTTGGATAGTTCTTTGGTGTAGTTAATAAATAATAAAGAGTGAAGCTGTTGAAATAAGGAATGCTATAGTAAATATTTTCATTGCCTTGTAGGTAAAGGTATCTACGTACTTGATATTCCAATTTTGGCGCTGAATTTTTTTTTGGTGAATTTTCAACCGTATGCAGGAGTTTGGTATTTATATTGTATGCGTCGTTGTCTTGGAAATCTGGAATCACGTATTGGGGCTTCTGTTGTGGTAGCTGCAGATATCTAGGTTTTATTAAAAATACTTAATTACGGATGATTATTTTCATAGCTGAAAATTGCTCTCCCCCATAGAAAATGTAATCTGAATTTCATCAAAATTTAACCAATTCTGGCAAATCTCCAGCCAAAGGGGGGAAATTTTCTACGCTCGTTGAGATTCGTAGGAATTGGCAATGATTTATAAAAATATTAAATTACAAGAAATTTTCATTCGCGAATATTTTCAGCACTTTCCTCGCATATTTTTCGTCATTCGCCAGTAATTGAATATAAAATCATGCTCGAAAATCAAATTTATTCCCCACATCGTAATAATTGCTACGTTTTCAGAATGGTATCCTCGCAAGAAACACAGAATTTTCTATACTTTGGGTTATTTTTCTATAGAAAAAAACACGTCATTGACGTCACATCCGACGTATAAATAATTCAAACATATTCGCTCCTCGTTTGCGGTAATTCTCCGTAACGATTTTCGCACGCGGTTTTATTCGAAACGACAATAACAGAACCGACTGGTACGCGAATTTCGAATCCGACCGCGATGTTTTTCTTTATAAATTCGCCGAATTTGACGCTTGCGGACCGATGAACTTTCGGGGCGGGAATTTTGAATTCGTAATTAAAACGATCGCGTCGAGACGATGTCCGAATCCATTGAAGGATTTGACAAGCGGTGTTGATTGTTCGACGCTCGTGTAGGTTTGAGCGTCCGACTATGTAAACATCATAAAGTTATTTCCAATGTCCATATAGTTTTATTCGTGTATTCCATGTTTGTCGTGGGTAAATTTAGTAAAAAATTCATCGTATTTGCTTATAGGCATACGTCGATTCATGCTGAAATGTAAACGAACTCGCCTATCGTGTGCTCATGGCCTCAAAAGGACTTTATAGTCTATCTAGGTCTAGCTATAAAATTTATCAAGCTGGAATTATTTTTCATCGATGTCAGTGGTACCTTTGACAAGCTGTGTGGGTCAAAGTGGCTTCTTCATTGAATGTTTTCGGTGCCCAGGTAATGATAGGTTGTCGTTATCTTTGGGTGTGTTCGTAATTTGAAAACATTTGAATTTTTTCAGCACGTGTGTCCCATAAAATGGCGGAATTCGTTATTTCGGAGTTATATGCCTATTTCGTAACACGTCGTGGTATTATTTTCCTGATTTACTCGCGATGTGTGGGGAATTAGGAAATTCTACGAATGTTACTCAGAAATTAATTAAACGTGAACGAATATGACTGCAGCTTTGATCTGCGACTGTTTAAGCTTCCTCGAGAGTCTTATTAGTGTTTTAATTAACTATTTAGAGGAGTTACCTCGATTTACGTTCAACTTACGTAAGCTCCTTGGGCGTTGATTGTTATGACTGAGGAGATAGGTTGGTAAAAAAAATTCTGCTAGTTTGTGGAAAATATTTCGATTTTCTTTTACGAAAAATAAGTTGTTTAAGGTTATCGACAGCCCGTCGCATCGTAAAATACGAGAAATCTCATTTGAATAATTGGAATTAGAATATCTCGATCGAGCATGCGACTTGTATTCGCACACTCGCTAATTTCTTTCGTCCCGTCAAATATTCCCCTCTTCTCCTCAGCCTCATTCGTCGTGATCCGGTCGTAATCACGTACCGGTATCTTTGATCATAAAATTAAATACGACTAGTCGCACGAACAAAAAGAAAAATTAATTTACAATTACACGAAAGACCATTTGGAAAATATTTATTATTCGATAAGAAAACAACTAGCAAATACACCGGGGATGAATGTGTTAGAAAAAAAAGAGAAAGTTTTATTCAAAACGGCTCGCGTACGTGAATTTTCAACCCTGACACGCGATTATTTATATGTTTCAAAGTTACGACTCCGAATAGAATTTTTTCAGCATTTTTTCCTTTTTTTGGATCATACGCACGCAACTTTTGACACGTTTGGATTTTTTTTATTATCCAAATGCATAGTGCATTTTTTCCATTTAGTATGGTAGAAGGGTAGAAATCAAGTAATGCTTCGAACGTGATTATTATTTTCAAAAAATATATTCTACTTCGTGAAAAAAGTATCTTTATTAGGGTAAATCAAAAAATATTGTGTTCTGGATTCTGACGAAAATTAGAAAGGTGGTTTACTTTGGGGATTAGGGTGGAGTGAAAAAAAATTCTGGATTTTGTCAAAATTTAGTTGGGTGGTTAAATTTGAGTCCGAGACCTACCAAAAAAAAATTGAGCTCCCTAGGGACAAGGGGAGGGGAGCCGGAGGTGCTCAAAGTGCACCTTCTTTTGAAAAAAACCCTATTTTTTGTGTTTTTTAGTCAATCAAAATTGTGTCAGAAGCTTTCGTAGCACTTAGAAGATGCGGTTTGAGTTTTTACAGCTCCCTAAACCATGTCGTCATCCTTCTCCGATCAAAACTCAGATCGCTATCAGGGAGTTGAAAAGTTGCAGATTGCAATATTCCAATAATGTGAAATTTTCACTGAGCTGGAATTATTTTTTTCTTAATCGAGTATTTGAACAAAAAATTTTTTAAACCGCTGAAAGTGAATTTTGAAAAATAAATTTGAAAATTTTGTGCACCAGTGTAGCCAACAGTAAATCATAAAATTCCAAAATACGGAATTTATATCGACTTTGAATTGATTATTTTTTCGTCAGAAAATATTATGTATTTTTTTCAATCTTTAAAAGTATATTTCGGATTTTTTTTCGGAAAATTTTGTGTGTCACTGCAGTCAGTTACAAATCGTGACATGCTACACTATGGAATTTACGTTGACCTGGAATTAATTTTTTTATCGTTTGAAAAATTCATAATAATTTTGTTTTCAATCATCAAAAATGAAGATTTTAAAATTTTTCTTTGAAAATTTTGTACGTTCTTGCAGCCAATTGCTAAGTGTGATATGCTAATGTCTTCAAATTCAAAACATGCAGTGATTCGGAGAAAAAATTGGTCCATTCTCTTGACGAAAAAATAATGCATTCGAGCTCATGATATGCACTGACGTACAAAATTTTAGAAAATTTTTAATTTTTTTTCAAAATTCATCTTTAGTGGTTGAAAAAAAATTTGTTCAATTACTCGATGAAAAAAAAAATTCCAGCTTAGTGAAAATGTCATATTATTGGAATATTTTTCAACCCCCTGGTAGCGGTCTGAGTTTTGATCGGAGAAGGATGGCGATGGTTTAGGGAGATGTTGAAACGCAAATCGCATATTTTCAGTGCTACGAAGGCTTCTCGCTCAATTTCGAATTTTCGATTGACTAAAAAATACACAAAAAAGTGTTTTTTCAAAAGAAGGTGGACTTTGAGCACCTCCTGCTCCTTTCCCCTTGCCCCTTGGGGACTCACATTTTTTCGGGAGGTCTCCCACTCGAAGTAAACCACCCCACCAAATTTGGTTAAAATCCAAGATAAGTTTTTTTTTTCACTCCACCCTAATGGGGATCCTCCCAGAAAAAACATGAGCATCCTGGCCCAAAAAGGGTCTGAAAGCTACTGGTCCTCAAACGTGAGCATGGTGTCTACTGGCAAGAAAAAACAAAGAAACCAAAAAAATAATAAGCAAATTAATAATTTTGTTGCAAAAAGCAAGAATTTTCAACGTTTTACACTTTCCTTGAAATTTTTATTTGGATGGACGAAAAGAGATTTTTTGTGTAAATTTGAAGCAAGAAAAATCCAGATATATCAAAAATTTTCATTTTTCAGATCTAGAAGATACCATGGTGGGCCATTCTAAAAAAAAAAAAAACGAGGTTGCTTGTCCACAACATCTCGAAAACCTTACCTTTAAGTTCTAAAACTGCACTGAAAAGATGCAATTTGAGTTTTAACATCCATCTGAACGGTAGTTAGCTCGATTCGATATCACTTTTATATTTCTACGTGGAGGTTGAAATATACATTTTTTGCCAATATTTCAAATCGTTTCTGTGGCTTTACTCATAAATAATACCTCGTATGAAAAAACTGATGAGCTGGTGTTTTAGAGTGCAAAATTTGCGATCTACATGTCAAATCCTTCTGCAGGGGTGAGGAAAGTTTGAAGTAAAAATATTACTTCTTGATGAATATCCAGTCGATTTTATTAGAATTCAATAGTTTTGAAGCGAAACAGAAACTTACCCATTCTAATTACTACTGAATAATCTAAATTATTTTTAGACTGAAGGTACGTAATTTGA
The DNA here is from genome assembly GCA_033439095.1 of Pseudococcus viburni. NCBI lineage: Eukaryota > Metazoa > Arthropoda > Insecta > Hemiptera > Pseudococcidae > Pseudococcus > Pseudococcus viburni. The sequence goes on along the minus strand of JAVBJF010000062.1, from coordinate 1,331,084 downwards.
AAAAAAGTTGAAAATTGTAAGAATCTTCGATCAAATTAACTTATTTTCATGAATAATTCTTATAAAAAGTCAAATTATTGTATTTTTCATTCAAGTTTATATTTTCCTTCTACATTGAACTGAATCCAAGTTTAAAATGCCAATATCATCTTGTGATGTTTCCTCATACATTATACTCTACGCATCCATCAAAAATATTTACCAAACCAATATTTACCAATTTATACTTTTATTTCGTAGCCGAACTACTCATTAGAGTAGAAATCTTCCATCGATGATGCATTTGCTTTCCTTAAAATCGGATTCAATTTCGTCATCAAAAAATTAAATATTCATGCATCCGATCAGGATATAAATCAACTAATAAGTACCGTTATTTCTAAATTAAATAAATTATTCAAAACTAAAAAATATTCACGATTTGAAATAAATATCTATGTTTCTTTAATAATCTTTGCTATTGGCGTTGATCTACGATGAAAATTGAATGTAATTTTCAACTTCTCATTATCATATCATTCCATCTTCATCGAAAAAATGAAAGAAGGATGCTCAATTCGCCCACTGAACTAAACGTTTCAAAATGAAAAAAATCATTATCTACTGTTGAGAAAGAGAAATATGTAAACAATTTGAAAAAAAATATCCCTACCCTTGCACATATAAATAAGTATGGTATTATAGCAATTCCTTGATGTTGTTAATGGTCTCCTGAACGAAAGTTTTCATCAGTGTTGTTATTATTGGTGCCTATAACGATCGTTATGGTTTTGAAAATATGATGCTAGGTTTTTGAAAGGATTTTCTGTAACAAACCAGTAATTTTTCAGTTTTGTACACATCTTCAAATGGCTTATATCCTCCTAGTACATTCAATTAGAAAGGAAATTCTTCTGATAAAAATCACTCTTTGAAAATGATCGTGATCGAAAATGTTATTCACGAAAAAATGAGAGAGCACATGTGTGTCCTCTGATAACCATCAATATGCTAATAAAAAAAAATGAGTAAATTAAAATTTTGAATTCATATTTAGGCAAAGACGAATCGAAATATACGTAGATTGAACTTGAACATTACGTTTTCGATGCTGCACATCAAAATTTTGGCTGCTGATTTTAGTAGGTACCTTTTTTATTACCCATTGCCTCTTGATTTTGGTAGCTGTTGTCAGAATAAAATCAAATTATCAATAAGTATTGATGAAAAGTAAATAGCTATTTAGACAAAAATACTCAGTAGGTACTTGCTACAGCATTTTCTTAAAAACAAATTTTCTAAATTGAAAAGAATTCTAATAAATAATCATGAGTCGATTTTAAATTTCTAGATAAATATTAAATTAAATTAATTCGCGATGAATTTTGAATTGGAAAAATCAAATTTTGACTCCAAAGATGTTGAATTCAATTTCAAATTTTTGTTCCACATTTTCAAAACTTTCCTTTGAAAAAAAAAATTATCTTACCACCTAAGTACGTAAGTATTAAAGTTTAGGCGATATTTTTGCAAAAAGTAGTTTTCGGGTCTTGAGGAAATCAGTCAGTTGACGTTCAATCAATATTCTTGAATAATTTTCCATTCAACGAGGAATATTCTCTCCCAAATCTTGGCGAAATAATCCTACCAAAAAATTCCTAAAATGTCTCGGTCAAAAATTCTTAGGTACCCAATATTTCAAATAATCTCAATGCACTTTACAATAACAATATCTTGTTTTAATTTCCCACATATACTCGCCACTTGAGTAAAATTTCCTTACTTCTCAATGTCTTGCGAGCATTGTGTGGGTACATTTCGGGATTCCGACTAAAATGGTTTTCGTTATTAAGTTCCATGTTGTGAGTAATGTTTCTGCTTTCCATGGCGTATTCGCCTCGCCGGGTGCATGATGATTGATCGCATTGTGACGGTAATCTTGGCTAATATTTCAAATGTGCTTGAATGTACACCGCGTTGCCCGTCTCGTAACACGAGCGAGGGTTGTTTTTAAATTTGCGGATTACTCGAAATTTAAATTAAGGTGTTATTCGTCTTATTGCGGTGATTACTACAAGGTTTCGTTTCACTTAATTTTTTTCCCTCTCGGAAAAAACATACGAATTCGTTCGTTGATCGATTGTCGTATCTAGCTGTAAACTTACCGGGGAGTTTTCAAAGTGATATTTTCACCGACGTGCAATTTATCTGCCACCGAGTGATGGAATTTTCGAGTGTGTGGGTCTCCGTTCGAAAGTTGGAATGCAGATGGTTCTGTTTTATTTACAAAATTCGTTCTAATATGAACTCGTCGACTACGCAACGCAAAAGACAGTTTTTAATTAATAGATAATGGCGGTGTAAAATATTGCTTTGAAGGTATAGAAAATGGCTAAATCATTGAAATAGTTGAGTAGAGGCTCCAAAATGATTGAAAGTGGTCAAATTTGGTTTCGGGGAGTCAGCAATGGGTGGAAAATATTCATCGCCACTGATTAATAAGGCGACTCGAATTTTTTCCCATTTCAGAGCGAGATCAGAAATGTATACTTGAAATATCCGCCTGAGACTCGAGCCAGAGATGGATTTTCTTGTTAAACTGGTCGAAAAAAAACGAGAACTCGATTTTTAGTGATTTGGAATTTGAAATCCTGCAGAAAATTTAACTTTTTTCAGAATGTTTGAAAATTGACAAATTTTGGTTTGAGAGGTGTATTTTTGATAGGATTTGGTGAAATGGGGATTTTTTCAGAATTGTCCATTATCAAAATTTCGGAATTTCGCCAAAATTTGAAATACCAACCTGGCCTGCTGAAATTTTGGTTCCGAGTCAAACAGATTTTTTAGTAAAGTTGCATTAATGTTTTTTTGTGTTAGCGAATTCGCATACATAATTTGAATTTAATATTTATGAATCAGTTTCTATTATATTTACCTCAAAGATAAAGTAGGTAATCTTATTCTATCATTTTTAATTTCGGAAAATAAAGTACTTACGCATGTAGTTTGGGACAAATGAGGAAAAAATTTAGATAAATGTTTCATGCAGAGGAAAGTAAAAATAAAATGATTTACAGAGCTCAGCCCTTTCATAAGTTCCCTTACTGTATCTCATTCATTTTGGAGAAAAAACTTTATTTAAAAAAAACAACAACAGTAAATACAATATGACAGTTTTACAAACTTCTGTCTTTGGTTTCATTACAAAACTATACAACAAAAAAAATCTAAAATTAATAAATAAAACCTACATTTCTAAGGAACTTCCAAGATATTTCTCTTGAAGCATCCTTGTGGTAAGGCAGCACGAATTTCATCCAAATTGGCAACTTCTTTTTGCAGTTTTTCTAATTCTTCTTGGTATAATTTTACTTGCTGCACCTGCAAAAATTGATTAAACAAGATTGGTTTAAATATCTGAATATATCAATCAAAAAACCAATCGTATGTAGTTAAATTTTCAAAAAACCTGGTTGTAACGAGCTCTTCGTAAAACGTCCAATTCGTCGTTAATTTTTGATTCGTTAAATTTCTTCTCAGCATTGGCCAGTTTTTCAGCTAGCTTGGCCAATGATGGTTCGTCTGAAAAAAATCAAAAAATATCATTTTAACGAATGAATTGAAGGTAAAATTGAACACATCGAATTCGGAATGTGGTTTTACCAATATCGGGTAAATTGTTTAATTCCTTAACAATGCTGTTGATATCGTCGACCGATTTTTGGACTTGTTTTTTCACCTCGGCCGCGTTGGTTTTCGCTTGTCCAACTTTGAGTTTCGCCTGTTCAAAAAAAAATCATGAAAATAACGATTTTGATATCAGCGATTTTAAAAAATTACGTGGTTTTTTTTTTTCAATATTTGACCTGGGAAATAGTATCGTGATCGTTTGAAGCTTGTTTTTTTAAATCATCAATTTCGACGGCAGTTCCGGATACTTTATTCTTAATTTCATCTATTTTGGGCATAAAACCGTTCTGTTGAGATAAAGTAGCTTCTGCTCTTTTCCTAATTTCATAAGCTTCCTAATAATCAAACGATTAAATTAATTTTCCGGAATTATTAAAAATTCAACAATTTTATCGAAAATTAGAAGAGTTACTTGAGAAGCTGGTTGAGCATATTTGGTCTCCGCATCTTCGGCGGTCATTTTGGCATTCTGAGCGTTGACTTCGGCCTGGCCAACGATAGTTTCAGCCGATCTAGTTTTCGCTTGAGCTTCTCTCGTTAATTTTTCGATTTCTGGTATTTGTGCAATGGCTGCTTTCGCTTTATCTTTATTTTCTTGTACGAAATTGTTGAATCCTAATCGAGAATCGATGATTAGCTCGGATTTTTAAATTCGATAGAATGTGTTAAATTACCCTGTAAAGTGTTGAAGGTTTGCTCAGCTTCTTGTAGAGTTTTATCTCCCAGCTTGACAGCTTCTTCGGCTCGATGCAAAGCACTATAAACGTCGTCTAACAAATTATCGGCTATTTGCTGTTGGCCGATGCCTTTTTGCAGTAGGATCTCCGCAGCGGCGATTTCGTTGTTAACTTGTACCAATAATTCTTTGTTGTCTTCCAGTAATTTATCCGAAGCTTGTTTATTTTCATTTGCCTTGAAAAAAAATCAAAAAATGAATATCTTCGAAAAAATCCTGTGAGGTACCTTTGTCTTTCTCGTTATTTACCAATTTCATGAGATTCTCAGCATTCGTCTTGATACTGGGAACATCGACGGTGGGTACAGTGAGGCCATAAATATCTCGATAAATAGCCAAAGATTCGTTGTAGGCGACGTTGACTTGGGCACCCGTGTCTTTGATTTGGTCGGCAGTTGAGTTCAATTTTTCACCAGTGAATACCAATCGAGATTTCAGATATTGCAACTCAGTACTGAAATGAAAATTTTGGTTTGTAATGAATCGAAAGTACATGCCGTGGTAAAATTCAGGGTTACAAATTCTCTAGTAAATCCAATTGTATGCCCAGTGTGTTGTGGCATAACTGTTCATTTTAAACAAAAAAGTATTATACCCCTCTCCTCTTTGAAAAAGGGGATCCAAGGGGCTGAAAAAAGGTAAAAAGTGATTGGGAATTTACAAGAAAATTTCACTAGCCAGACATTCTTCGAAATTTTTGCCATTTTTCAATCTTTTCTACTTTTTAAAACAATTGCAACTTGAAAAAAAATTGTTCAATTTTAAATTTATTAAATTTTTAATTCTTGAAACACAGGGTGTTGCATGAATCGTCTGCCAAACATAAATTTATTTTTTTGGATATAACCGGGTACCACTAAAAAAACCCTTGAGATGAACATGTTGCCTATTTTGAAAATTGAAGGAGCAAATGCTGCTTCTAAACAAATCGCGTCAAAATTTTGTTTCAACCATGGGAATGGATAGTACTTTAAAAACTGAACAAATTTTCACTTTATGACTTTTTGCCTACCTTTAAAATTGAAGGGGCTACAAAAAAATTGTTCGAAAGAAATTCTCAAAAAATGAACAGATCAAGGGAATGGATAGTACGTTGAAAACTGAAGAAATTTTGTTCCGTACACTTTTTGCCAAACATCGAAAATGAAGGGGCTAAGAGTCGCTCAAAATAAATAAATTTTCTCAATTTTTAATGACCCTTTAGCCCCTTTATTTTTTTTTTTTTTAATTAAGTTTTTTTATACTGGGCGTTTGTAATTACTAAGACTTTTACGCCCAGTGTAATGAAGGGATTGGAAAGAAAGGGTTATTCAAATTTGATGTTGGAGTTTGAGTTCTTTTATCAAAAGTAGGATTTTGTGTGTTTCTGTTATTGAGTCTGGTATTGTTAGATTGTTTTCAGAGATGTTTAGGTTTTGTCTCAGTTGTTTTAGGTTAGGACAGTGGAAGAGGAGGTGTTGAGTGGTTATAGGTTCTGAGTTGCAAAAAGGGCAATCGGGTTTGGGAGCTCGGAGGTATAAATGATTATGGGTCAGTTTTGTGTGTCCGATTCTGAGGCGTGTGATTGTTATTTCATTGGATCGATTGAGGTGTGAAAGTTTTTTCCAAGGGAGGATGGATTTTTTATGGATATGGAGTTTGTTGTTAGTTTTGGTGTTCCATAAATTTTGCCAAGTTGTGAGTTGGGTTTGAGTGAGGGTATTTTTTTATGTCATGGGGATTTAAGAGGTTGAGAGGGGATGGTAATTCGGCTGATTTTGCGGCTTTATCGATTTCTTCATTTCCTTCAATGCCTACATGATTGGGTATGTACAGAAATATTATTTTTATGTTGGAGAATTGAATGTCAGAGATTACTTGGTGGATTTTTTGGATTATGTATAGGTCTGAAAATTTATTTTGGATTGCTTGTAGGGAGGTTAGTGAATCTGTTATAATGAGAAATTTTTTGTGTGGGGTTTGTTTCAGATATAACTTTTAGGCAGTGAAAAACAGCTGTGATTTCTATGGTGAAGATAGATGAATGTTTGTTAGTTATGTAGTTTTGTAGGTTTCCATCTATTGAGAAGGCATATCCTGAAAACTGGGATTCAATTTTTGAGCCATCGGTATAGCAAAGTTTATAATCTCTGTAATTATTAATTACTTGGATGTATTTATTTCTAATTGTGGTTAGGGTATGTTCTCCTTTTTTGTAGTCAGTCATTGTTAGGTCGATTTTGGGTATATTTAGTTTCCAAGGAGGATACTTGGTGTGTTCGTGAAGTAGGTTTGAAATGTCAATGTTATAGTTTTTAAGAGTGTTATATAGAAGGGAGGTTTGGTTATCTGCTGTAGGGATGGATTTTTCATATTGATTTATCAGTATACTTCGAACTGGGTTTGATGGGTTAAGGGTTGCAGTCAAAAGGAATTTGTTTAGGACCAAAGGTAATCTGAGTTCAGGGGGCATTTCACTGGCTTCACAATAGATGCTGTCTATGGGTGAAGAGGGGAGAGCGCCAATGCATAGCCTTAGAGCAGCATTTTGGATGGTTTTGAGGATTGCTAAGTTAACTTTGGTTGCATTTAGGAAAGCGGGACATCCATATTCAAGTTTGCTTCTTATCAAGGATCTATAAAGTTGAAGGAGAAGGGTTCTGGAGGGATTGTATTTGGGTTTTTTTTATTACTTTTAAAAGGTTGAGGGATTTCATAAGGTCCTTTTTTGTGTTTAGAAAGTGTGTGGTCCATTTCAATTTTTTATCAAAGGTTAATCCAAGAAATTTGGTGGATGTTTCAAATTTAAGATTTTGTCCTTTAAGCGTGAGTATCGGTGGTTGTATTTTCCTTTTGTTTGAGAAGAGCATACAGTGTGTTTTTGTTTCTGAAAAAGTGAGTCCGTTTAAATCTGCCCATTTTTGAATTTTGTCTAAGGTATCCTGCAGAATTAATTGGGCTAGTTTCATATCTTTTACTCGAAGTGAAATATTTAAATCGTCTGCAAAAATTCTCAAAGTGAGAGGCCATAAGATATTATGAATTTCATCCATTAATAGAATAAAAAGTGTAGTGCTCAGGACTGATCCTTGAGGGACCCCGTTTTGTATTGGATAGGATTTGGAGAAGGTGTTGTTTATTCTAACATTGAAATATCGATCTTTTAGGAAATTGATAATGAAGTAAGCCAAATGACCTCTTATTCCTATAAGATGGAGTCTTTGTAGGATTTTATGTCGCCAGGCTTTATCGTAAGCTTTTTCTAAGTCAAAGAAGATGGAGATTACACTTTCTTTCTCAAGTAGAGCAGATGTAATTTCTTTTTGAAGGGTGTAGAGGTGGTCATTTGTAGATCTCTTCTTTCTAAACCCACTTTGATGGTTTCTGATAGAGTTTGTTGATTCGATATACCAAATTAGTCTTTTATTTACCATTTTTTCAAGAAGTTTGCAAGGAACTGAGGTTAAAGAAATAGGACGATAACTAGAAGGGATTGAGGGATCTTTATTTGGTTTTAAAATTGGGAGCCTCTTTATTTTTGATGTAAGGCAAAAAGTCTACTGAGTAAAATTTGTTCAGTTTTTAATGTATTGTTCAATTCCCTTGATCTGTTCATTTTTTGAGAATTTTTTTCAACTTTTTTTTTTGAAGTTCTTCAATTTTAAAGATAGGAAAAAGTCATAAAGTGAAAATTTGTTCAGTTTTCAAAGTACTATCCATTCCCACGGTTAAAAAAAATTTTAACGTGATTTTTTTAAAATCAGCATTTGCCCCTTCAATTTTCAAAATAGGCAAACTGTTCATCTCAAGGGTTTTGTTTAGTGGTACCCGGTTATACCCGAAAAAATATTTGGCAGACGATTCATGGAACACCCTGTAGAATTTGTTTGTTGAAATTTTTTAAAAGAATTTCTGGTTTAAATTTTTTAAAAAGATCTTCAAAAAGTATACAATTTTTAGGAAATCCTCAAGTTTGGACAATTTTCCAATTGTCAAGAAATTATTGGAAAATTTGGAATAAGTTTTCTTCAATTGTTGAGAATCCGTTCAGGCCATGAAGAAAAATCTCCCAGACTTGAAAAACTCTTCAATTTTTGGAAAACTTTCCAATTCTTATGGAATCATCGAGATTTTGAAAAAACTTATATTTTTTTTAAATCTACCATATGCAGGGTGTATAAATGGGTCAAGCTGTCCTGATAAGTCAAGCTTTTTTCAAAAAGGTCATGCCGGTCCTAAGAAGTCAAACTTTTTGACCAATTTACCCTGATTTAGGTACTCAAAAGGTCAAACTATTTTCAAAAATATAGCTGTTGAAAATTACATTTTTTTAAAGTATTTGTTAAAATTTTAATTTTCTATAAATAGCTACAAACACACAAATGTATAGATTTTTTTTTTGGTGGGGGAGCTCGCTTGGAAAATAAATGCAAAAAGTCGTTCCAAAAGGTCAAGAAGATAAGTCAAGCTTTTTGCTCAACAAATTTTGTTAGACACCCTGATATGTGATTGAAAAATTTTCAATTTTTAAAAAACTGGCCAAGTTTTGAAAAATTCTATCTTCATTTGTTGGAAAATCGACAGGTTTTGAAAAAATGGTCCGATTTTTAGAAAATTACGTGAAAAATCTTTAGAAAATAATCCAACACCATTCACTGAGAAAAATTGGCAGCTATTGCCAGTAAAAAAATCACAAAACCTGATATTTTTCTGCTTTTGGATTGCTTCTACAGCTCTGTTATATGCTTCGTTTGAAATATTAGCAGCTGATTCGGCGATCACTTTCAATTTCTCGGCTTCTTCTTCTAGTCTGAAATCATTAAAAAGTTTTACGTCATTTTAAATTCGATGAAAGCGAGGATGGACTATCTCGATATTTTTTTCATGTTTTCAATCAACTATGATCTGCAAAGTAATTACTTTTGAACATGGGATCGAGCGTCTCGGGCAATTTGACTCATCTGATCATTCTGTTCTCCAACTTGGGTGCTTTTGTTCACAGCTTTCGCCAAAGCTGATTTTCCTTCGGTGTATAAATACTGTTCTGCGTTCTGAAAAAATAACAAATGAGTGAAAAAATCTTCTCGATTAATAATTAATAATTTTTAAAAATTGGAGGCTGTTTACCGCCAGAGTCTTCTGAGCATGTTCGATGATTTGCTCAGCCTGGCTAATATTTCCTTCGCTTTGTAGGGCTATATTTTTAGCCAAACTGGTGAGATTGGTAATATCTTTGGAAGCGTTGGCGATTTCATCGAGTTCCTTGTACAAGTCGTTCAATTTTCCACTTATGACTTTACCTTCGTTATCTGTGTCGAAAAAAATTAATTTGAATTACTGCTAGTGTAAAAATACTCCACTCGTAACAAAAACTTGAACCTACTTCCTGTGGCTTTCTTAGCATCTTCGGCCAATTTATCCACCTTGCTATACACGTTGTTGAGCTTTTGTTCGAAATCTTGATCTAATGGGGCCGACTCGCTGCTGGTTGAAATATTCGTGATTGTCTGTTCGAGTGATTTTAAACTCGCTCGATGAACGTTGACTGCCTCTTGCACTAAATTATAACAAGGAGGGCAATCGACACAATCTCTCTGTCGATCGTATTTATTTTCTTTGCATCTGTCGCATCGGCGACCTTCCACATTATCCAAACACTAGAAAAATTTCCAGAAAATTATCACGATACGAAATTTAAATTTTTGGCCAAAAAGAAATGCAAATTACCGGACACTGTCCATTGGCACCGCATTGCAATGACTTAGAACCAATCGTGTCGCATTCGCAGGGTTTACAACCGTCAGTGGAGAATCCATAGTGGTAGTTCAAACAGCTGTTACATCTTTGTCCAGTGACTCCAGGTCGACAATGACATTGGCCAGTGCGAATATCGCATGTATTATTCAAAGAACCCACTGGATCGCAGTTACACGATTGGCAGCCCTGTGATTTCAACAATTAATTAAATCGCCAATTAATTAAGGATTTCGAAGGATTAAAAATCAGTACGAACTTGTCCACTGTTCAAATCATAGTATCCAGCTTCACACTCGTCGCAATTTGTACCAATTACATGAGATTTACATTTACATTGTCCATTTAGCTGATCGCAATTCAATTCTCCACTGTCGAGTTCCAACGTGCCGAGTGGGTTGCATAGGCAAGGTTTGCAACTACCTTTTCCAGGAGCCAAAGCGTCTCCGTAGAAACCTAAACGATAATTTAAATTCGATGAGGATTAATGTAATTTTACGAAATACTTGAAAATGCAGAAATATTGGAAGAAATATTTACCTGGGAGACATTGATCGCAATGGAATCCTCCTGTGTTATGAATACACTTCGTACATTCTCCGGAGGTTCGATTACAATTTCCAATCGCGTTGGGATCAACGTTCGAGTTACAATCGCACGCTTGACAGAACCTAATAGGTCCATTTTGACCCGACGGATCGCCGTAGTATCCGTCACTGCACACTTCGCATTTCAATCCTTTAAAAAATTTCAGAAAATTGTTTATATTCGAGGCAGATAACGAATTATTTTTGATATTTTAAAATCGTAAATCACCTCCATATCCTATCGGGCATTCTAGACAAACAATCATGTCTTCGTCGCCGATCTCAGTACAAGCTCCTCGATTTGGACAAGGGCAAGGTTTGCAGTCCAATGAAGTACCACTCAAAGCATTTCCATAGAATCCGCGAGCACACTTTTCACAATTCTCTCCGCCTGTGTTGTGCTCGCAAATACATCGACCTGTGTTTTGAAATAAATGCCATTTTCATTTTCGAAAGACTGCCTTGGAATTGAAATTAAATCGAGTTATAGTACCAGTATCGGCGTCGCAGATTTTAGCGTGATTGTTGCAATTGCAAGGGACACAGGTTGAGAAAGCTCCTCCGCTAATGATTTCGTGTCGTGATCCGGGAGCGCAAGATTCGCAGAATTGGCCAACGTAACTGTCCGGGCAAGTGCAAGTTTCTACCCAGGGAGCTGGAGTTCCGGCGGCTCCACGACGGGCGCTTTCTAGAGAGACGTCGTCCAAGAAACCAACGCCTAGGAAAAAAGGTGAAGAAAATCAGTGATTTTTCTGGATGCCTTGCAGAATTATTGAAAGGCCGTAGATCTATGCTTCTAATGTGAATAAATTTCAAATACGAACAAGATTGAATTCAAATTTGACGAATTGCCGGATGCGAACTCGTCAGAAGAGAAAATAACTCTGCCTCTAATTTAGTTTATTTCGAACAGACTCGAAAATTAACGACGATCATTTACTTAAATTTGAATATATGTGACACCGCGCGAAGAAAGGATGGTATAGTGTCCAAAAATGGTTCTATTTTGTTTTTTATAGAAAATTTAATTTCCTATTGAAAAAAAAAAATTGGACACTACCAACCTTTCTTCGCGTGAGGTCACATATTAATACTCAAAAAAATACCAAAAGTTTCCCAAAAATCTATCAAATTATTAGGTGCGATTTCAAAAAAGTGAAACTCCAAAATTGCTTCGCATAATAAAAATCATAACGTCCGACGAATAATGAAATCCCATTCTCGTAAAAAATATGAACTTATCCCTCATTAGTCACTTACCAAAATGAGAAATTCCGAAATTCAACATTTCAAAAATTTTAAAATTGAGAAATTAAATAGGTACTAATGGTTGCCCTAGACAAGAGTTTTAGATCATGATCAAAATCATTGAAATCATTGAATGTAGATTTTGCCTAATCAGAGATATGTAGGCAACTCTTCGTTCAAGTCAACTACAGACAATGCTGAACAATTTCTTTTTGAGTAACAAAAAAAAAAGGTTGGTTGCAAAATTTTTGGATCACTTTGTACTTCCTAGACCTTTTTAATGTTGCAAAGTCATTAAGACCATTGCTCAAAAATCTGCAGACTAAACATGAAAAATATTGAGCATGTGATGGTAGATTTTCATTATTTTCGAAAATGGGTTTCGTGTTGAGAAAATTTCGACTTTGCGTTGTTCATCTTCCAACCTTCCATTTATATTTCTTTAATTTCAATTTCATTGGAATATTATCTCTGATTTTAATAAATTTTTAAACGTTTTATTAAATTTTCAGGCAGACAGTTTTCTCCATCAATTGCGACATTCTACTTTCTCTTTGATTTAATTTCGAGAAAATTACGCATAATTCGTGCAAATTTTTAGAATTTATGGTAAATCACAGTTATTTTGAAAATTCTAAGTTTGAAAATTTTCAGTAAACCGAAAATTACAGTGATTCAAGTTGACTCGTTTCACTAATCCGGTAAATTACTGTAATTTTGAAAATTTACGGTAAATTATGGTAATTTTGGTGAATTACGGTAATTTTTAATTTTTTTGTAAATTACGGTAATTTTGAAAAATTTTGGTAGATAACAGTAATTTTAATATTTTTTGGTAAATTAAGAGTTTGAAATTTTTCAAGTATAATACTCCCCCCCCCCCCTTTCTTATGAATTCTGGTAATTAAGAACACTTTTTGGTAAATTACTCGTGTGATGTTTCTAATTTGTGTAAATTCCCTGTAAATTACTGTAATTTATATTGATTTATGGTAAATTACGACAATTTTGAAAATTTACAGTAAATTACGGTAATTTTAATTTTTTTAGTGAATTACGGTAATTTTAATTTTTTTAGTAAATTACGGTAATTCTGAAATGTTTTGGTAAATTACAGTAATTTTGTAGTTTTTTGGTAAATTACGGTAATTTTGAAAATGTTTGGTAAATTACAGTAATTTTGAAAATTTTTGGTAAACGAAGAGTTTGAAATTTTTCAAGTATATAATCCTCCCCCCTCCATTTTCTTAGGAATTCTGGTAATTAAGAACACTTTTTGGTAAATTAGTAAATTACTCGTGTGATTCAATAGATTTTTGAAATTTCTAGAAAGTTGAAGTAAATTACCATGATTCGCGTTTATGCTCAGTACATGACCATAATTTTTGAGAATTTGTGGAAAATTAGGGCAATTTTAACCATTTTTAATGAATTGTGGTATTTTTGAAATTTATATTTTCTTCTAGACCATTCATCTTCATTGTCCATTCTGAAGGAGCATGTCACATAATTTAACCAAAATTATGGTTTAAAAAATCACTTGAATTATTATTTACCTTGAGGAGTGTACGTTCCCTTGATCTTGATAGCAGTTAAATTGGACAACAACGTAATGAACTCTCGAGAAGAGAGACGAGGCTGCCATCCGTAATCAGGGTTCTCGTGTAATTTAAACTTGTAAAATTGCATCTAATAAACAAAAATAATATTTCCATTAATTCAGGTCAAAAAAAAAATCTGTGAAAAAAAGTTCACTCACGGAAGTATTCGGCAAATTATTATCCTGCCCGAAAATAGTCCTGGAAACGGTACGACCTGCGCCTTCGAGAATAATATCGGCAACCGAAGGAGCAGCGGAGTTATCATTTATACGCAGCTTGAAAGTTAGATCGTGATTATAACTTGCTCTTTGGTCACCTAAGAATCTTTCTGAAAACAAAATCTTTCGGTTATCAATTATTTCAAGAAATATTCTTCTGGTTGAATATTGAGCTGTAATAAGGAAAGAAGGATGTTACCAGAGGCGACGAAATATACAGGTTCGATGCTGGGAGACGCGACTTCTAAAGCTTGCACGTAAGAGTTGTAATTTACAGTGGCACTGTGTCCGCTGCTAAATTCAGCTTTCCATTTTTCATTACCACGAATAAAGCTGCTTTCGATGGTAACTGAAACCGAAGATAATCTGCCAATTAATTTATCCAAAAGTATTTACCCGACTTTTTGCAACCTTCATCACGTACTTTTCGAATATCCTGGAGTCGAGTGGCAAACTGAAGAATGCCCATAACAGAAACAAGGTGTACAGCCGAACTCGTTCAACTCGTCCAAATTGAAATACCCAGGTTTGCAACTGAAATCGAATCAATGTAGAAAAAATACTCGCCAATTCACGATTCGATTTTAAGCTCGACATTACCTCGAGCATTGTTTCCCTTCGACGTTCTCTTTGCACAGACAAGTTCCCGTATATGGATCACAAGACGCCTGATTTTGGTAACTACCGGCTACGTTGCAACCGCATTCTTTGCATCCGTTGGTACCGAAGTCGTAGAAATTATAAGCGCACCGATCGCATTTCTCGCCGGTTACTCCGGGTTTGCAGCTGCATTTGCCTTCGCTGTTGCATTGCAAATTCCACGATCCTGCGAATGCACGAAAGATTTACATAGGCTGAGACACCGAAGGCTGATACTGGTCTTTCATTTTCAATCAGTGAAAAGTCACTGAGAAATAGTCAAAATTGCAGCACAGGAAAAATCAGCAAAATTCTTTGATTTTCAGCGGATTTTCGCTGATTTTTCGAAGATTTTCAGTGATTTTTCAAAAAATTTCGTCAATTTTTCAAAGAATTTCACTGATTTTTCAAAAAATTTCAGTGATTTTTCAAAAAAAAATTCATCAATTTTTCAAAAATTTTCACCAATTTTTCAAGAAATTTCACTGATTTTTTTAAAGAATTTCACTGATTTTTTAAAAGAATTTCACTGATTTTCAGTGAATTTCAGAAATTTTACCAACTTTAGTGAATTTTCA
This sequence comes from Pseudococcus viburni, assembly GCA_033439095.1. Lineage (NCBI taxonomy): Eukaryota > Metazoa > Arthropoda > Insecta > Hemiptera > Pseudococcidae > Pseudococcus > Pseudococcus viburni. The sequence goes on along the minus strand of JAVBJF010000062.1, from coordinate 1,316,075 downwards.
CTGATTTTTTGGTAATTTTTTTCACTATTTGTTTGCAGTGAAATTTTTTCACTGATTTATTAGTATGCTGCAATTTTGAATGTTTTCCAGAGATTTTCGATAATTTTCACTGATTTGTATATGAGAGAGTGGAGGAAACCTTCGATCTATTACCTATTTCGTTACAGTTACACGGATAACAGGCTTCTTCGCCAGGACGTTGGAAATAATTCAATCTGCACCTTTCGCAATTCGGTCCGTCGCGATTGCTGGAGCATTCCAAGCAATGTCCTCCGTGTCCAGTCACTGCGTATAGATCTTTGTCGAAATAGCAATTTCTGGAGAACCCGTTGCAATTGCAAGCTGTGAAATAAGTCCGTATTTTAGAAAGTCCTCATCTGATTCGTGCTCGACTCTATAAGACTCATATACGATACCTTTACATTCGTGAGCATCTTCTTGAGACGCACGTTGCCACGGAGCGTCGTTATAGAACGGACGACACACGTTGCAGTCTGGCCCAGCGGTGTTGTGCTCGCAGCGGCACGTAAATTTCACAGTATTACCTTGACCGACGCTTTTAATACAATCGCTAGCATGACCGTTACATTTGCATCTGAAATGGGTACACATGACGATCGTGTTTGTAGAGAGAGAAAAAAGGAAGAAAAGTAAGAGCAAAAGCGAGCCACGCGAGAACGCCGTTCGATCTTTATTTATCGATGTGGTACGAACCTGGCGCCGACGGATAGATCAGAAATGGCGTAAAAATACGATTTCAGTACTTTCGGATCTCTGAAGATTTCATCTCCGAACGTGTTCAAACGATCCAACGTGATACGAATGTCGGTGGCTGATACCCATTCCTGTAACGAATTTCAAATTCATCAAGAAAGTGAAGTGGGGGGGAGGGGGCTAGGAAAATACGGTGTGATGGAAAGTCCAAGTCTTTGACGAAGACATTTTGAATATAAAAAATATGATGTCCAGTTTGATTTTTTTTTGGCTGAAAAATTTATGAATTTTCATCGCATCTCCCTCTCCCCTTCTACCTCTCGTACCCACTAGATCCTGAATCATTTTGACGCAAATGGGATTTCGATGATCCAAGCTCAAAATACTAAGTTTAAATAATCTTTCAATTTTTGTAATTCTAATTTTTTTCAAAGCTGTAAGTATCCAATTTTTAAATGTTTTCGTCAGTAAGTTTTTTTTTAATTTAAATTTTCTCAAAATTTAACCTGCAACTTTGATTTTTTTCAATTTTTTTCAATTTCGTATTCTTATTACTTTTTAAAATTTCTTCTGATTACTCATTGAGTTGGAAGAATTTTTGAAAAAACATGAAGTTGAAAATTTCTTTAAAAATTCAAAATTGGAAAAAATGTTGATAAATTTTTGATTGGAAAAAATTTGTTTTGTTTGAAAGTAATTGAAGAATAATTTTAGAGTTGAAATTTCTTTTACTTAAATATAAAGTTGAAAAAATTGATGAAAACAAAGATAAAAAAATTTGGCACTCCATTTTTTTAATTTTCAATTCTTTTTACTGAATTTTTTTGTTTACATTTTCTTAGCAACATTTTACCAATTTTGAATGATTCCAAAAATTGAAAAAAATCAATACTAGACACGTTGACAGAGTGAGAAAACTGAAGTTTAAACTGTTGGAAAAATTTTAATATGAAATACAATTTTAAAAAAATTTAGAATTAGAGTACCTAATTTAGAAAATTTAAAGTTGAAGAAATTTGAACTTGAAATAAATTTGGTCTTGAATCATTGAAATCCGATTGGCGTCGAAATGATTTTAGAGCTAGTCCCCGGCCCACTTTTTTTTCAATGACTCCAATTCCGAAAAAAATGCAGTAGAATTTCTTTCAAAAAATTACTCAAATTCATTGCAAGAAAATTTTCTCTGCTAGTTGAGATAAAGTAACTCCTTTGCAGGAAAAAAACAACAAATCAAAAAAAAAAGTTAAAAAAGGGAACTCATCTCTCTGCCTCTTTGAAAATTACGAAAATTTGATTATCGATGTGTAGACACTGCACACAGGCGGAAATCAGAGTATTACGTTAAATTTTTCGATTAATTTTGATCGTATTTTACAATCATTCAATGAATTAATGTAAATTTTGTAAATCGTGGATAAATAACAGAATCAGATTTTGAATAAAATTACAAAATAGATCAAGTATTTTAAAAACTTTTCCATGCATTTAGGTGGGTCTATTGGGTGGAAAACAAAAAAATCGCTAATTTTGAAATCGAAAATTTAGGATAAAAATTCAAAACTATTAAATTAATTAATAATAATGGCTTTCGAAACATGCTATTCCAATAAATCCAACAGAATGAATTTTAGTTGAATTTTTGCTCAAATTTCTTCACATTGACAAAGAAGTCGTGATGAAATTTTGATGAAAGGGAGGAAGACGAAAAACGATTCATCAATTGGGAAAATTTTGAAATAATTATAGGATTCGCTTTCAGATCGAATGAACAAAAATAAAAAAATTACTATAGGTTTTAAGTATTTGATATTATAAATTTTGAGAATAAGAAATCAATCATACTCGAATCTTTCAATTTTTAATTTTGAAGTTAATAAATCTTTCTGAAAAGGAAGAGTATCCCAACTCAAAGTAAAATTTTGAGCCGAAACATAGAAGAATCGAAAGAAATTTTAGGTAATCGAGTTCATTTCTCGAATTGGCGAATTTAAAAAAATACAAAACTATCTCGCCTAGGAAAATATGATCTAATCAATGAAAAAAGCTTAAACTTGGTATATACCAGGTTGTTTTGGCCTTTCGAATCAATTAGAAATGGTTCGAGTCGTTTTGGAGCCTCCGGAACATTTAAAAATTTTCCAGTACCAAAAAAAATTCCATAAAAATAGTCCATATGAACTTTTGCGTCTAAAAGCTGGGATTACCGATAATGAGGATCTATTTGACCAATTGAAGCAGATTTTTGCAAAATTCGTCACTGCCAGATGAAATAAATAATTTTTGGCCTTAAAATTGTTCATTATAGACCATTTTTATGGGGATTTTCTTCAGTACTGAAAAATTTCAGAATTTTCTGGGGGCTCCAAATCATTTTGTAACCCCTTCCAATCGATTTTGGTCAAAAAACAGGGTATATAGATAAACCGAATTTCAACTTTTTTTTGTTGATTATAATTTATAACATTTTTGTATGTATTTTTCAGGGCGATGGTAATTTTGAATTTTCAAAATTCGAGAAATGAGTTGTAACGCCAGAATTTTTGGATATTAGGTTTTTCTATGATGTACTTCCGATGTATTTTTGTTCCAGCTCCAAATTTTACCGCCAGTCAGGTTACCTCCTTTGTAAAGAATTACTCCACCAGTCCACCTATGATTGAACTTACCCAAAATTCAGGCCTAATATCGTATTCAGCTGCTAATGGTCGACCTTCCAACGTAGCGAAGGGAATAACACCGTTGGTGAGTGGCGAAACGTCAGAAAATTCGGACGTACAAAAAGCTTTCGTTTCCTCTTCCCCAATTCGAATATAATTTAAATCCGGTAAATTGTACATTTCGGTACAATTAGCGCTATAATTCGAGGAAAAATTCATTCATCAATGCTAATAAGAATACGTCTATGCGGCTCGATGAACGAAAATATTGGCTAATTAACCTGTAATATTGAAACGGTATCCATGGTCCATCTTCTGTGGTTTTTTTAAATAATGCGAAACTGTGAGGCCTGAGTGATTTGAATACAATATTGATAAAAGTTATATCGAACGCCTTGCCTGTAACATAATCAAAGAGAAAACCTCACGTTGTAATGTGTATTATCGAGGAAATATTTAAAAATAACTCTGACCCTTTCTCAAAACTCATTACATCGTACTCCTTCGTTCGTCTGCTTGATGCTCCATGTATTCCCGAGCTCGTTAAAAATCACCCAAAATATCACCATCGACCATAAACTAGTAAGTCGTGAACCATACGTTTCGAATACAAAAATATTACACTGAACTCGTTGATAACAAACCAGGAAGCGGACATCCCTTCTTATCATTAAACGTGCTATGAAAGAATCGAATCGATGTTTTTAAAATAAAGATAGCAACGTCAAATACGTAAAATAGACAATTGAAAACACTTTCTTGTCAAACCTTAACCTCAATGTGATTTTCGAAACGATAGTCGATGGTCCTTTGAACAGGTTCAAATCGCTGTGAATTTCTAATAATCACTGGTCACTTTTGGCTGACCGGTTTACGAAGTGACACACCCTTATCAAAAAATCTTCGGCATTTGTTTCATCTCACATATAAAATGAACCACCCTACAACGACGTATTCTCTTATTTTACAGAAAATGTGCAGTTATCGCCACCATACCACCCACTGATACCTTACAGCATTTTTTCCTTCCAGAAAAGATAGGTACCGTGTTCTAAGAGTTATTTCGTTCATCTTCTACAATTTACCCAGAAAAACATTTGGCAGCAATCGAATCGTATTTTGGTTTATTTTTAAATATCTCCTTTTTTTTTAATACCTATAGAAAAAAATCCGAAACAATGGTCGATAGTCCTTTAAACAGGTTAGCATCGCTATGAATCCATCAATCAGGCTGGTCACTTTTCGCTGTCCGGTTCAGTATCACACCCTTATCGAAAAATCTTCGGTATTTGTTTCATCTCACATTTAAAATGAGCCACCCTACAATGACGTATTCTCTTATTCTGTTCTGGAAATGGGCTACATGTGCAGTTACCGCCACCGTACCACCCACCGATACCTAACAGCATTTTTTCCCTTCGAAAAAGATACCGAGTTCCAAGAGTTATCTCGTTCATCTTCTACAATGTAACCAAAAACACATGTGGCAGAAGTCGAATTTAATTTTGGTTTATTTTTAAATAGTTGGTACTTTTTGTATAGAAAAAAATCAAACTATTCCAAGCACTCGTTTGAACCGAGTGAGTAATTTGTTTGAACAATTCGTTAATTTTATAGCTGCGAGAATTACGTCACGAGATCGAACTATCGACTAATTTGTATGCGTACTTTCAGTGGATTCTTTATCGTACATTGTTTTATCTAACGTGGGGAGGTTAAAGGTTGAGATGTGGTTGTATAATGTCAAATACCCGCCGAGTTCCCAGGAACCACTAAGTTTCTTTGATAATTTTTCTAATAATATGAGTTGCTAATTTTTTCTCTCTTTTTACCTAATTAACACACGAGCTCGTTAATTTCCATATCTTATTTGCGATTTTCGAGTAATTCATGATTCGTGGTGAGATTTTTATCAATGGTGATTTCATTTTTTTTTTGATGTTTTTTAATGGAGAAATGAAACTGAAAATTATTTTTTTGAAAAAAAAATCAATGAATGATGAAAAAAGAATTGATTATTTAAATTTTGGATTATTGGGGGGGGGGGAAGGCCCGATTCAAAGGTATTGAAATTCATGCATCAAAATTAGAAAAAAAACAATAAGTGATGTAGAAGAAGAGGAGTAAAAATAATAATTTTATATAAAAATTGATCAATCAAGAGTAAAATGGAATTCATGTAGTAAATTTTAGAAAAGACGTTGAAATTATAAGGAAAAGTGAAAGGAAGTACAAACGGTCAATTTTTCACAAAAAGGGTCGAAAAAATTCAAATTTTTCATTTTTTACTCGAGGACTGCAATTTGCCGAAGTATGAACACAAAACTCACTTAAAAAGAGAAGTATTGCGGAAGTTTTTTTCAATAAAAAGATTGCCATTTAAATTTTTCATAGGATAGAGAAAGGATACCACATCCTTTTTTTTTTTTTAATAACCAAAAATTTAAAAATTGAAGAAAATTATCTGCAATTTGATGATACAAAATTTCAAATTTCGATAATCATTTTATTTATTTTTAATTTATTCCTCGATTTTCATCCCTAAATTCAATTCTCGATTTGTCAATTCTGAGTTTAATACGAGTACACAAATTGATGTTTTCAGAAGATTCAGGGTGTTGGAATCGAAAGTTTTGAAAAGGGGAACAAATGGAAATTTTGACCTTGAAACGTATGAAAATTGTTATCTTATTCTCAACACAATTCTAGAAAAAACAAAAAATGTATTTTTGAAGAATTCAAAATATTTCAAGCACCCACTCATAGACATAATTGCGAGGTAAAATTACGTTATTTTCCTTATTCTGAAATATCCACATCTATTTTCATTTTTCAGTTTCAAAAATAAACATTTCTCAAATTTTTGAATATATCTACTTTTGGGCTTGAATCATTATTTTTGCCAGATAAATCCCGCACAGTTGAATTATCACCCAACTTCCCTTGAAAAATTCGATTTTTTTATTGGCAACTGATCTGGCTTTTGTAAATCTGTTTGAAAAAGGATTTTCATCATAGTATTTTTCAGAAAATTTGCGACCAGGCTGGTTGAATGATAGCAAAAAAATATGTTCGAGTATAAAAGACGTAGTAAAAATACTATCTAAATCTGAAATTTCTAGTTTTCACCCCCCCCCCCTCCTTTCTTCAATAATTTCCAGCCTCGAGTTGTCTTTTACGTACATCATTTGTAAAAATTTCAAATTAGTTTTAAAAAACAAGTTGAAATTTTTCGTTGAAAAATTGTTGGAAGTACTTGGACATTATGAAAAATTTTGAAAACATTTGTACCTACAGCCCGTTTAAAATATGTGCTGAAATAGCTTGAAAAATAACAAAAATTGGAAGTTTGTATTTATGTGGAAAAAAAATCTAAAAACTATTTCAATTTTGAGAAAAAATCAACTGGTACTATGATTACTGATGGAATAAATTCACCAGCTGATATGTATTTTTAATCGTTCTTCTGAACATGAAAAAACAAAACTGTCTGGAAATCCTACAAAAATTGCTAAAAAATATTTCGCAATAAATAACATGAAAATAATATTAAAGTAGTTGAAACCATGTCATGGCTATGTCAGCAAGCTGGTGGCATTTTATGGGCATTGACTAAAATGCTCAAAAATTACCAACATTTCCAACATTTGTCATGAGATTTTTTTCAACATACTATAATCATCGTAAAAATTTGGTGTAGTTTGATTGTGAAAATTTGATGTTTTATGAACTGACACCCCCCCCCCCCCCTATATAAAACAATGTTAGAATTTCGATTTGCTACAAAATTAAACGAAACACAATGGAAAAAAGGTTAGAAAATGAACAGGTCCCTCTGGTAGATCTCTATTGTACCAGGTTCAAAATTTTTGTTTACAATACATTTTCGTGATGTGAGTTTTTTAAATTGTTTTTGAAGTAAATGTTCTTAAACGTGGGAAACATGATGAAAGGGATAATATTTTACATTTTTTTTTCTTTACACAAAATTTTTCACAAATTCGATGCTTAGTTTTGATTTTTGATTTTTTTTTGTAGAAAATGATAATCTGAAGTAAGGTGCAGTGGGGCAATTGCAAACCACTTTTTGATTAGTGACACTTTGCCGGTTCACTGTGCCGGCTCTATGGCACTAATCAACCTGAAATTTCTGTCACACAAACTTCAAGGGGTTCTCTATTGGTGGGAAAAATTTCGTATCATTTAGTTTATAAATTTATGAGAAAATAAAATTTAAAAATTTTTCAATTGTGTTTTTGCATTTACCCCGCCATGGGGCAAATGCCAAATCGTAAATTATATCTGAAAGTGCTCATTTTTTTTCAGTTTTGATGGTCAAATCGGAATCTACGTAAAATTTACTACCTTTTAATATACTCATTACCTTCGTTTGATCAAAATTTGTCGGAGATATCCGCGAAAGAAAGAATTTTTTAAAGAAGTGAAAAAATCTCATTTTTTATTTTTATTTTTATTTTTTTTTAATGAGCTAAAAATTGAAAACAAATGATCACTTGTGATAAGTATGACGTATTCTATTGGAAAACACAAAATTTTGATGAAATTTGAACAATATTTTGATAATAACTCCCAAAAACGCAAAAAATGGCAAAATTTTGTAAGTAAATATCAAAAATTTAATATAAATTTTCACACTTTTGAAGGACTAATATTCTTTTTTTTGTATTTTCGACCCATTTTACATCTAAAAATCGTTAAAAAAATTCTGAGAGTATAAATAAAATGATAGATATTTTCGATTTTGCAATTGCCCCCGCATAACCTTTTTCGGGGTAAATGCAAAAACGCATTTTTCCGCTAATGTAATGAAAATTTTTCAAAAATGATAGTCTTAGCTTTAACTTGGATCTATTAGTATAATTAATCAACAAAAATCAGTTCAAAAAAATTTTACTTTGTACGTTTTTGTCCATTTTGAAAAAAACTGATTCAACTTTACTTATGAGTGATTTTGACACATGTTGATAAAAACATTTCCAAAAAGCAAATGCGTGCACCGATTTCGTTCAAACTGAGTGAGTATATAAGTAATAGATGTGCCTTGACCTACCAAAAGATGGCGCGCTCAAAAATTATGTTAACTGACCTCCAGAAGCTGATTTTGCAAATACCCCGATTTTGCAATTACCCCACTGCACCTTACACAAAAAAATTTCATCTACTGAAGTAACTCATCGCCAATTTTTGTATCAATCCAACAAAATTCGTCTGTTTCAAGCTGATAATTTTGAAAAAAAATCAGGCAATTCGTGATTCGTTTACATATTTTGTTGACAATGAGAAATTAGATTTTAACAACTGTGTACTTTCAGAGAGTCAATTTCCAATATACTTAACCTACTTTTTTCCAAAAATTCTCATCCCAAAGGGTCATCGATCTTGCCCATATTAATTTCAAAAAAGTTTCATCTCGCAGAATCCTTTCAATCGCCACATCCACTCATCGTATGACATAATACATAATACATGTGTTCGAGAAGACACAACAACAAAAAAATCACTCGTAAACTAATTCCATCACAAACCTAACAAAGCCCATCACCCACACCGAGACACCTCGCGGTCACTCTTACAAATAGCCAACAGGTTACAAATACACAGTATACCTGCAACGATAGACAAACGTGCATGGTGCTTGTACAACAATACCTGGGCAAAAGTATCATTTATATCAATGAATAGACACGTTGTGGCACATTGAATCACGTCAAACGTTATTTGCGACTTAGAACTTGGGAGCAAGATGTGAAAAAAAACACCAGAGTGTGGAGAAAGAAGAAACGGAGACAGATAAAACAAACATAGAAGATCACGGGGACGAGCGAGCATTAGAGAAAGAAAAAAGAACCCGATGATACAGAGAAATAGCTAGATCCAGATGTTCTATGCCCGTTCAGTGGTATCTAAATTATATACCAGATCGTCGTGTGTGCGTCTAATTGAATCTCTTATTTATTTCGTTTTTTATTCGACCGTATTCCCGACAATGAATGAAAAAAAAACACCGCACACATTTGCATATTTTCAATGAAGATGAAAAATACGTATATCATCTTTACACATCTACTTACTATATACCTTCGGTTACGTATATTTTTAAAACCGGTAGCTGTTTATACATCAGACGGATGAGAATATTAACTCATCACACAACCACTCGGGCTATTTTTACGGTCTAAACGGGCCGAGCTTGGCCGCAGCATCTCGGGTCACATTTTCAACCCGTATGCACCTGTTCGATGTAGAATTGCATTTTGGGAATAACTGACCTATGGTATGTGGTAAACTTATACAAAACACATACATACATCCTTCGACTGACAACCGAACATGAAAAGCTATACCGTTGGAAGTAAAAAATATACTATCAGCATATGGTTATTGGTTAATGGCTTTTCAGCTCGAGTGTCGAAGTCGATTCGTTTAAAATAACGTCTGATGTATGCGCATTTTTATAGCATAATTCGCATCGAAGTTTAATGCAAATGCTGCACAAATTAGCAGTCAGCGTTACGTTACAAATTCGCCCCTTGCTTCCTTCCGTCGATTGGAGTTTTGTTGTGTGGTCGTAGAATACGTACGAGGACGAGTAAGGAAGATCATAAAACTGTGGAGTGTGTCATTAAATCTGACTGAACGAAAAATCAAGACTAATTTTAAATACGATTACCTACAAAGTATATTATGATATAATTGTTTGAAATAAATTCATGGTTTTTTCACGAACTTTGAATGTATGTACTGGAATCAGTGGCATAGCCAGAAATTTCTCATGGAGGGGGTCCAAAATTTCATAATTTTTTGAGAAATTTTGAGTTTACCCCTTCCCCCCTCCCACATTAAATTTCCTTTTACTATAAAAACACTAACTTCAAACGTGATAATGTTCTCATGCGATTTGCAGATCATTTTTAAAGAAAAAAACTGATGAAAATGTTATTTTGGAACAAACAGAAACACCCTCGTGAGATCACGTCTTTCATGGTCAGAGAAAAAATTTGGTCTAAAATCTGGAGGGGCGGAAATTAAAAATTTTTCAACTTTTTGAGAAAATTAGCTGAGGGGGGGGCTTACCATCCCTTCACCTCTTCGATTGTTTCATCTCTGTTCATGGCCTGTTGAACTGAACATCCTAAATTATCAAATTTCCTATATTTTCTTATCAGTGAGATTTTATCATTTATTGAACTCACAACAAGTTCTGAAGTAAATCGTAAACAGTTTCCCCACTGCCTAATTTTTTCTCATTTGGAGCATCTGGAATGGAAATTCGAAATTTTTAAAAACCTGGAGGAGGAAAGAATTCTCCGAAATATTTTTTCATCTCTTTTTTCTTGAAAAATCGAAGACTGCATCAGCAGATTTGAAATAATAATACACGATTTTTTTTTAATTTTATTGGTTTTTTGGCCTCTTCACGGGGGGGGGGGGGTCAAAAACCAACGAGAAGTACATATGTCACTGTACACTCTTCACACACAAATTAAATTTGATTCACAAAAAGTCATGCAGTTGAAATCAACTTTTCCACATTTATCAAGAAGCAATCAAGTCAGATTTTTTTTGAACCAAGTTCAAGTCTATGAAGAATCATCATCAGATAAGCGTGTTTTGAAAAAAAAAAGTTTTCAATATTTGGAAATTTTTTCGAAATCTGACAAAATGCCATTGTATGAGAAACGATGTCGATTTTTTTGGACAAAAAGTCATTTCATTAGAGCTCGACTTTTGAACTTCGATGTTCAAATATTTTTTTTCATATTTTCTGAAATTGACTACTTACAAGTCGTGATATGAGATGGTGCCAATTTTTTGCAGTAAATTTCTAATTTCTAACTTTTAAAGCCCTTTTTTTGATTTTTTTCCCCTCTATCTTTAATATATTCATGTTTGAAACAGCGTAGTTTTAATTTTGTATGCTCTAAGGAAATTATTGGGTTGGACCATCACAAATTACACATTTCAATTCTATACTCAGATGTAGAATTATTTTTCAAGGGCAGGTCATCCAACTGTATTGTAAGGAAGAAGGAGAAAAAAAAACGATAATTCTTTATAGTTTCAAGTTGGAAAAAAGTTGTAAATATTTTGAAAATTGCTGCATTGAGAAAATTTGAAGCAACTTTTTCTCTTTTGAAAAAGTTTTAGTTTTATTGGCAAGAAGAGATGGGAAAAAATTGTCTTTTTACGTAAAATTACCGACAATCCCCTGCTTACTTCATTCTAAATTTTTGGCTGAAAAATTTTAGGTTTTCATAAAGTAGAGAGTGAGACTAATTTTCTGGGTTGGAAGAAAAAAACGCAAAAAGTCAAAATGAGATTTAAAATACCGAAATTTTGAACAGTATCGCGAAATTCTGTGTCATGGGTCTTTTGAATCTTCCAGCATGGTTACTCAGACACCAGTTCATCGTATTTTTATTGATTTTTTTTTCAACTTGGAAAAATTGGATTTATATTTTATTTTTTTGTGAAAATTATTCGGGGATTGGAGAAGGATAGTCGCCATTAATTTCTTTTAAATTTGGAATTTGAAGATTATTTATATTGAAATTTTTTAGTCTCAAAAACCGAGGAAAATGTTTTTTTTTTTGGCAATTCTGCTTTAAATTCGTCAATTTGATGATTATTAGGTGTAATTTCGCAGTCGAAGAAATTTTTATCAAATTAATGCTCTGAAATTATTTTTCAGTCTCGAAATTATCATAAAAATGTTGAGTCACGTTTATCTTTCATTCAGTTCTCAAGTTCAAATTTCATCAAAAAATTACCGTCTCGAGTAAACGAGCGCATTTTAATTCAATTTTTTTTTTCGTTTCTGGCCAAAAAAAACCATACCAATGTCCTGTCAATTTCACCTCGAATCAGTGTTGTAATTTGGGCAGGCGTTGGAGAAAAAATTCAGCAGAGAATGAAAATTATCGACCTCTTATCACATCAAGTTTTGAAAAGTGATTTAATTATGGTGCTTGAGTGAACGAAATCGAGACTTTCGTTTTAAAAAAATACATTTAGTGTCCATTTTTTTTTTAATTTTTTAATTTTCAAGGGTACCTCGAACTCGTCCATCTTTTTGGCTTGATATTCTTCCATCAGAAATTCACTCTCTTCCCAACTCTATATCCACTCATTCACTTTTCCTCTCTCCACTCCTCCATTCGCATTTTTTGAAAAATACTATCTCGAACTCACCAAAATGTAAAGTCAAATTGACCTGATGAGGCGCCTGAATACCCTCAAACATGGTCTCGGATTGCCACCACGTGCTATCTCTATTGCCGCTGTAATCGGTCAGCGAGTAAGAAGGATCGTGTTCGTTGACATTATTACACCAATCGCATCCGAGTTTAGCTCCTTGCGTACTAGTCTGCACGCAAAATTCGGCAGCTCCATTTTGGCCGCAGGTATTGGTGGCTTCGACGGGCAATCCAAAGGCTGCATTGATGAACTGGGGGATACATCTCTGAAAAGGAATTATTTTTCGGTCAATTTCCGGTCTCCGTAGGCAGATTTGAGATGATTTAATGTATTCTTACTTGAGATTTCCCTTCGTCGTTATAACAGGGAGTACCTCTTTCGAAAGCTTCGTTATCGGCGACCACTCCGTGATAAGAATAGATCAAACACCACGCACTGAGCACTTGAAATAAATACATTTTGAACCACATTACACACGATTGAGTGAGCGAATCGCTCTATAATGTGGTGTCGGACTAGAATTTTAGCTAATTTAATTTATCGCTCGCGCGCTCGATTACATAATGTTTAACTTGAAAAATAGCGAAGATTTCAATACGCCGAAAAATCCATTCACACACAAGAAACGTAGATACGATATCGCGCAACTAGAACATCTGTACACAATTAAAGAGCCGACTACTGGTATACCGCCGAACGTTCGAGCCGAAGCCGACAAAACACGTAAACGTGCGCTCACGATGTGTACTACCGCATTAGCGTTTAGCTTTAGACCCGAGCCCAGATAAACTATGTACCCGTAGCCATACCGACATCAACTGGTTGCTCAGGCAGCCGGCCATTAAATCAGTGCTCTCTAATAGGAAATGTGCGAAGTAACGAGCAGTTTTGGCGCTAAAATCGCGTCGGTTTTGACGATTCGTTGGCAGAAATTTTACAGGAAGTAGGGTCAAATTAAAATTACCTAGTTTCAATTTCCTGTGTGAATTTTATTGCAAATTTGAAAAAAAAGTTCCAGACCGATACTCGGTCGTGAAATTTTTTTTAAATTGAAGGGAGAGAAAATTGAAAATTTTTCGCTGCATTTGTTTATTTTTCAGATTCGTAGGTATGACTCTTGCAGGCATCATAGCAGGTCACTTTTTTCGACTTTGGTCACTAAAAGTCACTTTTTTTCTCCCAAAGTCACTTTTTTCGCATTTTCAAGCAAAAATTCAAATTTTCACGTAAAAATGGCTATTTTTCAAAATTCTTTGAAAAAAAAATCAAAAGTTGATAATGATTTTTCAAAAAAATTCTGTCCTCGCTTCGCTTGGGCAGTATTTCAATACTTCTGTTTCTAAATTTGAAAAAATTTGGTGTTTTTTTTACATCGTATCAGTAAAGTAATTGATTTTTTAATCAATTCCCCATTTGACAGAATAAATCAATCATTTTGACTAAAATGAATCAATTAAACAATTGAAAAATCACAGATTTTCAAATAAATTCATTTCATTGATTCAAAAAGGCACAGTTTTATGAAAATTGACTGATTTAGATTGAGAGAGTAGATATAGATCATTCATATTAATTGTTTGTTCCAAAAATCTCGTTCAATTTTTCTTTGCTCAAATCTCTATAATAATAAATTAATTATGTATATTTGCCTCCTAAAGTACCACTAAAAAAGTTAGATTTTTAGAATACCTAATTTTTTCATTTATTTTGACCCCCTTCCCTCATTTTTTCTTGAATTCTCAGCCCTCTATTAACTGTTAAAAAATTACCCCCAAAAAATCGAATTTTTGGTTACTTTTGGTTACTTTTTGGTCACTTTTGCTCAAAAAAAGCCACTTTTTTTCTTCGAAATTTCGCTATGATGCCTGTATTAAAAAAATCCCTCCAAAAACTGTAAAAATCCCCCCTCAAAAAAAATTGAATTTTTGGTCACTTTTTTCTCACGTCAGAAAAGGTCACTAAAAGTCACTTTTTTTCTTCGGAATTTCGCTATGATGCTTGGTCTTGAATTTTATTAGATTGCTGTAGTAAGGTGAAATAGGTAAATTGATTGACGCCTTTTTAAATGTATCCCTCAAAATTTGATTTGGTAGATTGAAAGACATATAATGTCTTAGTGGCAACCAAAACAATAAAAATTGCACGAATTTCAGTTTGATGGCATGAAAACAAGAAAATGACATGAATTTTGATTATTTTCCTACTTACGAAAAGCAATAAGTTAAATATTTTTCTCTTGAATTTTTCAATCAAAGGATTGCCTTTAAATGATTTTATAATTGTAATTTTTTTTTAAATTTCCACCCTCGTTTCGCTCGGACAGGACTTCCATCTTTTTTTTTTTAATATCATTATACGAATCTCACAATTTTGATTTTTCTGTCTGGAATTACCACCGTAATTGCCTTCATGTTTTACTCCCTTCTTTGAGAAATCCTGACTAACCTTTGCCAGCAGAAAAATTGTCATGTAATGATTGGGTGAGGTCAAACTCTTCAATTTTGTTGAGAATTGATGAATTTTGTCCTTATCTAAAACGCTTCTAGATTATTTTCGGGTGGTAAAAAATCATACTCAGCTCTTTTTTTGAGTGTATTTGATATTTCGATTTTCAAAACATTTTTGCTCTGGCTTCGCTCGGGCCACATTAAGTTTCCTTCAGACGTTCGGAATTTTGATGAATTTATATTATGGATAAAAATATCAAATTCAGCCTAATCGCCTATAGTATTTTGTGTTTAAAATTTATATTTTTTAAAAATGTCTCTCTCTTTATTCGTGTTGAATAATATTTTCCCCTAAAATTTAATATTGGTAAA
Source organism: Pseudococcus viburni (assembly GCA_033439095.1). Taxonomy (NCBI): domain Eukaryota; kingdom Metazoa; phylum Arthropoda; class Insecta; order Hemiptera; family Pseudococcidae; genus Pseudococcus; species Pseudococcus viburni. The sequence goes on along the minus strand of JAVBJF010000062.1, from coordinate 1,300,666 downwards.
AAATCTCTGAAATTTGTAAAATTATTGTTTTGGTTTCGCTGGGGCCAAATTCATTGACGAATTGGAGTACCATCTTTAAAGAAGGAGAAAGAGGAAGCAATTACATGAAAAACAATTGAAATTTATCAATTGGGGAAAATTTCTGCAAAATTCGTTTGGAAGTCTTGTCTGTTGATTTCGAGAATTTGTTGAACACCTTGAAGGTTTTCATTCTGCTGTTCAATTTATATAATTTTTTACCCAATAAGTAAGTAATATACATCTCATCAGAAGCAACCGGCTAGAAAAGTGCTTGAAATTCTTTTTAAAACGAGTACACACGAGAGGAGGTTTTTTTGGACAAATTTGGAGCTAGAAAGATTGTATAAAAATGGCAAGCAAAACATAAAAATAGCATGAATTTTCATTTTCCAAATCCGGTAAACACACTGAGATAGTGACCCCAGGCATCATAGCGTGGTTACTTTTTAGTAACTTGGTTACTTTTTTCGAGACAAGTTACTTTTGGTTACTATTTCCACTTCAAAAGTTACTTTGGTTACTTTTTACTTCTAAAAGTTACTTTTTTCCAAAATTTCTCAAAAAATTTACCTTTTTTCACAATTTTTCTCTAAAAATTGATTTTTTAAGCGTAAAGTGTCTGATTAGTTTCGGTTTAGTCGAGTTTTGGAGACTTTTTTGTTTCAAAAAATTTCGCCCTCGCTCCGCTCGGGCAGTACATTGATGCCTCTGTTTCTTGAATACACTATCATTCCCTAATTTTGAATCAGTCAAAATTTTTGTATTTTCATTCTCTTGGTTAAGTATAGTGAAATAATTTTCATCAAAAACTAGAGATTTTCACCCATATTTCAGTCAAAACTCCAATCAATTTCCAATTTGTCAAATAAAAATCAGTAATTTTGATTAATATTTCAATGAAAAATCACTGATTTTCATATAAATTTACAGGTTAGGTAGGCTGGATACTCACTTTTTTTTTACTGAATTTTGACACACCCTCATTTTTTTCAAATTCTTCCCCGCCCTTGCATAATGTCTGATTAAGTCCCGGAGTCGAGCAGATTCAATCCAAGCTCAATAAAAAAATGAAATTTTACCTCAAAAGTGTTCAGAGAAGTGCATTTTATTACTCTTCAAAAATAATTTTTCTTATTTCTTACATTAGAATATAACTTTCTAAATCTACATCAATCAAGTTTTATAAAAACTCTGCCTTTTTGAACCAATAAAATAATTTTCATTGATATTGCAGTCAAAAGTCGTTGATTTCTTAGTCGATTTTCAATTAACCAGAAAAAAATCAGTAATTTTGACTAAACGATCAATGCGAATCACTGATTTTCATTTATATTCATCTCACTGATTCAGATTTAGAGAATTCTTGCAATTTTTCAGTTTTTCTTCGCTTTCATCTGTATTACATTTTTTCATCTGTCCACTGAAATTAACCTGACTTTACGAGCACTACTGTAAAAATAGATTTTGAAGTTTGTTAACGAATTTTTACCCCCCCCCCCCTCACCTCATTTTTCTCCAATTCTCAGCGCCTCCCTTACATAATTTCTGGGAGCGCTTATAAGTTATAATAATTGCATCAAGTACATACATGTTTTTTTTTTTTTTTTTACAAATTTTACCATTAAAAATTGAGTTTTTGGTCACTTTTTGGTAATACATTGGTTACTTTTTTTCCCAAATTGGGTTACTAAAGTTACTTTTTTCCCACCAAATTTCACTATGATGCCTGTGACCCTTAAATAAATAATACCCACACGTCACACCTCTTTTCAGGTAATCGTGCTTCAAAAAATGTGATTTTTTGGATTTTCAATCAATTGAAACTGAATTTGGCGAGTTGAGTGGAAATATTGCAAATAAACGACGATTTTTCAGATTTTTTGATCTGAAAAATGATCCTAAAATAGGGTCTGAAAACTTTATGAGCTTGTATAATGATGACTGTGAGTGTAAAAAATAATCTTTAAAAATAAAGTTTTCATTCAATTATTGTTACCGAAACTGAAATGAAGAAATGACCGAATGCAATAGTCGATGCCACATAAATTACCAGATCAAACTGATGTTTTTTTCAAATACTTTAAATATTTGTTTTTTTTTTCATACCTAAATCTCACAAAAATTAAATAAACAGTATTCCTGGCGGTATTTATCTCTTCTCAATTGAATTTTCTATAGTATTGGAAAATGAGCATTTGCGAAGTTGAACACTCAGTTGTCATTCGATCAGATTGTGACTTAATAAATGATCTGAGAAATTGGTGATTTAGAGATTCCTAAATTCAAATCGCGATGATTCACATTGAAGTGATTAAAGAAAACAATTTTCTGAATTGTTGATTGATCTTCTATTTGATTATATTTGAGTTGTGTATTGTTATTAATCAATGTATTTTAATTTTAAATGGTTTTTTTTTCTGTTCTACAGGTGAGTTGCTGTTGAATTATTTCAACGAGGTTTGGCTTTTTGAATCATGACATCGTGAGTAAATTTTATTATTCTTCGGTATCAGGCTTGTCGGACCGCTCCAGCCTCGCGTCGGTCTAGGTCTGACATTTGTTTTACTGTCAATTTTCAAACCAAAAATGCTTACTAATAATTTCCAGAAAACAATATTTTCATATTTTTTACCTTCATCAACCAATTTTTGAAGTTGAGCTGAACAAGATTGCCAATATTTGTATGCATCTCCCACTGTTGAGTCATCTCTCTATAATTTAATGGTCACGATGTTACAACATTCTAAAATATCGTATAGTTCTTGTACTTTTGACCACTGGTCGTCCTTTAATGGAGGTTCTTCAGACAAATGATTAATGACTAATTTCGCTTCTAAAAAACATCCGATCATACGATATGTAGACGTCCAACTGAAATTAAAAGAGAAATTTTCAATTTGAATAGGTATTAACTAATTTAACCATAACTTTTTAATCATGGGAAAGAATAGTACTTGAAAAATTGAACAAAGTACCCATTATGGTTTTTTCCCTAACTTGAAAATTGAGAAGGCTAAAAAAAATTTGAAATAATATTTAAAATACTAATGCAGGAAATGAACAGCACCTATGTACCTACCTTGAAAATTGAACAAATTTTGTTCTGGGGAATTTTTCGCCTTGCATCAAAATTGATGAGATTATACCGGGTATCCAAAGTTGAGAAAATTTTAAAATTTCTTACAGCCTATTTATTTTTAATGTTGCTTCTTCAATTTTGATGTTAGGCAAAAAGTTCTCAGAACAAAATTTGTTCTGTTTTCAAAGCAGAACTGTAAACCATCAAGATTGATTCAATTGTTTCCCACTGGAGTGGGACGGGTGGAAATATCTTGTCAAAGCGCTTGCAATAATCCTGAAAAACGGATGTTAAACTCTCGCGTCTCGCATTTCAATTCGTAAATTTTGTTGAAATACCTTGGTCAGATTTCTCGGATCCGAAGGATTTCTTCAAATTAAACATTGATTGGTACGGAATTAAGTTCCTTCAATTTAAACAAAACTAAACTCCTGCTTCGGTTGTGGTAAATCGTTTTATTTACTCCTGATTTGGTGTTCCGAGATTGTTTCTCCCCCTCCTTCCTTTCCAGTATCATTGTTCAATGAACTGAGCATAAGTAAGATACCTACTAAATACTTGGTTAATTTTCGAATGATTCTTACCTACCTACGTACTAAATTCCCTCAGGAAATGTCTTTTTGTTCTTGTTTTTTTATTTTTGTTTTATTTTTTAACCAACTGCTAAGAAGAAAATGGAAAACTTTGAAACCAAATGTGTTTCAATATGAACGCTGCCGAAACTTTACCCAACTTCGGTCCTTACAATAAAAAACAGAGAAAAGAAAATCGTAATAAAATTATGCTATGTTTATTCTTCCCTTTTAATATTAAATTGGAAACATTAAAACGTGTAAACAATTACTCTAATTACCACTTTTCTTCGTATTTTACTTAATGGAAGCTTGGAAAAAGTTTTCAAAAAAACGTTCGCTTCATTCACCTCGTGACAACATCTCGTGTACAGTAATTTCAGCACAATTAAACAAAATAGAACTTTCGGAGAAGACTGAAATCTATGGCATTTAAAGTTTACATTAAATAAGCACTTAATAATGCGTTTTTTCTTTCCATTTTCGTAACCAAATCCAAAAGTTGGAGAATTGGAAACGAGAACATTAGCGCTTTGTAGAGCAGGGAGGTTTTTTTAAGCACGAACGACGATGGCGATGGCGTGACGTTATAAATAATTTCAATTATCGTTGTTGAAAATTACTCGAACTGTTGAGGGGTATTTAGTCGACGTTCTAATTCCTGCCAATTCTACAAATATGCAAGTCAGTTGTGCGACGTGTACATTTTCAGGCGAAATAATGACGAGTGATATTCCTCTTGTTTATTTATTTATTTTTTTTGAGAAAAAACACCGTGATTAAATTTTTCCCAACTCGCACTTTTTCAAGTTTCGTTTCGCGTTTTTTAATGCATAATTAATTACCGAAAAAAATTTCATCATTCATTTCGAAATGAATTTCAAAACTGTACGTTTTACGTTTTCAATGAGATTGCTTTTTCAACTCGGCAGAAAAAATGTTTCCATTTCTATCTGGAAAATGAGAAAGGTACTTTCACGTCATTGTAAGGTCACAAACACACGTAGTTTAAGGTAATTACTTCGGCCAACTGTCAACTGAGGCAGCAGATTTTTCAAATATTAAAAACAGTCGAAAAAAACGACAAATTCGTCTAGTTTGCCGTCGTTTTGCAAACGAATGGAAACGACGACTGGGTTGTGGAAAACCAATGAATAAATTTTGTCCAACGTCACGCGCCGTTCGTATATTCCAAAATGCGCTCGGATTTTTGGGTCAGATAAGTGGGAAATTATTTTTTAATGTCTTACGTCTAACTGGATGATGTTTGGGTCGTTCTCTGTAATGTTCGGTATTTTACATGCCGGTTTCAGTGTCACGTTTGGCTGTGTAATGTCTTGGTTTTTTGAAACTTTGGAACATTTTGCGTTGAGATGGAAACGATTTTTTTTAAATGAAATCTCATACGTGTGATGGAGGTAGCCCAACTTGGAGGAAAATTTTGAGTCGAAACAAAAATAAATCGAAAATACATCCTAAAAGAATCCCATATCCGAAATTTCAGGTCCTGAAATTCGTTTTTCAAATTTTGGCGAATTTTTGAAAATTCAAAAATTACCTGCCTCATCGATCTGCAAAGTATGAAAATTTGATCTAATCGAGGAAAAAAACTGAAATTTGGTGTGTACCCTATTTTTGACCTCCCAAATCGATTAGAAGTGGTTTCATGATGTTTTGGAGCCCCCAGAAAATTTTAGAATTTTCCAGAAATGAAGAAAACCCCATAAAAATGGTCTAGATGAACTTAGCCCCATATAATCGCGGATTACCTGTAGATATTGGTTACCTGTTTAATCGATTAAAGTCCAATTTTCCAAAATTCGTAAATCTCCGGTCAAATCCATATTTTTTTGGCAGAATTTGTTTGTTGAAAAAAATTGAATTTTACCCGGCAGTTGCGAATTTTGGAAAATTGTGCTTTAATTAATCAAGTAGGTCACCAATATGGATAATTCACGATAATTGGTGCTGAAGTTCATGTGGACCATTTCTATGTGCATTTCTTCTGTGCTGAAAATTTCCAAAAAATTTTTGAAGGGTCCAAAAGTCTCAAACCCGTTTCCAATCGATACGGTAGGTTGAAACTAAGATATTTACTAACTTTCAATTGTTCACCTCAATGCCTGCCCTGTAGCCGTATTTTTTAATTTTTTCCAAAAATGTTTGCTGGAAAAAAATATTGATTTGTTCTGGCAGTAACGAATTTTGGAAAATTGTGCTTTAATCCTGATCAAATAGGTTACCAATATGTGATCGGCGATTATATTTAGGTGCTGAAGTTCATCTGAGCCATTTTTGTGAAATTTTCTTCATTGCTGAAAAATTTCAAAGTTTATTTTTGAAAGCTTCAAAATGTTTCAAAATTACTTCGAATTGATTCGGGAGCTAGAATTTGGTATGTATACCCTATTTTTGACCTTTCAAATCGATTGGAAAGGGTTTCGAGACGTTTTGAAGCCTTCAGAAGATTTAAAATTTTTCCAGTACTAAGGAAATCCACATAAAAATAATCCGTATGAACTTTTGCGCCCAAAAACTCGGATTACCCATATTGGAGATCTATTTAACCAATTGGAACAGATTTCTCCAAAATTCGTCAATGCCAGATCAAATTAATAGATTTTTCCAAAATTCATCACTCCCAGATCAAATCAATAATTTTTAGTCTAAATGATTGATCGTTATATCATTTTTGTGAGGTTTTCTTCAGTGCTGGAAAATTTCAAAATTTTCTGGGAGCTCTAAATCATCTTGCAACCACTTTCAATCGATTTGGGAGGTCAAAAATAAGATATATACCAAATTTCAACTTTCTTTGTCGATTAGAACATACAAATATTTTTATTTATGTATTTTTTGGGCGATGGTAATTTTGAATTTTCGAAATTTTGCCAAAATTTGAGAAATGAGTTCTAATTCCAGAATTTTTGGATATTACATTTTTCTATGATGTACTTTCGATTTATTATTGTTTCAGCCCAAAATTTTACCGCTGGTTGGGAAGACGTTCCCTGTCAGTTTTTTGAACATTGTAATTTTTTTACTAGACATTTTTCGTTCCTTTCAGAGAAGTATTTTGGTATACCTGAAAGTCTTCCGAATTCGATGTAATAATTAATTTTGAGTAATATTATCGCAAAGCACAATTATCTAACGTAATGAATGAACATTTTCTCAAAATTGGTAAAAATTCGAGTAAATCGATAAAAATATTGTTTCCAACAAAACACCGATATGATGTCTAGTATTGGTAAAATTATGGAATCGACGTCGAAATGAAATTCATTTAATAAAGTGACTGGTTAAATTAATGCATGTGCTTAGTTCCAATACAAAAGAACCAACGAAAATGAGAAAATGACAAATTTCTGTTCGTTAGATGGAAATATGGCGCAAAAAATATCTGGATTTTAACCTAAAAAGGAAAGTAATTTAGTTAATTTTCTGCGGAAAAGAAGTAACATTCGAAGGAACTGATGGTTTTTACGAAATAATTTATGTAGATAAACAGAAGAAAGGGGAGATACCCTTGGAGCGAAATTAAAATTATATTTTGCGAAAAAATGAAAGAAAGATTTAATGTCGAATGAAGTGAGTTTTGGCATAAGTTTTTTTTGTAGTTCTATCGGAAAATATAAAAGATTACTTACTATATTGAGTCATTTTTTGAACTAAGTATCAACTATACACTTATACTGTCGAAATTGTGCTGCTTGTAACGATCGGGGCCAATCTACAATTAGTTGGGTATATATTTAATCCTGGCCTATATCGTTTCAAAACTGGGTGAAATATTCCACCGATAAATTTTCGTGTCTCTTAAAATACCACGATTTGCTTTTAGTAATTTTCACTTAGATAATTGTCCGAACTCTGATTGGAAATTGCTCGGACGATAAAAATACACGATAGCGAGTAATTTTTAGCTAAATTTCCATTTTCGTGCATCGATCTGGAGGGCGATTACATTCGGGTATATAATTTCGTTTGGAAATATCACCGTCAAGTGATAATTTTTTTCCTTTAACCTAATAAACAAATTTGCATAACTGTAAAATATTTTCCCAATCGGTAATTCAAAAGTTTAATAAATATTGACGTATTTTTATTTCTATTTTTTTTCGAGGCTTTTTCAATTTCGATATTCGCCAAGATTCCTGCGTAGGTCTCGATTATATGCTTTTTTTCCTTTCTTCGGTGCCTTCGCCACTTGAAAAACCTCGACGGAGTTTTTCTCTTTCGACGTTTCGTCTCTCGTCGGTTTGAGATGATGTCATATTGTTGTATTCGGTCGTTATTAGTTTCCATTCTTTTTTCAAAGCCGATCAAAATTGGCGATTTTCTTTTTCATGAATTATTAAATAGATATAGAAAGTTGACGTCGACGGAGTCGAGTAACCGAATATTTTTTTCGTTTCGATGGTATATAAATGCCGAATTGTTTACCGCGGAATGGGAATGAAAGAGATTATAGCGAAAAATAAAAGATTAAGTCATCGTTGGTTTTTCGGTTTTATTTTAGGACGTTTATCGTCATTAGAATATCTCGATGTTCAACGACGCCGATTTTTTTTCCAGCTCTGAATCGAATTTCCATTATGGAAAATCTAAAAATGGGCGAATCGGTTATTTCGGTGTCGTCTGAGGACGTAAAGTTTGATTGAAAATTTCTTTCGTTGGAGAGTCGTTATTGATGATTGAGGGCGAATCGTTTGAAAATTATTTTAGTTCTATTGACGAGATGCCCGAGATTTCAGTCTGAATTCAATATCATTTCTTACATGGTAGAGATGGATGGTTGTTTTCTTATTTTTGTCACGAGGAGACGTGATTCTTAGCATGAAATTAAATAATTTTTGCTGCACTGTTTGCCCAGTTATGATTTTTTTCCTGAATTCGAAGCTTGTTACCGTATCATTTCACTGCGATGACAATACTTTCTCTTATAAATCAGTGAAAATGGTTGAAAATCAATAAAAAATCATTAGGATTGCAGCGTTGTAATACTTGAATTAGTATCAGTAGGTAAAAAAGTTTCACTGAAAGCAAATCAGTGCCTAAAATCATTGAAAGGTCAGCAAAATCTAAGAAATTCGCCGAAAAATCTGCGAATTTTGCTAATTTTTTCTGTACCGTAATTCTGCTTGCTTATCATTGACTTTTCACTGATTTAGAATGAGAGAGTAGCGTTGAGAGGGTGATCAAACCACATAAAACAATCGCGTGGCAAGAATTTTTTTTAGCATTTTAAAATCTTCCGTTTAACCAATTTTTTAATCAGGGTGTCCATTTTCTGAAAAACCGGGAAAAGTCAGGGAATTTTGACCGTCTGGAAAAGTCAGGGAATTTTGTAAAAATCCAGAAGAATAATAAATTATCTGATGTTTCTGGACTCATTTAAAAGGAATTTTTCAAAAAAAATTCCCTCCCTCCGCAGGGACCAAATTGTTTCAACTGATTTTTGTATGTATCATTTTTTAAACCACGTTTTTGTCTATTGAATCATTGAGTTTTCAAAAAAATTTTCTTTGTAGAGAGTTTTTTTTAAAACCCATACTTTTTGATAAAATGTATTGAGAAAGGAGTACTATGATGCCCTTGATCACGATTTTGAAAAAGAAGAGAAAGGAATGAAAGAGAATATATTTTTTTTGGTCACATTTTGGGAAACTTTACTGGGAGTGTGAAGTTGAATTTTCAAGTTTTGAAGGTCTTTTTTGCAAAAATTTTCGCCCGTTTTTGGGCCGAGTTGAGAGGGAGGTGACGTTAAAAATTTTCAGAATCGAATTTAAGTCGTTTTGTGGCCGGAGAAGGGAGCATCTAAAAATCTCACGAGAAGTAATGATTTTTGAAAAAAAAATTGTTGGATAGATATTATGCATTCTAAATCATTTTTCTGTACAATTTCATCACGCGAAAAAACTACCCATTCTCCATCCTTTAGGAATAAAAATTTGAAAGGTCTGGAAAATTTCAAAAAATTGGTCTGGAAAACCTGGAAAAGTCAGGGAAAATCATTTCTGAGATATAATGGACACCCTGTTTAATGTTTTGAAAACTTGAAATTCACCCAGAGCAAAAAAATAAAAAAGTACTTACTTCTCTAAAAAGGGGCCTTTTTAGCGCTTATATCTTTAATAATTCTAACGATTCGACTACTTCTTTTGGTAAAGAGTAATTCCCGAATTATGATTTTTTTAATAATCAAACGTTCAATTTGTTAATTTTAATATTGGTTCAAACATGATTTTGATACGTTTCTCTCTGACGAACAAATGCGAAAAACATCTTTCTTTGAACTGAAAAAATACCATTAATACTAAAATACTTGCCATTCGTATCACCTCCATTAATTTTTTCCTATCGAAATATTTCATCTTCATCAACGAACCATTGATATTATAAATTTCAATTATTTTCGTTATCTTATGTAAATTTTTTCTATGAAAAAGTGCCAAGCTTAAGATTGAAAAATTAATTTATACGTTTACAGATTTTCTCAAACCTAATGGATCGTTTGTAAGCACTTAAATTAATTAAACCAGCGAAATAAATTGATTGTTTCGCTGGAAATAATTGAATTGTAATTAATAGCCTCGTATTATAAATTCGTTAGATTTGCATCTTTGAAAAATTTTCGTTTCGAGATTCTCGATTGGGACTTTTTTCACGAAAGTTTTTCCAAAAACACGTACCTGATTCGATAGCTCGATTCTTGATTAATATAATTTCTATTCAGTTTAAAAACTTATATAATTTATTGACAAATGAATTAATTGCGACGCGACGGTGTAATTTAACTAATTAATTTAATTAGGTTTATGTGCAATATCAACTTGAATGTTGAGGAAAAAAAAACTCACCCAAATGACGAATTCAAAATATTCGTTGCATTACCCTACGCTTCAGAATTCACTTCCACTCAACTTTTTCTTCAGAATTTTAAGAAGGGGTAAAGCGAAGAAAAATCTTTGAGAAGTATTTCTTGCGTAAGACGTAAAGTCGAATCAGAACTCGTTGCCGTTTAGACGAAAATTTTCGGTACAAACTCGTTCTCTTTTTTTTGGCTAAATGGTTAAACGACGAAATCTTCGGATTTCATTCAAGCATGCAGATGAAGAACTGTGCTTTCGTACATTAATAATTTTAAAAGCATTTTATATTTTTCCTCGCCATTAGCCTCGTGGAATATCGTTTACATTCGAATACGAAGAGAAACGACGAAATTCGGTTTTCGGATTATAACTTTTTTCTTCTATCGTTCTTTGTCGACGTCGTAGTCGTCTCATTTCGTTGGCAAAAAATTATTCGAATCGAGGGGGTTGCTTTTACGTATGTTGAGCATGGCTAAAATATAGTTGGTCGGGTGTTTGGAAATTTTTTCTTCACCTGTAGCCGTATGCCTGACTCAACTCCAAGGAGGTCTGTTTTGGATCAAGTGTATGAGTTCGGTTCAATAATTTGATGACGGACTTTTGATATCCTGAAAAAATTTTCTAGTCAACTTTCTCAATTTTTCAAGAAAAAATTGAGTTATTTGTGTTTTTTTTTATAATCAACGGTTTATTTTGAAAAAGTTCACAATCGGCTCGAATTCGTTGTCGGAATAGTAAAATCTTCAAGACAGAAGCTTTGGTAATTTTTCTTACGCGCTTGGTGGACCATTCAGGAATGGACAATGAATGAAAAATATCAATTTTCACATTGAAACAGATAATGAATTGAATTAATTTTTTGGTAGAGTGCCATGGAAGACGTGCTAACACTCGATTTAAAAATCGATAAAATTTAGTTTGTGTCGATTCAGGGTTGTGTCTTTGAAAATTTGTTGATTTTCGGCTGCAAAATGGAAAAATTCTTCGTAAATAGGCGTCCTCGGAGACGTATTTCTACCTCAGAGAGTAAAACCGAGTCACAGATAGCCAAGATTAACCGGATTTTGTTCTCTGTGACTCTTATCTATTCCCCGAGCTAAAAAAATAAACGTCTTCGAGGACGCCTATTTACGAAGAATTTTTCCATTTTGCAGCCAAAAATCAACACGTTTTCAAAAACACTACCCTGAATCTACAACACAAACGAGTTCTTGCTTCTAGGACGAAACCAAGAGGTGATTTAGATAGAAAAAACTCCAAGCTACACGATTTAGTCGTCGTTTTATCCCGAAGTAGTGTAGTCTTTTCAAAAAAAAAAAAGTTTCAGTAGTTTATGAATGTTCCTCGTGCTCGTAGTTTTTGATTTAGGCCTCTTTCCGGCTCGTGAATCTTGAGATCTAAAATCATGAAAAAAAAATTGCTACAAAGCAAATCTGAAATCCTAAAAATTCAAAACATTTTACCAGTCAGGTTTTTTGATTGAGGATTTTGTCTCACAAAATTGTTAATTTGCATGGGCTGATAGGCCTGGTAGTCTGAACCCACCAAAAAAAAAAAAAAATTGTTAAAATAAAAACGAAGCTTGAAGAACAAAACAGGAGACGAGGAATTGGTGTGCTTTCTCACTAGAGAGTTGTGTAGAAATTTCGAAAAGTGTGTCTAAATTGGTCAGCTAATGATTAAAAAAAAACACGAAAAACCAAAAAATGGCGAAAAAGTTTATGATTTTATTGCAAAAGGTAATAAATTTCAATTTTTTCTTTTCTTGAATTTTTTAAACTAAGAAATAAAAGAGGATTCTTTTTCGTGTAAATAGGTACATTTTAAAGCAAGAAAAATGGCAAGAATTTTGATGTTTCAGATCCAGTCATCATGAAAATATAAAGTTCATGAAAATATAACTCATATTTTTGTGATCTGGTCACTTTGCTGTGGTATTGATATTTTTACCTGGAATCTCATAATTTTTGAGATTTGATATCACTCGAATTTGTAATTTCTCTGCTGTTCGACAATTTATAAACTTATTTTATTGAATTTCCGGATTTGTATTGAGCGAGAAGAATTATTTCAACCCAGTGAGTTTCGTTATGGCATCAATAATATTACTTACCTATTCAGCTGATTTCTTGAATCTCGCGAATGGAGGTAATTTATTATTAATTTCACTTGGCATGATTTTTTAAATGAAAATTTGCCAGGTATTTGAAGAAAACCGGTGCTTTTCATCTCGAAAAAATGACTAATGATTTTTTCATTATTCGAGATATGATTGATTACTCGGCAGGTAATTTTGAAAAAAAAACGTCAATTCTTTTTTCAACCGTCTTTTTTGATCCTATCATCTGAATGCGATAAATTGCCCATTGGCGAAGGTATTAATTGGTGTAATCTCTTAACGAATATTTTTTATTTATTCTTTCTATTAGCTCGTTATGCTGGAGAAAGAACGTTCGCACATTTTTTAATCCCTGTTGCGCAGTTTCGTAAAAAAATTTCGGACGGTCTGCTCTCTAAACGAATTTACGATTAAGAGGATTTCAACCGACATTATTCTTAATTACTTCTCGTATTAAAAATACTCGCCGAGGAGAAACCGAGGGATGAGATGAAATAAAAGAGAGAAGTCAACACGAAACTAAGTCCTTTTATTATTTTTAAAAGCTCGTTAGCCCGATGACAGTTTGTTTTGGGATTTATGGCGATACGCAAGAAAGAAAAATATTAACATGGGAAACTGTATAGGTATCTCCGATAGAGACATAGGTACCATACAGCTTAATATATTATAGGAATATAAAGTGTATGCCGTTGCATCGTTATGAATAAAAACTCGATTTAGTGACGAATTTAAGCTTCTAAATAAAATAAATTTACAGATATTAGGCTGGGAAAATTATACTTATCTTTTCAGTGAAAAACTTTCGCCCGACTGAAAATTTTCCAAGAAGTATAAATATTCATTTTTAATCCACCCTATGCGTTGTATGCAAAGTCATGAAAACTTATTTATATTTTCCAACTTAATGAAAAGGAGTATTAAAAGGAGAACGTGATCGGCTTATGCAGGTATTAACGAATGAACATATATGACTGGAAACGCACGCATAAAGGAGTTTTATAATATACTCCTATTTAAAAAGCATTTTTCACGAATTAGGTATACGCTATAAATTGACGTATCAAGTTTAACTTCGGCTCGAGTATGAGGCGAAACCAGCCTTTTTGTATTGAAATTGCTCGAATCTCCTCTGCCTGTCTTTTCTTTTATGTAGGCAGAAATTAAGAAGATTTTGTAGTATTAATTTTCGTATTCATGGTGCGTGATGCCGAGTTGGAAAATGGATTACGAGGTAGTTTTATTCAAAGGATGCCTCGAATTTTTTATACCCGGAGTCGGATCGGGTGTGATGAATATTTTACGATAAATGTGAACAAAATATGTTTTATGATTCGATGTTGAAGTGATTTTTTGATGAGTTTGGAATATTGAAGAAGCTTGGTTTTTGATTGAAGTTTTTTAGGCCATTTTTAATATACAAGATTCCAAGAAAAAATGATCGAGTCTCAGCAGATATGATCAGATGTAGCTTGAATGAAGAAAATTTTCACGAAAACTGAGGGGAAAATGATCAGATCTGAAAATTGGCTGTATCTAAGCAGATCTAATCGGATTCGATTTGAGATTAAGGCTGAATATGAGACTAGAGTTTATTTTGATAAAAGTGTAGTGTTGCAAAATAATTTGAATTTTTACAATTCAAGAGATTGACTTCGTATATTTCTCTTAATCACAACAATAACTTTCAAGATGATAAAACATGAGATTTAGAGTACATCTTTACCGTCCACACACTAAAAAAAAGTGTTGAAAAAATGATAAATTTTATCCAAAAAAATAACGGGCACCATTCACAAAATTGGCAAAATTAATTCTAATAAATATTATTTTTTTCAGAATAAATTTTGCCAGTTTTGTGAATGGTGCCCCGTTATTATTTTTTTGAATAAAATTTATTTTTATTTGTTTTTCCAGTGCATATTTCTATTTTTCTTTGCAATATTCCTTTCTATATAATTTCACGATGTTTGAACAATTCTTTGAACGTTGACCACTTCAGAATTTGGGGTGGAATTTCGCGATATTTGAACAGTTCTATGAAGATAGATCATCGGTTTTACGGGAATGTACTTGAAAGTACAATCAGTGCCTGTAGCAAAAAATAATAATATTACTTATTGAATTCTCCTTCAAAATTGAATACGAGGTATGTGTTCATTGCTGCCATTCAGGTTGCATAACCACAAAATAAATAATTAGGATTCAACTTTCCTATTATTTTTAAAAATCGTTGTTGTTGTACTGGCTGCATTTTATGATTTTATTATTTACATATTTATTTTTTAATGAAATGGCGAAATGTCACAGAGGAAATACGACTTTGAAACACGAGTTAGCCAAATATTATTGCTTTTTCCAACATTTTTCGATTTGAAAATTGTCAATCGAGGCGTTCAAATTAATTATTATCGGTGTCAAAAGTCGTCAACATTAAAGTCAACTTACTGTTGACCGTTCTTGATTGTTGATCATTTTTGAACGCAGTCAAGGAAACCGATGTTTGGGAAAAATCGTCAGATTTGAGCAGATTTGTTGTCATTATGATCGTATCTGAGGGGAACTGATCGTTAGTGTGAAGTGAAAAAAAACCATGGAGTGCTCTGAATTTTAATCAAATTCGCTGTGGAAATTTACTTCTGAGTTGAAAGTGTCCCATAAAAATTTGAGTCCTCAATCTTAACATGGAAGGGAGCTATGGGGCATCAACGTTGGTTCATTTTCGAAAAAAAAGTGTTAGGCCAATTTAACTTGCTATAAAAATCTGATTTTTGCGTTTTTAGAAGGTTGGAATTCCTGCAATAGAAAATTTTCGAGAAATCTGTTCAAATTTATTTTCAAGTTGTCAAAACTCAAAATGGTGTGACAAGCCGAGTTATTGGACAATAAAACACGTAATTCCATTTTTGACACTTGAAGGCGAATTCAGAGTTTTTTCGAAACATAGCTCTCTCTCATGTTAGGCTAGGGGACTCAAATTTTTTGGGACATTTTCGACTCAAAATAAACTTCCTCGACGAGTTGGGTCAAAATCGAGATTTTTTTTGACTTCACCTTACAGATCATATTAAAATCTGAGTAAATCAGTTCTGCTGATTTTTCCTTGCGAATATTATTTTCAACGTGGATATAAAATATGGATATGAAACTACGATTTAAAAAAAAACTGCAATAATTCCTTCCCAGTCTGCATTGGCAATTTTGGTTGCACATTTTGCATAAATAATAATTGTACTGTGATCTGTAATTTTTGTGCTATCTATCTCTCCAACTGCATCAACCTCTATATTCTGTGAATTAAACCTACCTCTTGGAAAAACATGATCCAGACACGAAAATTTATTCTTTTGCATTCTAGTTGGGTTATTAATTAAACTCTCAAAGCCATTTGATTCCATTAAGTTAAGATAATTTGAGGCACCATCATTCAAATTAGTAATATCAACATTCAAGTCCTTAGTTACGAGCATAAGATTACTTCCTGTATTAATTAAATCACCAAGTTCACTAAGAAACAGCTGCATATCAGATTTACAAAATCTGTTGATTGCCATTATTTGCGGGCCACAGTTTTGTAGTTTTATCAATCTCCATGACTGACAGAATTTCCCAGTAATAAGCAGAAATATTCGAAATATGTTCACTAATAAGCAACAATTTGCAGAAATTAGAAACGAATGTAGACGCTCAGTTACCATAAAATATCCAATAAAATACCTCCGACCGTCTGCAAATGATTGAAAAATTGTCAAACCAAGCAGCACAATTTTTTTCAAAATCGTTGAAAAATTTTCTCATTACCTGACGAGTATTGATTAGCTTGTAGAAAAAAAGTTTGCTCTTTTCAATGGCGTAAAACCCGCCTTTCTATCTCAATAAAATATTTCCAATTATTTGGATTGAAAAAATAGACTAGAAACATTTAAAAAGTGAATTTTTCATATTTTTTTCAAAATTTAATTAACTGTAACTTTTTTCCTTATCATGATAGAGAGCTGGGGTTCTGACCATTGAAAAGAACAAATTTCTTGCGATGAAAACATTTTTCAAAAAATTGAATAAGTTGTGCGCTTAGTTGAATTTTTTTGATTATTCTGTCTGCTGTACACTTCCTCTCCTCGTTAACCTTTCATGATGACCAACCATATTGATAGATTCCCCATAGAATGTACTTTTAATTCCGCAAACAGAACTTTCCATCTGTCCCGGTTTTTGAGCTATGAATAATTTTTTGAATATGCTGTGATGTGTTCGGATAACCAGGTACTGGGATTATAAAATTTTGGGGCGGAGATAAATAGATACCTATCTATCTACGCGGGGTTGTCCGGCTGGAGACAACTCAGAATCGTGAGGGGGAAATACACACGTGTACCCACATCAAACAATACGAAAGCAAATGGAACTTTGGAGATCAAAAAATAGAAATAAATTTAGACGAGACAAATAGGCTACCGGAAAGTTACCTATTTGTACACAAACTGGGATATACCAAATATCTAGGCTAAAAACCTAAATAACACAGCTAACTACATAGCACGAGAGTAGGTGTGGTTCCTGGAAAAACTATTTACCTATCTAGATTAACGTGTGATAACTAGGCTACCGGAAAGGTTTTAGGCAGTAGATAGGCGACTACCTATTCACTTACGAATAGGCTCTACCAGCGAATATATCAGATTACCAGTCAGATATCTTAAGCCCAGGACACAATTGTCTCTATGGGCGAAGCTGTAACCAACTTAAGATTAACCTACCTACTTCAGCCCATTACCACGTTGTCGGTCCTACACCTGTCTAAGCTTAGCTATACATCATCCCAATTAAACCATGTAGAAAATCGATAATTGCCTCTGTAATAAGCGTTCTGATGACGCGCGAAATTAAAGAGTTGGAAAAAAGTAGTTAATTGAATAACGCGAACATACGTGGATATCGAAACGGTATCATTGTCATAGTTTACAACAACTCGTACAAAAACGACATATCGTAAGCTAACGACTCGACACTGGTTTAAATAATAAACGTAATTAATCGGAGGCAATAAAAGAATATCATCTACGTAAGCTGTAACATGAATCTGATTAATTAGCTCAAATAACCATTCGCGAAAATTGGACATTTTACATTTTACCACAAGAAAGTCACATGGCGAAAAATAAATGGACATGGATTCGTTCCTACGAATAGAATACGAATGACGAAAAGTTGCATAGCTACGATGCAAGTCAAACCTAACGATGGCGAAAAGGGGGAAGAGAGTGCATCTTGGGCGTTGGCCAGAATCTATTTTTAAATTATCTGTTCCTAGGTATTGTATCGAAAATACGTTACAGTACCTACTTACTCATTATATCACAATGCTGATAATGCAAAAAAAGTGGTTCCCCTTCAATCCAGAAGGTAGACAAACACGTCTACATCGACTTGAAATATATTGCATTGCTATTACCTGGAAAGTCTTATTTCTAGCGAAAATCACCCTGTATTTTTTATCAAGTCTGATCACTTTCCTCTGGGATTTTATTATGATGAATTTCATAAGTAGCCCGAAACCTTCGAGAAAATTTTGAAGTCAACTTACCTACTTTAAATTTTGTTGCCCCTATATTTTGAAAATTCGTTTTCACGTGCATCGAAAATATCAGCATTTTCCCCATTATTTAACCAACTTAGGTAAATTTTCCTTTCGCACACCACCGAATGGGACCCCAACCTCTATAATGAACAACATGGTGAAATTCCCCCGTATAATTTTACCGCAGTTTAATAAATCATATGGAAAAACAAAGTCTGGAAGAGAAAAAAAAAAGGAGACATTTGTTTTATTAATTATCCAATCTGCTTTAGCCATTCATTAAAACCCGCATCTTTTTTGCCAAGAAAAACATACGAGCGTGTTTGTGCTTTGCACCCGCAGTCATGCTATTTCGTTACCTCCACCGTCGCCCGGGCCCTTTGGGACGGTATAAAATAGAGAAAGCGTTTACACCTAAGGTCTTCGCTGAATCTAGAAACCTTACCAACGAACACGTCCAATACGGAAGGGAAATTCGTATGAAAAGTTATACCATCATCTATTTCTGCCTTTTTTTCCTGTTCCCTTTCGTATTGCTTACTTATCTAAAAACTAAAACTGAGAACACATTCGTATCGTACGAATGCCGCAATGTGCAATACGAACGAAAAATAAACAATTGAAAATGTAGACTCGGAGAAAACCAACGTACTAAAAACTTTTCAGATTGTCTGGCTGGTTTTCGTATTAAGCGCCGATTACATGTACCTACTTTCATTTACGTGTTTTTAACGAATGTATTGGAAAAAATTTGCGGCTGGTTTCTTCCTTTTTCTTCCTTCTGTTTTATGGCCTGATTGGGTTTTTAGGATGGTTTAATGGGTGAAGTTTGATTAGTAAGATGGGTACGTTATGTAGCAGCGTGTCTGTCTGCCTGTATTTGTGGTACCGTACCACCATCCATAGGTACGTATTACCTGCGGACCTGACTTGTTCGCGTAACTCGGGATACATAATTTAATTACTTACTTTTGTCAAATTTTCATGCTGTGATTATTTGTCAGAATCAATCCTATAATTTTTCTATGTGAAGGAGTCAAGTGTGCGTATGTGAAATCAGAATTTTTAAATGTAAAGATCGTCGTATCCTAATTTCATAAATAACAAAAAAAGCAATGCATGAAAATTAAAATTCCAATCACTTTCAACATACATAACTGATGTGAGGTTCAAAATTATTCAATTTTTAATTGTTAACATTTTAAATAGGTACGTTTTCCAGAAATGGTAATTTCAATTTTTGATTTTTGTGTTTTACAGAAGGTTGATAGCACTGCAATAGAACATTTTCATTATATCTGTTGAAATTCATCTTTTTATAGTGATCAGAATGAATGTTCAGCTGAGTTTTGGGATAATAAAACACATCGTTTGATTTTTTCTAAAAAATTGAAAATCCTCGATTTTCATTTAGGAGCTAAAAGTGGTATCTAATCGGGCAAATTTATGCTCAAGAAGATGCAGAAACTTAATCTGCGCCTCTTAAGATGTATAAGGACTTTTCAAAGCTGAAATTTTTATTCAGAAAGGAAATTTATTTCTCCACAATTTTGGTTCCTATAATTTCGCAAAGATTGCGAAAGTTCTTCGTCACAAACCGGTCCCAATTGCTTATCCATGAGAGTCAACTCTTGAGGTACAAAGTATTTTTCGATTTGATTTTTTTAAATGTGAAAATAACTATTAATTCAAAATCAGCGATGTCGAATGGTCGATTCATGTACAATTGACTCCCATCACGTTAAATTTGCTCAATTTTATGTCCAAATTCATGGTTTTAAAGACTGGCGCGTATGCATTTGCAATCTCGTGTCAGTACAAAATTTAAATGATTCAACTTTAGTGTCACATAGTTCCCTCCATGTTGGGTCAGGAGGCTCAAATTTTTTGTGTCTCTTTCATCAAAATTAAATTTTCCCAATGAGTTTGGTCAGAATTAATTTTTTTCTTCTTCATCGCCTATTCTTAATCCATTGCAGGATGTAGGCCTCCCAATCTGTCTTCCATGTTTTCATATCCCGAGCGGTCTCCCCAGTAGCGTAACTGGACGTCCCTTCTGGGGGGGGTCTGAGATATAGTGGCGTCGGGAGCTTTTTTTGGGAGGGTAAAAATTGGGTATGGAGATTTGGAATACCAGAAGGATTGGGGGGGGGGGGGGGGGGGGGGGGGGGGGGGGGGGGGGGGGGGGGGGGGGGGGGGGGGGGGGGGGGGGGGGGCCTTTCTTCGCAGGGTCGTCTTCAGTGTTGTCAAAGTTCACGAACGTTTAGAGAATGAACGTGAACGCGTTCGCGAACGAGCCACATTTTCGTGAACGTGAACTGAACGCGTTCATTTCATGATGAACGTGAACTGAACGCGTTCATGCCTAGAAAAATTGAACGTGAACGTCGTGAACGCGACGTTCACCACAGATTCTCAGGGCTAGAACAAAATCGCAGGAATAATGCGGGGTCCACACGCTTCAATTTTACTGGAACCAGTATGATCAAATAGCTTGAATCAAGTAAACTTGAACATACTTGACTCGTGTGTACCAATTTGTTTCAACTGCAAATTTTTGGAATCAAGTGGTGACCAGCGGAAAGTAAAGTTGAAAATTTTCAACTTTATTTGTCACTTGATTCAACTTGACTGCATTTTAACCAATAGGAATAAAGATTTTGTCAGAAATATTTGGCTATGTTTTGGTACAGTTGATTTTAATTGGTTGATGTATTAAAAAATAGAAACAATTTAGAAATAAACAAACAATTCCTTTGAACTGATAAAAATTTGATTCAAGCTACTTGATCACACTGGTTCTAGTAAAATTGAAAAAGATTGAAGCGTGTGGACCCCGCTTAAGCTTGCTCTTGTCTTGCGGCTCTTGTGTCTTGTCGTGTTGCGTGTCAATGTGCGATTATAGAGACTGCAGAATAACGCTGGTTTGCCTAGCTCCCTGCGCCTTGCCAGGGCAGTAAGAATGTAAACAGCAACAAAAACGACTGCAAAAGAGAAAAGACCAACAAAACAGCCGCTTGGCGAACTGATAAGCGCCAAGCGGCTGTTTTGTTGGTCATTTGCAGTCGTTTTTGTTGCTGTTTACATTCTTACTGCACAAGAAAAATTTTTTAAATGAACGCGTTCAGTTCACGTTCATTTGCTTGTGAACGTGAACTGAACGCGTTCATTTTTAAATGAACGTGAACTGAACGCGTTCATTTTTTTCGTGAACTTTGACAACACTGGTCGTCTTAAATAGATGATATAATTGTGATTCTGATCATGCCCGAGCGAAGCGAGGGCCAAGCTTTGAAAAAATTTGGTTTTTAATGTCCAAAAAAAGACATTTATTCGCGTTTTAATGCTTTGAAAATCCCTACGTGATGTAATTTGGGAGGAGGAAGTACATTTGATATTTTGTACCCTGGTCGCGATTTCGGGAGTACAACGTACTCCTCTAACTCCATTTTCCGACGCCACAGGTACATTTTTCAACGTTCAATTATCAGTTTTTATTACATAACAAAGAAAAGCAAAAGGGAGAGGGTTGTGAAAAACTGACATGAAAAGTTTTCTTACGTTGAATTCAAAAAATTGTTGTGAGAAAATGTTTCAAAAGTAGATAAATTGAGGTGATTTTGATTTTTAATGAAGTTAGGAAAGTAGCAAACTCAGCCCGAGCGAAGCGAGGGCAAAATTTTTTTGTAGAATATACGTTATTGCTATCGAAAAAATATGGTTTTAAGATCACAAACACTTTCGAATAAAAAATTCATTTTGAAGGGCTTCTGGGGGGGGGGGGTTTGTCCCCAAACCCCCCCCCCCCCCCCCCCCCCCCCCCCCCCCCCCCCCCCCCCCCCCCCCCCCCCCCCACCCCCCCCCCCCCGCCCATTTACCCCCCCCCCCCTATTCTTAATCCTACGCCACTGGGTCTCCCACCAGTTCTCCTGGTATTTTTTGTTCTCATCCTCATTGAATGAAAAATTTGTGTTCACCTTTTTCCAAAAAACACCTCACTTGATATTTCAGGGTGTCCAACAGGTCAAGCTGTTCTGATAAGTCAAGCTTTTTTTCAAAAAAGTCATGCTATGTCGGTCCTGAAAAGTCAAGTTTTTGACCACTTTACCCTGATTTACTCAAAAGGTCAATTTCTATAACCAGCTACAAGGACACATTTTTTTTAATTAAAATTTTTCATTACAACGGCCCTATAGCCTCAATTAATTTGGGTAACAAGTAATACAAATTAGTATGACAAGCATCGTTAGTACAGGGTGACCCGAAAGTAGCGCAACGTTTTTTTCGTAATTTAAAGAAAAATCGCTCCACATTGCCTCGCGTTGATCCGAACGAAGGGTTGCCTACGTGTAGGTCGGCAAGGGACAACGTCAACGCTATGCTCAAAATATCTGAAAAGGGTTGAGTGGGGGAGACAGTGTTGCCAATTTCACGAAAACTTGATTTTTTTGGTAATTTTTGCCCCTTCAAATTTTTGATTAGGCAAAATTTGCATGTCATGATTTTTGACCTTGATCCAAAACATATGCAACTGTTAGTTTTTAAATATCTCAATTTTTAAAATTTTCGAAATTTTGGATTTTGTGATTTTTTTTTGAAAAGTACAAAAATTGAAAGCCCAAAATTGTTCAATGATTCGTAATCAATGAGGGATGAGTTCATATCTTTCAAAGGGAATGGAGCTTCAGCTGTGTCGTGAATGGGTTTTCATTATTCGTTGGGCCTTATTATTTTTTTTTCGAAGTAATTTTTGCGTTCCGGAAATTTTAAGTCACCCTGTAGTATACAGGGTGTTCCATGAATCGTCTGCCAAACATATTTTTTTGGATATAACCGGGCACCACTAAAAAAAAACTTGAGATGAACATGTTGCTTAACTTGAGGATTTAAGGGGCAAATGCTACTTCTAAAAAAAATTCGTCAAAATTTTTTTTAACCATGGGAATGGATAGTACTTTAAACACTGAACAAATCTTTACTATATGACTTGTTGCTTAACTTGAAAATTGAAGGGGCTACAAATTTTTTTTCAATTTTTTTTTTCTGATTAACTAATTAAGGGAATGGATAGTACGTTGAAAACAGAAAAAATTTTGTTCTGTACACTTTTTGCCTAACATCAAAAATGAAGGGGCCAAGGGTCATTCAAAATTGGGAAAATTCGAAAAAAAATTGAAGCCCACGTATTTTCCCTTTCATTTTCGACGTTAGGCATAAAGTGCACAGAACAAAATTTCTTCAGTGTTCAACGTACTATCCATTCCCCTGATTAGTTGATTTTTTAAAAATTATTTTTTAAAAAAAGTTTCTGTAGCCCCTTCAATTTTTGAGTTAGGCAAAAAGTCATATAGTGAAAATTTGTTCAGTTTTCAAAATACTATCCATTCCCATGGTCAAAAAGTTTTTTGACGTGATTTTTTTAGAAGCAGCATTTGCCCCTTAAATTCTTAAGATAGGCAACATGTTCATCTCAAGTTTTTTTTTAGTGGTACTCGGTTATATCCAAAAAAATAAGTTTGGCAGACGATTCATGGAAGACCCTGTATGTAAGTCCCTAGTGGAATTCACTACCATATTAGAATCAAGTTACATTAACTTAGGTTTAAAACATGAGTACATACGTTTTCAAGACTGGCTAGATGTCTTGAGTTAAACTTGGTATTTGTAGATTTAACAGAATCGATGTTTGTGTATTCATGAATAGTTTGGTTGATGGCAAATCATGGCGCTTCTGCTATTGTTCAAAAGGTTTTATTCTGGAATCTTTGAATTATTTCAATATTGAAGTGACTAGCTGTACCGCAGTGTTGACATCCGTAGGTCCAAATGGGTGTTAAGAGTAGCACACAAATGTATAGATTTTTTTGGGGAGGGGGAGGGGTTGCTCGGAAAAGTCATGCAAAAAGTCATTCTAAAAGGTCAATATCAAGCTGAGTCAACCTTTTTGCTTAACAAATTTTGTTAGGCACCCTGTATTTTAATTTTTACCAACACAAAGAGAGTTTTTGGAGTCGAGATCAGAAGATAATTCACGGTTGGGTCAGGAAGATGAAAGTAGAAATATCCAGGTTAACGTCGACAAAATTTCATTTTGCTCATTTTAAGAAAAAATTGCCCTTTATGCTCACACCCTCCTCTCGCTACTGGGCAATTTTTTTTGCCAAATTTAAATTATTCTACAGCTCAAAACACATGATGATGATAGGTTTTCTTGAATGTTCTCGGATCAGTACTAAAACACAGAATTACTCCCATTTTGGGGAGTCTTTTGGCCCACTGTGCCTCAAATTGAGAATTACCGCCTCCTGACAACCCCGTCCCTCTAATTTCTTTGAAAAATCGCAGATCGATGTTTTTTCTCAAATAAATGGAATGAATTTCTATACTTCTAGCAAAATAGTCGTTCAAATGGAGAATTGGAGAGGTAATCTGACCTACTGAACACGAATCTGACTTCGGTTTTCCATTTGATCATGAAATTCGCTATCTTTCTTAACAAAAATTGGAGTTTTTTAAGCGAAGAAAATTGTTGACAAATAAAAAAAAAAAGAAGCTGCGTTTTTTTCCCTTCAAACTTGATCTTCCTTTTGGGTACTTGAGCTCATTGCGCTTCAGGCATCAAAGGGTTGAAAAATTTTTCATGAAAGCTCCTCTGCTCCATTTAACAAAGATTTGAATAAAAAAAGGGAAAGCTCGAGAATCAAACACGACGACTTAATTTCACCTTATTAAACTCGACTAGTGGGCGGAGCAGGGGAAATTAAGATCTACAAACCTTTCCACCCTTCGAACATGCCCCCCAGCAATGCTAGATTATTTCGATTCGCGACTCGAACGGAAATCGTTTGTAATTAAGGAACTCGTTTTCGTGATATCTCGACGGCAATATTATTGGTAGACACGTGCTTCGGTATCGTTAGCTTCGCGAGGTATCACATTAGCCGTCGTAAGGTATCATCGCGTCGTATAACTTAAGATATGATAGATATTCGCCCCCTCAAGAAACGCGTATCTGTAGATATGTGTATATTGAAAGTCAAATTTTCAAAGCTATTTTTTATACGATTTCTCGAGTTGCTTTTTCTCTTTCTCGATTGCAGCACGTCAGAAAATATTTTACATTCAAAATAGAACAAAGGTTACCTATACACGGCTGTAGCTACGTTAAAGTGCGTGTTTGATACTTACGTGACTTATATTAGTTACCGTATCTAGTTACGTCTTAGCATTTCTTTGACTCGTTGCTTGTAATCCGAAGTGCTTTATATTCACCGTTCGAATTTTTATTTCATTTTCGTTCTTTTTCCCCCTCGCCTCGATTGTAGTGCATTTAATCGCGGTGACCTAAATTGCGTTTTTGTAGGGTGTGTTGCATACTCGAAAATAAGTATTAAACGCGGTGTAATATTTCTTTGCGCCAAATTGCACGTTGTCTCGAGTAACGAGCTTTGCAAATTGTGGTTTTCGCGAGTGATTTTTTTTTCCATTCGAGGTTTGGGGTAATTTTTGATCTACGTGGATTGTGGAAGTATTTTCACGAACTAACTCCCAGTCGTGTTGATAATCCTTTTCCTCGGTGTGCTTATTTTTCTTGTAAAATTTTCAAGTAGTTTATGAGCGTATCTCATGTTTGCTTCGTTTGTCGAAATTCTTCTTCGGAAAAATATCACAGTGGAATGATGAATATTGATTTTTTCACGTGGGTCTATTTTGATCGAGAGATTTTTCTCTGAATTCTGAACGACCATTTACCTCTTTTTTTTTTAGTATAATTTACTTATCTGGACATTGTCATTTGTAGCTCTCTTTGCTCTCTCATTCTGAATCAGTGAAAAGTCACTGACAAACAGTCAGAATTGCAGCATAGGAAAAAAAATCAGCGAATGTTCGCTGATTTTTTAAAGATTTTCACTGATTTTTAGTAAATTTTCCAGTGATTTTTCTCAATGATTTGTTTTCATTGAAAAATTTTTCACTGATTTTCTCCTGTGCTGCAATTCTGACTGTTTCCCAGGATTTTCGAAAATTTTCACTGATTTATAAATGAGAGTGGCTTTGAAGTTTGGTGGGGACAGTGTAATTGTTCGATCATTTGCAATTTTATCACATTTCACAGCTAAGCATTTTAATAAAATAGTTGCCATAATTTAAAAAAGAAATTACCAAGATGCGACGTACAATATTGTACCCAACGAAAAGTTTGAAATTGAAGGTAATCCCATCTCAAACGTGGAAAAGGGTATGGATAAGGAATGCTCGACACAGCCGCAATGTGTCACTTCAACTTATCCAGCCCATAACTACACAGAATACGATAACAATGATTTAATGCAACTAACCATTAAGATAAATAGTGCTAGTGGCTGGTGCCTGCGTTACAATGTAGCCTGCTAAAAAGGTCCATTCACCCTTGGAGATTAAAAGGTGTACAAGGGAGCATTAATTTGACATCTAAATGAAAGCTGCCGGTTGGCTGACTTCATAAATGTAACCGCGTAAACATTATCGTAATTAAATGCAGCAGAACATGATTTCGTTATTTTGACCAGACGAAAAGGGTTGAAAAATTATCCACTGGATCTGAATCTCATTATCGGTCTTCATCTTTCCGAAGTGTCTTTCGAATTATAGGATGGGGAAAGTGATTGGTGATTTATTCAGAAAACAGATTTCTTGGAAGTTTTTAGAAGAGAAAAAAAATTCATTTTTTCAAAATTATGTACTTAGTATCTCGTTTCAAATTTTCTAAGGATATTTTTAGATTGCCCAGTTTTTGAAAAACTTTCAAGTTTTGGAAAAAAAAGTCAATTTTAAACATTTTTACAAGTTTTTAAAATTGGCTGAAGTGTTTATGAAAAATTGTTCCTAAGTTTTAAGAATTTTTCTAAATTTTAAGAAATGATCAATTTTTTGAAAAATGCCATAAGGTTTGGAAAATTGTCCTTTTTGGAAAATTTACCAAGTTTTCGTGATGTCTACTGATAAGAAAAACCAGAAAATATTGAGATTTTTGGTAATTTTTTACGATGAAAAAGAAGAATTTTCATCGATTTCCTCTCGAATTTTTTTTGATAAGGATTGCCTTTAAATGCTCTTTTAACATTCATTTTCTATAAAAATTTCAGCCTTCGCTTGGCTCAGGTAGGATTTCATTCTCTTTCTGTGAAATCGCATTATTCAATTTTTCAGTCAAAATATTAAAATTTTGATTTTTCTGTCGGTCATTACTACGTATTTGCTTTCATATTTGGCTCCGCCTTTAGAAAATCTTGATCACGTCTTTGCCAGCAAACTTCACGTGTCGATACATGTAAATGCTACGATTGGATGAGGCCAAATTTTTCAGCTTTGATGAAAATTGATAAATTTTGTGCTGACCTAAAATTTTCTCAGATTATTTTCGGGTAAGAAAATATTCATGCTCGGGCCCTTTTTTTATTTGCATTTAATGTTTCGATTTTGAGCCATTCCCGTCCTCGTTTCGCTCGAGCCAATTTTTGTTACCTCTGGTGTTAAAAATTTTGACGAATTTGTATGTACAGAAATGTCACATAATCCGTCCAAAATGCCTAAATTCATTCTAAGAATGTTTTTTTATTATCTGAAAATTTAATTTTTAAAAATTTTTGTCCTCGTTTTGTTCGGGTCAAATTCGTAGTAAAATTGGAATACAACCTGTTGATGAGGAGAGGGCAATTATAAAACACTGGGAGTTTTTCAGCTGATACATCTTGGAGAATAGAGAGGAGGATGTGTGTTCAAATCCTATGTTTTATCAAAGCTCAATGGAAAAGTTTTGCAATATTCGTTCAGAAGGTCCTGCTTGTTGATTTTGGAAATTTTTCATAGGTATTTTTTGAATGTTTTTATTTTTCTCGTTAATTCGTATTATTTTTTACTCAATAAGCAATATCTCATCAGTTGGAAACTCTCATAAACGAGCTTGAAATTCCCTTTAAAACGAGTACAAGGTACATAAGTATACCTAATAGATACGTAAGGAAGGAGATATTTTTTGGGTAAATTTAAAGAAAGAAAAATGGTATAAAAATGGAAAAAGAACAAAATTGCGAAAATTTTCATTTTTTAGCGAAAATTTTCAATTTTCAGAAAATTGTCCAAATTTTGGAATGGTTTTCATGTTTTGGAAATTGGTGTCAAAAGTTTTGAAAATTTTTCAATTTCCAAAAGATTTTTTAATTTTTTAGAAATCCCTCAACGTTTTTGAAAATTTTACAATTTTTTTTAAAAATTACCTAGGCTATGGAAACAATTGAATAGTTTGGTAAGATTGTCAAATTTTTGAAAGAATTTGCATTTTTTATAAAATCATCCATGTTTTAGAAACCTTTCAATATTTTATCTCCCCGAAAAAAAATTGGTACATACAGATGTGAAAGTCCTCTGAATCCTGCATTGAACTTATAAATCGAACGCATCTGTTTCACATTTGAATAAAAAACTGGTTTTTCGAGTATGAAAAATTCTAGTACGAATACAAACTTTCAAGTAAGGGAGACTAATGTTTTATTCCTATTTATGGATGCAACAATATGGTCAAACTAACGTCACCATTACCGACGATAACCTTTACACAAGTACACAACAGGTTGAAGTTACACGTACGTACTGGCGAGGTATTTGCAAAACGATTTGATTTTTTTCTCTCTTATGAAAATCTCGTTGAAAATGTTACTTAAATGAGCTCCGAGTTTGAACAGGTAGCACCCTTTGGACTCTCGATACTTAAGAACGCGTCGTTAAATAAAAATAAAAAACGTTACAATTAACGAGTATGTACGAAGAATTGTTGCATTAACGAATTTCAAGGGCGATAAGACAAAATGACGAATTAATTTATCTGCTCTGAGTAACGACCACAATCGTCTTCAGTTACTGTTTGATTACGCGATCGAGAAGCTGTGGCGATGTGATTTACGTGATACAACGTATCGCGCTATTCAATGTTGTTCGTTCAGTGTTTCGAAAAAATTTAATTTGATTCTTAAAATTGAAAATGATCACGGTTTTGGAATTTTTCGATTACTTGTCCATCCTATTTCGATGGTATTTTTACTGCTATTGGTGGTATTTTCTTTTTATCGTTGTCTTGTCCGCCTTCAATACTCAGCTTGGGGTTAGTCGAGGATTGGTGAATGTAGTCTCGCTGATATTTAAGGTACGTACAATACGTATACGAGTATTTCTTAATGTACATCGGTTGAAGGTTTCATTTTAAGCAATCTTCTCGACATCGTTGAATAAGTTGGCAAATTTATCAATTTTTCAACAATTTCAACCCTTACAGTGAAATCCGTTGATGAAAATTTCTTCCGATTGACCATCATGGAAAAAAATGGAATTGAATTATTAGTTTATCTCTATCAAACAAAATCCTTGAGATGTTTCATTTCAACTTCGTCGAAGCAGATCAAACAAATCTACAAACATTTCCTATCGATGTTGATTACATTGAACTAGGTAATAATAATAAATTTTGCAGAAATAGGTACATATAATTAGGTTATAGATACAATTTAGCACTTTCGATTATCTCATCGGTTCACTTTTTTAAAAATGTAGGTTCACCTTTGATATGCAGTTCGGTCTCACGAGTCACGATGAAAAAAAAAATCAAATGATAAGCACACGATTGTTAAAGATTGACACGTGATTCGCGTGAAGGCGAATAAACGTGATGAAAGTTTAAAGACCACAAAGTTGAACATTGTTACAATTAGGTAATGACATGGCAAATTAAAAGGAAAAAACCCGGTCGAGAAATAAATTTTTTCGCTGAGTTCGCGAACATTTTTGTATCCAGAACGAATTTTAATTTTAATGGAGGGTTACTCCACGTCAATTTAACCGGGTTTTGACTCGAAATTTTTAGATTTTCCCGAAAAATGTTTATTAACTGAAGCCATTCCATTGATTAGAAAACCAATATCATCTTCCTCTCGAGCCTTGAGGGGTTGTAAGGGAATGGTTTCTTTTTTCTTTATATTAATAATTTCTAGGGAAAGTATTCAGAGTTCACGAACAATAATAATTGGCGTTAAATTAACGTCATCAGATAAGAAATCAAAGGACATTGAAAAAAAAATTATGGAAAATTTCCAAAGTTCAAAGTTGAGATTTTTAATGACATGTTCGACTTTCAACATTTCAAAAAAGCTCTTATGTTATCATTTAAAAATCTATAAAAAGTGCAGAAAATACATCTGATTTTGAGTAATTACCGAGTTTAATTTCCTTCCTGGATTTTGGAGCCTTGAAGTGTGACAATGCCCCAGAATTTTAGTGAAATTTCAAAAACACTGAAAATTATTATTTTCTGAGGCGCTGAGTTCGAATATGAACTTAGTTTTTAGATTTGACTCTTCTAATTTCCTCCAAAGGTCAAAATTCGGCTTGGAAAAAAAACTCGAGTTACATGTTATTTGATTTTTTTTAATTGTGCGGTGCTCAACGGGGAGGAGGGGTTTAAAAATCAATTTTGAAAATTAAAAAACCTCCCCACAACGTCAGAAAAAATGAAGAATCGAATTAACTTGTTGCATCTCTTGACAAGTAGGATTAGATATAACAAATTTGAAACCGGTATGAAATTTTTTCAATTTGTATCTGGGCTCCTGCTTTGGGACATGGGCGACAAAATGTATTTTGAACCGAGAAATAGCCTGATTTACTCTCTTATTTGATCCACCTTTGATCAAATGAGTCAAATTAATCATTGCTTCAAATATTGATACTTCGACCGATGTTAGTTTTAAAATCAGAACATACTTGAAATAGTAGTAAAATATGTACCAGATGAGATAAAATACCACACAAATTCGCAGCATGATTAACATGTTCTAGTATATCGACCATGCTCGCCGAAAAGTAATACCAGACACGAACGACGACGACGACGAAGAAGACACAGCTACTTGTGGTCCGATAATTTCACCTGAAATTGACAGTAAATTATACTCGGCTTCAACTTTGCAGAATGGAAAAATACCTCGTTTTTCGTCAACTATAAAAAGAGATATTATTTTACTACCGGAGTTACAACAGAAATTGGACTATCCGTTAGAAGTGAGTAGTTGTTAGACAGGCTGTGCAGGGGGAGGGGGTTCCCAGGTCTGTTTTTTCGTGTTTTTTTTTTTAGGGAGCCCGTGAGAGGTCGCTAGGTTCAAAAAATTCAGTCTCTTCACTTCGAGGGCTCCCAAACAAAGAAATTGGCTTGACCACGTCATGCGTCACGTCGCTTTGTGTCCTAAATGCACAAGTTAGGGTGAAATGGCTCGAGTACTAAAAATCGCCTAACGGTATGGAAAAAAGTGCACCGTGGAATTATATCTTGAAGTATGTGCTTTCACGCAGTTTTTTTCAGAATTTGCATTTTTTGATTATTTTCGAAATACTCACCCTTGAGCGAGGGGGTGAAAAATTGCGATTCCTGGAGTTCGCGGAATAGGGGCGATATGGGTGTCGAAATGTAGGTTCTCAGGGGCGTTGATTCCGATTCCGGTACTCGTTTGACCCCAAAACCGAAATTGAGTCCCTTAGAGGTGGATAGGGGTCCAAAATTTCAAAAAATATGATATGAGTATCGAAATATAGGTTTTCAGGGGCACTGAATTTCATTCCGGCATCCATTCACCCCAAGTACCGAAATTGAGCCCCCTAGGAGAAAAGGGTCTCACAATTTTGAAAAATACAATATTGGTATCTAAATGTAGGTTTTACAGGGCGCTGAATTTTATTCTGGCAGTGGCACTAATTTACCCCAAACCCAAAATCAATTCCAGTAACTGTTGAATTAAAAAACAGACTTGGGCCTCTATAAGGGGAGCAGGACCAAAATTCTATGCGGTTCAAATTTGATTTCATTTTAAAAATTTAAATTACCAACTTTAAAAAACTTTCATTTCGTGCCGAAAGAACATCCTTAATAATAAATTTTATTCAAGAAAAATAATAACGGGGCACTATTCACAAAGTTGGGAAAATTTATTCAAATTGGTAAAATTCATGACATAGATCAATACATTTTACTGCAATTAGAGCATTTTTGTTGAATGGTGATTCGTTATTATAATTATGCATTTTAAAATAAAATTTAATATTTTTTTAAACACTTATTAATTATTATTTTTTATTTTTTTGAGTGTGACTACCATCTTTAAATATTCAGAATTTTTGACCCTGCTCCCCTTATAGAGGGCCATGTCTTTTTTTTTAATCAACAGTTACTGGAATGATAATCAGAGCTCCCAAAAACCTTCATTTTGATACCATGCTATAATTTTTAAAATTTAAACCCCTCTCTATCCCTAGGGGGCTCAATTTCGGTACTTATGTCAAATGAGTACCGAAATGAGAATGAGCGTCCCTAAAACCATTCATGTTGATACCAATCGTATAGTCGTATTTTTTGAAATTTTGGGCTCCTATCGCCTCCTTGAGGGTTTGATTTTGGGTTCGGGGTAAATTAGTGCCGATGCCAGAATAAAATTCAGCGCCCTGTAAAACCTACATTTTGATACCAATATTGTCTTTTTCAAAATTTTGAGACCCTCTCCCCCACCCTAGGGGACTCAATTTCGGTATTTGGGGTGAATGGGTGCCGGAATGAGATTCAGCGCCCCCGAAAACCTATATTTCGATACCCATATCATATTTTTTGATAATTTTGGACCACTTTCCACCTCTAAGGGGCTCAATTTCGGTTTTGGGGTCAAACGAGTACCGGAATTGGAATCAACGCCCCTCAGAACGTACATTTTGACACCCATATCGCCCCTATTCCGCGAACTTCAGAATTTCAATTTTTCACCTCCTCACTCAGGGTGAGTATTTCGAAGATACTCGAAAAAATGCAAATTCTGAAAAAACGGAGTGAAAGGATACACTTCAAGGTATAATTCCACGATGCACTTTTTTCCATATCGCTTGGCGTTTTCCGGTAATCGAGCCATTTCACCCTAGCTTGTGCATTTAGGACACTGTGCGTCGCGTCGTATCGACGCTCAAAAGACCCTTCTTTTGTTCTTACACTTTTTCCTAGATCGGATTGATCATGATCACTTTTGAACGTCAATTTACAGGGCGACGAAGATATAAAATTTACTGATTGTGCGAACAGTACTTACGATTTGGTTGATGCGATTCCTTACGTCAAAGCTGGTATCGAAGCCATCGTCGAAGATCAAATTTTATCCAGATTCGAAGCCGAAGAACTACATGTAACAAAACAAGCCGAAATAAAGAGTACCCATAATTAATCCTTCAGGATATAGGTATAATTATTCACTTTTTCACAGGCGTGGAATTTGCTAACTCGAAAAAATCCTCGTTTGTGTATCTACAACGATTGGAAAATCGGCGTATTATGGTTCCTCGGTGTGATCTTCCGATACACAGTTATTTTCCCGATACGATTCATCAACTGTTTTACTTCCGTATGAATATTCGCTACTGGACATTTGAACATCTCTTGGTGTCTTCGTAATATAATATCGTTCGTTCATGCCTTAGATTGCACTTCTCGTAGCCGGAATGTCTGTCGTTGGTTGGGTACCTGAATCTCAATTCAAGAAAGTGTTCTTTAAGCGTGTTAACCGAATGTGTTACCTCGTCGTGACGAGATGGCTTGGCTGTGTTTGGACTTTCCACGATAGACAACATCGACCAACAAGTGGCATTGCGGTATCTAATCATACTACACCGTTCGACGTGCTCTTGTTGAATTGCGATCATTGCTATTCTTTGGTATGAATTTCAGTACCTACTTGAAATCAACTTACTTGAATTACGAATCGAGAAATGGTATGAGGAAGTAATTTCTATTGATGGAAGCATGGGCATTAGAGTGGGTCGGAAAGTCGATAGTCATCGAACTGAAAAGATGGGTGTTTGGTTTTTTTAATCGGAGGCCAATTGGCCCCTCAAATTTTTTCCGTAACACATTGTTTTTTCTTGAATAAAAATATTATTTTGATATTTTGATCAAATGGTGTGTAGAGGGGTAATCTGATCTTTGTACTGAGTACCTGACGTAGTTTTTTCCATCTGATAATTTTTTTGTCGAAATTTTAAGTTTTGTTCAACGAGATATCTTTTCCGATGATGCTCAATTAAACAGTTGAAATTTTACAAAGAGTACATAATAATGGACTTTGGGTTCTGATGATTGCATGGATGGAAGTAAAATTCTTTAATTAAATTATTGAGTATTTACTACCTACCTGTTGAATATTTTTCAGGTAGGACAACGTCAAGGAGGCGTTATAGGTTTCTTAGAAAGAACCTTGAGTAGAGCTTCTCCCCACATCTGGTTCGAAAGAGCGGTATCATCAGACAGAGATGTAGTTACTCGAAGGTATCACCGAATTTAAGCCAAAAACCTATAATTTTTTTATTATAAACCGTCTGCAGCTCAATGTCCAATTTACCCAATTAAACTTTCCAATTGTAGGTTACGTGATCACGTATCGAATCCGAAAAATCCGCCAATTTTGATGTTTCCCGAAGGTACTTGTATCAATAATACCGCTGTGGCTCAGTTTAAGAAAGGCGCTTTCGAAGTAGGCGCCACCGTTTTCCCAATAGCTGTGAAGGTAAATTGTAACCGACGTACATAGCTTTTTTGAAAAAAATCGCTGATTGAACTACAATGCGTCAATAGTGGAAATCTTTTTGGATTTTTTGACGGAGTTTGGTATAACTCTATGAACAAGTTTTCCAAATTTTTAGCTCATTTTTCCGAGGTTAAGTGAATTTTTTATTTTTGAAAGTTTTTTAATTGAAGAGAAAAATGCTAAATTGTTGAAGTTTATTTATAAGTTCTTACTTTTTTTTTTTTTTTTTTTTTTAAATGCTATGAAGAAACATTTTTGGAATATTATTCAATTTTTTGAAACCTTGCAAGTTTTAGAAAACTCTGTCCAAATTTTTGAAAACTAACCAAGTTTTGAAAAATATCTATAATCCATTGTTTTTTCAATTTTCCAAATCTCAAATTTGTTCATTTTTAAAACTGTCCAACTCCAAATTTTCCAAACTAGTGTTTTATCGGAAATTTTTCCAATGTTTCACAAAGATTTCCACCATGTGGAAACATAGCCCCAATTTTGGACAATTGTCCATTTTTTTTTTTAGAAAAGTATATTATCGCAAGTTTCGATGAATCCTGAAGTTTTTGAGAAATTGCCTGATGTTTAGAACTTTTTAGAAAATTCTTCAATATTAATTAAATTCTTCAATATTTGAAATTTTTTTAATTTTTAAAAAATTCTTAAGTTTTTTAAAGTTTTTTTTATTTTTGACTTCAATTTTTGGAAAATCTCTCCAGTTTTTGAAAAACTGTTCAATGTTTGAAAATGGCCAAATTATTGAGAAAATTCTTCAATATTTAAAAACATTTTTAGTTTTTGAAAAATTCTTCAATGTTTGAAAAAATAATCAATTTCTGAAAAAATATTCAATGTTTGAAAAAATCTTCAAAATTCTTCAACTTTTGGAAAATTCTCCAGTTTTTGAAAAAATGTTCAATGTTTGGAAATGATCAAATTTTTGAGAAAATTCTTCAATATTTGAAAATGTTTTCAATTCTTAAAAAATTCTTCAATTTTTAAAAAATTCTTCAATTTCTGAAGAATCTCCCAATTTTTAAAAAAAATTTCCATTTCAAAACAATTCTTCAATTTTTGGAAAATCTTTCTAGTTTTTAAAAAACTGTTCAATTTTTGAAAATGGCCAAATTTTTGAGAAAATTGTTTATTTTTAGTTTTTCCGGATTTCGGAAAACATTCCTAGCATCTCCAAACGAATCTAACGAGTTGCGCACTGCTTCTGTCGTACAAAGTTTGTGAGCATGTCGAATTAAAGCTTTCAAAAAATTGAATTACAAATCAAAATCCCAATTTTTTCCACGCGTTTATTCGCGAAATAATAATATTCATCGTGAAAAATACGCGTGAGAATAATGAGCCCTTGAGCAGTAAGTGGTCGGCCTGCGAATATTATTTTTGCTTGGCGGGGCAATGTGATCGAGCTGCTTGAAATTCGACTTTCAACAATCTGTTACAGTACGATGCTCGTTACGGTGACGCATTTTGGAACAGTAGTAAACAATCTGGATTTGACCACGTTATGGAGATGATGACCAGTTGGTCGGTTAAATGTGATATTTACTACTTACCGCCGATGGAGCGTAAATCCGATGAAACGCCAGTACAGTTCGCAAATAGAGTCAAAGCAGTAATAGCTAATAAGATGAACGTAGTAAATTTATCTTGGTACGTAAATATAATCATCCGTAATGATGAAGTTAATAAATTCAATCTAATGGCGATTCGCTTCCATAGGGATGGTGGAGTTAAACGATCGAAACCTAAACCTGAATGGAAAGGATTGCATCAAAAATTATTCGCGCACAAATTGAAAGCGCGAGTACGAAGTTTCAAGCAAAGTGATGCAAATAGCGAATTATAAATTTAATTTACCCGCGTAGTATCAAAAATCATGTGATCTTAATGTATAAGTTTTTTTAAAAAAATACGACTCGTATTCCAGAGAAAAATCAATTTTTATGCGTTTCTATCTTGAATTCGAAAATTTGGCAATTTCAATTGATTCTCTTTCTTTATAATTTTTTTATTTTCTTATTTCGAATAATGACTCGATAAAAAATTCGTAAAAAGCGTATTACATCGCTGTATCTATAGCTTATCGCGGTCGTAGCATCGTGAAAACATACTATGACGAGTCGATGAGGGTTATTTAAAAGAACAATGAAAACCACATGCGGGCCTTCGGTAACTTCTCTTCATCTTGACGTCACTTGAATTGTATAAGTACTTATACTACACATATACACCCTCGTTTGGAAAAATTCCTTCGATATTGATCCCTATTCTATATCGTAGGGGAGCAGAACGAATATCTGAAGAAAAATTGATCATCTTACTTTAATATGTATATCTTCTTGAAAAATATCATCGGGGTTCGGTTAAGGCTATGGCGTATGAAAAAACTTGAGATTTTTCTACCTAATCATCTTTTTAGAATCATGGCTATCATTAACCCTTCATGCCCTTTGCATTCGCTCCCCGAATCTGTATGCGATATTAATATTTTACTCTTCGAGTGTCCCATCAATTTTTTATTTTAGGACAAAGTTTCATCAAAGTCTCGTGAGTTTAAGAGTGAGTGTTCTTATTTCTGCTTTGTCACTAACTGGCTAATCCTGACAAAAGGGTTTACACCGTATTAAGCCCTTTTATACAAGAAGTAACTTCGTTCACCAACTGTGATATACGTTTCTAAAGTAATTTGCATTATTGGCATGGACAAATAGACCTAGTAGTCTACACCTAAAGGAATATATTGAAAAAAAAATCGTCATCAGCTCATTTCTTTCTCTTAGTGACGTTCCGAAGGCACTTTGCCCGGGGGGAGGGGGTAAATTTGTGAAAATCTCAACTCAGGTTTTCAATTTTCCAAACGATATGAAATCCACTACTTCAATAAGACTTTCTCTGCTTTCCCACAATGCTCATTCTTTACTACATAGGTGCCTATAATGTATTCAGGCTTGAAATATATTAACTTTTTTGGGGCGTGGTGGATGGTCCAAATTTTCTGACCGAATTGACAAATTTTAAAGGAGTTGGCTCCCTCCCCCTCTCATTTACTTCATGGCTTATTCTGAATTTGTCATTTTTTCAAGCATATTAAGTACTACTTTCATCCTAGTTAAGAAAACGTTCGAATTTGTCTGTTTGTCCCGGGCGAAATAAGGGTGGGAAATTTGAAAAAAAAAAAATTATAATTTTATGAATAAAATTCTGTAGGTATGTAGTTTCAGTGTGAATATTAGAGAGAAATTTGGCCCGATCGAGGAGAAGGCGAAAATTTCAGAAAATTTCAAATTTAAGGATGTTTTAGATTAATGAACCTGAACAAAAAATCGGCCACATCTACTTTGAAACTATTGAAGGAGAGGCATGCCAAGGTTGAACGCAGCGAGGCAAAAACTTGAAAAAAACTTAATTTTCAAACATCGAAAATGAATTTTAAGGAGAAAAAAGATGATAAAATTAGGTAGTTGAAATGATTTTAAAGAAAAATATGAAAAAAATCATTCAATTTTCCCAACTTAGGAAGATATGGACACAAATGATAAATTTTCCTCTAGAAAATGATCGAGAAAATGAATCATTTTTCTTTTGAATTACCTCAACTAATTTTATCGTAATGTATTTTGTCTCTTTTAAACTTATTTTCAATATTTGAAAATCAATTTTTTCAACGTTTTTACCTCGCTGTGCTCAACCTTATCATACCTCTCCTTCAATAGTTCAGGCATCAAACAGAGTCACATTTTTTTTAGTGAATTTCAAGGCTGTCACTGAAAGTTACTTTTTTTTGCCTGAAGGTCACTAAAAGTCACTTTTGTTGCCAAAAGGTCGGTAAAAGTCAGTTTTTTCATTCTAAAGTCACTTTTTTCAAAAATTCAAAAGAAGGTACCTATCCAGAAAAGTGTTTTTTTTGCTTCTTTTATCATAAATTTTTCAAAATATTTCGACCTTGCTTCGCTCGGGCCAAATAATTATTATATATTTTACAAATTTTCATATTCATAATTTTTTGCTAATCGTAATGTATAGAAAAAATGATATTTGAATGCTTGTCTTTATTCATTAAATTATAAATTTTTTTGAAAAATTTCCGCGGGGTAATTTATACTTTTTCTACAGAACTCATTGAAAATCTTTCTTTTTTTTTTTACCGTTCTTTTTAATAACTTAATAAGCTGTGATGAGAAAGGAATACTATGATGTCTTTGACCACGATGTTGAAAATAAGAAAGAAGGAATAGACAAGAATCTGAAATTATTGGTCTCATTTTGGAAAATCTCAATGAAGGAAAAGTGTTCAATTTCAATTTTTGAATGGCTTTTTTCGTTAAAATTTTTGCCCTCGCATGAAATTTTTTAATTTTTAGCTCAGAAAAATCCGGATTTTCATCCGTATGATTTAGTCAACAACCTGTCATAATTTGTTCAAAAAAAATCGTTAGATTAGACACCATGTAGGTATTTCAAATAATTTCTCTGCACGATTTCGGGTTGTAAATAGTGATAGACCTAGTAGTCTGAACCCACAAAAAGAAAAAGAAAAAAAAAATAGTACATCACTCGAAAATGCTTTATAAATATCATTACGTAAAAGGTCTATAAATTGCCGAAAAATTTGTAAAAAAAATTAATTATTTTTTTCAGTTACTGAAAACTCATTCCAGAACTCTTAATTTCAAGTGAAGATTTATTAATGAAAAAAAAAATTTTTTAGATCCATCGTAGAGAGAAATACAGTTATGAGAAAATAATGGGGCGGTGAGGGGGTATGGTTGAGAAAAAAAATGAAAACTTGGTCACTTTTTTCAAAAAAATTGCTCACTTTTTGCCTGATAAAAAGTCACTGAAGTCACAATTTTTTTCCAGAATTTCTGTTCGATGCCTGATAGTTTTAAAGTAGAAGTGGCCGATTTTTCATTCAGGTTCATTAATCCAAAACATTCTCTTATTGCACCTTGAATTTGAGATTTTCTAAAATTTTCTCCCTCTCTTCGTTCGAGCCAAATTTCTTTCTTTATTCTCAGCTAATCCTGTGAATTTTTTTTCGAGTTTTACGATTATCCTCAAAATATGTATCATCATTTTACAGATACTAAAATCCTATTCATCATCACTTCCATTTAAAACCTTTCGAAAGCACTTTCCAAAATCTATTTCGTCACAATAACCATATATAACGACCAATCCCAACGAAACTCTAAAAAGGATCATAAAACAACACCTACGATTGTAAAATTTTTCCATTTTATCGAGCCGGTAAATTTTTTTTACTTATTTCGCACACGTCGAAGGCAACATGTTATGCACGCCTTCGTACACTAAAAACCATCCAGTAACGCGATATACATTACGTTTAAATTCAAAAAGCCTTCCCTCGACGAGGCAAAAAAATGTCGTATATTCAAATATTCGTGGTCGTATATGCGTCGGTTATGTATGCAAATCTTTAATACGAATTAAATTACGACTGTCGAGTAAAAAGTAGCTACAGAGGTAGAACCCAACCAAACGCGTACATATTTGAGAAGCTGGCAAGAAAATAGGGGAAGGGGGTCTACCATGTAGGAGTTTGTGGAACTAAGTCAGCGTTACCCGATATAACAGACCGGAAAATCGGAAAAAATTTACGTCGTTGGCGAACTCGCCTCCGCAGCAGCGGTATAATAAATTACAAATAAACAGAATAGGAAAAAAAAACACATGCATATAGCAGTCTGAAAAATCAGCCGAGTAATTTTTCATCAAGTTTGTAACGAGAAACGACTGAACGTAGAATAATGCTGAACGATGTAGACGAGGAATTTTTCCAACGATTTTTCCATTCGGTCGAAAGGTAGATTTGGAAACTGAATCGGATTCGTCTTACAGGGTGTCCAAAACGTTACAGAAATGATTTCCTATGATTTTTCCAAATTTTTCAGGATAATTTTCCCAAGTTTTCCAGAAATTTTACGCATGATATTTTTGAAAAATTGGGAGGGGCAGGGGGAATTTTAAATTCTGGCTCGTGAGTATGGTCGAGGGCATCCGTAAGTTTTTAAAAAAAAATTAATCAATTTTCAAGGAGTTTTACAGAAATGTTGAACCAAAACGTATGACTTCTATATGACTGGATGGATTTCTATCCCTAAATTTTCCAGATTTTTGAAATTTCCTGACTTTTCCAGGTTTTTTTTAGGAAGTTGACACCCTTCTAAAAAACCTGGAAAAGTCAGGAAATTTTTAAATTTCCGCTGAAATTTTGTAAAAATCCAAAAAAAAGATGAATCACCTGTGAAGTGTTTTTCTGCTCATTTCATCATAAATTGAAATGAATGATTTCACTTCCTCTGTGAAATCTTTTTTCATTTTAAAAGAAGCTCGTACTTACAAAAATAGAAATTCAGTCTCGAAAAAATCATGTTTCTATGACGGAATCCAACCCCCTCCGCCCCCCAGTTTCATTAATATCATTTCTGTGAAAGGTCTGTAAAATTTGGAAAAATAGTCTGGAAAATCGGGAAAAGTCGGGAAAAATTATTTCTGAAATATTGTGGACACCCCTCAAGACCCTCAGCTTTCTCAGAAGTAAAAGTAACAATATTTCATGCAATTTGCAGGCTTTGGCTTCGCAGAAGGAAACACAAAATCCCAAGGATCATCCTAAATTCGAATATTTTTTTTTCACATTGCCTCGATTATCCGAATTAATGTAAAAAATCAAGGCATTGCAAGAAAAAAATAGAAAAATAAATTTTGGAAAAATTATTTTAAAAAGACTAAAACCACCACAAAATGTATCTATCTTTCAGGGAACTCCAACGAATCCTCGTTTTTGGGTAAAAATCCCCCCTCCCGAACCCAGCAGAAGCATCACTCAATGATAATTTCACCTCCCTCGTATAACTTAAAGGATCCAGAAATAACGAAGACGAAACACATCCACGTCATTAATTCGAACACGGAGCAAATTACGTTCCATTCTACGTGTGCTCGCCTGGATCCGGAAGAAACAAAAGTTACAACAAACGATTCGTCTTTATTTAAATAAAGACACGTCTACAAACAACCTGACAAATCGGACGGGTAAAGGATGAAATTAAATAAGTCGCGAGTGTATTAAAAATATTGGCCGGAGCGAATGTCGATGTCGCAGCGAGTAATTTTTTACTCTAATGGATTTCTATACGTACGTAATACGCGATACTATGGCATTTTATATGTAGTATGTTGGAAAAAGAGATGCCATAGCATCGTATTATACGCAGCATCGATATAGCTGGCTGGCAATAACTCTCGCTGGATTACGTAGCCAGCCAATAATGTCGACAAAGAGCCGATTTTATTGACGCGCTTGATAAGTTTCAAGTGGTTTTAATAAATTTCAAATACGGGGCCGTCGCGTCGTGCTGCCTCTTTTATATATACGTTTTTAATATAACAAAGTAAACGAGAAAATTACCCCATATTGGTAGCAATTTGGTGAAATATCTCTATGGGTACCGATGTGTAGAGTCGTGGAAATAATTTAAAAGCAGCTTACCTGTAAAGCAGAATAACATTTGAAATTAAATTTGGGGTGATTCATGAAAATATACAATTTGAACATGATCAGATTCAAATTATTGCCTATTAATCGTTGAAAACTGGTTTCCTCAAATGCTAACCCTTCCCTGTTGAAGAAAAATCTGAGGGACGAAATTTAAAAATTTTCGTGGTATCATTCCGGAATACTGAAGAGAATTATTCTGGTGCCCGAAAATTTATATCTTTGAAAAGAAATAAGATCAAATGTGAACTATACAGTTTAATTTTTTGTGTGGGGTTTATCGTGAATTGAAAAAATTTCAAAGAAACTCGCCTTGAGAAAAGTGTATTTAAATATTTTCAATTTTCTTAGCCCCATTTTTTTTCAAAATTGAAAATTTATTTTAAAGCATTGTGCAACTTATTTTAATATTTTTTAAATACCTGTTCCTCAATTGCACGAAATTAAAATTTTTTTAGAATTTCATCAGTTTAGAGAAAAATAAAGTAAAGAGGTACCTAGTTTCCCCCCCCCCCCTTTGGTGGGTTCAGACTACTAGGTCTATCAGCCCATGCAAATAGGTACCTAGTTATTTTTCATTTTAACCAAAAATTCGTCAGTAAGTCATATTTCAAGGGTTTTCCAAGTTTCAACAGCAACATTTCGATTTGAAAACAGTGTTTAGTAATAATTTTTTTTTAATTTCTGGACAAAATTGCAGAGTCGAATAAATTTTTGAGAGCACTTCATTATTTCCAACGTTGGGCGTCTAGTTTCATTGTAGAGTTGTCAGAAATGATGCGGCGCGATTTTTTTCCAAGTGTTTGACTTCTGAGTCCTTTGTCCAGAATATTTTCATTTTTTTGAAACAGTTTATTGTTTTTTCATATTTTTCCCAACTCGTTTTTTAGACGTAATTTTCTCAACTCAAATTTTTTCTTTCGATTTTCTCAATTCAAACTTTTTTTTCCAGTTTTCTCGAATTAAATTTTTTTCTTCCAATTTTCCCAACTCAATTTTTTTTCTTTCTATTTTTTTCTTCTTATAACTTTAGTCATTACGAGATAGAAACTCGAAATAGAAATTGTGCTGCTGCAAAATTTGAGTTGAGAAAATTGGAAGAAAAAATCTAAGTTGAGAAAATTACGCCCGAAAAAATTTGAGTTGAGAAAATTACGACTAGAAAAAAAACTCGAGATGAGAAAAATATGAAAAAAATATGGACTTGGAAAAAAGGTTCAGAAACTCTAAAACTGTTGAAAAAAACGAAAATATTCTGGACTAAGGACTCAGAGTCAGGCGTCGAACACTTGAAAAAAAAATTGTGCCGCATCATTTCCGACAACTCTACAATGAAACTAGACGCTCATTTTTCAACGCATCTTCGTTTACTTCATACGTCTTAATTTCGGCGCTATGGTGTTTTTTGATGTGCCTCAGATATTCACTATTCAATTGTCCTGAAAAATTTCGGCAGTGAATCAATATAGGTACCTGAAAATGTTGCATGATATTTCCAATAAACCTAATTGAAAATTGCTGTCCACTATCCTCTGCAATTAAAAAAATTCAACTTGTTTACTGTAAAAAGAGCATAATCTTACATAGGTACCACCAAAGTTGAAAAATGAGGAAAAAATTAAATTTCTTGTACAATTTTTGTTGCTTTATCGCGAATAAAACTGAATAAAAATCAAGTACAACGTTGTAATTTCGATATGCGAACCGATAACGCAAAATACAGATATATTGCAATAAATAATTCACAGAATGACCAACTCCGCACACAAAAAACTTACTGCAGAAATACTTCTCGGGGTACTTATCGACCGCAATTTTTCCGTGCTTTTTTTATTTACCTTATTCCTCATTTTTTTTGTGAAATATTCATCGCGAATTCTTACATTTACCAACTTTTAGACGTTCAGTTTGAAGAATCTCGAATCGTGAATATTTAATCCTTTCGCGCTATTTGCATTAAAATTAAGCAGGATTATTTACAACGGCGAGCTCGACTTTTCCATGACGTAAATGCCCATCAAGCATTGGACACTTGGCACTTAGCATCGTCATAATTATCAAGTTAATTCTTTAAAAACAGCTCAGAGCATTAATGTCGTGAGGTAGATCATTTAGCGAACCAACCAGAAAATATCTAAGGGTAACGACTTCACCTC
The DNA here is from genome assembly GCA_033439095.1 of Pseudococcus viburni. Lineage (NCBI taxonomy): Eukaryota > Metazoa > Arthropoda > Insecta > Hemiptera > Pseudococcidae > Pseudococcus > Pseudococcus viburni. The sequence continues at coordinate 1,256,101 of JAVBJF010000062.1, read as the reverse complement.
TGAAAATGTCAAAATTTCCCAACCAGAATATCGCAACCATTCATGCGAAATCGATACCAACGATTACAAGTTGATAATATGTAATTATACGAATTCTCCGCCCAATTATTTTCAACAACGACCTCAAAAGCTGACAATATTCTATGACACGAAACGGAAAAAGGTAAACTTCTCTGGGTGTTTTTACTCGTCGATATTAATTTTTCAATAATTATGACTCGATTACTTTGTTTTTCAACTCGACTGACCACACACAATACACAATATCAACGATAATTATCACTCGTTTCAGAATGTTAATTAATAAAGGAGAGTAAGCCGTGAAAAAAAAAAGGCAGGTCATTGTAACAACAACGTGATAGTATTTTTCCACAGATGGTTCCCAGCAAATTTTTATATTTTCCATCATCGGGGCTTCCACTACATAAAAAACAACTTTCGAATACCTTTAATATTTACTCGATTTTTCCATCGCCCCGTCGTGTATCGCGAATCCGTATACAAAAGCCAACACAAGGGGTAATTTTTTGTCTACAAGTTGAAGTACTCTCTCCAAAAATGTAATCACTCGAAAAATTCAACCACGAGTTGAACGTCTATTGTATTTACGCGGTCAGATTTTTCTTTTATGAATGGTTTTACGAGTGGTAGTGCGATTTTTCAGCACATGTGTGGTCGCAGTCAACATTACTTTAAAATACATACGAGTGGTTGGCCAAATGGTGTTTATAGAGGTACCTATTGTTTCCATTCGAGACGTTTCGAGCTGAGGAAGCAGAGACGTGTGGATGGAGGAGTAGGTAATTTACCCCCTACCCCCTTCACCGAATTTTTCTATAATCAGTTGAGAAAAGTTACCATTTCTACCCATGAGCTGGTGGAATTTTCTATTAAAATTCATATTTTTTCAATTTAAAAGAATTCCATATTTACCTGAGATGGAAAAATTTTGAAATTTTTACACGTTGGATAAATTTTCAAATTTTCATAATTTTACCAAGTTGAAAAAAATTTTATGTTCCCAAATTGGAAAAATTCTCATATTTTCCCAAATTGGAAAAATTCTCATATTTTCCCCAATTGGAAAAATTCTTATATTTTCTTAAATTGGAAAAATTCTCATATGTTCTCAAATTGGAAAAATTCTCATATTTTCCTAACTTGGGAAAAAATGAATTACCATCAAATTGAAAAAAACAGCTAGGTTTATTGAGACTAAAATTCACGTTCTGTCGAGAATTATTAACGAAGCAGAGCGAACCTAGGGGGGATTTCTCGACCTGAAGGGGGAGGACAAGAGAGACACTAGCTAAATTACATAAAGGAAAATGAAGTAAAAACTAGGTAATTACGAAAAAAAGAGCAACGAACGATATAATTCTGGAAATAATACGGCGAGATCTAGGATCGAGATTTCTTTGCTTCAGTCTTTCCGCCTGAAATGAAAAAGAAAGGAAAGTCTTAGAACTTGACAGTTCTAAGCGAGTACAAGGAAAGCAGGTTTGGGAAAAGGAAGGCAACGATTAAAGGAACGTTAATTTTGTCACGAATTTCTACGAAAGGTAGGGCAGGGCGAAAGTTTACCAGACAAAATTTCTAAATTGAATTAATAAAGTATTAGACCCACAGTGGCCTTTATTAGGTTCGTTTCGGCCGACGTAGTCATCACGACTCATAATTCTTCCAGATAGAGATTTCAAATTTAAATAAATTATGATGAATTGAAAGTTCGAAACGAAATTATACCTTGTAAAATCGACATGATGACACGTCGCAAAGTTCGAGAGACAATGAGAAAGTTATATTTTTTGCCAAGTCACGGACACGTGGAGACAAGCTAACCACATGTTTGTACTCTGCAAAGAAAGTTCAAATTGGGACAGTTGCACTTCTATCGGTAAGAATTCAAACTAACAACTAAGAAAGTAGGAACGAAAGATGGGAAAGTGTAGGGGCTGTGATGAGTACCCAAAGTGGGGAGTCATCAAAAATTCAGAATCGAGATTTTCGACACGTTTTTCGATTTTCGTCTTAGATCACTCCTCAGTCAAGTTTTGAAATTTAATTTCATGCTCGAATGATTTTTGAACTCGATATTTCTCTTTTCGAGTCTCGAAAATCAATAAATAATAATCCAACTTGAAAAGTAATAAGTAAATATTTCTTTCCTCCGTCGATCATCAGACTATAAATAAAATCTAAACCTATGTACTTTCGACTCATAACCATCAAATAGAAAAAAAGATATGGAAATTCGAAAATTTCTCGTTTTTCGATCTCAGTCTTGAATTCTTCAAATTTCCCCCTCCCCCGCTCCAATACCTATTAGTATTATTAATAAATCAACTATTTCCATCGAATTTAAAAGTTTCTAGAAGAAAAAATGGCAAATTCAATTATAATCGGGTATTATTTTAATGAAAAATCAACGAAGGTAATTCCTGAATTCAGTATTTTTCTCATCAACTTTCTCATTTTAAGCGAAGATGCGGTGAAAAATGAGCGTCTAATTTCATTGTAGAGTTGTCGGAAATGATGCTGCACGATTTTTTTTCCAAGTGTTTGACGTCTGACTTTTTTAGTCCAGAATATTTTCGTTTTTTTCAACAGTTTAATAGTTTCTGAATTTTTTTTTCAAGTCCCTATTTTTACATATTTTTCTCACCTCAAGTTACATAATTCTCTCAACTCAAATTTTTTCGGGCGTAATTTTCTCAACTTGGATTTTTTTCTTCCAATTTTCTCAACTTATCCATCATTTGAAAAAAAAAATAGAAATTGAGATTTGTTTTTCGATCTTCGTCTTAAATTCCGTCACACTTTTTCTGCCATTACCAATAAGAGTGGCTGATAAATCAACTAAACTCCTCAGATTGAAAACTTCCAGCGAAAAAAAATGACAAATGAAAGTACATATAATCAGACTTTCTAACACAATTTCAAATTCAGGGAGTTCCTGAACTCGACGCTTTTCTACCTAACTCTCTAAACTCAATATGATCTAATATTAATAATGATGAATTTTTTCTTCCTAATGAACTATTAAAATAGATGCCTACAAAATCTATCAAGCGATAATCTTAAATTGGAAAAAAGAGCTGAAGAGACTTGAAAATTTTCCATTTTACGAATTTCGTTCTCAATTCCTTCTCCCCCTTCTTTTCAAATAAAATACCTGTACGTACGACTAGTAAATTAAAAAATCCACTCAAGTTTTAAAATTTAAAAAAAAGAAAAAATCATCAGATTTTCCAATGTAGTTTTTAATTTGGAGATATTCTTCCAACATGAAAGTTCGTACCTACTAAAATCAAAAAACAAAAATTCGTTCTTTTTTCGTGGAACGTTGCTTCACATTACCTCTCCCTTGCTACCCTAAAATCCGAATTTTGGTATTTGTTTTTGACTGTTCAAACCTTAAATTGCAAATGACTTGAGCGATTTGCAATTCGAATCATTACTATTGAATCGCAAATTTCAAATCACAATTTTCTCGATTTTTTGAGAATTCAGAACCTTCTTGAGTTGTTTCCTATTTCATGATAAAAACTTGTAAAAAGAATTCATCGCGATGTGTTATAGAAAGCTAAGAATTTGAAATTTAGTACCCAGAATTGGAATTGTGATTGTGATCGCCTATTTCTTCTGGTTTTGAAAATGAGTTCTGTGAAATGCGTATTAAGTTTTTTTTTTTTTTTTTGGAAAACAATTTATTTTTTTAGAACGATTTGTACATTCGTACCTATAGTTTGATTTTATTTGTACGAAATGAATTTCAAAATTTTTATATTATTTTCTTTTGTGATATGGGAGAAATTCAGTGTATCATTCTCGATGCCCTCTCTCGTACCTTCCTTCTTTCATCTGATAATTTGATTATTTTGAATTAAAATTTGATTTTTTTTTTGGTCAAATTAGAAAGGAAGGATGCCTACCAAGAGTGATGTAAATAAATTTGTCATTTTTTGGTGAAAAAAAAATCGGTAGAATAGAAATATGTACGTAGATAAATCGTAACATTTCTCAACATCATTGAATCAAGCATGTTGAAAATTGCAACTCTACATTCAATGATATTGATGCCTTTTCCAAGGATAGATCCTTTGTCTGCACGTGTTTGTCTGTTCGTATTTCTTATCTCATATGCAGAGGAAAACGTTGGTTCAAAATTTTTCAAACATTGACGTGAATATTTTCATTTTATTTATAGAATTGGTTTAGCTGATAGGTAGGTTGGGTAGGTCTAAATAGGCACCAGGCAGGTATTACTTGGCATTTATCGTGTACAATTTCAATTCTCATGAGGATAGAGATAACAAATTTCACCTCGTTTCTAAAAACTGAACAAAGAGAAATACGAACACGATTTGTCTTGAACAGAATTTTCATTCGTAAACCAGCAAAAGTGTGCATTTTGTACAACGAAACAGTACTACATACGTAGATCTAATAAGGCTCCATCAAACTGGTTGGTTATTTCGTCGTATCGCATTGTGCTGCAATGCTCCGGCTCAGGTCGAAAAGATAAGAGTATTGTATTTCGTTTGGCGACGGAATGTCGCCATTCGTTTTTCGTAGAAATTGGTGATTGTGTGTTTTGGAATCCAAGCATCGAGGTCAGTTTGATCATGTACGTCTTGTCTTTCGCTTCTGCTCTACTCGATGAGCTATTTTTTCAAAGTGTTATTTGCAGAAATGTTCGTGTTGTTGTTCGATCCTGCTCAGCTCGGTGAGCTTTTTTTTGAGTAATTGATGTAAATTTCGCGAGAATTGTGTCAAGTTCCTGATCTCGGCCGGTACGTGCGAAAATTTTGGATACTGGATCGTTGCTGCGAACCAGGTAGTTAGATTTTTTTTGTATTTTCTGATTAACCTTGGTGCTTAGTGTATTGATGGTTGTTTTCTAAATGAAAATTTTTTAGTTTTAAAACTCGAAAGTATTCGTGAAATTTGCAAATATTCGTAAAATTCTTTTTTTGGTTGGTGTAGGTCACAGATGATTTCGTTCTCCTTCCTCTGATTTTTGAATTAACATTTTTTGTCGCGAAATTTGAGCGTAATATTGAAATTTGTTATTTGATGGTGTAGTTTTGATCGCAGATACATAAATTGGTACTCCCCCTCTCTGATTTTTAAATTGAAATTTTTTATTCATGAAATTCGTTATTCGGTTGATGTAGATCACATTTATAAATTTAGATCCTCCCTTCCTCTGAAAAAAATGAAAAAATAGAAAACGATTTACGTATAATTTAAAATGGGCAAATAAGCAATAATTGAATTATTTTTTATCATCTTGTTTTTCAAAATTCAAGTATCAGTAGAGATGTCTATTCTTCTTCGCCTCCCGAAATTAACATTTGGACAAGATCTTCCGTATCAATAAGTCCATTGCGGTCAACGTCCATTACATCGAAAGCATCGGCGACTTCTTTAGGGCTGAATTTATCGCCCCAAGTCGTAAGAGCATGCTTCAATCTGGCAAAAACGTATCATGAGTTGGAAATTAGTTCAATTATCGTTGGCTAAATGCAAATTACAGTAGGTATAGTAATACCTACAGAATTCAGTTCGAATTGTCATTTTTACTTACTTGTTGCTGTCGATTTTTCCTTTGTCATTGAAAGCCATAAATGCATTTCGTACGGTGTCGTCATCGTCGGCACCTTCGTGTAAGAATTTAGGAAATTATTATTTTAAAATATTCGTACGAAACTAATCAGTGTGCATGATAGTGTTCGATCTTACCTCCGGCCATTCGGGTGGCGAAAAGAGATAACAATTGGGTGAAGTTCACGGGGCCTGGGGATTCAGCCAACATTTCAGCCAATTCCTTGTCGCTCATCAATTTTCCTACTTGATCCCAAGTTGCTCTCAGATCTTCTTTGCCAAGAATACCGTCCTTATCTTTGTCCATCATACTGAAGCCCTAGAGTAGAAAAATCGAATAAATAATTCGATATTTAGGCACGAGTAATTGAATAAAATACCGCATAATCGTAAATTGATTGATTCTACCGCGACAAAAATCCAAAAATCGATGTAAAAATTGGACATTTTTGTCATTTTTTGAGATTTTTTGGGTTCTAATGAATTTGAGGCTCAATAATTTTAACCTCAAGTTAAATATTTGCTTTTCTATCGATTTTCCAATTTTTTTCGTAGTTTCAACGCTCTCGTATTATTTTGAAAATTGAGACATAACTCAATTTTGATGGAACATTGATTTAGTAGTCCACCTATACTATTACGTATTTTTGCTCTCAAGGTGAACGTACTTTCTGAATTTGAGCTTATTTAATTTGTATTAGATTGAAAAAATTGCTACGAAGTGGCAAGAAATTGATACGTATTTAAACAAGAAGAGAAACAAATGAGTGAGCTGAAATAAATATTCATGTTCAATTGAGTTTGAGTATCGATTGGTTATAGGATTTGGAATGCATCGTTTTGCAACTTTATCCCAATTTGTGTAACCCCTTTCCCTTTGTCGGAAGTTCAAAATTTTGAATTATCAATTATTTTTTGAAATTTTATAAATTATTTCTGAGAAAATTTTCAATTTTTTGTTCTTTTGTTCTAAAATTTTCAATTTTATGGAAAAGTTTCAATTTTTTCGTTTTTTTAAAAATTTTACTTGAAAAATTATCCTCTTTTCCTGTTTTTATTTATCAAGTTTTCTTTATTTTTTCTGCTTTATCAATTCTGATGCTTCTGAGTTTAATATTCTTGATCAGTTCTTCAGTTAATTGGAATACAAATTTTAGAACTCTACAATGACCATCAAGATCGAATTGAAAAAATTTGATATTATAATTATCATTTTCAACGTCCACATTAAAAAATGATTTTTTTCAATCATTTTGAAAACTTTATCTTGAAAAAAACTGAATTCTTTGCTTTTTTTTTAGATCATGCATTTGAAATAATTTCTGCTTTTTCAATTCTGATGCTTTTAATATTTTTGTTGTTGTTTCGAATTCTCCAGCAGTTCTTCACTAAATTCAAATTTTGAATTGTGAATCTCCATAATGATTTTTAAGCTTTTCAGAGGATTAAAAATTAAAAAACCAGAGTCAAATTTCGATGTACCTATACAGTACCTATACCTACGTTATTTTCAATATCTGTATCCATATAAATTTTTAATTTTTTGAAAAATTTTATCAAAAAAAACTGTATTTTTCTTGCCAAATTCAACATAATACATCATTTTCAATATCCATATTTTTGAAAATTTTAATTTTTTATAGATTTTTTAAAAAAATTTCTTCTTTTGTTTTTTTTATTCGAATATTCGTGATACCTTCTGCTTTATTAATCTGATGCTTTGAATAATTCTTTTGAGTTTCGAATCGAATTCTCAAGCATTTCTTCAGTAAATTGAAGTTTTAAATTTTAGAACTCTAAAATGACCTTCAAGATTTTAGAGGATTTTAATCGAAAAACTAAGGTCTTTAGAGTAATACTACGTTATTTTCAATGGCAATATCGATATTATGAATTTTGAGCCCATTGTACTCGCCTAGAATCCTTTGAGGTCTAAAACGTAAATCTGCGGTTAAAATAGGAACGAGCTGCTCAAAATATAGTATACTATTTTAAATTGTGTCTGAATTTGCAATTTTGGAACCACACATGTCTTCTCCCTCAAGAATTGCCATGCAGATTTTCAAATGAAAAAACTTTGGTGAAATTCAGCTTCAAAGATTTGCATATGATATCATTAAAAGAATTTTTCCATCCGAACCTTTACGCGATGCTGTCAGCTATTCAATCGTTGGTTGATGAACGAATTAGAGTAAGCAGTCGAAGAGATGAGCATTGCCTATAATAATTTCATGTGCTGATATATAAGTTGAAGTAGGCAAGGTAACGAAAATTACCTCTTTGAATTCTGCAACTTGTTGGGTTGAGAACATCGAGAACACATTACTGCCGGATCTTTTGACAGCTTTTTTGGACGATTTCGTGCTAGCACGAGTAGAAGATTTCGGAGTGATTGCTGCTGGCTCTGGTTCGGGGGCTGGTGCGGCTTCTTCTTCGGCTTTTTCTTCTTTCTTTACCTTCTTCTTCTTTACTTTCTCTTTGTCCGCCTAGACGTGCCAAAATGAAACGAAAATTACCAATTGAAATGAGATCATTAAAATGTCACGACTAGGTATACAAGCACACAAATGTAGAAATTTTTGGGGTGGGGAGAGGAGAGGGGTAGGTACTGGCATGGCGTACAGATTCATAACTTGGAGGGGGGGTTCTCGGAAAAGTCATGCAAAAAGTCATTCCAAAAGGTCAAGCTACGTAAGCTTTTTGCTCAACAAATTTTGTTAGACACCCTGTTTTAAAAGTTGTGAAAGGGAAAGCCAAGAGGTGGTGCATAGATATCAGAATATTCAAAAAAAAAAAAATTCAAAAACAAACAATAACATCTTTTTTTTGAAAATATCACTGGCTAGTACTTTCCACCATGCAGTTTTCAAGGGCATTTTGGAAAAATCACTTTTTCGTGTCTTTTCAATTTCCTTAGAGAAATTTGAAACCCCATTTTTTCAACTAAAAAAAGTTTAATTTGGCCTTGGTAGCTAAGAATATTCTTTACCCATAAAAAATCATGAACGACTGCTATTTTCTAATGTTACCCCACACGTTGACTAATTTTCAAAAATGATGAAAAATTGATTATAATTTTTTTTTTAAATCGAGGAATGAAGGAATTATCCGCATATGTCAAACGTCGGACATTTTTTTTCAATTTAATCTCAGTGCTGTTAACACAAGTTCTCGGTCACATTGCAACTGCCTGATAGCTATTTTCCTACACATTACTATCAATGTACCTACTCGTTAATTTGAAAAGTAGGCCAGTATCTCGAATTTCAAACGTAAAAAATGTACGAGTGTATCTGTTCGATGTCGAATTGCCTGGTTGTTTACCCGATCTGGCGAATTTTTGGTTTTGTAAGTCGTGTCTAGGTTACCTATTTATTTGTGTGAATTCAGATGTTCGCCAAATATGTCGCGTTCCTCGCGTCATCGCCTTGTCCTTGAAAATGGCTCAATCGATGTTAACCCCACATTACTTTCTTGCTCGCATATTTGTTCTATTTTGCCCATGCACTCATTTCCAACTTGAATTTATTTTATAGGGAAATTAATTTTGTATTTTCGTTGTTTCATAACGATATAAGTATCAAAAGTAGTACCTACATATAAGGTTTTGAATTTTGGTAAAATTTCAACACCCACGAAATCCTTCCTGTACACACATCAAACAACATCACACGTCTATTTTAATTGTTTCGAATTATCTACCGAAAGCAGATATTTGAAGGAAATATGATAAATAGACAAATTACACACGGAGTCCGAATATTTGACGATGAAATATATTGAAAAAATGAGAGGGTTGCAAGCATTTTCTTATTAGAAAATAAAATCGTATTAAAAGTGTGAAAAAATTGAGAAAAATGATCGCAAAACTGCACTTACCATTGTATAGTAAAATTCAGGAGCTCGACCACACAAAAATTAACGTTCAACAATGAGAGTTCACGCCTAGGCTAAAATTTTTCGTCGAATAACTTCCACTACTGACTCACATAACATAAGGCGTTAATATTTGTGCTTGTATTTCAAGCTTTACCAGATTCTAAAAATACTGACCGTTTTTACGCTTTCGCGTAATCGTCATCGTACGATTCTGGTCTATTTTTACTTACCATTTTTTCGTTGCATGTTGTGTTCGTAAATACCATAACGCTCACCTTTCCAGTGCTTCGAGCCTGGATTCTGTGTAGGTGGTTGGGGCGGCGCGGTACCGTACAAGTATACTCAAATTTGCAACAGCGAGAACGAAAAGCACCAAAGTTGAGTTATTGAGTGATTTAGGCTAAGATTTTTTTCCTAGATAATTAGTTTTCGTTTTCATGGAAGATGGAAATTATCTGAATAAGGGATAAAATTGTACATATGTTATGATGAGATGACAACAGCTGCATATCTGGGCGAAAATTGTAGGAAGGGGGTAGCATGAAATCTTAATTTGGAATTTTTTCAGGAGAAGGTAAATCATAAAAATAGAAACAATGGCGTTGTAAAAAAAATCAAAATAACGAGGATGTGCCATAAAAAATTGAAAAATGCCGTGATTTTTGAAAAAAAAAAAAATCAAAAATAAATCGATATTTTTTTCAAATTTTCAGGTTGAAATTTTTTTGAAAATTCACGTCTGAAAAGAAAAAAAAATGACAATTTTACGTTTTACGAGTAATTTTAGATTTGTGTGAGTCTTCTTCGGAGTGAAGTAAAAGGAAAATTTTTTGGTCTAAATTTTTACCAATAATGAGTGGAATTTTCCAAAATCTAAGGACAGGGGCATTTTACCTTTCTTACACTCGAATACTCTTTGTTTGAAAGGTTTTTAAAAATAGGGTTGAAAAAATTGAAATATTACATTTTTAAGACCTTGTCAACTTACAAGGGATATTTTTTCATGATTTCTACATTATTTCGAGCAATTTGTTCGATAACTTTACAAAATAGTAATGTCGCATCATCCAATTTTCCAATGTTTTTTCGAAATGAAGTTTCACAATTTTTTTAAACCGTTTATTAAACTTCTTTACGTGTTTGAAAATTTGTAAAAAAATTATTTGTAATTTTTTGCACGTCAAACTGATGTCCCATCTGTAGGTACTAAGTAGGTTAAAGTATCTATTAATTACTAGCTCCTAAATAATATTTACGCAAGTGGGATTTTGACGATTTAAGTCCAAATTTATTCAAAGTTCAAAATTTTATCCAATTAAAAATGTTTTCCAATTTAATTTTCTCATTATTTGTCCAATTTCGATTTAAAACAATTTTTTCTCATTTTATAAAAATTTTTAATCAGGAAGACATTTTGTAATACATGAAGTTGAAATTTTTTTAAATCCAAAGTTGAAAAAATTGAGGGAAAATTTTGAAATTATTGAAAGAAAATTTGTGTTGAAAGATATTTAAAAAATACGAAGAAAATTTTTTAAATTTCTTCTATCTCGGAAATTTTTTCATACTTGAAATTTTTTAAAAAATTTTACAACTTCTTGTTTTTCAAACTGTCTTTCAACTCGACAATTAATCAGAGAAATTTTTAAGAAGTAATAATAATGTAAAATTGAAAAAAATGAAAAAATCCAAGTTGGAATAATTTTAAAATTGGATACAGCTTTGAAAAAATTTAGAGTTAGAAAATTTTGAAGTTGAAATAAATTTGGACTTGGATCGTTGAAATCCCATTTGCGTCCAAATTATTTAGGAGCTAGTGAAATAGATATCAATATTTTCTTTCTATGTACCTAATGTATAGTAGATACATATTGAATACTTCGGTTTCAAAATCTCTCTGTGCATATTTTAATATGAGTGCTTAGTTTAAAAACAAAAAAATTATTTACTTTTTATGAATCGTAGGTACATATTTGTTCATTGTATTTGGTTGGGCTGGAAAGATGTCTGGTTATAATTGAGTGAAGTGAGAAAAAACGTATCCTGAAAGAAGGGTGCGGGGGCAAAGGCGCCTGTATCGTCAACACGCCATACATTTCCAAAATGGAGCGTCGGTGACTTCGCAGAGGAGAAAAATAAGGCTAATAAAAGGCCGCGCCATAAATGGGAAAAGTTGAGAAAAAATATTGTTTAGCCGGTGGATTGGTCCGGGACCTTCAATGTTACCGATATTTATTAATTTTTCTTCGGGCTAGAAAATTTCTTCTTTCGCTTGGCGTTTTCTTTTTCTCTCGCTTGTGTTTTTTTTACGCCGTGGCATCGTTCTCGATACACAGCGAAGATTACAGAGAAACTATAATATACGAAATGTAGGTATAGTACGAGTTTATATACAGTTTCGCTTTTTTCAGCTATATACATAGCGGAAAGAAAACGCGCGATACGCAGAGAGCTAAAAATTTATGCGAGAAAAGTTCAGTGTTTTTCTCATTAAATAGTGATTTATAAATGTCTTATTAGTACATTCAAGTTTTGTTCTTTTTAAGAAAAACCAATTTCTTTGGCGCGCAATCTGTTACCTCGGATGGGTTTTTTCGTTCGTTGGCCGAGCAACGCGAGCGGCGGCAGATTTACACTCAATGGAATATATTTTCCCTTGTTTTTAGCGCAATAGCGATGCTGAATTATTGATGAATTTCAGTTCGCCGGCATAATATCGAACACTATATAACACCGACTCGTCGTGTACCAAATTTACCAAGCTAATCATTTGCTCTGGAGGTTCATTCGTCGAATGGCGAATTCGAGTAGAAAATTCGCCTTCGAATTGTTCATTTTTTACAAAAAATGAATAAATTATGCCTACCCTGTGATCAAATTTTCATTTTTGATGGAAGACTCGATAATGAAAGGTTTAAATTTTCACCAAATTTTTACAAAAGTTGTGACGAATTTTGTTATGAATAGAAAACCTAAAAGAATTTCGAACCCCTCAAAGGGATACGATCATGATACGATACTAAAGGACCTACAAGTGAGGTCATTTTTGAAGAAACGTGATTTTCTGTCATTTTTGGGTAGTACTACTGGAAGGTGCGATTTGAGTTTCTAGACCTTCTCGAAATTTTGTTTTCTAAAAGAGGTTTGAAAAGTTGCATTTCGCAAAATTGAAAATCTTATGATTTTTATCAAATCCAAGTAGCTCACTTGAACACGTCGATAATTCAGTCAAAAGTTTTTTGTCATCGAGAATAATTATTCGTTAATTTTTTTTACAGGCATCATAGCAGGTCACTTTTTTAGGGTGTTTGTCACTTTTTTCGACTTTGGTCACTAAAAGTCACTTTTTTCCTCCCAAAATCACTTTTTTCGCATTTTCAAGGAAAAATTCAAATTTTCACGTAAAAATTGATATTTTTTTAAATTCTTCAAGAAAAAAATTAAAATGTTGATAATAATTTTTCAAAAAAAATTTGCCCTCGCTTCGCTCGGGCAGTATTTCAATAATTCTATTTCTAAATTTGAAAAAATTTTGTTTTTTTAAATCAGTAAAGTAATTGATTTTTTAATCAATTCCCCATTTGACAGAATAAATCAATAATTTTGACTATAGAATAAATCAATCAAGCATAATGTGAAAAGAATAACTCTGCTTCTCCAAAAAAGTTTATTTGTAAAGCTTTTCGAACACAAAGTGTTCATCATCAGGCTTAGATCACTACTGCCTGAAGTGCCTGATGATGAACACTTTGTGTTCGAAAAGCTTTACAAATAAACTTTTTTGGAGAAGCAGAGTTATTCTTTCCATATTATCTCTCACATTTCGCGTTACTGGTACGCTGTTTATTTCAATCAAACAGTTGAAATATCACATATTTTAAAATAAATTCATTTCACTGATTCAAAAAGGCACAGTTTTACGAAAATTGACTGATTTTGATTTAGAGAGTAGATATAGGTCATTTATATTAATTGTTTGCTCCAAAAATCTCGTTATTTTTCAATTTTTCTTTGCTCAAATCTGTATACATAAATTACATAATTAAATTATGTATATCTGCCTCCTAAAGTGTCACTAAAAAAATTAGATTTTTAGATTACCTAATTTTTTCATTGAATTTTGACCCCCTCCCCTCATTTTTCTTGAATTCTCAGCCCTCTTTTATATGTAAAAAAATTTCCTCAATTTTTGGTTACTTTGGTTTATTTTTGGTCATTTTTTGGTCACTTTTGGTCATTTTTTGCTCAAAAAAAGTCACTAAAAGTCACTTTTTTCTTCATAATTTCGCTATAATGCCTGTCATTTAAAAAATCCCCCAAAAAACATTAAAATTGCCCCTCCTCCCTCAAAAAAATGAATTTTTGGTCACTTTTGGTCACTTTTTTCTCAATAAAGGTCACCTAAAGTCACTTTTTGGTTACTTTTTTCTCAATAAAGGTAACTAAAAGTCACTTTTTGGTTACTTTTTTCTCAATAAAGGTAACTAAAAGTCACTTTTTTCTTCGGAATTTCGCTATGATGCCTGTAAATTCGATGATGGAGCTGCCAACTGCATTTTAATTTGGAAATTTTCTCAAAATTGAAATGATCCATAATTACTGAATTACATTTTTTGATCACTAAAAAATTCAATTTTGGGAAAAATTTTCTTGGCAATATTGTCCACAAAAATTTTATGGCAATTGGGTAAATCTAAATACAGAAAGGAGCTCTGCCATGAAATCTTTTTGAAAAATGATTCTAGGTGGAAATAATTTTTTGGCACGATTTTTGAGGTATTGAGATGCAGCGATTTGAATTCGATAAAAATCAAAAAATCTGACTTCAAATGAAACTTTTCAACTCTCTTACAGAGGGCAAAAAATAGAATCCAATTTCAAGGTTAATGGTTCAGGAAGGAATCGAAACTCGAATCACTTGGGGGAGGGGGGGGGGTGAGGTTCACAACAGATCGAATTGATCATCGTGTTGAAGATGTATGTATTTCTTTTCGAAAATGACCCTACTTTGAGGTCCTCTGGCTCTGGACCCTTTTAGATTGGTAGGCTGAAATTTTTTAGTTTCTCTACTTGAAGTACGGGTTTTCTCAGTTCTGTACTTTTTTCACCCATGGTCTGAAGTAAAGGGAGAGTCTGAAATTTAAATAGAATGCCAATATAACGCAGGATACGAAAAATTAACGCTCTATTACCGAACTTCAGTGGGGGCACGGACGTGCAACGTTATTTTTTCGCCACCGTCGTTGCCATTTTATCGACTCGAGACTTTCATCACGTTGACGCGTTAATTAAGCGCATTTGTAGGAATTAATTTCTTACTCGTTACCGTCGTCGCGTCGTAAACATTTTAGCCGTCGGGTATATAACGTACAGAAAGCATTTATATCTTTTGTTATGTGCCATGTTTCGCTCTGAGGACTCGTTTATTGTTACGGTAATGAAGAGAGTGTGTTTCTTGTTTCTTCTTCGCCACTGACCTGGACCTTTTGCTCTGCTTAATTTTTCGTGCGATGCTGAGTTTTCGTGTTATTGTTGGGATCTATGTGTGTCATATTTTTCTTTCTTATATCTTTTTTTCGTTCCTCGTGCGATGTAATTATATGGTTTTAAAAGGGTATTCTACCCTTATTTTCGTCGCAGTTTTTGAGTATTAGGAATGAGGAAATGAAGTCTGCGGTATTTGTTATTTTCAAAATCCACCTGTGGCATTTTGTTCGACCGGTGTACTTGTTTGGAGTGAATTTCTTCGGATTAAATTATGTTTTATGCATTTTTATATGAGGGAAAGACCATAATTTAGAGGAATAAGAGGTTCAGTTCGAATGAGGGTTTCAATTCGTTCATAGTTGTTTTTCATATCACTGTGAAATACTTCGATGTGGTACTTGCAGGGTTCGTATTGGTACGAGAAAGCCCAAAATCACGAAGGAAGTACAAAATTTCTTGAAATCGAAATTTTTACAAAAAATGTTTTTTACTCTGAAGTCATGGACTTTTTTTTAAACAACGAACTATTGAAAAATGATTAATTTTGTTTCTAAAAATCATGAATTTTTCAAATCGATTTTCACCCCAAAGTCAGGTAATTTTTCCAAATTCTCGAAATTCGATCAAAGAAAATTGAGTGAAAAAAGTATAGGTAGTTTTCAACCCTTGAAAATCTTAATTTTTCAGAATCTTTTCATTTCTTTACTATATTGGAGCTGAGTGTGGATAATTTGATATAATTTGAAATTAATGATTTATAATTTTTGTTCCTACTTCACTTCAGTTTCATAGGTTACGTCGATTCCTTCAACAGCGATAAAATGAGTTTTGAAAAATTTGCAAACTGTTTATTTTTTCGTTGAAAAAATAAAATTATATAAAAAATTGAACTTACGTTCGAGTTTTGTAATTTTTACAAATTAAATTGTGGATTAGTTGGGTTGAGGGATTTGAAAAAGGCTAACAAGGGAGCTGCCCGAGGTCCGACACGCGAAATGAAAATTTTTTTCACAGGCTTGTAGAGCATCACTTGAAACTTCCACAGCCAAAATTTCAGCCCCTAAAGTTGATATGGAGGGGAGCTATGGGGTTTTGAATTTTGAGAAATCGCCTAATACGCCGAAAAATTACAAAAATTTAAATAACTCGCGTTCTTATGGCGTTTAGGAGATGGATTTTATACCACGAAATACCCTCGGTATAGGCCATCTGAAGATGGGATAGTCGCCTAGGTTCGCGTGTAACATTGGGGGGGGGGGGATTTTCACTCATACGTTGGTCGTGGTCGTTATTACAATTTTTCTACATCGCGCATAAAAGGTACAAGTGAAATCCTCCTCCTCCTCCTCCTCCCCCCCCCAATGTTACACGCGAATCTAGGCAACTATCCCATCTTCAGGTGACCTTTCTGGTATAAAATCCATCTCCAAAATGCCATAAGAACACGAGTTACATATTTAGATTTTTGCAATTTTTCGGTATATTAGGCGATTTTTTGATATTCAAACCCCCATAGCCGCCCCCCCCCCCTATATCATCGTTAGGGGCTGAAATGTTGGCTGTGGAAGTTTTTGGTGATGCTCTTACAAGCCTGTGAAAATTTTTTTTCATTCCAGGTGTCCGACCTCGGGTAGCTCCCTTGTTAGAAATACTTGAAAAAAAAAATTTACCTGCTATTCTGTTTCTTTTTCAAAATGATATCATATCCGTTGTATTTTTGTTATGTGGTACTATAAACACTATTTTTGTGTAAAAAAATCACTTTTTCTCAACTTTTTCAAGTTTACCCCGAAGTAGGTACCTGCAGGGTAGAACATTATTAAAATAAGCTATGAAGCATCGATTTTTCAATGATAAAAAACGCGCTTTTCGGTTCAGATAGTCATTAGATAAGCTCTAAAATTGAACTTAATCAGTTCAGAAATGTTTTCCCAGAATGACCCGAGTTTAAAAACTGTATAATGAAAAGAACCAAGGCGTGAATTTTATTTAAAAAAAACAAAATTCATGCTGGAAAATGACGAATGAAGTTTCTAGCATGAAAAAAATAGGAAACCAGTGCCTCTTTCCTCATATATAATTTTTGAACTTAGACTAATTTGGGAAAAACACTCCTCAATTTCGATTTTTTTTTTGAAATCTTCAATTTTCAAATAGTAAAATAACGTGTTCCATTACCTAAAAAAACTTGGCTATTAATTCGATACCTAGCTCAGGGTTTCCATTCACTACGCGATATTCTACTTCTATACAATTTTTATGGCCGCGAAGTAGATAGAGTATTTTTCAATTCGAGGTAAACAAGCGAAAAGAAAAATAATCGAGTATTCACCGCTGACAGACCGCTCTATAACTCATCGGAGTAATTTTTAGCGAGCGTTGAAAACGATTCAGAGTCAAACATCCGTTACGTTATTGCGCTATAAAAGTTAATAGTGTATTTACTTTGTTAAATCAGCAATTCAGCGCATAATAGAATTTGTATATTTCGAGGGAAACCTACTTTGCATTCTCGTGATACTGGTGGAAATACTGCGTGATGAAAATTTTTCTCGTGTTTTTACCGCGCCAATGTCGGCGAAAGAAAAAGAAATCGGGGTAGAAGTTGTATATTGTGTATTGTTTATAGAAAGTTGCACGTAGGTGGAGGAGATTGAAACTCTCTGTTGAAAGATCATTTCACTATGCCTGGATTTTGATAAAAAATTACTTACTTTGAACAAAATCATTTACAGCGATGAAATGACACTTTTTTTTTCGTCTATCGCTAAAGCTAGGTAAAAGATCTGGTTAATTTTTACTCTACAAAAGCTAGGTCTATTTTGTACCTAGCTAAAAATAATTAACTTTGTTGCGCCATCGCGCAGACAACCAAACAAAGACTTTTCAACAGGAGATAATGAAAAAAAAAATACAGAAAAGTAAAGGATTACGCGGATAAATACTTATGCATTAAATGTCTAGGTTATTCTTATCTTTAACGTGTTTCCCATTTGCTTCAACAGAACTCCATTTCGTTCGTTTCGTTTTTACAAAAGCCATTATTTTATTCCTTTTTTTTTCTGCTGCTAAACTGAAATTACAATAGTCTGCTGAAAAAAAAAGTTCTTTGGGAAAAGAAAGCAGAATAAGGCGAATTCTGTGTTGCGCAGCTCGACAATTATTTTTAAAATTTATAAGAACAAATCTAGTTTTCATAGCTGCAGGTAATAAGCCATTTGTATGAATTTCGAATTAATGGATTTCCTTCTTTCGTTTTTTTTCTGCTGTCTTTTTTTTTTTTTACTCTCGTTCGAACGATTGCTTTTCATCTTCGTGTACGTCGTTTTATTCTATTCCGAATTTGATGGCGGTGCGGTGGAGGTGCCTATGGTTATTGCTTTTCGCTGTATTGTCAGAGAGGTCGAATTTAATAACCAATGAAAAATTCTATTCGGTTTATTGAAATTTAATATAAGGCGCGGAGAAAAATTAGTATGATAGTGATACTTGAAGTAAACTACTTTGCTATGGATATCGGAAGAAGATATGAAAAAATTGGAATTCGTTCGTGGATGAGAAATTGTAATTTTAACCTCGATT
The DNA here is from genome assembly GCA_033439095.1 of Pseudococcus viburni. Taxonomy (NCBI): domain Eukaryota; kingdom Metazoa; phylum Arthropoda; class Insecta; order Hemiptera; family Pseudococcidae; genus Pseudococcus; species Pseudococcus viburni. The sequence goes on along the minus strand of JAVBJF010000062.1, from coordinate 1,237,543 downwards.
GTACTACTACTGTGCTTTCAAATATTTTCAGAAGATTTTTAAATTTCGAGAGGTTTCGTGAAAGTATGAAGATGAACCTAAATTGATGTCGATTTTGTTAATCACAAGTACCTATGTTTCGAAAATTTAAGCATCTGAATTTATATCGGAACTCGTTGATGTGCATCTCCTTGGTTTGAGGATGTGCTTCATTAAAAATTCATCGAAATAGATAGACATGCAATTGATTTGCTCTAGATTTCTAAAGTTTTTTGAATGAGGTTTGGTCCTTGATCAGTTGAAAAAATGAATAAGCCAAGAGTAGGTAAGCTAGGTATTCGACCAAGCTAATCTTTGCTAATTCACATTCCGATGCCACAACTTTCTCGGATTTTGATTTTGCGGCTTCATTCAACTTCGATCCTGTACCTATTTTGTTTCTAATTTAAATTAAATGTGCCGATCTCGTAAATGAAAAGATAGGTAGAAGCTGAAAGCTGAAAGTCGACCAAATTTAGGTGACAACCTGAAAGCTGACGGTTTAAAAGTTTTAAAAATAGCAAGATAAAAGCTAGCTAAAAGTTTTTTCTTGTAGCCTATTTTATTTAGCTTATTATTTGGAAATTTGAAACTGGATATCAAAAATTTTTCAACTAGAAAAATGATTCTCGATTCTCAGAATATTTTCAACTCTTAATTTCTTCTTCTCCAGAATATTTTCAAACTGAAAAATTTCTTCATTTGGAAGAATATTTTTTTTCAACTCTGAAATTTCTTCCTTTAATTTTTTTTCTCAAGTCTATACATTTTTCAACTGCTATTTTTTCAAAAAATATATACTTTTCAACTCTGAATATTTTTTCTCAATATTAAATCTTCGTTCAAACTTTTTAGCTCTCAAAATTCTTGAAAAAATTTGGATTGGAAAAATGTTAAGAACTCACGGTGAAAAAAATTCGAGAGGATGTCAAGTTTAAAAAATCTTTAAATCAAAGAATGGGATTTTACAGTTGATAATTGAGATAAATATCAATAAGTAAATGAAAGAATTTTAGAGCAGAAAAATTTTTAGTAAATAAAAATTGGAAATTTTTTTAAAAAAATCTTGGAGCCAAAGAAAATTTGATGAAGAAATTGTGGAAGAAGGAAAAATTTATTGTAGTTGAGGAAAATTGAAACTTCGAGAAAAATTTTCGGATGCTAAAGAAATCATAATTTTGAGAAAATATGTAGTACTATTTTGCTGTAAGATGTTGTAAATGAGAAGTCTTAAGATGAAAGCCAAAATTTTTATCCTAGAAGTTTGATGAAATATAGCTAAAAACTAAAACGGGAGAAAGCTGAAAGCTAGTCAAAAGCTAGCTGTATGCATCAAAAAGCTAAGGCTAAATCCAAAAGTTATACTTTTGAAATTTTCAGTCAGAAGCTAAAAGCAGAATTTTATTTTACGGGTTTTTATCCTTGGCAGATCTTGCTTATCGGCAATCAATATATCGCCGATTTCAAGAAAAATTTCGCCAAGAAAAAAGAAAAAGATTTTCCACTTTTCAAAACTCTATAAATCCGAATTAATCGTGGTAAAATTCTGCGTTTTTGAATCAGTGAAATAAATTTCACTAAAACTCGAAAAGTCTTTAATTTTCTGTAAAATTTATCTTACTGACTAAAAATAACAGAAATTTTCCAGATTTCACTGATGAAAATTTGAAGAAAAAACAATTTGAACGCGGCGTCAAATACAGTATGATATGTGACCAGAAAAATACGAATTGTTTTTACGTTCTTCTAGTACATACAGAAAACATTCATTTACCCTGAGACATTTACCCTGAGATAATCATAAATTTAACGCCATTGCTCATTTTTCATTTTAGATCTGAACCTCTGAAAAATTAGGGAGAAGTTGAATTCCACATTCGCTGTAAACTAAAAATTGCACCTCGCAAGTGTCCGGCAATCCTTGCAAGAGGTTAAAAGCCGCCATCAAACCAGTTTTTCGCTTTTTTAATCGAAATAAGTAAAAGTTCGATCAAAAGCATTGTTTTGAAGTTTTATGAAATTGGATTACTCTGTTTATTTTTTTTTTTCATTTTTTTTTATCAAAGAGTTAGGACCTGAGAAAAAGGTAAAGTAATAAAATAAGTCTTTATTTTGCCCTTTATACCATGTGTGAAAGGTATAAATGGATTAAACTTACTTACTTACTTGCTTATTTACTTACTTATTTACTTACTATGTAATTCAAAAAAACTTGGTGCGAAAAAAAATACACTTGTTTAAATTGAGATCAGAAATCAATTTTACACGTTTCCAATCGATCAATTCATCAAAAATTCAACGGGCGTAGCAAATTTCAACAACATTTTCTAGCCTTCCAATACTGGCGTTTTTTCAATCATATGGCAGCTTCGCTAGAACGTAATTAGGTATTTATGAAAGAAGCTCTGAAAAATTTCCATGGAAAAATGTTACAAACATTTAACAATTTTTCGTGGAAAAAATTTCACAAAAAAAACTTGGAAAAGAATTCATGACAAGACACCCCCTTAGCCTAGTCATTTTAGGTCTGAATCTCAAAAAAAAATGGGAGGACAATGGTGGTGCGAAGGACAGGGTAGGGGAAGAAAGAAGTTGTTTTCCATACAAATAACAGTGGTGGTAAGACATATTCAGTAGAGTGGGGTGAAAAATAACATATTTACCCTGAATTTTGACAAAATTTACAGAATTAGGTAGTTCATTATTTGAGTTAAAAAGTAATTATGAAAATTTTCTGATTGTTAGCTCAAAGTGAGGCGGAGATGGGAGTTCTCAAAGTAGGGTAATTTTTGAAAAAATCGCAGTTTTTAAGGGTGAACCTCGATTAAAATGGCGTAGAAAGGTAGGAAGTGGTCTAAAAAGGTGCGATTTGAGTTGCTAAGCCGTGCTGAATAATTGTCGGCTTGATTCGGTAACACTTTTTCGATGACCACTGCTGGTTCAGGGTGTCTACCGGTCGCGAAAGTCGCGAAAAAGTCGCGAATTTGGATTTAGGTCGTTGGAGTCGCGAAAAAGTCGCGAAATTGACCGAAAATACATCAAAAGTTGCGAATATGGAGAATTTTGATATTTTCTGAGGGATGTTTTAAAAATTCAGAAAGAAAAATCGTTTGGAAATATGTTTCTTTTTGCTATCATCTAACAATTTTATCCGTTCTAACATGATTTTTCGTAAAAATTTGCACCCTCGCTTCTTTACCATAAAATAACTCACTTTTAGAAATTTTTTTGTGAAAAATTGTCTTCTTTTAATATTAAAGACGTATTTTCTTCCGTTTATGAAATTTTTTCTGAAATAAATTTGATCTCGTTGATTTTTTTTGGGGGGGGGGAGGGGTCAAATTGAGAGGTAGATACTAGATACCTTAGCAAAAGGGCGCGAAAAAGTCGCGAAATTTGATTTTGAAAAATCGGTAGACACTCTGTGGTTCCAAAGCAACAGATTGTTAAAACATCGACATTTTTAATTTTTGTGAAAACAAGGTGACGTTCTCTTGATTTCCAAAACTTCGCCAACATCCAAGAATTTCGTTTAAAAAAACAAAACAATTTTGTTGTAAAAAATTGAAAAATTACATTTTGGGGGGCAGCTCCGAAATTCAGATTTTTAAATTTTTTAGATCGTAATAGTTTGAGTGTTGGTTTAGTAACCAATAGAACGTCATTTCGTTTTTTACAGAAATTGAAAATCTAAATGTTTCAACAACAATTTATACCTTTTGAACCAGTAGTGACCATTTTAAATGAATATGTAGTATCCAATCGAGCCGTTTGTAGTTCAGGAAGCTGGAAGTGTAGAAATTCAAAAATTGTACCTTTTTTAGCCCCATTTTCACTTTTCTATTTCCGTTTTAATCGGAATTTATCCATGATAAACATTGATTTTTTTTAAAAATGACCCTACTTTGAGAAATCTCAGCTTTTCCCACTTATGGTGAGTTTCCTACTAGAAATGAACCACCTTTGTGAATTTGGTCAAAATTCAGGATGTTTTTTTTTCGCTCCTAGCACCATCCTTGTTCGCTTGTAAAATCTTCATGTGAAATTATTCAGCTTCCCCTCCCCAATTTTTTTTTGAAGTTCAGACCTAAAATGACTGGGCTAAGGGTGTGTCTTGTCATGAATTCTTTTCCAAGTTTTATTGTGAAATTTTTCCCAAGAAAAATCATAAAATACTTTATACCTTATACCTAGTTGCTGCTTTTTGCTTTCGGTTAATGATTCTTAAATTTTTCGAACATTGATCTCATATAATTTTCTAAGCGAGCTAATGTATTTTTCGAAATTTCAGATTTGTCCATTTGATTGTATCTAATAAACGAAATCTAGTGACAATTTTTCCAAAAAAAAACTTTTCCGTTACGAAATCGTTTTTTGAAAAAATTCAAACTACGTCCGTTCTACGAAAATACAGGAACCTCTCGAAAATTATACGAGAATCGCTGCCGAGGAAGAATTTAAAAATCATTAACCGAGGAAAAAAGCGTATAAATCCTTTCAATTATACGCGCAAGAAAAAATCCTCACAGCTATACGAGAAAAACCTAATCTCGAAAACTTATTACAAACGAAAAATTTCATTACCAATTTTAACTTTTTAATATTTCGAGTCGAAATAAGAAAACTTGGGGAATCTAGCGACATTATTATTTCAGTCGGTTCGAAATTTCTTTATCCGTAACACGACGCGGCTCATTCCCCCTCCCTCCTCTTAATATTCATTTTTCCTCATTTTTTGAGTCGACCAGCGGTAATTAACATTTCAATATTTATGTATTTATTCCGTATACTAAATCGTCCGAAGTAGTATTTTTTCTTCCCGAAGCTCGCCAAGAAGGAGTTCTCGAGCCAGGGAGCTTTTTTCCCCCATCAAAGGGGACCGTTTTTCAAAGTAGCTATTTGTATTTATTGGTTTAAATTTTTTATCATTCGGGTAGATGTAAAATTCATAGGAAAGATCTCAGACTATCTTGACGAAAGGCGCATGCGCCACTGCGTCGAGTCGACCGAACAAAAAATTATCAAACTTATTTCAAGCTGGTTGGATTCGTTTAAGGGTATTAGCGTCGGTTCAATTTTCATTCAAATTAATGCCGAACCGTAAGACGACGGAGGGGCAATAAACCCCGGTGATCTCTTTTATAAATGGATTTTTTACGGGTATAATTGTCTTTGGGAGTTCATATTTCGTAGGGTGGTTCCACACGTTTGTTTCGACGCTCGTTCGCTGATTCATTCTCGCTCGTCCTTTATACATTTTTTATTAGCGTTTCTTCGATTTGCCACCCTTTTGATGTGTCCTGCTCGCGTGCTATATGCAGTACGGTGCTTTCGGTATTTATAAATGCAATTTTCAACTGTATGGTGGAATGAGGTTTCTGTTGGGAAAATGAAACACGCAGAAAAAAATCACCGTTGGCTGTTTTTTATTTCTTTTATTGTTTCAGTTGATTGTAGACGTTCGGTATGTATTTTTTTCTTTTCTATTTTCGACGAGTTTTTTTTCTACAGTAATGGGTAGAAAATATACGCGAGTGTTATCAATTACCATTTAAATGTGACGTTTACAACGGTGTTTTGCAATCGAAATAAATTTCATTACTCGGTATAAATACCGAGTAACCGGGTTAGAAAGCGCGAAGAGAAAAAAAGGCTTGGAAAAAAGTCGCTACAACGCGTATCTTTTCCCATTTTAAAACTTTAATAACACGATAGTTTTTTTCCAACTTTGTTCAACTTTTTATCTGCACGAATTCGGAGCGGAGGAGACGTATAAAAATTTTCAAGTTTTCTTTCAAATCGCTCGAAAAGATTTAATTTCACGCCAAACATGTCCGAAAATTTGAAAAACTTTCAATTTTTCAACGTATTCTCGTCTTGCTCCTCCTTCGCTGCCCTGTTTTTCTCAGTTACATCGTCGAGTTTGATATTTCGTGCTGGGTAATTGATATTTGAAATTAAGTAGGTATGGGGAAAATGTCCTGATTACGAAATCAAAGAATATTAGAAACTGGTAATTATTTTTTACCGCAAATGGGATCTCGACGATCCAAGTCCAAATTTATTCAAAGGTAAAATTTTTTCAGTTTGAATTTTCTCAACATTTTTTCATTTTTTTCGATTTTAAATTTTTATTACTTTTTACCATTTTTTCTGATCACTTATGAGCTGAAGGAAATTTTGGCATACATGAAGTTAAATTTTTTTCTAAAATTCGATGCTGGAAAAAATTTACAGAAATTTTCATTGAAAAATTTTATTGTTGAAAAAATTGAAGAAGAATCTTGAAATTATTGAAAACAATTTTCAAGTTGGAAGAAAATTTTTAAAATATGAAATTTAAAAAATCAAAGGAATCAAAATTAGAAAAATTTACAGTTCTGAAATTTTTTCCAACTGTACGTAATATATTTTTAAATTAGAATTTTCTCACAAATTTTTCAACTTTGACTTTTTCAAATTTTTTTCTGCATCATATTTTTTCATATTTCTTCTAACTGGAAAATGTTTTCGAATAATTCTTTAAATTCTTTCCTGTAGGTCATTTTTTTTTTCAAAAAAATGTTTCAGCTTCTTGTTTTTCAAAATGTTTTCCAACTAAATAATTGGAAGAAAGTTTCAAAAGAAAAAATTGAAGAAAACATTGAAAAAAGCAAAATTGGAGAAATTTTGAGAAAGTTGAGTTTAAAAAAATTTTACTATTGGAAAAATTTTAAAATTGGATACAATCTGAAAAAAATAGAATTACAGAAATTGAAAAAATCTAGAGTTGAAAAAATTGGAACTTGGATCGTCGAAATCCCATTTGAAACAAATATGTAATTAGAACCTTGGCTTTCCAGTTCGTTGAATTGGATTGCATTATTGTTGTTGTGTTATTCCTATGAATAGAATTCGCGTAGCCATTTATTGGCCAAAATCAAAAATAATATTGGTATTGACTCGTCCAACTAACGTTGTATTTATGTACGTTACGATGTTTATTTATTTCGAGACGAACGTGTATAGTGAAAATTGAATAAACCGAATTCGTGATCTCGCATAACAATTTAACCCTCGAGGTGTGTATTGCTGGTTGCGTTCGATTCGTCTTCTGGTATACGTTACTTACGCTGATTAAGTACCAGGATTTTGTGTAGGTTTTTGGGGAATCTGCGATGCTTCTTTTTTATTTTAATCGCAAGGATAAATACGGTTTTTGTATGATGGATTCAGGTTTATTATTGAGACTCAAAGGTAGAAAAATTATGAATTGCTTACTTGATGAGTGTCGTTGGCCTTTTCTTTTTCTTATCAGTGCTTTACGTTAAATAGGCCGGGTTAGAGTTTTCGTAAGGCCAGCTAGTTCCCAATTTTTCATTTTTTCGATAATTATTTCAAGATCCTTGTGGTGTTTTTTGAGTTTAAATTCTGATTGTTTTCAAAATAATTAATTTTTTTGAAAATATTTTATCGAAGCTGGTCTTAGTACTGTTATTTTAACCAACAATGCCATCAGAATCCACTTTCGATCATTACTACATTTTTTAGAAGTATAGTCCTAAATTCTCATTTTTTCGTGTTTTTTCTACCCGCTAAAAAAAAATCGAAAAAATCATTTTTTATGAATTTTTCATTGAAATGGTCTCAAGATCATTGGTGTCGATTTTTCACTGTTACCCTTGTATTGATTTTTAATGAAAAATCACGAATGCATTTATCTTCATTTTTAAAAAATCCTCACAAAGGGCTTCTAAGGTTGAAAAATCGCCATCAATAATCTTCTAGGGTAAACGGTCAATACTGAGACCCTCTTAAAATAATTTTTTTCAAATTTTTTTCAATTTTTTTTATACAAGATAGAAAAAATGTGAAGTGACTTTTTAAAAAATACCTTTGGAAAACGGGGTAAATAGCAGAAGTGGTGCCCGATGAAATTTTCGGATGAAAAATGCTAAGATTAATTTTGGTGAAAAAATGTATAATTTTTTTTAGAATTTGAGTTTTAAAAAACGCTGGCAGCTCCGCGTGTTGAAATCAAGTAATTGAAAGATGAAAAAATATGAAATTATTTTCTTCATACCGGAATTAAATTGACAAGAGGGATTCAAAAAATTTCAAAAATATTTTTATGAAAATCAAAATTGGAAGGAATACTCTCTCATTTATAGATCAGTGAAAATGATCGAAAATCACTGAGAAGCAGTCAGAATTGCAGCACAGGAGAAAATCAGTAAAAAAATATTCACTGAAAATAAATCAGCGACAAAAATCACTGGAAAATCAGTGAAAATTCACCGACAAATCAGTGAAATTCATAACGTTTGCTGAAAAATCAGTGAAAATTAACTGAAAAACCAGTGAATTTCGCTGATTTCTCCTGTGCCGCAATTCTGACTGTTTATCAGTGACTTTTCACTGATTCAGAATGAGAGAGTACGATTGCAAATCCTGACCAAAAAATTTTGAAGAAAGAATTATCGAGGAAATGAAAACACTTAATGATTTTTTACTCGAGCTGAACAAGGAAGACGAAAAACATTCGGGAATAGAAATGTGGAGACTTTTTTGAAATCTAGCGATTGTTCAAAATGTTGGACAAATGATTTGTCTCATAGCGAAATTTATTCAAAATTTATGATAATTTTTTTGTTACAATTTGCATTCTTGGATCCTTCAATTTTGACTTTGCGTTGGATAAAAAATTTTGATATGAAAAATAATCCAATTTTCAGGTTAATTTCACCTATACTTGATTGAATGAAAAATACGTTTTTGTCCAATTTGTTCTAAAAGAGATTTTGTCCATTAAATTTTGAAGAATGAATGTTCATTTATTGTTTCCTCTTCGTGCCGATATTTACCTAATTAATTGTAGATAGGAGATCTCTCACCGAAATTTTTTGTGATCAACATCGAATAAACTGTTTGCTGATCTTCCTACGTAGGTACATGTCAAGCAATCTGAAAAATTTATGGATTTTTGTATGATTTTTCGGGTGTGTTATTTTTCTGTAATTTTTTCTCTACTGAAATACATTTTTCAAAAAATAGAAACGATGGAGAAGTAACTATAATTTTATTTTTGTTCATAACTTTAATGCAATTCACTTCGTATTTCTTAATTTGAATCAGTCAAAATTAACTGATTAAAATCGACAAAATTGAATCACTGTAGGAATCAGTGAAAAAATTTACTGATTGAATCAGTAAAAAAATTTACTGATTGAATCAGTGAAAAAATTTACTGATTCAATCAGTGAAAAAATTTACTGATTGAATCAGTGAAAAAAATTACTGATTCAATCAGTGAATTTTGACTGATTGAAATCAGTCAATTAATTTTTACTGATTCAATAATCATTGAATCGATAATTTTTTACTGATTGTCAGTAAAATGTCGCTGATTAACAGGGGAATCAGTGGAATTTGACTGATTCAAATTAAGAGAGTTGATACAGGTTGAGGATTAAAATCGTCACAGCTTCAAAACTCGTTCAATTTTTAGAAATTTCAACTAAATTTTGGTAAATTTTTCATCGTTTGGAAAATTTACCAATTTTTTTATAAATTGTTTGTTTTGAAAAATCGTCCAAGTTTTAGAAAACTATTTAATTTTCGAATAAATTGTGCAGTAAAATTTTCTCATCAATTTTTGAACATTTTTTATCACTGTCAAATTTTTGGGAGGTATTTTAGGATATAATTACGACTTTCTCACTCCCCCCCCTCGGTCTTCTTCACGAAAAAAATTGTGAAACGATCATTCTTATTATTCTAGAATGATTTCTCCCTCCGGGACCTGAAAAAAAATACCCTCATAGGAAAACGTAAAGAAACCTGAAGTTGGTCGGGGTTATCTTCACACAATATTTCATTATCAACTCCTATCTGGAATCCCGACACAGTAAAAGAAACAAAAATAAAGTATTTTGAAGCAAACCTCAACCCGAAATTTACCGCAAAAAATTAACAATCAAAACTCTTTTTTATTTAAAAAAGAATCAGTTATTCTGGCGAAAAAAAAGTTAGTATGCATTCGACATCGCCTAGTTTTCTTCTCGGCAACCTTTTAAGCGCATACATTGTTGAAAATCCCCACCCACTTGAAATCCAAACATTCATTTCCCTTCTTAATTGATTCCGTAGTAAATTATATCTGGCATTGAGCCAGAAAAACGGATCATAAACTTCGCTCGATTCGTCGGCGCGGTATTCCGTTGAAAAATACTTTTCTAAACTATCGTCAAACCGACGAAAGGCTCCGGGGAGGGGGTGTCTCATTATATTCGTCTTTTAAAACCAGCGCAAAAAAAATGAATTACCCGAATTTGTCGTCTTCTTATATTAAAACGAGTGAAAATTTATAAATAGGATTTTTCCGGCATCCAAAGTTTCCTCGTTTCGTGTTAAATTCCATTCTGATGCGGTTTTGCTGCGATACTGGTTTGATCTTTATAATGACGATATCGATGGCTATAGAATTGTTGTTTCGATTAAACGATTCCCTTCGCTGTGTCTAACCTTTTCTTATACCAACTCGTCTCGGCGACCTTTGTATTCAAAACACTTGGCAGCTCGAGGGAGGCGAAATATACGCCGCAGATTTTTCGAATCGTATAAATAAAGCCCCCGGTAGATGGTCCACGCAACACGAAATAAAAAAATCTCAAAGGAGTAGTTAACACCGCTTTTAAATTTATTTTCCTTTTTTTTTCTCGCCCTCGATCTCGTTCTTTCGGCTTTTCGCACGCCATAGCTAATGTTGGTTCGCTCGAGGAGACGTACAGAGGAAAAAAAACACCGAGTCTTACGTAGCATACTCGACGGTAATAAATCAAAAGGTCGGAGAGCGAGTTTCATTTACAAAGTTCACTTGTTAACTTCACGTCTAACTTGGCTCAAAAAAATAAAGAGATCTATAAATTTACCCGGCGACGAATACCTACGTATACGAGCGATAAATTTGGCCGGCGTCCTTTTTGTATATTCAGTTCGAGTATTCCGACCATTTGATAAACATTAATATTATGTAAACGCTGCCGGATACCTATGCCACTGCCGCTGTTTGTGCGAAAACTTCGCAACAACGCGTGTAATCGGCCTCTTCACACGTAGTACGTATGACCAAGTTGACGCGGCCAAATTCTCGTTTATTGGATAAATTTTACGACGTGTCGCAAAACCTATCAATTTAAAATACCCGGACGTCGAGTAAAGAAGTCGAGCCAAATAATGCCAAGAAGTTGACACAACAACCCTTCGGGTCCGGGCGATGAAAAATTGTCGACTGTAATTTCATCGGTTCGATAATTTGCTCGGGTCGTGTGTGTACCTATTTGTGCGAGTGGAATATGAAGAGAGGAAAAAAAAACCAACGCGACGAGTGTAAAAAAAAACCGTAATTATTGCAATCGGAAGCTCGTTTAAAATTAATAGCTTTCGGTTCTGGGAACTCGGCGACACCGTGGAGAAATACCAAAACATGTACTTTATTATGATACTGGGTTTTGTAACTTGAGCTCCTCCTTTGAATTCGTAATAGGCAGCCCTTCCTATGACCAGGGGTTTAATTTTGCCGGTACTGGGAACTGAAGGGGGTTTGTTTTTTCCAAATCATTGTGGTTTCGAATTATTGGAGCAAAGAGATTTGGAGCTGCAACATGTGGCGCGTTTTTTATTATTCTGAATCAGTGAAAAAATCACTGATAAATTGTCAGAATTGCAGCACAGTAAAAATCACTGACTTGGAGATTTTCCATTGATTTTTTAGTGAATTTCATAAATATTACGGAGTTTTTAGTGAATTTCTTTCACTTACTTACTTGCTTTCAGTGAAATTTTTTTACTGATCTATTGCTGCGCTGAAATTCCGACTTTTTTTTTCAGTGATTTGTGATAAATTTCATTGATTCTGAAAAGAGAGAGTACTACGCCTGGTGCTGGTGCTCCTATTGAATGCATTAAAAAGAGAGATGAAAAAAAAAAACGAAAAAAATGTTATACCTACCTGTACTTTGAGCCCCTAAGGCTATAGCTAATGCTGTGATAAGGTGATACTTTGTGTAGATCGCTCTGACAAACGAATTTCAAAAATTTCAAAAAATTCAAACTCAAAGTACAAAAACAAAGTACAAACTACTAACAAATTTTAAAAATTTTATAAAATTCAATCTAAGTACAGAAACAAACTACAATACGAACTACAAACGAATTAAAAAAAAAAAAAAAATCAAAAAATTCCAAGTATAGAAATGATGGACAAAGTACAAACTAAAAATAGTCCGGCAGCCCGAATAGCCCCCCCCCCACCGATCCTCTTGAAGGGGGCATCCTAAGCAATATTTTAGGTGGTTATTCAAAAGAAAAGTCAGGGTGTCTACCGGTCGCGAAAGTCGCGAAAAAGTCGCGAATTTGGATTTAGGTCGCTGAAGTCGCGAAAAAGTCGCGAAATTGACCTAAAATTCATCAAAAGTCACGTATTTTTCCGAAATTCTTCAATTTTTTTCGCCTTTTACAAAACAGAAAAAGCAAAGAAATTGGACCTTTTTTGAACATTTTTTCTAAACCCTCGCTTCGCTCGGGCTCATAAATTTTAAAAACCCATTCTTAAATTATAAACCTTCTTCCCTTCTATTTCAGACAATTGAATATTTTGTAGCGGAAAAATATGTTCTTGTAGGATACTAAGTAGCGATCACGATTGGGAATTTCAAAGGAAATATTGTGTCCATTCTCAGAAAAATCTAAAAAAAAAATGGAGAATTTTGGAATTTTTTAAGGGATGTTTTAAAGAAGAAAATCATTTGGAAATTTGTATTTTTTCTGCTGTTTTTTAAATAAATTCTTCGAAAAAATTTCGCCCTCGGTTCGCTCGGGCCAAATAATCACATCGTTAAATTGATAATCTGCTAATATTTCAGACTTCCCATGAATTTATTGCTCAATAATCATTTAACAATTTTATTCGTTCTAACATCGATTTTTCGTAAAAATTTTCACCCTCGCTTCGCTCGGGCAGGAACTACTTCTCTTCTTTACCATAAAATAAAACTTTCATTTTTGGAAAATTTTTGTGAAAAATTGTGTTTTTTCAAAATTAAAGACGTATTTTCTTCCACGTATGAAATTTTTTCTGTAATAAATTTGATATCGTTGATTTTTTTTTTGGGGGGGGGGGGGGGGTAAATTGAGAGGTAGATACTAGATACCTTGAAAAAAGGTCGCGAAAAAGTCGCGAAATTTGATTTTGAAAAATCGGTAGACACCCTGAAAGTTGGCTGTACTAAGAAAATGGCATTATTCTTTCGTACTATCCCTAAAAAGGTAATTAGGCCGATTACAGAAAAGCTGAAAGAGCTAGGAAAAAAGTGACATTCTGCGTATTTTTCCCCACTGATCAACATAGTTGAGGAAAAAATTCGCCAATTTTTCGAATTTCTTCAGATTTTTGAATCAATTTATCCCATTCTCCCACCAAACTAAGTTAATTTTATGAATTTTTTCAAGTTTTCTGTCATCTAAATTTTTTATGGACTCATTTACACTTCCAGTGGAGAAGGAATGGGAGGAATTTTTTTTTTAAATCTGTGGAAATTTGAAAAATTGATCAATTTTTTGATAACTACGTTGATTAGCTGAGAAAACTACACAAAATTCGATGTTGTGTACTTACTCGTTCACGTTTTTTTTTCTAATTCTTTAATATTATACTTTTCGAACGACCCTTGTAATTTATATAATATTGATTTAGTTTATGCCCGAGTAAAGCGAGGGCAAAGCTTTAAAAATTTCTTATTTTTAATGCCCAAAAAATTCATTTTTGAAGGGTGTCGGGTCCATTGTACCATTGAAAAGCTCGTTAGTTTTACGTAAGATCGATGTAAAAATTATAAAGACTCCTCTCCGTATTGAGTTGAAAATGAAAAACTCAAAATTGCTTACTCCCATTTGAAATGGAAGACCCAAGAATTGTAATTCAATGAAATGTGTGTCGCTCTTATGTCTGTAAAAAAAGTATATTTTTTTACTGAGGGAGTAAACGCTACTTTACTCCCTTTTGCGAGTTGCTTGAGAGCTCAAATTCACGTTTTTCTACCTCGATAAGGAAAAATATTAATATCGTTCACAATTCGGAGAAAGAACGATTTTTGTTCCTTTGTTGTGAAATACACCAGTTGAGGTCCGTCATAACTCCAGCACCCAGTCCCTTTTAACTACTGTAAGTAAAGTTTGAACGCAGCTTTTTTCTGAAGAAAATGATTCAGAAAATGTCTGTTGTTTAGAGTGAACTAATGGGAAGCCCTCCTCATTTTCATGATTGATTGGGTCTGCAGTACCGTCTGTCAGAATACACTTAGCCCCTCTCCCCCACACACAACCTCTTATCGATCGATTGAGGTTTTTTTTACGTCTCCATTTGCAATTATGCAACTGTCTCCCAGAATAAATTGACGAACCTTTCTCCTTTCATTATTGATTGGGATACTTTTTTTTCGACATCTCCGTTCTCAATCAATTTATAAAACCGTCTTTCAAATTTGGAAAAATCAAACATGTTTTTTTTTGTAATTTTTTTTCCGTTTCGTATACTAGATCCAATAGTACATAAAAAGGGTGGAAATTGAGAAAAAAAATCATGCTTTATTCTTGTATTTTTGCTTCAAATTTTTTTCAAGTGCAGAATTTTCATGATTTGGGTTCTCGATTTCGGAGGGTTCCGATGCACGTTTATATTTTTTTCAAAGAATTGATGTTTTTCATAAAATAAGAGATGCTTTCGATGATCTCGTTTAAAAACTTCATCGAATTCGGAAAAGTATTAGATATAAAATGAGGTATTCATTCTACTGCTTGTTTCTGTTTTTTGAGTAGGGCCCAAGGATGAATTTTCTGGAGGTTGCTTGGGTAGGTATAAGTGTCTCAATTTTCGTGGATTTTAAAATTAGGTGTCTATATTTTTTGAGTATTTCATCAATTTATTTTTTCATTTATGATCATTTTATCAGTTGGATAATTTACAAGTTTGACTTTTCTACTTATGCAGCAGTGGTTTTAAGAAAGACTTGTTATGAAATTTTATGAAATTGTATCTCTCTATTTCCTTTTTTTATCAAAGAGTTGAGAATTATGAAAAAAGTAAATTAATAAATCTTTCTTTTGCCCTTATACGATGTACAAATATGAAAGGTATAAATGGATTAAACTTACTTACTTACATGAACAAATGACACTGATTTTTTTTAAACGGTATGACTTTTTTTTCTGAGGAAAATATTAGTCTTTTCTGAGCAGATCTAATCATTCGCGATCATCCCTGAGGCCGCATCTGAGCAGATATACCTTCGTTAGTAAAAATATTTTCGAAAAATACTATTTATCAAGTATATCATACTGAAGTTATGAGATTTTTTATATCTGGAACCTACTTGAGTAAAGATAGATGATGCATACGCAAAGTTTTAATGCGTTTTTACCGATTTACGTCGTTGTCATCATCAACGTATTCATTTCAGACTTAGGCCAATTAGCCTGTCTGTATCAATGTAGAACTTGCTTAATAAGAGTTTGTGGTATCCTCGAGTTATGTTCTCAGGTTCCCTGTGTTCCTCCTTTTTATGGGATTGTGTTGTATTTTTGGGAATATTTTTATTGACCTGTGGATATCTGATCAGATCAGATTTGATTATGTATGCTCATGCGCGGCCAACTTTGAGATCTGCTCGGATAAGATGATTTTTCCCTGGGTTTTACTGAAGTGATGCTGTTGTTCATTTTCAAATTTATAGTTTGAATTTTTTTTTTGCAGTATGAGTTAGGTGTCGTAAATTGAAACGAATTTTCGAAATATGACGATCAGTCTCGAAACCCGGAGATGGGTGTGGGACTTTTTCTGCCCTGAAAATTATTGTCAATTTTCCAAAAGAAAATTCAAAAGGTATCATGTGTCATTTGTAATGGTGTAAGGTGTTAATTTCGCAGATTGGCTCATTCTTGTAATCCAATCTTTTTAACATGAAAAATTTAGAAAAAAATCGTGTAAAAATAACGATTTACCAAGTCTTCTTGCACTACTGCCCTGACGAATTTAAATTTCTGCTCTGTGTCGAAGCGGGAAAAAAACTACCCCTCTCTCCTCTCATTATTTTGTCTTCAACTTCGTCGCGTATATTTTCATCTGCTTTGAAGTGTTTTACGTGATGAGATCTGAAAAGCCTGAAAAAGGCGGGCAAAATTATTTTTGAAAATAGTGGCAACCATAGTTGGTCCCAAGTGGGTTGAATTTTCTGATGCCGATTTCTCTCCATCCATTCCCTGGGATCTCACAACCCCTAATTTGAAAAAAAAAAAAACGAAAAAATCGTGTTACAGAATACTTAGATAACAAATTGGTTAAGAATGAAATAATTATTATTTTCATTCGGAGGAGAAAACTTGAAGAAAATTCGAATTAAATTGAAAGACCGAAGATCAGAATTTGTCTAAATTAGAAAGAGGCGATCAACCAAGTCGAAGTAGATCGACATAATGAATTTTAAAGGGTGAAATAGTATATTTCACAACAAGGGAGAAAAATTGTTTTTTCTTCGAGTTTTGAACGATATTTTTCTTTATTGTGTGAGAAAAACACGAATTTAAGCACTCGAGCGATTCGCGAAGGGAGTAAAATAGCGGTTTACTTGCTCTATAACGAAAAAAATATATATATCCGAAAAATATAGAACAATGTTTGGTAAAAAATTGTATCTGCTGAAAAAGGATAAATTCAAACAATGAAATATTAGGGGAAAACAATGGAAAAAGAGGGAGGAATCTTGATTTCAAAGAAATTGGTAGTTGATAAATTGGTTGGTATAGAGTCTGCGCTGATTCAGGATGCTTACCGAATATACCTAGTGTAAACACCAAAGTACGTAAAACGTACAATCCCCCCTCCCCCCTTCCAAATGTAAAACACGAAATTTTGACAAAATTTCATTTACGACCCTGATAGTCGAGAAATTATTTTATCCAAAAATGTACACAAAAAGTACGAATTTTTAGTTTTCTTCTGTTTGAACCTTGAAATTAGTTCAGAATTGGAGAATATTCGATCCTATTTCTTGGGTCTTAAGGGGGGGGGCGAAGATACAGAAAATAGAAAACACTAATTCGGGGTAATTTGAGGAACTTGAAATATGTTTTAATTTTCCCATCTGTTCTCTCTATTACGCACAAGAATACAAAATGAGACGTACCTTCATATTTTGAGTTGGGCAATATAACTCAGTAACGCAATGAATTTTTTTTTTTTGAAAAACTAGGGTATCATCTACCATAATTATGAAAATCTTAAAAATTATAAAATTCAATGACTTTTTCCAAGCAATGAAAACACATAACTCATCTGATCAAAAAAAAAACACGAAATAATTTCATTTAAATGATATCGATATCATAAAACATTTCATACATTCGAAGATTGAAAATTTTTCCATAATATAAAATTTTTACAGAATTGAATACTTTTTTAAAATCAAAAATGTTATTTTTTTAAAATCGAAAATGTTTATAAAATTGAAAATATTTTTATAATTTGAAGAATTTTCAGTATTTCTCTCATTTTTTCTAATTCTGCGATAAATTATTCATTATTTTTATTTTATTTTATATTTTCAATTCTCGCTGTGCGTGTGTTCTGAGAAATAGAGGTCGTCAAAGAACAAGAAAAAAAAGCTCATAGAAAAGCACGAAAATTAGCCCAGCGAATCCAGTAATTATCGATGAAAATTTTCCAAAATGCAACTGTATTTTCGCCTGGGTACTCTGAAAGATCGAAAACAGTGTGTATATTATGTATTCTAAAATTTTTTTGGAGCTACTCAAATTGGAAAATTGATGTTTTTTTACAATTTTTTTCCGTCCGGCTACCCCCTCCCCCCTCTGGGGCAAAAATATGCAATCCGATTTCAGCTTCTCGTTTGGTGTGAAAATCTTCAATAATAGGTAGGTACTTGAAAATGACGAGGGTAAGGGCAAAAATCTTGGAGGAGGTGAAAATGAAAAAATTTGCTGATTCGGATTTTTTTCAAAAATGAAAATTTTCTTGGCATATCTTATTGAGAATGAAGTATAAAAATTCGTGATTTTTTTGAGCTAAGTACTCTTTTGACTTCTAAAAAAAACTATATATTCCCTAATGACGACCTCTCTTTCAAAAATCAAAAAAATTTCGAAAATTTCATTCCAGGTCTTCACATCAGTCCAGGGCTGATTTTTGACATTTCAAAATATTCAATTATTTGGAATGGAAGAAAAAAGAGTTCATATCATTATTTTGAGAATGAATCCGAGAGAAGCGAGGGCGAAAACAATGCATCCAGAAGCTGAAATGTCCTCATTAAAATTCGTCCCGTTTTCGTGGTACTTTTTTGGCTTCCAAAAAAAAACAACATTCCTTAACGAGTTCCTCTCCTTCCAAAAAATCAAAAAAATTCTGAAAATTCTTTTCAAGAGTCACCAAGTCCCTGGGTAGAAGAGGACAATTTTTTTCACTTGAAAACATCCAATTGTATGGACTGGAAGGGAAGAAAATTCATACCATCATTAAAAAAATGAGTTGTGTGAAGTTACTAAGCCGGAGCGAAGCGAGGGAGAAAATTTTTCGAGAAACAGTTGTTTTCATTTTTTTTGGATTAATTAAAATTTTAAAAACGTGTTTGAATGGTTATTTTCAGAACTTTTTTCGGAACTGCCCAAATTTTTTTGGAGCTGCTCACCAGATTTTTGAAGCTACGCAAACAAAGCCTAAAAACCCCTTAGAATACACACTGATCGAAAACATTCGCAATATTTTCATAATGGGCTGCCTATTAATCGAATCGAAGGAGTAGCTCAGTACACGAAACACCCTATGTATCGAGTACAAAGCACGATAGATGTACGCTGTAACATACGACGAATATTAAAATCGTCTATTTCGAGTCTGCCATATTCGCATCGTCTCTAAACGTACACTCGAGTCGGGCTTTCGTGCGTAGGAAATTTCGAACCAGTAAAGTGGGAGCGAGAAAGACAATAATTTTCGAAGTAATCATTAACGAATAAAAGGATCCGTTAAATTTAACATAAAAGGGTAATTACTTAAATCAAACTATAAACGTTAATTTTAATTAATTGTGCCTTGTGCCAAGATTATTAAAATGAATTATCGCGCTTCGTTTTACCCAGCTCGCGTCGAGCCTCGCTCCGGCAAACGAATAACAGCCTGCTTGGAAGAAATTATAATATTCTTTTGAATAAGAAAATTCTTCTTTATTTTTACCCCGCCTCGGCGGCGGTATACGAAATGGCGCGCGAATAAAAACGCCAAAATAAGCAAAAACCTTTAAAAAAACGCCGAATAGATAATCAGCGACGACTAAAAAACGAAACCTAATTAACGCTGAAAACAGCTCGAAAACAAAAGATTTCTCCGTCCGATCTCCCATTTTTCTCTCTTCTGTTCGACTGCACACTCAACCGAACACCTCTTGCCCTTTTTTCATCTCATTTTCCAGAAAAAAGGAGCGCTTTTGTGTATTTCAAACAGTTCCGCATTCTTTTAACCGAATCGTTGACGAGTGAATTCGTCGACTAAGGTGTTCTCACTTTTGCCAAGGTGAGAGCAAAGGAAAAAAACTCGTGCAACGATAAAAGAAGATAAAAGTCGGACAGAAATTAGCGAGAGTCTAAAATACGTTTTATACGTTAATAAAGTTTTTATAAACGTGCAAATTAAATTGTTCCAACTTTAATGGTATTTGAAGAGTTGTTCATCTCCCACGAGGGAATGTGCGTTTGTTATACTCGAACCGTTAACATCCCATTTATCACCTAAGCGCTTTTAATCAGCGGAATCGTGGCGTTTGCCCGGAATCGTGATGCTGTTCGAAGGCTCTCTCTTCTATTTCATCTTGACTTTTAGTATCATCGTGTCCGATTTTTAGCATTTTTTTCCCTCTTCGCGTATCCCTTTCCGAACTACGTACGTATTTTGTTCGTTCTCGCGTATCACTCCACCCATTTTTGCGCTCTCGAAGTGATCTTATTTCTGGTGGGAAAAGGATAGAGAAAATAACTACCTCAACTCGAACAAGATTAAAGTAACCGTTCGAGGTTGTACGAGTATGGTCTTTATACGAGCCGGAGCCGAGCTGCGAATAAAATTTAATCCCGCGAACAATGAAAAGGATTTTCAGCGAAATACTTTTAACCGCGACGTTTGCAGCCTTTCTGCGTAATTTTCAACATTTAGCGAATTTCTTTTCCATAATCTTCTCTCTATCTTTGCGAAATAAATACACGCACTCGGGCCCGGCCTTCTGGATTTCCCTTCTTTTTCGACGAAAGATGCTGCTGTCTGGGTTACGCCGGCTCGAGAATCGTATACGAGACTATGTGGAACATTTACACCCAACATGCCAGTTGTTCAACCATAATACGACCGACGAAAAGAAATGACATAAATTTCAAACCAACATTACGGAAACATTTCGAATGAAATTCCGCTTACGTAAACGTACGTAAAAGGCGCAGATTTGTTTTGGATTCTTTGCTATGTTTGGACTGTGTTGAGGTGTACATATGTACCGAGGCGAAGGTGGAATAAGGTTTTGCGAAGATTTCGTTGTGTATGGGTGATGAGGTGATGGTGTGGACAAATTTTGGGAAATTCGGAGGAGTATTTTTGTTGATCAGGGTTCGTAGTGGCACGAAAAAGAACGAAATTTCGTCAAAGAGTATTTCGAAAAGCGAAGAATTCTAGCAAAAAAGTGGACAGTGAAATTGAATAGTGATATTACGTTTATTTTGGAATTTTTATTTCAAAGTCGTAGTCCGGGAGCCCGAATAGGACGTGGATTGCATCCCCCACCGCCGATCCTCTGAAACACGATTTTTCTTGAAGGGGGCATCCTAAGCAATATTTTAAACGGTTGAAATTCAAAAAAAAAAGTTGGCCCTACCTACAAAATGGCGGCCATTTTGATTGACAGATCCGCTCAAAATTTATATTTTCGTGTCTAACTCATTAATTATGGGACCTACGGCATAATTTATAATGACAAAAAATGTTTGTAATAAAATTTAGAACATTTTATGTTATTACGTTGAACGCGTGAAACGGTCGTGTGCGCGAGATACACGCGCGTGAAGTTATGCATGGCTCTCAAAATTAAAAATCAAAATCAAAAAAATGGCAAAGTGCGGAAAAAATTCCCATCCGAGGGTTTTTTGACTTAATCGATTGAGGACACCACGTCAATGACTCCTAGTCCCCAAAGGGGAGAGGGGGGTAAACCCCCCTCCCCCAAAATGAGGGTTTTGCTCATAAAGTGAAAAAATGTCATTTTCAAATAATTAGAAAGAACAAGGGGACGTCACAAGGGTCATGACCAATCGCATTCGTAAATAAATATCCGGATATTCGTTGAACACTGGATGTGATTTTAAGAAAGAAACCACTGGTTATATCGGTTCATATTTTTTGTGAAGTTTCAAAAAATTATATCCCTATATTTTTTTTCTTTTCTGAAGATTTTAAGAACTAAGAAAAGCGTAAAATTAATATTTCTTTTTCTCTAATACTGTTTATTAATAATGTAGAAAAAGATTAAACTTACTTGCTGAAACAAATGACACGGATATAATTCTTCTAGATCCCTCTTCTCAATTTACAGAATAAAGTACAAAGTGTTCAATGAATCGTCTGCCAAACGTATTTTTTTTGGATATAACCGGGTACCACCGAAAAAAAAACTCGAGAGAGGAACAGGTTGCCGATCTTGAAAATTGTAGGGCAAATGCTGCTTCTAAAACAATCACGTTGAAAAATTTTTTCCACCGCGGGAATTGATAGTACGTTGAAAACTGAACAAATTTTCACTCTTTGACATTTTGCTTAACTTTGAACTTAAGGGGGCTACAATATATAAAAATTGTTCAAAAAATGAACTGATCAAGAAAAATAAATAATACGCTGAAAACTGCTGAAATTTCGTTCTGAATACTTTTTGCCTTTCATTGAAAATGAAAATGGTTACGAGTCTTCAAAATTGAGAAAATTTGAACATTTTTTGAAGCCCATTTGATTTGAGTTTCTTCGAAGCTCCTTCATTTTCGATATTGGAAAAGAAGTCTCCAGAACAAAATTTTCCGTTTTTAACGTACTATCCATTTTTTCGATTAGTTCATTTTTTCGGAATTTTTTGAACAATTTTTTTGTGGCTCCTTCAATTTTAAAGATAGGAAAAAATTCATAAAGTAAAAATTTTTTCAGTGTTCGAAGTACTATCCATTTCCATAGTTGAAAATTTTTTAACGTGAATTTTTTTGGAAGCAGCATTTTGCCTCTTCAATTTTTAAGGTCTGCAACATGGTCATATCTAAAAAAAAAGAGTTTGACAGACGATTCATGGAACACCCTGTAAAATTGGAACATCATGTATCCGACATAATCCATACCACATGAGTCACATATTTTCTCAATTGATGAATTTTTCATGAAATTTACAGTTCCGTCGTAACTAATGGCTAAAATTTTTTTGAAAATTTCGTACTGAACATAATTGTCTTTTAGTGTTCAGTGCGTCTTTGCTTGTGTTTTGTCCTTGGGTGAAAGGAGATTTTAATTCCGTATGGGTGAGTTTTAAATTGAAAGAGCCATTTATTTAAAAATTGTTCTTTTTTTATGATCCTACCCTACTACGATTGATATCCAAGTGAGTCGAAGTTCCTGACAAATTTCTAAAGAAATCAAAAATTGATCTTCATGTCTATTCTTTGATATCCTTTGGTGATGAATGCAACCCATATTTCTCATTTTCGACTCGGATACGTTTTTTATGGGATAAGAATAATATGCCGTTCATGACATTATTTATTTGGTCATTTTTTGAAAATACTTCGAAAGAGAGGGGAAAGATGGCAGTGAAGAAAAATAGATATTGAAAAAGAAATTTGTAGAATATGAATCATAGTGTTTGAATGCTCCCTCTGAAGTACGGTATTTTAGAGGGAGCCCACTGCTCCTGGAATAAAGTACTTAATACGTATTTCAAACAGTCAAAATTTTTGTGACGAATGTAATACGGGCAACTTGCGATTTTTCACTGAAATTATACCAGAAATAAAAATTCACCAAGTGTTTCTTATAGGTAGAAAACAGAACAAACTTACGGTTTGATTTGTCAAAATAATCATTGAATCGATCAGGATAGATTCGATATTGGAGAATATCTTCTTGAAATATATATGACACGGCGTGATTTGGAGATTCTGCCACTGGGGGTGCCTAAATTCGAAGATTTGTTCTACGAAACAATACGAGCAAGCGACGACAAATATTTGGCTTGGATCCAGCAGGTCGCGCGAGTACTGATTATGTTCTTGGTGCTTTTTTCATGATTGATGGTCAGATTGATGGAATCCCAGATGAGATCGTTGATAAATAACTGGCGAGATTTTGTGTTGATGGTCATTCAATTTCAACTATAAATCGATTTCTAATTTTATCCTATTGACGCATTCGCCGAGCGTTTCTAAGTATAGCAGACGGCAGAGGTAGATTAGGGATTGCAGAATCCAATTTCTGCGTTCAATTTTTTTCAATCTCATATCCAAGATCATTATTTTAATTTAAACTATTTACTGAATATTGAACTATTCCTATATATAATAATTATTACTAAAAATTTATTTCATTTAATATTAAATTTCTATTTAATTTTATTAATAATATCATTTATTATAATGATAATTTATATAATTTTCTAATAAAAATCCTTATCAAGTTACGAGTTGAAGTCTCATGCAGTCTCTCGGGCTTAAGGGACCCGGACTCTGGCCAGCTCAGTGTAAGCTTTCGGCTCTCTCACATGAGCGTGAGGATTAGCTCGACCATTTAACCAACACTAACATATTAAGGAAAAACTCTAACTTTCATTACATAATTTAATATGTTCACAAGCACTACACCGATTTACTACATAAACAGGTCTTGAACGTACCATGCACAATTAACTACAAATGTACCTAGTAGGTTCTAGCTACTAAGTAGGATCCGACTCTCAGCGGCCAGCTCAGTGTTACCGCCTGAGGGGAGATTTTACACAATTTTTTGGGCCGGGTATTTACAGGTGGCGACGAGTCCGTGAATCGTTGTCGAGTGCCCCCGTCAGCCGTCGTCGTCGTCTGCGTCGCCGCATCTTTAAATGTTGCGATGGGCGTGTGTTTCATACTGTTGTGGAGAAGAAAAATTGAGCAAGCGTGTAAAGCGAGGGAATTTAAATTGAAAAAATTTTCCCACTGTGACAAGAAATTTCAAAAAACATGAAGTTGAATTTTTTTCAAAAGTTCCAAGGTTAGCAAAAATTGAGAACAAATTTTGAAATTATTGTAAAAATTTTCGAATTGGAAGAAATATAAACAAAATTGAATTTAAAAAAAATTACACTTGGAAAATACATATTTCATGATTGAACATTTTTCCGAATTGTATTTCTTTAATTTTTTTTCAGATTCATACTTGTTAAAACTTCCAACTCGAAAATGTCAAAATTGAAAAAAAAAGTTTTCAATTTCATATTTTTCAAAATTTCTTTCTAACTTTATAAGTAGGTAGGTATTCAGAAAAAATTTTAAAAAGAAGGTGGTAAAAATTATTGGTTTCAAAACTAGTTTACCCCATTTTAATCTTTATTTATTTTATAAAGTGGAACCAATCTAGAACTTACTGCGGTTCAAAAAAGAAATTGCGCTTAGTTTTAGAAGAAGCGATAAAATACATAAGTATTTGATTTATAAAAAGAACAAAGAAACTAACTAAATTTTAAAAAAAAATCACAATTATTAGTTACACCTTACAATGTAAAAAAGTGAAGAAAAAACAAATAAAACACATCTACAGTGTTTATCGGTTATAAGAACATTGATCGGAACCAGGGATTTGGTCACTATAACCGATATGTTGTTATAACCGATATTGCATTTTTTAAATAGGAATTCTTATATTAAAGGATGTTGGGGGAGGGGGAGGAAGAGAGGAAGTATTCGAATGAAAATACGGTATTTTAAATCTGTTTTATGTGACGAAACGTTTAAATAGTGAAAAAAATAGACAGTTCTTTCCTAAAATCAAGGGTCTAGAGAAGGTAGACCACCCTCAACTCGAAGCATTGATGGGATTAAAAAAAAAGATACCTACTGCATATGTAATGATCAAAGAAGTCGTACTTATTTAGTCTCCAAACCTATCAAAAAAAAATTAAATGCCTGCCCACAGTTTAAATTCGAAGCAAAAACTGTTTTAAAACTGACACTTTTACACTCGAGATTTACAACCAGAGATTCAAGTTAAAGGTATCATTTTTGAACAATTAGATCGATTCTTTTCTTTTGTATTTGTGAAGAGGGTGCAAATACCCACTTTTTTTTGTTCACACTCCAGATCATTGTATTCTTGGACACGAGTTGGTTTAGGTTTCACAAAAGAAAGAAGAATTTAATGCCTTGAGGTTCTTATATCCGATTATTTTACACTGGAAGGACCAAAAATCTGGTTCTTAAAACCGATATGTTCTTATAACCGATGTTCTTATAAGCGACTAAAATTAACATTATGTCTTATGGAGTTTTGCCGGGACTTTCAAATTTGGTTCTTATAAGCAATATGTTCTTATAACCGACGTTCTTATAAGCGATAAACACTGTATTTAATAAAATTGAACTTTCGAACAAATTAACCTTTTTCTGAATCCTTGAATTTATTTCTAGGATTATTGCAATCAGAACTCTGAAAAGAGACCCTCGGGAGTGCAATGAGACCAAACTGAAAATTTTTCGCGAGATAGTTATCAATTTTACACCTCTAGGGCCAATTTTTTCTCTAAAAATGTATGATTTTCTATTACACGGATTTCCTAAACTTGGAATTATTATTCATGAATTTTACGATCTTTCAAAAATTGATGAATTTTCTAAAACTCGGACAGTTGTATAAAATTTGGTAATTTTTCAAAATTAGGACGATTTTTTCCAAAACTTATAGATTTTTCTAAGTATTGAAGAATTTTTCAAAAACCGAATAATTTTTTTAAAACTTAGTAATTTTTCATTGCACGATCATTGGTACAATATTATTCAATTTCTCAAAAATTGGGTGGCATGGGCGGTTCTCTAAAATTTGGACAATATTTTCTAAATTGCGACACTCAGTTTGCATGATTCAGCAGAAAATGAAAAACTCAAAGAAAAGTCATTAAAACCTCGAAAAAACGAATTTTGTTGAAAAAATTCCACTGTTGAAAATGTGGTTTGAGAAATGAAATTGCAGTCAATTCAGGATTTTCGGACCAAAAGCGAAGATTTCAATAGAGGACCAGTATCTAGTCAGGTCTCAATCGTACAAAAAAAGGCATCCGCGCTAATTCTTGTTAAAACTGATTTTATGATTGATTCTTGTTCTGGACACCAAAACAAAGAAATTGAGCCCGCATGCCCTTTTTATCTCCTCCCCCTTTCCCCAGGGTCCACCCCCACATTTCAAACGCGTGTATTGCCTTATCTATGGGTCGTAATGAAAAAATTTCAAGCAAAAGTTGTTCCTCGGCATTTAATGTACATTTTCATTTCTCATCAAAATCCATTTTGGAGTAACTCTTGTCCCCCAAATTTGAAAATAAAACAGTTTTTAGAAAACTTCGAAATCACGTTTTCTTCATTTCAAACGAAAAGTTTCAGAGATACGGCAAAATTTATAACCACAAAAAGTATTCAGAATTGAATTTCCTTTCCAATGAGCTTTATCACGACCATTTTCACCAACTTTACCCGACAGGGTGGATCTCTCCCCCTTCCCCGAATCTCAAAAGTTGGACCCACGGAAAAAAAATTGAACGATTTTTATTCCTCGATATCTAATGCATAATTTAATTGATTATCGGAATTCATTTTGGAGCAAATTTTGTTTGTGGGTCCAACTTTTGTGAAAATGAGAAAAGGGGGAGAGGTCCACTCTGTCGGGTAAAGTTGGTGAAAATTGTCGTGATAGAGCTCATTGGAAAAGAAATTCAATTCTGAATACTTTTTGTGATTACAATTTTTGTCGTATCTCCGACACTATTCGTTTAAAATGAAGAAAACGTGATTTTGAGGTTTTCTCAAAAACATGCTTTGTTTCCAAATTTGGGGGGGGGGCAGGAGTTGCTCCAAAATGGATTTTAATAAAAAAAATGAAAATGTACATTAGGTGCTGAGAAACGACTTTTGTTTGAAATTTTTTTCATTGCGACCCATAGATAAGGCGATACACACGTTTGAAATGTTGGGGGTGGGCCCTGGAGAAAGAAGGAAGGGATAAAAAGGGTATACGGGCTTGATTTCTTTGTTTTAGCGTCCAGAACAAGAATCAATTGTAAAATCAATTTTAACAGGAATAGCGCGCGGATGTACGATTGAGACCTGACTAATCGTTTATCGATCGAACATTATCCTTCACTGCTCTCCCTCGTCATGTAAAACAACTTCCGATGACTCAAGAGACCTGAACTTATTCTTATTTTGGGGGTTTTAAAATAAATTCGTATAAAACATTTTTTTAAATGTTGAGTTTTTTGAACTTTCCAACTTCCTCAGATTTCCCCTTCCAAAATCGCCGCTGGAAGTACCTCATTACGAAAAAAATCCAGCTTAAAATTGTGTATAATTTCCACAAACCTTTCCAAAGGTAAATTATACATTCTGTATTCGCATTTTCGATAAATAAGTACCAGAATACTCGAAAATTACACACACAAAAATATTTGTCGGTATCTATTTAGAAAGGTATTAGGTAATCATGTAAAACCCTTTCCTGTAGCAATACTTACATCAAATATATAAAGCTACAAAACCCGAAAAATAGGGTAAAAATTCCCAGCCTCTTCTATGGCACCTAGAAAGCTAATTTTTTTTTTAATGGCTTCCTTACAACATTTCCTCTCAGGGAAAAATACGAATGGGTCAAATTGAGTAATTCAACGCCCCCAAATTTTGAGTTAAATTTTCAAAAAATTGTATTTTCCGACGTTTTTTGACCCTTACTTGGCTCCAAATGTATGTACGACTTTGGTTATAGTCTCTTTAGAAAGAGGATTAAATGTTCTACATTTCGTTCGCTTACACTACGCACTTAGGACTTACAACTTTCTCACAATTTTAATCTAAAGTTTCAAAAGCTGAACTTAATTCTTTACATTAAAATTCTGGAAAATCTATAAGCCCTAGGTGCATAGTGTAAGCGAACGAAATGTAGAAAATTTTATCCTCTTTCCAAAGAGCCCATAACGAAAATTGTATGTATATTTAGAGCCAAGTTAGGGCCAAAAATGTAAAACATTCAAAACCCATCCAACTACCTTTTTGCAAACTCCACTTTTTCCTTTGCAGAGAAGTGGTGGTGTTGTATCTACATGGGTTTTGTCTTTGTGGTAGTAACTAACCTACCCTCCTTTCAACACAAAATGCATTTGTATAGATTGACTTTCTACCTGTTTCACAGGGACAACACGACATGATCATAGATAAAGAATCTACGACTGCATACCTTATTCTTCAGAGCGGTTACGTTCTAAGAAATATATTTATCATTTAGCAACATTGATCCTTTGGCGCCTTCACAAGATTTTTTTTGTCATATATTCAATGTAGACAAATGGTATTTATATTTCACCATACTGTTCACACCAGCATACATTGTTTTTCAAAGGAAACAGTTTTGACTTTTGATTATGAAAAAAAAAACATTTCTGGCCAAAATAAAGGATAGGTAATTGGGAGATATTTTAAATTACTTAATGTTAATAAAATTAGGCAGTTGAAAAACAAGAGCAGCCTGAACAGTGCTGCCAAATGGAAAATGGCGAAATCCCCACAATCATTTTCTCAAAATTCTAAAAAATCACCAAAATTACCAATTTAAAAAAAAATTCAATTATAGTCTGAAACCATAGAAAATCCCCTCTCCTCTCCATTCGAAAAACTAATTGAACGTATGTTTTTTTAATATTTAATTTTTCAAATACATTCTAAAATTCTTATATTGTATCTTATATTGATAATATCCGAGCGACCTTCGCCATATGCCATATTTATTTATTGTTCTGATTTAATCAGACTACATTCCAAAAATTGCATAAGGTTTCAAAAATAACAATTTTTTTTTGAAATTGGAGGTTTTTCAAAACATGATTTTTTAAAAATTGGACAATTTTCCAAAACATAGGCTAATTTCTCAGAGCTGGAGAATCTTCCACTATTTTGATGAGTTTTCAAAAGTTGTACACTTTCTTGAGAAACTGTCGCAAATTGTATTAAAATTTTAATATTTTCTCAAACATTGAAAAATTTCTCCAAAATTGGACTATTTTTTGAAAATTCAACGTTTTTTTCAATTTTTCAAACTGTTTTTGATGAGAAATTACAAAATTTGGTATTGTAAATGGAAATCGGAGCAAAAATTCACTAATTTTTTGAAAATCACCAACCATTCACCACTGCGAAAATGAAAACAGGCGAATTCACCACTTTTGCTGAAAAATCACCACATCTGGCCGCACTGAACCTGAATGAGCAGCTCAAGAAAAACGAGCAGTCCGAGCGAAGCGAGGGCGCGAGCCAGGGGTTGAGGCCGCGAAGCGGCCTAGGGGGCGGAGCCCCCTAGTAAATGTATAAACGTTTACTTCTTTATTCCCAAGTTGTCAAGTTACGTAAGAATTCGTTTGCATGCGGAATATTACGTATAAACGGTATTGTTATCTGGTGCTGCGAAAATGGCTCCAACAATATAAGCTTGTCAAATGAAACGGTATCGTTATAATTTAAGCTATACGTATTATTGTTGTGTATGTAGATATGTGTATGCATTTCGTTATACACGTTGGTACGTATGGAAGTACACCGACGTTCGTAGAAAACCTGGGTTTTACGTACGTATAATACGATAAATTGGCTCAACTGGGCAGGTATAATAATTTTACGTTTCGATTCCGCAGGGACTTGTAAAATTCTATCGTGTTGCGCAAATTTTGCAAAAAGATGCCTCGTAAATTTACCGATGCTCAGTGTAACGTCCAATAATTCGCGTATTCCTCGTGTGTTGTTTTTATTTACATCATAATCTGGCATTCGTATGCCTTCGCGTCTCAGCTTTATACACAAAACGACAACCAGCGGTGCTTTATTCGCTCGAATTATACTCCCACGTAGGTTAATTATTTCCCAACCGTTTGGGTAAACATTTGAACAATTCGGTGGAATAGGGAAGCATCGCGATATCGTGTAAAAATTTAAAATTTCCTTGTCACGAGTGGTGAATATCACTTCGAACCTGATATGTACTTTTTTTCCGGAGTACTTGGAGATATTTCTAAGTGAAAATCTCATTCGTGTGGATTTTAGGTAAATACCTACCCCTGTTTTTTTAAATAGGGAGATATTTTATGTACATATTTCGATAACGGCCACGAGATTACAAAGTGGAAATGCGAAAAAATGTTGGTCGTTGAAATTTCGCAGTTTGATTTAGATCTCCAGACTGCACCGTATAGAATGCTTCTAGGTTAAAAAGTATAGACGAGGTCGTTCGCGAATAAAAACCATGTATGATTAATGGTATCATGTGGGGGAGAAACGTTTTTTTTTTAGAGGGGTGGTAGCGTTGAACGTATATTTTGGCGACTTTCAAAACAGAATTATCATTTTGTGATGAAGTTCGTGGTTGCTTTTTTGCAATGTGTGAAATAGTCTGATCTGATCGTCGTGTTTTATCAGAAGGTGTGTGAGGGAAAAGGGTGCATTTTGCCATAATATCTACAATCCAAATTATATGAGATTTTGGAATTATACCAATCGTTATCACTTTCAGCCAATATGTTTTTTACTATAGTACATACGTACAACGAAAGAATTTACATTTCCCCTAATCGACTCGTAACGCGGAAACCAACGACGCGCGTTGATTTCAAATTTTATCCAATAACAACTCAACGTTCCTAAATTTTGTGGTGGGAGAATGTAGGGGAAAACTACATTCTTTCGTTGTACCAACTATAGGGTACATCGATTTTCCAACTTGTTTCGAATTTTAAAGGGCCTATGCCAAGAAAAGTTGTGGAATGACCTCAGAAAGACGTGGTAAAAATTGAAAATTATTTGGTCTTTGTTCAACTTCCCCGGCAGAAGACTGAAGTTTCGAGATTTTTATTAAAAATAATAAAAAATCAAATCAAATAAAAATTATTCACAGCAAGTAATTCTCCTCGAATAAAATAAAATTACGATCAATGAAATATAATGTAAAATTTCAATTAAAAAAATATCATTCAAGAATTAAAAATGAAATATTAAAATAAAACAAATTATATTCAAATTCATCTTGAGAGATACCGTAAGATGAGATCGTTTTAGCCCTGGGGGTAACTTTGGCCCAGTGCAGAAAATACTGCATTTTGCCTAATAGACTTGATGTATTTTTTGCAGAGGGTCAAACTTACCCCCTAGGGCCAAAGTAACCCCATCTTACGGTATATATTTTTTTTCAAAAAATAACTACGATTTTTTGCGAATGATTAGTTGCACTTGTATTATTACTGTATTGAAGGGTAAAAACAATTTTTCCTGATTTTTCTCGATTTTTCTTATGTATAAACGTAGAACAACTCTATCAGGGTGTCTACTGGTCACGAATTTTTTTAGGTCGCCAAAGTCGTGAAATTGACCCAAAATTCATAAAAAGTCACGAATTTTTCCGAAATTACTTCAATTTTTTTCACCTTTTACAAAACAGAAAAAGTAAAGAAATTTCACCTTGTTGAACATTTTTTCTAAAAAATCTCCCTCGCTTCGCTCGGGCTCATAAATTTTAAAACCCATTCTTAAATTATAAACCTGCTTCCCTTCTATTTCAGACAATTGAATATTTTAGAGCGGGAAAATAAGTTTTTGTGGGAGACTTGAATAGCAATCACGATTGGGAATTTCAAAGGGAATATTGTGTCCATTCTCAGGAAAATCTAAAAAATTGGAGAATTTTGGAATTTTCTAAGGAATGTTTTAAAAATTCAGAAAGAGAAATCATTTGGAAATATGTCTCTTTTTTGCTGATTTTTGAATAAATTCTTAGAAAAAATTTCGCCCTCACTTCGCTCGGGCTAAATAATCGCATCATTGTATTGGTAATCTGATAATATTTCAGACTTCCCACGAATTTATTTCTCAATTTTAGAGTTGAAATCCGCGAAGTCTATATCAGTCCATGTCATGCCAGCTTTCCATTGTGTTAAAAATACCTTATTAGGTAAATTCTCAATGATCATTTAACAATTTTATCCGTTCTGACATGATTTTTCGTGAAAATTTTCACCCACGCTTCGCTCCGGTAGTACCTATTTCTCTTCTTTACCATAAAATACCTCACTTTTAGAAAATTTTTGTGTAAAATTGTATTTTTTTAAAATTAATGACGTATTTTTTTCTGTAATAAATTTGATCTCGTTGATTATTTTTTTTGAGGGGGGGGTGGTGGTGTCAAATTAAGAAGTATATACTAGGTCATCATCATCATCATGAGGTTTCAGTCGTGAATGACCGTACCGCGACCTTTACAACGTCTGCCGGAGTCTACCAGCTTATAATCGTCAGGCTCTTCCGGCTCCTGGGTGAAGAAGGCGAATTCGCGTATGTAGTTTATCTTTCACACCGTGAAATGGGGCGAATCGGGAACTTTTTTGCACTTTTTTCCTCATAACTTCGGCTGTATTGTGTCTAGAATGCTCATTCTGGTGTCAAAATGTTCGTCCAACCTTCCTCTACAATTCTATTCTTAGTTCACATTTTCCTTTGATTATATATAAAAATCAATGCATTTTCACTCCTTTTCCTCTTGGCGCTAGCATCGCGCAAAGTCATTCCAAAAATTACCCTGAAAATGGGGCTATTTGGGAATTTGAAAAGTATTGTGTTACATTGTGTAAAAAATGGCATCTAAATGTGGAAAACAACAAATATTCATGATTAAGATATAAAAACAACAAATATCAATTTTTGATGTGGATTTAAAATTATTTAAAATTTAGCTGATGATCCTTTAGATCGATTAAGTTCTAGTGCAATTCGTCAAGGCTTCTTAAAAGAAGCTGAATCAGCTAAACCAGTTGATTTTAATTTTGATTTAAATTCTGGCGATAAGAACGATGCAAGAAATGAAAATAAAATCGTCAGAAAAGTTAAACTGAACCAAAGCAAGTTCTTCAGTACCGATAATCCTAAATTCTCAGGCGATTCCAGTTCTAGTGGAAAGTTAGTATTAAATCAGAAACATCTAAGAAGCAAGACTTTAATTATTTAAAAATATTACATATTGAAAAATTCAAGTATTATGTTTTGAATTGAATACATTTATTGAAAAAGGGCACATGCTCGTTATAGGCCCTTTTGTGCCAAACCGTGTGCAACGTGATGAGGCATCCTTCGACTACCTACCCACCAAATATCAAGGTCAATCGACCATCCTACTCCGTTCTACGGCGCGGGGAACGGTCAGGTGTCGGTTACATTTATCCAGTATACCTTATGCATAGCTCGGTACTTTCTGTTATCAATGCCAGTGGCGTCGGAAGGTGGGGTTCAAGGGGTGCACTGCACCCACCCAAAATTCTGGCAGGGGTGCATAGTATCATTTGCACCCCCCCCCAAAAAAAAAATTGCATCAGGTAGGGATTTTCGAAGCATTAAAACATGAAAAAATACTTTTTTTGAGCATAAAACACTCAATTTTTTCAAAGCTTCGCCCTCGCTTCGCTCGGGCATGGACTAAATCACAATTACCTAAATTATTTGAGTCATTAGTGTGAAAAAAGGTTCTATTTTGCCCCCTTCCTTGAAAATCCCCTGTTATCCCAAGTTTTTGTACTTACTTTGCACCCTCCCAAAAAAATCTTCCGACGCCACTGATCAATGCTGTTTATTTTTTTTTTCAACAATTTAGCGGCTTTATTTTCAATGACGAATATTAATTTTACATTCCAATCGTATTTTTGGTAATATTTACTCGTGATATTTGAAATTTTGAACCGAGACAATGGAAGGAAGCCCACAGAAAGACGGATTTAAGATGAAGAGAAAGTGGAAGATCGATTTTTGCATAATGGCCTCACAATTTTTTTTTTTCAGCAATAATGATCAGAATACATGTAATTAGCCTCCAGAAATGTTTAGACGTTCAAAAAATTACGTTTGGTATTCAAATTTTTGAGTTTTTCAATTCGTTTATCCAAAAAGGGCACATGAGTTTTGTTTTATTGGAAAGGGGCACATAAAGTAGCTTCACATTTGCAGCGATAACTCCAACAAACGTCAAGCTTTCGACTTGCGATTTGCGCCATTTTGTAGTCAAAGGATGCATCTACAACCGACATAAATTTCACAGCCCTTCATTGAAGTCTCTTCATTTGGCACACTCTTCAATTTTAAAATGCGTTTTTCTCAAAACGCACTTTTTGCGTATGTGCCCTTTTTCAATAAATGTATTCAATTGTATTTCCTTTGAATTTGTCTAAAATATTTATAGATAAGAAGTGAATTCTTCTGGGTAGAAAGTACTGTAGATGCTAATAACTGCACAGAAAAAGATTAACATTACACAACTTACGATGAAATACTTATAAGTTTTCTTCTTCGTTTCTTCGATACCCGCGAGTTTAGTCTTCATTTTCTTTGGAACGCCATAAAACGTTTATATATTATTTTCGTAATATCTACTGATTTTATGAAAAAAGTATGTCTTACTTTTACGGAATCTTGCAAATTCGTAGAAGCCTTCCTTCGCTTTTTTAAAACCACATTGGCTTTAACGACTTTATCCATCATATCTCAATATTCGCCAACTGTAACAGTAATTAAGAAACAATATAAATCATCTTTAAAATTCGAACTACTCGAGATAAAAAATGGAACAAGTTACTTACAATTAATCTCTTCCATTAGTGTTGCACTTGAAAAAAATTATTTTTACAATTATTGGCACATTAAAAAAGAAATTATAAATTTATAAAATTTGGCAGTATATTTTCAAACAAAATTGGTAAAACCGCCTGTTCTATATCACGTCACAAAACACACGTGTAGTAGTTGATAGTCCTACGGAGCTGCTGCCCTCGTAATAGTGTGATACTGGGAAACCAGCACTATAGGCGAGAATGTAACCGTACGGCATGCGCGCATTGACTCCTATACCAGTGTATATGAATTGGGAACCCCCCATTCAGATAGCTTCATAGGTGGATGAATGGGAGGTTCCCAAAAAGTGTAATAGAACAGACGGTTTTACCAATTTTTCTTGAAATTATGCAATTCATTTTGTATTTCAAATGAAGGTTTCAAGAGATGCGAAAAAGATGTGAGGATAACTAAATACAAGAAAAATGAGTTGATTTGATGTGAAAACGATGTGAAAATATATTGAAGTGAAATGTATGTGAAATTATTTCACTCCAGAATAAGAGGAACTTTGAGTGAAAAACTTTCACATAATTCCTGATGAAAAAATCTCACATGTTTTTCACTTAATATTTCAACTGAGATCTCAACTGCAAAAATTCTCTCTACATTTATACTTCGATTTCTTAAACAAGCTATCAAGTGAAATAATTTCACATAAAAAATATTTTCACATCGTTTTCACATCAAACTATTTTTCTTGTATTTAGTTATCCTCACATCTTTTTCACATCTTTTGAAACCTTCATTTGAAATGCAAAATGGATTGCATAATTTCAAAAAAAAATTGGTAAAACCGCCTGTTCTATATCACTTTACAATACGCATGTGTAGTAGTTGATAGTCCTACGGAGCTGCTGCC
Organism: Pseudococcus viburni; assembly: GCA_033439095.1. NCBI lineage: Eukaryota > Metazoa > Arthropoda > Insecta > Hemiptera > Pseudococcidae > Pseudococcus > Pseudococcus viburni. The sequence continues at coordinate 1,201,635 of JAVBJF010000062.1, read as the reverse complement.
CTCGTAATAGTGTGATACTGGGAAACCAGCACTATAGGCGAGAATGTAACCGTACGGCGTGCGCGCGTTAACTACTATACCAGTGTAAGTATATGAATTGGGAACCTCCCATTCAGATAGCTTCAGAGGTAGATGCATGGGAGGTTTCCAAGAAGTGTAATAGAACCGGCGGTTTTACCAATTTTTTTTGAAATTATGTATTTCATTTTTTTCGATTTGTACAAAACAGAAAAAGTAAAGAAATGTCACCTTTTTGAACATTTTTTCCAAAATTTGATGTAATTCTATAGGTATCAGATGAAATTTGATATGAAATAAATCCATCGGGTTTGTAACATTGAGCTTCTGTGGAGGAGTTGAACATGATACAAAAAATCTTAAATTTTCTCCACATTTTTTTGAGGTTGGTTCATTGCTATTTTTGGCATAGGCCTCTCGAAATTGGAAAGGTTGGAGTTGAAACAAATAATCGTTTGAATTTGTTTTTGGCTACTAACCAACATTTTAATTAATCATGTTGAGTGGAACTTGACCGGCATATACAAAGTATCTCAGTAATTTTTCATTTCATGATCGAGTGATTTATCATTCACCGCTGATCCTTCATTTATTGCACTTATAGCTTTGCTTCTCATTCGTTCACAAAGTCCTTAGTTGCATTGTTTTTCTTTTTCACAGGATTAGAGTATTCGTGGACGAGATGACGAACTGTGGCAGTTAATTTGAAACAATTGTGAAAATTAATACTTACTTACTTAAAATTATGAACTAAGCGGATGGCTACTTTCATGATGATGTCGTAGCTTTGAAACCAGAGAAGGAGGGAAAGGGTTGCTTATCTGAGAATGCGCACAAGGAACCGGTTGTTCATGGCCTGTGCGATAACGTTTCCTATTTTTACGAAAACGAATAGGTTTGACAAGCTTTAACTAGGTAAAAAATTAAATTACCAAGTCAATAAAGGAGGTTTATTTGGGGTTTTTATCGTCCAATGTCGGTGATTTATTGATGAGGCAACTTGACCAATCAGTCATTTATCCATAATACAAATCTAAATCTCAAAAACAAAGCATTGTTTTATTTCAATCTGCGGTCAAGAACAATGCGAGATTATTCGTCACATTTGGTCAAATAAAAAAAGTTAGAATAGATTTTAAAGGGGAGGGGTGTGAAGATCCACAATCTGGGCTGAAATCCAAAAAAATTGGATATTTGTGGCACATTGTTATCGATTTATTTTTCATATTTGACCTCTGTCTCCTCTTCCATTTCCATCACAAGGGCTCAAATTAAAAAGTAATTTTTATAAGGTTTAATGTTTTTTTCCCCACAATTTAAACGATTTTATGATTGTTTACGACTCGGGCAATTTTCTAAAGATTGAATGATTTTTTAATTGAAAGATTTTTATAAAAAATGAAAATTTACCCAAAATTTGTGTCAATTACCTCCCTTCATTGATATCTTCATTTCAAATCGTTTAAAATGCCTTCAAAATTGAGATGAGAATCTTTCCTTTCTTGCGTATCACGGCCTTTCGTACTGCAGTACCATTTTTAGCACAGAGGCATGCGGCACGCATACCTCCATTCCAGGCCATTTGGCTGAATTCTTACAAATTGGCCACATAGTTTCTCTGGTTCGCCGCTTCGACCATCACAAAAGTCTGTGAAAAAAACACATAATTATATCAAAAACCATCCTGAATTAACACTTCCTATTCTCTAAATCAGTCAACTGCAAACTGATTTTTTAGATATTGTTTATGATTGATACTCGTACCTTTAATTTTTTCGATATAGGCTGTATGATATTTTAAGGGACTCGGTTTCTTTTGGTTTCCGGATTCCACCGCGGAACATCACTTGGTAATGAACCTTCAAAAAATTTATCATTATATGGAACCCATATTCTTGCTTTCTCTTTATAGCTCGCTTCGGTATTTTTTTTTTTGTTTGACATCTGTGCAAGCATTTTAAATGGGAACCTTAATGGGACCATTTATATCCTCCGGCCATTTCCATTCCGAATTTGTTTCCAAGAAATAAGTACATTATCCACTAGAGTGGGCCGAAAACCCGAAAATTTTGATTTTTGGAAAGTCACTCCCGCTAAAAGTTGTTGGCTGGATAGACTAGAAAAATAAAATAAATAATTCAAAATCGATTCATATCTTCCAATTTTGCAAGAGCCTTCAATTCTTCGAAAATTGCCAAAAATTCAATATTTTAGAAATTTCAAAAAATTTAAAAAAAAATCAAAATTTATTCAAATCAATTTTAGAGTTTATTTAGGGACTATTTAAAGCAAAAAGCACAACTTGTTTGAAAAAATCCTTGTTTTATAGGGTTTTTTTTTAATTTCTCATATTTCTTCACTTCTGAAGAAAAATATTGAAAAAAGTTATAGAACACTGATTTTTTCAAATAAATGTGTTTTTTAGTCTAGATAGTCACTAAATAAGCTCTAAAATTAATTTAAAACAAGTTTAAATTTTTTTGAAATTTTTCATTTCTGTCAATTTTTGAAGAATTGAAGGCTTTGCGCGTTCGGAAGATATAAATCGGTTTTGAAATTTTTTATTTTTTAATTTTTCCAATCAATCCAGCCAACAATTTTTGTATGGGGTAATTTTTCAAATTTAAAATTTTAGGTTTTTTTGGCTCACCTTAATATCCACACATGCCCCTGTCCGCGTAGGCGTCGTGAGACCGCTCCGGAGGGGGAGTGTTGTTTTATTTTTATCAGCTTTGCTTTCAAGTTGTCTACTTTCGATTTTAGTGAGTGGGAGTTTTGGAAATAATATGTTTAAGAACCCACGAGATCGAAATTTCAGCTGCCCCCATCATTTTAGCAAATTACAGGATACCGATGATAAATCAATTTTAACAACTTTTTTTCTGTAGTGCAATTCCAAGATGCTGGAAATAATTTCCAACGCATTTACGGCGTTTTGCATAGGCAACTTATTCAACGTGAATTATCGCGAGAGAAATTTCATTTCCTCTTTCGTGTTCTACCAATTTTCCTTCTTCTAAACTTTCAACTCGCTCGAGACTCGAGCTTAGAACTTCACTTCGCAATGTTCGTGAGGAGAAAGAAAGGCGCTGAAATTTTTAGACATCCGAAATTCCACCAGGATCCGAACTGGTATAATGTAAAATTCGATTTGAAGAGTAATTTTTATCAACGACTCAATCAAAGACCAAAGACTTAGTCATTAATAAACGAATTTTATTTCCTTTAAAAAAAGGTCTCCCACACATTATTCAATAATAAAACAAAAACAATGCTCTACCGGTTACCTGGTTACCTCAAAGATAATCCAGGTTTTCGTCAACATTACATTTTGTACTATTTTCAAAAAAAGTCTCTCGCACATTTCTTCAATAATGAAACAACCTTAATGCTGGAACTGTTACCTCGAAGATATTCCAGGTTTCCAGCATCGTCTCCAAATGTTTCCATGCACGAATTAAACAGAGAGACGAAAAACACGACGAATTAATTTAAAATTTAAATTGAATTCTGACAAATGGAAATGAATTTCGTTGCTTCTGGTACCATATTTTCTTATTTTTTCCTCCTAGTTTCTCACACAAGGTACTTCAGTTTCAAACGATTCTAGCCCAAAGAAAATACGTCCATCAAATGCACTGTCTGTCAAATTGACATACTAATACCGTTTCATTTATTTAATACGTTGTATTCGTTTGTCTCGAAAGATTCGTCGAATTAAATTCGCTTTCTTCGAAACGAAATAACGGTGAGATCGATCGACAGTACATTTTCCGCATTCACCTGCCTAAATCGACGAAAAAAATCCGCTCGTTTGCGCGAAAATTACCGAAATTTGAAATTTCATCACTCGCTTCATTATGCCAAAAAATTGGATTTTCTCTTACACGTTCTTTTTCGAAGTTTCGAGGGAAACGACCCCTTCAAAAAAACATAACGTTCGTATTTTCCTTCGACAAAGGAAAAATTCTCTCAGCTGTGGGAAATTTCCTCTCGAAACGCGGTATAAGTCTGTCATAAAAACGTTGAAAGTTTTTCTCGAATTGATATAAATTTCGGTATGCATTTCTTGTCAAGGATGAAATAACAATAACGTTGAGAAAATTTGGCGACAAGTATAATCTTAAACACCATAGTATTAAACTCGACGAATAAAGAAATTACAATAAAAAAATTTTCTACCTTGTTATAGTATTTCTTTGGTAATATATTTTGTATTCTTTCCTTTTTCTTTTCGCTGCAAGAATATCTACTTTCCTCTTGTTCGACCAAGCCAACTTTTTCGCTCGACGAAGAAATAAAGTTTTTTCAGTTCGTAATTTTTGCACAGTTTCGAGAGAAACTTTCTTTCCGAGGTTTATGAAACATTGGATTGGATACGAAATTCGGTATCGTATTTTGGTTATTTATCGATGTATCGGACGATTTAACTATTATGGAGATTTTTTCACGTTTGAGTAATATGATGTTTGGGGATGACAAATTATGCGAATAACGGTGCCAAGTGGCAAAATGAGGAAAATTCGATAACGACTTGAGTAAAATTCTTGAAATTGAAAATTTTACTCATTTTTTGGATTGGAATACCTAAGTTGTTTTCAATTTTACGTATATTTTCAAATTTTTATTATTCGGTTTCACCAATTTCATATGAATGACGAGGTCAGTTTTGCCAATTTCCACACCCTCGATGCATGCCACAAATGCACTAACTTTGGCCATAATGCATTAGTATCAAAACCACCCCCATTTAGTGCTTTTAATTCGATTCATTCCGATGTCTGCGTATGATTCCAGGGTTATACTTTAAAAGCAAATTTATGTACCGGTGAGTACCTCGAAGTCGATTTTTATCATCGCAAAAAAATAAATATCAAATCCTATCTGTGGTTTTATCGTTTGATAGTAAATTGAAGCGACTTGCTTTTTGATATGATTCGCAATCACGTAATAATACCCCGTCGATATAGATTTGGCGCCCAGGTACATATCCGAATGTACCTACTGCAATAGAAAAAAAAACTCGAAAAGAATATTTTGTATTGTTTTTGTCATATTGAATATCGCGACACGACTATGATTCCTTCTATTATTTTTATTGCGTGACATATTCGATAAAATTTCGTTTTACTTAATGGATTGTATTGTTTTACTTTCGAACCCTCTTGGTATTTTATTAAACAGGGTCGATGAATTTCAATTCAGATCCATTAATTGAGATTGTATTTACGGATTAACTCTTGTGATACGTATTTTCTTGATGTCGATACACGAAGCATTTTTGTAACTAGAGGAATCTGCCATGTAAATAATTCAGCCATTCTTTACAAACGTAGCGACGAATGTCGGTATTTCTGATCTTTTTTCGCGAATTTAAGCATAGAGATATCCTTGTGGCGTTACGAGTGTTGCTTTTAATTATGCAGAAATTTTGCTTTTTCTTGCACGGTTCCATTATTTTCTATTCCGAGACACTAATGAGGATGCGTTTTGAAAGTGTGAGTTTCTTTTTTTCGCCACGAATATAAAGAGAAAAAGAAATAATTTTAATTACTTCGAGTTTAACGGATAAATTTTATACTTTGAAACAATGACGTTTTGAAATCGTGAAATTTCTTCATTTTATCCGGATTTTCTTTGATGGTGAGTGTGAAAATTGAGCGAGGTTGTTGAATTGGGTGGGTCGAAAAAATTGAAAATTTCGTTTTTGAAATCACAATAAAGCGAAAAATTCATTTGAGGAGACAAATCAAACATAGAAAGAGATGTAATATCGATTAATATTTTTCCATCGCGCGAGAGCCTTTAAATTTTCCTAGATGGATAAAAATTTAACGTAATCGAAAATTTCAAAAAATCAAGGAAAAAGTCAAAAATGATTGAAATCATTGGAGTGGTTTTTTTCCTATGCCTCCGATTGCAGATCCCTTGGTTTTCCGCATGGCCTTGATCTTGATGCCTGCTTTTCGAACCTGTAGGTTTTTCTGTCTTTGGCCTCAGTCTGACTGCTTGTTTCGGTCGAATCCTTGTTCTTAGGCCGGATTATTATCGACTTATCTTCTTTGGTAATGTCCGTGATTTTGATAAGTCCTCTCGAGTCCTTCAACTTGACCTCGGAAGTACTTGTTCTGAGTGATGAGGTTCGTGATCTCCAATTATAAATACAAGTAATCACCATCAGGAGAGTGAAGCAAGGTGACGGGCTACTGTAGTGTGAAAATAAAACAATATAAAATAATACATAACAAAAAAAAGAGAATAAAGCATACATATGTGATAAGATGTAGATTGATGTAACGAGGTGATGGTCTATTTTATTGGAATATGTTATAATATGGGTATTGAGATCCCAATGTAAAACACATTAAGAACCTGATTGTGTCTCCTGAGATATTATTAAACTGTCAGATAACTCTTTTATTGTAGCTGGAAATTTATAACTCTTGACACTCACAAGTTGATGTGTAGACTTTGGAACTTCCTCGAGTTTATGATAAATTCCTTCACCAAGTGTTTGAACTTCTGAGTCCTTAATTTCGATTGTCGATAAATAATGATTACAAATGGACGCCATCACAGATTTTTCCCTACATTTGCTCATTGAGAGCTTTGCATTCCTTATGGTATCGGAAATCTTCTGATCGATGGGGTTATTTTTTGTCAGTGGAATAATGGAAGCCATCTTAACATTTAAAATAATGTAAATTTTCCAGATGAGATTCCTATTAGAAATATTATACGACAGTAAACTCGGAATGGCATTTGTTCCAAAGACTGCTAATTTGTAATCAAATTGAGCAAACATACTGACAGAAGGTACAAGTAATGCCGCAAGTACGGAGATAGATTCCAGGGGCCATGATTGAAAGACGTGGCAATGTTAGACCTTTTTTATTTGTTGTCCCTGTAGTCAAGATATTGTATTTAGATAACAAGTCTTGAAGGATCGTTTTATATTTGATATTTATAGTATCAAGGATTTTCTCAGTTCGCGATCCCCTCATATGGAACAACATTAAGAGAGTCATAATGTCGGCAGGTGTCATATTGGTGACAGTAGGAGTCAGATCTTCAGGATTGAAACCTTCAAATAGAAATCCATCGAAAAACTGACGCAATTCTAACCCAGTACCGAAAGATGAAATAAAGTCACCATTTATTTTCTCCAGCGAATTTTCATAAGCCGACATCTCGTGATCAAGCTTAAAAGCTCTATTTCTAAATGACCTTTGGTATAAAATAGAAAGAGCCACTTTAAATTCTTGAAATTGTAGGATAATATAGGTTGAAGTCTTAAAATTATCTGCTAATATTTCAGACTTCCCACGAATTTATTTCTCAATTTTAGAGTTGAAATCCGCGAAGTCTATATCAGTTCATGTCATGCCAGTTTTCCATTGAGTTGAAAATACCTTATTAGGTAAATGCTCAATAATCATTTAACAATTTTATCCGTTCTGACATGATTTTTCGTAAAAATGTTCACCCTCGCTTCGCTCGGGTAGTAACTATTTCTCTTCTTTACCATAAAATAACTCACTTGTGGAAAATTTTTGTGAAAAATTGTATTTTTTTAAAATTAAAGACGTATTTTATTCCGTGTATCAAATTTTTTCTGTAATAAGTTTGATCTCGGTGATGGGGGGGGGGGGGTGTCCCAATTGAGAGGTAGATACTAGATACCTTGGAAAAAGTCGCGAAATTTGATTTTGTAAAATCGGTAGACACCCTGTACCCATTATTTTTTTTAAATTTTCGAATTTTTTGGTTTTGAGTATTTTTTTAAAGAGGTACAAAAAATTGAAAAAATTCTGAAATTTTTTAATAATTTGTAATCACTGAGAAATGAGCTCATACTTTTTGAAGGGATTTCATTATTTGTTGGGCGTTATTATTTTTTACGGAGCAATTTTTGAGTTCTGGAATTTTCAAACCACCCTAATATCTACGAATACCAGTCAGCAATTTGGACAAAAAATAATAATGTTCAATAACAAGTAGTATACTAATGTAAGTTCCAGAATAAGATTAACTTTGAGTGAAAAACTTTCATATAATTACTGTTGAAAAAAGCTCACGATCTTTTTCATATTGAAATTTAAAGAAGATTTCAACTGCAAAATATTCTCACATCTTTTTCACTTCGCATATTTCGAACAAGATCTCAACTGCAAAAATTCTCCCTACATTTATATTTTGATTTCTTAAGTAAGCTATCAAGTGAAATAATCGCACTTACTTTTCACTTCAATATTCACATCTTTTTTCACATAAGAAATATTTCCACATCGTTTCCACATCAAATCAAACCATTTTTCTTGCATTTAGTTATCCTCGCATCTTTTTCACATCTCTCGAAACCTTCATTCGAAATGCAAAACGAATTGCATGATTTCAAAACAAATTGGTAAACCCGCCTGTTGTTACAATACACATGTGTAGTAGTTGATAGTCCTACGGAGCTGCTGCCCTCGTAATAGTGTGATACTGGGAAACCAGCACTATAGGCGAGAATGTAACCGTACGGCGTGCGCGCGTTGACTACTATGAATTGAGAATCTCCCATTCAGATAGCTTCATAGGTAGATGAATGGGAGGTTTCCAAGAAGTGTAATAGAACAGGAGGTTTTACCAATTTTTTTTTGAAATTATGCAATTCATTTTGCATTTCAAATGAAGGTTTCAAGAGATATGAAAAAGATGTGAGGATAACTAAATACAAGAAAAATGGTTTGAATTGATGTGAAAATATTTCTTATGTGAAGAAGATGTGAAAATACATATATTGAAGTGAAAAGTATGTGAAATTATTTCGCTCCAGAATAAGAGGAACTTTAAGTGAAAAACTTTCACATAATTCCTGATGAAAAAATCTCACATCTTTTTCACATTGAAATTTAAACAAGATTTCAACTTTAAAAATTCTCTCTGCATTTATACATTGATTTCTTAAATAAGCTATCGAGTGAATGTGAAATAATTTCACATACTTTTCGTTTCAATATATTTTCACATATTTTTTCACATAAGAAATATTTTCACATCAAACCATTTTTCTTGTATTTAGTTGTTATCCTCACATCTTTTTCACATCTCTTGAAACCTTCATTCGAAATGCAAAATGAATTGCATGATTTCAAAACAAATTGGTAAACCCGCCTGTTTTATATCACGTTACAATACACATGTGTAGTAGTTGATAGTCCTACGGAGCTGCTGCCCTCGTAATAATGTGATACTGGGAAACCAGCACTATAGGCGAGAATGTAACCGTACGGCATGCGCGCATTGACTCCTATACCAGTGTATATGAATTGGGAACCTCCCATTCAGATAGCTTCATAGGTGGATGAATGGGGGGGTTCCCATGAAGTGTAATAGAACAGGCAGTTTTACCAATTTTTCTTGAAATTATTCAATTCATTTTGTATTTCAAATGAAGGTTTCAAGAGATGTGAAAAAGATGTGAGGATAACTAAATACAAGAAAAATGAGTTGATTTGATGTGAAAACGATGTGAAAATATTTCTTTTGTGAAAAAAGATGTGAAAATATATTGAAGTGAAATGTATGTGAAATTATTTCACTCCAGAATAAGAGGAACTTTGAGTGAGAAACTTTCACATAATTTCTGATGAAAAAATCTTACATCTTTTTCACATTGAAATTTAAAAAAGATTTCAACTGCGAAATATTCTCACATCATTTACACTTCGAATTCATCTCACCTTGAAAAAATCGCACATCTTTTTCACATCATATTTCAAACAAGATCTCAAACTGCAAAAATTCTTTCTACATTTATACTTTGATTTCTTATACAAGCTATAAAATTAAATAATTTCACATAAGAAATATTTTCACATCATTTTCACATCAAACCATTTTTCTTGTATTTAGTTATCCTCACATAAACCTTCATTTGAAATGCAAAATGGATTGCATAATTTCAAAAAAAATTGGTAAAACCGTCTGTTCCATTACACTTCTTGGGAACCCACTTTACAATACACATGTGTAGTAGTTGACAGTCCTAAGGAGCTGCTGCCCTCGTAATAGTGTGATACTGGGAAACCAGCACTATAGGCGAGAATGTAACCCTACGGCGTGCGCGCGTTGACTACTATACCAGTGTAAGTATATGAATTGGGAATCTGCCATTCAGATAGCTTCATAGGTAGATTAATGGAAGGTTTCCAAGAAGTGTAATAGAACAGGCGGTTTTACCAATTTTTTTTTTGAAATTATGCATTTTATTTTGCATTTCAAGTGAAGGTTTCAAGAGATGTGAAAAAGATGTGAGGATCACTAAATACAAGAAAAATGGTTTGATTTGATGTGAAAACTGTGTGAAAATATTTCTTAGGTGAAAAAGATGTGAAAATATGTTTAAGCAATCAAGTATAAATGTGGAGAGACTTTTTTCAGTTGAGATCTTGTTTGAAATATAAAGTGAAAAAGATGTGAGATTTTTTCAGTGTGTGATGAATTCAGAGTGTAAATGATGTGAGCTTTTTTCATCAGGAATTATGTGAAACTTTTTCTTATTCTGGAACTTACATTAGTATCAGACAGATTTCTTTGGTCACTTTTTTCATCAAAAGTCACTGAAGTTACTTTTTTTTCATCAAAATGGTCACTGATAGTGACTTTTGGTCACTTTTTGTAATTTTCCCTGACCAGAAATTGAAGAAATTGAAAAAATCATTTAAAAAATGAAATCGATTTTCTCCCTTGAAAAAAGTTGAACACTCAGGGTGTCTACTTACCTGTCGCGAAAGTCGTGAAAAAGTCACGAAATTGAACCAAAACTCATCAAAAGTCGTGAATTCTTCAGAAATTACTTGAATTTTTTTCGCCTTGTACAAAACAGAAAAAGTAAAGAAATTTCACCTTTTTGAACATTTTTTCCAAAAATTTATATATGTATTTTTTTAATTTTGCTGAATATTGAGTAAAAAAGTTACATATAAAAGATAGATTTTGTTCAAAGATTGTGCTTTTTAGTATTTTATTTTTGAATCAGTGAAATCTTATCAGAAAACACTGAAAAACAGTCAGAATTGCAGCACAGTAGTTGAAAGCAAGTCAGTAAAAGAAAATCACTGGAAATCAGAAAAAATTCACTAAAAACTCAATGTTATTTATGTGAGATTTGCTGAAAAATTTTGAGAATTTTTTTGAATTATCAGTGAAAAGTCACTGAAAATAAGTAAATTTCACTGATTTTTCCTGTGCTGCAATTTTGACAGTTTATCAGTGACTTTTCACTGATTCCGAATGAGAGAGTAGTTACTAAATAAGGTTAAAAAATTAATTCTAATTTTTGCTGTTTTTTTTTTTTTTGAAATCTTTCAAAATTGTTGATTATTTACATTGAATGTTTATTAATTCATGAAGGTTTGAAAATCTTTGTTCAGTTGAAATGCAGTAATCAATTTCATTTTCAAAAAAATTGTAAATGGAAACTTTTCCACACTATTGAGATTCATCGATTGGAATTCAAACGTTTTCGATTCATTTTTTGATTGATGCCACAAATGAATCGTTTGTTTCCAAAACGTGAAGGTGCACAAAATCTTTCACCCCTTCTGTGAAATAAGACAAAGGGACCTAGTCTGATCATTTGAGATTTTACCACATTGCAAGATATATAACGCATATAGCTATTTGAAGGAACGAATTTTCCTTTATTACTTTATCGGTGGTGGTTGTTTTCTTCACCACCGCGACGAGAATCTGCCGAATCTCGCAAGTTTCCGGTTTAATATCTGTCAAGTCGTAGGAATAGCGTAGGGTGATTGATGAGCGTTAATACCTTGGTTATTGTGACCACGATGCGATACTTTTCGACGAGACGATGATAAAACCATACAAATTAAATTCTATATAACTTACTGTATGGATGTTTATGAAGTCTTCGGGTAGAAGCTGTGTCGAAAATCGATTCAGTTCAGTGTAATCCTTTTTGTAAGGGAAATTTTTATTGAATTGGGAAATGTATGAGGTTGGTTCGAAGTAGGATTTGCTCAATATTTTAAATTCTTTACTTGTCATGGATCAGGGATTTATTTTTTTCTTATTGAATTTTCAACTTGATGATGTAGCTCACATTGTTGTTGGGTTTTTCATTCCCATGTTTTGAACCTCGAAATGCTTAGTCTTGGTATTCTGTTGCAAGAAAAATTGTGGGTAAAGGCTGAAGTCCCCTTACTCTACTGTTGCAGCGTTGCCACCTATATCCGAGAGGACCAATCTTCCCTCTTGCAAGTAATCCATAATCCGTTTTTTTTAAAAGAGATATTTTGAAATGTTTATCACTTTTTTTTAATATTTTAACATTTCCTATCTAATTTTGAAAAAAAAGTGTCTTTATTTTTCTATCTGGAGAAAAGGAGTTGGTAAAAGATACTTTTTGGGTGAACACCCAAAAGTCGTAAACAAGGTGTCGATGTCGACAAAGAATGACCGTCAAATTTCGGAAAAAATGTCACATGAACAGTGAACACGCTAGTGTTGAGCATCAATTTCATAAACAAATAGATTGTCAACTTGCCACTTGTCGATTGTGTGCAGTTATAATAATACTAAATTTCCTAAATTGAATGACGTTTTGTTTCCATGCTCTTCACTGAAATGATATCTTCCTTTCCAACATACCACACGGAATGAACAACAAAATGACCGAACTATGCGCGATCTCGTTCATTTTTTTCGTCATCTCATCTTCACCGCTACATTGATCATCTCAGCCGTTAACTGTAATTTTTTCTCAAAATTTTAATTTTTTTTGGTTTCAATTTTTTTCTCATTATATCAATTTTTTCAACTCCAATAAACTTTTTTCCCCACTAACCTTTCTTCCTCAACATTTTTTTTCAATTTCTTCGATTTTAATTTTTGCTGAAATTTTTTCATTTTACTAATATTTACCTTATCTAAATTATCAACTGTAAAATCCTATTCTTTGATCTTAAAATTTTTAAAAACTTGACATTCTATCGATTTTTTCTCACTATAAATTTCTTGAAATGTTTTTTAACCCAAATTTAAAAAAAATGTTTTTATTCTAAAAATTTCAGAGCTGGAAAATAATTTGAGAAAAATATTTGAACTAAAAAAATAAAATGTTGAGAAAAAAAATTCAAAAGTTGAAAAAATTGAACTTGGAAAAATTTCGAGTGCAAAAAATTTGAAAAAAAATTTCCTGAGTTGAAAAATAGAAATTATGCTTTTTTTTGAAAAAATGCCAGAGTTGAAAAATTTTCATACCTACCTGAAAAAAGTTTGAGGAAAAAATTTCTGAGTTGGTAAAGTTTTATTCCAGTTGAAAAATATTTTGAGGAAAAATTTTTAGAGTTGGAAAATATGTATATATCCGGAGAAAAGGAAATTAAGAATTGAAACTATTTTGGGAATCGAAAAAAAAATTGGGTTGAAAAGTTGTTGATTTCGATTTCAAATTTTCAAATCAAAAGCTAATTTGATCGACTTTTTAGCAAGCTCTTCACTCCTGGGTTCCTGCTATCTTACGAGACAGGTTACGAAGTTGCGATTCGAGCGGATGATTTGCATTTTGTTTTTCATTCCGTGTGAGAATAGACAGACCCACGAATCTGTTTTCTATACTTTTTCAAATCATTCGCGAACGATTCGATCCAGCATTTCTTTCGCAAATGATTCGATCAGCTTTTCGTATTCGAATGTAAACGAAATCCATCCCTGTTTTTTTCAATTCCGCGAAAAAATCGAAAATTTATTCAAATCTCTATAAATATATAATTGATGGAAAAGGAAAACCCCGGCAGCGGAAAGGAAATGAGCACGATATCGAAAGATACAGTTCCAAATGTAAATTATAATTAGTTTGCGGCGTAACTGTTGAACGTTTTAATTTCAATTCGACGAAAAATTAGCATAGAAATTGCCAAAATCGTTAAATTCGAACCGCGGTAAGACGTTTTTTTTTTCATCCACGGGGCAATTACCGAATCGTTACCGTTCCGAATATGTTTTCGTAACAGGCTCGCTTTTAGTTTTTCGTCGTCGTTGAACAATGAAAAAGGGCAGAAGGTCTGGAGGCGGCGAGATACCTACGTCGAGATAAAAAACTGTTATTTTTTACCTCTTAATCCGACATTTAAACGTATAAAGTTTGCAAATCGGATTTGAATTTTTAAACTGGTAACGAGATGAAGATCGTCGATATCCGCGTATCTTTTTCACTCCCTTACTCTGGAAATTCGCCTAATTAACTGACCCAATTATTGAACTTACGAGGAAAAATATGTCGAGAGGGTAACGCGCCGCGCCTCGATACGAAATACGAGTACGATTTGTTCGTTCGCAGATGAGGTTTGCGTCCTAGGTGGTGGCGGGGGAAACGGGACAAAGCGGTGAAATAATTTTTCGCTCGTTTGTTCGGCCTCGGCGCGCGGCATTATACGCGAAAATTTAATCTGTCGTCTTAGGCGTTTTGTGCGGCAAAAGTTGCTGCCAAGTCTACCCAACAATGATTCGCGAGCAGTTTTCTTGATGAATTTTAAATTAAATCTCGACAAAGCCTTACTCGGTCGCGTTCAACAGAAAAGAGTTTCTTATTCTTCGTCAGGTCACCGTTTTAGTCTCTTCCTTGATATTCGTCAGCGGCTGCGATGCGATAAGCCTAAAATTAAATGTTGAATAAGGCCCCCGATTACAATCCTACGTATGTGTAGCTATAGGTGCGCTTTATAGTCGTATTTTACGTAAGCAATGCAATATTCCGGATGCGGCGAGGCGTCGCGACGTATTGTGTATGGTGAAATCGTCTCCGCACATTTACGCCCATATAAACCTTTTGTAATCGCGAATCATCGTTATACACATAACGGTAACTTCATTGAAGAACTAATTACGCCGGTATTGTGTAATCTTACCTATTCACTTGTCTCTGCGACCTGTACGGGGTGGGTAATTTAAATTTTGGCCAAGAAATTTTCGCTGAATGATGCAGGCGAATGGGTGCTGGTGCCGGAGATTCGTAATCAGTGGAGGCTTTTTGTTCGTTTCGCTGCGTGCTGGAGTCGTTTCAGGAATTTCGCGCATTTCTATTGAAAATGATTACGAGTTTGGACGAAATTGGGCTGAATCGGGCATATGCTCGGATGCATTTCATAGCAGCTTTAGGGCGTCTTTATCATTATTGCTCATTTTTGGATGATTTTTAGGGTTCCCAGTGTTTCGGGCTGGGAAACCTATAACAGGGTGTCTGCTGGTATGCGAAACAATCGAAACGTGAAAATAGCATGAATTTAGATCATTTTTTCTATACGAAAATCATGAATTTCCAATAGTTTTTCCTTGAATTTTTCAAGCGAAGGATTGCCTTCAAATTACACAGGTCGACATTTTACTTGCATCTGTGTCCAGCACACTTTTGCATGCACAATTTAGCAAAAAATTTTCGGATCGCTTCGGATCCATTCGTGTGGACTCACGAATGTACTTTGAATTTCTCTGTTCCTGGTACCGATATTTTTCAATCATTTTTTTCGAAAAAATTCCATCGCCCAAGGATTTTTCACAATTCGAATTTTTTCGGTTAGCAAGGTTTCAGTTGATTTTTTGAGGAAAGGAAGGGTTCTACGAAAAAAATGAATTGAACATAAATTATAGAACGCAAAATTTTTTGCCTGTAAAGTCCAATTAGTTTTTTCTTAGGAAGTTTATCTTTCGAGATATTTTAGCTCGAAGTTCAAAGTTCAACTTTTTTTAAAATTGAAAATATCTCAAAAACTAAGCCTCCTAATGAAAAAACTAATTGGACTTGACAGGTAGGAAATTTGACGTTCTATAATTTATGTTCAATTCATTTTTTTCGTAGAACCTTTCCCTTTCTCAGAAAATCGTCTTGAAGTGTCACAGTTATCATAAAAAGTAGATAAGCCGTTGGACGAAAAATTCAAATTGTGAAAAATCCTTGGGTGATGGAATTTTTTCACATTTTTTCTCGTGATCATCGCGAAAACTACTATGGAAATCACCCGTCAAACCTGAAACAGCATTTTCCATGTCGACCTGTGTTGTTCCTGAACTTTAATTTTTCATGAAATATTGTTATTCGACTGTTTCTGTCAACTTCATGTTTGATTCCATTTTTTAAAAAATTATAACTAGCTTTTCCTGCTCACTTCACTTTTAGATACATTCTACAGGGTGTTCCACAAATCGTCTGCCAAACGTATTTTTTTGGGTATAACCGAGCACCACAAAAAAAAACTCGAGACGAACTTGTTGCCTATTTTGAAAATTAAAGGGGCAATCTGCTACTAAAAAATCACATTAAATTTTTGTCAATCATAGGAATGGATAATACTTTAAAAACTGAACAAAATTTCACTTCAGGACTTTTTGCTTATTTTTTATATTGAAAGGGATATAAAAAAATTGTTTGAAAAAATTCTCAAAAAATGAACTGATCAAGGGATGGAAATGGATAGTACACTGCATACGTTGAAAACTAAAGAAATTTTGTTCTGTTGACTTTTTGCCTAACATTGAAAACGAAGGGGCTAAGGGTCACTCGAAATAAATGGGCTTCAAAAAATGTTCAAATTTTCTCAATTTTCAATGACCTTTAGCCCATTCATTTCTGATGTTAGGCAAAAAGTCTACAGAACAAAATTTCTTCAGTTTTCAACATACTTTTCATTCCCTTGATCAGTTCATTTTCATTTGTGAAGTTTTTAAACAATTTTTTTATGGTCCCTTCAATATTAAAAATTGGCAAAAAGACATAAAGTAAAATTTTGTTCAGTTTTCAAAGTATTATCCATTCCATGATTGAAAAAAATTTAATGTGATTTTTTAGAAGCAGCATTTGCCCCTTCAATTTTCAAAATAGGCAACATGTTCATCTGGAGTTTTTTTTAGTGGTACCCGGGAGTGGTGGGATAAAATTCGAAAGAATTTATTGCGGGGGAAGGAGATGAATGGAAGAGGGCACTCAAACAATAAATGGTAAGCAGTTTTGTTTTCTTGTCGTGAGCATCGACAGTTCGGCGTATTAGTTTTTTTTAATTTGTGTAAAAATGATTGAAAATTACCGTGATTAGTGAAAATCTGAGCTGAATAATTGTTTTCTCCAAAAATTTAATATTGGTTAAAAATCCATAAAATCCGTTTCAAGAGTATTTTTTTGGTATTCGAAATTTTTACTCTATGAAATTTTTGTCCTGGTTTTGCTGGGGCCAAATTCATCGACGAATTGGAATAGGTACTACCTTTACAGGAGGAGAAAAAGCATACAATTTGAAAACGATTGAGATTTTTAAATTGAAAAAATATCAAAAGCTAGAGAGAAGGCGGATGTTTCTCCAAAGCTATGGGGAAAATTTCTGCGAATTTCGTTTGAAAATATCTGCTAAAATCCTGTGTTAGTTTAGGTCTCAGGTTACTCTATTGTTTCAAATCGCAGAAGAAAAGTCCTAAAAAGGTATAGAATTCTAGAGTTGAGACCCCAAAACTGCTATTACATTTTTGAGATAACAAGCAAACTCATTGCCGGGGTTCCCAAAGTTTTGAAATTTTGACCTTCGCCTCGAATTCTTTTTTGCGAATTACTACATTTCAGTAAATTGAGATAGAGGACTCGTTTTGGACTAGAAATACGCCGAATGCATTGGAGATTGAATGTTGTGCGATATTGATCCCATTTCAGTGGTTCCTCGCAAATCAGGTGTTCCCAAAGTGGAAATTTTAGTTTTTTCAAAGTAAACGTTTCAATTCCGAAGTACTTATGTTTGTGACGTTAATATACATTCAATTTAAAAAAATAGTTTATTTGAAAAAAGAAAGCTTACTTATTTATTCGTGTAGCAGGCATCGGACCGTGGTTACTTTAAAGTAACTTGGTTACTTTTTTCAAGCTCGGTTACTTTTAGTTACTTTTTTGACCAAAAGTTACTTTTTTCGCTCAACTCGCCAAAAAAAAAAAATGGCAAAACGAAATCATAAAATTTACATGCAAAATGTCTTTTTTGGACATACAAAATTAAATTTTTCAAATCTTCGCCCTCGCTTCGCTCGGGCATGAACAAAATCACAGTTTAATGAATTATTTGAGGCAATTATACGAAAAAAATGGTTTCCAATGCCTGTTTTAGGCATTGAAAATCCAATTTTTTCGAAGTTTCGCCCTCGCTTCGCTCGGGCATGAAAATTTTGTACTCTCCAAAGACAGATTTTGACGCCTACTGCTTAGATTTCTTATTATTTTGGAGTTTTGAGGCCAAAATAATTGGCATGGAAGTAAACTTAGAACTTTCCAAAAATTTATGAAAGTTCCATGAAAGTTCTGACTCACCCGATGAGAAATTCCTGGCTACGCCACTGATAAAACTCATTCTTAGATGAAATTTTTTTCTCTTTCTTCGGTAGTAAAATTACCGAGAAAAAACAAGTTTGAAAAAAATGGGGAGGAGGGGGTATTAATAATTTTTTAAAGGCGAAAAATTGAAAAATTGTCTACTTTTTCACGAAAAATTGGTTACTTTTTCACAAAAAATTGGTTACTTTTTTCAGAAAAAAAGTTACTAAAGTTACTATTTTTTTTCGAAATTTCGGTCCGATGCCTGGTGTAGGTAATTTAAATGATATTAAGTCATCGATCGGGGTTTTTGTTTTTTATGCGTAGTTTGTTAATGGCTCCTAATAATCATCGAGGCATTGGCTAACTAATGTTTTTCTGCATGTAGGAAAGTATTCCGCGTGTCTTGATAGTATTTTTTGATCCCATAATTGAGTGGATCCTGACTGAATGATGTTTCCAAAGTACTAATGATGTCTTCCGAATTTTCTCCTGTACGTTTTTTGAACATACTGTGGATTTATATGCTTAATTAATATTAATCGGTCTTCAAGTTGAAAAGAATTTTAAACAATTCAAAATTAGAGAAATTTTAGGATGTTCCTAGTGGGAAATTTTGAGAAAATGTGAAATTGCAATAAATATCGAGAAAATTTGAAATATGAAAAAATGTTTGAAATTTAACCGAATTTTGGACTTCGTTAAATTTCTACATTTTTTCCTAGATATTTCAATTTTTTTCGACATTTGATGCAATTTTGCAATTTCTTTATATTTTTTCCAGCTTCAAATTTTCTCCACATTTCCAACCTAGAATTTTCTGAAAAATATCTCCATCAATTTTGAATTTTTTGAAAATTCTCTTCAACTTGAGACCAATTGATATTAAGCATATAAATCCACAGTAAATCCGAAAACCGTACATATAAATGAGAAAAAGGACCTAATGTAGGTGTAAATGGAAAATAGTAATAAAATTACACCCAGGCTGTTAGTATTATTAATATCAGTTAGATGCCTTGGACTTATAGTTAATAAAGAATAAGTAAAATTAATTTATTTCTATTTTGTTATTTATACATACTCGTGGGTTCCAATGACGCCGGAGTTTCGAATACTATTCGCGCTTCGAGATATTCGCCAATAGTAGCGGGAGATGTTAAACTTGAATAATATTTGATGCATATGGAATAATAACACTTACCTTCGTTATAAAAAAATGTGTTGTCAGGAATTGTACGAACTTGGTTGAAATGAAACCAAAAAATCTTGATAAATTTGCACTTCACTTTGATGTACCTACGAAATAATTTCAGATTGATTTGCTTGTCTAGTCAGCTAAATCCCTTCGACACAGAATTTGATGAAATTATGAAGAGAAAATTTGTTCAATTTTGGAAGCATCATCTCTTCCCTTCATAAAAAAGGAAGTATTCCGATTACAACTTTTTTTTTTGAAAAGCCTATTTTTCCATTAAATTTAGAATGTGAACGGATCAATTTTCGTGAAATTTTGTTTCGTAAGGAATTTATTTCTTCTTCATCATCTAAAATTTATTACGATTTCTTGAGCTTTTTTTCCATTTTTCGTGTTTCTGAATTAATTTATTGATGGTCACGAACTGTTAACATGGAACTTTTTTCTGAACACCCTGTACCTATATTTTATTCTTGATTGTTTTAAAGAGTAAAATATCACCTCTATCGATACCAATTTTCAACTACACACGTTTTGTCTTCATTATCTTCACATCAATCGACTAGTTTTTCATCATCTCAAACATTTTCACGAAAGTCCTCCGACATAATTGCATCGCCAATACGCAATAAAACGGATCCAATAGCTTCACAAACGATTTAAAATGTTATTTAAGTTTTATTTAGTAACCCTGTACGATGGCTCGGACGAGTTATCGTACATCCGTGGAAAAGGAGCAGAAACTCTATTTAACGGACGACTGAAATTGGATTCGCGAACGATTTAATTTATTGAGGGTTAGGTTAGCATAAGAAAGGCGAAATGTCTCAAGATTCTTTTTTCCCCCCTCGTCTACCAATACGATATTTCTTATTTAATCATCTCGGCGAAATAACAATAGCGTTGCAGTTGATTTCTGTAGGTAGATGGGAATTATTCCGAACAGGAGGTGGCAGTTAGCGTATTAAATCCGACGCTACGAGTAAATAACAACTTGAGTAAACAGAAGAAAGAAATCAAAAAGAAATATTTTCGATGAAGCTTTTTTTTTCGCTTTCGCAGCATCGACGGATACGAAAATGAAAAAATACGATTTTTTCATTTCGTTTACTCATTTTTATTTATTTATTTAGTCGCTAGTGATGGCCAAAATGAGTCTGGTTCATTTCAATGAGATATTTCCCATTATGCGAAATTTTTTCACCTCCAGCTTCGAGGATAAGAAAGCTGTGTAAATTATGATAAAATTTGGCCGTACAAATTTACGCACTTAAATTCACACTTAGCCATTTAATATCGAATAAATTTCAAGGAATAATAGTAGGTGTTTATGTTGGTTCGGGTCTTTTATACGGCATCACCTAAGTATACGCGAGTATTATGGTATAGTCAGCCAACTTACCTACTTATGTTCCCGGCCTATGACTGTGCGAGTCGAAGGTACAGAGGTAGGCATTTTCTAAAGCATATTCGGCTTCCACGAACCGTTACGCGTATACCAAAGTGTAAACTTTGTTGTCAGTTTGCAAGATCTCTGTTTTGCAATTAGGAGATTACCGTTGAGTTGTTGATCGTGTTTAATTATAAAACGTTCGCCTCTTCCGATCTTTTATGCGAATTTATTACGCGCCATGTACAAGTACGCGTAAAGCTTTTACCGCCCTGAAATATGAGTAAATTTTCTCGAATAAACTTCGACCATTGATAATTCCGTTTCGCTTTTAGACGACGGAGACCTCCGTGCTTTTAATTATACGGGTAGACGTGTACAATTTTAGAGAGTGCTTTTCACCTGAGCTGCGTTTTTGTGTATTGGTGGTATCTTCGTTGTTTGTTGGATGGTTTGAAGGCGATTGTGTGGGTAGTTCTGTATCGAATTGAGACTGGAAGGTGGAAATTGTTTGAAATAAAATTAATCGCGAAGTATTCGGAAGAATGTCACGAGCCATGATTGAAGTTTTAAAACTGATCAAATTTCTTTCCAATGATTTCTCGTCTAATTCCAAAGGTGAAAGGTGCGATTGTCCTTTGCAAGGAGAAAGTTTTGAAAATTCTGAGAAAAAATTGAATATTAGTAACTAGTTGATTAATGGTACTAGAGAAACTAAACTAATTCTGTTCTGGTGATTTTTCACCTTCAATCAGAATTTAAGGAGCTTAGTAGCATTTGAAATGAAATTAATTCGAAATTTTTGAATATTCAGGGTGTCCATTCTCTGGAAAACCGGGAAAAGTCAGGGAATTTTCTCTGGAATTCTTCGAAAATCCAAAAAAAGGATAAATCATTTAGAAAAGTGTTTCTTTGCTTATTTTATTCTAAATTTTTCAAGAAATTTCACCCTCGCTCCGCTCGAGCCAAATTATTTCATCTTATATCTGATTTTTTTTATTCATAATTTTTTGTTGATCGTAATGTACAATAAATTTGACATTCAAAATGCATGTCTTTGTCCATCACTCTTTTATTCTACACAATTTGTTCAAAAATTAAAATCTCAAGTTTTTTAGAAACTTTTTGATGAGCTGTGATGATAAAATGTTGAAAAAAGGGAAGGGAATGGAATAGAATTCGAATTTATTGATCATGTTTTGGAAAACATGAATGAGAAAAAAGTGGTGAATTTTTATCTTTTGATGATCTTTTTTTGCAAATTTTCGCCAACGCTTCGCTCGGGCTCAGCACGATTTTTATATTTCCATAAAATGATTTATATTTCACCTCCTCATTGACTTTTATTTATTGGTACAAACTAAAATTTTTTCGGAGATTGTGTGAATTTAGAAATTCGAGGCATGTGTTTCTCTTGGGGGGGGGGGTGAAGAAATTTTTGAATTTTCAGCCCGAAAAATCCAAATTTTCATTCGCTTGATTTGATAGACACCCTGGCCTAATTTATTTCATTTTCAAAACTTAATTTTGCGTCGGAACTGTGGGTAATGAATTCGAATTTTCAAATTTTTGTGATGAGGGGGAGTTGGATGGGTTCAGAAATTTTCAGAATTGAATTTGAATCTTTTTTTGGTCCAAAGTGGTGCATCTAAAAATTTTGTAAAAAGTTCCTTGTGATTTTGAAAAAAAATGTCGATGTTTCGATGTATTTTGTATCATTCTTATGCAAAATTCGGAATGTAAGTACATCACGTGACCCCCCCCCCCCCCCGTTCAGAATATCATACTTGAAAGGTCTGGAAAAATTCGAAAAATTAGTCTGGAAAACCTGGAAAAGTCGGGGAAAATGATTCCTGGGATATAGTGGACACCTTGTTATTGAGATACATTATTATCATTTATGTTTGAGGTTGATGTTTGGTCGACAAGATTCACGTCTGACTCTGACTGATAAATACTGAAGAATTGGGACCAAGTGAGAGCTTGGAACGCAATCAGTGTGTTGAAACTATTTTCTAAAACAATTTTGCCCAATTTTTCTGAGAAAATGGCAGGCACATATTTAAAAAGTTGTCGAATAATATTGTTTTTCAACTCCCTAGAACTTGGGAGACTTCATAACCAGGTGAATTGGGATTTTAAAGATTCATCAGACGTTCGGGTACATTTTTTTTGGAAAATTTCGAATCTGAGTGTTACTACTTTTTTATGAAGAAAAATTCCCTTCAAATAACGAAAAATAGAATTCAACGAAGTTTCAAAAAATTCCCACTTAAGGGTTTGACATTTTTGGAAAATTTCAAATTACCAAGTTCTGAAGTATGCAAGCTCTGGAGGGTTGAAAAAAATGATTTCCAAAAATTGAATTTAATTTTTCGGTTTTTTGTGTGGATCTACGTCAATCGAAATTCTGTAACGATCAAATTTCTGCTCGGAGCAAAGTTTTTAGACGTTTCCAAAAAGCAGCTGTGAGGCTTTTGCAAAGAAATACCATTTTATGAAGGTTAGTAATTTTTTCTCAGTGACGCCTCGTCATATGGTATGATAATTCTAGGGTGTGTCTTGAATCGAATTTTCAAATTTCGGGGTCTCACTTTCTGAGGTAGTTCATTTTACTCTAAAAATGGATTCCCAAAATTTTAACCCTCCCTACTTCAACTTGGGACTCTGCACTAAACCCCTATTTTATTGTGGGATTTAACATAGCATGATAAAAAAATTAATGGGGGGGGGGGGAATGCTAAGTTTCTAAGTGTTAAATGTTACGTGAAAATATGAAAATATGACTCAATTTTCATTTGGGGGGGGGGGATACTAAGTTTCTAAATGTTTAATGTAACTTGAAAAATATGAAAATATGACTCAATTATCATTTTTAGAGATAAACTTTGGACCCGAAGAATTATCCTAGGAGGATTCAAAAGGCTCTCAAATTTGGTTCAAATGATTAAAATGCACTATTTGAGCCCCCCTCCCCCGAACTCCCGTAGGATAATTTTTGAGTTTAAAATTCATCAGTGAAAATCAAAATTGAATCATACGATATAATGTACTCACTATTCATTTACGTAAGCTTAAAGATTTTCTTTCTGATATTTCAAAACCTATCTTATGTGTTTCATGAATTCAAAATCAAATTGACAAAATTTGATTTTTTTTCAACATCGCATTATTTTATTATCTGATTATCTTTTTATCTGATTTTCAGATGCGATTCTCACAGTCGTATAATTAGGTGAGTTTTGGTTTATGTACCTATACGTACCTATGTATTTTGAATAATTATCTAAACTATGTTTGTTGCATTCTTTTGCTTTGTAGCCGTAGACTGGGATTTTTTTTGAGTTGCATTTCATTGATGTACTTTGAAGATTGGTAGTTTTTTTCTTAGTCCGTATAGTTTTAAAATTTTACAAAGCGATAACAAACTGATAGAAAATATTAATATTAACATCGCGAAACGTATTTTCACAATTTTTTCGCTTTCTGAGGCATTTTTTCAATAACTTTGTAAGAGAGTGTCACGTTTACTGCAGTTTCAATTTTCAAAACTTTTTTCAGGATTTACTCAAATTACATTTTTCGAGTTTTAAATGAATGCAATACCTCCTCTTGATTGGAATTTTTGTTGAATTATTCTGAGCAATGTGAAAAAAACCCTCGAAAAACATCATTCTTCGAGTATTTCCTGGGAAGATCCATTTTATCTAAAAATCGCTCTAGGTAGTCTAATTAGTCAGAAATATTCAAAAGAACAACTTTTATTGAAATTTTGAAAACATTTTTTGAGAATTTTGCATAGAAAGATCCTTGGGCGAAATTTTGAAATTTTCCCAAACAATGCGCACGTTTTTAGAGTCTTTAAATATAACTTTTTATCAAAGTTCATCTAAAAAATTTGAAAAAATTTACAATTCGTTTTATTGGATACGAAGTTGTATTTCTCATCAACGTAGATAAAAGAGCTTTATTTGTCTCCATTTTTTCATAGTACCGAGGGAAAACCTCCAGCGAATCTAATGCTTATAACAGAAAAGTGAGAAAAATCATGAAGTTGCCATTTTCGCTGCGTTTGTAAAATTGAAATCAAATCAACCTTAAACGGTCTTTTATTGGGATGAATTTGGTTTCCCAATCTGCTTAACCGGATTTACTGGAGCTGACATATTTTACTATTACTATTGGAATTCAATACATTTTTGAAGTAATAATTATGAAAAATTCGTCCGATTCTTGAAAGTAATTTGTGTTCTTCACGTTGCTGACCATGTGTTTCTGAGTTATCAATTTTATTGTATTGAAACACACTCAGATTGGCAAGAATTTTTCCCCATTTTTTCAATTTCGCGAACAAATGCTCTCAACATATTTTGAGTGAATTTATGTATTAAAACGAAATCGAAGCCATTGTCAAATAAAAGCTTACTTACTTACTTTATTGGCAAAGTCCAGTTCGAATACCTTCGAAAATTCAGAACCGGGAAAAGTCGGGGAATTTTAGTGGTTTGAAAAAGTTGTGGAATTTTGGAATTTTCTCTGAAACTTTTTGAAAATCCAAAAAAAGGATAAATTATTTAGAAAAGTGTTTCTTTGCTTATTTTATTATAAATTATCAAAAAATTTTGCTCTCACTCCGCTTGGGCCGAATTATTGGGCTCATCTTTTATCTGAATTTTATTCATCATGTTTTGTTGACCATAATGTACAATAAAATTGATATTCAAAATGCATGTCTTTACCCATTAAGTTGTATGAATTATTGAAAAAAAATTCCCCTCGCTACACTCGGAATAATTTACTCTCTTTTTTTCTACACAATTTGTTTAAAATCTTGAATTTTTTTGAAACTTACTTTTTAATGAGTTGTGATGAAGAAATGCAATGATGCCCTTGACCACGATGTTGAAAAAAGGGAAGGGAATAGAACAGAATTCGATATTATTCACAATGTTTTGGAAAACATCAATGAGGGAAAAGTGGCGAATTTTTATCTTTTGAAGATCTTTTTTCACAAAAAATTTTGCCCTCGCTTCGCTCCGGCTTTACATGATTTATATGTTTCCATAAAATGATTTATATTTCACCTCCTCATTGACTTTTTTCATTTATTAGTGCAAACTAAAAAATGGCTGGACTGTGTGAATTTATAAATTTGAGGCATGTGTTTCTCATTTTTTGGGGGAAGAATGTGAAATTTTTTTGAATTTTCAGCCCGGAAAAATCCGAATTTTCATTCGCTTGATGATTTGGTAGATACCCTGGCATAATTTTTTTTTCAAAACCTAATTTTGCGTTGGAATACTTAGTTTTTCCTTTTTGTTTTACTTTTTTTTTTGTAGGTAATAAATTGAAATTTTCAAATTTTGTGGTGAGGGGGATTTTGGTGGATTTAAAAATTTTCAGAATTGAATTTAAATCTTTTTTTGGCCCGAAGAGAACCATCTAAAGATCTCGTAAAAAGGGTCTTGTGATTTTGAAAAAAAAATCATTAGACCCCCATGCATTTTTCATAAGAATGACACAAAAATTATTTCTGAATGTATAGTGAACACGGTTTGTGAGTGGAACTAATGGAGCTGACATAATTTACTATCAGAATTCGATACATTTTTGAGGTAATAGTATGTAGGAAAAATTTGCTCGATTATTGAAAGTAATTTGTGTTCTTTACTTTGCTAATCGTGTGCTTCAGAGTTCGCGAACAAATGTCCTCTAGCATGTTTTGAGTAAATTTTCGTAATAAAGCGAAATCGATGCCGTTGTCAAATAAAACCTTACTTACTTTATTGGCTGATCAGTCCAATAAAATAATTCTGTTCTGCTATTATAATATTATTCCAGGGACCGAAAGGTGGGGGTGGTTAGTTTGCTTTGGTAACGCTTTTTATTGGAATTGAACTGAGAACAAGTTGCATCCAACTGATGATTTTTCTTTGAAAAGTTGTACGTTCGGTATCTGTGAGAAGATCCAAAGATACTCCCAGATCTATGGCGTTTGCAGTTTTAATTGCGACAATTCTTACGCCAGATTTCACGTTCATTTTTTGAAAATTTGAAGTAAAAAATCATCTTGCGGCGATTTTTGGCAGCGATATGAAAAATCACTTCAGAGGAAACAAATATCAATTTCTCAAACTTTTTGATAAAGTTGACGGACAGGAGTCTCTTTCCTTCGCCACTGACATCATCCAATACAAAATCTTGCCTCACTTTCTCTCCCCATCCAACCTAATAAAAAAATCTCTTCCTTCACCTCCTCGTAGTCCATTCTCCCTCACAAAAACATAGTGTAACACTTATACCCTCGGACATTTACCCGAATCAATTTATCCAACCAGGCTTCCCTTCGTATATGCTCTGGATAGAAAAATCAGCCAAAATTGCTCGACGGTTCTTATTCGTCGGTATTTTTCGCTTGTAACATCAATTATTTTCACTGCTGCTGGCTTAATCAATCAATTGTTGTCAGTCCACGACATAGAGAAAACTGTTGCTCGTAAAACGTTATAGTTGCTTTTTATCGATCACCTTTTTTTTCTCTCTCCTTTACGAACCACATCGGCGGTCAAGTTTAAAAGTTGAATTTTTTGCACCGCCAGATATTTGTAAAATTGGCACTACGTCGAACGTATAAGATAGAGATGCCGAAGCGAACGAATGATATGTGCAAAAACCTCTCCCTGTAATAGCGTCTCGCTTTTTACTGCTGCGGCCAGAAGTACATATTATTTTTTTATTCCCCCTTTTTATGGATACTTTTAACTATAACAATGGTCGGAATAAAATTTTATTCTGTGTAAACTTGGTCGGTTACGTAGCTCGCCGCAACATATACTTAGTCTGCGTGTACCCTTTTGCCAGCCCGAACACGGGTAATATAAGGAAAGTAGTTCCTGCTTTTAGATAAGTAAAATGCTCTAAACGACTAAACTTTAATAAGTCGTTACATTAGAATACCTGAATGAGATAACGGTGTTCGGTACGTTTTACAGGTTGTTTTTGTCGTTCGTTTGGTTTTTTTTCCTCCATTGAAAATCCCTTTCGCGAATGGAAATTATTCTATGGGAGGGAATCTGTTTTTAATTTGATCAGATTATTGTTTGAAATTTTATCCGGTGTTTCAACTGTTTCGGAATTATCGAGAATCTAATTTCTAGATTTTGATTATTTTTCTGCAGTTTTTTTTTTAAAATTGACTTGGTTTTGATGGGAAGGTATTTTAAGCTTCGAAGTATGAACCTTCTGTATTCTGGTTGACCACTTTGTAGACGTCATGTTGTTTCATTAGCCTGGTTGTAATTGTATTAAGCGACTTTTAACGTATTTAAAAAGTTTACGACACGGGACACGAAACGATGCTTATTGTACAATGCTCGCGTTATTGGTTTTCGCTAAGTTCATTTCTTATTCGTAAAGTTTCTTAATTTAAAAAGCATCAAGTTCATTTACGCTTGTTAATTATTTACCACACAATACTTCTTTTTCGGGTCGTCTTTATGGGCGAGAAAATTTTACTAATTTAGCTCGAACCGAATGATTTACCGCGGGTTCGTTGTCATTGGTAAGTATAATTTTTTATCTTTGTGAAAATTGAGAATTTACTTACTATTTTGGGGAAACAGGTTTCTCATTTTTTTTTTAGTTATTTCTATTTCGGATAATTTCACTGAAAATCAGTGATTTTTCAGTTTGAAATTACTGATTTGTTTGTCAAACTGGGAAATGACGGAGACATCAGTGATTTTTGACTGAATAAATTCAATGAAAAAATCGCTAATTCTCAGTGAAATTTAGTTCATTGAATAAAATATGCAGAATTTGATCGGGATTTCACCGATTCAGATTTAAAGATAGGAGTGTAGGGAGATGGGAGTCCCAATACATTGATATCTTAAGCAATATTCGGTTTTAAGTACTCCGAAAAATGATGTTTACACGAAATGAAATAATCTTCGATTTTAGCGAAGAAATACAGTGGTCTTCCCTCGTGAGGAACAAAGCGAAACATAATTTTAAAAAGTGGTGAGTCGCTTGGTTGGTTTGCAAAGTAAACAAGAAAAGATTAAAAATTTGTCGCCCTAGAGACCAGATAAAATAATAATAGAAAAAGGGATAAGGATGGAATATTTTGGGGATGCTGTATCGAACTTTAAATTTTCAACAGTAATCAGAATTTTCAAAAAATCGTTTTTACGACTTCTTTAGCAGGTTTTCAGAGTGTCTAACAACTCCTGTTCGTCCTGTTTGTACTGTTTTGGGCTGAGTGGTCTTGTTTGTCCTGTTTTTGTGCTGTTTTGGGGCTTTTTCAGTGAAAAGTCCTGTTTTGTAACAATTTTGAAATTCCACCCGCCAAAATAGAAAAAAAATTTAAATAAATGATCGTAATTGAAAAAAAATTAAAAAATAGCTAATTTTTTTGGAACTCTTTTTTTAGTATTACTATCTAATGTTTGTTCTTGTTTTTTATATACAGGATAAGATTTGTTTTTATTCTATCTTCCTTGTCCTTGAATTTTTAAAATAAATTTTTTGCTCATTTCTAACAATTATTGAAAAAATTCGTTTCAATTTTTTTTTGCCAGAATAGGATTTTTTGGGGGGGGGGGGGGTGGTACAAAATCGATCAGAACCGATTTTTTAAAGGTCCTGTTGAAGGTCCTGTTTGTCGTGTTTTGGGGTTTTGAAATTTTGTTAGACACCCTGATAGTGCTTCTTTCAACTCATTTTGGCGAGGGGCGTTGTGAAATAGTGGAGAATTATCTAACTCCAACTAAATCTTTTTCACAGCTCAGAAAACACAAACCACAGAAATGGTTTGGATAAGTCAGAATGCCGATTCAGTGTTGCCACTGTCTGAGAAGTAAATCTCCCACTACAAATGCCCCACGGAATCGACTTCGACGAAAATTTCGAAACTGCTCGGTGAGAATCAGTAGAGAGGGATTGGCCTTCCCAGACGGGTGCCCCACGGAATCGGCTGAGCCGAAGGTGAATTTTGAAAGCTCAAAGACTAAGAATCAAAAAAAAATTTTGAAGCCAAGAAATATTAATTTCAGGCGGTCAGGGGTGGTGCGAGGAACATGGTAAGGGATGAAAGAGGTTATTTTCCATGGAAATAACAATGGTGGTAGGACTAAGTAATTAAGTAGAGTGAAACAGGAAAAAACATACCTGAATTTTGACCCAGTTCACAGGGATGGTTTGTTTGGAGTTGGAAACTTGCCATAAAAAATTTCAGCGCCTTAGCTCAAGGTGGGGTGAAGCCAGGGGTTCATAAAATAGGGTCGTTTTTGAAAAATTCACAGTTTTTCTTTGGTAAACTCCAGCTAAAATGATGTAGGCAAGAGGGAAGGTACGCTAAAAAAGTACAATTTGACGTACTTAAACTATTTTGATATAAAAAATGAAAAATTTTGCATTTCAGTGCTGCCATTACGATAGTAAAAATAAATTTTTGTAATAAAAATTGGAAAATGTGAGCAAAAAAATATTTTTCAAGTTGGAACCACAAAAATGAAGAATTGTCAATTTTTCATTTCAAAAATAGTTTTTACGTCAATTTTTTAATGTTGGTTAATTTTGGTGACCAGACGAACGTCATTTCATTTTTTAGATAACATAAAACCACAATTTTTTAACGATCTGTAACTTTTGAATTCGCAGAGGAAATCCTAAAAGTGGTTTCGAATCAAGGCGCCAATGGCTCGAGGAGGTGTAGTAACTCAAATTGTACTTTTTCAGCGCCCCTTCCTCCCTTTTCTACGTCGTTTTAGTTGGAGTTTACCAAAGAAAAGCTGAATTTTTCAAAAACGACCCTATTTTATGAACCCCTGGCTTCACCCCACTTTGAACTAAAACGGTGAAATTTTTTATGGTGGGTTCCCAACTCCAAACAAATCATCCCTGTGAACTGGGTCAAAATTCAGGGTATGTTTTTTCTTGTTTCACTCTAATCAATTACTTAGTCCTACCATCATTGTTATTTCCATGAAAAATAACCTCTTTCATCCCTTACCATGGTCCTCGCACCACCCCTGACCGCCTGTGAAAACTGAGGGATGTCTTTTATTGAAAATTCAATGTAAAATAATTTCATTTCCTATGATTTTTCTCTAAAAATACCGTATAACCTCGTAAAATGAAAGAAATCGTGAATTTTGAAAAATCATTATTTTCAACACTTCAGAAATGGCCTAAAAATGAAAATTTTCGAAAAAGTTTCTTAGTACTTCTATAGGAAATTTAAAGCAGAAAAAACGTTTGCTCTTGAGATTTTTTGATTTAAGCTGTTGTTTCGGCACAAAACGTGAAAAACTGGTTTTGAGGGTGGTTTTTACCCTATTGCGGAGGTAGCCGGACACTTGTGGGGTGCAAGTATTAGTATGTTGTTTGGGAGGTCATGCTACATAAATAATGTGATTTCAACTACGCAAGAATTTTTTGGAGGTTCAAACCTAAAATGACTGGGCTATATTGGGTAAGATTTGTTTGTATTCTATGTACCTTCTTTATTCTTGAATTTTAAAAATAAATTTACACTCATTTCTAACAATTATTGAATTTTTTTTTTTCAAAAATGTTTTCATAATAGGTTTATTTTTTTCGGGGGGGGGGGGTACAAAATTTATCAGTACCTATTTTCAAAAGGTACTGTTGAAGGTCCTGTTTTGGAGCTTGGCATGTTTGTTAGACACTCTGGAGGTTAACACTCCCACTTTTCTTCTCTCAGCGGAAGCTTCGAGGTGTGGAGGGCTTTTACCTCGTATACCATTTTACCAATTTTTAGCGACGCGACGTTCCTAGGACTAGGGAGTTCATCGTGCTCCGGGAGGTAATTCGGATTTGTCAACTTCTCCACCAGATATTTTGCAATAAAACGACCATTTCCCAGTGTGAATGTGACTTGGTCTTCTTTTACCGATGGTTTTCGGAGAGCTTGGTCCCTAATAAAACCTCCTCCGTATCCATTGTGCATAGGCGCTTGTTGGTTTTTCCCTTGTTGATTGATATTCGAGCGAACGATGATCGTTATGTAAATTGAAGTGATTCTCACGCTTGATGCTGGAGTTTCGTCTTCATTATTCGGCTTTGTCGGTTTCTTTAGTTGCCGACATTTTTCGGGATAGGCTCTGATTTTGCCGAGAAAATTTATTCTTGAAAAACCCAAACATTTGTTTGGTTCGATTTCCAGTTTTGAGTGAGCAATTGAAATTTCATGAAAATCGAAGAATCTTTTAATTCGTGATTTACAACTTTTCAATCCCCAAAGGTGATTTCCAATTTCAAACTCAATTAGGTCAAGAAGATGTGGAAACTCAAATTCATCTCCTCTGTGCGTGATAAAGATATCACGCCGGTAGAACTATCCGAAAATGACGAAAAACTGATTTTTTTCATAAGTAGCGCCAGTTCGAAGGCCTCCGGCTCCGTCCTCGATCGGGCTACGACCTCAAATTTTTCCTGGGTAGTTTTCCGCTCAATTTAAACTACTTTGTTAAAATTCAAAATGCATTTTTTTTGAGACATTCTGATGAGTATATTTAGATGAGAAAAAAAAGTGAAAATACTGTCTAAAATTAACAACAAGAAATGATCCCTTCCCTTTCTTTGACTTTTTGTGTTTTCTGTCGTTCAAGGGAAGATCTCTGTTTCTTTGATATACTTGAAGAAATACCATCAAATCACAAAAAAATATCTTCCACCTCACTTCATCTCCAATACCCTCGATTTCTCGACGATATCAATTTATATCCAAAACACCATCGTCCGAACCAGTTACATTCTCAGTACCTATCTATTCACTTAAGCTAGTGTCGTCTAGAAGTACCATATGGCTGAGTCCATTAAACCAGACTTTTTACTGCGATTGTTCGGGTAATTCGGCATAGGTACATGGTCTTTGAAAGCATCAGAAAACAGGTATATCTATATTAAAGTGTGAATTACATATAAAGATATTTCGTGCGACAACCGAATGGGAAATAGATTTGCAGTGCTAGCTAACGTTATTTATTACACAGACCTTTAACATATGTAGGTAAACTGCGCGATATTCGACGATGACCACCCACGATAATCGGGAACGCTGGATTATTTTCATTCATTAATAAGAAATCCCTTTTCGATATGTAACGGTATGTTATGGCCCTGACGCTACAAATCTTTTTTATTTGACGTGCGTTTTTCAAAAACGAAAGAAAAAGATTGGAAAAAACTAACGCCAGAATTTCATTATGTTGTAAGAGTAGAGTATACCGAACAGGTTGCTGATGTTTGAATTGGTTTTTAAATTATGAATGGCGAGTATACTTCGATACTTGCATCTGGATTTAGATACTCATGTGAAGTTATCGATTTATATCATTTTTGCGTAATAAGTGTCAGTTTTGAAAATCAAAGAAACGAAATCTATTACAGTTGATAAATATGTACTTGCATCTGATGGTGTTCGTCAACAGAGTGACCAACAAAATTCTCTTTAAAAAATAACAATCTGAATGCAAAAAAGTTTTCAAAATGAGGTTTACACTTTTACAGAACAAAATTACTTACAATGAACCTAATCTTTTTTGTTCGCTAACCGCTAGTTTTTGGAAAACATGTTGAAAGAATCCCAGGGAAAAATTTTCAGGCATGAGCAGATCTGGTGATCATGAATCATGATCATGTATGGCCAGATCTATTCATTCGGGTGGGACGAAAAACCCAAATTTTCGATTTTTGAAAAGTTCTCCCGTGGAAAAGTTGTTGACTGCAGGAGAGACTAGAAAAATAAAATAAAAAAAATTAAAAATTGGTTAAAATTAATTTCAGAGCTTATTTATGTGTAGTGACTAGACCAAAAAGCACTTTTTTTTTGAAAACATTAGTGTTTTTTTTAACTTTTTTCAATTCGTCTTCATAAATCAAAGAAATAGGAGCAATTTAAAAAAGCTACAAAACATGGATTTTTTCAAAAAAATAGTGCTTTTTGGTTTAGATAGTCACCAAATAAGCTCTAAAATTGATAATAATAAATTTTGACTTTTTTTTCGCAATTTTCTAAAAAATTTGAAACTATTGAATTTTTGACAATTTCCGAAGAACTGAAGGTTCTTGCGCGATCGGAAGATATGAATCGATTTTGAAATTTTTTATATTATTTTATTTTTCTAGACTCCTCAGCCAACAACTTCTGCGCGGGATAACTTTTCTAAAATCTAAAATTTTGATTTTTCGACCCACCCTACTATTAATGCATAAAATTTGGCCACTCATGAGCAGACCTGAAGACCTGAGCAGGCTTGGCTTTTAACAATGGAAATATAATTATACTGTATATTCCAAACCCTTTTTTTTTATTGGCCTGCTCATGCCTGATCAGCTATGATTATACCTACTCAAACTCGGTCATTTTTCAGACCTGTTCATGCCTGACGATTTTTCTCTGGGATGGAAAACTGCTTTGAATGTGATTTTTGGAAAAATGTCATAATTCAACACTTTTCATCCACGCTCCTACCTACTTTGTCAATTTTTACTACGTTTAAGTATAAAAAGAAATTAATTTAAATTAAATATAAAAAGCATAATATTTAAAATTACATTCTTAGGTATGTAAAAAATTTATTACACTGATAAGAAATAATAAATTTGAAAGTTTTTAAAATTTTGTTTAAAATGATTACCTGTAGAATCCTACAAAAATAGGTATACTTAGATTCGAGAAAAATTGATTTTTCATATTTTATAACTTCAGTTAATTAGATTAGATTCAGCATACCTATCAAAGAATGCGAAATCGACGAATCACTAACTGAACGCAGCCTCTAGAGTTCCTGAAATAGTAGAAAAATCAACTTTTCCCTCTATTTTCAATTTCAATCAATTCATTTTTCGAATGAAAGCGGACGGCGGCGGAAGCAAATCGGAAACTTCCTCGATGTTAAAAGCCATCAGTTCAGGCATGTCCCATGCATGAGGTGGCTGCATTTTTTTGGGCATCTATAATCTCTGGATCTTCACGAGAGGTGCATAGATGGAGGGCGCCAAAATGATGTCGAAACAAATTCGATACCCTATGCACCTTGCTGTCGGCGGAGGTGTCTCTTCTTGGCTCTTCAAAGTTGCCAATAAGAACTCGACGATTGGATTCTCATTGCGAGAGGCGATTGAGGTGGGGTGGAACTTTCAAACAATTTTCTCCGCCAATTAATTATCGGAGCGCGTTTGAATCTCGTTTGTATTGCGACCACCAGAAATTCAGCAAGCACAGAGCACCCAACTATACGAAAAGTCTGAACATAGCAGCAATGCAGCAGCTCTGATTGCTTTGGGTGCAGGAATTGAATGCTGTGGCAGAGCTGCTACGCCACCAACACTGATCACTCGTGAAATTGAAACGTGATGAAATGATATTTTGAACTGTGGATACTCGAAACCTCCGTTGAGTTTCATTTGCATTGGGTTTAGGTCGTTTATCATCTATGATATCTAATAACCCATATTCTTCAAGTTCTCTACGAAGCCTAGTAAACCAATTTTTGTATAATACTTGGTCAGATAACGAATATGTTGGTGCCTGGAATCGATTGACAGTTTAATGAGGTTGCACCTTCTCAGCAGTAATCAAATTTCCAAAAGCTTCGAATTCACTACCCAGTACCCACACAAGTCTGCTCGAATTTCAGCTCCATAGGCGTGACTGCCGGGTGTGCCTTGGCACATCCTACTTTCCCCAGATTTTTCAATTTTTTTTCTCCAGTGACAATTTTTTTGGTAAAATTTGCTAATATGTGTCCTGGTAGCATATCTTTTTTTCAAGAAAATTTTCAATACTTAAACTACATATTTTGTGAAACATTTCAGAAAAATTTCTGGTGTTGGAAATACTTAAGAGTTGAGGATAGGTAATTTAAAAAAAATTGGGAGTTGGAATTTGAAAAAAATTCAGAGTTGAAAGAAATTTTTGAGAAAAAGTGAGATTCAACTCGTACCTACCCCGAAAAAAATGGGAATCTATTCGCCAATTCTTTCACTTGGGTATTTCGTCGGGAATAAACTCACCTATAGTCCAATTTCTTGAGAAATTATTATTTTTTGGGGGAAACCTTGCAATTTTTATGATATTATGGAAATTTCATAAAATTTTCTGATTTGTAAAGATTCTTTCTTTTTAAGAAAATTGTCCATGTTTTGGGAAATTCTTCAAATTTTTGGAAAATCGTTCAGGCTGTGGAAAAAAGTCGCTCTACTTTTGGAAAATTATGCGAAGTTTTGAATAATTTCCCAGTTTTTGCAAGTTATGGAAAAGTCATTCCACCTCGAGTACACCCATCTCTGAAAATTTAGATAACGTTGAATGCACTAATTTACATTCTTCTAATGGGATATTTTTTATCACGTTGTGAAAAAGTACTCCAGTCATATTTTTCGATGAACAGTCACTCGGTGAATTTTCATTTCAAAAATTCGCCAAAATTTGAAAAATGAACTTCAGCATCTGAAATTTTGCATATAAGGTTCTTTTATGATGTACTTTCAATTTATTTTTGTTTGGGCTCAAAATTTTACTTTGAGTTGGAATATCTAAAATTTCTGGAGCTGAAGTTCATTTTTCGAATTTTGGATAAATTTTGAAATTTCAAAATTGCCTCATCGCCCATCAAAAAATAAAAATTTGATCCATTCAATGAAAAAAAATTAATTTTAATTTCGATTTTTATTCAGTACCTATTATTTATTATTTTGATTAAAATTTTTTGGACATAGGTAGACATTTATTTTATTTTATTGGAGGACCCAAAAGTTTTGGCACACCCCACTCAGAAGGTCCAGTCACGCCTATGTTCAGCTCGGACCTCTTTGCACAAATCTTCTTCCATCTTTCTTGAGCAATTCGGCTCTCTTTTTCTTTTTAGCCAATTACTTTGTAGGGATGCTATCCGCATCCACTATTTTTCTAATACTGGGTTTGGTTTTGATTTTCTTTTTTTTTCATTTTTTTTTCTAGATGGACAAATCGAATACATGATTATTATTTTTTAGTAATTTTTTTATTGTTTAAATGAACAAAATTGTCACTGACTGAGTTTAACTCTCACGTATACTTTAAATAGAAACATGTTTATAAAATTTTTATCAAAAACAAATTTAGGTTCAGGTTTCATAATGAATCAATAGGTATTTTTCCTCGAAAAGATGATTTTCTGCTCAGGGTGCGAATAAATGTGCTTTCTTTTTGAGAATGGTAATCTATTCGCCTTGATGTTATTAAAATAGAGATTTCAACGAATTTCTCAAAGCAGCATCATTATACATTTCAACATTTTCTCGAGACAATATTCATGATAAATAATGTCTACACTTAGAAGAATACCCTGATAAGGTCGTGCATTTTTTCTTTTCGAATGCCTTCCGGGCCAATGCCTGCGACATTGAATCCAAAAAACTTGCAAATCGTTTCGTACTTTTGATGTCATCTCAAGTAATTACGATGATCGTATAAGTCACCAACTCCTACAAACGAAAACAATTTCTAAAATGATTGAATAAAAATGATACAATTTTTAATAAATCTTATTTCAAGATAAAACGACTGATCACTTCATAGATCTTAGAAAAAAAGAAAAAAATGTACAAAAAATATATCAATAGTATCACAACAATTTAATGAAAGTCAAAAAGCAGTAAAATAATTATAAAAATCCACGAATGAAACGTGATCCTTGTCGATTCTCATCCTGATCCATTCACATGTCAATATAAATATTTCTTTTTACGTGTACAGGTTTGACATTATAAATATTGAAATGAAAACCGATCGAAATTAAGGTAGTTTCGCTAATACCCAAACAAAATCGGATACAAAGAGACCAAATTAGCGTCGAAGAATCGCGGTTGTGGAAAATGTGTCTTTATGTGTTTCTTGAGGTGATCCTTTCGGCCAAATCGTTTACCGCATTGGTCGCAGGGAAAGGGACGTAAACCGGTGTGAATCCTTTTGTGTCTGGTCAATTCTTCGTTTCTAGTGAAACTTTTGCCGCATTTTTCTGAATCACATTTAAAAGGTCTTTCACCTGTTCGTGTGAAACAGACAAAACAGTATGTGGTGAGTCGAATGACAAGACACGACGTTCCAGTATCATTATGATTAATTTACCTCCCTTCCTTTTCTCCTCTACACCATTCATTGCAAAATGTCGAGACTTGCGTTATAAATTTTGAGTGAATTTTTTTAAATGCAGAAACGATGTGAAACGCGTATAAAAACAGACATATTTGGCAAATGATTCGGAGAAATTATCTTCAATTTTTATGCACGTACGTGGAAAAAACGTTCATGATTTATTCGCTTCACACATTGACGACTCGAGAGTATTTATCAAACCACCCTTATCATTCCTCCCCCCACCTTTTTTCCATTATCCAGCAGTGTAGGTACTGCAAATAGCAAGCAGTTTTCCCCTCAACTATTTTTCTTTCGATTCGAAATTTTCATTTGATTTGGAAAAAATCATAGCAGAATTGGGAACATTTTTCACTGACCGAATTCGAAATAACTAATATGTTCGTTTTCGAAACGAAACTAGAGACCGCAGTGTAGTACATAAAAGGACACAGAAAAAAATGCTTACAGAAGCTTAACGAACGGTACTTCACGCAGCAGCGAAAAAGATCAAAATGACATTGTACAAACGGAGGGAATCTCGTACATCGTCGAAATCAAGCATACCAGACAAGCGATGCCTGAGCATAAATTCAGACAATTCGTTCAAAAATTAAATTCTTTATCCGAAAAAGAAGTCATCACAATGGGCAATAATTTTTGGGCCTAATACGAAAATATATCGAAAGTACATCTAAAAACAACCTCAAATCCAAAATTTCAGGTGCAAAGGTTCATTTTTCGAATTTTTACGAATTTTTTAAAAATCAAAAATTTCCTATTTCTATAGTTCTGCGAAAATGGAATATACGAAAATTTGGTCAAATCAAAGTAAAAAAACTTAAATTTCGTGCACAACGTATTTTCGACCTTCCAAATCTATTGGAAGCGGTTTCAAAAGCCTTCAGAAAATTTTTGGAATTTTCCTTCTTGAAAAAAACGCATGCCTCAAATTTATAAATTCGCACAATTCCCTGCGATTTTTTGGTTTGTACCAAATAAATGAAAAATTCAACGAAGAGGTGAAATATAAATCGTGTTAAGCCCAACTTTTTTTGTTAATTTGATCCGGCAATGAAAATTCTTTAAAAGTGTGTTTTGATCGATCTAGTAGGTCACCAATGTAGGTGCTTGAGTTCGTATAAAATATTTTTATGATTTTTGTTCTACGCTGGAAAATTCCAATGTTTCCTGAAAGTAACAGAACGTTTCAGAACCACTTCTGATCGTTTCTTGCATTTTTGCAGGGCCATAAGGGGGAAGGGGGTAATTTCGAATTTCCTGAAATTCGCCGAAATTCGAAAAATTATATCTAGTAGATACCTGAAATTCTAAATGGAGGATTATGTTTAAAATGTACTTTCAATATACTTTTGTTTTAATTCAAATTTTTTTTATGATTGAGGTACCTCTTTTGTGAGTGAATTTTGAAAAAATCAGGAAGAAATATTTACTTTTATGGTTGGCACAGAATAAAATATGAGGTTTTTCGAAATTTCATCAAAAACACACATCTTGAGATGTAATTAATGAAATTCTATTTTATAAAAAAAGAAAGTTTACCTAAATTGTGAGTGAAAAAGTCAGGTAATTGTGACCGAAGAGCGACCTTAACGTAGTCAATTACTAGGGATTTTCAGTGGCAACCACCCCAACCCTCATAAAGAATTTGAAATTTTGAAATTATTTCAATTTTAAATGAGTAAGCTAATAGAAATTTACAATTTAGAAACTGAAGAATAACCAGTTCATATCTTACTTCCTTGCTTCTCGATTTTTTTTAAACATTAAAAATATATATTGGAAAGAAATACCTGTATCTAATGTGACCTACCTCCGAACGAAATGAAAAAATCAACTCAAATGTCACGTACAAGGATTCCACTATTTTTTCAATTTAATCTTTCCAAAAATCACCTTTGAATTTTATTTTGAAAATTTGTCTCATTTTTATCTGAATATGTGACCTGTGCCAAAAATTTTATGGTTTTTGACTTTTCGCCGGATTTGGGTTCTAAAAAGGGTTAAAATTCATTTGAGGTGGGTTAGAAGCCTTGAAACAGAATTTCAGTTCGAAAAAATCGACATTTTAGTGAAAAAACGTGATAAAAAAACACACTTTACATGTAAATAATAACGGTTTTATTTTATCAAATTGAAATCTATATCAATTAATGGTTGCGACACTAACGCCATTTAGTGGCAGAAGTGCCAGGCAACCAGCAGCTACCCCATCCTTGGTCAAACTGTGTTAATATGGTTGAAAGAGTTGAAAAAAGAAAGTAAAACTTTAAATGCGTTTTTCTCAAAAATGCGTTTTCGCACCTAAGGATATAAGTTTAGTTATCGACGCTCTGTACCTATTACTAAAATCGATCAATAATTTCGAAACTATTCAACTTTTTTTCCAACAACCTTTTTTTTTTACCAAAAATCTCATCAAAACATCTCCAAAACTCTCTCGAGCAATAAAATTGACACTAACTCACCTGTATGAATCCTCACGTGTCCCTTTAGCTGTCCATTATTACTGAAAGACACCTTGCAATGCGGACACCGAAACTTTTTCGGCCTCTGCTTCAGCCTGGCCATCTTATTGCCGTAGATTTCGGGAAACGCCACGCTCAAATAGGCCGGATCCAGGTAACTTAAATTCTGCGCCATGTTTTCAACACAGGCAAATGGTAACGTTTGAAAATTCCACTCATCGAGGCCTCCAGCAGCAGCTCCGGCGCTTCCGAAACCGTTGGCTAAAACATACGGTAATCCGTCGTAAACCGGAAAATCAGCCGGATTAACCGGATGGAGCTCCGGTACTCTGGTAAACGCTGATTCTCTTGGCATCTCAAATTTTACGTCGTCTTCCTTCGAGATCTCATTTTTTTCGTCTGCTTCGGTCCAAGGTCGGAAAATCTTCATCATCGAGGATGCTGACGATGACATCATATTTCGTGAGATCGCCACCGAATAAAATTCGCCGCAAGTTTTCGCGCACAGTTGACCACATTTATCGTTCGACTGACTTGTGACTTCGCGTGCTAAAATTCACACCACATCGAAGAGGGTTTATCGGGGGTAAATCTATGGGCGGCGAGTTGCCCCGATGAATAGCCGATGCGAAAAAAGGCAATACTAGGAGGAAGAAAAGGGTCTCCGTCAATAAATGATCTCAAGTGGGGGAAGGTCTTTCATCGCGACCGCAACATTTAATAGCACTTGAAGCCATTTTGTAACATCAACTGGTTTATTACCGAATTCGCGTGTTTAATATTACTCGAGTGTGTATGTTCGTAATACATTGTCATACTTTTTTTCAAAAAGGCCTCTCTGGGTATTCCTCCCCCTCCCATGTTGCGAGTCGAACTGCAGCCTTCTTATTTACGCATTTCTCTCGGCTTCGTGTAGATATACCATAATTTTAGTCATTTTTGATTTATCGATATGCTCATCCACGCGTTCTATCCCTCCTTACATAATATAAGTACGTATCTACGACATAAGAGGGGTTACCATTCAAGAATTTTTATAGTATTTTGGAAATATGAAAGTTTTCAAATGAAAATAACGATAATTTTTGGAAAATGTTGATTAATTTTACATTTATTTCTGTAATTTTCACGATGCTGACGTTTATTTATCAAGTTTTTAACCACTTTCGAGCAATGTTTTGCTCTTTTTTATGTAATTCGAATATTTTTGCATTTTTCGAGAGAATTTTTGGAAATTTTGAATAAAATTTTGCAAATTCTTGCAAAACATGATTTCCTTTTACAAGTTCTAAAATTTTTGAAACAATTTAAGGTACCTAGACCTACCTATACCTAGTTTATAGAAAGATCAACTTTTTTTTTGAATTTTTTTATAATTTTGAGTAAAAGTTGTGAAGATTTCAACGTAATTTCAACACTTTCTGCAACGTACCCCTGTTTCACTTTATTTCTACCAAATTTTCGAGAACATTTAAATTCACACCCCCCCCCCCCTCCCTTCGATAAAAAAACAAGATCAAATTTATAACAGAAAAAATTTCAAATTGGAAAAAAATCTGCATTTTGAATCAAAATGAATGGAAGGATTTTTTCTAAAATTGACAAAAATATTTTGAGCAAGTTTCATTAATCATCACGAAAACTGCCACGTTCGAATCTTAATAACAAAATGGGTAGTGAAAGTAGTGAAAAAGTAACGATTTTGAAAATGGGTAGTGAAAGTAGTGAGAAAGTAACGATTTTGAAAATGGGTGGTGAAAGTCGTGGAAAAGCAGTGAATTCGGTCAAGATTTCAAGTAAAGGTAATGCAAAATGAAAAAAAAATTCATGCGAGAAGTATATAAATGCGTTCATTTTTTTATCATTTTGGTTTAAAATGCAGATTTTTTTCCAATTTGAAATTTTTTCTGTTATAAATTTGATCTTGTTTTTTTGTCGAAGGGAGGGGGGGGGGGTAAATTTAAATGTTCTCGAAAATGTGGTGGAAAGAAAGTTAAAAAGGAGTAATTTTTCAAAAAATAAAATAAAAAATAAAACAAAAACGTTAGATACCTTATAATAATGGAAAATTATTCGTAGGATTTTTTTTTCAAATTTTTAAATAATATCCCTGGACTTTGATGTGTCATTGGAATTTGGTTTTTGCTGGAAATCTCATCTTTGAACTTTCCAAAAATTTTATTAACTATTCTGATCCTCTTTTGCGAAAACCAAATTGCTTTAAATATTACAAATTTTGAGGTGTAAGACATCGAAATTTTATGATAAATCGTTCCAAGTCCTGTAGAAGGTTGGAACCGAATACCGAAAGTTTTCTCAACATTTTTTGAGCAATTATAAAGATCCAAGTTGGTCAAATTGCGGCTGAATTGACTTGGAATGACCTCTCAATCATTTTCAAACTTCTAAAATTTAATTGGTTCAAATATCTGAGAAAACCATCAAGTTTTCCGAAGTTTATTTCATTTTGCCAATTGTCTTTGGATTTTTAAAATTTGAGAATTAGGTTTCTGAACTTTTTTTTGAAAAGGGGAAATTTACAGGTTGAAAGTTTTAGCCCCGTTTTTAATGTGTAGTCGTGATAGTCCCCTACATTTATTTCAGAACGATTCCACTTGAAAATTCGTTATTTTTAATTTCCTTTCCCATTTTTTTCGCTACATTTGACATGATTTTGTTATCCTCTCTCTCTCTCTATTCGATCGAGCCCCATTCGCTACATAGAAAATATTGTTTAAGAATCATTTTTAATGAACAATCGATCATAAAATATTAGATCGGGCC
This sequence comes from Pseudococcus viburni, assembly GCA_033439095.1. Taxonomy (NCBI): domain Eukaryota; kingdom Metazoa; phylum Arthropoda; class Insecta; order Hemiptera; family Pseudococcidae; genus Pseudococcus; species Pseudococcus viburni. The sequence continues at coordinate 1,158,261 of JAVBJF010000062.1, read as the reverse complement.
AAATGTCGCCATTTCAGAATTCCATTTTTACGGAAATTCGATCAAGTGTTTTATTGTGTAAATTGATGAATTATCAGTACATTTCCGTGTATATATTTTTCTTTGTACTATTTTTTTATTCCATTTTCGATACGATCTCCCAGTCCTTCCATTTGAAAGTACGATAATTTTGACACTTAGATGATGAAATAGCGTTTGATGTTTGAATTGTCGATTACTTGTATTGCTCCGTAACTAATTCCAACAATGGTTCGATTTGTTACTGATTGTATAACCTTTTTACTTGAAGGTGATGTTATTTTGACATTTTTTATTGAATTTTATTCAGCTTTGAAATGTAAATGATGAATTAGGTCGCCGAATTTCATATTGGAAGGTATGCGTGTGTTCTTAAAATAAAATGGGCCACGAGATGAGATGTGTACGTGTGCGAGCCTTTGGGCCTGATCGCCTCGTCTTGTGTATGTTTTTAACGCGTGCAATTCGAAAGCTTGATTTATTTTTAATCGTAATTTTGACCGCAGGATTTCAAGTATTGAAGAAGGAAGATCCATGTATAATTCTCGAGATGAGAATTTGAAAAAGGATTTTTTGAAAATTTTCCTCCTTTGCTTCGCTTGTACACTGATCCTTTCCTTTCTACGTATAGATATTTTAGGAACTATTTTCAAAATTCTCATCCTGTTTGGATTTTCTATAGGCTTAGTTTCTTTCATTTTCTGATATTTACTGCGCGATTGTCGCCTATAAAAGTTTTTTTTTTTTACCGAATTGTTTCGAATTATATGCTCATTTATTGATTTCTGTGTACTCCTCCTTGAGCCATCCGGTAAACTTTGAACCTAATTGGAAAATTTTTGAGCAATAGCGAAAAATTGTGCTTATCCCATGGTCTACCTTTACATAATTTTGTTCATGAAGATGTTTTAATAACGGACTGCACAATATTTACCTATTATTATTTTTATTTTGAAAATGATCTAAAAATTAAAATTCTTCTTACCATTTTACCTTTGAAAAAATGTGATACTTATCGTGTATGATAGGTATAGTTCTCTTATTACAGTTGAAGGTAGTTAAATCTTGACTTGATATGGACCTCCTGAAACTGAATTACATCATTTCCAGCAGTCTTGTAGCTTCCAGCAAGATTGCGATATTTTCTTGTGCTTCCAAATTTTTCCAGAAAGTTAAATTTCAATTTAGACAGCTGATTTATTTTGTTTAACAACTCGAAGAGAATGGAAACCAGACTTTTATCTGTCAAAGTTAATTTTTACGTATTTTAGGAACATTTAAAAATATCGGAGAAAATCATCATCTCCGTGAAGGCTTTGGAACGGTTGAAAATGGCGAAATCCGTTTTTTAAAAGGTCAATATCAGGTAGAAAGAAACCGAGTTTCCACTAATTAGAAAAAAGCTACATTTCGAAATCACATTTTTAATCGCTGAAAAAATTCTTACCAATTTGTGGTGAAATTTTCGAAACTTCACTAAAAATCGAAAAATCAATTTGACAAACTATAATTTATTACAATATGAAGGGTTTTTGAATGTGCCATTTTCTATAAATTCAACTTTCGTTCAAATACAAGCCAACAGCCTTACACCTCCTATAGTTTTATTTTGAAAAATTCCTTGAAATTTCAAATTTGGTTTGATCTGAGAACGATGATCCTTAAAGAACCTAATATGATAACGTTTAACCCCCACTGTAAGTCGAATGCCACCATTTTGGGAACAACTGAACAAGTCAATTTCGTAGGAAATTTCACGTAGAATATTTTTTATTTCACCATCTTTTGCTCTCCGATCCTTCCTTTCGGCGCTACAGTCAAAAAACGTATATCCGCAAAGGTGATTGACCTCTTGCGGGGGTGGTGTGCAAGTTGCGGGGATGCAACTTTTGACAGCATATTTTTGAGCACATCTTAGCTTCAGATTATATTTGAAATGGCCGATTTTTTCAAATTTTTTGAAATCTGAAAAGTTTAACCCCCACTGTAAGTCGAATGCCACAATTTTGGGAACAACTGATCTGGTCACGTTTGTAGGAAATTTTACGTAGAATATTTTTTATCTCACCACTTTTTGCTCTCCGATCTTTCCTTTCGGCGCTATAGTCAAAAAACGTATATCCGCAAAGGTTATTGACCTCTTGCGGGGGTAGCCGGCAAGTTGCGGGGTGCACAAATTAGGAGTATGTTTGGGAGCCCATTCTGAACAAATAATGTGAAATTCAGCTTTCCCCTAATTTTTGAGAGGTTCGAGTGAAAATTTTTCTATAATTCCTGGACCAACATAGCTGTATGACAAAATTCAATAAAAAAATATTTAAATTTATACAAAAAAAAATTCACAACACATGATGCAATAAAAAAATTCAAATAAAATATAAAATAAAATATTCAAGTTACATGGCATAAAATATTTTTAAAGTACTGTCGTGTTGCAGGTAATTATTGATTTCTTTGACATTCTTAATATTCAACTTTCCAGCCAAATAATTGAGCCATAATAAGTTGGTACTTGGCTCAAATTTTTGCCAGTCATTTCTAAAAACAGTCATAAGATGAATATCTAAATTCATGGGGGGGGGGGATAGAAAGAAAGATAGTCTTATTCTTCGAACTTACTTAACTTTCCGTTTCATCTTGCGATAAATATCAAACTGTTCATCTCCATGACCTTCAAAAATGTCTGGGTCCAGTGATAGGTTTTTGAAGTAGGTTTTATTTCTTGTCCTTATTCTCGCCAAGGTGAAATCAATAATTGTGGCCTATTTTACAAATTATTTAAATCTAAAGAACCGTGGATAAATACCTAATTGAGTCACCTACTAATTGCTAAAATTACTCACTTTAAGTCCGTGTAGTTTTACTTTTTTTTCTATATTTTCAATTTTAAACATTTTACAATGCCTTAAAATTTCGCGCTCAAGCTATACGTAGTTCATAGGAGGATGGCGGACGTATTAAAGTCTGTCAGTGGCGTAGTGTTTTTCTTTTTTTTCAACAGACAAAATAAATCGACAACATTTTTTTTCTTGAAAAATGAAAAGACATTAAAAATTTAAAAAAAATAAAGGGTAGGTCAAATTAAAAAATTACTACGATTTTCGAACTCAGCGAGAAATTTTAAGTCATTTTAAAATGTCACACGGCTATGTTATAAAATAAATGTTTTTATCAGGTAAGATGCGGCAAGGGCGGGAGGTGCGAGGGGTAGACATTTTTTTTAGTCTATATATGCTGCAGAATTGGAACTCATCGACTGCTACAGCCTGGCGCGTGTAAATTGCAATTACGTTTCATCTAATAAGGTCAATTATTCATTTATACCCCTTCAAATTGTAGTTTGGGGGCAAAACTCCACCGAGGGGGATCAAATTCAAAAATTATTACCATTTTCAAACTCAGCGCAAAATTTCAAACCATTTCGATATGCCGCATCGCTGTTTTTAAATTAATGTTTTTATTATAATTTGGCGGGGGTGGGAGGGATGAGGGTTGGAAATTTTTTGGGAGAATCAAGGTATGCTGAAAGTAAAGATCAATCAACCACAATTGCCTGATTTGCGTAAATTCCAATTACGTTTCATTTAAATGATGTCAATTCTTTAGTTTCCCCCTCAAATTCAAGTTTGGGGGCAGAATTCCACCGAGGGGGGGGTCAAATTCAAAAAATGATTACCGCATTTTCGAACTCAGCGCGAAATTTTAAACCATTTCGATATGCCGCATCGCTGTTTTTAAATTAATGTTTTTATTATAATTTGGCGGGGGTGGGAGGAATGAGGGTTGGAAATTTTTTTGGGGGAATCAAGGTATGCTGAAAGTTAAGATCAATCGACCACAATTGTCTGATTTGCGTAAATTCCAATTACGTTTTATTTAAATGATGTCAATTCTTTAGTTTCCCCCTCAAATTCAAGTTTGGGGGCAGAACTCCACCGAGGGGGGTCGAAATAAAAAATGATGATGATTTTCGGATTCAGCGCGAAATTTTGACCCATTTTGATGTATCGCATTGCCATTTTTGAGCAAGTATTCCATGACTTAATTTTGGTGGGGGTGATGGGGTGACCAACCTGTTCATTTTCATTACTTCGCATTGTGCAGGAATTTTTCGCCCATTTTTGCGGGAATGGACTTTAAATTACTACATTCAACAAAATTGACGAGTATTTTTTGGTTCTTACCTATATTTTGGATATTAGGGCTCTTTTACTGTCAAAAATCGTCCAAAATGCATAAAAATTGCACTTGAAGTGCAATAAAATGAAGTTGTGCAGGGTGCAACGGAAAAAAATTACATATTCGGTATCGGGAGAAGTTTCTCAACCCAAATCCGTCGAATTTTTTTGGTTCGGACCATGTCCCCTAAATCACCTTTTTAGGGGTCCCACCCCCCATTGTGCAGGGTTAAAAATCTGAAACTGCACTTTTTCGAATGAGGCGGATAGTACCGACATTTTGGCAGCTCATTTTTTTGGTTCTCAAAAAAGATCGCTGAATTCGATTTCTAGAGCACTTTTTCATGTTTGGATTGTAGACTAATCTTGAAAAATGTTGTAATCGTTTGTATTCTAAATGTTCAGAAAGTTGTCATAAGGTGTCCTTCCACTAACGAGGTTCATTCATTACTATTGACTTCATTATTTGTAAAATTACATTACCTTGCTACGAAAAAATGAACATTTTACACCATTGACATTTGGTGAAAATGCACCTTTGGTTAAAGTGAACAAAAAAATTCTGAATTTGGTTTTTTTTTTTCATATCTTCTGGAGCGTCCAAATGAACCAATTATTCAAAAAAATATGTAGTGAAATTACATAATTCGACTTCAAAGTCTTGACGTCATCACACCATTACAAATGCAACTAACAGTTCATGTATCAATTTGCGTACTTTTTCAAAAGCGGGATCGACAAAAAAATTGGCATTGATTCTTATGGAAGTTCTATCGTTTTTTCTTTATTTTTTGATAATTTTGACGAGGTAAGCTCTCAAATAAGTCAAAATTGGCAAAACAAAAAGAATTAAACACATCAATAATGAAAAAAAATCAGAAAAACTATAGACCTCCCATAAGAATCAATGTTAACTTTTTCGCAATCCCTCTTTTGAAAACGTACACAAACTGATAACGTGCGTTTGTAGTGGTAAATGTGACATGACGTCAGACTTTCAAGCCGATTTGAACAAAACTCGAAACTAATTATTGCATCGCTCACCAGTTCCCGTCTTTCAGATCGTGATGAGAGGTTAAAACGAGTTGAATTCTGAATGACCGAAACGATTCGAGCGGTCCGGATAGCATATATTCGTGATTTAGGGTTACGTATTAAAGATACTGATCTAAAAGCTCGATGGGTGCTACTAATGTAATAATATGAGAAATTTTGGCTACAGCACGTTAACGCCAAAATTGATCAGTATTCCCGGGAACAGCCTAAAACAAAAAAAAATCGAACAATTTTCAGAAAAAGCAAATAGAAGTACATAGAGAAAACTAAGTCATGTTTAGAAAAATGCCAGAAAACTAAATCATTTTCAAAAAATATAATCATCAGGAAAAACCAAATAAATAAATCATAAATATACAGAAAAGCATTTGAAAAAAATCCAATCACATATTGGACTCTGGAAAATGGGCAGTCTATTTTAGATTTTCATTAAAAATGGAAACTGATATTTTCACATAAAAACAAAAACATCGCGAACGTGTGGCTGAAGAATAACTACAGCTTGCACATTGGGATCCTGAAAAAAAAAATGAAAAATATAATTTTTCACAGAAAAAATTGACCAGTTTTCCGGTAAAAAACTAAATAGGTAAACAAAAAAATAGAACATTTTTCCGAAAAAACAACTGAAAGTGAAAAAAACTGAGCCATCTTCGGAAATACACTCGGAAAACTATTTTTAAAAAATCAAATTTTTGGAAAAAAAAACTTACCTCTAACGTTACTCTGTTCCTTATAAGATTTTTAGGTATTTTTTCAATTTCCAAAATAATACTTCTAAAACTAGTGAGAAACAATGAGTTTTGAGTCAAAACTTATATCTCATCAGATGAAAACCAGCCGAATGTGTATTAGCTGTGGACCAAATTAAAATATCTCATTTTTATTTGAATTTCAAAGAAATAAAGTTCAAAATTAACACATTTCTTACACTTTTCAAATTCACAGAGGCTACCCAAGTTAAATCCAAAATATACGTATTTCATATACTGTCGTGCAAAAGCGTATCAAATTTTAGCCCAAGCCGAAGGTTACGGTTATTGGCAAAGAATCGCGAATGTTCCCCCTGGATGAGGGGTTTTCAGTAATCGAATATAAGTACGTCATACGACAACAAAGCACGAATACAGCAGGACCCTCGAAACCATCATAAATTACTTTAACGCGAACATGAATTGGAAAAGTCTCCTTTGTGGTTTGATTTGGCTTTTGGTTTTGTTTGTTTTGTTAAAACCGTGACATCGTTCTTTACGCTTCCATTTCGCTGTATCCTTTAAGGTGTGAACCAGACCTCTTCAAAATTCATAACTAATAAAAATTTCCGGCCTGGAATCGTTTCTTAATTTATTATCTGCTCGAAAGACCAGATGGTCGAGAACGTGGAACGTGGACAAATGTACAATTATCAAATCAGTTGTTGGGTGGCAAAAATGGCGGATTTTATGGATAACTTGTAAAAAGATAATGAGACGTGATTTCGTCTTTAATAATTTTGATGACTTTCTGGAAGCTTTTTATGAATCGTGACGATGAATTAAGGTTCTAGGATTTGCAAAATTCTTGAAATGACGAAACTATAACATCGAATTGGACTCAGAAAGAAATTGACAATATTTCATCGCATTAGACAATCACATTGCAGGATGAAAGCTCCCAGGCATCATAGCGTGGTTACTTTTTAGTAACTTGGTTACTTTTTTCGAGGCAACACTTTTGGTTACTATTTCCACTTCAAAAGTTACTTTGGTTACTTTTTACCTCTAAAAGTTACTTTTTTCCAAAATTTCTCAAAAAATTTACCTTTTTTTCACAATATTTCTCTAAAAATTGATTTTTTTAAGCGTAAAGTGTCTGATTAGTTTCGGTTTAGTCAAGTTTTGGAGACTTTTTTGTTTCAAAAAATTTCGCCCTCGCCCCGCTCGGGCAGTACATTGATACCACTGTTTCTTGAATACACTATCATTCCCTAAATTTGAATCAGTCAAAATTGGTGTATTTTCATTCTCTTGGTTAAGTACAGTGAAATAATTTTCATCAAAAACTAGAGATTTTCACCCATATTTCAGTCAAAACTTCAATTAATTTCCAATTTGTCAAATAAAAATCAGTAATTTTGATTAATATTTCAATGAAAAATCACTGATTTTCATATAAATTTACAGGGTAGGTAGGCTAGATACTCACTTTTTTTTACTGAATTTTGACACACCCTCATTTTTTTCAAATTCTTCCCCGCCCTTGCATAATGTCTGATTAAATCCCGGAGTCGAGCAGATTCAATCCAAGCTCAATAAAAAAATGAAATTTTACCTCAAAAGTGTTCAGAGAAGTGCATTTTATTACTCTTCAAAAATAATTTTTCTTACTTCTTACATTAGAATATAACTTTCTAAATCTACATCAATCAAGTTTTATAAAAACTCTGCTTTTTTGAACCAATAAAATAATTTTCATTGATATTGCAGTCAAAAGTCGTTGATTTCTTAGTCGATTTTCAATTAACCAGAAAAAAATTAGTAATTTTGACTAAACGATCAATGCGAATCACTGATTTTCATTTATATTCATCTCACTGATTCAGATTTAGAGAATTCTTGCAATTTTTCAGTTTTTCTTCGCTTTTATCTGTATTACATTTTTTCATCTGTCCACTGAAATTAACCTGACTTTACGAGCACTACTGTAAAAATAGATTTTGAAGTTTGTTACGAATTTTTACCCCCCCCCCATCCCATTTTTCTCCAGTTCTCAGCCCCTCCCTTACATAATTTCTGGGAGCGCTTATAAGTAATAATAATTGCATTCATTTGATTTGTAACATATCCGCGCCTGCATCAGCCAAAGTCGTAGTGGAAGTTCTGGGAAAACTATGTCCTATTGTAAGACAAAACACTTCTTTAGTATTACAGATTTTTCTTCCAATATCAAGAACTTTGTGATTAATTAGTAAAAAGACCTACCTGTATAAATAGCAGGATTCAAATTGAGAAGTTTCGCTATTACTTTAGCCTCTTTGCTAATTTTATTTTTACCGATATATTGCTTAATGCATTTCCCATCCTGGTAATTTATAAAAAACCGACCAGTCTGCATTTCCTTAGGACGTAAATTTATATACTGCTCAACGAGTTCAAAATATGCTGGGTTAGTGATGGTGAATGACCGATTTATCATTGTTTTGTTTTCTTCTGGAATAGTGATTAAATACATACGTTCTGGTGATTTGAATCTTTTCACATGGTATGCCATTAAATTAACCATTTCGTCAGCCCGGCAAGCTCCAAGTAAGCCAAATACCAAAATCACCTATTATAAAATAAAGATTCCACAATTGAATATTTGTATATTTTGGTAACCATTTAATCATTCAATATGATGAAAATATTACCTTGGTGGCTAAATACATTTGATTTGGTGCTTCCAAAATGAATGTACGGATCTCATCGTCATTAAACACTGGTGCTTGGTTCGGCTTATAATTCTTTGATTTTCTTTTTAGAAATACTTGAAGTTCGGAATACTTTGAAATGTCGACCTTATTTTTTTTCTTGATTAAACATCTCAACATGGAATACAGGCTCCATAATGTGGATCCACATTTCGCCTTCGATTGTTGGTTGAAGTATGCCAAAAGAATACTCTCAGAAAACAAACCTTTAACGTTATTTTCTGCTTGCCATTTTATAAAATTGCTATATGCTTGAAGATATCTTTTACTCGATTTTTGAGGTAACAAATTATTAACTATTTCATTCGTGACATTTCATAATTCTGGAGGTGTACATAATGGTACACCTTCGCCTTCAAAATCTTCATTCATTACGTTTAAATTACAATAAATTTTAAAGAACTGAATCTAACTTCGCACATGTAATTAAATTTCTGTAAAAAATTCTACTCTAAACACCAGAAAACATCTATGGCAAACATCTATGTGAAAAAATAATACAATAGACGTATTAGAGTTTGATGCGGGTAGTATTTCTGCCTTAAACTAAAGAACTGCGCATAGGTTAAATACACGTTAAAAAGGGTTTTCGTAGACCTTGACGAACTTTGGAAGTCCAAGGTCTGCGAAATACCTTTACAATGTACACTAAAACCTATGCGCAAAATAAGCGGTTCCTAAGTTTAAGGCGACGGGTAGACTACCCGCATCAAACTCTAATACGTCTATAGAATGCATGCTTCGACTTAGACCATATAGTATTAACATAGACCGCGCTACTGATAAGCGGCGAGTTCCAACAATATTTTTTTAATTATTTTGCATAAATTGGGCCCATTTCTGCGGGAAAAATCAAGAGAAATTATACCACATCAGCAGTCAGACAATTTGCACCAATCATAAAAAAAATTGGAGCGAAATGAGAGGATACGACTTCATTTTTGGTTCGAGTTCGGTGCTTTGATCGTATTTTCCGCCGTGGACCCAGTATTTATTCGCGTGAATTGGGACCATTGCTGCAAACGAAATTCGGAAAATCGGTAGTCAAACAATTTGTACTATCAATGGAGACTCATAGAAACAATTAGAGCGAAATCAAATGACGCGAGTTCGTTTTTAGATCATTTTCCGCGTTTTCCGCCCTGGACCCAGTTTAATGTTGGAACACCGTAACAACATACGTCTTATGGACCGTAGCGCGGTCTATGTTAATACTAAATGGTCTAAGTGCTTCGATATAACCAGTGTTACCATAACCTACATTTATTCAGTGTATGACAGGTTCTTCACACTTATCTTTACTTTTTAATTCCCAAATTACCTAATAATTATAATTTATCACTTTTTATTACTAATTTAATGGTTTATTTTCTCCTGAAGTCAATATTTTCGTAGCATATATAAAGAAAAATATCTTACTGTTCAGAATGCGAACGTGAACATTTCTTGTCTCGTGTGATGGCGTCACTCGCCTTCCGCTTGTTCCGCCAATACCGGCACTCGACAAGAAAATGTTCACTTTCGCACCCTGTACAGTAATATACTATTTTGGTCCGTACATCCACGCGCTATTCTTGTTGAAAATGATTTTAATGATTGTTTCCTGCTGTTCTGGACACTAAAACAAAGAAATTAAGCCCATATGCCCTTTTCTCCTCCCCCTTTCCCAGGGTCCACCCACCAAACATTTCAAACGCGTGTATCGCCTTATCTATGGGTCGTAATGAAAATAATTTTAAACAAAAGTTGTTCCTCAGCACCTAATGTACATTTTCATTTCTCCTAAAAATCAATTTTGGAGCAACTCTTGCCCCCTTCCCAAATTTGTAAATAAAACATGTTTTGAAAAATCTTGAAAATCGCGTTTTCTTCATTTTAAACGGAAAGTTTCAGAGATACTGCAAAATTTGTAACCTCCAAAAGTATTCAGAATTGAATTTTCTTTCCAATCAGCTTTATCACTACCATTTTCACCAACTTTTCCCAACAGAGTGGACCTTTTCCCCTTCCCCGGTATCACAAAAGTTGGACCCATGAACAATATTTGCTCCAAAATGAATTCCGATAGTAAATGAAATTATGCGTTAGATATCGAAGAATAAAAATCGTTCAAATTTTTTCTCGTGAGTCCAACTTTTGAGATAATGGGGTGGGGAGAGGTGCACTCTGTCTTGAAAAGTTGCTGAAAATGGTCGTGATAAGCTCATTGGAAACGAAATTCAATTCTGAATACTTTTGGTAGTTAAAAATGTTGCCGTATCTCCGGAATTTTTCGTTGAAAATGAAGAAAACGTGATTTTGAAGTTTTCTCAAAACATGTTTTGTTTCCAAATTTGGGAGGCAGGAGTTGCTCCTAAATGGATTTTGATAATAATTGAGGGGCTTAGTTCCAAAACTCACTTTTGCCAAAAAAAATCGATGTCGTTTTTTTTGCGGATTCTGGTTCAGTTTTTCATACTGAATCGAAATCTGCAAAAAAAACGACATCGATTTTTTTTTGGCAAAAGTGAGTTTTGGAACTAAGCCCCTCAATTGAAAACGTACACTAGGTGCTGAGGAACAACTTTTGTTTGAAAATTATTTCATTACGACCCGTAGATAAGGCGATGCAGGCGTTTGAAATGTAGGGGGTGGACCCTGTGGAAAGAGGGAGGAGGGAAAAGGGCATACAGGCTTAATTTCTTTGTTTTTGTGTCCAGAACAAGAATCAATCGTAAAATCAATTTTAACACGAATTTGCCCGGAATCCTTTTCGTGTACGTAACATAGGAAATTCATTTCAAAAAAAAATACACGCACATTAACAGGGACGTGTTCTGCTGCTGCATTAACAGAATTATACAAATAACAATACCTTACCTCTTCTTTTTTTCACAACTAGAATGATTTTAAGGAGCCTAGCTATAAGTTGTTTGTTTCATTTTTATGGTGTAATTGTCCTCACATAAATGATTTTTGATTGATAACGATGATTAATATTGTCATTGAAACAAAAAATCATTTTTGAACGAATTGTTGCGAAAAATTCTGAACAATGAGATGAGAAAATGACCGGGAACCTGAAACCAATTGCAACTTGAAGAAAAATTGGTTCACGATTTTTTAATCTTCTTCGCATCTTATTTTATTTTGATTATGCAAGGACGTTCATCGAAGCAACTGACTCATTCTTTACCAGAACCCCCTTGGAATTGTCTCAGGGGATTTTGATTGAGACAGAACCACATCAAAATTTTGGCTTCCGATTTCGAGTTATGAAAATACTGGAGGACGATATTCGAGCATATCCGGTTGGGTTGGATCAACTTTTGAAATTATTGTAGGGAACCAATTATATTCCGCTGCGCCTTTCACTGAAATGAAAATAAGAAACATTATTAGGTATCTCCGAACAGGGGTGCGGAGTTTTCCGTGAAAATTCGATGTTGAAATATTGAAAATTTTCCATTGAAAATTTTTCTCGGTGAAAAACCTGACTGGGTCGCTTTTTGAGGAGCGGAAAATATTATGGGCAGTTTTTTCTCATCATTAATATTGAATGTGTTATAAAAAAAATATTTATTTTATTTTATAATTAAAAAAAAAATAATAAAAAATAAATTAAAATAAATTAAAATGAATTAATAGAAAATAATGATTATAAATAAATAAAAATTTTAATGAATAAGAATTTATTTAAAATAATAAAAAATTTATTTAAAAAAAAAATAATAATAATAAAATATTAAAGGTGGCGGTTTGATATTATTACCTAAAAATTACTAATGCCCGATTTGAGAATACCTATTTTTGTTCAAATCTCGTTAATATTGATGATAGACGAGAATTGGTTGCAATTTTTTTGATTTTTTGATTCGCAAAAGCAGGAAATTCATTTACGTAGGTTTTTTGTCGAAAATCCTGTTGATGAAATTTTTTCATTTGATGATTTTGAAATCTCGTTAGGATGTTTAAACTTGAAACTAGCTGACAGACTTTTGATGAAACTTTGCTTAAATCGAGGAAAATTACTTAGATCTTTCTTGTTGAAATTTCTAGGGGATAGTTCGTAGGGTTTCCTGATTAAATAAGGCGGTTTAAATTAAATACGTCAGGAATTAATTTGAAATTACTTACATTTCAAGTACCTGCGTATACTTATGTACTTCCGTGATAGGTTTTTAATTTAATGTCGCACAATACTTTTTAAATTTCATCTCTATGTTTAATTGTTGAGTATATCAACGGAAAGTGGATTAATGGCGGGGAAAATTTTGTTTTGAGGTATTAATTGAAGTTTTTAAAATTTTTGTGATTTGTTCTTTGTGTCGGAGCCGAGTCTCTTGATTGCTCTATTTTTAAAATAATGATTGGAAATGAAATAATAGCAATTTGCCTGCATATTTTGTTCCTAGATTTTGAACTTTTTTCATATCCGAATTCAAATATTTAGATTTATTGAGCTATCCTTGAGAAATTTTGGTCAAAAGGGTATATCACTGAAATTTTGGCGGCCAATTTTAAATTGGAGCATTATAATGAAATTTTTGAAGTCGGAAATTTGAAAACATGTCATTGAGTTTTTTTTATCGAATAAATTGATCGTCTCTCGGACCTCTTCGATCAAAAGAGATACTTTGAATAATTGAAGACCACACGGGAGGAACGGGTTAACTGAAATCTAATAGGGTTTACAGGAAGGCAGGAACACGTTTTGATAATCCGTGAAGACGATGTGTTACAGGAAAAAATGGTTCTTTAAGTGTAGGTTTGAATCAAAACCAAATCCAAAAAAATCATTTTTCTAATTTCAAACTGAGATTAAATATTTTCAAAACGCTCTCAAAACTGTAATTTTGAAAAAAAAGTTGACCCGTTTTTTCCGTGGGCTCTTCAATTGCATGCAATCATTGACCACCAATAATCAACATAGAAGAGAAAGTGGTAGGTTATAATTCGTGAAGATCGTAAAATTATTCATTTCTTTAAAGTTTTTTTTGTTTCTTTAGACTCTTGAGAAGTCAAAAACCCCATCAAATTTTTTTGTTTGAAAAAATTTTTAATCAAAATTTTTCAAATTTATATTTTGAATTTTTGTTAAGGGGTCTACACTCAAATCTAGCTACAAAATAAATTTACCGGAAATGCTTTCATGAGATTGAAGGTAATGTTCACCAATGATACATTTTTTAATCACGCCTGTAACAAACCAATTTCATACAGATGAAATGTTCTTCATTCATATTGTATGGGTAAAATATAATTGAACTAACTATTTTTCTGATCGGTACTCTCTCATTCTGAATCAGTGATAAGTCACTGATGAATAGTCAGAATTGCAGCACAGAAAAAATCAGCGAATTTTTGCTAATTTTTCAAAGATTTTCATTGATTTTTCAGCAAATTTCATAAATTTTACAGACTTCTGTGAATTTTTATTGATTTTCCAGTGATTTTTCTCACTGATTTGTTTTTAGTAAAAAAAATCACTGATTCTCTCCTGTTCTGCAATTCTGACTGTTTCTCAGTGATTTTCGATAATTTTCACTGATTTATAATTGAGAGAGTAGTTTTTGAAGTTGAATAAATATTCCATAGAGACGGTTCGTAGGGTTGCTCAGTTGCACAAAGCTGAAGATTTAAAGAAACTTGAATTAAGCTAAAATTATTTACACACGTGGGCCTCCTCGGGCCGTTTAACTTTCTGGTGTAATATAGGTTCATAAATAAGTATACCTAGGTGCATACTGGCTGCATCTCATCAACTTTTAGTATGTTGTCTCAGTAAGTGAAAAAAGTCTATTTTTTTGTTTTCTTTCACAGTTTTGAGAATTTACTCAACCATGTGTTAGTATTCCAACATGAATGAAATAATTCAAAATTTAGTATTTAGAATTTTTAAATTTGATACGTCGCAAATTAAGTTAAAATTACTTGCGTTTAAGTTTGTGCTTAATTAATTCGGAATTATTCTCGAACAGTTACGATAGAAATTTGAAAATTTAGGATTAGATCCACATAGCTTTAAATTTGTACAAATACCTTCCTAAAAGTTCTTCAAATTAACTCATGTTGTTGAGACCAGATGTAGGAAGTTTTCATTAGATTCGAGTTGTTTATCGCAGTTCCATGTTCTAAGAACGAAAACAAATTTTTAATCGAAAGTTGAAATGAGATTAATTATTCACACAGTTCAAACTTGAAATAAGTCCATGAAAAGTCTTTCTAGAGTTGAAAACTTCAAAATTTCCTGTACTTATTTAAAATATTTTCTTAAATTTCAATGTTGATTTTTGAAAAAAAAAAAAAAACATTATCCTTTCAATGTAAAAATGTTTATTTAGAAATATAAATCAACTTTATTTTTTCTAAATAATTATTATTCTTTGACTGAGGTATTAAATTGAAATAAATGATGAAAAATAAATTTATACCTATTAAATTTAAATTTAGAATTTTATTATAAAATATTAACTTACTCTATGATAATAAATAATTTAAATACAAATGATAATAATTTGACCTTGAAAATTCTAATCAATTTATAAATAATATTCTATTTAACGAGTATTTGATTTGAAAAAAAATCCAGAATCGAAAACTGCCAAGTTTTTATTGCCTAAAAATGTTTTCTCAGGTTAGAGTAATACTTATTTTCATAATCAAAATTTAGTTTAATTTTTCAAAAATGACGATGGATGCTCTATGTAAAAGGATTTCATTTACATAAAATGAAATTCGAGGTCTCGTAATTGGTTGAGAACTCACGCTTATAAAATTCCACGTACGAGATATGTTGATTAAAACATGCCGTAAAAGATGCAAAAATCTACCCAAATTGAATCCGTTTTTATACGATAGTTACTATGAAATTATAATTCGACCAGATTTTCGTAGAGAAATTTTACCTCTTTCAAACAGCTGTATGAAAATTCACATCTCTCCGGTTTCGTTATTATAATTCGACGACATA
Source organism: Pseudococcus viburni (assembly GCA_033439095.1). Classification (NCBI taxonomy): domain Eukaryota; kingdom Metazoa; phylum Arthropoda; class Insecta; order Hemiptera; family Pseudococcidae; genus Pseudococcus; species Pseudococcus viburni. Next base: position 1,142,609 of record JAVBJF010000062.1, on the reverse strand, counting down.
TATTCGTTATTCATTATAATACTCGTAGCTGTATAGATCCTTTCATACACTAATACCATAAATACCTATGTCGGTTTCATAATTGATTTTTTTTACTTTCTCGAATACGTACCAATATTTTCAATAACAAATGAGAGATTGTGAACGATTATCGAAAATTCTAATAATAACTTACCAATAGAATCCACTGAATGAAAGCCAATAAAATAATATTTTTGTGGAAAATCAAATTCTGAATTGAAAATCATTCGCGAAAATTGAAGAACCATTTTTGAAAAACGTCCATTATTTCAGTTTTCCCGTCGCGATGAAGCTACTGTAGATCCAAATTTAAGTTTTGTAGGTTTGATAATGGTTGCGCATACGCAGATAAAGCTACGCAGTATGGAAGGGTAAAGAGAAGTTTGAGTTTGTACTTTGTAGCCTGTTCTTATGAGCTGATTTTATGAACGGATTATGCCAAGTTTGGGCATAATTTTCTTCAATGTTTGAAGCTCTGTAACTCCTTCAATTTTGAATTTAATCGAAATATACAGTATGACACAAAAGTCTTGGTAAGCTGAAACATTTCTCAATATCTCAGAAGTGAAAAGAGATATCAAGACGGTTCAAACGGCAATGTGTTCCTGGTATCGAGGACATTGAATATTGATAATCAAACTTTCAACCCGACCTATAGAATGCTTACAAATTGAGAAACCGGTTTGGGTCAAAAAATGGGGGTCCGGGTTTTTTATTGAAATAAAGTCTACGCACTGGCGCGATTAAAATGTGATATGTTTTTTTTGAAACCGGTTCAGCGGTTTTGAACCGGTTGTCAATAGTATCCAAAAAAGTGGAGATATGAAAAAAAGTTTGAAACAAAAGTTGTAGAGAGGTAAAAAATGAACATTTTTTGTTTCATAACTTTTTTTCCACCTTGAAATAGAAAGAAGTTGTCGTAGAAAAGATTTGAGTATAATTTTTTGTTTTCCAAGTCATAACTCTTCTCCATCGCCAGATGGAAACAAAATTATGGAACGTGAAACATTCAGTTTCCAATTCTTTACAACTTTTATTTCACATGTTTTTTGATATCTCCAATTTTTTGGAACCGGTAGTTTCTTTGGATGATTTTTTTTCCAAGTCGATAACCGGTTATCAAAAAGTGGAGATATCGAAAAAAGTTTGAAACAAGAGTTGTAGCGAATTAAAGACTGGACATTTTACGTTCTGTAATTTTTTCCTCATTTAGCAATGAGGAAGAGTTATGGCATAAAAAGAAAAAATTGTACTCCAGTCCTTTATACCATAACTTCTTTCCATTGCAAGATGAAGAAAAAATTACAGAACGTAAAATGTTCAGTCTTTAATTCGCTACAACTCTTGTTTCAAACCTTTTTCGGGGCAAAAACGAAACAAAAAAATTGAAACTGTAACCGCTAAACCTAAACCGATATTTTTCTCGATTTCGGTTCGCATATCTGTTCTTCAGTTTTCTAAAAATTCAGTATGTCCCAAGTTCTGAATTCAGTAATTTTCATGATTTATAGTTTTTTACTTCAACAGAAGATAATTAAAGAACCGAAACTGTTAATAGTCATTAAAAAAGCTCTAAATTTGATTTTAATAAATTTTAATTTTGTTGAAATTTTTCATATTCGAAAATATTAAATTTTTGGCAATTTTCGAAGAATTGAAGGCTCTTGCGCGATCGGAAAATATGAGTCGATTTTGAATTTTTTCCTTTCATTTTTCTAGTCTGCCTAGCCAACATAGTGCGGGATTTCTTTTCAAAAATTAAAATTTTTGGTTTTTCGACCCACTCTAAGGACAGTGCAATTTGGATTTCTTTTAGAGTGATCTCTGTGTTGCGTTCTATCTGTTCAAGGTCACAAGTGAAAACTTATTTTTCAAGGTAAAAAGTGTTGTAACATCAAATTAAATGAAAAATCGTTGCCTGCTCTCTACCTCTCAATTTTTTTTTGGATTATGGTACCTAGCATAAATTTTTCAACTCTTGACTTACGCTATATTTTCCCCTACAGTCGTCTCTATATTTAGCATTGAATTCTATTTAGGATGAAAATGAAAATAAATAGCGTTAAATTATAAATTTTATTAAAAGAATGAAAAAATACATAAACATACATGTACACAATATCAAATCATTTTCAAATGTTCTCATGGTCAAGTAATTTCTCAGTCGATAGCTTCGATATGATATCTGACAACGAATAGTCCGCATCGTTCAATTCTTTCGACTTGATGAACACCTTTAAATTATTGCAATCTTCTTCGGTGATTCGATAATCGTATTTTTTTTCTTCAGGCCAATATAATTTCAAATATTCTTCTTCATATGTCACATCCAATCTGGATCTTAAATTCACATATTTCCTGCGTATTTTTTTATCTTTTTCGGACAAAATATTCCATAAATTCCTGGAATCTCTTACATCATCCAGTGATCCGCACATTGAACTAGATTCTGTATTATTCATTGGTGATTGGATTCCGTCATTTTTAGTCGTAATATCTTTTGTATTGAAACAAAACACTTCAGCGATTCGATTCATAGCGAAAATGTTCAACACCGACACAAAACACTACATGTATCTGATATCATTCGTTATACACACCGCTAAAAAAATTCGCGATGTGTTATTTAGCCAGAGGCTTTATTTATGCGCATAGTACTGCGCATCGTATGAGTGGAAATCATGGGATTTTAGCGTATGACTAACATGAAATGACGTCGGAAATCGCATTTTATAGAATACTAATTAAGGCCACAACTGATGAACAAATGCCACGAAATAAGACTTTATCGTTAGGTACATGATAAGATGTAGGTACTTCTAAGAACTTGTTTTTGTGAAAATAATGATGATGCGTGTTTGGATTGCTTCCTTGGAAAATGGCCATACTATGATCTCTGATTGGTCATAACGTACCTTGAACCAGCCTAAATTCATCTTCGCGAAAGGACGATTTTATTATGTGTGGTACGTGCGCTGTTTTTCAAGTTCAAAATTTTTTCAAACTTTCTAGTTTCGATTTTTTCCGAGAGTTCAAATGTCCTCAGTTCTCTCAAATGTACTCATTATCCCGTAATTTGAATTTTTCTCAATTTTTTCCCAATTTCTCAATTTAAAAATTTTTGAAAATAGTCAAACTTGAAAAAAATTTGGAGAAAATTGAAACTTGGATAAAGTTTTAAAAAATGTTGAAAATTCAAGAAGTTGGAAAAAATTCAGTCATCTTGTCTTTTTTGCTTTTTTGTTTTTATTATTGTGACAAGGCTTGTTGTTTTGTTTTTTATGAGTTCATAAGTACCTCAAAAAAATCTGAAATTTTTTTCTCCATTTTCAAAGTGATTTGTAGTATTAAGAAATATTATTTCTGCGATCTTTATTTTTCGGGCTTTCATCGCTCGCGTGATTGCACCTACCATTTCCATCCATAAACGGATGGATTGACAGAAATCGCCATTTTGCAGTAGTCAAGGATCAAGGACGGCGAAATGGGGATCTTACCATAAAAACCGGGATTAGACGACAGTTCAACTGGCATATAATGCTTTAGAAATTGAAATTAGCGTGATTTGTTGCGGGACAAAAAAATACATGGATTCATTCCATATTAATTGTGATGCAAAGTTTATGCGTAAAACAGTTTCACAGTAAGTTGAGATCGGCTTTTTAAGTTGAGAAAACCTGTCATTTTTGCCTTCTTTGGTCAAAACTGAATAACCAAAAAAAATTCGGAAACCAAGGTTGCGACCTATCAAAATTGGTTAAAATTTTACGAGCAGCACAATGATATTTGTGGAAATGTATTTTGAGAAATTTTTATCCTAAAATCAGGGCAATTTCCAAGTATTTTCAAAAAATTGACTCGTAATCCTATGAAAATGGAGTGGAATTTCACCAAAAACTTGGTAATGTTGACCAAATTTTTTGAGCAACTAATGACAATTTTGAGATCAGGCCAATTTTTGAGTATTTTCTGATAATTGACTTGTGACTTATTATTGTATTCTTGAATTTCGCCAAAATTCTATCTCACTTTTATCGGTAAAACTTTTGAAATATAATTTTACAAAAGTTGTTTGCAAAAATTTTGGTTGAAATTTTGGAATTTTTGGCGAAATTCTACCCCATTTTTGTAGGTTAATTTCATTTTATAAAAATACCTATTCAGAAATTTGACAGCGCCCAAATTTCTCAAAGGTAAACAAAGCAAATTTTGGTTCACATATTTGAATTTTTTGCGAAATTCTTCCTTATTATGATAAGTCACCTGCCAATTATTCAAAAATACTCAAAAATTGGCCTGAGCTCAACATTTTTTGAAATTTGAAAAAAAAAATTCTGACATTTCCAAGTTTTTGATGAAATTCTATTCCATTTTCATAGGTAACAAGTCAGTTTTTTTGAAAAAACATGAAAATTGGTCTGATTTTGGGCGAATTCCATTTCCATATGTAACGCCAATTGCATCAAAATTGGCCAGTTTTGAGCCTAATAATTGCTCAAAAATGCTGAAATTATATTTTCACGAATATTAACGCATTTTGATGAATTTGGTAATTCAGTTTTGACAAAAGGAGGCAAAAATGATCCAGAATCGGGCGTATTTTGTGAATAATGGGTAAACGTCAAAATTGAACATTTAATTCGAAATCAATGGTCTTCAAATCCACCCGCTGGTGAATTTTCAGCACCTTCGGAAGTGATTTATGGAATTTTCTTCTGAAATAAGTATATTGAATTCATGAAATATGTATACCTATACTAACTCGAGAAAAAGAAATTATACAGCCCCAGCATAGTTGATTTCCTCATATAAACGAAATATAATTACGACTTTACACCATTGTGTATTCAATGATATGCTTTTTCATAATCCAATGGAAATTTTTTTTATCAAACTTACTATTTTTTCTGTGTAATATTCTATAATGTTTCTGGTCTCAAATTTTTCTTGTTTTTTTTTTCAAAAATGCAGAAATATTTCAGATCCGCGACTCTCTTCACCCCCCAAATAGGGATTTTTGTGACAAAATGAATGAAAAATTCGAAGGAAAAATTACTCCTAATTTGGAAATAAAATGGATGAAAGAATTGTTTCTACAAATGAACTCGTATGGAAAGACTTTTCACAGCAATATGAGTGTGGTTTTTGGCAATATTTTCTGCTTACCACTAAAATGTAATTTTTGAGGGAACCGGTGGTCGGATCAAAATTATAATTACGTCATTGAATCGGGCATGAATTTTTCTCCAAAACTTAGTATCTCTTTTCAGTTCTGAAATATTGAGGAGTGTTTCATGTGGACAATACTTCTGGGTCATTCTGTATATTTTAAATTACTGAACCAGTCAGTTTCGCAAATTGCTTAGTTGATTTTCGAGTTATCTCACTGTATGAGGACACATGGAAACCCTCTCCCTAAGATGGGACGGACTTTGATGACCATAATGCTCGTCATTGCACTTGTGTCCGGTGATAATACGAATTTGTGTGTCGAGATTTTTTTTATTTTCCATATCTTATATTGTATCATGGTCGTCCAGCATTAGAAAATTTTCGCAGGTCACACGAAGACCCCAATCCAGTATCTCACTTTTCCCATCCACGAAAATCTCACAATTGAAATTTTCATTTCGAATACCGCCACGGTGATGGATAAAAGTTACCCAGATGCGCTTCATTTGAAATTTTAATTAAAATTACCATTCTCGATTGAATTTTTAATTAAAGCACCGTCGATGGGTGACAACTTTTTCGCATACAGAATCACCATCGGAATCGGTGAGACAGAAAGGCACACGCGAGTGGAAAAGAGGTACCAGATATTAACTTCGATCGGGTACGGTACCAGACGATTTTTTTTTTCATCGGTGTCGTTCGCGTATACATACACTTCGGTGTGTATTGGTCGATGGTGTAATTATAACTACAAATATGAAGATAGTTTGAAATAATAACACCATCAAAACTTCGCCAGAACAATACCTCTTCAAATTTAATCTCAGCTTTTAGTTAGCGCGGCAAAAAGTTTCGCCATTGCGAAATATCTTACAACAATTAAGATATCGCTTTTCATAACTTCTCTATGGCGGAATTGCCATTGCCGATGCCTCGTCCTGGAAATTTTGCGCGCATATACGAGTTTCCGTCGAGAATTACTACGTATATTTTCTCCTTGGCGAGTTTCCCTCGCTGTGCCCCGATCGTTTGAATTTGTCTACCGACCAAACAGTTTGTAACGGTTTGTGCAATCGGAAGACTAATATGCATTTTTTTCCCCTTCAAAGGAAGATAAGAGAATTGGAGCAGCTGCGATAATTTTTAGGATTTTACCATTTTCTGCCGAAGGTTGTGAAAGTTGAAAATGATTTTCTCATTTTTCAACTCTTATCCCTATTCATTTTTTTCAAAAAGTTGAAGGGAAGTGAAAATAGAAACATATTTGGTAAATTTTTAATCTCAAAGAGAATTTTACATAAATTGTGATGTCGGAGAACAAACATGAACATGAAGTAATGTGGTAGGTAGAAAAATCTTATTTTTTGCCCTTTGTCGGGGAAAAGGCCTCGAAAAAAAAGTTTGTTTCCTAATCATAAGGTATGCATATGTATCTTGTGTTTCGAGTTTGACTGAACTACCATTCTACAAATTGGAAAAATCATTAGGATGCGATGAATTTAGAGATTTTTTTAAAATTCCGGGAATTATCATCGACCAGAAAATACAGCCCATTAGCTTTTAGTTCATTGAACACAATTTTACACCAGGTTTTATATGGCGTTTTGTCACTTGAAATCACTGGTGGATTAAAATAGTTAGGCATTACCGATACCGATGTTGATTTCGCCAAAGCGAATTTCAGCTCCATTTCAGCAAGTTTAGCTTTAAGCACATTCAATTCATCTTCAGCCGAATTCGAAGTATTATTTACATTACCATTTGGATTACCACCCTGATCACCCATATTATTTTAATTTGTATCTGAAGTTTCCACCGTACCATTTGCACCCCTTACACATCTGCTTCTAGTATGCATCTGCTACCATAAAAGCTTGTAACTAATAAATGGAATAATTAGTTTCAAAGGATTTTTTTTTTACATTCTAATAGACGGAGCTACATCCTAAGTGTACCAGAGTGACATCCAATGTGAAATGGTATGTGATCCCCACCCCTCCTCCCTTCTACCATCACCCTTCGCCGCTGTTTGGGTCTACATTTACCCTCCACTCCTAAGTGTACCAGAGTGACACGGAATAGGAAGTTTATGTGATACCTCACCTCCCTCCCCCTCTCCGATTACCCCAAACGGTTATGTGTTGGGAGACACGTTCGTCTACTAGGAGCTCTAGATGAATACTGACTATATTCACCCAGAGTAGTCCTACAGTGGGGGTAACACGTGCACATTACTCCCACCACTACCTCTAAAGCTGACAAATGTCAACCAACATACATCTGCTTACCGCTACTTCCTCCCACCACTACAACTTATACCACCCCATCACTCTATCTCACCACACTCATACCCCACCACTCACACAAACCTGAAAAATACTTCAGTCAAAAAATTTACAAGTCTCGTAAATTTTCCAAAAACAATACCCTCCCACTTTATCCAGACTTGGGACTGGCTGTGTAGTTTTACTACACAGGTGTGGTTATATTTTTTGTTTTTGTTTTGTTTTTGTTTTTTTAAATGAAAATTCTTTTCATTTTTTGGTTTTTTATGTTTTTTATGTCTTTTTCTTTTTTTCAAGACAAAACAAAACAAAAAATATTTACAATAGAAAATAAAAAATTGTGAAAAATTGAAAAATCACAAAAAATCACAGAAATTAAAAACCCTCACCTAAAATCTACAATTTGATTTCCCACCGTTTCCTAGCGATGCGTTTGAGTTTAACGTCGGCAACAAAGACCTGTCCTTTTGTGATATATTTTTAGAGGAGGATGTTCCACCTTTGCAACTGTAACCCCACCATCGGATGCACCCCTAATAGTCTACAGACCAACAGGCGAAAAGTGCTCTAGAAGTTGATTTTACTGTTTTTTTTTTGCGGGACAAAAAAATTGCTAGAAAAAATGCAGGTACTGGGTCAGCATTCCCAAAAATGGTGAAAATTTGTTTTCAACCCTGCACCTTGAGTGGGGGGAGGTCAAAAGGGGGTATTTTTCGACCTAGGTCCGGGACAAAAAATTCAAGTGAGGTTTGATAGAGTAGTGTCCACTGATGCTGAATATGCATTTTTTTTCACTGCACACCTGCACAACTGCAATTTAAGGCTCCTCAAAGGCAATTTTTGGTCATTTTTGGCCATTTTTCACTCTATTCTGGCCCCAGGTTCTCAAATGTGACAGGGGGACAAATTTTTTTGTCATATCATGTTACACCGAATGTTTATATACTCAAAACCGCAAAGTTGATCGAATTAAACCTGCAATCTTCGAAGTTATTGAATTTTAAAGTAGGGCAAGTATGAGTATTGCTCAAATTTCAACTTTACGATTTTTGTTTAAAAATGGTCGTGTGGCCTATTTAAATGGGTTAAAATTTCGCGCTGGATTCGAAAATGATGATGGGGTTTTCCACCTCCCCTCCCAACGGATTACCCCCCTCAATTTTGATTTTTTCCCTATTTAATCGTGTGACCTATTGAAATGGGTTAAAATTTCGCGCTGAATCCGAAAATGATGATGGGGTTTTCCACCTCCTCTCCCCACGGATTAGCCCTCCTCAATTTTGATTTTTTCCCCGTTTATTCGTGTAACCTATTGAAGTGGGTTAAAATTTCGCGCTGAATTCGAAAATGATGATAGTTTTTTCCACCTTCTCTTCCCACGGATTAGCCCCCTCAATTTTTATTTTTTCCTCATTCAATCGTGTGATCTATTGAAATAGGTTATTGAAATGGGTTAAAATTTTGCGCTGAATTGGAAAATGACGATAATTTTTTTTCATCTTCCCTCTCCCTCAAATAAAATTTTTTCGCATGTAGTCGTGTGACGTGTTGAAATTGGTTGAAATTTCGTATTGGATTCCAAAATTGCAATTTTTTAATCTCCCTTCCCCCGCAAAAGTACTCTCATCAAAATTGATTTTTCCCTATTTAATTGTGTGACCTATTGAAATGTATTAAAATTTCGCGGTGGATTCGAAAATGCCGAATTTTTTTTTCAAATCCTGTCCCTTCCACTTTTCACTCTTGAAAATGTTTCTCATTTTGTCGTAAGGTATACCAAACTTCTGTCTATATCAATACAAAAAAATTAGGTAGGTACATAATAGTGAAATACAAGTCCTCAACAGAATGTAATTACATAAAAGGAAATACCTACAAACAAAATTTTAATTAAATGCTGGTACACAGTGTGATTAATTGTACCAAAAAAAAAAAAAACGAAAGGAAAACATAATTTTGAAAGTTTACTCTTGGAATCCGAGTCACTTCCCACCATCTCATCCACATCATCTTCATTTTCTGTGGGTAGGGGCATGTTGATGCAATTGATGCAATTGCATCCATCGTTGCACAAAAGTTCATTTTTGTGACAACACCTATTTGTACTGCATCCCATATTACAATTCTGTTTTAAGTAAGCTGAGCCTATGTGCGAAGGGAAATGATAAAATTATCTTTATCGGTAATGCATTAGAATTACGTCACACATAAAATTGAGAAAAATCAGTTTCTAGGAGGTTAGGGTTAGATGTGAAAGGGAGGGGGAGATGAAAAAAATTACAGTCATTTTCAAATTCAGCGCGAAATTTTAACCCATTTCAATAGGTCACACGATTAAATGAGGAAAAAATCAAAATTGAGGGGTAATCCGTGGGGTGGGGAGGGGAGGTGGAGAAAAAACATCATCATTTTCGAATCCAGCGCGAAATTTTAACCCATTTAAGTAGGCCACACGACCATTTTTAAACAAAAATCGTAAAGTTGAAATTTGAGCAATACTCATACTTGTCCTACTTTAAAATTCAATAACTTCGAAGATTGCAGGTTTAATTCGATCAACTTTGCGGTTTTGGGTATATAAACATTCGGTGTAACATGATGTGACAAAAAAATTTGTCCCCCTGTCACATTTGAGAACCTGGGGCCAGAATAGAGTGAAAAATGGCCAAAAATGACCAAAAATTGCCTTTGAGGAGCCTTAAATTGCAGTTGTGCAGGTGTGCAGTGAAAAAAAATGCATATTCATCATCAGTGGACACTACTCTATCAAACCTCACTTGAATTTTTTGTCCCGGACCTAGGTCGAAAAATACCCCCTTTTGACCTCCCCCCACTCAAGGTGCAGGGTTGAAAACAAATTTTCACCATTTTTGGGAATGCTGACCCGGTACCTGCATTTTGTCTAGCAGTTTTTTTGTCCCCAAGAAATGGACAGTGGATGACGACTTTTTGGCACTTGGTCTGTAGACTATAAACAAAGAAAATTGAAGTTAATTAAATTTATACAATTATTCACAAATTTTATACATAAAAAAATATATTTACTAACATTTTAAATTATTTTTCCAATTTTTTTCTTTTTTTTTAAAATAACATTATTTACAAAACAACTAAACTATTGAAAAAATAAGAATAAAAAAATAACATACATTTACCTAATGGGGCGGGCCCTTTTACGGGGAGGTGGACATGTGCAGCAGGCCTCACAACACGAGCACCTGCGGCAGTCCATCTCCCACCCAGACCCGCACCATAAGCAGTTCTTCAATGACCATAGAAAATGTGATCAGTTTACAATTCTGAAACTATGAAGCAGCATGGCTGGTAAGTATGCCTCCAACCCCCTGCACATCCAACGACTGCTGCTGAGGCATACTTGATAATGCGGCTCTCATGGCCCAAGTCTCTAAAACCCTTGGTTGGTAAGGTGCAACATAGGAGCTGTGATGCCTTACATATTGTGGGTGTCTGAAAAAAAACCTGTTGAAATTAAAAAAAAAAAAAAAACAATACACAAATACATACCTGTCTTTCAGGCTCAGTAATAACTAGAATTGGGTGAGGGATTTGCATCCCCGCCTCAAATTCAATATCACTATCATCAGAGTCTTCATACAGTATTCCATTTCTGAGAAAAATAAAGTCGTACAGGAAGTATCATTGGTTATTAGCGGTTACCCTGAAGAAAATTGATTCGATTTGGCGATTGATGTAAATGGTTCTATTGGGTTCTCATTCTTGTCTCCTTGGTTTCTATTCCCATTACCGAAAAATTGGGCCTGGCGGATGCCAGCGTTACAAAATCGGTGGGTTCTCATGAAGTTCTGTGGCATCGAGTTACGGTGGTATAACCTGGGGATTGAAAAAGGGGGCTCAGTTTGAACCGGATAGCAAAGGCGAAAAAATCTCATCAACGCCCCTAAACAAAGAAAAAATAAAGTTGTTTTAATTTTTTACAAATATTTTAAAATTTTATACATGAATAAGTACATAGAAAAATATATTTACAATTATTTTTTTGTCGTTTTTTTCTTTTTCAAATAATTATATCTAGAAAATAACTACATTTAAAAAAACACACAAATTTGATCAATTGTGGCGGGCCCTTTTACAGGGAGGCGGACACACACAGCAATCCTCACAACAGGAGCGCCTACTATACAGTACGTCTCTCGTTCTGTCCCGCACCACAAGCAGTTTCTTATCAACCACACAATATAGACCTATTTTGGATCTGAAAACTTCAAAACAGAAGTGCGAGTATGCTCAAATATCTTGAATTTTCACTTGAAATATAAGAAGAATGATGGAAAGCTTTGAATTTTATAGTATTGCGCAAAATTCATGCATTTAGCGAAAGGTTTGCTTATCTCATTCAATGGGCAGTTACACAAATTAGGTGTAACACATACCAGCATTTAAGAAAACTTGAAAGAAAAGAAGTAATTACATTGCAGTTTTTTTACTGATAAAACGAAATGCAAGAAGTGTTCTTCTAAAAAAATATAAATGATTAACTAAAAAGTACTTACCTTATGTTTCCTCGATTTTGTTTTTGGAATATTGTTCATGAATTAAAGTGTTTCTGTTTTTTTCTTGCAGGTAAGTTGCTGCAAAATGCATTTTCTTTTTTGGATTCGTAAGTAAATTTTATTAATGTCACTACTTGTTTGAAAGTTTTTTTATTACCTATCACAAAGCTTTTTTGATATTTAGCCCTAAACAGGACTGTACGGAGAAATTCGAGCCCAGAAGGAAAAATTAAACAGCAAAAAAAGCTCTCACACAATAGGGACTTTTTACAAATTCCCGTACCCCCAAACATTTTTTTAGGGTTCCTCTGGCCTTCTAGATTCAATTAAAAAAAACACGAATTTTTTATCTGCATTTGGCGAAAAACGAAAAAATTAAGTTTGAAAAACACATTTTGGCCCCTCGCCCCGAAAATACAGGGTGACCGAAAAGTAGTTCCCAAAAAGAAATGCTTCTCAAAAATTCCCTGATGAACTTATCCGAAAAATTTCAATTCTGGCAGAATCCTTGGTTCATTACTATTCGATAATAGGCCACTTCATAAATTCTCAACTCATTTTAAATTTTTTGTGAAGCATAATTCGATTTTAGTTTAAAATGCTATAGCTAATCATAGTCAAACAGAATTTAAAAATTGCGTGGAATAAAATCTTCGAATATCTGGGGGTAGGTGTCAATATACCCAAAAGCTTGATTTCAACCCTGTCAATTTCAAAACAATGCGTTCAGCCTTGAAATAAGAAGGATATAATTTCAGCGCTTCACAAATTGGAACCAGATGATTTATTCCTGTATTACTGAATTATTCTTCTTTTTTAAGAGAAAATTATGGATTATTGAGGTTCTCCGAGCAATAACTCATACAGAGATTAGAAGACAGTTTATTTAAGTAGAATATGAGGAAAAAAAGATTATCCCGTCAATAAAATTTTTTTACTGAAATTTAAAATTTTTTTCGGTATGTACTTCCCGGTCACCCTGTACTTGCTCTGGAGGTCCAAAATTTCAGTCAAAATTTTTTCTCATCATGACTCAACTTTTGAGGTGGGTTTTTATCAAAATCCCTCTCTTGGGCCAAAACAGCATACTTATCCTTCTGTATCCTTTTCGGATCATCTCGCGACATCAGCAGTCTACGAAGGCGAACAAATCAGCTAATTACTCTACGTCAAAAATAGTGAAACTAAATTAACCTGACGAGAGTACGCTCTTCTGACCAAAATCATCTTTCACTTTTTAATTTTAATACTCACTCGAAACTTTTTCGTCGCTCAAGTATACCTATACTTCCATATACTTCGCATATGACAATGTGGCCGATGGAATTCTTCCATCAAACTGGTAGACATCGCGTATCGTATACTTTAGCATTGGCAACCATAATGAAAAATTTCTCATACCGCATACAACTTTTCCAACCTTTTCCTGTTATTTTTTTCCCTCGTTGACGTAGAAAAGTAATTTATTAACGCAGACTCTGTAACGTTGGCAGAATAACTGAACTACGTTCAACTTATACAGAAATGACAAAAAGAAAGGAAAAAAGTACAGGAAAAAAATTACGCTCGGAGACAGGGTCGAATCAGCATGGTAAATTACAAGCCAATCTAGCAATTGTCAAGACTTCATGTACGGTACCTCTGTAGAATCGCATATATGCTATGAGAAATATACGTGCATATGTGAGATATACTATGGCAAGTGTATAAGGGTATGAAAATTCACCCTGCTACATTATTTATATATAGAAAATGTACACTGTTTAAAACAAATATATAAACGGCACGCTATAGACACACGCCGTATATTAGATACGACGAGAGAATTGTTTTATAATAAATCAATAAACATTGTGGAGAAAAAAAAAATACATACAACGACCTACAGCGACAAAAATCAGCCGAATTTATCGTCATTTTCCGGAGTCGATAAGTCAATATGAAAAAATTAGCTGGGTTTTGTGCATTTATTTAAAAAGGAAATGGAACCTCCTCCAACGTCGTTGGTCGCGAGCCTTCGGTGTGCGAATTTCCCGCTATTTCCTTCAAATAGTGCCAGCTATGGGTAATTTTTTTGATATATGAAGTCAAACTGAATGTTTTGGATAAAACGTTTTTCTGTGATGTGATTCGTGCTAGTCGTAATTTAGACGAAAGTGTGGATTCGTGTTGGTCGTTTGGTAATTACGAATGAGTGACAATTTTTTTCAGCTTAGATTGCTCAAAATATTTACTTCCTGGTGGCTTTTTAGAAAATGAGTATAATATCATGAGGCCAGCTTCTTTTCGAAATTTTTGAAAGAGGGGTGTGGCCTACATAATGTCAATTAGAGATCTTCAAGTATATGTACTTATATAATTAAATCAAATTAAATAAATCAATTTTTTGAATGAATTTTTCACCCGAATTCTAATGAAAAATCGTGTTTGGTGATCCTCAAAACGTGCTCAAATTTTTTTGAAAAATTTCAACGCTTTGCTTTCCAGGTTCACCCTTGAAAATTTTCCAAAATTTTGTTCCCAATTGATGAAAATTATTACTTTATTGGTTTTTTGACCGACTAATGTGACCTTTTTCAACTGGATTAATCATTTAAGTCGATTTTTTCTGAAGTAGGCTAATGTCAATTTTTTCCTAATTCTAAACTACCAATTTTGTTGATTTTCTGTAAAGTGTTTTTTTGCACACTGAATTGCAATTTTCTGTAAATTTCCCCTTTTTTGACCCCTTTTTTCAATTCTATAGAATTCTTACAATGGTATTTTACCTTATTTTTTTTGGAAACTTGTACTTTTAAAGTGTTATGTTGGGGAAGGGATGTCATTACAAGATTTCTAAGCAAGTAGAAAAAAACAGGAAAAATTACGATTTTCATTTAAACTCTTTGAGAGGAAAAATATGTTTCATATTTGAACATGTCAAATTTCTGAAATAAAATCAGTATCCAGCTACTTACCTATCTACAGTATGACACAAAAGTCTTGGTAAGCTGAAACATTTCTCAATATCTCAGAAGTGAAAAGAGATATCAAGACGGTTCAAACGGCAATGTGTTCCTGGTATCGAGGACATTGAATATTGATAATCAAACTTTCAACCCGACCTATAGGATGCTCACAAATTGAGAAACCGGTTTGGGTGAAAAAATGGGGGTCCGGTTTTTTTATTGAAATAAAGTCTACGCACTGGCGCGATTAAAATGTGATATGTTTTTTTGAAACCGGTTCAGCGGTTTTGAACCAGTTGTCAATAGTATCCAAAAAAGCGGAGATATGAAAAAAAGTTTGAAACAAAAGTTGTAGAGAAGTAAAAAATGAACATTTTTTGTTTCATAACTTTTTTTCCACCTTGAAATAGAGAGAAGTTGTCGTAGAAAAGGTTTGAGTATAATTTTTTGTTTTCCAAGTCATAACTCTTCTCCATCGCCAGATGGGGAAAAAATTATGGAACGTAAAACATTCAGTTTCCAATTCTTTACAACTTTTATTTCACATGTTTTTTGATATCTCCAATTTTTTGAAACCGGTAGTTTCTTTGGATGATTTTTTTTCCAAGTCGATAACCGGTTATCAAAAAGTGGAGATATTGAAAAAAGTTTGAAACAAGAGTTG
Source organism: Pseudococcus viburni (assembly GCA_033439095.1). Classification (NCBI taxonomy): domain Eukaryota; kingdom Metazoa; phylum Arthropoda; class Insecta; order Hemiptera; family Pseudococcidae; genus Pseudococcus; species Pseudococcus viburni. Next base: position 1,126,984 of record JAVBJF010000062.1, on the reverse strand, counting down.
TAGCGAATTAAAGACTGGACATTTTACGTTCTGTAATTTTTTCTTCATCTTGCAATGGAAAGAAGTTATGGTATAAAGGACTGGAGTACAATTTTTTCTTATTATGCCATAACTCTTCCGCATTGCTAAATGAAGAAAAAATTACAGAACGTAAAATGTTCAGTCTTTAATTCGCTACAACTCTTGTTTCAAACTTTTTTCAATATCTCCACTTTTTGATAACCGGTTATCGACTTGAAAAAAAATCATCCAAAGAAACTACCGGTTTCAAAAAATTGGAGATATCAAAAAACATGTGAAATAAAAGTTGTAAAGAATTGGAAACTGAATGTTTTACGTTCCATAATTTTTTCCCCATCTGGCGATGGAGAGAGTTATGACTTGGAAAACAAAAAATTATACTCAAACCTTTTCTACGACAACTTCTTTCTATTTCAAGGTGGGAAAAAAGTTATGAAACAAAAAATGTTCATTTTTTACTTCTCTACAACTTTTGTTTCAAACTTTTTTTCATATCTCCGCTTTTTTGAATACTATTGACAACTGGTTCAAAACCACTGAACCGGTTTCAAAAAAACATATCACATTTTAATCGCGCCAGTGCGTAGACTTTATTTCAATAAAAAAACCGGACCCCCATTTTTTCACCCAAACCGGTTTCTCAATTTGTGAGCACCCTATAGGTCGGGTTGAAAGTTTGATTATCAATATTCAATGTCCTCGATACCAGGAACACATTGTCGTTTGAACCGTCTTGATATCTGTTTTCACTTCTGAGATATTAAGAAATGTTTTAGCTTACCAAGACTTTTGTGTCATACTGTATAGGAGAAAAATTGGAGCGAAAATTTTGAACAATTCCTGTAAATATTAGAAAATTTTCAATGTACCTAATTCTCATCAGGCTTCGGTTCCATAATTTTGAACGAAGCGAAAGCTAAAAATCGCAAAACTTTCTACATTTTTAACTACTTCTCCGCAAAATTGTAAAGTTTTTCCCATCCTCACCCTGCATATTTTATCTCGCACCATATCTCGGATTTTTGGAAAAGAATTCTGAGTAGAGAGAAGATAAGAAATGTGAATTCAATTTTCTCTGAGTCAAGAAAAAAATGCAGGATTCAAAGCATGATGTTCTTGATCGTCATACTGAGAGAAATGGGGAAGGGGCAACATGGAGATATTTTTTTTACGTATTTCATGTTTTTGAGCTGGGGTAAATATTTTTTGCAAGACGTTTTTTTGGGCTGGGATGAATCAAGAACACGCGACGGAGATGATATTGAATTTCCTAGTCTAATGTTTATGTTACGCCTAATCCGTGTAATTGCCGAATTCATGAAATAGGCAAAATTTTTGCCCAATGCATGAATTAGGCAATCGCTTGCCTAATTTATGAAATTTATAAATTCAAAACTTTCTACCCATTTTCTTATTTCAAAAATAAAAATTCAAGATATTTTGGCTTAGAGAACAAACATTTAGCTACATTTCAAAAAAAATTTCAACCAGCTACTTCAATTGGAAAATTTTTTATGCTGCAAAGAAGATTTTTCATTAATTATATTTTTCATTCAGTGTAAAAAATTTTCTAATTGAAGTAGCTTGATGAATTTTTTTTTGAAATGTAGCTGAATGTTTGTTCTCTATGGCAAAATATCTTGAATTTTTTACCTGTGGAATAAAAAAGTGGTAGGAAGCTTTGAGTTTAGAAATTTCATAAATTGGGCAAGCGATTGCCTAATTCATGCATTAGGCAAAAATTTTGCCTATTTCATGCATTCGGCAATTACATGGATTAGGTGTAACATACATTAAATCATGATTTTTAAAAGCAGTCGATAACGGATGGTTTTCGTTGGTTAATGGGCATATTTTCGACAAGTTGAGTATACCTGCAAATGAATAATAATAATTACTTACCTACTAGTATAGAACCGAATTATTCTTGTAAAAATTTTCACATCGTACTTACCTGATGTAGTTGTAAGGTTGTATCAATAACGTGAACTTGAATCTCACTGGAAAATTTACTGATATTTTGTTACATTCTAAAACAAGAAAATTCGTTTTTAAAAGTCGCCTATTGTGTGACCATTATTGAATTTTGAAAATTTTGAGTATTTTCTGACTTTTTGGTATAATATTACCAACTTTCAATTTTTTTTTTTTTTTTTGAAATTATCACAAGTATATCTAGACATAAATTTCGAAGGAAATTGATATAATGCCAAGCGAAAGAAATGCTCAGAGATCAGATCACTACATTTTCCGATACCGTAGGCCACAATCGTTCTATGTAGGTTTGTAGTGAATATTCACAGGCCATTTCGAACTTATCCAGTGGATCAAAAATATCGCAAGTGACAAATCTATCAGTATTGACTCCATATAATGTTAGACTATCGTTTGACTTTTAAAAACTTCGAGAAATTAAGGAAATTTATAAAGTGATATTATTTTCTTAAACTGTTTTCTGATTCTTGAAAACTTGAAAAACTTGAAAATAAAAGTTGGGGACAAATTTGGTTTTGGGTATTCTGTGATCCCCCCCCCCTTCAAAATAAGACCATTTCGGACTAATTTGGATCATCCAATTTTGTGCGACAGTTTTTTGCATTTTCCTCGAAATTTACTTCCACGGACTTATTATATTTAGAGTAAAATAGGATCTGTAAAACAGAAAAAGCAATAGTGTAAAATTACTTCCGATGTTTTCGGTTCATCAAAATAGATGTACGTAATACACAGGTCCCCTTGATTAGAATTTTTTTTAGCAAATAGTGTTCTTTTAAAGAATACAATATATGAAATAAATATACAGGGTGTTCTATGAATCGTCTGCTATTTTTGGGTTTAACCAGGTAACACTGAAAAAAATTGAGATGAACATGTTGCCGATCTTAAGAATTGAAGGGGCAAATGCTACTTCTAAAAAAATCACGTTGAAAATTTTTTAATCATGAGAGTGGATAGTACTTTGAAAACTGAACAAAAATTTGAAGGGACGATAAAATTTTTTTTGAAGAAATGAATTAATAAAGAGAATGAATAATGAAGTAGAAAATTGTACATGAAGTAGAATGGCAGTCAACGTCAAAAGCGAAAAATTAAAATCAAGAATGAATAGTACATTGAAAATTGAAGAAATTTTGTTCTGAAGACTTTTCTCCCAATATCGAAAATGAGGGGTCTACGGGTTACTCAAAATGAATTGGCTTCAAAAAATTGTCAAATTTTCTCAATTTTCAATGACTCTTAGCCCATTCATTTTTGATGTGAGGTAAGAAGTCTTCGAAACAAAATTTTTCTAGTTTTCAACGTACTATCCATTCCCTTGATTAGTTGATTTTTTTCGAATTTTTTTTGAACAATCTTTCTGTCATTCCTTCAATTTTAAAGTTGGACAGAAAACCATAAAGTGAAAATTTGTTCAGTTTTCAAAGTACTATCCCTTCCCATGGTTGAAAAAATTTTTAACGTGATTTTTTTAGAAGCAACATTTGCCCCTTCAATTTTCAACATTGGCAACATGTTAATCTCGAGTTTTTTTTAGTGGTATCAGGTTATACCTCAAAAAATAAGTTTGGCGAACGATTCATAGAACACTCTGTATAAAAACTCATGAAAAAAATCATTTTTGAGCACCTCTTGAAGAAGGATGATCGGCACCAAGTGGTCTGATTGGTAAAAATTCTTGACCATGATGAAATTTTTATGGACCACTACTTCGGACGAGCATCGAAATTTTTCAAAAAAATTTGTATACGTTTTAAGGACCATCTAACACAAATTTTTATTGGGTTTCGTTTGAAAAAATCTAAAAAATATTTCCCTAATCTATTTTGTTGTCCGTGAGACAAGAATCCCTTGTTCGCTTGTTTCTTTTTTTTTTTCTTATTAGACTTAATTCATTTTTATTTGATCAATTTTTCAATGTTTCTAATAGAAAAATTTGGGGATTGATAGTTCGAAAAAAAAAACTAAAAAGGACTGACAAAAGAAAACTTACTTACATGATGTCTTTTCTTGTTCAACTTCAGAAATCTTTATTTTCAAAAATATGTTCATTTAACATAATTAAAAAATCATCATTATCCCAAGCCCAGCACCACCTGTTCCAAGACATCGGCCCAGCCCGACCGGGTCGTATTTTAAAACAAATCTACTAACACGCCGTGTTTACTTTCAACTCCACATCCTCGTCGTTTTGTGCGGAACCAAAACCGAACAGGAAAAATGCGCGAGGTACAGGGGATTTACACGGAGCTGAAACGCATCGGCCAGAGAAGCAGTGTGGCCGGAGAGTAAGAGGATAGGCAAAACGCAACATTAATAGTGGAAATCTATATGATTTATTCGGGGTCGTACGGTTTGAATTTGGCGCCGAAGGCAGAAACGGATAAAAGTACGGTGGCTATCTGAGCATCTGCTTTGTAGTAAGAGGGGTTTCCATTGTAAAATTTAATAATTAATTTATGCGAAGGTAACTTTCTTCTGGTTGGCGTTAAGTTTAGACTTTTAATCCCGAAAGGCTGGTTTATAAATTCACGTTGCGCTGCCGACGTCGTCGTCGCTGCGCCTTAGCTTCATCGGCGCAACTATCTGAGAATTTTAACGGTCCTAATTAAAAGGATTTTGTCTCGCTTTGTTTCCGTTAACCAAATAGTTTATTGTCATTTTGTTACGGTTGTAAAATTAAAAACTTATTTTGCGCGAATTCAATCTGGTCTCGGGAGTGATGAAGGATGAGCGGAGGGGTTGATTATGTGGACGTTCGAGGGGAGCTAAATTCGTAATACCGTCAAATTAAGACGATTGATGTGTTTTGATGGGTCTGAGTAAGCCGAAAAATTATAACGATGAAATAAAACCGCCTGTTTGGCTGGAGATTTCGCGGCGTTCGACGACGAATTTACGACGAGTTTGCGTATTCATCGCGAGACGACGAATTTTATTAGCGGACTAATTTAATTCGCCTCGGATGTAATTAAAGGGGATGAGTTTTACGACCGAAATGAATACTTTGTTTGAGAATAAGATGTACATAGTATTATGTTCAAAGGAGACGTCGAAAATTGAGTCGTATAAATTTATAATGATTTTTATGAATGCGAAATTCTATACTTGATTTTATTTTCGGCTTGACCGCGCGTGTTGTCGATTTGTCTGCGATATCACATGTCTTTTGGTCTTTTCGACAGTTCGTATCGATTTGGGAGTATACAGTGTGTTTCATTCGAAGAAGATTGAAAACTGGTCAAACAGAAAACCTTGAGAGGAATTTTTGAGGGTCTTAATTCTTCCCAAGTGAGGTAAATTTTCTTAGCTATTCTGCCCCTTGGACTTCGGGCAGCTTACACGATAGTGTAAATAATATAGCTAATAATTTGAAAAAAAAAAGTATGAAGTGGGATGGTTAGTTAGGCTCTTAGTCAGGTCTCAATTGAACATCCGCGCGGGATTCTTGTTTGAACTGATTTTATGATTGATTCTTGTTTTAGACACTAAAAAAAAATAAATTTAGCTTAGATGCCTATTTTTCCCAGGGTCCACCCACCAACATTTAAAACGCGTGTACCACCCAATCTATGGGGTTTAATTAAAAAATTTTTAAACAAAAGTTGTTCCTCATAAACTAATGTACATTTTCATTTATTATCAAAATCCAGTTTGGAGCAAATCCTGCCCCTCAAATTTGGAAACAAAACATGTTTTTGAGAAAACCTCAAAATCACGTTTTCTTCATTTTAAACGAATAGTTTCGGAAATACGACAAAGTTTGTAATCACAAAAAGTATTCAGAATTGAATTTCCTTTCTAGTGAGCTCTATCACGACCATTTTCACCAACTTTTCCCGACAGAGTGGACCTCTCCCCCTTCCTCGTTTTCACAAAAGTTTGACCCACGAGCAAAATTTGCTGCAAAATCAATTCCGATACTAAATGAAATTATGCATTAGATATTGAAGAACAAAAATCGTTTGATTTTTTTTCATGGGTCCAACTTTTGAGATATGGGGGAGGGGGAGAGATCCATCCTGTCGGGAAAAGTTGGTGAAAATGGTCGTGATGAAGCCCATTGGAAAAGAAATTCAATTCTGAATACTTTTTGTGGTTACAAATTTTGTCGTATCTCTGAAACTCTTCGCTTAAAATGAAGAACACGTGATTTTGAAGTTTTCTGAAAACTGTTTTATTTTCAAATTTGGGGGGCAGGAGTTGTTCCAACGTGGATTTTCATGAGAAATGAAAATGTACGGAACGTGTTGAGGAACAACTTTTGTTTGAAAATTTTTTCATTACGACCCATAGATCGGGCGGTACACGCGTTTGAAATGTTGGTGGGTGAACCTTGGGAAAAGGGGAGGGGGAAAAAATAGGAATCTAAGCTAAATTTATTTGTTTTAGTGTCTAAAACAAGATTCAATCATAAAATCAATTTTAACAAGAATCCCGCGCGGAAGCCTTTTTTTGTTCAATTGAGACCTGACTATCTGTGTTATTCGACAACGCCGGACGCAGCATTCTTCATAGGAAGTCATCACGTTATACATAGGGTGTTTCAAAATAACTAGACGATTTCGAGATCTTATAACTCAGAAACTACTCTCTGATTCTGAATCAGTGAAAAGTCACTGATAAACAGTCAGAATTGCAGCACAAGAAGAAATTAGCGAAATTCACTGATTTTCAGCGAATTTTCGCTGATTTTTCAAAGATTTTCTCTGATTTTTCTGCTAATTTCATAAATTTCACTGACTTCAGTGAATTTTACTGATTTTCCGGTCATTTTTCTCACTGATTTTTTTTCAGTAAAAAAAATGTTCACTGATTTTCTCCTGTGCTGCAATTGTGACTGTTTCTCAGTGATTTTCGATAATTTTCACTGAATTATAATTGAAAGAGTACCTAGTTTTTAAAGTTGAATAAATTTTACACCAATTTTCAAACTCTGAATATTTTTTCTCAAACTTTTTCAAGCTTCAAAAATTTTTTTGTTTTTCAACGTTGATTTTTCAAGTCTAAAATTTTTTTCTTGAAATTTTTCTACGTAAATTTTTCAAGTTTAGAATTTTTTCCTCAAAATTTTTTCAACGTAAATTTTTCCAGTCTGAAATTTTTTCTCAACATTTTTCAAACTCCAAAATTTTTTCTCAAAATTTTTCAAACTACAAAAAGCAAAATTTAATCAAGCCGGATGGCCTATTTTTTTTGCATTTTTATGGGTTCAAACTTGTATAACATGAGTTTGGCCACTACATTGTTTTTTAAAAAGTAAGTCATATCCATGTCCAACAAAAATTTAAAAAAAATCACGTTGAAAAATTTTAAGAAAAAGTAAGAAAAAAATTCAGACTGGAAAAATTTACGTTGAAAAATGTTGGGAAAAAATTGTGAGGAAGAAATTTCAGACTTGAAAAATTTAGGTACATTGAAAAAATTTTAGACTTGAAAAATTAACGTTGAAAAAAAAAGAAAAATTTTGAAGTTTGAAAAAGTTTGTGAAAAAATATTCAGAGTTTGAAAATTAGTGTAAAATCATAAAGACTTTGAAAAAACCCTCTAGTTGAAAAACAGAACGATTCAGTCGTTCGGAGTGTAGTTATTTGTATTTTCGTGCCTGAAGCAAATCCGTATGGATTTAGTCGTAGGTTTTTAGGACACCTTGCTATAGTATCATGTTCACTGCGTCATTGAGTGTATTTGGCATCAATCTGAAGTATTCCAGATTTTTTAAAGTAAATTGTGACCCATATAATTATTGTCCATCCAAAATAGCTTGAGCCAAATTGTGTCAGTTTCATTTTCCGAAAGCCCAAAATATAATTGCTGTAGTTAAGTGGGAAAAAATCAAAATTTTGTTTGCTTTTTGATGAGGAAACTGACACAATTTGGGTCAATCTATTTTGGACGGACAATAACCACCTCCCCCCTCCCAATCAAAAAAAAAAAAAAAAAAAAAACTGTTTCATTGCCACTTTTAATGCAACATTTAAACAGCCATTTTATTCAGAGGTCATAGAATTTAGTTTTTTCAGCTAATCTAATTGGCCTTCGTATACTTTGTTTTTCCCCTTCTATTACGGACTTTAACTGATACCTCGTTCGTCATAAGCGACTTTCAGTTTTTATATGGTATCGTTCACCAGTATGGCGAGTAGCCAAAAGTGCATATATAAGGTCATTTGGGGTAATTGTAAACATGGGGTAATTGTAAACAAGTCGTGCTGTAAATACTTAAATGCATCTAGCGAGCTGGAGTTGCCAAAAATAAAAACTGTGAATAATTGGCCTTACTATAATAAAGAACTTCGGGTTCTTGGTGACAGCTGAGATGAAAAATTTCGCGATGAAAAAAACATGATATCAAATTCTGGTTTTCACACAATCTACGTAATCTTCAAAATTCGAGAAAAAATAGAAAAAAGTAAAAAAGTTGGTGTTTGATGCATTAATTTAGTTCTACGGGCATTCAAAAATGATGAAATTCAATACTTATGATTTTTGAAGCTGAGAAATTAATTTTCTGCAGCATTCACAAATACCCATCAAATTTTTGAAGTGTGGGGTAATTGTAAACACGTGTTATTTAAATGGGATTCACAAATTTAAACACAAAATATCATTTTTTTTGTTTTGATTTTTTTTTGATTTTTTTTACAAGTTAGTTTTTCCAGACGTTTAAATATTTAATCTGTATAATTTTTTTCCAAATTATGCAAAAAAACTCCGAGGGATACGTTTTTATGGGGTACAATGTATGCATTTACATTTACCCCATCATAGTGGGGTAAATGTAAATATTCTTGTCCAATTGTAAACGAAGTCCATAAGTTCGGAATGAATAATCGAATCGATGAAAACAAACCGCCATATTACTCCTCATACATTCATTGATACATAGAAAAAATTTCAATCACTTTGCTTTCTTACTTACAGAGTAAAACGAAAAAGAGTATCACAAAATCGGTTCAATTTTCCGAAAAATTTACAATTACCCCAATTGACCTTACTCGTATGGGTAGGTACTGCAGAACATGCTTCAAAATAAAAATTGTTTACAACTTTGTAAAACTCCATACATTTTTTTAAAATTCCTAAAATTGTAAAACTTTTAAAAATGACATCAAAATGATTTCAGATTTCGAACGGTGTTTTGAAATTGAGCAAATTTTGATAAAATAAAAAAATATTGAAATACTCAAGTACCAAAAATTTTTTAAAACACTGCAAAAACTTTAATATTTCATTAAAATCATTACATGTTTAAATGAAAATTGTCAAAGCATTACAAAAGGAAACAAAATTTTGATAAAAAACTAATAAAAAAGTTACAGAATATTGTTAATATTGATTACAATGCAGGTACTTGAAATAAAAATTGGATAAAAATAATGCAATGTAATGCTACTTAAAATAGGTATCGATAAAAGTGATGAAAAAGTGGTCGAATGTAAATTAACCTTCAAGGACATCTTCATCTGAAATACCTTCGTTGGCTTTTTCGATACCATCTGAAATGCCTTCGCTGCTTTTTTCTACATCTGTAATTTCATCGCTGCCATTTCTAAAAACACTTGAAATGCCATTGCTAACATTTGCTACAGTACTTGACCCGGTTTCACTGGAATTTTTCTCAGCGCTTGAATCTGCCTCCTTAGAGTCTTTCTCAACCCTTAATTTCGTCTCGTTGCTGGTATAATGTTTCACAACTTTTTCCAGTGACTTCTTTGTATCACTCCCTGTGAAAATGAGACTCAGTATGAATGTTAAGGTACACTGATTTACAGTGGGTAACAATTAATTTCCAACTCAGGAATTTTATTTTGCTTGACTTTCAGCAAATTCAGCGATCTTTGATGAATAATTTCACTGCTATTCGGTGCATTTTTGTTTGTGGTACAAAGATATTCTGTGAACATTGAAAATGACTTAATACGTATTATTAAAAAACTGACCCGGGGGAGGGGTGTTGAAAAATGGTTACCAATTACTAGTTTGATAGTTCTTGTGTCGTTGAGATTTTTTTTATCGTATTGCGCCGTTGAATTATAAACCAAGGCTATGTCCGGATGAAATATTTCATTTGAAGTGTGTTCTTTTTTTCAGCGATTCTCGCATTTTTCTTGTTTAAAGACGCTAAAAAACGTTGACTAAAAAAGAATGGCACATGATTACATTATACCAGTAAAAAATAAAAGTTTTTAATTTGATTAGGTACTTACAAATTCGGCATGGTATTTTTCATCCTTCAGGTTTTCTTCTAATGCAGTCACATCTTGAACAGGGAGACCAAATCGCTCCCCCAGTGGCGTAAACTGTAACGCATGCTCGCTCTCATTACATTCATCATCATCCACATAATTTTTGGGGTTTTTAATTGCATGTTTCAGCATACCGAACATGAGATCTGAAAACATACATTATCATTGATTCAATGATGAATATCTAAAATATCTAGAGTAAAATATATGTCAAAAATGGACCTAATTTCTTTTCCATTCTGTCTTGCCTTTCAATCACGTCTTCAAAACTTTTGGTCTTGCGGGTTGCTAGTTTTATTTTTTTGCTAGGTGTGTTGTCTGCATAGTTCAAGTCTTTTGATGCGGAAGATGATAGGGAATTAAAGTGCCATAAAAATCCGTAAAATAGCGAGAAAAAGATAAAATATTGTTATTTGAAGAGACAAATGAATTAAGAAAAAAAATAATTTAATATCATCAAGAATCGCAATAAAAATTTAAAAAAATACTTAAAAAATGATGCAAATTAATTTTAGAGCTCATCCAGTGACTAGACCAGAAAGCACTATTTTTTTTAGAAAAATTGATGTTAAATAATGTTTTAATATTTCTAGTTTTAATTTACCTATCTCTGGAGTAAAATTGTGAAAAGTTATAAAACATTGATTTTTTTTCAGAAATATGCTTGCTGTCTAGATCACTGAAAGTAAAATATTACGTATATATACACTGAGAAAAAAAAGTATGGCGATATTGACCACAAATTGTGGAAAAACTCATCCAGTCCGAGTTTATGATGCTTTTCACCACAACTGTGGTACTTTTTTGCCACAACTGTGGTACTTTCTTAAGTTTTAATCACAACTGTGGTACTTTTTACCATAGCTGTGGCAAAAAAGTACCACAACTGTGGTAAAAAGTATCATAAACTCGGACTGGATAAGTTTTTCCACAATTTGTAGTCAATTTTACCACACATTTTTCTCAGTGTAGTTGTAGTGTAGGCAAATTAGGAAATCATAAAGAAATTTGGGGCGGTAAAGCTTTTATTGCGGAAAACTGTCGAGAGTGGTCCCCTGAGTAACCCCTAAAAAATACCACCCGCCAAACCCCTTGCTAACTTTTTTATGGGGGTTGCACACGCCCCCCCCCCAAAAAAAACGGGTTTTCGCTTCTATCTTCCCTGGGTTTGATTTTGAGGTAAAAATAGCTCAGTACTTTTTTGTTCTACACTCAATTTCCAACATTTTTTGTATAAGAATTTTTCTTGTACGACCATTAGGAGAGGAGATAGAGGGTCCTGAAGGAAAGGGGTTTTGGGGAATATATTCAAAAATGTGATAATAAGTATAAAATCGATGGTAAAACGTATGTTATGGACATTAAATAGTAGTATTGAGTAAATTGGCGTTATAAATAAATCTTGACCTTCTTCCCCTCTCCTCACGTACCTACCACACTTTGTCCCTTAATCATATTATCACGGCTGAATAAAAACAAATGGTACAATAATGCTTTTATTGGTTTATTAAAAAAGATTCTACTCGCTCTCCACTTCACTCTCCTCAATCTTTTCTTCGCACGTATCTCGCTCAACCTCATGCTCATTACATATAAAACACTCATCTTTTAATGACGACATTTTATTTAAAAAAACACACATTCATAACGCACCACAGTTTGCAAATACCCAAACCAAATACAGGGTCTATAAATGAACCGGGCACCGTCTGCGTAAAAATTCCCATTCTTTTCTTTCCTTTTTTCCCGTTTCGTTGCGATGCATCACTGATATTATTGTTGTAGTACGCAACGAAACGAAAGCAAGATCAAAAAAAGTGACGAAGTTTAATGTAAGGGATGAGTCATCTTATAAAATTAGCAGGTAAAAGTGTGAAATACGCTTCACAGAGTTGAAATGCCCACTCGATAACATTACATGAATCTTTTTTTTCAACATCAGAATGCCATAATCTCGAACGTAAAATTATCAATTCTTTGAAAGTAAACTTTTTTATTAATTACAATTATTGACAAATAAGGAATGAATTTATCATTAAAAATTTAATTTATCAAAATTACAATTTTTGACACTTGATAAACTTTCTTTCAGGGGTAATAGACACGAAAAAACAAAAATCTGAAATTTCATTTTTTCAGGCAGGGATTTTCGCGCAGACGGTGCCCGGTTCATTTATAGACCCTGTATACGCATATACTAGAGATCCTTCGATTCCCAAAACAAAAACAGATAAGGAACAGCTGTTAAGGGTATTCTAAAGAAACTGGTTTTGTCAGAACAAGGGACGATCAATACCATATGATTGGTATGCATATGCTTCGCTTTGAAGAATTCGCAGAAATGTGATAAAAGGAAATAAAAAACTACCTACGAAAGAATCTGATATCGCATTACAGGATACATAATATATTGGCAGTGAGGGGTGATATGAGGGGGCACATGGCAGGGGGGAGGTAAAGAACTATTAATAACGCCAATTTACTCAATACTACTATTTAATGTCCATAACATACGTTTTATCAACGATTTTATACTTATTATCACATTTTTGAATATATTCCTCAAACCCCCTTTCCTTCAGGACCCTCTATCTCCTCTCCTAATGGTCGTATAAGAAAAATTCTTGTACAAAAAATGTTGGAAATTGAGTGTAGAACAAAAAAGTACTGAGCTATTTTTACCTCAAAATCAACCCCAGGGAAAATAGAAGCGAAAAACCGTTTGGGGGGGTGCAACCCCCATAAAAAAGTTAGCAAGGGGTTTGGTGGGGGGTATTTTTAGGGGTTACTCAGGGGACCACTCTCGACAGTTTTCCGCAATTAAAGCTTTACCGCCCCAAATTTCTTTCATTTTCCCAAAATGAGGCTAATTTGCCTACACTATTGATCTCCATCATTGAAATTTTTTTTGAACATTTTCAAAATTCTTGATTACATTGAATTTTTGCAAATGTACGAAAAATTAAAGTCTCTTACGCGATGAGAACTAGTGATGGCAAAATGCGCGCATTTTTAATGGACGGTCGCATTTGCGCGCATATTTGAGCAGATTATCAAATTTTAGAATTTGTATTTTTCATGGCTTACCTATAGGTATTTCAAATGAATAGTATATTAAATAGACTAACTTTGTTCAAAAAGATTTATTACAAAACCAATATTTTTATTTTTGAAAGACTAACTTCGTTCGATAAGATTTACGTAGGTATTACAAAATATTCATTTTTCATTTTACAAATTATCAACATTTTCATAAACTACGTCAACATTCATGTCAAAAATGACTTCGGAATCGGGTTCGGCTTCTTCTTCACTCATTTCACTTTCACTTTCGGAATCATCATACGGAGGCGTCGAGGGTTCATCGATATCGGAGTCCTCAGATTCGGAGTTGAGGGATTCTTCACATTCCGTGCCCGTAATCGAATTAATATCTGAAATGAATACCCAAATGAGTTAAAAATTTTGAAAACTATTGTATTGCTTGGGTTACCATGCATTTAACATAATATTTATTCCCAATATTCAACACCAATTGTTTAAGCAGATAAGCTAAGTCTATTCGAATTCAACATCTACAAATTTACACTACAAAGTAGCAAACTATCTTCTACAATACTAAAAAATATTTTTTAATATCCCAGCTTGTGAACTAAACCCTGACCAGATGTAACATGATCTGCTTCTTGTAAATTGGATTCCTATTCATCACAAACTGCCTGTTTTGGAAGTGCCTTACTTGGGTTCATTAATTTAAAATTGTGGCTTACATAAGTAACCTAAAGGAATAAAAAGACATTTTTGAAATGGCTAGATAGTTATTAAAGATAAAGAGTGCATTCATTCAGATAATTTCATTGGAATTCATATTTGATTTGAATTTGATTGTGTCTAAGGTTTTGAGCTCATGATAACACAGACTAATGAGTACCTACTAGCTGCTACGAACTATATAGCAAATATAGACTACATGCATTACATGAATATGAAGAATAATATAATTGCGAATTACAAATGTGATTAAGTTTAATAACTTTCAAGAATTTACCTTTGAAGCGTTCAATGTTTTCAATTTATTTCTTTTTTTTGAATGAACAAATGAAAAACTACTGAAAGACCTTTCCGTAGCTGCACTCGTTACTGGAGCTGTCAATTAGGTAGGGCAATTCTTGATAATGGCATGTGGGCACAGAGGCCTTTCCACCAGGCAGTTGGTGATCGTGGTGACGAATTTGAGGACCATAAAAAATTGAAACCGTAGGATTTCTGCTTTGTTCGAAAATCAGCCAATTCATTCATAATATTAGGCATCTAGAAACATTTTTCAAGAAAGATTAACTTATGCAGTATACTAAAAGTAGAATTAAATAAATTATATGTACCAGTTTTTTCAATTCGTTTTCGCTCCTTCGAAAATTTATCTATGAAATTCAGACCTTCCATAATCTCATCAGGATTCAAAGAATAGCCTAAGTCGTCTGGATCCAATATCACTGCAGCATAGTGAATTGGCTGTACAACTGATTTTATTCTAGCAAGAATCTTGGATTTCAATTGATCGTCATCATTTGGAGGAATTTCTTCAGTTTTATCGGAACTCTTGCTACCACCTTCTTCATTAGTTTCAGCTTCAAAACACTTTCCATAAGCTGATAATTCTTCGAGGACAATATTTTCCAATTCTTTCATTTCGTTGTAAATAGTATGAATAAACAAGTCGTCACCTTCAATTTTGGTTATCAATTTCGAAATAGGTGAAAGTAAATTCTTCAGACATTGGACACAATCCCAAAAATTATCACTGAATAGATTATCTCAGACCTTTTTTTGTAACATCGTTGCCGCTGGATTAATTGCCAATGATTGGAGAGCATATTTATTTGCCAACAATGAAGTCATGCTTTTTTCAATTGAGCACCATCTTGTTTTCACATAAAGACTGAGTCGTTTACCTTTGCTACTTTCATTCAGCAAAGCATTCAATACTTGAGTATTTTTGAGATGAGATATCATCTCGTTACAAGATTTCATCAGCGATTCTACTGCCTTCGATTTTAAGATATCATTGCATAATAAATTCAAAGTATGTGCAATACATCGCAGTGGTACAATATGCGGCATTTGGCTTGCAATATTTGCCAAAGCTTTCTGAAAATTGGCTGCGTTATCTCCAATAATAGTGGAAAACTTTTCTGGGCCATGTTCTTGTAATACACTGCTAATTAAGCTTTGCAAATATTCGGCAGTGTGGGGTTCGGCACCAGTAGCGACAAATTTTACAAAAACAGGTTTAGGTGTATTTACCATGAAATTTATGATCGATTCATTTCTAATGTTAGACCACCCATCACACTGAAGATGTAACTCCGGTGACATGGCGATTTTACTTTGCACATTTCTAATCATCTCTTCATAATGATATTCCAAGTGTCTTCCTCCAATTATTTTTCGATTAGGAGGTTCAAATGATGGTCGTAATCTATTGAAAAACTGCTTCCATAATGGATGATCGAAAGCACTGAACGCCAATCCGGTCACAATAGTGGCTTTGGACATCAATAATCCAATCTCTTCCTGCGAAAAAAGTTTATAATTTACAATTCTGAATACCTGCTAAAGTGTAAGATTTAGAATAAAATTTATTTACGTTTTCTTCGGGGGTCATATTATCAATGTATTTTGACAAAGTAGAGTTATTTGAACACGAAAATGAGTTTGTTTGATTAAAGTTGGAGATGCTGGAGGCCGGAAATGTCAAATTTGAAACTGGTACATTAGGAGGAATATAAGCCGGAATACCATCTCGATCTCCAGTTATAAGTGGTTGAATGTTATAAGATACAGATCCAGTGATGGCGTCAACTTCACTTTTCAATATGTACTTCTCTGGATTTTGTACATATTTTTTTACTGGCAGAGGCACCAATTTACATTGATCGAGTACATGTTGTTTCAATCTCGTAGCATGTGGTTTATAGACGGCCGGACAAAAGTTACATTTTTTATTAGTTACTCCTGCGACTTGGATATCCGAAAAAAAATTCCACGAAATGGATTTGGGCTTACTTCCCTGTTTTTTCACACGACGACCACGGATACGTCCCGACATTATTCGTTATTCCACTTTTTATTACTATACTTTAAACAGTTTAAACACGAATTCGAAGAATAAATAATTCCAATTCCAAAATTATTCATAAATTATCATTATCGTATTGTAAATCGAGATCACCGGACGCGTATTTTGAAATATCACATCATTTTATCACAGTGCGCATATTTTGAGAATTTTAAAATTCTCAAATGAGAATATGCGCGCAAATGCGCGAATATGCGGACCGCGCATATGCTCACTGCCATCACTAATGAGAACATATTGATCGATATGATTTCTTTTTTTGTGATTTCATTTGTCTCTCCCAGTGATTCGACTTCTTCTCCTGTAAAAAATCATTTCGTCCTGTCTTTATGATTTGAAAAATTACTAATTCCAGGAAAGTACGAATTAAATTTTTGTACGAACATTGTTGAATGAATTTACCTCAAGATGACTTACAATGTTTCAAGAATTTTACGTTAGTCGATTTTGTTCAGGATTGCCTTACACAGTCCAATTTTTTTTTTTCGTGGGTTCAGACTACCAGGTCTATCAGCCCATGCAAAAAAGTCCAAATTTATGGAGCGGCCGCTCCCTCTAACTATTATTGATTATACCAACGTTGAAGTATTGATGAAAAAATATTTGTAAAATGGGCAAACATTTGATTAAATTCTCACTTAAATCGTTCCAATACGTTTGAAATTCTGCGACCTGCGGATCTTGGTCTAGGTCAAGGTGTCTATGAAATTCACCTTTCGATTTTCAATAGTTTCTATGCCGATTCAGACGAGTTGTGAGTATTTCCAAAATTGAAAGTGTTCAATTTAATCTTTTGGTTGCCAGTGAATATCAGCTTACCTAGGCCTAGTAAAGAATTGGTGTTTTCTTTCTAATTCTATGGTGGATTTTTTTAAGCTTTTAAAATGCTGTTCGAAGTTTAATGGGCGATTTTTATGATATTTTTCACGCTGATCACAAAATAGGTAGTGAAAAAATTCCATCACCAGATGTTTCACTATTTTAATTTTTTGCTCAACATTTTAGTTATTTGCCAAGAGTGATTTGCCGATGTGTTTATTCAGATGGATTGTTGATACCGATAAAAAAAAAGAATTCAATTAAATATACATGTACCTATATGAATTGTCAATGAAAACTTATATCCAACTTACCTAACGAAAAAGGGGTATTTCCTTTAATGGTGCCGATTTTAATTTTTTTTAAGTGTAACACGATTTGTAGAGATTGGCTGTACCAAAGTATGAACGGAGAAATCTTGAATTCGAAATCTCAAAGTACTACCAAGCAAAATTTGACGATATACTGATATGCTCCTTCTGGCGTTCTGGCTTTACTGTTCAAAAGTCTGAAATATCAGTATTTTATTTTACTAGCGGGAAAACATATTGAAAAACATGCATATGAAGCACCTATATACCATAAAAATGTAACTTTATTGATTCTCGCAGTACAAAGATTTCAATTTTTGCATCATGGAGGCTGAAAACTACTGAAGATACTCGTTTTGTTCTGCTTTTTGAAAATCAGATCGGAATGCAGAATGAAAATTATGTCTGTAGCTCACAACGGCGTGATGAAAATTGAATCCATCTGACTTATCAACTTTTGCATCGCCTCAATCATTCTAAAAAAGTGATATTCAAAAAATGTTGAAAACCAGGCAAACATTTCTGCTGGTCTCAGTAGGAATGGTTTTACCCGAAAAATTCCCTCGATACACATTTTTTTTCACCTGTACTTCAATGGAGTGGAGCGAATGGTTTTAAATTTTTGATGGGAAGTTCTAAGGAAAAACTGTGAGAATTTTTTTTGGGTATTCCTTGGCACAAATAATGTTACTTAAAGAACGTTCATTGTTGATCTTCTTTAGTCTCCCAAATTTTTGAAAAATATGATTTTTCAAGTGAAAGTATTCATGTTTAAATTATTTTAGGACTGATTCAGAAGAAATTCTCTTGATAATGATTTTCTTCTGATGATTTACGAAAAAATTTGAAATTGTGTACAATGTCAAGGTATTATCTATATATTTGGTAGAAAAATTCGAGAAAGGTTGAAATTTTCAAAGTAGATTGAAAAGTAGTGAATAGGTCGAAAAACTTGCCAAAAAATTCTCGGAAAGTCTGGTACCTAACTACATAATTCAGTCATTTTAGGTCTGAATCTCAAAAAAATTCTTGGAAAGTTGGATTTTACATTATTTGTGTAGAATGACCACCTAAACAACATACTAAAATTTGCACCCCGCAAGTATCCGGGAATCCCTGCAAGAGGGTAAAAACCACCCCCAAAACGAGTTTTTCGCGTTTTCCGACGAAATAAAAGGTTTAATCAAAAAATGTCAAAAGTAAAACTTTTTTCTACGTTGAATTTCCTATAGAAATGTTGAAAAACTTTTTTCAAAATTTCCACTTTTTACCTATTTTGGAGGGGGTTGAAAATTACGAGTTTTCCAAATTCTTAATTTCTTCCATTTTACAAGATTATTCGATCTTTTAGAATAAAAAATATAAGAATAAAATTATTTTTACATCGAATTTCAAATAGAAGGCACTCCTCAGTATTTACGAGCAGGGAAATGTGGGATGAGGAACAGGGTAAGGGGAAAAGAGGATGATTTTCGTGGAAATAACAATGGTGGTAAGGCATATTTAACGATGGTAAGATGAAAATGTGGTATCTACCTACATGATTAAATTTCAGTCAATGAAAAAAAATTAGTACTAGCACGTGTGGGGGGAGGGGGGTGAAAGTTGAGGCGCCAGTCTTTAAAACTATGAATTTGGGCATGAAATTGGGCAAATTTAACATGATTGGAGTCAATTGTACACGAATCGACCATTCGACATCACTGAATAGTGAATATGAATTAAATTTTATTTTCCCAATTAAAAAAATCAAATTGAAAAATACTTTGTACCTCATGAGTTGACTCCCATAGATGAACAATTAGGGAGACGCCACCGTTTTGTGACGAAGTCTGGCAATTTTTGCGAAATCAAGTTCATTTTCTAAAGACTTCCCTCCAAAAAAAATTATAGGAACCAAAATTGTTGAGAATTTTTTTTTCTTTCTCTTTCTTTTAATGGGTTCGGGCTACTTGGCCCATTAGCCCAGCCCTATAATTGTAGAGAATTGAATTTCCTTTCTGAATAAAGATTTTAACTTTCAACTAAATTTTTTTTCATCGACTGAAATTTAATCATAGGTAGATACCACATTTTCATCTCACCATCGTTAAATATGCCTTACCACCATTATTATTTCCACGAAAATCATCCTCTTTTCCCCTTCTCCTGTTCCTCGCCCAACATTTCCCCGCTCGTAAATACTGAGGGGTGCCTTCTATTTGAAATTCGATGTAAAAATACTTTTATTCTTATATTTTTTCTTCTAAAAGATCGAATAATCTCGTAAAATGGAAGAAATTGAGAATTTGGAAAACTCGTAATTTTCAACCCCCTCCAAAATAGATAAAAAGTGGAAATTTTGAAAAAAGTTTTTCAACATTTCTATAGGAAATTCAACGTAGAAAAAAGTTTTACTTTTGACATTTTTTGATCAAACCTTTTATTTCGTCGGAAAAGGCGAAAAACTGGTTTTGAGGGTGGTTTTTACCGTCTTGCAGGGATTCCCGGATACTTGCGGGGTGCAAATTTTAGAATGTTGTTTAGGTGGTCATTCTACACAAATAATGTAAAATCCAGCTTTCCAAGAATTTTTTTGAGGTTCAGACCTAAAATGACTGGGCTATACATACCAAAACAAAAATTTGAAGAAGTTCGTGTAAACTCGAGTACCTAAGAAAAAAATGGAACGGTAAGAAATTGTTTCCATCTTTTTCAATTCAAAGCGAAAGAAAATTGGAAAAAATTTCGGTCATGCTTTGCGCAAGCTTGATAATTATAACTTTTTAAAAAAAATATAGGTACCTAAATTAAAATTAATTTTATAATTATTTAATAGAATAATTAATTAATTACTGAATAAAAATAAAATAATATAATACTTAATTTTCATATACTTACATAAATTATATTTTAAAAAAAATTAAAGTTGAATAAAATAAGGATAAAATATTTCTTAACCTGCTCAGTTACCTATTTCAAGAAAATAGGGGTATAAACAGCTCAATACGTTCATGCATAGTAGAGGCAGAAATATTTGAACAACATCAAAAAACTGAATTAGTTCGTTTTTGAAAATTACAATTTTTCAATTCACAGAACCCTTCAGACAGGACGATAAAAGGGACGAACCGCGTTATCGAAACAATATCGATTCTCTATTCGGAACAAAAAATATTCAAATATTGCATCAACCGTTGTTTAAAAACTTATAAAAATCAATTAATAATAAGCGTTCTGGTCCTTTCATTAAGTTACTTTCTTCACAATAAGTTTTTTCCCTTTCAACTTTTTTGATGTCTTTTATTTCAACCATGACCGCATGAAAATTCGATGAAAAGTAAACTTAGATCGTTTTATACCGTCACGTCGAAGGCGAAAAAATCGAATCGGAATTAATTGAAAAGATATCACGGTTGGTAGTTTTGAATACGTAATTTTTTTTCTCGTCGAAGTTCGCTATATTAATAAAATGAGGGAAAAAAGAGACAGAAATGTCGACTACGATTCGATGTTTATTAAGTAAAAAAATCAGCCTGTCGCTGTATTTTTTATTTTATATTTCATAAGCTACTACAACACGTTACCCTGTTTCCTTATAGGTCTAGGTAGTCGGTACCTAATACCTATACGATATTATTATTTTTGACAGTTGGTATGGTAGGCGCACATGGTTAATCGATTTCGATATACCCTTTTATCACACTGCATGTCGAGTTGGCATTTTTCTATTTCGATTTGGGAAAAGGAAAACACCTGCGTTAGGTGACCTTGAGATTTGTTGATTTTTTTTCAAGTATGCTTTACTTCTGTGTAAATCGAAATTCACATATTGAAAAATGACATCTGTTCGAAGGCTGGAGATATTTTCGCGCGACGGGTGCCAAAGAAATTATTTTTCTGTATGAAATTCATCTCGCCTGGTTTCCATGTATGTATATTCACACGTACCTAGGTGCCTAAATACGGTAGAAAAATTGAATATGTCTTGAAAATATTCTTAAAAAATACAATATTTTGTTATCAAAAAAATAATAATAATAATAATAATAGCTTTACCAGTTGAGCTGCTTCATAACAGCCATTTGTACTTACATATTTTTACTTACCATTTTTTTTCCCACTGTCTCGATCTGAAGAGTTTTCCAAATTATTTGATTCATTTCAAGCTTAATTTTGCATGAAATTTTTCAAACATTTTACAAAACCAAATCAGCTAAGATTGAGTTTCAAGAGTGGTGGCTACTTTTTCGAGAAATTCTGTTACCTCTGACTTCCTTGAGAATGGCCGAGGTTTGCTTGAAATTCTTTGAAAAATTTCAAAGAATGAAGAGGTACCCGGAGATTCATGAAAACCACTTACCCTGAGTTTGATTCAATTTAAGCTGAAAAGCAGAATTGAACTAAAATTTTCGTGGAAATTTCCCGGAAAACAGAAAAGTAAAAGAAACTAACTTCAATTCTGTCTCTATTTTACTTCTTAATGATATGTGTTGCGAGCGGTCAATGGATATTTTTAGCTATTGGTTATACCTTTTTAATTTCTGTCTAGGAAGATGAAATTGAAATTTGTCGAAAATTTTTAAGAAAACGAAAAAGTGAAGTTGAATTTTTGAAAATTTTACCTCATTTGATTGGGGTTTAAATTTTGCAAGAAGTCGATCTCTCGAGTGACGAGTCAAAGATTCATGAAAAATAGACAGGATTTGGGTGATGAAATTTGAAAACTTGAAAAATAATAGAGGTAAAAAAATTAATGAGCATTCTGACTGAAATTTCAGTGTGATTGATGGATTTTTGAGCCATGGGTTACTTTTTCCCGTACCTATCTATTTATTTTTAAAAAATCAAGGTGTCCCAACAGTCTTGCAATTGATACTTGTCTTTTTTTTCAAAAACGTCAAAATGTCCTGTAATTTTTCTCTTTTTCTTTTCAATTAAGTGTAGAAATTTTTAATCCCTTTTTTCTGAATTTTAGAATTACTCCCTTTGAATTTTTTTCAATTGTTTTTTACTTCGCCAACCTTCCAAAACGATCGCAAAATGTTTGAAAGATGTCTTGCTCATTTCCTGCTTTTTTATTTGTGAAATGTTGTGAAACACTTTGAAAATAAGGATGATTTGACATTTTTCAAAAATTTTCCACAAGTTAAAAAGTAAAAAAAATTATACGATTTAAATTGGAATTTTGCGAGTGGTTAATCGTCTTTTGAGTTATTGTTGTCAACCAAAAAACCACCAGTCACTCTTAAAATTTCATTTGCAATTGAATTCAAGATGTAATTTTCTAAAAATTTTGTTTCCTTTTTTAGTTTTTTGAAGATCTTCCATAAAGTTTGAACACAATTTCAATTTTTCAAGCAATCACCTCTAATTTTCAAACGCAACATCAAAATTCATTCTGTTTCGCGATTTTTATTGTTTTCCAAGAATTAGTGATTGTTTTACATTATTTCATCGGTCTATATTCGGTCATTCGTATTTTACGTCTCTTTGTTTTCCCTTTTGCAATCGATGATAATTTTTTTGTGAGATACGCGTTTTGAAAATATCCACATTAAGACAATTAATGCTTTTGAGAGGAAGTGCAATGCCATTTCGAGGTGAAGAAAGATTTGCCATAAAATTTCCTGTTATCATTTGGGGTATTCGAGCTAGTGGAATTTATTGCACGCGAGTCTACGTTACCCACTTGCGGAGAAAATTTTACTCCGAGATGAGCAAATACGCTTCGTGGTAATTACGCGTATTTTTATTTCACGTGTCAATCAAGTACACAGCAATTAGCAACGTTTTTCTTTCAAAGTTCTCAATATTTTCGACATTTTTAACCAGTTTAAAACTTTCTCAACATTTCTTCAACTCCAAATTTCCATTTTTTTCCAAACTTTCTCAGCACAAATTTTTTTTAAATTTTTCTCAACTTTGAATTTGAAAAAAAATTTTCAACTGCTAATGTTTTTCTGAACATTTTTCATCTTCAAATTTTTTTAAAAATCTTTTCACACTTGTAATTTTTTTCAAACTTCGAATTCTTATAAGAAATTTTCAAACTTTTTCAATTTTTCCCAATTTTCAAACTTTAAATTCTTTTCTCAACATTTCTTCAAACTTCAAATTTTTTTCTCAAAATTTTAATTTTTGTAGACTTTGGATTTTTCTCTCAAAATTTTCATCAACACCAAATTTTTTCCATCAATTTTCATCGACCCAAAATTTTCTCTCAAAATTTTCATCAACTCCAACTCAGAATTTTCTCTCAACCTTTTTCAACACTACGTTATATTTTATCAACTCAGTTTTTTTATCAAGATTTTTCAACTCAATTTTTTCAATTTACATGTTTTAAAATTTTTTCAAAATTCGAATATTTTATTTTCCTCGGTAAGTAATTTTTCAAGTCTAAATTTCTTTCTTTCTTTTCTGAACATTCTTTCAAACGGTGAAATTTTTTTCCAACTCTGAAATGTTTTCTCAACCTTTTTCTTGTTGAGAAAGAAATCAATGTTCGAAATATGAAATATTCAGAAGTTGAAAAAAATTGACAAAAGTATGTAGTTTGAAAAAATTTGAGGTAAAACTTGACAATTTTTTGAAAAAATTCAAAGTTTGAAAAAATGGAGAGTTAGAAAAAAATTCGACTTGAAAACGCGTTGAAAAAAATTTGGAAAAATTTTGACAGAAAAATTCGGAATCAGAAAAAATTTGACCAAAGATTTGGGAGTTCGGAAAAATTTTGAGATTGTAATTTGAAGTTTGAAAAAATGGTGAGAAAGTTCATTCGCACTTGGGTAAAGTAATATCGTGTAAATGTGTGTTGCGTGTTGGTAAAATACACGTAATTTCCACGGAGCGTATTTGCTCATCTCAAAGTAAAATTTTCTCCGCAAGTGGGTAACGTATACTCGCGTGTGATTTCATCCAGCCAAAATTATCAATTTCTTTCAATAATATAAATGATGATCTCTTTGGATTTCCATGGTAAAAATAAAAATAGATCATACTAATTATATATTTATACTTTGGTAAAAACTGAAAAAAAAAAAATCACAAACAATACAAAAATTAATTTCAGGGGGAAGGGGAAATTCAAAACATAACACATATCTACATTGGTGGATAAACACGCTTGGTTAAAATTCTAAAATATACAAGATGAAACTAGATACATTTTTTTACATAAAAAGTTCAGTATTCTTTACCGAATTTACATTTAAATGATGGGGCACACATTAAGCATGACATTTCCATAGGTGGGGAATGAAGATAGATCGTATTTTTGTCCATTGATCATTAAATTCTTCATGCATCCGACGTATTGAATACCTGTTTCAATACCTTTGACATTCGATTGGTCGGGAGGATATCCACCTATGTATAATGGATTATTGGTGCTGATAACCTTGGTGCCCAACGGATCTGTACCGAAATCGTTACCACTTCCGTCGACTGTCAGGGTAATCAAACTTTTCGATTTCAAAGCTGTAAAACGACGAATGAGGTGAAATTGATTAAAGTGCTTTTGCTTGAGGAAAAAAATAAGCGATTCGTGTTACCTGTAATTTTATGCCAACGTTCGTCGCAGAAGTAATTGGGATTCGGGGGTTTGAAAATAGTAAAGAATGCTCCGTTACCGCTGTCGACGGTCAATTTCACAGCGCCGTCGATCATTTGCAAAACCAAGAAGTATTTTCTAGAATGTACGCCCAGCAGAACACCGCTGGTGTTACGAGGTCTGATTTCCAAGTTTATCTCGAGGTCTCTACCCACTCTGAAGTGATCGACTGTAAAATTAAATGTTGGTTTGAGCCATCGTTCGAGTATTTGTGAGCACTGAGCCTGAATGGTAAAACAACCCGGGAGGGAGGTGTCAAAAATTGGTTTTTGATTTGAGATTTTCCCTCGATTCTACTCCCTTTGAAAGGCCCAAAATCAGCGTCAACCTCGAAAACCAATTTTTCATCTCTAAGGGTGGAGTTTCAGCATCCAGGCTCGCATTTTAATTTTTTCTCTTCCTGTGGGTACTTACAAGCTTTCAAGTAACCGCCACTAGCTGGAAAAAATGTGCCAGATTCTACTTTACTAGAGCACGGTATAACTCCGCTGGATAAGGTCGGTCTGTCGTACTCGACCATGTTCGTTTTGAATTTTCTGATGCATCCGACGAAAGTCTTATTGAAACCTTGCAAATGTGTGGTAACGCTGTTCAAAGTAGGTATATCGGCTCCACCCAGGTAATAGGGTGCTGCGACATTGAATTCTTGGCAACCGACGCTGGTACTTTGGGTCTGACTGTCGACCGTCAACAGTCCTCTGTTTTGATCGATGCCAAAACTAATCGTGTGCCATTCGCCTTCGTTGATCGGTATTTCCGATGTCAGTGAAGTTGAACTTGGACCACAGGCGTACGAGTAGTATAACTAGAGCAAAAAGAGGGAATGACCGAAGAGATCGATTACACTTCATACTTTTTGATAAATTTTGTTACTTGAGCACCAAATGTAAAAAGCAATTTTATGACTGATTTTTAATTCAGAATGTATTTAGAAAAAAATAAGCTGGAGTTCCATTTTTTCTAGCCCTTTCCCTTCCCTTCCAAGGGTCCACCCTTCTTTTCTTGAAAATGTGTGTATCTCTCCTACTATTGATTATGCAAAAAAAATTTTCAAATTAAAGTTCTTTATTGAAGGCTTCTCTACATTTTTGGTCATTATAGAAATTTCATTTGGAGCAACTCTTGCGCCCCAAATTTCGAAAATGTACTTTCAGAAATATTCAAAATCGAGTTTTTCTCATTTATTATAAGAAATATCGAAAATAGGGCAAAATGTGTAATAACAGCAAGTATTCAGAATAAAATTTTACATCTAAAAAGTTCATCGTCATATCTCACCCCTCACTCTCAAAGATGCACCCCCTCCAAAAAATTTATTTTGTCCAGCGTTTTTTGGCCATAAACGAAAAATTATGGAGAGGCATGAAATTTCGTACGGTGAACAAGGATGCGATAAGAAATTTTTTGAGCATGGGAGGCCATTTCCAAACCCATTGGAGAGGCGGGGAAGGTTCAGCCCCCTTCCCCATTTCACGTAATTGGGCTGTTGGCTCCTTTTTGGTGTCATTTCTAATCATTGAATCTCGCTGAATGAAAAATGGCATTACTGTTAAGATTTGAGGAAAAGAAGCCCCTCAAATTTAAGATTTTTCTACTCGAATTTTCGCAGTTCTTCCTCAAAAATGCTTGAAAATTAAGCTCCATTTTGAGTATTTCTGAAATTGTATTTTTAAAATTTGGAGCGCAAGGGTTGCTCCAAATAAAATTTTTGTAGAGAATCTTTCAATGAAGAACTTTGACTTGAAATTTTTTTTGTATAACCAATAGTAGGGGAGATAAACGCATTTTAAAGAAAAGTAGGATGGACCCTCGTAAGGGGAGGGGCTAGAAAAAATGGCACTCGAGCTTATTTTTTTCTAAATACTTACATTCTAGATTAAGAATCAATCGTCAAATTGCTTTTTACATTTGGTGTGAGCGAAAGCCTTTTTTTTCAGTAATTCGACTATACGATATTTTCAATAAAAATATAAAAGTTCAACCTTCAACTTTGAACTTTCAGCTGAAATATCTCAAAAACTAAGCCTCCCAAGAAAAAACTAGTTGAACTATGCAGAAAGGAAATTTTACGTTCTACGATTTATGTTCTATTCATTTTTTTCGCTGAACCCTTCCTTTGCCCATAAAATTGACTTTGAATGTCAAAAGTTATCAAAAAGTGTGAAAAATGTTCAACAAAAATTTAAATTGTGAAAAATCCTTGGGTGATGAAATTTTTTCACTGTTTTTCTCGTGACCAACGCGAAAAATACTATAGAAATCACTCATTGAACTTCAAACAGCAGTTTTTATGTTGATTTATTTTTTGAAGGGGGAGAGAGACAAAAGATACTTACTTTCGCTTCTTTGAGGTATAAAACGATGTAATCACGATTAGTGGGCTCAGTTACGTAGAAAATAACACCATCTGTGGAAACTGTTTTCAATTCCAGTGAGTAATCCGCTTTGCCTTTTAGTTTCGTTTGATCGAATTCGTAAGTTTGGAAACTGATTCGAGAAGTTCCTGCGAAAAAAATGAAATTGTGAGATGAAATTCCAAAGAGAAATTCGTCTTCAACCGAATCCACCTACCGAACCGGTCGCCACTATCTTTATTAATATCCGGATCGTTTGAAGGGTACACAGGTAGACATCCAGGAGCCACGGTGACCGCTGGAGCAGAGGTGCTTGTGACCAAAGACGTTGAATTATTAGGCGATTCAATAGGCGCAGCTAGAACGTAGAAAATATTGATTTTTAGGATCTTCTCGTGAAATCCAAACGAGAATCTTCAACACTTTACCAGGTGTAGGTGGAGTATTGGGCGATGGTTCTTTATCTTTATCTCTATCGTAAGCTCGTTCCAGATTGATGACAATTCCATTGAGTGAGGCGTCTCCTAAAGATCCGACGAATGGACGTTCGATAGCAGCTGTAGCGTCGATATCGGACGGTACACTGCCGAAGTACAAAGTTCCTCTCAAATATGGAATGGGAGACGGGGCAATTTCCGATCTGAAAAATTAATTCGCGCGTGTAAAAAACTTGAATTCTCAAAAAGACGAGACGTGGAAAAATAATAATGGATAAATTACTTGAATTTATCGAAATCATCGATGATTAAATATAGAGCTTGACCATCATGCAAAGCCATTATAGAATGCCACCGGTCATCGTTGTATTTCATATTCGGTCCGCTGGTGACCTCGGATTTACCCATTTCGAACAACAGGCTTCCGTTGTGTAACCTCAAATAGAACGAATTTGAGCCATCGATTCCGTAAGCGATCAAAGCATATCTGGCCAGCGTTTTTATTCTCACTGTCAGAGAGAGAGGGTATTCGGTGGACCAGTCAGTTGCCGGAACGTTTATACCGGACCAACGAATGTATTTACGGGAGCCTTCTTCGAACGATACGAATCGAATGAACTGTAAATATCAGTTAGTAATAATTCGAGGACATTTTATAAGATAAGAAAATTTAATTTGAGGGACAGTTGAAGTTGAGCCAAAGGCACAAAAATGAACATGGTATTTTCGGGTTTTCAGCACTCAATTCCTCGATATTTGAACTAAAATCGCCATTTGTGAAATATTCTTTGTTTCAAAGAGGAGGAGGGGAAGGGGGAGAGCCAAAAATAACTGCAAACAGCCGAGAAAAATTGAGAAGAAATTTACCGAATTATTTCTAAAGCTGCAGATTCTTGGAGAAAAATGTTGAATTTTGGCTTTGGGAATTAAGTATGTTTGAAGCACCTGAATCAATTCCTGGGGTCATTTTGTCCCCAATCCTACACTGATCCCACAGAGGCGAAGGGGGGATCGAGTTGAGAAAAATTCTGTCAATATCCGGCATGGTCACGATTTTACCCCTTCTCCCACCATTTCCGGAACAGGATGTCTACCGGTCGCGAAAGTCGCAAAAAAGACGCGAATTTTGATTTAGGTCGCAGAAATCACGAAAATGTCGCGAAATTGACCCAAAATTCATCAAAAGTCGCGAATTTTTCCGAAATTACTTCCATTTTTTTTGGCCTTTTACAAAACAGAAAAAGTAAAGAAATTTCACCTTTTTGAACATTTTTTCTAAAAATTTTCACCCTTGCTTCGCTCGGGCTCATAAATTTTAAAACCCATCCTTAAATTATAAACCTTCTTCTCTTCTATTTCAGACAATTGAATAATTTGGAGCGGAAAAATATGTTCTTGTGGGAGACTAAGTAGCGATCACGATTGGGAATTACAAAAGGGAATATTGTGTCCATTCTCATGGAAAATCTAAAAAAATTGGAGAATTTTGGAATTTTTTAAGGAATGTTTTAAAAATTCAGAAAGAGAACTCATTTGAAAATATGTTTCTTTTTTGCTGTTTTTTTAAAATAAATTCGTCGAAAAAATTTCGTCCTAGCTTCGTTCGGGCCAAATAATCACATCGTTCTATTGATAATCTGCTAATATTTCAGACTTCCCACGAATTTATTTCTCAATTTTAGAGTTGAAATCCGCGAAGTCTATATCAGTTCATGTCATGCCAGCTTTCCATTGTGTTGAAAATACCTTATTAGGTAAATGCTCAATAATCATTTAACAATTTTATGCGTTCTGACATGATTTATTGTGAAAATGTTCACCCTCGCTTCGCTCGGGTAGTAACTATTTCTCTTCTTTACCATAGAATAACTCACTTTTAGAAAATTTTTGTGAAACATTGGCTTTTGTTAAAATTAAAGATGTATTTTCTTCCGTGTAAGAAATTTTTTCTGTAATAAATTTGATCTCGTTGATTTTTTTGAGTGGGAGGGGGAGGGGGTCAAATTGAGAGGTACATACTAGATACCTGAGAAAAAGTCGCGAAATTTCATTTTGAAAAAATGGTAGACACCCTGTAACCATTTTTTTT
Organism: Pseudococcus viburni; assembly: GCA_033439095.1. Lineage (NCBI taxonomy): Eukaryota > Metazoa > Arthropoda > Insecta > Hemiptera > Pseudococcidae > Pseudococcus > Pseudococcus viburni. Next base: position 1,096,973 of record JAVBJF010000062.1, on the reverse strand, counting down.
TTTAATTTTAAAATTTTTTGGTTTTGAGAATTTTTTTAAAAAGTACACAATTTGAAAAAAATTTGAATTTTTTTAAATAATTTGTAATCAATAAGGAATGAGTTCATATTTTTTAAAGGGATTTCATTATTTGTTGGGCGTTATTATTTTTTAAAGAGCAATTTTTGAGTTCTGGAATTTACAAATCACCCCAAAATCTACGAATACCATTCAGCAATCTGGACCCAAATATAATAATGTTCAATTAGAAGTAGTATACTAATGTAAGTTCCAGAATAAGAGGAACTTTGAATGGAAAACTTTCACATAATTCCTGATGAAAAAAGCTCACATCTTTTTCACATTGAAATTTAAACAAGATCTCAACTGCAAAAATTCTCTCTACATGTATACTTTGATTTTTTAAACAAGCTATCAAGTGAAATAATTTCACGTAAGAAATATTTTCACATCAAACCATTTTTTTTGTATTTAGTTATCCTCACATCTTTTTCACATCTCTTGAAGCCTTCATTTGAATTGCAAAATGAATTGCATAATTTCAAAAAAAATTGGTAAAACCGCCTGTTCTATATCACTTCACAATACACATTAGCTTTGTTCGTTTTGTTGCACTTTCTACACGGTGTAACAAAGTGTACACTTTTTCTGTTCGTTTTCTTTTGTGTCTGCACTAGCTGCACTGGTTCTGTTCGTTTTTTTTCAGTACATGCACGGTGTACATTTAGTGTACACTTTTTCACACCTTTTAAAAGGAGGTGTGGAAAGTGCAGGGCAGGTTAAGAGTGTTAATTACGAATTTACCCAAGACCTACACTGCTCACGCGGTGTACTTTTTGAATGAACCCAGTGTAAAAAAGTGCAACGAAAACGAACAAAGCTATTGTGTAGTAGTTGATAGTCCTACGGAGCTGCTGCCCTCGTAATAGTGTGATATTGGGAAACCAGCACTATAGGCGAGAATGTAACCGTACGGCGTGCGCGCGTTAACTACTATACCAGTGTGAGTATATGAATTGGGAACCTCCCATTCAGTTAGCTTCACATGTAGATGAATGGGAGATTCCCAAGAAGTGTAATGGAACAGGCGGTTTTACCATATTTTTTTTTTGAAATTATGCAATTGATTTTGCATTTCAAATGAAGGTTTCAAGAGATGTGAAAAAGATGTGAGGATAACTAAATACAAGAAAAATGGTTTGATGTGAAAACTATGTGAAAATATTTCTTATATGAGGAAGATGTGAAAATATATTGAAGTGAAATGTATGAGAAATTATTTCGCTCGAGAATAAGAGGAACTTTAAGTGAAAAACTTTCACATAATTCCTGATGAAAAAAGCTCACATCTTTTTCACATTAAAATTCAAACAAGATCTCAACTGCAAAAATTCTTTCTACATTAGGTATACTTTGATTTCTTAAACAAGCTATCAAAGCTATCAAGTGAAATAATTTCACATAAGAAATATTTTCACATCAAATCAACCCATTTTTCTTGTATTTGGTTATCCTCACATCTTTTTCACATCTCTTGAAACCTTCATTTGAAGTGCAAAATGAATTGCACAATTTCATAAAAAAATTGGCACTTCACAATACACATTGTGTAGTAGTTGATAGTCCTACGGAGCTGCTGCCCTCGTAATAGTGTGATACTGGGAAACTAGAACTATAGGCGAGAATGTAATCGTACGGCATGCGCGCATTGACTACTATACCAGTGTAAGTATATGAATTGGGAACCTCCCATTCAAATAGCTTCATAGGTAGATGAATGGGAGGTTCTCAAGAAGTGTAATAGAACAGGCGGTTTTACCAATTTTTTTTTTTGAAATTATGCAATTCATTTCGCATTTCAAATGAAGGTTTCAAGAGATGTGAAAAAGATGCGAGGATAACTAAATACAAAAAAATGGTTTGTGTAAGTTTCAATGTGGACAAGATGTGAGCTTTTTTCATCAGGAATTATATGAAAGTTTTTCACTTGAAGTTCCTCTTATGCTGGAACTTACATTACTATCAGGCATATTTCTTTGGTCACTTTTTGTAACTTTCCCCACCAAAAATGTAAAAAATTGCAAAAATCAATTAAAAAATGAAAACCCGATTTGTTTCATTGAAAAAAGTTGAATATTCAGGGTGTCTACCAATCGCGAAAGTCGCGAATTTGGATTTAGGTCGCTAAAGTCGCGAAATTGACCCAAAACTCATCAAAAGTCGCAAATTCTTCAGAAATTACTTGAATTTTTTTCGCCTTGTTCAAAACGGACTCATAAATTTTTTAAGCCTACTCTTAAATTATAAACCTTCTTCCCGTTTATTTCTAACAATTGAATATTTTGAAGCGGAAAAAAAAAGTTTTTGTGGGAGACTTGGTAGCAATCACGATTGGGAATTTCGAAGGGAGTATCGTGTCCATTCTCGGGAAAATCTAAAAAAATCGGAGAATTTTGGATTTTCAGTGGATGTTTTAAAAATTCAGAAAGAGAAATCATTTGCAAATATGTCTTTTTTTGCTGTTTTTTTTTTTTTTTTTAATAAATTCTTCAAACAAATTTCGCTTTTTTCACATCTCTTGAAACCTTCATTTGAAATTCAAAATGAATTGCATATTTTCAAACAAAATTGGTAAAACCGCCTATTCTATATCACGTCACAATACACATGCATGTGTAGTAGTTGATAGTCCTACGGAGCTGCTGCCCTCGTAATAGTGTGATACTGGTAAACCAGCACTATAGGCGAGAATGTAACCGTACGGCGTGCGCGCGTTGACTACTATACCAGTGTAAGTATATGAATTGGGAACCTCCAATTCAGATAGCTTCATAGGTAGATGAATGGGAGGTTCCCAAGAAGTGTAATAGAACAGGCGGTTTTACCAATTTTTTTTTAAATTATGCAATTCAGTTTGCATTTTAATGAAGGTTTCAAGAGATGTGAAAACGATGTGAGGATTACTAAATACAAGAAAAATGGTTTGATGTGAAAACGATGTGAAAATATTTCTTATGCGAAGAATATGTGAAAATAATTTATATTGAAGTGAAATGTTTGTGAAGTTATTTCACTCCAGAATAAGAGGAACTTTAGGTGAAAAACTTTCACATAATTCCTGATGGAAAAAGATCACATCTTTTTCACATTGAAATTTAAACAAGATCTCAACTGCAAAAATTCTTTCTACATTATACTTTGATTTCTTAAACAAGCTATCAAGTGAAATTTCACATAAGAAATATTTTCACATCGTTTTCACATTAAATCAAACCATTTTTCTTGTATTTAGTTATCCTCACATCTTTTTCACATCTCTTGAAACCTTCATTTGAAGTGCAAAATGAATTGCACAATTTCAAAAAAAAATTGGCACTTCACAATACACATTGTGTAGTAGTTGATAGTCCTACGGAGCTGCTGCCCTCGTAATAGTGTTATATTGGGAAACCAGCACTATAGGCGAGAATGTAACCGTACGGCATGCGCGCATTGACTACTATACCAGTGTAATAATATGAATTGGGAATCTCCCATTCAGATAACTTCATAGGTAGATGAATGGGAGGTTCCCAAGAAGTGTAATAGAACGGGTGATTTTTACCAATTTTTTTTTTTTTGAAATTATGCAATTCATTTTGCATTTCAAATGAAGGTTTCAAAAGATGTGAAAAAGAAGCGAGGATAACTAAGTACAAAAAAAATGTTTTGATTTGATGTGAAAATATTTCTTTTGTAAAAAAGAAATGTGAAAATATATTGAAGTGAAAAATATGTGAGATTATTTCACTTGATAGCTTGTTTAGGAATTCAAAGTATAAATGTAGGTAGAGAGAATTTTTGCAGTTGAGATCTTGTGTAAGTTTCAATGTGAACAAGATGTGAGCTTTTTTCATCAGGAATTACGTGAAAGTTTTTCACTTAAAGATCCTCTTATTCTAGAACTTGCATTAGTATCAGACATATTTCTTTGGTCACTTTTTAGTGACTTGGTCACTTTTTTCATCAAAAAGGTCACCTTTTGTAACTTTCCCCCAACAAATCACCAACCTTGTTGATTGATTTCTAAAACTCGTAGTTTCAAGTAAAGAGTTATTATAGTATTTCCACGCTAAGAAGTGCATGACGTCATGATGAATTTCGGAAAATTTTTCTTTTCAATTTTGATTAAAATGATTAAAGTGAGGATATTTTTCTTTTTTCATTCCAAATTTATGTAGTAATTTCTGAAAAAGTTTAGAAAAATCATCTCAAATGTGAATTTTCACTCAAAACGTAAATAAAAAATTGTGACGTCATGCACTTCTTAGCGTGGAAATAGTATAATTAATAAAAAAATTGGTAAGAATAAACGTTTTTTCAGCGTTATCGCAGAGAGAAATACACTTTGAGTTATGAAAAAATGTGGGGGGGGGGGTGTATTTATTTATGAGAAAAAATTGGAAAATAATTGCTCACTTTTTTCAAAAAGTAGGTGCTTGACGCCTGAACTTTTGAAATTTATTTTTGAGTCTTTTTAAACCGCTTAACTCAAACCACGACTCCTTAGGATGGGAATAAGAGACGAGAATCCATTTTTTTTTTACTTTGTCAAGCTTTCGGTCTTGATTATACATTCTAAGAAAGTTCGCTTTGAGTCAGAGATCGCAATCAGCTCAGAAATGTATTTGGGAGTCAAAAAATAGTATTTTGTCACCTCACTCGAATAATTTTTCTCAAGCTCCGCTTCCCTTGGACCCCTCTCCGTTTTTTTTAGCGAAATGAAATCGGAAAAGAATCGAGGAGGTTAAAAAAAAGGTACCTATTTTGACAATGACAGACAATTTTCAGTTAGGTGTCTCTTCATTCTCATTACTGGAACTTTCGGAGATTTCGATTCAAGACAGAGGTCTGAATATCCTTACTAACCTCAGAGATAAATTTTGGGATGCAAAAAACATGCATTTTGATACACCTCATTCAATGGCGGTTTTCTACCCCCCCCCCCATACGGAGACCCTTTTAATTTTTTTTGAGAGGAAATAAACTCAGGAGGTTGAAAAATATGTATTTCAATATCGTACTTGATTTCGATGAAATTTTTACTTCCACCCCCTCTCCGTCGCTTTGTGTATTGATCTCGATTTGGTGTTGAAGTCTAAATAGTCCCAAAAATCGATTAAAAAACTTCGAATACCCTGGAGCCCAATTTCACCCCCCCCCCCCACCAAGGTACCCCTTTAAAATATTTCTTATCAACTCTTTCTTTTTTTGTCCCCATTCCCCTTTGAGACTTGCAGCGCCCTTGGCACGACTTCGGAAATTGCAGTTTCACTATAAATAATCAACTCTGTACCTTATCGGGACATCCTGAAATGATATTGTGACTATTGAGATTATTGTTCAGGTCTATGATGATGTCATTGATTTGTACTCCATCGATACATCCTTCGAAGCGGTCTTTGACGACATCCTTAAGCATATGATCTCCAGGATATCCTCCGAAGTAGAGATACTCTGTTGTCTATGAATCCGAAAGAAAACCATTAATCGAGCCCAATTATAATTTAAGTCATAAATTAATCACTGATTGCTCACTTGCAACTGTCCTGGTCGATCATCGGACGTTTCACTTCGAATGACTGTGCCATCGACTGACAAATCGCCTCGATTGTTTAATCTATTGGCGGAAATTTTATGCCATTGTCCATCATTATATTGGGTAGGAGTATGGAACGATTTCAAACCAAATCCGATATTGAACTAGAATAAAAAACGAAGAAGTTATTAAAATAATGCTTTGAAGTCAAATCATAACAGGCATAAAAGTAGCCTACTTGGAAGTAAATAAATCCTTGCTTGAGTTCGATCGATATGAATGCGGTATCTTTATAAGCCAAAAATAATAATCCGTTCAAACCGGTTGTTTTAAAATTCAAAAGAATTTCGAATCGATCCAACAAAGATATTCCAACTGGTCTGAGCACTAAATACCCATCACTAAAGCGACATCCTTTCGATTCAGCGACTGGTAAAAGAATATCTCTGTAACCACAAAAATATGTCATGGTTCAAATTACACGAGAAAAATGGTAAATTTCACTCCCACCATATCTACCTTTCGACAGCTCCGTTAATTAGTTGGTTAATCGGCGTATTTGGTAAACTCGTTGAAACCGAAACGAAATTCCATAATCCCACCGGAACACCATCCACAGTTAATTCTTCGACTTGGCCGCTAAATGTGGGTACCTTGATGGCCTTCGGAGCTTCGAACGAAGAAGGTAATCCACCGATGTAGAATTTTGAATGCTCTTTATCCAAATTCAAGACAGAACTTTGACCCGGGTAGTATCCAGTTTTCGAGATGCTGGTTGCTCTATTAGATCTTGGATTATCTTGCGAGGTTAATGTGAGATTCACCGATTTTCCAGTTCTGTGTGGAGAAAAAAATCCCAAAATGTTGATATCCGAATTTGTATACCAATTTTTTTCATCGAAATAGAATTCTTACCTTACGATTTCCACCTTGTACCATTTATTATCAGCGACGTATTTGTCATTCAGGACTAAATTCGTGATCGAGTTTTCTCCCAGACTGGAGGTTAAAAGTAGATATCCGTTTTCCATTTCCAATGCTAAGAAATCCTCCTGCAAACAGAATTTTTTTTAGTTCTCGTTCGTATACTTGGGCAATTTGCAATTGCAAACGTACTGTTTTCGGTCGTCGTATTTTTTGCGTATCACGTTTAACTCTGGGATTCTGATTCGCCTCGTTACCGGCATAGAGCAGGAGTCCATTCGGCTGCTCAGTTTTGAAGAACAGAGATAACACGTTGCTGGATCCTTGATCCAACATGCTGTCCGGTAATGGAAGCTCCACAGCGATGTTGCGGTTCAACGAGACGCCTACTTTGATCCTATGGAGAAAATGGGTTGAATTCGATTTTTCATACATGGTGGGGGGGGGGATGCACTCACTTAGCTGCTAGGTCACCGGTGACGGCTATTTTTTGTTTCAACTCAGTCAGCAGGTCTTCTATTGTTTTCTCTTTAATTTTCAATTCGTCAGGTTTGGCTTTCAATTTGCTGATGCGAGTTCCAATTTCTGGATCTTGGCTTTCGGCTTGGTTTACTGAAAATTGTAAAAATATCCAAATTTTATTCCATTTTGAAATTTTTAACGATCGAGATCGTATTCTGAACTTTCGAATGAATAAAAATCGACACTAACGATAATTTCCGGTCTGTTGAACTGATTTGCTAGCGTCGTCCAATTTGCTATATAATTCTTTAGCTTGCGTCAGTTTCTCGGGTAATTCGCCGGCGATGGTTTTGGTATTTTCCATCATATTCTTAGCGTTATTCGAGACATCGTCGGCATTCAGATTTTTCATCTGTGTAATTTCCTCTTTTTGTTTCTCAATGGATCTGATTGAAAAAGCACCGTTCGATTGTAAAGAAATTTAAATCTTGGATGATGAGAGGTGTAAAAAGAAAACAATGAATAGGTGGGCCAAATAACGCTCCAATAACTTTTACGTGGTCAAAAAAAAATTAAATACAGGTGTGTGGGGAAGGAGGCGTTGAAAATAAGCGAATATCTCAATTTTGAACAGATGAGAAATTTTTCAACGTGAGCGGACGTTCGAAATCTGTGTTCTGAACATTATAAAACGAAGGGCCGGTTTTTCAATCGCCGGTTAACGCAAAAGTAGGGGAAATAACCGTCGGTTAAGCGCTAACTGCCAATCAGAAGTGTCGGTTAGCCGCTAACCATCAGTTAAAAATCCGTGAGCACGATTGATAAACCGGCCCTGAAAAATATTAATTCACAAATTTTTCACTTATCAAAACTGAAAATAAATGAACATCAAAACTTCAAAGATTAATACCGGTGATCGGATTCATGGTGTGTAACTACAAAAAATTTTGATCTGAAAAAAAAACGAGGGGAAAAAATCTCAAAGTTGAAAATTGGAAAAATTCTGGAAGAATAATTTTAAACTGAAAAAAAGTTTGAGAAAAAATTATTGGTAATTTGATAAAAAATTTAAGATAAAATTTTAGAGCCGAATTATATTTTGGAAAAAATATCGGGCAGATGAAACAAATATTAAGAAAAAATTTTGAGTAGAAAAAAACAGAAAAAAATTATTCGGTAAGAATTTTGAAGAAAATTTGAGAAAAAATTGATTTTTTAGAATTTGATGTTACAAAAAATTGAACTTGAAAAATATAATTATGGAGTCGACTTGAGCAAATCACAAATGTGAGCCTGAATATAGAAACCATCCTTAGGGGTCAAAAATTGGTTTTTGAGTTGAAATTCCCCCTTGATTTTACTCCTTCTGAGAGGTCCAAAATCCGTGTCAACTCAAAAACCAATTGTGGCCCCAAAGGGTGGTTTCTATACCCACGCTAACGAATATATAAACCATCCTTTTTTACTGAATACAAAAATAATTTGAAAAAAAAATTATAATGAACAAAGCCAAAAAACACAAGTCCCACAGCAACTCCGTCGGGGTCTGTCTATCTTCACACATGATAAGCCAGCTAAATGCTAAAAGTTTAAAGCGAAAAGCTGAAAGTCGATCAAATTTATGTAACAAACCGAATGTTTAAAGTTCAAAAGTTTTAAAAATAGCAAGCTAAAAGCTATGTAGTTGAAAGCGTTTTCTTACAGATTTATTTTTTAGCTTTTGACTTGAAAATTTAAAACTGAAATCAACAATTTTTCAACCAAAAATTTTTTTTCGATTCTCTGAATAGTTCCAATTTTTAATTTCTTTTTCTCCAGATATTTTTCAATTCTAAAATTTTTTCATCTGGAATAAAATTTTTACCAACTCTGAAATTTTTTCCTCCAATTTTTTTCAGGTATAAAAATTTTTCAACTCTGCCATTTTTCCAAAAGAAACTGTTTTCATTTTTAAATTCTAGAAATTTTTTCTCAAATCTTTTTGCTCTCGAAATTTTTTTCTCAAGTTCAATTTTTACAGCGTTTGAATTTTTTTTAGCTCAAATGTTTTTCTCAAATTATTTTTTAGCTCTGAAATTTTTAGAATAAATTTTTTTTTTTAATTTGGGTTGAAAAACATTTTAAGAAATTTAATGTAAAAAAATTCCAGAGAATGGCAAGTTTTTAAAAATTTTAAGATCAAAGAATAGGATTTTACAGTTGATAATTTAGATAAATAATATTTGTAAATGAAAATTTTTTAGAAAAATTGAAAATCGAAGAAATTGAAAAAAATCTTATAGTTAGAGCTAAAAAAAATTTTAAGGAAGAAAGTTTAGTGGGGGAAAAATTTATTGGAGTTGAAAAAATTGATATTATGAGAAAAAAATTCGAAAGCTGAAAAAATTGAAATTTCGAGAAAAAAGTACAGTTAACAGCTGAGTTGATCAATGTAGCGGTGAAGCTGATATCGATGTCGTGATCAGTTCATGTAGAATGCAACCCGCAAAACAGAACCAAACTAACCATCAGACAATGCTCGAAGGGGGTGTTGGGTAGAAACGGGTCAAAACAGAGCCAAACTTTCCATCAGGCAATGCTCGAAAGAGGTGTTGGGTAGAAACAGATTATGTTATCCTATGTCACTAAAAATGACCGTTTCAAAGGAATTTTTCTGGTGATGGGTAAATTTTTTTTTTATCATTAGGCCAGATCTGGGTCAAATGATTTTTCGTAGGCCTAGGCCTAGACCTAGCCCACCCATTCCACGTGCTGATTACACCCCTGTGGATGATTACGATCAACGATGTGCTCACTTTTTCAAGGTGTCGACCTTTTCGGCAGTTTGATTAATATTTTTATCAGCTGCTGCTTGTTTCTGCAACGTCATTGACAATTCGGGAGCCAAGTTTTGCTGCACGTCCTCCAGCTTTTTCCTCGCTGCGTCGATTAATTCGCTGGATTTTTCATTGGAACTTAATATTTTGGTATCAATACCTTGCAGCTAAATCGAAAAATCATTCCCGTTAAAACGTTTAATTTTTAGATCGGATCTGACTAACGCGACTGCGAAAATTAATATTACTTTTTCTGTGGCGGCGTTGGTGGCGTTATTGGCATCGGTGGCATTCCCCAAAGCCATACTCAGAGCGTCGGCTATATCTCTGTAAGAATTGGCAGCTTTGACAGCATTATCAGCTGTGACTTCTCTTTTGATAATCGAGTTGACTATTGACGCCTTGATGAAAAAAACAAAAAACAAAAAACGATTAGACATAATTACTGGAAATTAAATATGAAAAATGGCGGTCTACCTGACGATCCAAATCTTCAGCGTGAGATTTAGCTGTATAGACTCCTTCTCGAACCCCGTTTATACCATCCGTTAATGTTTGTAAACTTCGATCGGTTTCTTCCCTGGCTGCTTTTAATTTTCCGAGATTCTGAGCTGCAGAAAAAAATTGACCGATGAAGATGAAAATTCTGTGTCAATTCTAGTATGATTTTAATTTCATTTTAAACTTACATAATTCTTCGTAACTGGGTTTACTTTGGTTTAGCGTTTGGGTGGTATTTCCTACCAATTTAGTCGCATCATCAATCACGTCCTTGGCTTCTTTGGCGGATGCATCGAGGGAATTGATTTTTGCCATCAGTTTGGCTTTCCTTAAACCATAAAAAATGATCAATTCTACGTTTCAGATCGAAACCCCTCTCGAAATTCTTACTTTTCCGATTGATTATCATTGGACGCCTTCAAAATCAACCCATGAGCTTCCTCGATATATCCCTGCAATTCTTCCAGCTTACTCTGCAGTTTTTCCACGTTTTTCTTCGTAGCTTCCAAATTCTTGCCGGTGTTGTTTCTCGGACCGGAGAAATCGTTAACTTGGGTTAAAACCTGGCGAGCTTTTAGTTCGGCAGCTTCGGCTTCTTTGTGTTTTTCTTCGTCGATATCGATATCTTGAATACGTTGCAAGATCATTTTACCTTCTGAGATCGCGTAATCGATTTGAGATCCTGGAAATACAAAAAGTTCACGTAGTACTGATTCGTTCTTGTTTTTTGACAATTTTTGGCCATACCTGCTCCAGTATCCAGGTTGTAGAATAAACTTTCGATATCGTGAACTGTCATTCGAGATTTATCTTCGACATTGTTGACCAGTGTTTCTGTATCCAACGCATTCGTAATCGCTTCGCCGCTTTTTTTCGTCGATGAAACCAAATCGTTGTAGATTGATTGAATCTGTATCCAAAAATAAGATAGTTAGAGTATGTGAAAATTACGAAAAAGCGAGACCATTCGGTATTACCTTTCGAAGTGAAGTCTCTTTCTCTCTTTTGACGACGGTGATGTTGTTTTCATACGGAGACAGGTCGAATTGGTGGGATAACACGTCGCTGATATTGGGAGTCAATGCATAAGCTGTGGTGTTGATGTAGGCCAAACGTACTGAGGTGAAATATCCATCAGCTGTGCTCTGAAAAATTAAAATATAACAGTTCCTTGTTTAGAAATTGGTGATTTCGTATCGAGAAATCTTTTTTCGAAATTTCGGGACAGAGGAGAGGGTGAGAAGCTATTTCATCAAAAGGTGAATTTAAACACTTCATTTGAAGTCGCAGGACACCAACTTTTACGTTTTTTTTGAAGCTGAGAAAATTCTCTCATGTTTTTTCATTGAAATAAATTTTTACCTAAATTTTCATTCCAATTTCTGAGAAAGTTCTTTGATGGTTTTTCTTTAAAACAAAATTTTTACCCGAATTCTGTTACTAAAAATATACCTGAGAAAATTCTTCGATGTTTTTTCACTGAGATAAATTTTTACCCAAATTTTCTTGCCAAATTTTTTTTTCTGAGAAGTTCTTTGACATTTTTTCTTTAAAATAAATTTTTACCCAAATTTTCGTCTTCAAATTTGTTCTGAAATTTTTATATCAAAAATAGTCCTGAGAAAGTTCTTTGATGTTTTTTCATTAAAATAAATTTTTACACAAATTTCTTGCCAAAAATATTCCTGAAAATGTTCTTTGATGTTTTTTCATTGAAATGAATTTTTACCTTTTCTTGCCAGAAATATTTCTGAAAATGTTCTTGATGTTTTTTCATTGAAATGGATTTTTACCTAAATTTTCATGCCAAAAATATTCCTTCCATTTTTTTTTTTGAAAATACGTATGTTACATTTTTTATATTTTAAAATGTAAAATCGAGTCTATCAATCAATCCTTCCTACCTGGAATTTATTATAAACCGGTTCGAAATCAGCTTTCAGTTGATCGGTGACATCTAATAACCCATGGGTACAATTATCGCAGGTATAACATCCCTCATCCGGTATCAAAACCGAACGATACGGGCACGTGTCACATTTATCTCCAACGACTCCGGGTAAACATTCACACAAACCGGTTGTGGAATTACATCCAACTCCGATACTGTATCCGATATTGCAACCACAAGCTGTAAAAAAGAAAATTTCTCAGCCATAAAACCAGATATGAAATTTTCTATCCGAAGAAATCAGCAGGGTCAGATCGAACACGTACAAGTACATCCATTTTCAGTATATTTCCAATATCCGGCCGCACATCGATTACAAATCTGTCCAACGACTCCGTCTTTACATCTGCAATGTCCCGTCAAATCATCGCATTGCAAACTCTGACTGGCATTACCACAATTGCAAGCTGTACATCCCTAGAAAAAAAATTGGCCAGAATAATTCACGACCAATGATCAATGAGGAGCCTTATAAAACAAGATTATGTACACTGCAGGTAGAGAAGCCGTAATGATTATCAGCACATCGGTCACATTTCTCGCCGACGACGTTCTCGTTACAGGTACATTGTCCTGTGTTGTGATCGCATTCCTTGGTTCCGCATGTATCGCAATCGCATACTGGAAATATTCGAGAGATTAGATGAATTTTTCTGGTAATTGCAGAAAAAAAAGTGTATTGAATTATAGAAAAATTTTACGTTGGCAATTTTTGGCTCCGATGGCATCTCCGAAGTATCCGGGGGCACATCTTTCGCAAGAGTCGCCTGATGTGTGATTCAAACATTTCAGACATTTTCCAGTGTACGGGTCGCAGGAGTTCACTTCGGAAGCGTTTATGTTACTGTTACATTGGCAGGGGACACATCGAGCTCCTAAAATAAGGATTTGAATGAATATCTATTTCAAAAAATGATGGCAAAGGGGAAAAAAGACTGACCATTGATTGTGGGGTCGCCGTAGAATCCTGGCGCGCATCTATCGCAATGATCTCCGGTGTAGCCTTCGATACAGTCGCAAATAATTCTGTCGCCTGATTCGTTAATGTCGCAACCAGTAGCGAAGCTGTAAGGAGAAGAAAAATTGAACAGATGAAAAACTATTCGTCGAAAAATTTGGAATTTCCCGCTATTTTGTTCTTATGAGAATCAAGGATAAACCGCATTCAGTATTATGGAAGGGGAGAGAGCAAAAATTGGAAATTTCTGACTGACGAGGCACCTACTCGAGGTCTGACACGCCAAAATCAAAAAATTTTTACAAGCTTGTAGAGCTCCACAAGAAACTTTCACAGCCAAAATTTCAACCCCTAAAGTTAACTTGGGGGGTGTTATGAGGAGTTTGAATTACGAAAAATCGCCCAATACACCTAAAATAGTACAGAAGTTTAAATAACTCCATCTCGGGGGTGAATTTTCACTCATACCTTGAATGTGAGAAATACAAAAATTAAGATAACTCCGCAATTTACGATATTTCGAAATTCAAACCCCCATAACTCCTCTCCACATCTATAATTTAGGGATGAAATTTTGGCTGTGGAAAGTTTTTGTGATGCTGTACAAGTATGTAAAATTTTTTTTGACGTGTCAGACCCATGGGTAGGTTCCTTGTGAGATGGATTTTACTGACTCGAGATAAGTGCAATTTTTTCCATTTTTTCGACCTTTCGATTGGGTCATCATTTTTGTAAACTTTCCGACGCCATACTTGATTTTCCACAGTTTTAATTTAGTGAAATTCAGAAACGCTGGATTTATGTGAGAGGAAGGGGTGAAATTGAAATTTTTTGACTGAAATTAAATTTTTTCAAATTTTACTGACTCGAAATGCAATTTTTTTCATTTTTTACACTTTTTAAGAAAAAGGTCACTCAAAGGACATCGCTTTTAACAATTTTATTTTAAAAATGGGCGCAAATGTTACAGAATGAAATTTGAGGAAAAGTTTCTCATCGTCATCATATTTTATGAGTGTGTTAAACAGTGTTGGAGAATTTTTAAGAATTGCCCCTTCAGTCTTGAGGGTCGACAAACCTTCATACACGAGTTCAGTTCGTATAGCTACATTACAAGGCGACATTTTTGAAAACTTCAATGAAATATTTGGTACAAATTCATCCTTATTTCTCACAAATTGGAGTGAATAAAATTCTATCAGGAATCTACCAAGTTATTAAAACCGGAAAAAAATAGATTTTCAACGCGATTTAAGAAGAGGGTGGAAAAAAAGTTCAGAAATTTATAGAAACGAGGAATACGAGTGCACAAAAATGAAAAATGAAAGAGGAGTAATTGTCACCTTACGATATTCTATTTTTTCTGATTTTTTTTCAAGAATTTCAAACTTTCCTAGTAAGTGTTTTATTTCAAAACCAGATTGTCACAATGCAATGTATTATTTCTCCTGTTTTTTTTTTTTGTTGAGAATTTCAAACTTTCCCAAGCATTTCATTTCAAAACCAGCCACCAAAAAAATGATAACATTTTTTTAATAATTTCGAAATTGATCTAAAGGCATTTCTTGTTCTTATGAAGTGTGTAGGTAATCGTAAAAAATTATCAAGTTTTTTTTCCAATAAAATTGACAATGATAATAAAAATCTCGTAAAAACTCACTTGTTCGAAAGTATAGGCAAAGGACAAGCGCAGATTAAACAATCATTCGGTGATCCGACTGTAGAATTTCCGTAATATCCCATTTCGCATTTTTCGCAGTGATCTCCTTTGGTATTATGTTTACAATCCTACAAAAATCATTGAAAAATTATCTTAAAAAAAATAAATTGGTCAAGTTTATCGGTGGAAAAGACTCACAATGCAAATTCCAGTGGCTTTATCGCAAGTGGCAGCATGTCCATTACATTGACATGGTATACAATTTCCTCCAAAAAGACCCGTAGAAGATCTGTAATACCCATCGGCGCATTCTTCGCAACTCAATCCCACATAATTTGAAGGGCAATTACATTGTTCCACTGCCAAAGAGATTCCTGAGGTCGGACTGTACTCGGGTATACCAATTTCAAGAGATACACCGACCAGTCTACGAAAAAATGGAATTAATCTCGAATTGTCCTTTGAAAGATTAAAAAATTTTGGATGAGAAATTATCATACTCAGTGATTTCTCCTCTCTCGATGTACGAAGCTTTGATAAAAATAGCTGTCAAGTTTTGCAAAATTTGCATGAAGTCTTCTCTGGTTACTCTGTCCGATGATGGATTTGTGAATTCGGTTTCGACCATTTTCACCGAAATTGGGAAATACATGTCTCTGTCGGGTTGAGCCACTGAGGTATATTGGATATACGTATTGGCACCGTATAGAATTACATCTGGACCAGCAACAGCGGCTCCTGAACGAAAAATGTGATATAGAATAATTTCATTCGGTCGACGATCAACTCAGAAAAAAATACTTACTATCGGGATTTCCGGTATAATGAACGGTGTAATTAAGAGATCCTCCATAAGCTGTCAGTTTATTACCCACGAATATTTCTGGTGCGACGAAGTACGACGGAGTTTCCAAAATGAAACCCATATTCACAGATATTCCGGTGCTTTTTACTTCAACCGGTGTTGGCAATTTGATTCTTTCCAAATTTTTGTCGATATTTACATTTGCTAAGCTCCATTTGTCGTACGAGATTATCTGTAAAAAAAAATTTGAGAATAACGTTCGAATATTGATGGATTGAAAATTTTCCCTTTGAAGATTATGAACTTACTGCAGATAAGAATAGAGTTGAGCTAGAGCATCGAGATGTTCGACCGAAACAGAAACACTTGGTGCATCCGGCAGGTTCGTCTCGTTGTAAATTGAAGGTGCCATCTTTGCAGACATCGCAAGCTGCTCCTTGCACGTTGGATTTACACAAGCAGGCTGCATTTGTCTGGAAAAAAATCAGCCACGAGTTGAATTTTCAGATTTCTTAGGCTCGATGATTAGAAAAATACACTCACTTGATTACAAATCTCCTCTGTGGTTCCTCGTAAATCGCAGGTACATTTTTCGCAATATGGGAATGAGTGGAATCCGGCCACACACCTATCGCACATTCTTCCTTCGATGTTTTTCTTACATCTTGAAATAAAGAGAAAAATTGAATATTTCGAGTTAAATTAGGGTATTTTCTTTTTGGTGGCTGAATCTTACTTGCAAGCTCCGGTGAACAAATCACACTGAACATCGTTGTTTTCCACTCCATGAATGTGGCAGTTACAATCTTCGCAACCGATAATTGGATCAAAACCGAATGTATATGGTTGGCATTGATTGCATTTATCTCCGATTACGTTTTGAGGACAAATACACTCTCCTAAAATTCGATAGGATTAATTTTGGCTCGATGAAGGTTTCGTAGGAGTTTTGTATCGAGATAATTCACCTGAGTTTGGATCACAAACGGCGGTTGAAGAGCAATTACACGATCTGCAATTCGGGAAACCGAAGTAACCGGTTTTACAGTTGTCACATCGTTTTCCAATGACATTCTCTCGACATGGGCATTGGCCACCGAATTTTTCGCATTCGAAACTCAGCGAACCGTCCCAATCGCAACGGCAGGCCAGTGCACCGTGGTTGTATTTCGTTGTCACCGAGAATGTGGCTTCTTTGCAGAAACCTGAAAAGAAAACGAATTTTTTTGGAAATTTTACCCCAGAAAATTAATTTAATAATTTACTAATGAAAAAAGGTACTGAAGAAAATTATGTAGAACGTTTTCATTTAATTTCATTGTGGTTGAAATTTTATTGTGTGAAATCGTCAAGGGTGGTCCCCCTAACAACTTTTGAAAAATATCACATCCAAATTTTGTGTTGAATTTTCATGGGACGATAACCCTTTAAATGGGCTTTCCTGTAATCGCTTAAGGGTTAGATTTTACGCAAATACACAGGACTAAATCTTCTGCATTAAATATTTTTACAATTTTTGTCTAAAAAAATTTCTACCGATCATCGAGTGAGGAGGTGCGGATTCTGGAAGAGGAATATTTTATGGTGACATCGTGATTTCGAGCTCGCAGTGAAAGCGATTCAAGGTAGAGTTTTTCGAGCTTGCAACATTCAATTCCTCGGAGTTTTTTAATTCGAGAAACAATTTTCCATATTTTCAATTTTTCAAAGAAGTCAGTAAAGAGTGATTACAAATCACTGCCGAAAAAAAAAACAGAACTATTTCGCTTAAATTCTATAGGGGAAAAATTGAGAATCCTTTTTCTCCCTTGTCTGGGTGTTATTAAAAGTTTGATGTAAATATTGTAGAAGATCCAGGTATTTAAGAATAATATACCTAATGATGCAATTATATAAAAACAAATAAGAATGAAAATTAAGAATTCATTTTACCCTTGGTTTCACACTTTTTGTCAAACATTACTAGGTAATCAAAAATTATTAATTCAATACGGAAAGTTCGTATATAAGCATTGTAGAGGGTATATTTCAACATATTCGACTTTCCCTAAAATCGAGGAATATTTTGTCGCCCTTTTGGGGTGAGGGGGTGAAGGGGTTCAAATTTTGGGGTTTCGGCTATAACTTTCGAAATTACGCCTTAACGAAAAAAAGTTGAAACAAAAATTGTAGAGAATTTAAAAACAAATCATTTTTTTATTTATTATTTTTATCCAAGACGTCATGGAAGAGAGCTAGAGCCTTCAGAAAAAAATCAATTTTGAAAATTTCCCATTAACGCAAATAATTGCCAAAAATCGGGTTAATCGACTTTGAGGGGCGGCTCTTTTGCATAGTACATCCTATAACTACGTAGAATTTGAAAGATGTGCAACCCACTCCTCATCTCAAGGGGGGAGGGGTGGACCCTCTGTTGAAAAAGTTGCATTTTCCCCCAAGAATAGCTCAGCTACAGTGTTCGCCTCCAACACCACATAGAAAAAAAGTAAAATGTTCGTCTTTTAACGCTCTACAAGGTTTGTTTGAACCAATTTTTCGGATTTTTCGAATTTTTCACTGTAGCTGAGCTATTCTGGAGGGGAAATGCAAACTTTTCAACAGAGGGTCCACCCCTAATTTGAGATGAGGGGTCAGTTCCACATTTTTTTAAATTCTACGTTGTAATAGTATGTACTATGCAAAAGAGCCGCCCCTAACAGTCGATTAACCCGATTTTTGGTAATTATTTGCGTTAATGGGAAATTTTCAAGATTAATTTTTTTCTGAAGGTTCTAGCTCCCTTCCTTGACGTCTTGGGGAAAAATAGTAAATGAACAATTGTTTGTTTTTAAATTCTCTACAATTTTTGTTTCAACATTTTTTTCGTAAGGGCGTAATTTCGAATGTTTTAGCCGAAAAACCAAAATTTTAACCCCCTCACCCCTCAAAAGGGCGACAAAATATTCTCCGATTTTGGGGGAAGTTGGGTATGTTGAAATACATCCCCTACGAAGTTTATACACGAGCTTTCCCGTTTTCGGGAATTTTTTTGGGTCAAAACCTAAATTGACCGTACTATTTGGCGGCCCGAGAGATTTTTTGATGAGGTAGCAAGGAGACAATCAATGCTGACGAGAATAATTAATTCTAGGAACATTTTGGAAAACCGTACCTCCTCCACCCCACTCTTACTTCCCGAATGAATTCGATGGAAAATTGCAAACAAAAGGATGTCGAAGTTGAAGAAATAACACATTTTTTTAAAAATCGCATTGAATTTAATTCAATTGATCTCATGAAGGAAGAAAAATGTTGGTTTTATTGCGGAGGGATCTAAAATTTGAAAAATTCCCACTTTATTTACAGGTATTTCTCCTAATTTTGTTATTTTTCCGAAAAAAAATTATGAATTTGAATCTTATTTCTTACCGAAATTGCAGTTTTTCAAAAATAGAGGTAAAGGGCTAGATTGCTCTCGGCTTTACTTGGTATGACCCAATTTTTTTCGATTTTTGTACTATTCATTTTTCAAAATTTATTAGCATTTCTTCATAATTACAGCTTAGTTCTGTATGAATTTTTGAAAATTCGAAAAAAATCAAAAAAACCTCTAAACAAAGATTTTAAGAGGGGATGAAATAATTTTTCTGTAATTTCTTTGGATTTACTGAAGAGAGGGTGGAATAAATATTGGCAGCACTGCTAGTATCAAAGAATTAGAAAAATTAAGCCTTGAAAATCGAAAATGAAATTTAATTTATTCCAAGTGGAAATGAAAGCATCCCATTATTTTGAACCTTGATTTTAACTTTACTTGAAAACCAAAAATTAAAGTTCATCTTACTCGAGTGAAAATGCGAGACATCCATTTAATAACTAATGAAGTTGTGGGCCATTTATTCTGTGATTTTGTTGACAAAACGAGTTTTAAACAATTTTGGTTCGTGTTTCCTCGTTTTTTCAAAACTTGAAAATTCAAAAAAATTCATGTGGCACCACGGGAAATATTTTTGAAATTTTCAAATGTTGGCGGGTGTAACAAAATCGTATATTTTACTCAGGTTTTGAAATTGAGTGAAACATGTTGAAAGTAAATGGATATCAAGTTTGTAGGTAGATATGTTTTTTACCCAAATTTTATTCTCTTTTAATTGTTTCACTCATTTTTAAAATTTACCTCATCGCCCTACAAAATATGAAAATGTGATTTAATCAACAAAAAAGCTGAAATACCCTATTTTTGATCTCCTGAATCAATTGAAAACGGTTTCGAAACGTTTTACAGCTTCCATTTTTTTTTTGAAATTTTCCAGCAATGAAGAAAAAAAAGTTCGTAAAAATGATCCAGGTGAACACATAAGCATCTAAAAATCTAGATTACCTATTATTGGTGACTTATTTGATCGATTCAAACACAATTTTTCTGAATTTGTAACTGCCGGGTGGAAACCACATTTCTTGACTAGTATTTTTTTTTGAAAAAACTTGAAATTTGACCCGACTGTTACGAATTTTATAAAATTGTACTTCAATCGATCAAATAGTTCACCGATATGGATAATCTGAATTTTCTAGATGCCAAAGTTTACCTGAACCATTTTTATGAACTTTTTTTCATTGCTGGAAAAATCCAAAATTTTCTGGAGGTTCTGATATGTCTCGAAACCATTTCCAATCGATTCGGGAGATCAAAAAAAGGTATAAGTATACCAAATTTCAGGTTTTTTCGTTGATTAAATCACATTTTCGTATTTTTCAGGGCAATGGAGGAATTTTGAAATTTCAAAAATTTGCTTAAAGTCAAACTTCAGCGTTGAAATTTTTGATATGGGGTTCTTTTATGATGTACTTCAGATTTATTTTTGTGTCAGCTCAAAATTGTGCTGTCGGTTGGGATACCTCACTTTTAAGTAAAATATCTATCTATTGTCTTTTTTACTCCTACCAATATTTTAAAAATTTGAAAATATTTTCAGCTGTGGCACCTGCTTAATTTTTTTTTTAATTTTCATGGTGTGAAAAAACAAGTAACATATGAACCGGAAATTTCAAAAAAAATCTATTATATTCTGTCAATATTTGAAAAAAAAATGATTCATCATTTTGAAACATATTGAGGATCAGATAACTTTAAAATAGTACGATGAGAGGGGGAGGGGTGCAAAATTTGATCAAATGATTTTTATCATAATCAACCCAATTTCAAGTCGAAAGGCCTGTTCCTTAATTCAATAAAAAAAAACGTCGCAGCTATAATTAAAAAATTCAAATATTTTTTTCCGATTATAAAAAATCTCACCTTCTTGCGATGTGATCAAATGGAAATGATTCTGACCGCATTTCGATATGAACATATTCGTTTGATCGAATGGCAACTCTGTGATCATCTCGTTGGTATATTGATCACTCGGTATGAGCAACACGTATTGAACCCATACACCTTTTCGAGCCTACATCACAGAGACTCATTAACATCCCATTACAAAAATTCAAGTACCTATTTTAATGCAGAAGCATTTACACTCACGGTCAAAGAAAATACGAAGTTTTCCGTCAACTGGAAAACGTTATTTCCGTTCTGTTGCTTGACCACAGATCTACATCCGGATGTGCTGGGACAATGATACAGGAGTACTTTGGTATCGTACATTTGTCCATTGTGAATAACACCGGTACCATCAAAATCTAAAAATAAGGAAAATCTTCATTTTAATAAAATTTTCCACGACTCGAATCAATTTCTGGTCAATTTCGATCTACCTGGATGATCAGGTTGGTAATAATGCAAAATAAAGGTGTATGGCCCTGGCCTGGGCACTTTTCCGGTAATATCTATCGTCGAATCTTTATCATCCAAGTACACCAATTCGGTATTATTATCGAGAATCGTGCTCGGCAACGTTTTACTGATTCTTTTCTCATTTCCGGTTTTGAAATCGAACTGAACAGTTATAAAATTAATTAAAAATCATCCCTTTGAGAATAATTTTTTTTTCAAAAATGAAAATCCTCTACCTGTTTCGAATCCGGTGGCAATAGGTAAATAGAGGGTACACACTTCGTATCATTTATCACACAAGATGGTTTAGGTTTGACGTAATCCAAAGACCATTGATCCAATGGAATCGCAGCAATAGAATCGATACCAATTCCTTCTCCAGTACCCTATCATTTCGTAGCATTTTGAATGTCATTTGTTCCAATAGTGGAGGAAAATTAGAAAATGAAAAAACATGTTTGCCTAGCAAACCTTTTTTTCTGGAAATTGACGAGAGTGGTCCCCTGAATAACCCCAAAGAGTTACCACCCCATAGACATCAGCCCAACTTTTTTTAAAGGGGATATCCCCTCCAAAAATTCATTTTTTCACATTATCTCCTCGGGGGTTGATTTTGGGATAAAAATAGCTCAGTACTTTTTTGTTCCACATTCAATTTCCAACATTTTTTGTATGAGAAATTTTTCAGTAGAACCATGAGCAGAGGAGATAGAGAGTCTTGAAGGAAGGGAGATGGGGAAATTTACTATTATTTGAAAACGTGATAATACGTATAAAATCGTACTAAACTGTATATTTTTGGCATGAAAATTGAAAATAGTAGTATTATGTAAATTGGTGGTGTTAATATTATTTGACCCCCTCCCCTTTATATATATGTGTCAGTATATTTCCCCAACCCTCCTTCCTTCAGGACTCTCTATCTTCTCTGCTTACGGTCCTATTGAAAAATTTTTCGTACAAAAAATGTTGGAAATTGAATGTAGAACAAAAAAGTACTGAGCTATTTTTATCCTAAAATCAACCCCCGAGGAGATAATGTGAAAAAGCGGCTTTTTGGAGGGGATAACCCCTCTAAAAAAAGTTAGCCTGAGGTCTGCGGGGTAGTAACTCTTTGGGGTTATTCAGGGGACCACTCTCGTCAATTTCCCGAAAGAAAAGCTTTGCTAGGCAAACATGTTTTTTTTCCTTCCAAATCATGCTAATTTGCCTCCACTGCAATCTCGCTGATAAAATTTAAAGATCATACCTTTAATACTAAATTTAAGTTATTCGAATCCAAATCCCATACAGCAACTTTTCCATCCTTATCAGAGACCACTTGACGGCACAGGGTACGATATCGACAAGGATACACGGTCAAGCTACCTTTATTCGCGGTCGCTTGGGTAGTTCCTTGAACTTGAATGACGGTCGTGTCTTGATTAAGAGCGGTACCGTAATTCACGACAAATGTGTAATTTCCAGGTCGGCTGAGGATTAAATTGAAGTATAATTCTTGTTGAGTTCTGGATAATTTTGGCATTCTGGGTATTCCCAATGGTTTCTGGAATTGAACAGATGACATTAGATTCCCACCAATTTTCAAGTTTTCAAGAGATCTGCTCGTATCTTACCTCTAATTCGTCGTAGAATTCTCTAACCGGTGATCGATTATCGTTCACACTTATATAGGCACCTACTCCTTTGACTTGATCGAAAGAGGAAATATTCGGGTATAGGTATAATCTACAAAGGTCGGTTTTTTCCAAAGTGCATGGAGTTGTAATATTGGAAACTAGAGAACTTCCTTCGTAATATTCGGCCGGAATTAAAACGAAATAATCCTAACGATGAAATTATAATATTGGATAATTATTCGAGATGAATCATAGATTTAGTGGCATGGCGGAGTCTGATTCTCACCAAAAATAAATTTTTCTCGTTTTTAATCTTGATAATCCAAGGACCTGGATTGAGTACGAAGGGAGATGGCATGTTTCCAGAGATTCCGGCCACTGTTACAAAAGCAGGTGCAGCGGTTGGTTTGAAAACGACCTGAAATCGTGTTCATTGAAAATTTTCCGTGAAATTGGTCGATTGCAGAGGATTCAAGTTTCCAGGGTCATACTTACTTGGAATTTCTGCTCGACGTCGATGTTACTGCTATATTCTGGTATAGCTGAAATGGTTCCGGTGACGGCTTGAGGATTGAAGTTGATATATCTCAAGACAATTCGATACAAAGAAGGTTTATCTACCACAATTTGATGGATTGTTTCGTTCTGAAAAAAATTAGGTTGGATTGCAATCAGTCTAAGATACAATTATGAAAGTGTTTGTGAGGTGTGCTTGTGTGAGAAGAAAAATCAATTGAATTATCTTATGCGAGTAGGTATGGGGTCAATTCTCGTGGAAGTAACCATTTTTTTGGTTGAGAAAATCGAGAATATGTGATGGATGTGTGGTTGAAAAATTTGTGGAACGAAAAATGCAAAAATAGTACAAATTTGCGTAAACTTGGCCAAAAAATAAGAAATCTTGAGAAAATTTTTACATTGCTTTTTTAACTTGGAATAGAAGAAAATTCTAAGTAGTGGGTATAATTTAGAAAATTTGAAACTAAAATTCTCAAAGAGTTTTATAACGTTTCCTCATCCGTCTTATTCGCAGAAAATTGAAATATTTCAAAGGTCTGGGAAATATGAAGTGGTCTAGAAAACTTACCTTAGGCAATTCATTCTTTAATACTTTGATGAGTAGGATGGCTAAACATTTTTTTTCAACCCTCCCCCTCCTAAAAATCCAAATTCTGGACCTTTGAAAACTGGTTTGATAAATTTTTTCAAGTGGACTTGCGACTTACCAAAATTGGTTAAAATTTTGCGAGCAATTTTCTAATGCTAATATTTTTTTGAGCGAAAAGTATTATCGGTTTTGGGCTTAGAATTTCATTTCATCTATCCATTATGAGAACATAGGTATTGAAAGTGTTTAGTAATAGTAAATGTTGACTTGCAATCTATCAAATTAGGTCATCTGTGAGCAGGGCATAAAACCGAAACCGGAACCCAACAAAAATCTGAAAACTTGCCTAAAATCGTAACCAAAACCAATAATTTTAAATACCGTAAAAGTGTAATGATTGATTTGCGTTTGGAACGTCGAAAAATTTTACAAAAAACGAGTAATTTTTGTTACGTCCAATTCTTTGAGAATTGTTGTTCTTTGGTAAATTTTTTCTGTAAAATTTACAAAATTTTGCAGAATTTTTTGATTTTTTTTTTTTTGCAAAATTTGGAAATTTTGCAGAATTATTTTCATAAATTGTTTCAATCTTTTTGTAGAATTTGTAACATTTTCTAAAAAATTTTCCTCAATTTTTTTTGATTTTTTTTGTTGAATTTACAAAGTTTTTCAGAATATTTTTCATCGAAATTGTCTGATTGATCGAAAAATTCCAGTTTTTGAATTTTTTGTCAAATTTATAATTGGCTTTTTAGGGCTGGGCTAATGGACCATGTAGTCCGAACCCATTTAAAAAAATAAAAATAAAAATAAAATAAAAAAATAATTGGCTTTTAGAATTGGTCAAAATATAACTCGTAATTTATGGAGTTTTAAGAGTTCTATGTGGGATTGGTTTTCTAGATGCCTCGATCAATTTTTCGAGAAATGATGCCTCTGTACGAATGTGCTTTTTTCCCCTCCCCCCTCGCCTATGAATCAATATTTTTTTTCAAAAACTAAATGAAAAAACCGAAACATTACTTCAAAACCAAAACTTTCAACCCAAAACCGTTATTTTTTTCAAAAATCAGAAACAAAACCGAAGCCTTAACCGATATTCACCGGTTCACCCGGTATAGCTTTTCGGATGGTAGGTACAATTCAGATTTCTTGAGGTTGGCAAAATTATTTTTGAATTTTCTATTGATACCACCATTCAGTTCTACTCCTCATAAAAATCTAATCATTGAAAAAATTATGCCTCATTTGTAGGTACACCTTTATCGAAAAATACTCAGTCTAAAATCGAGTAAAACTGATAAAATCACTCTTTCAAAATCTCACCTGTAAATGAGAATAAACGGCGTATCCTTTCCACGAATACCCTGGAAAAACTTTATCATCGAAGCCGTATCGAACTGGTGTATAGGCCGGAGTTCTACCATCCTCGACTTCGAACTGATACTGATGAAGAGTGGGGAAATAATGCATACCAATCGGTTCTTTGCAATTTCTACCTCCAACCCGAGGCAAACAAGTACACTGGCCTGTCTGTTTATTACAAATATTCAATAGAGAACCACCCGGGTCACAATTGCAATCTACGAAAAAGTAAACAAATCCAAATTATGATCTGAAAATAATGAAAAAGGCCAAAAAATGAATCCTATACCTGTGCATCCGAATAAGTTTCCATCAGTCAAGTTGTACCATCCGTCCGAGCACTGTTCACATTTTCTCGACGATACCGATGGCTTACAAGTACATTGTCCAGTCTTCGAGTTACAAACACCAAGTCGACCCAGAGTTCCGCTTCGATTACAGGAACATTCCTCACATCCGTCTTGGTTATCAGCTCTCAAATTCCAGTATAAATCTTTGCATTCGTTGCAAATTTTCCCTTGCACGTTGGTTTTACACTGTATTACTATTTCTCCCGGTTTCAAATTCGTGCATCCGGTAAATGTCGAAACTACTCCGGCTGGATCGAAATTACACTCTAAAAGAGGGGAAAAAATCAGAAATATGAACAGGGAAATTTGATTTTATCGAGGAAACTAATCAACGATGTGATACCTTCGCAAGTAGGATAATTATAATACCCTACTTTGCACCGATCACATTTCTGCCCCTCGAAGTTGTTTCTACATAGACAATTTCCATCGGTATCGCAACTAACTCCATTAGTTCCGTATGGATCGCAATTGCAAGCTGTAATCATCGTAGATGAAATTATATCTCTGAAGAGAATCCTCAGTTTATCTCACGAGGAATGTATCCCAAATCAAAGTAGAATTTTTAGCCCAAACAAGAAAAAATCAAAAGGGCATCATGATAGGCCCCTATATCCAAAATTTCAGATGCTGAAGTTCATTTCTCGAATTTTGGCGAATTTTATGATATTTCAAAATTACTTCACACCCTTCAAAGTATGAAGATTTGATCTTAATCAACGAAAAAAACTGAAATTTGGTAGATACCCCATTTTCAACCTGCCGAATTGATTGAACGCACTTTCAAGACGTATCAAAGTTACCAGAAAATTTTGGAATTTTTTTAGCACTTTTCAGAAAAATTTGCTCCCAAAAAATACGAATTTGGACTGGAAGTTACGAATTTCGGAAAATTGTTCTTTAATCGATCAAGTAGGTCAGCAATATGGGGTTTCCGCGAATATAGGTGCTGAAGTACATATGGACCATTTTTATGGGCTTTTCTCCAGCGCTGAAAAATTTCAAAATTTTCTGATGACTCCGAAACGTCTCAAAACCGATTCCAATCCATTCGGGAGGTCAAAAATTGGGTATATCCCAAATTTCAGCTTTTTTCGTTGATTAGATCAAATTTTCATATTTTTCAGGGCGGCGAGGTAATTTTGAGCTGTTTCATTACAAATAATACTATTGTTGATTGAAATAGAACAAAATTACTCAATTTGAAACTTTTTCCCATAATCTTTACGTAGATTTCCAATTTTGGAATTGAGGTTTTAAATCTGCTAAAAGGATTTTGGGTTTGAAATCCATTTTTGCAGAGAATTTCGGATTTCAGATTCGAAATCCTTTTGTCTAGGATTTTTCTCAACCCTGCCTACTGGACTCATATACGAAGCATTCCCTTTCTGCTAATTTTTTTGGGGTCAAAACCTAAAATGTTAATTGTATCGCGCTTAGTTTCAAGCCCGTAATCCAGGTTGCCTCTTCCACGCGTCGTCGTGGAGTAGTCTCTCGCTACCCGAATGTTTTGCGTTTATCACACAATACCACTGCGGTTTTTAATTTTTTTGACCCCGTTCCACCACTTGAAAAATTCTGAAATTCTTATGGTATATTCCTACTATAAAAATACATTTCTCAAAAATATTTCGCGATTGATATATTTCGCAATTTTGAGATATGGCGATTTGAAATTTTCAAAACCGCATAACTCGAAGAGTAATGATTGAAAAAAATTGAAAAAATTTCGGTTAGTACCCCTTATTTGTAAGAATTCACAGAAAAAATTTCAGCTTTTCATATTGAAAACAACGCGAGAAAAAAAATAAAATCTGAAAAACACGTTTTTGCCTATATCTCAGAAAGTGGACGGGGTGGGGTGGGGGGAGGGGTCCAAAAATGTTGTCAAAATTTGTTCTCGATAGGGTCCGCCTTTTGGCCTTGAAATCGTTCGAAAAGCTTTCCAGGGCAGATTCGATCCCCTTATCCTACCAGGCCCTTTCAAAAATTCGCCGAAATTCGAGGAATGAACTTCAGCACCTGAAATTTTGGACATGGTGTCCTATTACGATGTGCTTTCGATTTTTTTATTTGGGCTCAAAATTTTACTTGGGGTTGGGAACCTCCCTTGCCAGTAGGTATTAATTATACGTACAGTGACACTGAGGAGCTTGATAATACCCAGGAGAACACTGGTCGCAAAGTTTTCCAGAAAAATGAGCCAAGCATGCGCATTTTCCAGTAGTATCGCATACAGGAGAAGCACTTCCAGTGGTCGAGCAGTTACAAGGTCTACAATCTGGGAACCCTGTAAAGCCAGCTAAGCACTGATCGCATCTAGGACCACCGTATCCAGGTTTACACAAACACTCGCCGTTGTTTTTATTGCAGATTCCCGGTTGCGTTCCTTTTACATCGCAGTTGCAGTCTAAAAAATATAAAAAACACAAAAATTTGAAAAAAATTGAATAAAATAATACTTTATGGTTAAAAAAAATTATTTTCAACGTACATAAACAACTGGGAAATTGGTGGTATCCGTCATGACATTCGTCGCAGGTTCTTCCACCGAAATTACTTTTACATCTGCAGTCTCCATTTGTGACGTTGCAAACATTCGATAACGAACCGACCTGGTTACAATCGCAAGCTGAAAAATAGAAAGAGAAATGAAACTGTCGATATTTTTTCGAGCTCCCTTGAATATTTACTTTTGCATTCGGGGAAGTTGTAATATCCATCGGTACAATTTTTGCACCAAAGTCCTCCATAATTCGGTTTACAAAAACATCTTCCATTGTCCGGGCTACACTGCGAAGTATAAGTGCCGTTGGTATAACATTCGCACTGTCTGCAGAGGGGATATCCATAATGGCCGAAGCTGCAACTGTCGCAGTTCGGTTTCGTGTATTCTGGTCTACATTCGCATTTTCCAGTACCATCTTCGCAGTTGCCGGTCGAGTATGTGAGGTCGCAACGACAAGCTATAAAGGTAAACATTGATATAGAAATTCGAGAATAATCATTAGGATCCATTTTTTCAATTTTTGGTTGTACTTACTTTGGCAAGCGTCGGTTTCGTTCGGGTATTTTCCATAAGGACGATAGAATCCATGAATGCACTTGTCGCAATTGATACCTTCGGTGAAATGGTCACAATTTTCGCAGACACCTCCACCTTCGAAGTTTCCATGAATATCCAAAGAAAGCCGGAGTTGGTCTACTGTTTCGTTGTAGTGACACTGGTCCGAATGTCCGAAACAATTACAGCCTGTAAAAATGTTTGGTTAGAAAACGAAAAAAACAATAGTTTTTGTGTTAAAGAGAAGTTATGTAAAATATTGAAAATGATTGAAGCGAAGAAATTTCTCGAAAAATAAGTCTATCAGTTTTAAAAAGTTCAGGTTGTCATGGTTATTCGAGAAGTAGTAAAGAAAATTCGAGGAACTTGCCCAAAACTTTTTGAGATTGAACGAATAAAAAGTATTGGAGAAATTGAAAATGTCTGTAAATCGAGTAAAAAAAGTAAAAAATGGGGTTGGAAAAGTCACGATTTAAAATTTTGTTTTTAAAAACTACAAACCCTGTTCAAAAAATTATCAAAAGTTGCGAATTTGCCTCAAATTTCCTCGTTCGATTTTTTCTCATAACAAGATGTTTAACAGGCAGTGAAAGTAGTGAAAAAGTACTCTCCATTTCGAATCTGTGAAAAATCACTGATAAACAGTCAGAATTGCAGCACAAGAAAATTCACTGATTTTCAGCGATTTTTCACTGATTATTCAATGAATTTCACAGATTTTCAGTGAATTTCATAAATATCACTGAGTTTTCAGTGAATGTTCACGGATTTCCAGTGATTTTCTTTCACTAACGTGCTTTCAGTGAAACCACTTTCACTGATTTATTCCTGTGCTGAAATTCTGATTGTGTTTAAGTGATTTTTGATTAATTTCACTGATTCATAAATAAGAGTAGTGATTTTGAAAATCGGTGGTGAAAGTAGTGAAAAAATAGTGAATTTGGGAAAAATTTTAATAAAAGGTGGTGAAAAAATGAAAAAGTACAGTCACGACAATTACTCTATTTGATAACTGAAATGATGGGGAAAATGATGAAATTTCAGCTTTTCAAGATCTTTTCCCAAAAATTTTCGTGTTTGCTTCGCTTGAGCTCAGTGAATTAGTGAATTAATATCTTTCAATGAGATTTTTCAAAAGTACAATATAAAAAACGCTCATCGATTCTCTTTGTTCTGCTGGGCAAGCCAGAAAAATTCCGAGGACTTGCTTGGGATTTTTCAATTACTTTGAAGCAAACATGTTTTAGAAGGGAGGGGGCGCACAGTGGGCCAGATTGAAAAAATAAGTGGTAAAAAATCGAAAAAATCATGTTCGATCCGAGGCTTATCGCATGTCGGGATCTTATCTATATACCTTGGTGACAAGGGAATGGGGGTTGGTTATGAGAATATATGCGCGCATGCGAATTGTGACACTGATAAAGTCGTACATTGTAACATGTTGCAATTTGAATGCAAACTGTCACGCGTTGATTGCTTTGTAGTTTAGTCCCATTTTATGAGAAAAATATGATAAAAAATGATAAATAAAGAAAAAAGTAAGTACTTTTTAATTCCATAAAGATTTTTTTGATATCTTTTTTTGTTTTTTCTACACACTTGCTTGAAGTACACATTGAATTCGTTTTTCTTAGCCTATTCAATGGAGTGCAAAAAAATATTAAGCCACTTTAAGTGGGTTATAACTAAGCCAAATTGTGCCCCAAAGTGTACAGTTTCACATGGTATAAAATTTTTTTGCAGCCACTTGCAGCTGTATTTTTTATTCAACAATTTAATTTGAAAAACACGTAAATAAGGATTATTTTTTGTTTCTTATTTTGTTCAATAATTTTAGTTTTATTTTTGTGGAGACTTTTTTTTCGTTTCAATTCGGTTCAAATAATTTTTCAACGCAATTTTAATTAAAAATAAATTAAAACTTTAATTTGACAAATTAATATTATTATTTTAACTATTTATTTAATTAATTCAATTAATAAATTTATTTAATTTAATTGATTCAATTTTGATTTTAAAATAAATTTTTTGCATTGAAAATTTTTCGAATTTTTAGAAAAAATCATCAATTTACTTATTCAATATCCACCTCTAAACTTAGCAAAATTTTGAGTTATGAACCTCTCCCCTGGAGGTTGAAATTGAGACCCGGGAAAAAAATGAACTCCAAATTCGGAATCGGCAACTTTGAAAACTTACATATTAATACTATATCTAAATTTTGAAAAATTTTGAGTTTAGAACCCCCTTGTCACCCCTCTAAGGCCTCTGGGAGGCTCAAATTGGGTCAGGGGAAAAATGAATGGGAAAATCAGATTCTGCGACCTCAAATACCTACATTTCAACACCCATATCAAAATTTTTCACACTTTCAAGTTTTGAACGCTCCCTCTCCCCCTCTGGAGGCTCAGATTGGGTCAGAAAAAAAATCAATGTGAAAATCTGATTCAGCGACCTCGAATACCTACATTTCGACACCCATATCGACATTTTTCAAAATTTTGAGTTTTTGAACCGCCCTTCCACCCCTTGGGGGCTCAAATTGGGTCAGAAAAAAAATGAATGCGAAAATCAGATTGTGCGATCTCAAATACCTACATTTCAACACCCATATCGAAATTTTTCAAACTTTCAATTTTTGAACGCTCCCTCTCCCCCTCTTGGGGCTCAGATTGGGTCAGAAAAAAAAATTAATGTGAAAATCTGATTCAGCGACCTCGAATACCTACATTTCGACACCCATATCAATATTTTTCAAAATTTTGAATTTTGACCTCCCCTTGGGAGCTCCAATTTTGTTCAGAGCAAAAAAATAATACCAAAATCGGAAAAAGCAGCCTCGAGTCCCCTAGTACCGAAATTTCCAGAATTTTATTTCAAAAACTCTAGCCTTGGCGATTTATTACTACTTATTTTTTCAATCTGGCCCACTGTGGGGCGTAAAGCAATGGTGTGTAAGAAAAATTTCAAATTTTCTGTTCCTAAAAAAGCTCTTAATTGTCAATTCATTTTCTTTACTCATGATTTGGTAGACGCATTGACTTAGATTGTCCCATTAATTTTTTATGCCTAATTTTCCCTTTCGTTTTGGAATTTTTCTGCGATGAATTACAGTTCTAAATTTTTGTGTAGAGGGTTAGAGGGTTTGAAAATTTTCAGAATTGAATTTGAAATATTTTTATGAGCTAGAGAGGTTTTCGAAAATTTTCTCCAAAGTGGTGAAAAAGTAGTGCTTTTTGAGGGAAAAATTTGTTAGATACCAAGTATAGGTAAATATTTTTTGAACATGTTTTGATCTTTTGAACCTGTTTGACTAGATTTTTAAAAAGTTGGTATGTACTACTTATTTGATTCAGATGGCGTTTATTCAAATTTAAGTCACTCAAGAGTCAGAACACCACATTTTTTAAAGTTTCTGAATAAAAATAATCACCCCTTCAAAAATTTTCTCATTTAAATTCAATTTCTTTCTTTTACTCTTCCTCATTGAATCAAATGCTCAAACAAAAAACAGATCCACGAAGAGGGGAATCATTCTCCCCATGAGGTAAGAAATGTCTGATCAAATGTTTAGAAAAAAACACGTTTCTCTTACAGAATTATTTTTTGAAAATTCTCGCCACCTTGATTCATTTTCCTAAAATTACTCCGTATTTTGGAAAATCCCATCTTTTGAAATTTTTTGACATCAATATTATTGTTATCTACAAATTGTGTCCTTTCCTTTAGAAATTCCCGAAAAATTTTCAATTTATGTATTTCTATCTCTACTTTAAGCTTCATCTGGATCCACGATTGATCTCAAAAATTTGCTTTATTTTTTATTGTGTTGAGGAATTTTTGAAAAATTGGAGATCTGCTGAACCTAGAATTATTTTAATTTTTTGCAAAGTGGTGAGAAACTCTCTGAAAATTTTGCTAAATTCTGAAACAGTTTTGCATTTCGATTCGAAAATTTTATTAGACTTGTTGGTTGAGAAACTGCTTACTTTCGCAAACGAATTTCTTGTTGGTTTTCGACTGACTCCATTTCTTTTGCTCGAAACCAGGACAACACGTGTCACAGTTATGGCCACAAGTGTTATCTTTACAATCGCAGATCAATTTGTAAGGGTCATTTTCGTCTGTTTGTGTGCAGGTTTCAGCGTGTCCATTACATCTGCAACGTCCTCCAATACTTATGTCTTTTATGGAGTAGAAATACTGGAAATTGAACAAAGAATGAGGATTATTACATAAAATGGTGAAATATTCTTGATACTTTGAAAGAAAAAAATTCATATTTAAATTTGAGTGGCTTCAGTTTACAAACAAAAAATAAAGTACATTTTACAACTTTTTACCTCCCTTCCTCTCTCAACCTTCTGCCCTCCCATCCTCGGGAAAGTAGAACATCCAATGTATCACTTGTGACCTATCAAAATAGATTGAAATTTCGCGAAAAATATGAATACGACATTGAAATATTTTTTGAACCAATTTTAGAAACTTTCCATTTTTCCAATTATCAAATCAATGTTTTCAACATCCCGTAGATATTTTTCAAAAAAATATAAAAATCATTCATTATAAAATACTAATCTATTTTACTGGAAATTTATACAGAAAAATAAAATTAGCGAATTTTTATCTCATTTTCGATTAATCATTCATTATGAACACTTGTTCACGTTGCCCTTTACCGAAACTCATTTATAATTAGTAAAACATTGACCACATCATGCCTGATATCAGTCCATTAACCGACACAAGTTGATAAAACCGTACAAGTTCCCATTAAACCTAATTATATTCCAATAAAATGATAAAGAAAAAATTACATAAAATGTATTCAACGTAAGCACGATACATACCCGTCTTGTAGTCGTCGGATCTTGTCTAGCGACCGACATCAAATGCCCCAAAAGGTTTTTAACTCTCAATAGTCGAAAACGAACATTGGTAGCTTTGGTCCATTCTTGAAGGATGGTAGAGTTGAAGAAATTTGTAGCCGAGGGACGATTTTGTACCAAAGGGACGACAATCTATAATAATCGAACGTTTATAAATTAGAGAAGAGTAGTGGGGGGAGGGGGTTGAGAAAAACTCACTTCTCCGCCTTCCAAAGGCACAATTTTCGAATACTGAGTATCGCAAATTACAGAATCGTCGGCAGTGATGGAAGTCGTCACATTTCCGAAATATTTGCTACATTCGCTGCATAAATCGAAAAAAAAATTGAAAAATCGAATCGATTGTGGGGAAAATTTGGAAGGGATTTATTTACCCGACATTATCGGCGAAGTATTGCCACGGAAAATACGTCAGTCCGTTATCGTTTGATCTTTCGAGGGCCCATACTCCAGGTCTTGGAGAATTGCCCATTTTTACAATTACATAAGCCACGTGAAACGTCTAAAATAAAATTATAATTACAGCGCGGTTGAAGTTGAAATGTACGTTGGTACGAGCTCTACCGAGGCGGTTTTTTAATTGGGTATTATTTCTCGGAATTTGATAACCACAGTGGTGATTTTCAAATACCGAAATTTTTCACGCTCTGACACTTTACCAATGTTTGGTTAACGAACGCCGATAATTATTTTTATTCAACCAGTGATACCGACTAGTTCAAAGGCTACTAAGCACTATACTCGAGTTGAACAAATAATCGATATCAAATCTTGTGTTTGTTTCCTGTAAACTGATAACGCATCCGTTCGAAGAGAAAAAAATTATCAGCGAGACGTCAGTGTCACGAATGTCGAATCAGAATCGACAAATTGTAGGATATTTTATATAATTTTCTCAATTAACGAAGAAATTGTAAGTATATTTTTAGGAGCACGAACCTGGCCCAAGTCGATGGTTAAATTCACTTCGTTATATTTCATTCCTCGCGATAAAGGCGGACTTTGCCACCAGGTTTCTCGTCCATCCACAGCGTAGTCGGCCGGATGCTTTTTGGTTTCATTTTTTGGGTCGCAGTGATCGCAAACCTGTTGAACATTGTGAAAATAATCACAAGGGTGCAAAAATTTGATAAGGAAAGAAAAATTATTCGGTTATAACTTGGGATTCAATTTTTAAAAATTATTCCAATCCAGAATATTGAAAGTTTTTGAAAAAAGATTGAACCCAAACAGCAGACATTTGAATCATCATTAGACCATTAAAAAAGACTACAAAAGCTCCAAAATTTCACGAATAAAATTCAGCAATCGATTTCTCTTTCCTTTAACGTCCTATTTTTCAACGATCCGTGTGATTTTTTATCAAAAAAGATAAGAAAACGATAAAATAATAAAGTTGCTGGTACAATGTGTAAATGTACGTATATTTTAATCTATTATTTTCTCTTTCTTCCGTCCTCTTAGAAATAGCAAGCCTTCGTCTCAATTTTTTGGAAGGTTCAACTGAATGAATGAATGAATTTTTTTCAACATTCATATTTTTTTATTCACTCTTTCATTATTAAAAATGAATTTAAAAATAATAAATACAAAAACATGATTTTTATTTTTAAATGTTGAAATTTGTCAAGATTAGGACAGGAAAAAAACAAATCTTCACGTGACAACGACGAAATAATATCTTTGTGATATACTGGAAATTTTGAAAAACCTGCTTACAAGTTTCATTTCCAAATTCACACAA
This sequence comes from Pseudococcus viburni, assembly GCA_033439095.1. Lineage (NCBI taxonomy): Eukaryota > Metazoa > Arthropoda > Insecta > Hemiptera > Pseudococcidae > Pseudococcus > Pseudococcus viburni. Next base: position 1,061,418 of record JAVBJF010000062.1, on the reverse strand, counting down.
ATACCTTCTTAATAGTCTGCGAATAAACTTTCCAAAACGCACCAAGTCAAGTCCAATGTAAAAATTTTTTGAGTAGGTATGGCAAAAAACTGTATACCATTTTGATTTTGAATATTCAAGGGGGTGCTTATGGTTTTTTTTTCAGTTCCTACAAAATTCTCCATACTGGGCTTATAGTACGGTCATTTTAGCTAAAATAAGGCTCCAACCAAAAAAAAATTAGCAGGAAGGGAAAGTTTCGTATATAAGCTCAGTAAGGTATGTATTTTAATATGTATTCTCGAACTTCCCTAAAATCTGTGAATATTTTGACTCCCTTTTGGGGGTTTAGGGAGTTCAAATTTTAGTTTTTCGGCTATAACTTTCAAAATTACGTGTTTACGAAAAATAAGTTGGAACAAAAATTGTAGAACAGAAGAAAACGAACAATTTTGTTATTTACAATTTTTTTCTAGGGGGTCATGGGAGAGACGGGGAGAGCTATTGTCTTCGGAAAAAAATCAATTTTGAAAATTTCCCATCACCGGAAAAAATCACCAAAAATCGGGTTAATCGACTATTGTCGAATTTCGAGCCAATTTTCCACCACACCACCCTCCCTCTCCCTATTAATTATCTTAGGAACAGGACTAGCATAAATTTTACCGGAGATAAAGTTGCTCGAAAGGAGGAGACTTGAATGCCTCAAAATTTTTATAAGCGATGTTGTTAATACAAATTAACCATTGATCCCTTCAAAATACTCCCGGAGGGTTCTCCAAATATTTGAAACAATTGAAAAAAGTTTTCAATTTTTTAAGGTGTAATAATTTATTAGAGTAAAATAAATGTAATGAGAGAACTTGTTTGATTTTCAACCATTTCTAGGCAAAATGAAAAACAGTGTACGTATTTTTTTTCAGTTCATATTACCACAAGCATTTTGTCTGCGGTAAAATTCAAGCTAGTCATGTTCCTAAGATAATTGGGGGGGGGGGTGGAAAATTAGCTCGAAATTCGACAATACAATTTATTTCTTTGTAAGAGAAGGCAGTGCTTTTATGCCTCGGTTTTTTGCCTTTTAACTTCGAGAAATGAGTTTCTGAACTTTTTCCAAGGGTTCCCAAAATTCCCCCCCCCCCCCCGAAAACAGATCGTGCCAACATTCACGAAATGAAACTACAACAAAACAAAACTCAATTTTTTTGAAAAATTGAAACCCCCATTTTGCCAAAAAATCTATAAAAACGTAGCGATTTCCTCTCCCTTCGTTCATCAGACTTCTGCGCATTGTTAGGCTTTGAAAATTTGAAAAAATAGCCCTTGATGGTTTCAATTTTTTTTATAAATTCATTTTCAGGACTTAGGGTGTCCCACAGGTCAAGCTGTCCTGAAAGGTCAAGATTTTTTCAAAAAGGTCACGTCGGTCCTGAAAAGTCGAGCTTTTTGACCAATTAACTCTGATTTACTCAAAAGGTCGAGCTTTTTTCAAAAATGTAGCTATTAAAAATTAAGTTTTTTTGAATTTAATGTGCCACGCAAATGTATAGATTTTTTGGGAGGGAGGGAGGGAGGGAGGGAGGGAGGGATGGGGGTACTGGCGTGCAGACTCATTTAACGTTTTGTGGGGGAAGGGGGGTTGCTTTGAAAAGTCATGCAAAAAGTCATTCCAATAGGTCAATCTAAGTCAAGCTTTTTGCTCAACAAATTTTGTTAGACACCCTGAATTAAGCTCCAAATGGGAAAATAATAAATACAAAAACATGATTTTTATTTTTAAATGTTGAAATTTGTCAAGATTAGGACAGAAAAAAACAAATCTTCACGTAACAACGACGAAATAATATCTTTGTGATATACTGGAAATTTTGAAAAACCTGCTTACAACTTTCATTTCCAAATTCACACAAATTTCTTCTTAACCCTTTGCTGCATAGGTGGTCATATACGACCACAGCTTGCCCAAATTTGAAAAAATTTGAAAAAATTCAAAATATTTCCAAAACTTTACTTTAAACATTTTATGAACATCCCAATACATTAAATTTCATGATTCATTCGCATACTTTGGTAAATATTTATAATAGCTAATAAAATTCCCCCAAAATTTGAAAATTTTTGGAAAATTTTGATGGGAAATTCATGCAGTGGAGGGTTAACAGTCTGCAGTGGTTGGTTCGTATCAGGAGCATCGCATTCGAAAATTTTAGGGCATTTAACAAAGGTAAGTTCAAATTGGTTGCTAGGCCTTTACAGACACCACGTCTCTCCTTTTGAGCAATCCTGGTGCACTAATTACTCGGCCGAGATTGACCAAGTTTTCACAGGACCCTTCCCCTCCCGCTTCTTTCCCTAAGAATTTTATTAAAATCGATCCGACGATTTTCGATAAATCGAATTTTCAAGAACATTCAGGGGGGGGGGATTGGATTTCATTATTTTCGCCTTTTTTTGAAACTAAAAATAATGATAGGCATGAACTTCCACCAAATGTACCACTCTATATCAAAGGTTCATCGAACTCACCTGTCCTTGAATGACAATATTTTCACCCTCGGCATTGGCTCCGACCAATTTACAAAACAATTCCGGTTCAGGGACATCTTCTCCGCACGTAGATGAAGCTACGATTCGCCTACCTTGGGCCAAATTAAAATAAGGAGGGGTGAGAACTTGCCCAATACAGCACTGCAGCGCACAAAGGATTAGAAAAATTGAAAAAAGCGTCCGATTAGGCCTAAATAATACACGATTCATAATGACTAGATTAAACATTGGAACACATTTGGTAATAATTAAGCTCTCGCCTCAACTTCGAGCCGACGATTACACACAACGGCAGTGCAGCTTTTCGAATCGATAAATCGAGGAAAAATTTCGGACAGAATTTCGCGAACTTACATTGTAATATTGTTCAAACATCCGCACCACATCGACGAATAATTAAACCCATAATAAAATACTAAATTAACACGACGACGCTGCACGAGTCGTAATCAGCGCCACTAACCGGTAACGTCGAACATCGCATTATCACCAGCGGACGGAAACTAGTATTTTATTTAGATTTCTCAGACACATTTTGAAAGGCAACAAACACTCCCGATATCAGCGAAAAGTAATAATAGTATTTCGGAAAAAAATCTCGGTTTATTTGTAGTCGTACGTAAGGAGTTCCCAATACAGAATTATTTACATTCATAAATCGTCGCGGGTTTCGTTAATGAATCACTCAGCGAGACCGACGGTTTGAAAGAAATCCGCGATTCGCGTTATTTACCAATTTTCGATCCCGAATCGTCGATAAAATTACGTCCTCGTGAATCGAACAACCCTCGAAAACGTATAATGAACCTGTTGAACAGGTAGCTTACTTCAGTCACCTATTTCCGAACCACTTAGAATACCACAGGCTAACAGATGTTGCACCAAGAGTACGTAGGCGGGGTGCTTTCAAGTCGAGATCTCTACTAAGATGTACCACCAGATGTCAAGAAGGGAATACGTATCATCTTCCCTTACAGTAACGAAAATAGATGCTATTATCAGTACTGCACCGAGAGCTACTAGTTCCTCAGTGCTTTACTACAAACCAGTTAAGGTGCTTCTTATTATGTATACTAGAAATGAATACGCCGACGGACCGTATAAATCACCGCATCTGGAACAGATTAGTTTTTATGTGCCGCTTTTTGTTTGCCTTTTCGCATTCTTCTCGTCTGATCTTTGCCACGAATGCGAAATCAGTTCGCGTAATGACTTACAATGTTTATGAAGAATTCTGGCCAGATTTTCGCCACCGAGCTGGCGAGCAAATGTGAAATCGTTCTGTAGTGAAACGACGAAGTATTAAAGCGAAATACGCGAGATAGTTGTAATTTGTAGAACGATGAAAATTGCATATCAGCGATTAACAATTGAACCTGAAATAGCGACAAGTTCTCATATTACATACCATGCTCGAATGTCGTGAAATGTATAAAATGCGGGAACTATTATACGTGCTTATTGATCAATTACCCCGGAGAAAAGTGCTAATTTGACGAAATTTTAGCCCATGCGTCGATTTTATTTTTGACGAAGGCATTTCACGAAGGTTGAGAAAATTGATCGAGGAGATCATTATAGATAATTTTTGAAGAAAATACAAAAATCTATTTCGTTTACTAATTACACTTCGACAAAAAATTGTGTTTCAGTTTTAATGCCTAAATTCTGATTCTAGGCATCGAAATACACCAACATACTCATTTGTGGCTTTCAAAGTTTGCTTTTTATTGGGGGGGGGGAGTGTGTGAAAAATAAGGGTTTTCAAGAAGAATAACAGAGTGTCTACCGGTCGCGAAAGTCGCGAAAAAGTCGCGAATTTAGATTTAGGTCGCTGAAGTCGCGAAATTGACCCAAAATTCATCAAAAATCCCAATTTCTTCGCCTTTTATAAAACAGAAAAAGTAAAGAAATTTCACCTTTTTGAACATTTTTTCTAAAAATTTTCGCCCTCGCTTCGCTCGGGCTCATAAATTTTACAAACCCATTCTTAAATTATATACCTCTTCATCCTCTTCCCTTCTATTTCAGACAATTGAATATTTTGAAGCGGAAAAATATGTTCTTGTGGGAGACCAAGTATAGCGATCACGATTGGGGATTTCAAAGGTAATATTGTGTCCATTGTCAGGAAAATCTAAAATAATTGGAGAATTTAGGAATTTTCTAAGGAATGTTTTAAAGGAGAAAACCATTTGGAAATATGTTTTTTTTGCTGTTTTTTAAATGAATTCTTCGAAAAAAGTTCGCCCTCGCTTCGCTCGGGCCAAATCTGCTAATATTTCAGACTTTCCATGAATTTTTATTTCTCAATAATCATTTAACAATTTTATCCGTTCTAACATGATGTTTCGTAAAATTTTCACCCTAGCTTCGCTCGGGCAGTAACTACTTCTATTCTTTACCATAAAATAACTCACTTTTGGAAAATTTTTTGAAAAATTGTCTTTTTTCATAATTAAAGACGTATTTTCTTCCGTGTATTAACTTTTTTCTATAATAAATTTGATCTCGTTGATTTTTTGGTGGGGTGGGGGGGGAGGGGGGAGGGGGTCAAATTGAGAGGTACCTTGAAAAAAGGTCGCGAAAAAGTAGCGAAATTTGATTTTTAAAAATTGGTAGACAGCTAGACACCCTGAATAAACACGTGCTTGAGAAAAAAAAGTTTAATTTTTTTGGTCCAGTCTTATAGGAAATTTCACGCCGAATCGAATGGAGCAAACCGCAGACCTCATTTTTTAAAAAAGTTGCAGCTTAAACTTTCCTAGATTCTGTGAAAAATTCTCATTTTTTTGTGCTTTGCCTACCAAAAAGTGACATTTCTGAACAAACTAAACGTCTTACGACAAAAAAGATGAGAATCAAAGTTGTAGATAATGAAATTTCCTATGTGATAGAATTGGTTAAATTTTTCTGTTAGACATGGTTTTCAAGATATTTTTGAGTAAAGTTGAACATTAGTGGAGGAAATTAAGAAAAAAAAAAAAAAAAATAAATCAATTTTTGGCTGCCAAAAGTTACTAATGTTCAACTTTACTCAGAAATATCTTGAAAACCATGTCTCCCAGAAAAATATAACCGCTTCTACCTCATAGGAAATTTTACTCTCTACAACTTTGGTTCTTGTCTTTTTTGTCGTAAGACGCATAGTTTGCTCAAAAATGTCACTTTTTGGTAGGCAAGGCACCAAAAAAAAGAGATTTTTCACAAAATTTAGGAAAGTTTAAGCTGTAACTTTTTTTCTAAATGAGATAGAGGTTTGCGGTTTGTTCCATTCCATTTGCATGAAATTTCCTATTAGTGTAGGCAAATTAGCGCTATTTTTAAGAAAAAAAAAACATTTTTAGCTAGCTAAGATTTTATCGCCAAAAACTGTCGAGGGTGGTCCCCTGACTAACCCCTAAAAAGTCCGCACCCCTAGACCCCTTGCTAAATTTTTTATGGAGGCTCCACCCCCTCAAAACTGGTTTTTCCCAAATAACTTTTCAGGATTTGATTTTACAGCAAAAGTAGCTCAGTACTTTTTTGTTCTACGCTCAATTTCAAACATCTTTTGTATGAACAATTTTTTCGTTCGACCAATATCAGAGGAGATGGAGCGTCCTGAAGGAAGGGGGTTTTGGAAAATATGATATTATTTGAAAACGCGATAATATGTATAAAATCGCACTAAACTGTATGTTTTGGGCATGAAAATAGTAGTATTACGTAAATTGATGGTATTAATACAACTTGACCCCCCTTTCCCTCCCTATGTACTCACCCCACCTTACCCACTTGTTTTAATTTAGCACTAGTAATATGACTGAGGGGTGGGGAGGGGTGGACACAATAGGAGGGGGAAAGATGATCATGAAGCATTTTTTCCCTCTTCCCCCTCCCATTGTGTCCACCCCTCCCCACCCCTCAGTCATATTACTAGTGCTAAATTAAAACAAGTGGGTAAGGTGGGGTGAGCACATAGGGAGGGAAAGGGGGGTCAAGTTGTATTAATACCATCAATTTACGTAATACTACTATTTTCATGCCCAAAACATACAGTTTAGTGCGATTTTATACATATTATCGCGTTTTCAAATAATATCATATTTTCCAAAACCCCCTTCCTTCAGGACGCTCCATCTCCTCTGATATTGGTCGTACGAAAAAATTGTTCATACAAAAGATGTTTGAAATTGAGCGTAGAACAAAAAAGTACTGAGCTACTTTTGCCGTAAAATCAAATCCTGAGAAGTTATTTGGGAAAAACCAGTTTTGAGGGGGGTGGAGCCTCCATAAAAAAATTAGCAAGGGGTCTAGGGGGTGCGGACTTTTTAGGGGTTAGTCAGGGGACCACCCTCGACAGTTTTTGGCGATAAAATCTTAGCTAGCTAAAAATGTTTTTTTATTTCCTTATTTGCCTACACTATATAAGACTATACAAAAAAAAATTGAAAATTGTTTTTCCTCAAACTCGTGCTATTTGTTCTCGAAACCCCTTATTTTTCGACCCCTTCTCCCCCACCCTCAAAAGCAAACTTTGATCAAAAAAGTTATTTTTCCCTTCATTAGTTAACAAAAGCAACCAAAATTTGTCCATCGGAACCCAGACACAAAAATCGTGTCAACGTGTGTAATTGATGATTTGTGTAAGCAAGTGACAATAAAAATTTATCATGTAAGTAGATTTCGATGATTTTTTTGAAATCTAAAATTGAACTTTTCCGAAAATATTTTGATAGTTTTGAACAAAATTGATGAATTGAGTGGCTTACAAAAAAAAAATAATTATCATTTATTAAAAAATGAAAAAATTGAAAGAATAGGTACTGAGTACTAATCTTTCATAGCTGATGACACAAGTTGACATTCTGTTTGAAGTTTAATGGGTGATTTTTATAGTATTTTTCTTGCTGATCACGAAAAAAGTAGTGAAAAAATTCCATCATCAAAGGATTTTTCACAATTCGAAATTTTTTATTGAACATTTTTCTTTTATACTTTTTGATAACTTTTGACACTCTAAGTCCATGTTCCGGGAAAATCAAGTCTTCTTAAAAAAAAAATGAATAAAACATAAAACGGAAAGCATAAAATTTCCTTTCGGTAGAGTAAAATTCGTTTTTTCTGGAGAGGCTTGATTTTTGAGATATTTTGGATTTAAAAAATGAATAAATTGAACTTTGAACTATCATTAAAAATCTCGAAAGCTAAGCTTCCTAAGAGAAAACTTATTAGTCTCCACAGGAAGGAAATTTAACGCTCTGCTGGGGGAGAGTCTCGACCCCCCCCCCCCCTCGCGTCAGGAACTTACGTGAAAAAGTGCCTTTTTGGAGAATTAAAAATAAAATCTTCTCAAAGTTTCGCCCTCGCGATGAAAAAATCTTGAATCAACTATATAAAAAATAGTTTCCTTTTGATATTCCAAGTTTCCATACCCACTTTGCACCCTGCCAAAAAAAGCTTCGGACGCCAATTCTTGGATTTGTTGGTATTTTTATTGATTTTTAAGGCCAAAATAATTAGTACCTATGTAAGTTGTTTGTTCCAAAATTACATTTGCATCATCAGTTTTTTTTCCTTAAACGTGCTATACAAATCGCATGAAAACTTTATAAAGTTTGAATTTTGTGTTTTTATAGTAAAAAAAACTTTGAGAAATTTCTGGCTACGCCACTGACGCTCTACAACCAATTTTCAAATAATTTTTTTCGTAGAATCCTTTCTCTTCCCAGAAAATCGACTTTATATATTAAAAGTTATCAAAAAGTTTAAAGAAATGTTCATAAAAAAATTGAAATTGTGAAAAATCCTAAGGTGATGGAATTTTTTTAGTATTTTTCTCTTGATCAGCGTAAAAAATACAATAAAATCACCCATTAAACTTCAAACAACATTTTATATGTCGACTTGTGTTATTTAACTAAAAGATCGAAAAATTGATCTTCACGAAAAAATTGATAAATTGATTGCTGTGTGGAAAAATCATGGATTAATTATCGGTATTATTGATTGAAAGATAGCTAAAGTGATGAGTGATGACTGATGACTAATAATCATTTATGTTTGATAATTTGTCAAAAAACAATTTTCATGAAGAATAATAGATGAATAATTGATCTTTGTTGAAAATAAGTACCAAATTAATGACTTTGAAGCAAAAAAAAAAGACTAATTGTTGAAGAAAGCAATCGAATGTTCATTTTTATAGTCGAGGATTCAATCGAATAAAAAAATAGATTTTCATGAAAAAAATATGACTTACCTACCTATGAAAAGCTACCTTCATAAATCTATTTCCTGCAGTTGGGAGATTTTCAGTCTGAGTAGACTATCTCCCTCGCTATTTTTTTTCTTCAAAATCTATGGTATAGATTTTTTCGATCTACCCCAAGACTTATATTTACCGTACAGTTATTGTATTTCATGATCTCTGATGAATCAAACAGTGGAAATTAAGAAACCAGTTACATAATATCAAAATTGTCTATTTTTCATTGAGTTTTTCAGAAAAACATTAACAAAATTTTGTTGACGGTATGCCTTATTTACGTACTTTTCTTGCAGACCAATCACCGATGACTTTTTTTTCCAAAGCAGAATGTTTTCTGTGGGTGCTTTGAGTACGAATACGAGTGCGCCTTCATTTAAAATGTAAGCAATTATGGTAGTTGTTCACCGACATTCATGACAGTGAAGTTGCATTCAACGTAATAGTTTTTTCAATTTTTAAACTGAAGCAATCATACTAGATTTTCAACTTTTTACCTTGATGAGATCAAATTTTCATATTTTGCCAGGACTACGGTGGAAAAGGGTGATTTTAAATTTTCAAAAATTTGCCGAAATCCGGAAAATGAAATTCAGACTTACCTAGCTGATTTTTTTATGATTTTTGTTTGTTTCGACCTCTGGACGTATTCTAACCTGCAGCTCCGCACATTTTGTGCAACTCCAAAAATAAATTGTGCAGTTTCAAAAATTTGAACATTTAATAATTTTTTATTTTACTTATACGACAAAAAAGAGTCAATAAAAATCTCACAAATTTACTCGAGTTGATAACATATAAAATTTTTAACGCGATTTTTTTCTCCGCTTTTTTTCTTATTTCAGAAGTGGCTGTCTCTTCGTCTCCCATTATATTCTCTATACCACTCCTGCTTCATCGCTTTAGGTGCCAGTTTTGAGCGTCGTTCTTCATCTTTAAGCCAAGGTGCATAGGTGATGATAGAAGGGGCATAGTGGAGCTCAAGCTCCCCAAATGTTAAATTAGCCCCCCCAATCATTTTTGTGTTGGTAAATGTTTTCCTCAAAAAAATTCGTAAATATTTAATTTTCAAGGGATGAACTATCAGTACCTATGTGATGAATTTCCTGTTTTTTTCAAGTTACTAAAATGGTCTCTTTAATAAGACCAATGATTGAATTTTATCAAGAAGTCGGCAAATGTTTTCAAAAAATCGAAAAATGTAATGCGAATCGTCAAATTTGTTGAAGACTCAAAAAATTTTCCACAAGAAATCGGAAAATTTCAATCTAAAAAGGCAAATTTGCCGACTGTTCAAGTAAGTTTCTCAAGAAGTCTGAAAATCTCCTTAAGTCGCCTAAATTGGTAAATTTTGTTATAAATCCATGGTGTCCATTCTCTGGAAAACCGGGAAAACCGGGAAAAGTCAGGGAATTTTGGTGGTCTGGAAAAGTCAGGGAAAAGTCAGGGAATTTTGGAATTTTCTCTGGAATTTTTTGAAAATCCCAAAAAAATGTAAATCATTTGGAAAAAATTTTTTTTGCTTATTTTATTATAAATTTTCCAAAAAATTTCGCCCTCGCTCCGCTCGGGCCAAATTATTACATGTTTTATCCAATTATTGTTTTATTCATCATTTTTTGTCGGTCGTACTGTACAATAAAATTGATATTCAAAATGCATGTCTTTGTCCATTGAATTATGAATTATTCAAAAAAATTTTCCTCGTTACGCTCGGGATAAATTACACTCTCTTTCTACAGAATTTATTTTTAATCTTAAGTTTTTTGGAAATTTACTTTTTAATGAGCTGTAATGAGAAAGAAATGTCATGATGCCCTTGACCACGATGCGATGTTGAAAAAAAACAAGGGAGGGAATGGAACAAAAATCGAAATTATTGGCCATGTTTTGGAAAACATGAATGAGGGAAAAGTGGTGAATTTTCATCTTTTGAAGATCTTTTTTCGCAAAAATTTTCGCCCTCGCTTCGTTCGGGCTCAACACATTCAAATATTTTCATAAAATGATTTATATTTTACCTTCTCATTCACTTTTTCATTTATTGGTACAAACTAAAAAATTGCAATAGATTGCGTGAATTTATAAATTTAAGACAAGTGTTTTTCATTTTGGAGGGGCAGGGGGGAATGAAATGTAAAGAAAATTTTGAATCTTTGGCCTGGAAAAATTCGAATTTTTATTTGCTCAATTTGGTAAACACCCTGGCATAATTTTTTTCATTTTTCAAAACTTAATTTTGCGTGAGAATACGTGGTTTTTCCTTTTTATTAAAATTTTTTTCTGTAGGTAATAAATTCAAATTTTCAAATTTTTGTGGCGAGGGGGAGTTGGATGGGCGGAAAAATTTTCAGAATTGAATTTTAATATTTTTTTTGGCCCGAAGAAGGGCATCTAAAGATCTCGTAAAAAGTATCTAGTGATTTTGAAAAAAAAATCGTAGACCCTATGCATTTTATATCATTTTTATACAAAATTTTGGGATGTAAATACATCACGCGAAAAAATTACGCCCCCCCCTCCTCCCTGGTTTACGAATATCATATTTATAAGGTCTGGAAAAATTCGAAAAATTGGTCTGGAAAACCTGGAAAAGTCAGGGAAAATCATTTCTGAAATATGGTGGACACCATGAAATCTGCAAATTTACGAAGACGTGCTGATTTACTTACAACCATTTTACAACACAAAAAAAAAACCACGGAATTCTGTAAAAAAATTTGAAAAGCACGAAATTCTTACTTCAAAGTAATGGAATTTTTCCGAACAACAAACTTATTTTCTTTTTGAAAGTCATCAGTTTTTCAAATATTAAGCCTAAAATACGTTGAGAATTTGGCTTTCTTTTACTTAAATATCGATTTGAAAAATGAAGAAATTTCAGCTACATATTACATGCCAATTTTTTCAAAAATTTTCACCCTCGCTTCGCTCGGGCTCGATAAATTCACGCAATTTAAAACGAAAAAATTACTCAATGGAACTAGGTGTATGTTTGTGCAGTTCAAAAATTTCCTTAGAATACGCCCTGGTTTCAAACTACTTATTTTCAATTTTGGTGATATTTGGAGCTAATTTCTTGTTTTTTTTTTTCAATTTTTCATAAAATTTTTGGAATTTTTGACATTTTGGCGATTGTTGTGATTTACTTTGAGTGAAACTTTGGAAAACTTATTCAAAGAACAATAGGGATTCATATGAGATGGTCAATCTTGTAATTTGTCCCTGCTCATACAACGTTGAAAAAATATGTAACACCCAACACGATTGTGGATCAGACACCAGCGGATCATTCGGTGGTATTATTCGTTCCCCAGAAAGAAATATGGCAATGGATAACCAGTTTTTTGTTTTTAATCAGTATTTCTCATAAAACACTCGTCCTAGCCTAACGAAAGTAATTTAGTTTATTGTTTTGTTTCAGGTGAGTAACAAATTTTCATGGTTAAATTGAAAAGTGCACGCTCGAATGAGTAAGTAATTTGTAATGGTTTCTAAGAAAATTTCATTTAATTACTTAATTAGATATTGAATAAATTAAGAATGCTTCATTTTTTTGTAGGAAAAATTATTTTTGAAATAATTTTTAAAAAAATATGAATCGTATTTTTTTCATATATTTTGACATTGACACAGTAGCAGAGTCTCGAGATTAGTCATACTTACGATATTATTTTTGATCGTTGGTACGATGGGTACACATGGTTAATCGATTTCAATATTCCTTTTTATCACATTTTATGTCGATTTAGTATTTTTCCATTTCTATTTGGGAAATGGAAAACACCATCGGGTGACCTTGAGATTAGTTGATTTTTCTTGAAGCAAGCTTTTTTTGCTCCCGTGAAAATTGAAATTTACTTATTGAAAAATGACATTTGTTCGAAGGCTGGAAATATTTTCGCACGTCGGGTGCCATACTCTTGGCATTTGGTATTAGACGAAGAAATTATTTTTCTATATGAAATTTTCCTCGTCTCGATATACTATATGTATATTCACACATATCCAAACACGATAGAAAAACAGTCTATTGAAAATATCGTACGTATAATAATCCGACACGACTCAAAAGGCAGAAAAGTGAATTTTATCGCCAAATGTGCCGTCTTTTTACGTACCGTTTACTGGTACCGAGTTTGAGACACCCCTCTTCCCCATCCCTGCGTCAATGTGCGCCTTACAATACCTACGAGACGTTTGCGAATTATGAGAAATCTGTAGTTCACTGTTGATTCATTTTTTCCATTGAGTGATCTAGATTTTGAAATTGCGAGCGTACCAGAGCAGCGTGAATTTAAAATATGGGTGTTGTGATTTAGGAATTTTTTTGTAGCATTTTATGAAACTTCGCGTTGATCGTATTACTGGTTAGGTTTTGACCCAAAAAAATTCCCGAAAACGTGAGAGTTCGTATATGAGCTTTGTAAAGGGTGTATTTCAACATACCCGACTTCTTCTAAAAATCTGAGAATATTTTGTCTCCCTTTGGGAGGGTGAGGGGGTTTAAATTTTAGTTTATCGGATGTAGCTTTCGAAATTACGCCCTTACGAAAAAAAAGTGTGAACGAAAATTGTAGGGAATTTAAAATCGGACAATTTTTCTATTTACTATTTTTTCCCAATACGTCACGGAGGAGAGCTAGAGCTCTTAGAAAAAATTCAATTTTGAACATTTTCAATTATCACAAAGAATAATTGCCAAAAATCGGGTTAATCGACTTTTAAGAGCGACTCTTTTGCATAGTACTTCATTTTACTATGTAAAATGAGAAAAATCTGCAACCGACCTCTCATCTCAAAGTATGGGGTGGACCCCCGTAGAAAAATTCGAAAAATTGGTTCAAACAAACGTTGTAGAGCGTTAAAAAACGAACATTTTCCTTTTTTTACATTTTTCCTACGTGGTCTTGGGGCCGAGCTATTGCAAAAAGAAAAAAGATCGATGCAGTGTTCGAAAATTTCCTCTCTTGGGGCCCAATTTGGGTCCAGGAGTAAGATGATTATAAAAATCGAGTTTAGCGACCACGAAAACCCCAGAAACTCAGTTCTTGGGCTATTGGTTCACTAGATTCGCGTCAAAAAAGGGAAATGTTCGTCTTTTAACGCTCTACAACGTTTGTTTGAACCAATTTTGCTTCTCAACTTCATCATAGATGGAAAATTACATCTACATTATCCACTTTTATTTTTCCAATTTTGGGAATCGAGACAGTGTATTTCAAGATAGTGACCTATGATCTGTTAAGATTGTACCAACAACATCAAGTTTTCCCCCTCTTACATAATATTACGAGTGTATGATGGAGGAGCACGTCAATAACTTGAAAAGTGGATCTAAATTCATCTTTGATGGTTTTTGTGTGAACGAGATATTTGTATAATTTTTAAATAAACCTTCCGAAGTTTCTTCACAATTTTTTTTTTGAGTGAAGTCAGTTAAAAGAACGTTTGTGACTTTTTTCGAGATGAAAGCATATGTACTATACTAATCATAATTATACTATGCAAGCTTTTTTTTTTAAATTTCAGTTATCTAAAAAATTTAATTGGTATGGAATGTGATTCTAGGATAGAAACATCTTGGAATACAATTTCTTGAAAATAGGATTTCAAATAAGATGGCAAGTCATTTTTGAAAAAAAAATCCGGATTGTCCATTTTGAAAAAAATAATAGTTTGAAAAGTTCATTTTAAGGTACCTATAATTACGAATTGAAATCGTTCTGAAAAGAGAATAGTCCACAATTCGCCACTCTTACCTACTTGTTCAAATTTGTAATAGGTAGATACCATGTTCTTATGAATTTTCACATGTTCCTATCTATAGTTTATTCACTATGAGAAGTGATCCTTCTAAAATTTCAAATTTCTCTTTGCTAACCAACTGGTAGATAATTTTGCTCTCCAGATGACTATTCTGACAATTACCCATTTTTATTAAACGAAGATTTTGAAGAATGGTGAAAGTGCTTTTAATTTCTGGAGAACATTTTTTTTAAAAAATGACGTTTCAAGAGGATTCCTTCTCGAAGTGAGCGGACTACACCTCACGATATTATGAGATCTGACATGGTTAATGGTATCAGAAAAAGTATCATAATTTATAGTTGTTTCAATGAGGATTTATGTTCCAAAAGTGATGAAAGTAAACGTTTGAAACATGAATTGAATAAAATAAAATCAGTACCTACACTTACTTACTTTCTAAAGTTTGGTAATTATAATTAATAATAGGTAGGTAATATATCATCGTTTTTTTTCCAAATAAATTTTTTTGAAGCCTCTTCAATTTTGAAGTTGGGCAAAAAGTTCAATGAAGGAAATAGATAGTACGTTGAAAATTGAAAAAATTCTGTTGTACAGACTTTTTGCCTGACGCATGACGTCAAAAATGAAGGAGCCAAGGGTCATCCAAAATTGAGGAAATTTAATAATTTTTTGAATGACTCGTATCCCCTTCATTTTTGATGTTAGACAAAAAGTCTGTAGAACAAAATTTGTTCATTTTTCAACATACTATCCATTCCCTTGATTAGTTTACTTTTTTCGAACACAAGTTTTTGTAGCCCCTTAAATTTTCAAGTAATGCAAAAAGTAATATATAGAAAATGTATTATATAGAAAATGTATTCAGTTTCCAAGGTAAGTACGTACTATCCATTCACATGGTTGAAAATCAAGGGTATCTAGTTCATCGTCTAATCTTTATCATTGATTTTATCTGTATTAGGGGTATCCTCCAACAAACGATTATTTCTGAAGAGGAACAAATCCGACGGAGTATCATAAGAATCTTGAAATATTTAATCTTCGAAGAAGTCACTGAAAAAAAAGCAATCCACTTCTTTTTAAAAAAAAATTGCATTTGTACGAATTTCATTGAAATCAACCAATCTTTCAAATTTGAATTGAAATTACAATTTTTACCAAAAATTAACCAAAGTAGGTGTTTTTAAGAAAAAAAATTGTATTTTCACATTGTTGTACTACAAGATTGGTTTGACACGATTTTTGAGAATTTTTATTTTCACCTTGGTGAAATTTCAGAAATTATTTTTTTCAAAACGATTTTTTTCAATAAGGTTATTGATTTTTTATTATGATCCTATCAAAATCATTTTTTTGAAACTTTTTTTTTTAATTTTAAACGTTACATTTTTCGTTGAGTGCCGGTTCTCCTTTGAAAAAAGTATCCAAAAAACAACTTTTAAAATTATTTTATCAAAAAGAATTTTAAATTTTTTCGAATCATCTTTTTCCTATAATTTAAAATTTTCAAAAATTACCAACTCTGTCCGTCGAGTGATGGTTCTCCACGGACTGGTTGTGTGTCGGGCATTTGGGTACCGGCGTGTCCCTAAGTGCCCCCATATGTTTAAAAAAAAAACAGAATTTTTTCTGTTTCTATGAGGAACCTCTCTTCAGTCACGTAAGTACCAGCCTTCAAATGAATTACCAAATTCAAAAAATCATCTTACCTATTGACCATTCGTACCTCTACATTTTTGGATACTCGGAACAAATAAATCTCCAAACGAGACCCTTTCAACCGATATGCAAATCATAATTTTTAGTTTTAGTCAAATACAGTACGAAAAAATCGAATTTTTCCAACCTCTTTTTTCTCAGCAGCTAGGTATATCGAAAAAAAGCCAGTTTTCTTCTTTATAACGACGTACTCGATCAGAATAATAATTCGGTTTCTTTTACCCCCCAAAAAAAACTGATACATCGATATCGCCGTAGTACGATTTATAGCTATGTTAAGGTAACCTTCTACTATGCCATTGAAATTACCAATAGTACAATAAAGTTAAACCTGATTTAATCTTCGTTGCGTAATTTATAGCATCGATGGCTGCATATTTTCTCAAATATACAAGCTTAAAATTTTTTCTTCGGGTAATACTGGGCCAGCTCTATGCTTTTAGAAAGTGCCCTTCGTCGTATCGATTTTTTATCGGAAATAATTTCGCAGCCCTTTATTAAACGAGGCTTCGCCTTTACATAGATATAACTTCATTAAAAAATGATGAAAATATTTTCCAATAAATAATAATGAGAAAATATGCCGAAACAAATATTAAAATAAGGTTGTAGCTGTATGTTTTCTTTAATGAAAATTAGATCGGTTTTCGAATACGAAGGAGGTGATTTTAATATTGGCTAAATTTTATTGCCTTTTGGCCCTTGGAAAGAGTTCCTTTGAATCTTAGAATCGCCTTATTCTATACACTCGTGTTGTTTAGGTTGCCAGCTTGAAATTTACGTGGTGCTGGGAACACCCTACGTAATAGAATGATTTATAACGAAATATGTACCTATTAGGAGAAAAATACCTGGCTATTTTTTCTTTCCAACAAGCGAAGAAAAAAGTGCTCAGATTTCGATGATTTTTTTTCTTCCTTCTCATCCGAACGAACACGGTTCCTTCCCTCTAACGATTTCGTATGCGTAAGGTAGATATTCTTGATGGTTAAACTTTTATACGATATCTAAGTCTAACTTACATGAAAAGTTAAATCGTCTCTTGTAAAAATAACAACTTGCTCGTATACGTTCGTATTTTTACTTCGAGTTGGCGCAAAACTTATAGTACCCAGATTATTAGAGAATTTCGTCGAGCGCCGGCGATACCTACGAGTATTTTTTTTTCGCCTTCGTATAAAATTACACCTTTATTTTTGACGGCGGCGTCGGCTACGTTGCGTTTATTTAGCTAAAATTTCGCTCCGCTGAGTCAACTTTGGCCGCGTATGATGCACGTACATGTTCGTGCGGTTTAAGTACAGATAACGCGTTTTGGACATAAATATGGAGGTTTTTTGCCTGCTCCGTTCTGCCATTCCATTATCCGAAATGCTGATGTATACACGCGTTTCGTGGCTGAAAAAGCATCGTGACCTAAATGCACAAAACACATACGTACGTATCAAAAGTGTATAATGAAATCCGACTCGAAGATATATATCTAGCTTTTGCCGACGTATTCCGTATGTACTCGTGTAATTACACTACGATGGAATATATTAGTCGAAGTAATATGTAATAAAATTATAGCTCGAGTATGTACAATGTTGTTGGGGGTTCTGGTTCCTTCATCTTTCGTGTAAATTCGACTCGAGAGACGTTGCAAGTCTCTTTGATGATGAACGTAAACAATTTTCACATTCTATTGTGCATCGCGACATACCTAAGAAATTCTCGTCACGTTACAAATCAAAGAAAATTTTCCATGTTTTTCGAAGTCCTTGATAATTGCGAATATGAAAGAGGTTCAAAGGAAAACGCTATTTGGACTACAAGGTTGAGCATTTTTAAGTTATTAATTAGCATAGGCCTGCAGAAAATTGGTATCGAACTTCGGTGGGTGATTTTGATAGGATTTTTTCCTAGGATTTTTTCCAATGATCAATAAAAAAATGAAGTAAAAGTTCCAGAACGTCACTAGTTCTTGAATCATTTTGACCCAAACGGGATTTCGAAGATCCAAGTTCAAATTTTTTCAATTCCAAATCTATTCAATTTCTCAAATTCTAAATTTTTTTTCAAAACTTGTATCCAATATTAAAATTTTTCCAAGAGTCGACGTTTCAATTTTCTCAAAATTTGTTCAATTTGGATTTTTTTCAATTTTATATTTAAAATTTCTCCCAATTATTGAATGTGAAGAAATTTCGAAAATTATGGGGTTGGAATTTATTTTAGAAGTTTAAAATTGAAAAAAAATTCGTGTTGGAAGAAATTTTTAAAAATAAGAAAAACTTTGAGAAATCGAAGTTGAAGAAATGTTAAGAAAATTTAAATTACAAAAATTGACAGTAGGAAAAAATTTTAGATTATAAATTTTTCCAACTTCAATTTCTTTATTTTTTCAACTTATATATAAAAAAAATTTTATCAACTCTAAAATTGTTTCGAATAATTTTTAGAATCAAGATGTCCGTTTTCTGGAAAACCGGGAAAAGTCAGGGAATTTTGATGGTCTGGAAAAGTCAGGAAATTTTGGAATTTTCTCTGGAATTTTTTGAAAATCCAAAAAAAAGTATTAAAAAAATATTATTGCCTTGGCTGTACAGAGCACTCGATTTTCCCATTCGTCATCGTCTCGTTTCTGTTCTCGGAGGCCTGGGTTTCATCGATCTTTCGAAAACTAGTCCATCCGCTAAAAAATCTCTTCGGAAATATGATCGCTAGGTTCTGCAGACCATACTCATTTCTTCAAAATTACAATCGTTACGTTCACCAGATGTAGTCATTTCTTCAGAAATATGATCGTTTGGTTCGCCAGACATGATTATTTCTTCAGAAATACGCTCGTTAGGTTCACTAGACCTGTTTATTTCTCCAGGAGCATTCTCATCATGTTCGCTAAACCAGTTCATTTCTCCAGGAACGCATACGTTAGATTTGCTAGCTTTTATTTCACTGCGGACAGAGCTACATATAAAAACTACTGGTAACATATTTTCATTTTCAAAATCTCGAAGTAGTTCATACCTACATATTTTTATTCGTTGATAAAGTTGGCAGGGCTCTTTTGTAGTTTAATCGCCTCAATTTCTTCTTACCTTTGACTGAAATATACGATAATATTACTTGAAATACCTGTATTAATATTCCATATATTATCACATTTTTGCAGAAAACATACTTGAGGGTTTGAAGTCGTCATTTTTAAAATAAAGGCAGCATATTTTCGCATTTTTGGGGATATCTTTCATCCCTAAAATTCCCCCCCCCACTTCACTCTAATTATTTCTTCGTGTGGAAAGTCGTGTAATGAGATCCCTGTGACACTAAAAATATGAAAAGAAATTACTCGTTAATCAATTAACGAATAAATTAAACACAATTACGTGATAATTTAGAACTTACTCGCTAGCTCTATTGGTGCACTTTGGCACAGAACAAGTCTTGTGAGACTTAGCTCTGATTTTCAAGTTACCATTTTTATGGGAAACATAATTATGATCAACAATCATTTTGAAAAAACTTCTAATTAATTAAATTTCATTGAAAATAACATATTTTTTGTACTCCGTGGTTTATTATGATAAGTGAAAACAGTGATAACAATCACCATTGCTCCCCCTTTCAGCAGTTCCACAAAATTCCACCAGATGTAGCCACTTGTGGTTTGACTCGCGAATAAGAGGACAAACTTTTGTTAAGTCTGCAGAGCTATAGAAAGATTTAAATGATTTGAGATTTTGCATAAATGTATAGTTTATACATGTATTTGAAATCCTTTGCTATTGCCAAAGCTCAACGAATAACAGTTATTTGTTATTCGGAGCTTCAACTTTGTTAATTTTTGTAATTTTCAAAAAACCTAACCCCCCTCTATAAAGCTCAAAAATGGTCCAATCAATACGGTTTTTTCGACATCATGTGTATTTTTACTCAAGGAACGTACTTTCGGGGTCAATTTTCCTTTTTTCAAATTTTTGAGGACCCAAAGGCGGGATGGAGGGGCAATTTTATATAAAAATCTATAAGAATTGATAAAGTGATATAAATTTTGAAATATTTAATTGTGCATCAAGTTTCAGTCAATTTTATAAAAATTTATAAAATAATATAAAGTTTGATATAGTGTACTCGTGTGTAATTATGAATAGCTATATCAAATTTGATATAATTTTATAACTTTTTATAAAATTGTATCACACTTGATAAAATTATGTGTACGTTGATCTCAGCTTTTGTTTTTTCTCTTTTGTCCAGTTTTATAAAATTATATAAAATGAAGTAATATGGGTAATACTTCAATTTGATTAATTGAATCAGTGAAATTTTACTGATTCAAATTAAGAGAGCAGTTCGTCATGACGTTATCAGGCTGACCTTGCTGAAATTCAAATAACATTTTGGTATGGGTTATGTAGTTGTCTAAAGTGGCATTGTAATTGGCAAGTCCCCACTTTCCAGGTTGGCTAGTGTCATTCTTTTCTGATAAGACCATTATAGGATAATGTATCTTCCTGCAATGGGATTTAACATGGAAATGCAGTTTTAGAAATGGCAGTGAAAAGTGTTCCATTGCATTTGCCCTAATTGTGGCACGTTTTGGTGGTACAGTTTGCCCCTTCATTAAAAGTAAAGTAATATTGAATACGAGGCGGACCTGGTAATTTTTGATTTTTGAAGAATCGCGATGTTTTAAAACCTACATACCTATTTTGAAGGCTTATATCTTGAAATCAGAAGTAGTTAGGGAAAAGCTGTCTGCGGGATTTTAAAGAAACTTAATAAAAAGATTCAAAATTGACCCTTTTTTTCAACCAACAAATTTTCAAAATAGAATCTCAATAATTATTGAGATTCCATTTTGAAATTTTTTTTTGAATTTTTGTCAAAATTGAGGACCTATGTACCTACTCTCCACCAGGAGTGTCTCCTGGTGGAGAGTAGGTACATAGGTCCTCAATTTTGACAAAAATTCAAAAAAAATTGTTAAAAAATTAATTAATTTCTACTAATTTGAAGGCTCTTAGTTCGAATTTGATCTCCGTTCCTTCGTGCGGCCCTCTGACACCCCCTCCCTCACCCTCTTGATAAGGTCATAATTCAAAAATGATAGCAGGTCGCCGAACTCGAATATCGACTCAATTTTTTGATCTGGTCCCTATCCGCGCTTCAATCAACTCCCTCTCCAAATTTCAAAAATAAAATTAGATGTAGGATTAAAGCGTGGAATGGGGGTGAAATCAAAAAATTAAGTCGATATTCGAACGGCAACCTCAAAATAGCGAGAATCTATATGCTATACCGAAATTTTCATATTTTGCATGCATTTTTTTCAAAATTGGATGTTATGAAGAGTCGAATCCAAAAAATAACTAAAATAAAAATCAGCAAATATTCGAACTCGGTAGTATCTTTAAAAACCTAACAAATGACAAGTAAAATATTCTTCCATCACTTTATTGAAGCACATCAAAATTAAACCTGATTCGCTTCAAAAATATGAAAAAAGGAGAACTTAATTAAATGCAGTAGAACAATTCATGCCATTTCCACTGCATTATCCTTCTATACATTTGCCCATTATCCTATAATCATCCAGTTCAAACTATTCCACCCGAGCGTGTATCTTTGGTGGGGACTTGCCAATTTGCTTTCTCATCGGAAGGAATGATATGTTTTGCATCTAAGAATCTGATCATTTTGTGATTACGTTGCGCGTGACAAATGCACTATAGGTTGCATAACTGGTTTTAAATTAGGGCATAATATACAAAAACATGTATCTTTTAGCACTCTGGTCAGAATATGGGTTCTAAAGGAGATTTTTGTTTTTTAAATAAAATTTCTGATACATTCTCTTAAACACTGCATACTTAGTGTTCCTTGCATAAAGATCGTTCCTGGTACTTAGGTGCTGAGAACTCCATCTTAGTGGTTTCCACCCATTCTATCTTGATTACTTCTTGTTTTGTGTTGGCACCAATGGAGATCTCGACATAATTGGCAACAGCTGTTTCAAGTGTTTCATCACAATCTTTGGGGACTTCCAACTTGAGGAGGGCATTGAAGAGTACTATCCATAGGATGGGCTTCAAGACAGACGCAACTTGCAACCTGCAACTCACTAAAATTGCACAACTTACAACTAAATTGTCAAGAACGTTCCTATATAATACTGCAACCTAAAACGTAAATATCTGTTTGAAAGCCAAAAAAATTCTGTTTTATTTTTCAACTTTTGTTGTAAAATTGAATTTTTGACATTATTCGTCGAAATGTTTCGAAAATAATCAACGAAATGTGTCAGAGATAGAGGCTCAGAGGGGTAACTCAGGAGCGGGTACGTAGGTGACCTCTGGAGGGTGCTTGGACCTCGTTGGTCCCTGCCATGCCGCTGGCCAGTCGATGTTACTCCTGGCGCAGAATCGCGCTGAACATAGTCAAGGGTTCGATTGTTAGTCGCGAGTACAAATTTATGCGTAGATAAATATATCATAGAGGCGAAATTGATCGAACACGGTACCAGGATCGCGAATCTACCTGGTGGACAATGACGTCCGACTCGTTACCGATCACTCACGTAGATGGTCGGTAGGGCCATACTGTCTATAACAGAAGATCGATTTCAAGCTATAAAAAAAGGATGAATAAACTGATAACAGCACTACTGGGCTATTCCATACTAAAGCAAACCAAAAGTGATGCCGGCTCTTCCGATTTCGCTTAATTTTTTTTACACGTTCCCCTCGGTGGTCTAATTACAAAACCACGATCATTTTTTTCCTAACCCTCAAGGAGGCGAGGGGATGGTCCTCGAAATTTTTATGCGATTTCGATTTTTACCCAAATTACCAAACTTTGAAAGGTCATATCTCGAGATTGGTTATACTTGGAGGAAAACTGTTTGCGGGGTCTGAAAGAGGGTCTGAAAGAGAATTGATAGGAGATTCAAACCCGGTAATTACATTTTGAAAAGCTCAAAGTTGAACTTTGGTGGTGAAAGTTCAACTTTCATGATAAAAACAAAAGATGAAGGCTACCATTTAAAAATCTGAAAAAATTACAGTGAAGAGCCCTTTTCACCATTTTTTCAACCAAAAAATTTTCAAGATGGGATCTCTAGACCTCTGGGGGTAGAGGGGTCCATTTTTTGAAATATTCAATTTCATATTGATCACCGATGACTGAGGAGCGGGTCAGTTGGAGCACGGGGGGAGGGGGTCGGATCAAATAGTAAATAGATATTCGATTTCTCCCCCCTCCCCTAATTAGTTAAAATCCGTATCCCACACGATATTTTCGTTTCTCAACATAGTTTTTCCCAAAATGGGGGGGGGCTAAAGGGATTTTAAAGGGTCAAATCCAAAAAAATGAGCAAATTTTCGAACTCAGCGCCCTCAAAAACCCAACAAACGACAGGTCACAAGTTATTTTGAATTTTTTTGAATTTTGACTCTATCAAGAGGGCTAATATGGGGGTTCAGGGGGGTTGAATGAAAAAACTGAGTACACATTCAAAATCAGCACCATCGAATCAGTAGTAATCGATGTGTTACTTAACTTTTTGGATTTTTTTGAATTTTGGTCAAAATTGTGGACCCCTCTACCTCCCTGGGGTCTAGAGATCCCATCTTGAAAATTTTTTGGTTGAAAAAATGTTGAAAAGGACTCTTCACTGTAATTTTTTAATATTTTTAAATGGTAGCTTTCATCTTTTGTTTTTATTATGAAAGTTGAACTTTCACCACCAAAGTTCAACTCTGAGCTTTTCAAAATGTAATTACCGGGTTTGATTCTCCTATCAATTCTCTTTCAGACCCCGCAAACAATTTTCCTCCAAGTACAACCAATCTCGATATATGACCCTTCAAAGTTGGGTAATTAGGGTAAAAATCGAAATCGCATAAAAATTTCGAGGACCATCCCCTCGCCTCCTTGAGGGTTAGGAAAAAAATGATCGTGGTTTTGTGATTAGACCACCGAGGGGAACTTGTAAAAAAAAATTGAGTGAAATCGGAAGACCCGACTTTTTTTAGTATGGAATAACCCTACCCACAATTACAAGTCACACAATAAACTTCACATTCGAATTGCAGAAATTCTGTAGTTTGATGAGTTTGAAAAAGTTGCCTGGTTGCAGGTTGCAAGTTGCGTAGTTGCATGGTATGTAGGGATGCTCTAATTCGGCACATGGGAGCTTCGGATTCTTACGTTTAATATCCTAGCACACATTTTCATTCCTTCTACTTTTTTAGTTTCCATACTTGACTTCTGACCTCCTGTTCTGAAAATTGTTATTCTGCGCATCTGGGATGGATTTTTTGGATCCATTTTGCTGGCTTGAAAATTGAAAAAATTAAGTAGTATTTTAAAATAAGGAAAAACCAAGCAAACAGAATTATGAAGATGCGAATAATTACGAACCTGGTCAATTTTCTAGAATTCAAAAGCTTAAACCATTGTGTGGAAAAATTTGACACGTCTCGTTTAAAATGAATAATTATCTCATTTACCAGGTGATTTTTCACGTCATCTTTTCTAGCGTTTAATTACACGCATTTTTTCACCACGTTACCAGGCCGCAAGTTCAACTTGAAAATATTTCTTTAACGGACGAATTCGAAAATTTTTCCATTTAACGTAATTTTTGCTTTAGCTGCGGCCGTCCTTCCTACGTAGTTTCCCAACAAAGACGATAAATCTTTTATCGGGGGCACTTTCAGCATTTTTGGCCCATTGAAAATTTGTCGTCTTGGAACACCCGGCTTTCGGTATGAAAAGAACAAAGCTCAGCTCTGGTATTCTTTTCGTTAAATATTTTATTTAAAAAATTAATTACATAAGATGGTAATATTCTTATGAAATACCTACAAAGAACGTAATCTCGTCGGAATCCAGTACGCCTCGTAAATACGCTCGATTCGAGCCGAAAAAATTCCCTTTTGAATAACCCGTCTCGCCTCGTCCGGCGTAATGTAATGAAAAAAGTTGCGTAAATTTTCGCCAAAGAAAAGATTTTTCTATTTCCTGCTTCATAAATTAGGTTTTCTCGTCGCCGAGGAAAAAAAAAACGAAAAATGCCTAATATGGGAATTTTAAAACTCGCATTACTGTCAATTTCGCATTCCCGGGTACTCGAATTTATCGATTTTGATCACGAATCATAAACTTGGTCGAATCGTTCGCGTTGGTCCACGAATTCCTAATCTTTTGAATTTCACGCCAAAGTACACATGGCAACTTGGTGAAATAAAACTATAGTTTTACATACCACCGAAACAAGCCTAGTTTCGAATAGACTCTGATAAATGGCTCGAGGCGCCACAATCTCGCTTCCGAGTGTTGTTTCTCGTCGAGTTTCGTCATGGGGAGGGGATGGGGGAGGAGAAAATCGTGCAACTTTGTCTCTTTCGTTGGTTTATCACGCGATCGAACGGGGTTGAAAAAATTACCCTTTGAATGTAGTTTTAAATTAATTATCGCAGCTTATCGACGCTTTGACGTGTTAAAGATTAAATCTGCGATGTGATTTAGGAGAACGCGACCGCAAAAATTCCATAAATGTTTACTCCGCCCGCCGATAAATCGCTCGGTTTGGTTTAGTATGCTAAATACGTTACTACTTCGCATACCTCTAAATATACCGATCGTTTCATACGTTCCGCAGAAAAAATACCAAAAGCTCCATTAGCCGGATCCGTAAAACCAAAAATATTTCAATATGTTACCAGCTTCTAAATAATTTTGACTCGAATGGGATTTTTCGACGATTCAAGTTCAAAAAATTTTCTCAAATTTTTCACTTTGATTTTTTTCATTTTTTTGCTTCGTATTTTTATTACTTTTTAAGAACTTTTTCAAATTATTTATCGAGTTGGAAGAAATTTTGAAAAACATGATGTTGAAAATTTCTTAGAAAAATTCAGAGTAGGAGAAAATTTTGATAAATTTTAAATTGGATAAATTTCATATCTTTGGTTGAAAAAAATTGAAGAAGATTGTTGAAATTATTCGAAACGATTTTAGAGTTGAGAAAAAAAATTGAAAATATAAAACTGAAATTTTTTTTGAAGAAATCAAAGTTGGAAAAATTTTTAATAGGTACTAAATTTTTTTCCTATTGTAACATATTTTTGAATTTAAATTTTCTTAGAATTTTTCCTGCTTTTTAAAAATATTTTTAAATTTTTAGGAGGCTATAGTTCTCTTTTAAGCTGAAAAAGAGGATTTTTTATAACAAAAATATGAAACAAGTGCATTTTTTTGCTCTTCAAACATGATTTTTCAAAAAAAAATTGCCCTCATTTCGCTGGGGCAGTATTTTATTCCTTGAATAAACACGTAGCTCTCCAAATCTGAATCAGTCTTTGATGAAATTGAGAATTAGGCTGATCTTTCAGTCAAAAATCACTGATTTATCAATCAATTTTCAATTTGCCAGAAAAAATCAATGAATTCGTTTGAAAGATCAGTGAAAAATCACTGATTTTTAGTTTAATTCATTCAACTAATTTGACCCTTCCTCCAGTTTTTTTCTCCACATTCTCAGCCTCGCTCTTAAATAATTTCTGGGTACGCTTCTACACCTTATAATTTTTTTCAACTCAAAATATTTTCCAATTTCAACATTTTTTCTCAATTTTTTTCAATTTTGGATATTTAGAGATTTTTTCAACTTCATGTTTTTCAAAATTTCTTCCAACTCAGAAATTTTAAAAAATTTAACAAAATCAAAATTGGATCAATTTTAAGGAAATTGAAGTTTGAAATTTTTTAAATTGGATTAAAGAATATGGCCGAATGAGGGGTGAATTTGGTCCTTGGTGCTTTTAGGATCCTGAACTCCTCAATTAGTGATTAGTATATTGAATAGAAAAATATTTTCACAAAAATTTGAACCCTATCTCCTCCTTTCCGGACTTACGGCCATTTTATTACATTATTTTCAAGAATTTCTAATTTAAACGAAAGTGAAGGAAATTTTCTGTTCTTTGACGCCAAGTTATATCTCTAAGAGATCTTTTTATGATAATTTTTTCAAAAGTTTTGGTGCACTCCTCCACCCTGCAAGAATCACCAAAAAATACGTCATTTTATGTAGAATCTCGCTGTGTATTATGGTTTTGGCCATTTCTTTGAACTAACAGCCGAAAATCGCGAAAAATGAACCCTTTTGGGATCGTTTTACTTGAAGTCTAGAAATTCACTTTTTTGTCATGAAAAATCATTGAGAAAAGTGAATTTTGAAACTTTGAGCAAAACTATCGCCAAAAGGATGTTTATCGAGGTATTTTGGCCTGCTGAACTCGAATATGAAATTGGTTTTTCCATTTGGCCATTTCTTTCTGCTTAAAACGTTCAAAATTTGAAAAATCTGCTAAAATAACAAAATTTCTGTACGGGGTTTCGCCATTTTTGGCCCTTGGTTCAAAGAAATGCCCAAAATCAAAGGCACAGTAAAATCATACATTGAAAAATCGTATTTTTTAGAAATTTTTTCTGGGTGGTCGCTTTTCGTTTAATGGTGCTTTTTACGATTGAAAACTTCAGACAGCCGAAAAAACGCGAAGGAGTGCACCAAAATTGTTGAAAAAATTATCATAAATAGACCTCCACCAGATGTAATTTTGTGCCAAAGAACAGAAAATTTCCTTCACTTTCGGTGAAATTAAAAATTCTTGAAAATTATGCAATAAAATGGTCAGAACTCCGAAAAGGTGGTGGTAGGGGTCCAACATTTGATGAAAATTTTTTTCTATTCAATATACACTACTTGAGGTGTTTAGGAGCCCAAAAACGCCAAGGGCCAAATTCACCCCCTCATCCGGCCTTGAAAAAAATTCAGAATTGAGTAAAAAAAATTGAAAAAAATCTAAGAGTGAAAAAATGTGAACTTCGAACAAAATTTGTCCACGTATCGTCAAAATCCCATCCAAGTAAAAATTATTTAGGAACTAGTAATACGTTGAGCCATTGGTGCGTCGAACACGTGCCCAAAACCGCATTAAAATTGGCTTTTTTGTACCATCCAGAATCTCACGAAGGAGGTTTTTCGTCATTTTAACCAGCTCATTAACGAAAGAGCTTATTCTTCCAATGCAGGGTGAGTACATTTCAGTGGAAACTCGACGCCTTGAAAATTCCATATTTTTCACACGTCATTGGCAAATTCTCCAATTTACAGGGCGGTGGAATTCGGAGGAAGCTTTTAAATAACCGAATAAATGTTATTTACTTTTAACTCGCGTGTTCAGCAGCATGTTTCTTAATTCGGCGACTATGAAATCTGACAATTTTGTCACGTAGCCTGTACAACTTATCCATTATGTATTTAAAACGAGCCCTGGCTCGGATGCGAATGTGGCAAATAAATTACCATTTCTAGGCATATACGTATTACACCTCGTTACCGTATGTTCTTCTTGATGTTTCGCCGAAAACAACGGTACCCTTTATTAGAATGGTTGCGAGATAAAAATATACTAAGTCAAGAAGTATACATACGAGGTTCTACGATATTTTCTCGACTCGCCTTTCGTTCTCATCTCCAGTGCTGATACTTTTTAACGTCGTTGTATGAAACGCGAACAAGAGTAAAATTGTAGTTACCTCTCTGGTCGTAGTATTTTGCAACGATGTACAGTACCATTACCGAGCGAGCGTGAGAGACTGCTTCTCTCTCTTCTGCGGGCGCGAATATGGCGCGGCTGAGGAAAAAAATTTATGGTAATGTTTTCTTTATTGCTTTTTTGCTTAACGTTATTTCGTACGTATACCTCGGCGTATTTCACTCCTATATTACTAAAAACTAACAAAACAATGATTTTATACATTTTAAAATAACCTCCGTAGCGTTTTAATTCGCCCAGCTAGTTTTTGCATTATTATTATTACTACACTGCTCTAAATTTTAATTAAATTTCGGTGCGCCGAAAGAAACCGGCGGAAAAAAAGTGGATAGTTGGGTATGCCTTGTGAAATGGAATTTTCACCTTTCACTTTTTACCTCTCCGGCGCGAGTTTCTTTATAACGGTTCGCGTGCGATGGTTCATTGCGACGGTGAGGTTTTTTTTATGGTTATGTGTTAGCGAAGGTTGCCTATTTAGTGGCTTTTTTTTCATGAGCCATGAATGATGTGATAACGATGTACATATTTGGGTTAGTTAGGGTGTGATTTTCTTCTTACCTCGACTGAATGGTGTTTTATCGTCTTGTTCGAAAACTGAAATGTGGATGATCAATTATTCAATATGAAATTGGTGCTCGAGTATGGAAAAAATTATCGCAGCTGAGGTTGGAAAAGGGACAGAGTCCTAACTTGAAATTGAACGGAAAACAGAATTAAAAAACAATTCTAATTCGGACAGGTGTTATTTCCACAATCTCAGGTGAGACGGTTGTTTCAAAAGATTTAATCGAATCTGTAAATTCGGAATCACCCGAATTTTCCCAATTCGAACTTTATTTTATTCTAGTACATTTGGTTCTGGTACCTGATTTAGGCATCACAGAGGGTCACTTTTTTCGACTTCAGTTACCAAAATTTTGAATTGTCCTCTTCGAGCCACCAAAAACAATCTAAAAATTGTAATTGGCATGCCAAAAACCTAATTTTTGACACCAAACATGAAAATTTTCAATATTTTGAATTTCACCCCTCACCCACTAACCCCCATGACTGACATATCGTTTTTGAATCCTTGCGACGCAAAGAAATTTTTCGTATCACCAATAATAAGCAATAACATTGCCTTTATAATATGTAGCACTTTTTCTTTCCACAACCTCGATTTTTTTAAATGCAGTATTCAATAACCTCCTTTATAATTAACGGTAAGGGTTGAAATTTTTGCGGTGACTTTTTTTGGAATACCCTGCCGACATCAGGTAAAAATTTGAAATTTTTTGGTTTCATCCCCCCCCCCCTCCTAACAGCACAAATCACGAAGTTTCAAAATTGACAATTTTTTTGCCTTCTTGACGATGATCAGATGTATTATTATTTTTTAAAGGTGAAAAAATTCCCGAGTTTTCCTGATTTTTTGGTATACTTAATACAGGCATCATTGTGAAGTCACTTCTTGTCACAATTTTTTTCTACAAAAGTCACTTTGGTCATTTTTTGCACCTCAAAAATCACAATTACTCGGGTGTTCGATTACTTCTGCTCTCCCTCCCCCCTCCCCAGTTTGTGGACAAAAAGACACTGTTTTTCTGAATTTTATTTTTATAAAAGTGCATATTCAATTTATTTCGATTTAAAATACGTAAATTAAATATGCAACATTATAAAAATAGAATAATTCTGAAAAAAAAACAATTTTGTTTGTCCACGAACTGGACGGGAGCCCGAATCAATCGAGCACTCGATACGTCCATCTAGAGTCGAAGTCAAACTTTCAAAATCGATCAAAGCTCAGAAACCTAATCGGTTCTTCCATAAACTCTTCAGAAACAGCGTTTTTTCAGCCATATACAAAAATCATGTAAATACCCTTGAAAAAAATCGAAAATTTTGGAATTTTTTTACTCTTCAAAAGTGGTTACAATTAGGTAATCATCGCCTAAAAAAGCAAAAAATTCTAACTTTTTGAATATTAAGTTTTGAACTTTGAAACTTCGAGCCTTTGCTGGGGAGTTGAACACGAACCAAAAATTTCAAATATTTACCGTATTTTTGAGGTCATTTCACATACAATAATTTTTTGCGCAGACATCCATCAATATTCGAAAAAATTCGCAAATTATTGCGCTCCAACACACTTCCATACTCATGTAGGCGATACAGAGTGATGGACATTCTTTAAGCTGGGAGAGGTTTCAAACAGCACATTTTATGCCAGTTAATACTCATTTTAAGATCAAATACACACACATTTAAAGAGTAGGCGTCTTGAATATTCGTTTGACATAAAAAATATGACACTTACCTAATACCCACAATTTTTCTTTTCAATTACCACGACCAGAAGTTTCATTTAGTTTTTTATATTCACTCATATACTTAGTTATCTGTGAAAATGAGAAAAAAATCGTATTAAATAGGTACATACCTATACTTACG
The DNA here is from genome assembly GCA_033439095.1 of Pseudococcus viburni. Classification (NCBI taxonomy): domain Eukaryota; kingdom Metazoa; phylum Arthropoda; class Insecta; order Hemiptera; family Pseudococcidae; genus Pseudococcus; species Pseudococcus viburni. Next base: position 1,030,101 of record JAVBJF010000062.1, on the reverse strand, counting down.
GCATCTGACGTATAATTTTCGAACAGGATTTTTTCATATCAGAAAATTTTTGATAGTGAAATCATTTTGCACACTCATTCAATGGAAGAAAATAAAATAAAAAATTTACATTCTACAACTAGCTGCAACTAGCATTTTATAAAAATAATTTTTTTTTGAAAAATTAAAAACTATCTTCTGAATCTATTTTTCTTCTTTAGAGCTATAGTTACTCTGATAGACTGCGGAGTAACGTTAGGTTACCTATACCTCTGCGTCTTACTCCAGAGACGCGAAAAATCAAACAGCTACTTACCAGTTTGTGTTCGGTGGTTCATTTTTATGGTTCTTGCTGCTGTTGTGGCGACTGTGAAAGACTCTAAACTTCTCAATAAGCTCCTTGTGGGTGTCTTCATTTTCAGACTTCCATTGGTGGTCTCCCGTTGAAATATTCAGGAAATTGATTTCTATAAATTAAAAACGATCTTCTAAATTGATTTTTCTTCTTCTTTATAGAGCTATAATTACGTTGATAGGCACGTTGATAGGCAACCTAGCCTTACGTAATGCTAGGTTGCCTATCAGAGGAGCGAAAATTTAAACAGCGGCATACCAGATCGTGTCAAGTTTTTCCTTTTCATTAGTAATTCAAGATCTCAAGTTTTTGTGCTGAGTTGAAAGGGAGGTGGGATCAAAAATTTTCAGAATTGAATTTAACTCGTTTTTGTGGCCGGGAAAGGGAGCATCTAAAAATCTCATAAGAACTAATGATGTTTGAAAAAAAAAAGTTTGACATTATGCATTTTAAATTATTCTTCTGCACAATTTCATCACGCGAAAAACCACCCCTTCTCTATCCTTCAGGAATAACATATTTAAAAAGTCTGGAAAATTTCGAAAAATTGGTTTGGAAAACCTGTAGTGTAGGCAAATTAGACAAAAATCAACATTTCTGGCCAGCAAAGCTTTTATTGCGGAAATCTGTCGAGAGAGGTCCCCTGAGTAATCCCTAAAAGTTACCACCCCCAGACCCCTTGCTAATTTTTTATGAGGGTTCCACCCCCCCTAAAAAACGGTGTTTCGCTTCTATCTCCTTTGGATTTGATTTTGCGGTAAAAATAGTTCAGTTCTTTTTTGTTCTACAGTCAATTTCCAACATTTTTTGTAGGAAAAATTTTTCAGTACGACCGTAAGCAGAGGAGATAAAGAGTCCTGAAGGGAGTTGTGGGAAAAATACTATAATTTGAAAACGTGGTGATAGGTATAAAATCGTACTAAACTGTATGTTTTGGCCATGAAAATAGTACATATTAATATGTAAATTGGTGGTATTAATACCCACTCGACCCCCCTTCCCTTCATATGTGCCCATTCCACCATACCCATTTGTTTTTATTTAGCAGCAGCAATGAATAGGTTCAAAAAGGTATCTTGGCTCTCTCCCCCTCCTACGAGTCCATCCCACCTCACCCCTCAATCATATTGCCGCTGCTAAATAAAAACAAATGGGTATGATGGGGTGGGCACATATGAAGGGGAGGGGGGGTCGAGTGGGTATTAATACCACCAATTTACATATTAATATGTACTATTTTCATGGCCAAAACATACAGTTTAGTACAATTTTATACCCATTATCACGTTTTTAAATGATAGTATTTTTCACGTAACCCCCTTCCTTCAGGACTCTCTATCTCCTCTGCTCAACGTTGTACAAAAAAAATTTTCCTACAAAAAATGTTGGAAATTGACTGTAGAACAAAAAAGTACTGAACTATTTTTACCGCAAAATCAAATCCAAAGGAGATAGAAGCGAAACACCGTTTTTTAACGGGGTGAAACCCCCATAAAAAATTAGCAAGGGGTCTGGGGGGTGGTAACTTTTAGGATTACTCAGGGGACCTCTCTCGACAGTTTTCCGCAATAAAAGCTTTGCTGGCCAGAAATGTTGATTACTACTGGAAAAGTCAGGGAAAATCATTTTTTAGATATAGTGGGCACCCTGAATAACTCTAAATGAAATTTTTCAATACATTTTCGTGGCAATGCTACCAACTGCATTCTGATTTACGCAATTTTTATAAAATTCAAGCAATTTACTTATTCTGTAACGCGAAAAGAAAGCTAAAAAACTTTTTGTCATCGATATGAAATTTGAATTTTTTAAATTGCATTTTTTTTTAGCAATTCTGTGAACTGAAATTTTCTAAAAATTGTGTAAATCAAAATGCAGTTGGCAGTACTGCTTTGAAAATGGGTTTCAAAAATTATTATAGGCGACCGAAAAAAAAATTGGTTCGATTTTAAAATATTGTGACTAGAATATTTAAAATTGGTAAAAATCGAAAAAAAAGCAAAATTTGCAATCTGCAATTTTTTAATTACCTGGTTGGTAAAGGACCAAAAATGGTATCCAATTTCGAGGCAAATGTTTCAAGGAGGTGTAGAAACTCAAATCGCAACTTAGGAGAGTGGGCGACCAGGTTCCCAGCAGGTGATATTACTCAAAAGTGACAAAAATTGAAGTTTTTTCAAATCAAAAAATTACCCCACTTTGAGGCTCCACAGCTCCTTCTCCTTATGGGCTGCAAGGCTAAATTCTTTTTGGAATGTCCACTCAAAATAAATAATTTTACCAATTTTTGTCAAATTCCAAGATATTTTTTTCCCTCCGCCCCAATTTAAAATCTTTATAGCTGTAAATGGCTCGTTTACTCATCCTATGGCATGATTTATACCTCAGACAGCGTTTCCGCGTTCAAAACCGTAATACCCTCCGTGTATAATACAGAGGAACAGAAATTACACGTCAAAAGACCTCATCTCATGGGCATCCGTCTTAACATTCGGTTGTCTGCGAAGCAAATCCGATAAGTAAACAAAAGCGAGCAAATTGCAGGTACGAGCTTTTGTCGGATATAAAAGATGGATTTCGAGACACACGTTCCATACCGTACGCTTCGCTCGGGGTTAAAGGAGAAAAAATGTTTACACGAATTACTCCGGTACCTCGGTACATTCTACACCATTCCTTCCATTCCACCTTCATCCCAACGATTCTAAATTAACCGACGAAGTAAGCCGTGAAATTTTTATAGCTGTGTACGTATTAAAGGTTGCGAAAACGACTTACCTCGGAAAGACAGGGGCCGCCAGCGCCACCCAAAAGGGTTAACTTTTATTACTTGGAAATGGCTCGGCAGGCGATCCGAGTTGCGACGAATGAAATGGGTATCGCAAACGAAGTGACGTTATTTACTAATCAAGATATCAAGATAGATAATGGCACTCAATGCTTCGGAACTTTTGTTTCGCAACAACATTAAACTTAACGTTTGTACAGTAAAGAAAATTAGGTACTTTGCAAATTTCCTCGCAGCCAGTGAGAAAATTAGTGTTTTCCAAGCAAAATAAATACGTTCGGCGGTTCCATTTCATTAATTGCTTTCCTTTTTTCCGCGTTTCCATTTTAAAACCGCAGTCGCTTTTGTGTCCTATATAGGACTCTTTATTTCGGTATGTGACTTTACAACCAAAACCAAAGGTGAACTTTAATTGAATATTTTTTTTGTCCAATATTTCACACGTATCGATACCGCCAGGCTGGGTGAGTTTATGGCCGATAAAGTCGGCCGGAGGAAGTGCAAAGTGTGCAGATACCTTTGCGAAAGTTTCACCCTTCGAAGTTTACTTTCCGTTTAAACGTCACATCTGCGAACGTGTATATGATAATTAGGTTTCTCGTCGTTGCGAAGGGCTGCAGCCTGCCAAATGAGCGTCAATACTTTGCTCGACTGGTGTAATGGATTTACCTGGTATAATGAAATTATCGCTACCGTCGTTTCGCATATATTATCCTTTTACCCTGCTGATGGTCTTATATGTTGTATGGAAACACCAAACACCAACCCTCCGACACCCTTTCCCCTCATCTCGATACTATTATCTCGTATAATGGTGTGTAAAATTATTACCTCGTTTTTAAAAATTTTCTAGGCGAGAGATTTATTTTTTTCAATTTGATAATGACGATGTTGAAAATGTTTACGTTCGTGGTGGAAGAAAAAGAGGTGAAAAGAATAAAAATTCATCGATGGGATTTCCAAATGCCGGATATGAGTATCGCTATATGAGGTTATTTGATTTGATTTTTACTACCGCCGAATTAAATTTGATATGTGACGTGCTGAATTGAATTTATCCTTATTCCGTCTCGACGTATATAACGTTTGGATTTCACACGTCGAATTCTCCGCGTAGCTTCCTAGACCTACTACGCAGTAGGCGACTTCAATTTTCATTTTTTTTTCTTTTTGAAAATTAAATTTATTTTGATCGTTATCAATTTTTACGTATAATTCGATTACGATTGGAATGGTATCGGATCTCGAAAAGTTAAATTCATTGGGATAGTGGTAATTTTGAGGTGTGAGGAGGTTGTATTGGGAAAATGCATTGGTGTTATGGATGGATTGGATTTGGATTGTAATTTGTGTGGAATTATATTTTTTTGAGGGTTACCTTTATACCAGTTACAATTACAGGGAGTCATAATAGATCTTCCTATCTTCCTGGTCTTGATTTCAACTTTGTCTCATTTTCAATTTACAAATAAATTTTTAAAAAAGTAAAAAGAAAATTAAATATTAATTTTCAATTTTCAATATGCATTAGCAGGGTGTCTACCGGTCGCGAAAAAGTCGCAAAATTGACCCTAAATTCATCAAAAGTCGCGAATTTTTCCGAAATTACCTCCACTTTTTTCGCCTTTTACAAAACAGAAAAAGTATAGAAATTTCACCTTTTTGAACATTTTTTCTAAAAATTTTCGCCCTCGCTTCGTTCGGGCTCATAAATTTTAAAAACCCATTCTTAAATTATATACCTCTTCGTCCTCTCCCCTTCTATTTCAGACAATTGAATATTTTGTAGCGGAAAAATATGTTCTTGCGGGAGACTAAGTAGCGATCACGATTGGGAATTTCAAAGGTAATATTGTGTCGATTGTCAGAAAAATCTAAAATAATTGAAGAATTTTGGAATTTTCTAAGGGATGTTTTAAAGGAGAAAACCATTTGGAAATATGTCTTTTTTTGCTGTTTTTTAAATAAATTCTTCGAAAAAATTTCGCCCTCGCTTCGCTCAGACCAAATCTGCTAATATTTCAGACTTTCCATGAATTTTTTTCTATCCGTTCTAACATGATTTTTCGTAAAATTTTCACCCTCGCTTTGCTCGGGCAGTAACTACTTCTCTTCTTTATCACAAAATAACTCACTTTTGGAAATTTTTTGTGAAAAATTGTCTTTTTTCAAAATTAAAGACGTATTTTCGTCCGTGTATAAACTTTGTTCTATAATAAATTTGATCACGTTGATTTTTTGGCGGGGGGGGGGGGGGGTCAAATTGAGAGGTAGATACTAGATACCTTAAAAAAGGTCGCGAAATTTGATTTTTAAAAATTGGTAGACACCCTGATTAGTAAAATATACCTTACCTATTTCTATAATTATTGACTTGAAAATGAAGAATGAAAATGAAAAAATATTTGATTATGAAGAGGGGGGGGGGGGCAGTGCCCTCTCAGTTGAGAGATTTTGATGTAGTTTCATAATATTTTTCAAATTCCTCAGCTTGAAGCAAAATCGTCATGAATTCAATTTCATGGAAAAATATTCGCTCATTTTCTCTACCTCTTTAAATTCTATCACCATCACCCTGATAAATTCGATTTAAAAAATCCGCCAAAAATCAAAAAACCTCTTTGGTTGCCAAAAATTTGACTATGGAGGTGGAATATTTGGTATGTTGTTATGTAGACCATTATGAACACAAAACTCGAAAAAAATCAGGGTTGAAGTTTTTCGGGATTAAACGAGGAGCTGAGAATCAAAACTCACTTTTGTCACCATGTAGGCAAATTAGACAAAAAACATTTATTTTTATTGCGGAAAACTGTCGAGAGAGGTCCCCTGAGTCACTCATAAAAATTACCACTCCCCAGACCCCTTGTCAATTTTTTAATGAGGATTCCACCCCTAAAAAACGGGGTTCACTTCTATCTCCTTTGGATTTGATTTTGCGGTAAAAATAGTTCAGTACTTTTTTGTTCTACAGTCAATTTCCAATATTTTTTGTAGGAAAAATTTTTTATTAGGACCGTAAGCAGAGGAGATAGAGAGTCCTGAAGGAAAGGAGTTGTGGGAAAAATACTATAATTTGAAAATGTGGTGATGGTATAAAATCGTACTAAACTGTATGTTTTGGCCATGAAAATAGTAGTATTATGTGAATTGGTGGTATTTATATCCACTTGACCTCCCCCCCTTCCCTTTCTATGTGCCCACCCCACCATACCCATTAATTTTTATTTAGCATGGTATGGTAATATGATTGAGGGGTGAGGTGGAATGGACACGTAGGAGGGGGAATAGGTCCAAATGAAAATACGATTCCCTGAAAACAAAAATTTCCATCACATACTCTTCTTATAATGAAGCGAAAAAAATGGCAAAAGTGAATTTTGACTCCAACATGCATTTTTTTTACTGCTACTAAAAATTTCGTACAACCAAATTAGTAGAGATTGATGAAAGAAACATTTTTTTCTCTCTTGACATTTTTGCTCTAAATCAGTCTTCGAGTTATGAACCAATTTTAAAATGCATTTCAAAATTGATGCATTTCGAAACTGGTTCATAACTCGAAGACGGATTGATTTTGGGCAAAAATTTCAAGAGACAAAATGTTTCTTTTTTCAATCTCTATCTATTTATACGAAATTTGTTTGTACATAGATCGCAAATGTGAGTTTTGATTCCAAGTCATGATTTCAACTGCGATTTTCTGCCCGATGAAAGCGGTTTAGGAAAAAAGTAAAAATACCGGGGTGTAGAGCGTATAGAAGTTCTTCAGAATTCGTCATAAAAACGAAAAAAAAAAATTGTGGCAAAAGTGAGTTTTGATTCTCAGCTTCTCAGATCCTAAAATTACTGGACTAATAGATTTATTTCATCTTGATTTTGTCTCTATTTTAAACACTTCTCGTTCTACCAAATTTTCGTTGTCAAATTTATAATCTATGACGTCAAAAATCTAGATTTTGATATACTATAAGATGTTTTAAATATGTTTAAATTTGGGCATCCCACCCCTCCCTTCGCCATCAACAAATTTTTCCTTTAGACTCATAATCTACGACCTCGAAAACCTAGATTTCGATGTACAACACAATATTTTCGAAAATCAAACCTAAACTACATTTTACTGACTTGAATAGCTGAATTTTTTCAATAATAAATTCCGCACGTTTTGAGCGGTCTTGTGGTCTACTGTGCGATACTTGCATACTTCATCATATCTTTTCGAAGATTCGATATACTCTTCAATGGTGACATGATTTTTTTATGATGACCCAGTCTCAAAAACTCGGAAAAAACTTGCGATGATTCAGCGATGAAAATTAATCGCAGGCAAAAATTCTCGGAAAAATGGTGGCATGATATTTTCGGGATGGAATTTTCATCCCAGTCTCAAAAACGTGGAAAAAACATGCAATGATTCTTCGATGAAAATTAATCGCAAATTAATCGCAGTCAAAAATGCTCGGAAATATCGTGGGATGATTTTTTTGAGATGAGAATTCATTCAAATTTTCACCCCAGTCTCGAAAACTCAGAAAAAACAACTTTTATGATTTTTCCAATTTGTAGTAAACGAAATGAAAAAATAAGGATACTGTAAAACGGCCATGATAAATAGACGAAATCAAAAACCAAGGATGCTAACCTCAATGAAATCGAACGTAGTTTTCTCAACAGCAAATAATAAAAGATCCAAATTGTTGTTATGAAAGCGATGCATTCTGAGAATTGCTCGTTGAATGCCCTTCTCTTTTCTTTTGAAAAATTCACATTTATTTCCTTTACACCTTTAATTTAAATTTCAAAATCTTATGTGAGAACCTAACCTAACCTAACCTAACACTGCTACCAGCATCTGTTAGGTTAGGTTAGGTTAAACAGCACAGGTCACGTGAGGTTAGGTTGGCGGGGGCCTGAGAGCGAGCAGGACAGTGGACAGTGACTAGGAGAAGCGCGGGGTACAAGGGACAGAGCTGGGCTGGGTGTGAGTGGCTAGGGAAGGGGTGTACCCGACATTCGGCTATACTACTTCCTTCAATCAACGTTCAAAAAAAATGGACAAAACTACATATCACTCTCAATTATCAACCAAAACCCATTTTTGGTAAATGTATCGGAGAAAGTATTTCTGACTTGGGGTAAAAATTCAACAAAAATAAAGAAAATATTTGAATAACTCTTCTCTGTGTTTCTGTAGTCGAGTTTCTCCTGCTGTGATTGATCGAATCCGGAGTTGAAGTTGAAAAAAAAAAGAAAGAATCAAGACTAAATATTTTATTTAGAATTAATAGGTGAATTTTCGTATTACCTACCTATTTCGTTCTTTAACCTTTTTTTTAAAAAATGTTGGTATCATGGATAAATTGACAAAGAAGGGAAAGAAAGGACAATTTCGGATAAAAATTGAAATTTTCAAGCAAAAAGAGGCGCTGATTGTCGATAATTGCTTGGTATCAGCTGAAAAATTGCAGATTACTTACTCTTGGCAATATGCTTTTCAGAGATGTTCTGGTTCTGGCGATGCTGAGTTCATTGGTCGCTGGTTTATTCAAACGTATCATAATTAATTTTAATAGCGTTTTCAACGAAATCTTTATTTCTATCATCGAAGTTAATCAATTGGAGGTCGACGCGACTTGGAGGTACGTGACACCTAATTTTTTTGATGACTCGAGCTGTTTATGTGCTGGTCATATTAAAATCAAGAAAGTTATGAAAAGGTAGAAAATGTATTGAAAAAAAAATCATTCAAGTCCAGGAATTTATGGAAAAGTCATAATATTTTATGAAAAGTTTGAAGAAATTTTCAATACTTTTCTTTTTTATTTAAACACCGTAGAGAATTGTTAATTTTTTTTCTCCCCCTGAAAAATTTCCAATTTATTTCTGGAAAATAGAGATTGCGAAAAGAATAAAAAAGAACACAGGAAAAAAATCATGGTTTGCGTTCACTTCCGGCAGGAAATAAGGTTGGCGTAATTTAAAAAAGATCAAAACAAAGCGTTATCCAATCAGATTTTTTCGTTCCTGACAGATTTTGATCGATCATTTTTGCACCTTATTAAAATTATATGGCTATTTTCATGATGAGTCAAATGGTATTAAAAATGTGCTAACCAGCGTTCACTTTGATAAAATGTAAGGTTGGCGTTAGTCAAATAAGGTATAAACAAAAAGCTGGTGTGTAAAATCGTTCATAAAATTCAAAAATCGCTGTTTAGCACATTTTTAATACCATTTGATTCATCATGAAATAGCCATATAATTTTAATAAGGTGCAAAAATGATCGATCAAAATCTGTCAGGAACAAAAAAATCTGCTTGACTAACACTTTGTTTTGACCTTATTCAACTAACGCCAACCTTATTTTATACCGGAAGTGAACGCACCCATGAAACTCATGAAAATTTGAAATTATAATTATTCAACTTTAAAATTTCTATATCCAGATTATTTTGTTCATTATCCATCTTATTGAAGAATTTCTAAAACGAATTTCAGCTTGGTTTGCAAAAAACACCAGGAATATTTCAATTTTTTCGAAAATGAGTTTTTTATGGAGGAGAAAGTGGAAATATCTCGTCGAAAATCCCGAAAAATTCTGAATAGGACGCTTTCTAATTTTTATGCAAGTGTTTATTTTCGAAAAATTGTCGATTTGACAGGAAATTTTCAAGCTTTGCTGGTTTATTTTACAAACATTTGATTGAAAAGTAATTGGATTAATGTGAGGCGACTGAAAAGAATTGAGAGGAATCGGCACGTTTTCCATTTTTTAACAATTTTTAAAAAAAATTGATCACAACTTGAATTAGAAATTCAAAAATGAAATAGATATTAAAATACTAATGATGGTCTTACCTCGTGCTTGTAATTGTATTTCATTAAGTGACGTTCGTAGTAGTTTATGAGAAGGTTTTAATCAAAGATTTTGAGTTTGTATTGCAAAAACATTGAGATCATTTCAATTTTTTTGAATGTGAATTTTTTCGTAAAGGAGGGAGTGGGAATATCTCGTTAAAAATACCGTAAAGTTTTGAATATGACGTTTTTCCTATTTTTGTGTACCTTTTTTTCGAAAAATGGTAATTTCAATAGAAAATTTTCAAGCTTTGCTGGATAATTTTACGAACATTTCATTGGAAAATGATTAGATTAGTGTGAGGTGATTGAAAAGAATTGGGAAGCTTCGGCTTTTTTTCAATTTTTAAACATATTTAAAAAAATGATCAAAATGAAATATAAAAATATTAATGATGGTTTTACCTCGCATCTGCATTTTTTCAAACTACGTTGAATACGGTAGTTTTGAGTTCAGATCGCAAAAACATCGAAAATATTTCAATTTTTTGAGAGTGAATTTTTTTGGGGTGGGCGAGAGACTGGAAATATCTCATCAAATATCCTGTAAAATGCAGAAATATTCACTGTCCAATTTTTTTGTACATCTACTCACATATTTTCAAATAATGGTAATTTTGACAGAAAATTTCAAGCTTTGCAGAGACATTTTATAACATTTTCCAGCTCTCTTAAATTGAATCAATGAAAATTCACCGATGAAATAGCCAAAAGTGAGTCACTGCAGAAATCAATGAAAACCTAATGATTCAATTAGTCAATTTTCAATTTTGAATCGGTAATTTTTTTCCATATTACTGGTTTAATCAGTAAATGTAAATTTTTACTGAATCATTTCAGTAGTTATTGAAAAAATTACTGATTCAAAAATGAAAATTCCCTAATTATTGAATCAGTAGTTTTTCATCAATTGGCAGTGAAATTTTAATAATTCTTCTGTAGGTACCTTAATTCTGGATATTTATTCAGTAAAGTTTTACTGAATAAAATTAAAAGAGTGAAAAATAAGTGAATCAGTGTGAGTGAGGTGACTAGATTGAATTCGGGAGAATCGGATTGTTTCAAATTTTTGAAAAATGATCAAATCATGAATTTTGAAATTTAAAAAAAATCACTAATGATGATCTTACCTCGTATTTGTGATTGCATATAAATTAATATTTTGTTTATTATAAGCTTCAAACAAACTTAACTATCTGCAATTCGTTGATCTAAAAATCAAAATACTTGACATCGCTTTCCCAACCACCACGCACAACTCGAAACGAACAAAAATCCTTATTCGAGTAATAAAAAACTTACGTAATACGACGATATTTCGCACCAATCAAACTTTCCAAACTGAGCATACTTCGATGAATTTTATTCGATATTTAGAATAGGGCTAAACAGCTTAGAAAAAGCCACCGCTACGAGAAAAAAAAATATGGAAAAGAAAAACACATAGATAAAGTTGTATCGGGACGGGGAGAGCTTTAGACTTTTCAAATCAGCTAGGCGATTCGCGTAGTAATACGAATATGTACGAGATACTCGACAGTAGAACGGGGAAATTTGATTTGGGAAATTTCAACAGCCAACCAAATAAGGTATTGAAAGTTCTCTAGAGCAAAAAAGTTTTAATGGTAAACTTAATAGTATTAGAAATTTTTATCTTCTTATTTCTGATCAAACTCCGGCAGCAACTTATTAAAATGTGATCGTCGGGTACCTAAAAGCGAACAGGCTGAGAAAGGAGATTTCTTCCAGGCATAGTGGAAATACACCCCGAATCTGAGCCTTACAAGTCGAATACCGAACCATGGTCTATGCGGTTTTCAACCCAGTTTTCCAACACATTTCCACTCGCGGCGTTGAATTATCGTTACGATCAAATAGCGAAAATACATCCTACGTACGTTCGGATGCGTAATTCGAAACTATACGCGAAAATTTTCCTTTCGATTGCGAATTTTTCCACTCGTATTTGGTTGCCTGTGCCATTAGCTACCAGAATAATATAGACGCAAATGGGATTTCGACGATCCAAGTCCAAATTTATTTCAAGTTTGAATTTTTTTCAACGATAAATTTTTTCAATTTCTTTAATTCTACATTAGAAAAAAATTGTACTCAATTTTAAAATTTTTCCAACAGTTTACTTTAATTTTGATTTTTCAATTTTTTCAAAATTTTATATATATTTATATTTTTGAAAATTTCTTCCCGTTAATTACACAAGTCGACATGGAAAATGCTGTTTGAGGATTGATGGGTGATTTTCATAGTATTTTTCGCGCTGACCACGAGAAAAATAGTGAAAAATTTCATTACCCAAGGATTTTTCACAATTTGAATTTTTTGTTAAACGGGGTTTCTACTTTTTTTGATAACTTTTGACGCTTCAAGTCGATTTTCTGAGAAAAGGAAGGGTTCTACGAAAAAAATGAATAGAACATAAATTGTAGAGTATCAAATTTTCCATCTGTAAAGATCTATTAGTTTTTTCTTAGGAGGCTTAGCTTTCGAGATATTTTAGCTCAAATTTCAAAGTTCAACTTTTTTTTTAAAATTAAAAATATCTCAAAAACTAAGCCTCCTAAGAAAAAACTAATTGGACTTTACAGGTAGGAAATTTGACGCTCTATAATTTATGTTCTATTCATTTTTTTCGTAGGACCCATTTTTCCCCAGAAAATCGACTTTAATGGTCAAATATTACATCAAAAATTGTAAAACAAATTTTCAACGAAAAATGTTCCAATTATGAAAAATTCTGACGTCTTTGGTTCTGGAATTTTTCCACCATTTTTCTCGTGATCAGCGTGAAAAATAATATAATAAGATTCTAATCTGTTTTTTAGTGCCGAGTTCGAATATGATTACAGTTTTTCTCGATTACGCCAGGATTTTTATAATTGGAAGAGTTTGTGTTGAAAATTTGTTTTACACTTTTCTATGCAACTTTTAACCCTTGAAGTCGATTTTCCGACGACAAAAAAGGTCCTTCGAAAAAAATGAATAGAACATGAATTGTGGAGCGTCAAATTTCCTATTTGTAGAGTTCGGTTATTTTTTTTCATAGAAGGCTTAGTTTTTTAGATATTATCAATTTTTAAAAAAAGTTGAACATTGAACTTGAAGATGAAATATCTCGAAAGCTAAGCCTCCTAAGAAAAAACTAATTGGTCTCTACAGATGGAAAATTTGACACTCTACAATTTATGTTCCATTAATTTTTTTTCGTAGAACCCTTCCTTTTCTCAGAAAATCGACTTGAAGTGTCAAAAGTTATTAAAAAAAAGTAGAAAAATCGTTGAACGAAAAATTCAAGTTGTGAAAAATCCTTGGGTGATGGAATTTTTTCACTGCTTTTTTCGTGACAGCTCGAAAAATACTATAAAAATCACCCATCAAACCTCAAACAGCATTTCGAAAGTTTAAAAATGTCGACCTGTGTTATTGAGATGGAAGAAATTTTGAAAAACACAAAGTTGGATTTCTTTAAAAATTCAGAGATGAAAAAAATTTAGAGAAAAAATTCGGAAATTATCGGAAAAAATTTTCGAGTTAATACACGAAATTTTTAAAATGAGAAGTTGAAAAAAATGTTCAGAATATTTTGATTTTAAAAACTTTTACAGTGGGGAAAATTTATTACTCACTAAAAATTTTTCCCACTTTAATTTCCTCAAATGTTTTCCAACTTTAATTTTTGAAATTTTTTTCAAACTCCAAAATTGTTTTGAACAATTTTAAAATTTTTCTGCACTTTTTTTCAACTATTTGAAATTTTTCCAGTTGAAAATTTATTAAAATTTTTTCCAACTTTTAATTTTTAAATAAATTTTCAACTTCGTGTTTTTTAAAATTTTCCCTTATTTATTAAGTAAATAATTAAAAGAAATTTTAAAATGTAATCAGAATATGAAATCGAAAAAATTGAAAAAATCATAGTTGGGTAAAGTTTGAGAAAACTGAATTTGAAAAAAATTTACTGATGGGAAAATTGCCAAGTTGCATACAGCATTGAAAATTTTTTTTTGAAGAAATTGAAAAAATTTGAACTTTGCGTAAATTCGAACTTGGATCGTCGAAATCTCATTTGCGTCAAAATGATTTAGGAGCTGGTTATGGCATTTTTAATACATTCCAGTACTTTTTCGCCTGCTTTGAAGGAGGGCAGCCATTTTGAATATTCATCGTCGGCGACGTATTCATATCGAGCCCCGCAGAGATGCATCTTTGCATAAAAAGCGTTTTCTTAATAACGAAGTGCGCTTCTGAGCTCTTTCATAAACTAAGATTGCCATCGTCGGAATATTAAGAGAGGTTTTTAAAAATTGACGCCGCGAAAGGCCACCGCCGCTTTGCCGGACTCCGGCTCTTACGTATTTTAATCATCTTTCCATCTCTATTGCTCTCGAGATTATTCGAGAATTGAAATTCGCATTCGGAGTCAGCTTCCAAAGACACCGAAATCGTAATCGAAAAGAATCCCCTTATTATCTGCACTTTTAATACGTACAATCCAATATATTAAATCGAATCTTATACCAGACTAGCCAATAAACTGGCCAGTCGAAGTCGAGAAAAGAAAACAAAGATTGGTTCGGATTATTATTGGTTCTTGGCTCGACAATATAACTGCACTATCCCAAAACCAAACATAAATGGTGGTTGGATTGAATTTATGATTTTTGTTTCTTTTCAATTTTTTCTTACTCGGATTTCGGTGGTCTTTATTCGAGATGAAATTTTTCCATTTTTTTTTTCTGTCTCGAACTTATTCTCTCGTTGGTGTTGTAAAACGTTCGCGTTCTTTTTAAATATGTGCTGTGTCCGCCTTCTGCACATAAAAACAACTCGTTCTTTATTCGGTCGCCGCTGCCGCGTGGTCTTATTTCCTATACGAACGAAAACGAAAGTCTTTTGAGAATTTATGATTTCATTTTGTTTTGGCGTGTTTGGGCTTTGGCTCTTTTGTTATACTGTATGTTTATGCGCCGTTCGCGTATTAATCATACGACGTAAACTTGATTGTTTCACGTTGTCCGAAGTTTCCAGCGTGAAACATAATTTACGAAAAAATGCCGTTTCGAGGCTTGCAATTTGGCAAATACCATTGGTACGATTTTTCGTAATGCGAATTCATTAAAATGGGATTCATCGCTTGGCATTTACCCCTCGTTACATAAATCTTGGCGAATGTGGAAGAAAATTATCGCCGGCGATGGACGATACCAGAGCCAAAAAGTTTTTCAATTTTTTTCTCCCCCTCTGGTTTGGAGCTATTTTGATGGGGATGCGGTTTCCTAAAATGTAACGCCTTTTTAATGATACTTTAAAAGGTGTCAGAAAAGGATGAAATACCAGAGAAGCACGAGTTATACAAACTTACTGTATGGATGCAACAAAGAAGGTTTGTTAATTATTACATCGGCACTTTTTATTTAGGATTAGAATTCATCATTTGTAGTACAGATACAGACATTTTAGCTAAAATAAGGCCCTAACCCAAAAAAAATTAGCATGAAGGGGAAGTTTCGTATATAAGCTCAGTAAAGTATGTATTTTAATATTCCCGAACTTCCCTAAAATCGGTGAATATTTTGACCCCCTTTTGGGGGGGTGAGGGGGTTCAAATTTTCGTTTTTCGGCTATAACTTTCAAAATTACGTATTTACGAAAAAATTGTTGAAACAAAAATTGTAGAGAATAAAAAAACAAACAATTTTGTTATATACAATTTTTTCCTAGGACGTCATGGGAGGGAGCTAGGGTTTTTAGAAAAAACTCAATTTTGAAAATTTCCCATTCCCAGAAAAAATCATCAAAAATCGAGTAATCGACTTTTAGGAGCGGCTCTTTTGCATAGTACATCCTATTACAATGTAGAATAAGAAAAATGTATAACCGACCCCTTATCTCAAAGTGGGGGGGGGGTGGACCCTCCGAAGAAAAAGTCGTATTTTCCCCCAAGCGTAGCTCAGCTGCAGTGCAAAATTTGAAAAATTGGTTCAAACAAACGTTGTAGAGCATCAAAAGACGAACATTTTACTTTTTTTACTTTTTTTCTACGTGGTCTTGGAGGCGAGCTATTGCAAAAAGAAAAAAGCAACGCGACGTTGGAAAATTTTTCATCAACTAAATAAATTCTCCTTTTGGGACCTAATGTGGGTCCTAGGATCAAAATTATTATAAAAAACAAGTTCAGCGCTCATGAAAACCTCAGAACTTCACTTGTTCGACCATTGGTTCGCTGGATTAAAAATTCACCAGGTTTACCCATAGTTACTACATTGAGGTAATGAAAAATTTCCCAACGCCGATTTTTTTTCTTTTCGCAATAGCTCGCCTCCAAGACCACGTAGAAAAAAAGTAAAAAAAGTAAAATGTTCGTCTTTTGATGCTCTACAACGTTTGTTTGAACCAATTTTTCAAATTTTGCACTGCAGCTGAGCTACGCTTGGGGGAAAATGCGACTTTTTCTTCGGAGGGTCCACCCCCCCCCCCCCACTTTGAGATAAGGGGTCGGTTATACATTTTTCTTATTCTACATTGTAATAGGATGTACTATGCAAAAGAGCCGCTCCTAAAAGTCGATTAACCCGATTTTTGATGATTTTTTCTGGGAATGGGAAATTTTCAAAATTGAGTTTTTTCTAAAAACCCTAGCTCCCTCCCATGACGTCCTAGGAGAAAATTGTATTTAACAAAATTGTTTGTTTTTTTATTCTCTACAATTTTTGTTTGAAGTATTTTTTCGTAAATATGAAATTTTGAAAGTTGTAGCCGAAAAACGAAAATTTGAACCCCTCACTCCCCAAAAGGGGGGTCAAAATATTCACCGATTTTAGGGAAGTTCGGGAATATTAAAATACATACTTTACTGAGCTTATATACGAAACTTCCCCTTCCTGCTAATTTTTTTTGGGTCAAAACCTAAAATGTCTGTACTATTGGGGGAAAATTGAAGAGCAAAAAAAGTCTTGCTGCGCGACCAAACTCATAAAACAACACAAAAAAGCCTACAAATCTAAATTTTCTATTTGAGAGGGCCCTCCGCGACAAATCTACCATTTTCCCATTTTTTTGTCCTAGTGGGCCCCCACGAACTCCCCCAAAAAAAACGCAGAAAAACAAATCCGGACGAATCCTTTTTTCCTCATTCTCATTTCCCCTTTCGCAGGGTCCTTCAGATTTTTTTGCATTAACGTAATCACCTCGTGATTTGTCGTTATTTCACAATAATTTGAAAACTCTCCAAAGAAGAAAACGGGGTCAAGAGTAGTCTTGCGTCCATCCAGAGTGAAAATTAACCAAATAAAATCGACCAAAGCTTTTGTAATTATCTTTTGAATTCACTTCTAAAATATCTATGAAAACAGCGTTTTTGGCCGGGTATAAAAATTATACCAATGTTCTAAAAAATGGAGAAAAATGAGGATTTTTTTTACACTTTAATGGTCATAATACGACTAACCATTTACGAAAAAACACAAAAAAATGATATACTTTTTTGAAAAAAATTTAAATTTTGAAATGAGCTTTTGCCCCCTCCTAGTCAGGTCTCAATCGTACAAAAAAAGGCTTCCGCGCGAAATTCCTGTTAAAATTTATTTTATGATTGATTCTTGTTCTGGACACTAAAACAAAGAAATTAAGCCCGTATGCCTTTTTTCCCCCTTCCCCCTCCCCCCAGGGTCCACCACCCAACATTTCAAACGCATGTATTGCCTTATCTATGGGTCGTAATGAAAAAACTTTCAAACAAAAGTTGTTCCTCAGCACCTAATATACATTTTCATTTCTTATCAAAATCCATTTTGGAGCAACTCCTGCCCCCCAAATTTGAAAATAAAACAGTTTTCAGAAAACTTCAAAATCACGTTATCTTCATTTTAAGCGAAAAGTTTCAGAGATACGGCAAAATTTGTAACTACAAAAAGTATTCAGAATTGAATTTCCTTTCCGATGAACTCTATCACGACCATTTTCACCAACTTTTCCCAACAGGGTGGATCTCTCCCCCTCCCCCTTATCTCAAAAGTTGGACTCACGAAAAAAAATTGAATGATTTTTGTTTTTCGATATCTATTGCATAATTTCATTTATTATCGGAATTCATTTTGGAGCAAATTTTGTTCGTGGGTCCAACTTTTGTGAAAACGAGGAATGGGGGAGAGGTCCACTCTGTCGGGAAAAGTTGGTGAAAATGGTCGTGATAGAGCTCATCGGAAAGGAAATTCAATTCTGAATACTTTTTGTGATTACAAATTTTGTCGTATCTCCGAAACTTTTCGTTTAAAATGAAGAAAACGTGATTTTGATGTTTTCTCAAAAACATATTTTGTTTCTAAATTTGGGGGGAAGGAGTTGCCCCAAAATGGATTTTGATGAGAAGTGAAAATGTACATTAGGTGCTGAGGAACAACTTTTGTTCGAAATTTTTTTCATTACAACCCATAGATAAGACGATACACACGTTTGAAATGTTGGGGGGTGGTCCCTGGGGAAAGGGGGAGGGGAGAAAAAAGGCATACAGGCTTAATTTCTTTGTTTTAGTGTCCAGAACAAGAATCAATCATAAAATCAATTTTAACAGGAATAGCGCGCGGATGTACGATTGAGACCTGACTATCCTCCGGGGGAGGTGAACGTAAATCAATTTTTTTTAAATTTTTCATCACGTCTTTTGACATGGATATGTCTCTGGCCTGGGGGTTAATTTTTGTTTTAGCGTAACTTTTTTAAAATGTTGCCAAATACGTAAGTATATGAATTTTATAAAAATTATGAATTTGGTGTTTAAATTTGTATTGTTGGCAACACTGTTTGGTTTCATTACAATACAAGGTGTATATTTAGTGGACGATAATGCTTCATTTTTGGATATAACCAAGTATCACTAAAAAAAAATCATGAAATGAATATGTTGCCTATTTTGATATTGAAGGGGCAAATGCTGCTTCTAAAAGAGTCACATTTAAAAAAATTCCAGCCACGGAAATGGATAGTAGGTACTTTTGAAACTGAACAAATTTTCATCTCATGATTTTTTGCCTTTCTTTAAAATTGAAGGGACTACAAAAAATTGTTTATAAAATAATTCTAAAAAAATAAATCACCAAGGGGATGGATAGTACGTTGAAAAATGAAAAAATTTTGTTCTGCAGACTTTTTGCCTAACATCAAAAATGAAGGGACTACGGGTCATTCAAAGTTGAGAAAATTAAAAAAAAAATTCGAAGTCCACTTATTTTGAATGACCCGTAGCCCCTTCATTTTTGATGTTAGGCAAAAGGTATTAAGAACAAAATTTGTTCAATTTTCAACGTGCTATCCATCCCCTTGGTTGATTTATTTTTTTAGAATTTTTTCTAAACAATTTTTTTGTAGCCCCTTCAATTTTACAAGTTTGGAAAAAAGTCATGAGATGAAAATTTGTTCAGTTTTCAAAGTACCTACTATACATTCCCATGGTTGAAAGAATTACAAAAATGTTGAAGTTATGATTTTTTTTCAACGTGCATTGACATGTTAACAAGTTTTTGATGTTTGAATTTGGAAAGTGGGAAATGATATTGGCAACAGTGTTGTTCCAAATTGCAATGCAATGTAAAAATGTGTGAGATACATTTTATTCAAAAATTTTACCAAGTTCATCAAAGTCTAACAAAATATCTCGTAACTATGTCAGTGGTCGTAAAAATTCTATCGTCGAATTGTATTTAAAAAAACATTGAAGTATGTTTTGAAAAAAATAAAAAAAATTGAAATTTAAGAAACATTGCCTCATTTTTAAACTATATTATTACTTTTTATTACATTATCGCCAGTGCACTTATACATTGTTTCCAATTTTTTTCGACATTTTAAAATATTTTTTCCAATTTTTTTCTCATTTTCTATTTTTTTTTTTTTTTTTTTTTTGAAAACAGATATTTTTTTTATAAAACCGTATCTTGTGTATTTTTACATCATGTTACAATTTAGAAAGACATATTACCAAGAAACTTTACCTCATCTCCAAAGTAAATCATGATCTGAGGAGTTTACCTTAATAAAGAAAAAACGAAAAAAATGCGTGAATTTTTTGTCAAACCGATACAATTTTGCTGATCGCTCTCATCATTCGGTCATTTCCTGTCTTCATTCTTATTTCTTTTTGAGGTATTTTCACAACTATACTTTTTGATAAAACAACAAGATCCTGTTCAGATTTACAAAGTCCTTAAAATTAATTTCTACAGAAAACGAAACCTTACGTACTTACGCTTCACAAACTACCACCTTACTTTTGGAACTTGGTGCTGTCAGCTGAATCTCCATCTACAGCACACAGGAGCGTATTTATTGTACAACAACGAACCCTGCCCAATCTTTGTGCGGGAATACCATGAAATTATGCGTGTCAATTAAAAATCATATAATATGAATAAATAAAAAAAAATCATAAAATCTTATTTAAAAAAAAACAAAAATTTTTGATCGATCCAATAATTTAAAAAACGAATAATGAAAAAATTAATTAATGATTAAACAATGCCCGAATGAGAACCAAAAAGTTCAAACAAATCTTTTGAAAAATGAATAGGTAATTGAAAAAAAATTACGATCGAACAATACCCGAATAAGAACGAAATCTCTGAACAAAACAATTCATTTAATTCAAGAAATTGAAAGTAAAAAAAATACGAAGATTTAAACCTTTCAATTTCTCGCATTAAACGAATTCGTTTTATCTGAAGGTTTCGATCTTTTCCCTTCGCATATAGTACAGACATTTTAGCTATAATAAGGCCCTAACCCCAAAAAAAAATTAGCAGGAAGGGGAAGTTTCGTATATAAGCTCAGTAAAGTATGTATTTTAATATTCCCGAACTTCCCTAAAATCGGTGAATATTTTGACCCCCCCTTTTGGGGAGTGAGGGGGGTTCAAATTTTCGTTTTTCGGCTACAACTTTCAAAATTTCATATTTACGAAAAAATACGTCAAACAAAAATTGTAGAGAATAAAAAAACAAACAATTTTGTTATTTACAATTTTCTCCTAGGACGTCATGGGAGGGAGCTAGGGTCTTTAGAAGAAAATCAATTTTGAAAATTTCCCATTACCAGAAAAAATCACCAAAAATCGGGTTAATCAAGTTTTAGGAGCGGTTCTTTTGCATAGTACATCCTATTGCTATGTAGAATAAGAAAAATGTATAAACGACGCCCTATCTCAAAGTGGGGGTGGGGTGGACCCTCCGAAGAAAAAGTCGCATTTTCCCCAAGCGTAGCTCAGCTGCAGTGCAAAATTCGAAAAATTGGTTCAAACAAACGTTGTAGAGCATTAAAAGACGAACATTTTACTTTTTTTACTTTTTTTCTACGTGGTCTTGAAGGCGAGCTATTGCAAAAAGAAAAAAAGCAGCGTGGCGTTGGAAAATTTTTCATCAACTCAATAAACTCTACTTTTGGGACCCAATTTGGGTCCCGGGGTCAAAATTATTATAAAAATCGAGCTCAGCGCCCACGAAAACCTCAGAACTCCACTTGTTCGACCAATTGAGGTAATGAAAAATTTCCCAACGCCGATTTTTTTTCTTTTCGCAATAGCTCGCCTCCAAGACCACGTAGAAAAAAAGTAAAAAATAGTAAAATGTTCGTCTTTTAATGCTCTACAACGTTTGTTTGAACCAATTTTTCGAATTTTGCACTGCAGCTGAGCTACGCTTGGGGGAAATTGCGACTTTTTCTTCGGAGGGTCCACCCCCCCCACTTTGAGATCAGGGGTCGTTTATACATTTTTCTTATTCTACATAGCAATAGGATGTACTATGCAAAAGAACCGCTCCTAAAAGTCGATTAACCCGATTTTTGGTGAATTTTTCTGGTAATGGGAAATTTTCAAAATTGATTTTTTTCTAAAGACCCTAGCTCCCTTCCATGACGTCCTAGGAAAAAATTGTAAATAACGAAATTGTTTGTTTTTTTATTCTCTACAATTTTTGTTTCAACTATTGTTTCGTAAATACGTAATTTTGAAAGTTATAGCCGAAAAACGAAAATTCGAACCCCCTCACCCCCAAAAGGGGGTCAAAATATTCACCGATTTTAGGGAAGTTCGGGAATATTAAAATACTTACCATACTGAGCTTATATACGGAACTTCCCCTTCCTGCTAATTTTTTTGGGGTCAAAACCTAAAATGTCTGTACTAATATTGTAATTCATTTTCTGCACTTTGTGATAAGTCATCCGCCGAAAAACAATAATTTTTGTATTCTTTTTTTTCTGAACAATACGATACGTCTGATTTTTGCGTTGTCTCTTGATCAATAATATTTAATTTCCATGCATTTAGTCTATCCGCCTCTTCACATCCGGGGTTTATTGTAACGTTACATCACAAACTTACATTTATTGATTTTCCACCTTGATAAAATTTGATTAGGCCATTCTCAATTGCTACCAAATTATTTTTTTGGAAATCTGCGCGGTTTCAGAAATTTACGTTTATTTGCGCTTCTTCGTCGAATAAAACACACATTTTTTTATTTATAGATTTACCATCTATGATTACTTCTTCTTCGTCCGAAATACTTTTTACAAACCCGATAATATTTACTTTGGTTTTTGACCCTGTTTTTGATCTTTGAATCAATAGAAACAGTTTCGAACTGATTTCGAGCTTGCATAAGAATTCAACATTTTGCAGGTTGAAAAAAAAATAAGTTAGGAGCAAATGAATTTGAGCATTTGCATACGCGGATTATTCATATTGATAACTTGAGATATTTGATCGATTGAAGCACAATTTTCCAAAATTTTTAATTCATTGGTCAAATCCAAATTTATTTTTATATGAGAAAAATGGATTTGACTCTGCGGTTACAAATTAGGAAAATTTCCGCTTAAACCAATCAGATAGGTCACCAAAATGAGTCATTAACGTTTATGTGCGCTGAAGTTCATTCGAGTTGTTTTTATGTGCTATTTTAAAAGCTGGAAGATACCAAAATTTTCTAAATATTCTAGAACGTTTCGAGGCCAATTTCAATCGAATTGGAGGTCAGAAATATGCTATTTATGCCAAATTTCAATTTTTTGCCTCAATTATGGATCAAAATTTCATACATTTAGATCTTTTGCAAGAACTTAAGATGATTTTGAATTTAAAAAAAATCGCCAGAACTCGAAAAATCAACTTAGTTTTCTATCTTTGGGTTCATTTGAAAACTTTTGAGAATGGATTCTTTTTGTTTGCTGCCATTTGAGATGCCAGTTTGTAAAAGTGCCCTTATTGGAGAAAACTAATTAGTGATTAACGAGAAATTCAAAATTCATCTTACCTACCTCATTATTTTTTCAAAAGAATCTAAGTACCTTAGAAGGATTTAGAGTCGAACCGTTCTGAACGTTTTTTTGGTTCAAAACAGAACCGAACTTAACAAAATGGAAGAACGGTTTTCAAGAACCGAACCTGAGAACCATTCTTCGAAGAACAGTTCTTTAGAACCGAACCTGAGAACTGGATTTTTGAAGAACGGTTCATAAGAACCTAACCTGAGAATTGTTCTTTGAAGAACGGTTCTGCAGAACCGAACTTGAGAACCGGGCTTTAAAGAACGGTTTTTTTAGAATTTGAAGAACGCTAAGAACCTTGCAGAACAGTTCCTAAGAACCAGTGGCAAATCATACTTTGGTTCCTCACAGCTTGAAAAAAAAATTTCCAGCACAATTCTGTCGACTTTTGGAACTTCAAAAATTTTCTTTTCTTTGTGAGTTCCCAAGTATTTTTGTCGGAAATGGGTTTTCAATGATGTAAGTCCAAAATTTATTCTAATTTCCAAGTTCAAGTTTTTTCAAATTGAATATTTAATTTTTTCAATTTATTTAATGTATACCTACCTAAAATGTTTTTAAAAATTTTATCCAATTTCAAAACTTTTCTTTTCCAATAGTACTTAAAATTAGTCAATATTTTTCCATTTATTTTTTTAAATTTCATACTTCATAAAAAATTTTTCTGTCTTGGTCAGAAGAAATTTTGAAAAAGATGAAGCTGAATTTTTTTTAAATTCGAAGTTGGAAACTCAATTGAGGATTTTTAAAACTAAGTGTTGAAAAAAATGTTTGAATTAGAAATTTTAAAGAACTAGAAAAAAAAGTTGAAAATCCAAGTTGAAGTTTTGAGGAAATTTGAATGAAAATTTTTCTAACATGAATTTCTTCAAATTTTTTAAAATTCATATTTTTAAATTCCATTTGATTTTGAATTAAAAAATCCACCTCGAAAGCACCGAAAATATTTTCGTACTCATAGATCAGTCAATTTTCTATCTCTGCTGTTTTTCACAAAAGATGACATCGTATTTTCTCTTCCTCTGTTTTCCACGTATTGAATTCTATAGTAAGTAGGTACCTACATAATAATCCAACATTACAAAAATTTCAATTCCAAAGCTTTAAAATTGATCAATCAAAATTCTGATTTCATAACAACGAGAAATAAAGATACTTTAGGTACACACCTTCGATATTATTGAATTTCAAAACTTGGTGCTTCATCTCCACATTGCGACTTTTTTGGATATGTTCTCTTAATTCTTGGATGAATTTGGTAATAAAAGAACACTCAAAATTTGGGCAAAGGAGCTTTGCACCTACAGTGACTTCTGCTACTGTGGATATTTTATGAATATTCCGCTTACCTATGTCTCAGAAGATTCTGACTATTTGTAAACGATTTACCACAAACGTAACAAATTAAATCGCTCGTATTTTTGGAAAACTCTGAACAATTGGAAAAACATTCACTGTACCTGTTGTACAATTGGGCATTACATGTATCGAAAATTAGTCTCAACGCATCGAAATTTGAAAAAAAAATTATAAAACGAGTTACTCCTTTAGATTACATTTAGACAGTTACTCCGAATAGTCCGAATCCCTGCTATTTAGACGTTAAAAAATGAAAGATTGGTGCGGTCCAGGCCCGTAGCTACAGGGAGGAAGGCATTGCCCTCCTGGAGCAGTCTTTCGCCCCCTGGAGAAATTTGTTGAAAACCCTTTGTAAATAACCAAAATATGGAAATGCTGCCTCTATAGCATCTTTCCATTTGGTCATCTGATTCCATACGCTCAAAATTTCGATCAGAATCAACTTTCATTCAAAATGTTGAAAATTCATTACTCGTTTTAAATTCTTCAGTTCTAATAAATTTTTCATTAAAATACCAAGTTTGTGAAAATCTCATTTCAAACGTCAGAATTTTTAGACTTCCTGACAAATACTCAATAATTCTCATAAAATTATTCTAAAGAAATGTTTTTTTTTTTACAATGTTGTGGCACTTTAATAACTTTTAAGATGAATTTTTACAATTTTGATCCAGGTTGAGCAATATTTCAATAGTGTTTTTAAACTCACATTTAAAAAATAAAAAAAATGAATAAGGCTGGAAAATTTATGAAATTCTGAACCAGCCTAGCGTGATTTTGGTCAGCAACCAGCAATACTATGCCTACCATGACCTTATATATTTTTCAAATTTTTTATCTTTGTAAAAAAATGTAAAAATTGGAAAATTGATCGAAAATGCTGTTCGGGTTTTTGAATGTAAAGAATATGAATTAGAGTGGATGAAAAAAAAACAGATCTTGAATTTTGACGAGAATTGATAAGATAGTTTACTTTGAGCACCGTATGAGACTTTCTCAAAAATTTTCTAGCCCTCTCTTCTTCTTACTCTGAGAAAAACAAAACTATGGAGTTAGGAGACCTCAAAGTTTTGCCATTTAAAAAAAATAACATTCACAAGTTTTTTCGGTCGGGTAATATAATTTTTGATGAAATTTTTTCAAAAATTTTCACGGCAGTTCTGCCAACTGGATTTTGATTTCCACAATTTTCAAAAAATTCACGGTTTTCATTCAATGGTTTAAAAAGTGAATCATAAAATTTTTTTCATTAAAATTAATGAAATTTTTTTTGAAAAGTTTCTTAGCAGTATTCCAATTAAAATTTGTTGAAAAATTTCATCAAAAAATTTTCTTAATGATCAAGAAAATTTTACTTTAATTTTGAAGATTTTCAGCGAGTAATATGAATTTTTAAAAAAGAAATTCTTGTAGCTCGAAAGATGAATGTAAATTTTTTGTGAAATGAGAGGGTATCATTTAATTTGTCTCACTTTTTATTCACCCTCCCTCCCCCCTTCCAAACCATCCTGACTACGGGCCTGGTGTGGTCGCTAAACTCAAGTCTGATTTGTTATATCATAGAGATATATCTGTCCATGATTCACACATCTCCATTGAAAAATTGAAAAAATAATCCAGCCAGATAAAACCTCGGGAAAACGTACTTGCACCAAGAGTTATTTCGCCGGAGTGCGAATGAAAACGCAAATTCGCACCGTTCTTCGTTCGGTTTCGTCGGTCGTTCGCTTGTAATAACAATTTAATTTTATCGTCGTACCGGTCTTTATTTTTAAAAACCTTAAAAATAGATAAAGGCGCGAACGATCTGTTTCGAATTTAAAATTAATTGCAAAGGCTTGTTTTTTCTTCTCACGTATACCGAAGCCGACCGCACGCTGTTCCCTCTAGAGAAATAAGTTCACTATGTCATCCATTATTGAGAATTCCATTCTTCTCTCAGCCACCGCTCGTATACATACGCTACATTGTAACCGCCGTGTAATTCCAAAATAGGCTTTTCAGTTACCATTAAAATTTTCGCTAAGTTGAACGTAATTTTAAAATGCTTTTCGGTTTTTATTTAAAATTAACCCGATGTGCTACGTCGCGCCGATGGAATTGAACCGTACAAGGCCGCGGTAACCTGCGCGGAAATAAATAACGAGTATATATTGTAACCGTGCTACCGTACTTCCCCATCGACTGCATTAAATAATTGTTGCTTTTTTTCCCAAGAGTAAAATATTTCTAATTTGTTTATTTCCAGCGTTTGCGAATGTGTCGCGTCGCTGGGGGTTGGTTGAGGATGCGACCTTGTCTTACTGTGCCATTTGATAGGGCAATGTCGTCGTCGAAGTTCCTAGTTTTATTGCATGGGTTTTTTTACGAGACCCTGATATGTCATTTTATGGGTTAAATCTGGTGTTTGAACGGTTTTCTCGATGTATTCTGTGTTTGTGGTTCGGTTCGTTCGTTCGTGTGTGTTAAATGCAAAAGTGTGGCAGTTTTTGTGCCTGGGTTTTGCGAGTTTTCAAATCAATCGATATTGTAATTCGTAGATTTTCATGAGCAATTTTTTTCATTTTTTTGTTTCCATAATTTCGCGGATCTCGGAATCTTAATTTAATTTTACGATAGTGAAATTGTGGAGGGGATTTGCCAGCGATGCTTTAATTTCTGTCTATGGGTGATTGAAAAAGAAAATCTTACCAACGATTTCGTGGAATATTTTCAATTGTGATGTGAAGTACTGGAAATCAGTGAAAATTCACTGAAAACTCAGCGATATTTGAGAAATTCACTGAAAAATCTGTGAAATTCTTTGAATGATCAGTGAAAAATCGCTGAGAATCAGTGAATTTCACTGATTTTTCCTGTGCTGCAATTCTGACTGTTTATCAGTGATTTTTCACTGATTCGGAATGAGAGAGTATATTTAACATTAATTTTGACAGAGGTCAGGTCAACGAAAAATAATAATTATTAAACTTAGAATTTATTAATAATAGTTATACCTATTAATCATATGCCAATGCAATACTGGTTTTATTTTTTTGATTTGTCTGTAATCATCATTACAATCTTGTGTATTCGTGATGTTGAATTTTAATTCCACTGGAATGATGACAGATCTTGATATTCTTCCACTTCCTCGCCTTGGTCTTCCTTTGGCCGTGGTTTGTCAGCTGCGATTGCATTATCTCTAATTGCCTGAAGTTTAGCTGCACAGATACATCAGATACGTGAAAAAAATTAATGATCCGAGGATTAACAAATCAAATTCGAAAATACGGAGAGCTATTTTGAAAAATACTGCCGTATCAGAATTCAAGTTTTTTAACTCGGAATAGATAATTTTTCAATAATTTCGTCTGAATCGAAGCTTCCCTTAAAAGTGCAAATCTTCGAAATCAGTTAAAATGTAGTAAAACGTGGAGAGTTTCGTGTCGCGAAATTCGCAGAAAATCGATGTTTATCAAGGTTATAATTTGTTTGAATAAATCAATCACTGTGCATAATTTTGATCGTATGAAAAAATTCTACGAATATTGTATTTTTTTCAATTTTAAAAATTTGTACCTATGATTTGAAAAATCTGAAAAAGGGGAAATTTCGTGTAAATTTGAATAGAGAGGATTAAATTCATAGTTATGAGATCACTCTTTCAATTCAAAACAAAAAAAAAAAAACTGAAAAATTACTTTCTCTAAAATTGATTATGCAAAAATGCATCCTCATTGGGAGGTATGATAATCAAATCACAAGTCAACAAAAAAAAAAATGTTCTGTGTTTCAGTTCTCACGGCCAAATGCTGATTCTAGACATCAAAATACACCAAAGTGCTCATTTGTGGCTTCCAAAGTTTGCTTGGGGGGATGGAGGGGGGGGGGCAAAAATGTGATTTTTCAAAAACAATACACACGGATTTGAGAAAAATTTGAAAAAAAAATTTGAACCAATCTTATAGAAAATTTTACGCTGAATCGAACGCCGTAAACCGCAGTCTTCTATCTCTTTTAGAAAAAAAAGTTACAGCTAAAACTTTCCCAAATTATGTAAAAAAATCGATTTTTTTTCGCCTTGCTCACCGAAAAGTGAGATTTCTGAGAAATTCAAGTGTTCTACGACCATAACGTCCATGACAAAAGTTGTAGAGAATTAAATTTCCCATCGGATAGGTGCATTCAGATTTTTCTAGGAGGCGCGGCGTAGTTTTCGAGATATTCTCGAGTAAAGTTGAACATTAGTTAAGGCAATTGAGAAAAAAAGAGAAATGAAGCAATTTTTAGCTGTCAAAAGTGTTACAGCGAAAAATTGTGGGAGGTCGTGGTAACTCCTGAAGGTTAGTCACCTTCCATAATTTTTCGCTGTAACACTATTGACAGCCAAAAATTGCTTCATTTCTCTTCTTTTCTCAATTGCCTCAACTAATGTTCAACTTTACTCAAGAATATTTCGAAAACTACGCCTCCCGGAAAAATCTTAATGCACCTATTCGATAGGAAATTTAATTTTCTACAACTTTTGTCATGGTCATTATGGTCGTTGAAGGCTTAGATTTTTCAGAAATCTCACTTTTCGGTGAGCAAGTCGAAAAAAACCGATTTTTTCCCATAATTTAGGAAAGTTTTAACCGTAACTTTTTTTCTAAAAGAGATAGAGGTTTGCGGTTTGCGGCATTTGATTCAGCGTAAAATTTTCTATCAGATTGGACCAATTTTTTTTTTTAATTTTTCTTAAATTTTTCTCAAATCTGTGTGTATTGTTCTTGAAAAATCACATTTTTGGCTCCCCCACCCCCAAAGTAAACTTTGGACAAAAAAATTATTTTCCCCCTCATTAGATACATAAAAGCAACCCAAATTTCGCAATCGGAACCCGAACACAAAAATCGTGTTGACTTGTGTAATGAATCCATGTTTTTCAACCCCTTGAATCCATTTCTGGGATCATTTAGACCCCAAACCTAAAAGTTGACCCTCTGAAATAAAAGGGTTTAAAATTGAAGACTTTCGACTGAAAATTTTCAATTTTGGTCCCACCCATACCCTTGAGAATTTTTTTTTAGGTTTTAGGTTGTTCCACTACTTTTCTGTATAAGCTCTGTCTTGAGTTTTGACACAAATTCGTTCTATTTTCATTAAATTCGGTATATTATATTGAAAGTATTTCTGCTCCGAAATGACAATTACTGCAGGCGATGGTCAGAAATGAGCCTCGAGTTTTTTTTTTGTTTTTTTTTGTAAAAAATCGACACAATTTGAAATGATATTTCCTGTACGTGTTTTCTTTTTTTTCCCTTCTTGATCGAATTTTTTTAATGTAGTTTAATTTTGAGGCCAGTTATAAAATAATATGGGTCTAGGAAGAAAGCAGGAAAATCTAAATTTTTACTTATTTTTTATGAAGTTTGGACACTATTTTGTGAGGACACCCCCCCCCCCTTCCGAAGAATGAAATTAAATTTTCATACTCAGACTCAGCCTTGTCTTTTTTGAATGTTTTCATGTTCAAGACACTGGTCGAGATAAAATGAACGAAAGAATAATGCAAACAAAAACTGAAAATTGAAAGCCTAAAGTAAAAAAATTCACGCTTTAGAAAAAACTAAAAATTCAATGAAATAGTCGTATGAATCTACATAAGCCATCTGGTCACCGATGAAAGTGAAAGGGTTGATCCCCAAATAGTAATTATATCATTTTGAAATTACCATGTCCTGGGCAAGCAGTAACTGCAAGAAAAAAAACATATAAATATGTAGAATGTGTAAAAAAATTGAAAAAAAGGACATGCGTCTTTAATACGTATTCCTATTTTATGTCACTTACAGTTGTCATTGAAGAGTTTGAAATATTCATCTATAGCATCTTGAAATTTCAAAAAAAAAAACAGTCAGTTATTTCCGTTCTTTCTTTTCTTCTTTCTTTCTTTATGACTTTTTTTTTTTGAAATCGAATGATCACTCACTTGTTATGTTGTTCCTCTTATTGGAATCTCTTGGATAGTAATAATTTTTACGAATAAATATGTCGTCGAAGTGTTCACATAAGGTATTTGTTGCTTCGTCGAGTAAGTTGAAATCTTTAAATAAAATTTGAAAATTTTACAAAATATTCGTTTCGGTATTTTCTAATAAGTACGTTGATGTAACAAAAACGGTAATCTCACTAGATTTGAAACTTGCTGCATTTTCCTGTAAATCTAAAACAGTTAATAATATAAGTGCACTCGAAAGTTTTCCAATTATGGGTAAATTATGAAAAAATGTATGATTTGGTCAAGGTGTCCACTTTCTGGAAAACCTGGAAAAGTCGGGGAATTTTGAGAGTGTGGAAAAGTCAGAGAAAAGTCAGGGAGATATTTACTCTAAAATTTCGTAAAAATCCAGAAGAAAGATAAATCATCTGTGAAGCGTTTTTCTGCTCATGTTTACCATAAAAAAATTGAAGCAAATTTTTCCATGCTTCTTTAAATTGAAAATATATATTTTGTCCATTAAATTCTATGGCATCAACTAATGTACAATTTATTTTGTTGTGTTTGTTTCAGGTGAGTCAGGAATTTTCGTTATTAGAATAAAAAGTACCTGCATCTACATGTATAAATGAGTGAGTGATTTTTCATAATTTTTTAGATCAATCTGATATTGAATTACATGGGTTTTTTAATTTTTCACTTGGAAATTTTTTTAGGAAAAATTTATGCGAAAGAAAATAGATTTCATTTCCTCTGGAATCTTTTTTCATTTCAAAACAAGCTCATAATCACTAAAATAGAAATTCAATCGTGAAAAAGTCATGCTTCCGTGACAGAATTTAAAATCTCCCCCCCCCCCCCCGATTTATAAATATCATGCGTAAAAGGTCCGGAAAACCTGGATCAGTGAGGGAAAATCATTTCTGAAATATTGTGAACTTCCTGTTGGTTTACTTCGTTTAAAGTCTTCAAACATTTGCGGATCATACTCATTTTCAACGACATCTTGGAACGAGTGAAACATATTTTTTAAACCTTTCGACACTGTGCTATAATTTGCTGGAAAAATGATTAAAATTTTGATTTGATCGGTTTTAAGTCAAGGTGTGTGAATTTGTTACGTTTTGGGGCTTTTATTAGAAAATAAAATAGTCGAACTTACAACCATCAGCAGCATTCACTTGAAGAATCACTGAAAAGAAACAAGCAAAATGTTTTACAAAAAATGATAGATTTACCATGAACATTACCTTGATTACCATTATTTTTCTACTTACTAAGAATCCGGTAAAAAACACAAAAGATTCCTTTCTTTATCATAGCGAATACTTCTATGTCTAATGTGCTGTGAAATTTGTGTTGAAATTTTTCAAAACATTCAGAGCAACTATGAAAATCTCGATTGAAAATTTTCAATTTATCTTGAATATATATATTACACAAGAAAACGATTAGATCGTTCAGGTGTAAAACAGATGGTTATTTTAATCATCGACGTGGTTATTTTTACAATTTTTTATTATCATGTGATGGCTAAAAACACATTATCGCAGCATAAATTACACATTTAGACGATTCCGTATGTAAAATAATCGATTTTTGTGTCATATTCTCAGCTGCGTTGTAATTATTCGAATAATTCGTCGAGATGACTCATCGACGAAGAATATCACGATGATTCGTTTTATTGATTTTTTTTACGATGCTCGAATAATTTGTGCATCGAATATCTACGTTGGAGTGTTTCTATTTCAATGATAATTTTTTCCCGAATTTTGGTGGTCTCAACTCCCTGGGGTGGTTCGTTTTCCTCTAAAAATGAAATTCCCAAAATTCTAGTTCTCTGTCAGAATTAGAGGTCATGCGCTGAGCTCTTTATTTCGTATGGGGATTCAAAATACAGGGTGTTCCATGAATCGTCTGCCAAACATATTTTTTTGAATATAACCGGGTACCACTAAAAAAAACTTGAGATGAACATGTTGCCTATTTTAAAAATTGAAGGGGCAAATGCTGCTTCTAAAAAAATCATGTTAAAATTTTTTTAAGCACGAGAATGGATAGTACTTTGAAAACTGAACAAATTTTCGCTTTGACTTCTTGCCTATCTTTGAAATTGAAGGAGGTGCAAAAAAATTGTTCAAAAAAATTCTCAAAAAATGAACTGGTCAAGGGAATGAATAGTAGGTTGAAAACTGAAGAAATTTTGTTCTGTAGACTTTTTGCCTAACATCAAAAATAAAAGGGCTAAGGGTCATTAAAAATTGAGGAAATTTGAAAAATTTTTGAAGTCCATTTATTTTGAGTGACCCTTAGCCCCTTCATTTTCGATGTTGGGCAAAATGTCTACAGAACAAAAAATTTTCAGTTTTTAACGTTCTATCCATTCCCTTGATTAGTTTATTTTTTTAGAATTTTTTTAGAATAGTTTTTTGTAGCCCCTTCAATTTTAAAGTTAGGCAAAAGTCATAAATTTAAAATTTGTTTACTTTTCAAAGAACTATCCATTGCCATAGTTGAAAAAAAAATTTGACCCGATTTTTTAAGAAGCAGCATTTGTCCCTTCAATTTTTAAAATAGGCGCAACATGTTCATCTCAATTTTTTTTTAGTGGTACCCGGTTATATTCAAAATATACGTTTGACAGACGATTCGTGGAACACCTTGTAGGATAATATGTTGGAAACAATTTTTTTTTTTGGAAAAATAATACAAAATTTTTCAACATTTTTTTAGAAATCTGAAAATATGACTCAATTTTGATTTTTAGATTTGAATTTTTGGTACTCGGTTATATCCAAAATATACGTTTGACAGACGATTCGTGGAACACCCTGCAGAATAATATGTTGGAAACCTTTTTTTTTTTCTTGGAAAAATAATACAAAATTTTCCAAAATTTTTTTAGAAATCTGAAAATGTGACTCAATTTTGATTTTTAGATTTGAATTTTGGTTCGAGGAATCATCTTAAGGAGAGTTCTGGGGGCCTGAAATCTTCGATTATACAGCTCAGAATGACACGAGCTATAATGTTGATGCCTAAAATAGTACATTCTACCTATTTTTACCCAACTTGGACCCTTGAACTCTTCTAGGATGTTCCTCGGGTCCAAAGTTTCATCTCAAAAAATCAGAAATGAGTCATTTTTTCTGATTTCTGAAGTATCTTTGAAGCACCACTTTCCCAATTTTTTTTCGTTGGCGTAAAAAAAATCCCAGCACATGACCCCTAATTGACGCAGGGTTCAAATTTTGAGTATCTCGTTTTTAGAGGAAAATGAACCATCCCACGAGTGAGATCTCTAAAATTCGAAAATTCGATTCAAAACACATTCTAATCTACATATTATTAATTTTTTCGAAATATTCGCCAAGAAATCATGAATATTTCCTATACCTTCGATAATTTAATTGGACTGGGAAATGAAGTTTTTACGTGGAAATTTTTTTAATAAATTGAGTAGGCAAGACCCTCGAGGAACCGATTTTTTGTGTCGATTTTTTGCCAATTACTGTGAAATTTTCGATTCGACCTCCAAGTAGGAAAATTTTATTCCAACCGTCATAGGTTCGATCCAATCGAAGAATTTTTTATTAGACCGTTCGCCAAACAACATACGAGTACATTTAATATTTATTACTGTCTGATACAAACGCAGAGTAAAATTGGTAAAAAAAAATAGGGAAGGTGTAAGGTGAAGCGGGTAGTAAAAAGAAAATCGTTATTAATCAAGGGATATAAAACAAACAAATGAAAACTTTTTTTTTCAACCCTCGACATATACGTAGCTTGATATTGGCACAATGAGAACTTTTTATATTTCGTCGGCTGGTAGTTGGATAAATATGAATGACGGGTCGAGTTTTTCCGCCGGTTATATTTTTCTTCTATGTAATTTGTCAACGTTGGGTATGCCTACGTTTACTGAAACACGAAACGACATAGTCGACGATTTGATTACCTTAACAAGTGTCCATGTCCTCAATCCGAATACTCGCGTGAAATAGGTAATTTTATGCTGAAAAATTTTTCAAATTCCGACGTAGGGTACTCGTAGGTATAAAAAGATCCATCGGAATGTTTTTTTTCTCGATTTGCAGTCTGAGAGGAAGAAAAAAAGAACATACAATTTCTTTTGCTAAACAAATTGGAAACGTGGAGACGTGATTCGGCGACTATTGGCAAAGTAGTATAATGTCAGAGCGGCGAAATTTAAGGCTACTTCAAAGAAAGCACTCGTTTATACGTCTTTGATGTAAGAATTCGTAATAACGAATATTCGGTTCAATGATTGTGAAAAGAATCCGATTACGATGAATGTGTGTAACCTAATACACATTTTTTCCAACTCTAGGTATACTTCTTTAATTAGATTATAGTACGAGGAATATGTAAAGAGGAAAAAAATTGCTCGAATGGTACCTACCCAAGATACGCCGCAGAGAAAATTTACATGCTTAGTTATTTTATGGTAATGATAAAATTTCAGTTAACGTAAATTTTCCACGTCGCGTCGAGTCGCTTTTTCTCGTATGCATTCGAAATGCGAATGTGATGTGACGTGAAAGTACCTCCGAGTAAGAAAGTGTCACATAACTTAGACTGAATTTTAACCATTTTAGTTTTCCATATCCAGCTACGTGTGTATTTTTTAATGCCGTCGAGTCGATCGGAATGCGAATAAACATTTGAAAAGGTCGAATGAGGAAAGAAGTAAATGCATTTCAGTTTTTTTTTCTCAAGTTTTTCCTTAGAGTATTTTAATGAGTATGTGGTTGGCGAATAATTGACGTGTGTGTAAAAACCAACATTAAATTTGTATTCAGCGGATCAAATTACCCCCTTTTCCACTGTTTGAGCGAGCATTTTGGTGTAAGTCTTGGAATTCATTTTTTTTTTACTTGAAAAAAACGTTGGTCTGAGACTTTTCTAGAAAAATGTAAAAGGGTCAAAAGACCTTAAATCGAAAATCCAAACATTCCTCAAGATTCAGCGTTTCAAGTTGTATATTTTCAGTACTGAGGTGTTTGAAAATTATACTGTTGGTGGAGGGGGAGGGGGGTCAACACAACGCCAGCGTTTTATTTTGAAAATGGTCATACTTCTAAGAGTCCGCAACATTTCTCAAAAGGGTCCATGAGGGCTCAAAATTTTTCTGAGGTCTGTCACACAGACTCAATTCAATTAAATTACCTTTAGTAACTCATTTACTATGCATAGGGCTATTCCATACTAAAACAGACCAAAAGTGAAGTCGGGTCTTCCGATTTCGCCCAAATTTTTTTTACAAGTTCCCCTCAGTGATCTAATCACAAAACCACGATCATTTTTTTTCTAACCATCAAGGAGGCAGGGGGGCGGGCTTCGAAATTTTTATGCAATTACGATTTTTACCCAAATTACCCAACTTTGAAGGCCCATATCTCGAGATAGGTTGTACTTGGGGGAAAACTGTTTGCGGGGTCTGAAAGAGAATTGATAGGAGATTCAAAACCGGTTATTACATTTTGAAAAGCTCAAAGTTGAACGTCGGTAGTGAAAGCTCAACTTTCATGATAAAAACAGAAGATGAAAGCTACCATTTAAAAATCTAAAAAAATTACAGTGAAGAGCCCTTTTCATCCTTTTTTCAACCAAAAAATTTTCAAATTAGGATCTCTAGACTCCTGGGGGGTACAGAGGTTCAGAATTTTGACCAAAATTCAAAAAAATCGAAAAAGTAAAGTAACACATCGATTACTACTAATTCGAAGACGCTGATTTCGAATATGTACTCAGTTTTTTCTTTTGACACCCCCGTATTATCCCCCTTGATAGGGTAAAAATTCAAAAAAAATGAAAAATAACGTGTGATCTGTCGTTTGTTAGGTTTTTGAGGACGCTGAGTTCGAAAATTTGCTTATTTTTCGGATTTGACCCTTTGATGTCCCTTTAGCCACCCAATTTTGGAGAAATCTATCTTGAGAAACGAAAATATCATGTGGGATATCGATTTCAACTAATTTGAGGGCGTAGAATACGAATATCGACTTACTTTTTGATCCAACCCCCTCCCCGTGCTCCAACTAACCCCTTCCTCCAGTCATTGGTGATCAATATAAAATTGAATATTTCAAAAAATTGCAGGGAGTTGATCGAATCAAAATGTTTCTTTGCCGACCGTTTTCTTTAAATCTGAATTGGTCAAAGGGCATGGCCGGATAAGAGGTGAATTTGGTCCCAGGCGCGTTTGGGCCCCTAAACACCTCAAGTGGTGTGTATTGACTAGAAAAAATTGTTCACAAAATTTTGGACCCCCCCTCCCCTCTCCTATCGGAGTTATGGCCATTTTATTGCATTATTTTCAAAAATTTTCAATTTCAACCGAAGTGAAAGAAATTTTTTGTTCTTTGGCACAAAGTTACATTTTGTAGAGGTGTATTTTATGGTAATTTTTCCAACAATTTTGGTGCGCTCCTTCACGTTTTTTCGGCAATTTGAAGTTTTCAATCGTGAAAAACACCACATAAGCGAAGAGCAACCACCCTGGAAAAATTACTAAAGTACATATGTGAGCCTGGATACAGAAACCACCCTTAGGTGTAAAAAATTGGTTTTTGAGTAGAAGTTCTCCTTTGATTCTATGCCTTCTGAAACGCCCAAAATCAGTGTCAACTCAGAAATCAATTTTTTACACCTAAGGGTGGTTTCTATATCCAGGCTCACATATACGGTTTTTTATGCTGAATTTTTCTGTGTATTTGGTTTTGGCCATTTCTCTGAACTAAGGGCCAAAAATTATGAAAAACCATACAGAAATGTTGCCATTTTTGCAGATTTTTCAAATTTTGAGCGTTTTATGCAGAAAGAAATGACTAAATGAAAAAACCAATCCCATATTCGTGTTCAGCAGGTCAAAATACCCTGATAAACACCTTTTTTGCGATAGTTTTGCTTAAAGTTTCAAAATTCACTTTTTTCACTCATTTTTCATGGCGAAAAAAGTGAATTTCGAGGCTTCAAGTAAAACGATTCCAAAAATGGTTTTTATCGGGGTATTTGACCTACTGAACACAAATATGGGATTGGTTTTTTCATTTGGGAAAAATCGCCATTTTCAAGTTCGAATATGGAAGGAGTTAGGGATCCAAAATTTTGTGAAAAATTTTTTCCAGTCAATAACACCACTTGAGGTGTTTAGGAGCCCAAACGCGCCTGGGGCCAAATTAACCTCTTATCCGATACCCTTTGCTGAAATTCCACCATTTCGAATCAGTGAAATAAATTTCTGAAAATCAGTAATTTTCCAATGCTTTTTCACTAAAAAATCACTAATTTTTCGATCAATTCCTTATTTGCGAGAAAAAATCAATCATTTTGACCGATGAAATGCTAAAAAATCATTAATTCTCAATCAAATTTATTTTACTGATTCAAAAGGGCAAAATTTAATCAAAATTGACTGATTCAGATTTTGGGAGTTGGATCCATCGCTGGTTCCATTAGCCAATGTATATGTTCAAAGTAGCGATGAAAATTTGAAACCTTCATTCGCAAATAGCCTTCGAGTTTACGAAATCCGCCACGAAAAGATCAATTTTTCCACGAAAAAGAGAATCCCTAAGAAATAATTCAAAAGATTTGCTGTCCTCGTAAAAGGAAATTATTTTTCCTTTTTATTAATCAATAATTCACACACCACTCACACACGTTATTTTCTCACTAGTCAGTCATTTCTTCCATGTATTTTCCCCTCTTCCCCTTCCATCTTTTTCAGGTACCCGGGTACCTTTACCAAATCACATAATACGAATTTCATCAATAGGTATTAAATAAACTAGCGGTATTGCGATGGAATTACCTACTCGTACATTCGAATTTCTTATGCCAAGGTTGCAAATACCCAACCGGAGCGGAATTGTGGCTGCGAATCGCACGCCAAACGCAACAATGTTCGTGATTAAAAGCAGTAT
Organism: Pseudococcus viburni; assembly: GCA_033439095.1. Classification (NCBI taxonomy): domain Eukaryota; kingdom Metazoa; phylum Arthropoda; class Insecta; order Hemiptera; family Pseudococcidae; genus Pseudococcus; species Pseudococcus viburni. Next base: position 991,506 of record JAVBJF010000062.1, on the reverse strand, counting down.
TATTTAGAACACCGTTGATAAACTGTAATAAAAAAGAATATTATGAAATTACATAGCGCAATAATTACTACATTAAAGAATAACGTTACTTTATCACCTTTTTCCCGCCCAGCCGGCATTCTGTATCGAGGGGTACGACGAGGTCGGTACGTCGGGGCGAAACTTTGAACTCGCACGCGGTACCTTGATACACACTATATCAAATTTGGCGGGTGTTTTATTCATAATTTAACAATAAATTTCGAGTTGTTTGAATAACGTTATAATCTACGGTTACATTACTAATATTAAGCTAATTTTCGACCTTGCGAATATACGACATAATGGAAAGGAGAAAAAGAAAAGGAAAATGACACGACGTATAAATACCGGTACCACTATTCGAGTGACGCGACCAAAGTTTAGTTTTTTTTCGCTCAAAAATCGTCGATCGCTGTGCGAAAATGACATCTAAGGGACGTATTTGTTGAAGCATAGAGTTCCATTATCGTTTTATAAATCAATGGCGTTAAAAAATGATACGATAGGACGAGGCGACGAAGGGATTAGGAAAAGTTATACCCACGTTTATGGTAAATAGACGGCGGCGCGAAAAAGCAGAGCTGTGTTCGCCAGTCATTTCAGTTTTTCAGCAGAGAGGTGGGATTTTCTCGCGAAAAACATTGTCGCGACAAGCCCCAGGTATGGAAAGTTTCTATCGCGGCGTGAAAAACTTTCTAATTGAAATGCTTCTATTAATTGAAATCTCGACGTTTAAAACAAAGCTGATAAACTATATTTCAATTTCCAAAGCGGCGGCAAAAAGTTTGATTTATAGTTTTCACCTGAATGCTGCAGCCGGAGAATATACTTCGAAGCGTGAAGATAAAAGCCAAGATCGTTTTCGTATACGAAATGATACAGAAATTAGCTGTAATAAGAGTTCCAGAGATTGGAATCGTCGTATTGCGCGTAGGTGCCTGGAATACCTACCTGTTGGCGAATGGTATTCGTCGATTGGAATATTGTACATCTCATTATGGTTTTATTATTCCAGGATGTTCACTTTCTGGAAAACCTGGAAAAGTCAGGGAATCTTGAAATGTTTGCTGGAATTTTGTAAAAATCCAAAAGTAGGACATCATTTAGAAAAGTGTTTCTTTTCTTATTTTATTATGAAGTTTTCAAAAAAATTTACCCTCGCTCCGCTCCGGGCCAAATTATTGCGTCCCTTGACCGATTTTTTTATTCGCCATTTTTTATTGACCGTGATGCACAAAAAAGTTTATTTTTAAATGCATGTTTTTGTCTATTACAGACATCATAGCGGGTCACTTTTTTAGGGTGTTTGTCACTGTTTTCGACTTCCGTCATTTTAGGTTACTTTTCGCGTCTAAAAAGTCACTTTGGTTACTTTTTTCCCCTCAACGTCATTTTTTTCACACTTCCAGGCAAAAATTCAAATTTTCACGTAGAAATTGCTATTTTTCAAAATTCTTAAAAAAAAATGATTTTTGCTAGTTTGTTTGTTGTTTTGACGAAGGAATTTAATAAATGAAATTGAAAAGGGTAAGATAAACTAAAGGACCTCAGAGAGGGTTTCAGCTGCCCTTATCTTACACTTCACAGTTCTCAGGTTAATGTCCTAAACAGTTTCTCGGGCTTTAGGGTCCCGGTCCCTGGCCAGCTCAGCGCAAGCTCTCTGGCAGATCACATGGGTCGTGATAGCCCGGCAATTCACTTCACTAACGAATCAATAAAAGAGAACCCAGGCTTTCATTGCATAATTTAATACACTAAACGAGCACTACACTGATATTCTTATGGTTAGTACCTTACACTCGAACGTCTAAACTACTACAGTTCTACCTAGCAGGTTCTAGCTACTAGGTAGGATCGAACTCTCAGCGGCCGGCTCAGTGTTACCACCTGAGAGGCCTGGGCATTCCCACCGTGACAAAATTATTTACATCTTTTCGGTTGATTTAATCTTTGAAATGTTTGCAGAAAACTGGAAAAAATTTGCCCCGCGCAAAAAATTGAATTTTCGGTTGCTGGTGATTATTTTTGGTTACTTTTGGTCATTTTTTGTTCACTTTTTGCTCAATAAAAGTTACTCAAAGTTTCTTTTTTCTTCAAAAATTTTGTAATGATGCCTGCTATTAAGGCCCTGTTCAAAATCACAAAATAATTATTAGTACTTAGGTTGAAATATGTTGGGAAAATATCGAGATTGCTTTACTAAAGATTGGTAAATTGATGAAAAATCACACGAATCGTTCAAAATCAGCAAAAAAATTACAAAAATTTGCACACTTGGCGATTTTTTGAACAATTTTCAATTATTTTTAATATTTTGATATTTTTCGTGACATTTCACTTTTTTTTAAAATAAATTTTTCAAACAAAAATGTACAAATTTTCTCATCTTTATAATGATTTTTGCAAAATTTCAAACGATTTTATGCAAATTGAACTTTGTTATTTTTTTATCAATTTATTGGCATTTTACTCGAGTTTAAGTACATTTTGTTCAATTTTACAATTTTTTTGAGAATTAGTGGAATTTTTTACATGTTTATTGAATGAATTTTTCAGTCCTCGCTGCGCTCGGTTTTTATGAGATAGGAATGCCATGATGCTCTTGACCACGATGTTGAAAAAGAAGGAGGGGAATAGAAGAGAACTCGAAGTTATTGGTCAAGTTTTGGGAATATTCACTGAGAGAAAAAATGATGAATTTTCAAACTTTTTGATGGGTGGTTTTTTTCGCAAAAATTTTAGCCCTCATGAACGCGTTGCTTCCGGGCCTCAAAAACGTTTTTATATATCTCGTCAAAATAGTTGATGTTTTACCCCTCATTGATTTTTTATCTACTGAGGCAAGCCAAAAAGATTGCTGCGGAGGCTTTCTTGAAGTTTGAAAATTTTAGACACGGGTTTTTTTATATATATATTTTTTTTTTTTGGGGGGGGGGGAGTAATGAATTGTAAAGAAATAAATTTTAAGCCCAAAAAAATCTGAATTTTTACTCGAATGATTTAGTAGATGGCTAGACGCGACATCCTGACATATATAATTTGTACCATTTTTCAAAATTGTATGTAATTTTGCTTCAAAATAACGTTTTTCCATCTTATTTGAATTTTTTTCTGTTATAAATTCAAATGCTCAAGTTTTTGTACCGGGGGGGGAAGGGGGGGGGGGGGGTGGAGTCAGAAATTTTTGGAATTGAATTTGAGTTACTTTTATAGCCGGAAAATGGTACATCTAAAAATTTTGTTAGAAGTGGTGATGTTTAAAAAAAAGTTGTTAGACACCTTGCATTTTAAAGTCCCGTCTTTGCAAAAGATCTAGAAAACTTCGAAAAATTGGTTTGGAAAACCTGGAAAAGTCAGGAAAAATTATTTTTATTTGTTTATCCTTTTGTCGTTTGAATTTTATTAAAATCCATGCAATTCGTTACAATATACATGGAGTGTTTGGTGGGTGATCTATTCGTCATTTTTGGATATGTAATCGGATACTACTCAAAAAATATCTGTAGATGAAAATGTTGCCTATTTTGAAACCTGGAGGGGTAAATACTGTTTCCAAAAAAATCACGTGAAAAAATTTGTCAATCATGGGAATGGATAGTACTTTGAAAACAGAACAAATTTTCTTCGTTGAACTTTTTGCCGAACTTCAAAATTGAAGGGGCTCCAAAAAAATTTATTTGAAAAAAATTCTAAAGAAATAAACTAATCAAGGAAATGGATAGTACGTTGAAAACTGAACAAATTTTGTTCCTAAAACTTTTTGCCTAACATCAGAAATAAAGATTCTATGGGGTCATTCAAAATAGAAAAAATTTGAAAATTTTTGAAGCTCATTAATTTTGAATGATCCGTAGTCAATTCATTTTTGACGTTAGGTCAAACGTGTTTCAGAACAAAATTTGTTCAGTTTTCAACGTACTAAGCATTCCCTTGATGAGTTGATTTTAAACAAATTCAAAAAATTTTTTTGTAGCTCCTTCAATTTTGAAGTTAGGCAAAAAGTCATCGGAAGAAAATGTGCCCAGTTTTCAAAGTATTATCCATTCCCATGGTTGAAAAAATTTTTCACGTGATTTTCTTGGAAACTGAATTTACCCCTTTAATTTTCAAAATAGGCAACGTGTTCATCTAATTTTTTTAGTATAACCCCTCCCTGGATCAAAAAATGACGTATCCTGTATAATTCTAAAAACAATTCTAATATTGAAGTACCTAAATTCAATACACTACCTACATTAATCCGCCATCGATGTAGGAACTCGTGTCATTTACGTGAACTGCGTTTTAGGCTTATTGCTCTCGAAACGAAACAAAAATCCATTTGTCACCATTTTTTGCCCTTTTCCCCTCGTTCGTACCGGCGCGGCGGAATTTTCTCCTTCGGCAAAGTACTTACGTGTGTTTGTTTTCTCGCAAATGTAATCTATAAACTACATGTTTTTCCTGTTAAATGTACCTATACCGATGTCGACTCGAACCCGCCACTTGCTTTCTTCTCCTTCGTCGTGTTTGTAAAATTAACGTACCGAACGAGCGCCGCGTCTAGTGGGTAAATTCGTCGCGAGGATTGGAGAAAATATTTTGAAAAATTATTCGCTCAAGTTGGATTTTAACGTAACAACCTAACGTTTTCGGTGGATTTGAAAATTCCATTTGTTTATTACGACTTGCCTGGAATTCCGGCGTTTTTTCAGACCAAGTTATGGTGCGATTTGAAGATGATTTTTATTTTCGACGAAATCGACCAAGTTTGTAATTTTGATGTATTATGAAGTTCGAAAAAGTACTAAAAAGTTATTCTTACCTGATGCGAGTGTCGAGCAAAGTACAGAAGTTATTTACATTCGCTTTTTTTGCTCCAAGGGAAAGCAGGATTCTAGGATGACCAAGACCTAAAACAACCGGATAATTTTTTTAGAGCATTGTTTTTTTTTGCAAAAAGACAGTTTGAAATATCTGAATTTCTGATTACTCCTTTCGATCGTTATTCGATAATTTTTTGTGGAAGATAATTGTAAACCTGAATTGTGCTATTGATAAAAAAAACAATAGAGAAATCAATGAAGAAGAATTCAACTAAAGTTATTTTTCTTTTTTTTAAATGGAAAAATTATCCATTTCAATGATTTGCCAACTTATGCGGTATTTTTTGTAATTTTAGAGGCAGTGTTCATATGCCTCGGTTCAATCGAAAATTGAGTTCAAATATTTTCTTGCTGTCTTTAGTTTCGGGTCGTATGGCTTTAAAGGGATCGTAAGATTTTTTTTTGTGAAAAAAGTGGCATAAAAAATTAACGGTCCAAGTCCAAAAATCGTAGAAGGATGGAAAAAAAATTTACACCCAAGTTCATTTTCTTTTTATGTATTCACTCTTTATTTTCGTAAAATGAGCTTTCAAACTTTTTTCAATGATAGCCAAAATAGGCGTCTTAAATAAAATATCGAATGAACATTTATGAAATGAAAATTGTTGATTTTAAATTTCATACTCACCATGAAAATATGTATATAAAGGGGATACGCTTGCTGCAGCTCTAATTTTTCGGCTTTTCAAGGGTTCTCAAAGTATCAGAATCGAAAAATTCAAAATCGAATTTTCAATACCAACCGAAAAATTGATCCGGCTGAATTCTGATAACATCCTTAAATTTAATCAATACGAGTTTATTGGATGATAGGGATCGCCAGAATTATAAAATCTCGAATTTCATGTAGGATTCGACATCGAAGAATTTAGAGATTTAGAAGATGATTTCACAGTAAAGTAAATTCATTGAAATCTGTGCAAAAACTTATTTTCAAGCATCACAAAAATTCCTCTCATTGAGAACTTCTTACCAGCACCCAAAGATATCCTCAAACTAAGAGGAAAAGCCCATACATAAAAAAAAAATGAAAGAAACCGTATTAAAAAAGGAAAAAAATTAAATCGTGTTCGAGAAACAAAGCGGGGCAGGTACTTTTATAAACTATAAAAGCATCGAATTAGGTACAAATAAGAAACGATGAATTTTTTATACGTTTATTTTTCTTTTAAAACAGGGCAGACGTTTGGAATACTCCGCCGCGGAAAACTTTCATAATTGAAGTAGAAAATTTTTAAATGCGGTAAAAGCTCGTCTTGGAGAAAATTTTCAACGACGAATTTTTTTTCTCGAAAAATGAAGGGAAAAAACGTCGCGGATGTTTAGAAGGCTTAAACGTAATAAACTGTAAACGCACCTAAAGTATCCAACATTGTAATCATCTCGTTGTCGCGATGGTCCTTCCTACGCGACCCGAAGCGAAAAATTTTCTAAAAAGTTTTTCTTCTTTTCATTTTTACCTGCTCTCGAAGGAGTGCGGATTATGTTTCTAAAATTTTAACTGCTGTGCGTGGTTTTAGATACTTTTGTGTGTATTTATGGAACACCGTTCCGAATCAAATGACTAATTTAAAAGCTTTCCATTTATTTAGTTCGCAATGCTGTAAGATTTGTTTCAGTTTTTGTGTGAGAGGGTGTGGGAAAGAATAATGGAAGGGGGTCTTTTGATGGTAAAAATTTAAAGAAAATTTTTTGTGCCTGGATTGGAAGTATAATGCGGTTCCTTGAGGAGTAAAAAGGCTATTTCTTCGTTCAGTGATTTTTTTTACGAAGTTTTTCAACACCTACTTACTCATCTATCATTGGTCCTTAGTGCATTGAATTTTTTGATTTGTTTTTTCTGTTGAAAAAAATAAATAAAAAAATACTTACTCTTGAACGACTGAATTTTGTGCAATTCTTCTTTATAGATAATTTTTTTAGTGTTGTGAGCTTGTGATGATGACTAAAAAATTTGAAATGTTCATAGAGATACCAATGTTTGGACATTTTATACACTGAAATCGTAGTTTGAATTGTTTACTTGAAATTGTACTCTTTTTGTAAGAAAATATTTTACAAAGCTATTACTGTTGTATTTTTATTATTTATTAAATCCTATCAAAAAAAAAAAAATGGAAAATACAATATGATTGAAAACTAATGAATCATACGAGGTAGTAACTAGTAACTGATAGGAAACGAACACAAAAATTGAAAAAATGACAAGTATGCGCGCATGCGCACTCGAAAAATTTTTTTCACAATGCCTGTACCGAACGCCTCGTTCTTTACGACATCGCGTTTGTGGTCAGCAGAGGTCCTTCATGGTTGATACCTATTTACATCGTTGAAATAATTTTTGACTGCGAGAACTTGTAAACAAGTCAAGCAGCATCGAGTTTTCACCTTAAAAGGCTTTAAATAAGGGTGTAAAAAAATCATATTATGTATAGGGTGTCCCAAACATGACAAACTCAAGTTTTCGCTCGTTATAGTTCAAGACTGTGAAAGTCGATCATTAATACGGAATCTAGACGCAAAAAAATAATAATAGAAAATATTTAAAAAAATTAGTAAATTTTATTTTAAGAAATAATAACGGGGCACCATTCAAAAAGTTGGCAAAATTTAATATACAAAATAATAATATTTATCAAGATATTTATTAAAATTCATCATTCAATAATAAACTTTACCAAGTATTTGGTAAAATTTATTATTGAATGATAAATTTTACCAAAATCTTGATAAATATTATTATTTTTAGATTAAATTTTGCCAACTTTTTGAATGGTGCCCCGTTATTATTTTTTAAAATAAAATTTATTAATATATTTTTTTTTTGAGTGTATCTGTCTTTCACAGTACCCAATTATTATTTACCCTGAACGAAGTCGCAGGTGAGTACATGACACCTTCTATTGGCGATTTGAATACTGGACACTAGTTCGATTCTGATCCAGACTGAATGAACGTTTTTGAAACAGGTTCAATAAAATGTCAAATTGGTTATCAATAATTCTTCATTTGATATACGCGAAAAAATGTTTGTTGTGATACTCTCTCTACTTTTATTGTGTGATCCGTTTTATTTTCCTCTGATCCATTTTCTGTTATGTCTTGATTTTTTAGATGCTGAAATTTGGTTTTTTTTTGGTTCGCTGAATCAATTTTTTAAATTATTCCGGATAGTAAATTTTTCTCGTTTAGAGGCATGAAATGTCGAAATTTTTGAAAAAAATTATATTTCGACTCCGAACTTGAATTTAACGTTCCAAAAACAATATTTTCGACATCTATCGAAACATTTTCGAAGTTTGCCTTTTTTTCATCCTTCCTTAAAAGCTGACACATTGTATTATGTATGCTAGTGCAAAAACAACTCTTGAATTGAATTTTTCACCTCAAAATACTCAATTATTATTGTTATAAAATTTCACAAATCCTATTTTTTGTAAATTTTAAATGCTGATCTGCTCGAGTTCAAAATTCGAGTTATTCTTTCAAACATTGATGGAACTTGATTTATGCCAAAAGTTGAAAGTACAATTAGGTGGAAATTTACGATCAAAGTACATACTATGTTGAACTTGATACCAGGTAGTTTTCTGGTAGCTTACCTTGAAAAATGTATGGAACATAAAATAACACAAAATAACCTAAATTCAATCATTTTTAAAAAATTTTTGTTTTCATTTTAAATTCTCTCTCTTTGTCTACAATTACCTAAACCAGTTTTTAGAAAAATGTTAATGGAAAATGTGCGAATATTGATTTTGAATGAAATTACCCATGAGTGGGTGGCGGAATTTTTTCACTATTATACCTATCTGCTATGTAGGCCTGAACCCACGCCGATCTCTAGCCTAGTTGGCCACCTAGAACTAGACCTGAAATAAAATATAGGCTACAAAATAAAACTAAGAATCACCTAAGTATTTTCGAATTGAAAGCTTGCAAATTCAGGAGAACCACTTTGAATTTTTAAAAAAATTGGGGGATTTTCAAAAATTGAGGATTTCAAATTCTATTACTGCTAAGACCTCATCTGGTGGCCCCACGTCGGGCGCCATTTTCTGATTTATAAGCTGTTCTTTTTTGGTGAGATAGGCTCGGCGCTGCGCTGCTCTCTGGTCTCCATTTGAGGACCGGTTAAATCAATTTCAGATTCTTCTTCAAATTCGTCTTATTGTGGAATGCACCTAAATATCAGAAATAAAATCCAAAAATTTTAAAATATCATTTAATAATAATACGAATATTAAAATTATAAAAGTATTGTAAATAAATTATAATGAATTGAAAAATCTAATAATGAAAATATTCCATTAATGAATTAGAATGAAAATAGAATTTAAAAAATTATGAATTCAAGTTGATCGTAAAAGATGAAAATGTGATCTGTGTCATAAGAAAAAGTGGCTTAGATCCAGAACTCGGTGGTGATGTTGAAAACGTTCGCGAACGATTTATTTCGATGTTGATGGAGGGTCAATTTTTAGGGGAAGTAGAGAAATTGTCCAAAAAATTTTATTTTTTAGTATGTTAGAGGGTATATCACATAGTGTCTGTGTACCAATTTTCACCTCAATTTGGTCACTTCTGTATGAGTTATTGCAGTTTTCACGATTCTGCAGATGGAAATCAAATCATTTTTCAAAAATGGTTGCTTTTTCTCCGAAAAATGTAGAGTTTTGAAAGAAATGGGTGGGGGGGGGGGAATGAAAAACTGAATCACAGACCGAATGAATAGTGGAAAATTCCATTCTTATACCACTTTCTAACATTTCAGAAATGGAAAAATCAACTCATTTTTAAGCCACCTTTTCTTATGACAGGTCACAAAAAAAACTAAATTAGTATGTAATATTCATGTACATAAATTAATTAAGAATAAACAATTGATAATTTAATTTTACGATTTATAAAATTTTAAAATTAAATTCAAAATTTCTTAAAATGTTTGCCAATAATCATAATTAATTTTGAGAAATGAAAAATTTATATGTAAAAACAATGTAAGTGAAATAACCACCAACCCGGAAAACGAGAAAATTCTGAGAGAAAAATGAAAGAATTTTTTGGCTTCTTAGCAAAAAATAACTTATGGTACCTTACTTAAGGATGAGAACAAAATGATCAATTTTCTTCAATTTCTTCCAACACCCCAATTTCCTTTTTTTAATTCAAGTGGCTCTCGTGAGTTTGCAAGCCTTTTAATCCGAAAATATCTAGGTGATTTTTAGTTTTATTCTGTAGCCTAGATTTTATTTTAAGTCTAGTTTCAGGTGGCTAAATAGGCCAGAGTTTGGCGTGGGTTCAGGCCTACGTAGCAGATAGGCATAATAGTGAAAAAATTCCGCCACCCACTCATGAGTAATTTCATCCAAAATCAATATTCGCCCATTTTCCATTAAAATTTTTCTAAAAACTGGTTTAGGTAATTATAGACAGAGAAAGAGGAATTAAGATGAAAATAAAGCCTGAGTACAGATATCGATATCAGCTGGTGACGTCACAGGTGTAGGCGTTAATGGCAGAAACTTACATTGGTTTATATGGGAGAATGTGCGGTTTTTAATTTTTTATTCGAAGGGGAGGGTGATTTTCACGATTTTTGGATCAGATCGTTTATGAAATTCAACGAGCTTTCCGATGGTGTATTTGATTTTGAGCGATAGTTTTTTGATAAATTGAGATAAACGAAAGGAGAAATTAAAAGTGTTGACAAATTATTGAAAAATGAATAAGAAAAATTGATCATAGAATAAAAACGAATATACCATTAAAAAGACATCGTTTTCTGCGTTGAAAAATTTCCAAGGCGGTATCCCAAACGATGAGGTCAAAAATGGATGCAAGTTGTGCAGGGACGGTTTCATATTGAATTCTCGAGCTTGTATGAGGCTCATTCTATGTCAACTCGACCAGGTTTTGACCTTGGGTCTTCCGATTTCGCTCAAATTTTTTTTACGAGTTCTCCTCGATGGTCTAATGAAGGAATCACCGTCATTCCGATCCTAATCCTTCAGGGGGGCGAGGGGTGGCCCTTGTAATTTTCGTATAATTGGGATTTTTTGCGAAATTGCTCAACTTTGAAGGAGCATATCTCGAGATTGGTTAGGTCTATGATAAATCTGTTCATGCTGTTTTGTAGAGAATTGAAAGGAGATTCAAAATTGATAATCACTTTTTGAAAAGTTCAAAGTTGAGCTTTTGTGATGGAAGCTCAACTTTCATGATAAGTACAAAAGATGAAGGGCCCCATTAAAAAATCTGAAAAAATTACTATGAAGAGAACTTTTAATGTATTTTTCAACTAATACCTTTTCAAGATGGGATCTCAATACCCCTGGGGAGCACAGGGGTCCTAAATTTTGGTCAAAATTCAAAAAAATGGAAAAGTGAAGTAATATATCGATTTCTACTAATTCGAAGGCGTTGAGTTCGAATATGTGCTTAGTTTTTTCATTCGACCTCTCTGAACCCCCCTATCAGCTCCCTAATGAGGTCAAAATTCAAAAAAATGAAAAATAACGTATGACGTGTCGTTTGTTAGGTTTTTGAGGGCGCTGAGTTCGAATATATGCTTATTTTTGGGATTCGACCCTTCAGTGCCCCCCTAGCCCCCAATTTTGAAAAAACACATGCAAAAAATCGGAAATAGCATGTGTCATATCGATTTCTACTAATTCGAGAGTGCTGAGCTCGATTATCAACTTACTTTCTCGATCCGTCTCCTTCGTTCTCCACACTGACTCCAAAATTACTAAATCATTTAAAAAATCAATGTGTTTTTTCAAAATTGGGGGCTAGGGGAGAACTAAAGGGTCGAATCCCAAAAATAAGCAAATATTCCAACTCAGCGCCCTCAAAAACCCAACAAACGACACGTCATGCGTTATTTTTCATTTTTTTGAATTTTGACCTCATTAGGGAGCTGATAGGGGGGTTCAGAGGGGTCGAATGAAAAAACTAAGCACATATTCGAACTCAACGCCTTCGAATTAGTAGAAATCGATATATTACTTCACTTTTTCCACTTTTTTGAATTTTGACCAAAATTTAGGACCCCTGTGCTCCCCAGGGGTATTGAGATCCCATCTTGAAAAGTAATTATTTGAAAAATACATTAAAAGTTCTCCTCATAGTAATTTTTTCAGATTTTTTAATGGTGCCCTTCATCTTTTGTACTTATCATGAAAGTTAAGCTTTCATCACAAAAGCTCAACTTTGAACTTTTCAAAAAGTGATTATCAATTTTGAATTTCCTTTCAATTCTCTAAAAAACAGCATGAACAGATTTATCTTAGACCTAACCAATCTCGAGATATGTTCCTTCATAGGTAAGCAATTTCGCAAAAAATCCCAATTATACGAAAATTACAAGGGCCACCCCCCGCCCCCTGAAGGATTAGGATCGGATGATGGTGATTCCTTCATTAGACCATCGAGGAGAACTCGTAAAAAAAAATTGAGCGAAATCGGAAGACCCAAGGTCAAAACCTGGTCGAGTTGACATAGAATGAGCCATGAGCCAAATTCAATTCTCATACGTTTGAGAAAAATGCGAAGGAGTAAAAAGCAGTTCTCTAAAATCTCTTTTTTTTTTATCTCAACATCATTTACAGCAACTGAGGCTAGATTCGTTGGGGGATGGGTATTATGCCAGAGTAAGGATTGTTAGGCCTGTGTTGGAAATGAATATAAGAATTTTTTCGATTTTTTGGTAATTGTCCTCTTAGATTTCCATGGGATTTTTGGATGTTGTGATTGTGGACCTTTCTTTTTGATATTTTGGATTTTTCGATTCAATTTTCATGCCAACTTTTTTCCTTGATTCCCTTTAGATTCGATTTTGAATTTTTAGATCGTGATTAGCTTCATTTCATGCCTTCATTGATATAATTTTTTTCAGTCTGTTTATTCTCATTCCTTTCGCATTTGAGCCCAACGATAAAGCAATTTTTCACACACTGCCTAAACAAATCGTTAAAATTCATCGGTCGGAAAGTTAATCTCCATCAATAAGCCTATTCTGTTGAGAAACTACTGCCAACTTACATATACCATGTTCGACTTGGATATAGCGAAGAAGGCGGAAGTAGATGCGAATTTCGCAGTGCGTCGAATTTCCTATAAAGAATAAATTCCTTTCAAACTATATGCTCGAAAAGGAGAAAGATAGAGAAACGAGAAGAGAAAAGTAAGCAAGGCAGCGTACAGAGTACGTACCTACAGAAAAAAAAAATACGCCCAACATTTCAAATATATATACTGAAAACGTGAACAGGAAATGAATTTTTTCTTGTGTAGTATTTGGTACGCATAGCGTATAAACCTATCTAAATAAAATCTACGCGTCGCGATTTAAGCTTTTGTTTTTACAATCACGCAAATGTATAGGAAAAAAACTATGACTGACACCTTTACAAATGGTTGGAAAATTTACTGCCTCGTGTAGAGTGTGAGAAATCAGCATAAAACATAAACCCTTTTTTTTTGGCGCTTGGCGGAGCGATAGCATCAATCTTGGCAATGTTTACGTTTAATTTTTCCAAGAGGTAATCTTACGGTGGCGGAATACCTGCTTGAGTTGAGAACTTGGAATTTCAAATAGTCGCGAGTGTGGGCGATTGTTTTCAATATTATGGGGATATTGAGAGGTGTAAGATGTGGTTTGAAATTCCGCTGTAAGTGTCTGGAATGTGAGCAAGGAGGAGTGTTGGGGATCAGCCCGTCTCGAGGCAATGAATAAACAAGTGGTGTGATTATTCTGCCGAGGTGGATGATCTTTTATTCGCATAAAAAAAAAAGTTTGCTTACTGTAAATTTCAGCTGCACTTTTCCAAATTTTCTTTTCCTAAAGAATCGTTGTATCGCAGCAGTGACGATTTTAGGAGGAAAATTTCACAAAATCGGAATATTTCGTAGAAACTAGAAATTTTTTGAATTTTTATAACGAGTTTATTAGAAAAAAAAAACCAACAAAAAACTAGGTTATAATAATACACAGATTTACTTATTTGTAAATTCAAAAAATGTAGGGACAAATGACTGTTGAAATAGTTTGTCTCAAATCAGATTTTTAATTCTGTAGATACTTCAAAAATTGAACAAAGGGTATTTCAAGAATTTTTAATTTCAACGGAACTGAAGGAAATTTTCTGTTCTTTGGCTCAAATTGAAATGTTCAATTTTTCGAACTCACGAGCAAAAAATTCCGTCAGGGGGGAAGATCCCCCTCCCCCCTCCTATCGGTACGTCCGCGAGAGTGAGAACATCGTAAAAAATTCTCAAACTTCCAACTGATTTGGAATCTGAATTTAAAAAAAATTGCATAGTACTGTTGAAAAAATATCGATATATCGATTATGTGGGTCGATATTCATATCGATGTATCGATATCTCATTTTCTTCAATGTTTTGCAACACTGATCACAGGTTTCTTTGCCATTTACCTGTATCAGGAACAATATTTTTAAGTAAGGACCATCTTATAACTGAAGTGAAAGTTTTGAAAAGAGAAAAATCGTGGTTTCATTGGCTACCAAAATTGTAAGTTTTTTTTTGTTGAAACTTTGGTAATTCTCAACGTTGGATTTCTCATTTCTGCGAGTTGGTAGATAAGATACCCCAATCTATTTCTCCTTTTCTCGGCTCATTTAGATTGAGCCGGTCGTACTGGTGCGCAACCGGTTTAGTTGGTTGGCTCTGTTGGGGAAGTAGATAGTGACGTCACGACGTTGTCGGGAGGTTTTCGTTGCTTCGAGTAATATTCGAACTCGGTTGCGATGATTATTCTATCCAACCGAAACTCGTCGAGCGTTTGTGTTTCCATTTTTCGTGTGTTTCAATCGTGAATTGTTTGTAACCATATTTTCATTTTTCTGCATAACGTTGAAGTAGTTGTTCTCGAAAGCGTGGTAAATTTTATCTTGACGATGCTCGTTCGTGTTTTTTTATTCGTGTTTCGCGATCTCCCTTCTCAAGGATCCGGTTGTAGAATGGTACCAGTTCAGCATCGTATATTCAGAAATGTGCATCTAGTTCTGGTCAGAGTGAAGCCATCGATCAGGTTTTTTGAACTATATTATTTTAATATGTAAATTCGTTGGTCTTTTAGGGAAATTTCGATATTCATAATGGGATACGTTCAACGATATTTCGTTTTAGAATTTTTAATTCATTATTTAGGCCTTATGCCATTCGTAAAAACTAGAAATATTTATCTGTGTCAAAAATGACGTAAATTTGAACTCGTTGGCTTGGAAAAAGAAGCCTCGAGGAAATTTTTAGGATTCGTGTAAACGTTTTGAAAATCATCCAAGATTTTTTTGGTACAATGGAAATTTTCGACGTGATAATTTCGTTTGAATTTCGTTTGTTTTGAAAATTGATTTCCCTTCTTCTCCTTCGAAAAATAAGCCTCGAGATTATTTTACGATTCGTGTTAATATTCTGAAAATTATCCAGAATTTTTTCAACTGAAATTTTCGATGTGATAATTTCGTTCAAATTTCGTATGCTTTGAAATTTTCTTTCCCTTCAAAAAATAAGCCTCGAGATTGTTTTACAATTCGTGTAAACGATCCGAAAATTATCCACAATTTCGTCGATGCAATCGAAATTTTCGACTTGATAATCTCGTTCGAATTTCGTGTTTTGAAGTTTGATTTCCTTTTTTATCCTTCAAAAAATAGGCGTATGTTTTTAGGAACATAATATCATCTCTTTATTCGTATCTAGCTTAGTACCCATAGCTAGCTACATAAATTGAACAATTTTGGGCCAATTTTTGCATTTTCGGTCTTGCCAAATCAGACTCGTCAAGAAGTGAACAAGTTTGGTATCGGTTTGTCCATTGTTGGATGGCTTATCTGGGCGTTGGCTGTTCTAGTCGATAATGAATTTTATCCATTTTGTAATACATTTTTGTGTATTCGTAGATATTTTCGTCGTTGTCGATAATGCGATGCAATGCATGTTCGTAGTCGTACTTACAAATACGTGATTGATATCGCTTGAATTTATCTCGTACGCACGAATTTAAATCGTAGTATTTTTACGCTAGCACAAGAGTCGTATTGTGCACGAAAAAGGATTTTTCCTGAACGAATTTATTCTCGTTCTACGGAAAAGAGCATTAGCGAAAGAAATGATGACGTGATAGGCTGATTTCACCTCTTTTCCAGTTTACCTAGTTATAGGTTCGTTCAAGGTCTTCAAAATGAAAATGAAAAAGTGAGAAGTGAGAAGTGAAAATTTCGAAGTCATGGTGAATTGTCCCTGGTTTTTAAAAATTACTGGATAACCAAATTCATTCATTTGGTTTTAGGTTTGACTTTCCAGTTTTGAATTTATCATTTATCTTCCTTCTAATTGAACCATAATTCCGAAATACTCAACTATGATTCGTTTTTCTATCAGTCTTGCAAGTTTTTCACGATTGTGAATCGAACTGTTCTCAAATTTCATTTGTAATCGTGAAATCGTGTCTGAATTAATTTTCGTGGTTCAGGTATAATTTATCAAAGCTGTAATGGAATACTTAGATTAAGTACAATTTATCTACTTTTTTAAACTTGAGGTTTCATTCTCTGTTCAGTTTTTTTTTACGAAGTTTTCCCATTTCGAAAATGAAAAAACCATCATAGTTTTGGTTCCAGCCGTCTTGAAAGCTTCGTTAGGACATTTTTATTCAATTTTCATTGCAATTTTTTTATCAAAATGCCCAATTTTTATATCTCTATCTTGAAACTGATGATTTTTGGAACAATTTGACTTACTGGGTTGAAATGCGGAGTAGAAAAAGTTTCGGAATCATTTATTAAAATTTTTTCAAATCTCAAAGCTCAGCTTTTTGGTAAAAAGTTTGTTTTCGATTGTACAGGCATTAAACAGAGGTCACTTTTTAGTGACTTGTCCCCTTTTTTTAAGATTGGTCACTAAAAGTCACTTTTTTGCCAACAAATCACTATTGGTCACTTTTTTCGTTCGAAAGTTAATTTTTTAAAAAATTCGAAAGAAGGTATCCAAAAAGTGCTTTTCTGTTCATTTTTTCATAAAATTTTCAAAAAATTTCGCCCTCGCTTCGCTCGAGTCATTTCATTACATAGGTACCTTACAAATCTTTCTATTCATCATTTTTTGTTGATCGTATCTAATTTACAAACAATTTATAATTGAATGCGTGGCTTTGTTCATTAAATTATAAATTTTTCTGAAAAATCCCCGCGGGTAATTTATACTTTTTTTTCTTACAGAATTCATTTAAAAATCAATTTTTTGATACCTTACCGTACTTTTTAATAAGCTGTTATGAGAAAAGTATATCGTGATGTCATTGCCTACGATGTTGGAAATGAAAAATATAGATTAGAAGAGAATTTGAAATTATTGGCCACATTTTAGAAAATCTCAATGAGGGAAAAGTGTTGAATTTTAAATTTTTCGAGGTCTTTTTTCACTAAAATTTTCGCCTTTGTTTCGCTCGGGCTCACCACATTGGTAAATAAATGTATCGAAACAAAATAATTGATATTTTACTTCATAAATTTCTTATTTACTGGGGTAAGCTGAATATTCCAATGGCTTGCGTGCAATTTATAAAAATTTTAGTACCATGTTTTTTAATTTTTTGCCCGGAAAAATCAGAAGTTTCATCCGTATGATTTGGTCAACAACATGTCGTAATTTGTTCTAGAAAAAACTCGTCAAACACCATGCATTTCAAATAATTTGTCTGCATGATTTCGGGTTGTAAGCACATCAATCAAAAAAAATTACCCCCTCTCTTTCCCCCATGCCTTATATCATTACGTAAAAGTCTATAAAATACCGAAAAATTGGTCAAAATAGTTAATTCTTTGGGATCACTTTAGAAAAAAAATTGAAAAATTGGTAACTTTTTTCAACAAATTAGTCACTTTTTTCCTGATAAAAAGTCATTAAAGTCACTATTTTGTCCCAAAATTTCAGTGTAATGCCCGCGGTTGTACCCCGAAGTTTAGGAATATAATTTGTAAATTTTCAAAAAATGCTATGAAATGGTTTTCATAATTCAAGATGTGATTTTGACCTTGAAGTGGGTAGATGATACAAATTTTTGAGGAATTTCTTTTTTGAATGAAAATTACGATACCATATCGTTAGTCATGTTTTTTGAGGCGTCATGAGTTCAAATAGACCATTTAATTTTTGGATTCGACTTCTATTTCCCTTCACAAAGCCTCAAATTTTTCCCAAAAAATGTAAAACCCCGAGTAGCATGCCGTTTGTCATGTTTTTGAACAAAACTGAATCAATTTCCATTCTATTCGGTAAAATAAGATGAAAACTTCATAATAAAATAATTTTAAATCTCTTACGCGAATTAATCTGTTCCGACGCTCTATCATTTTCTCACTCCTCTTTCCTCCACTCTTTACCCCCCCCCCATCACATTTGAAATTTTTGTTTGTGAAATTATCATGTGGCATGCTGTTTTTTTTTTGTTGATCAACATGAATACGAACTTCTTTTTTTTTTCGATACGACCTTACTAATACTCTTGCTTCTAATACTAAACAGGGCTTCGTTGGATCGTACCAAAAAAAAGAATGCATGTTTGAATTTACTGGCCCAGAAAAATAAAATAATGAGTTAATGATATGCCACATTGTATTTTCATGAGCAGTTATCCAAATATGGTGGGAAGGGGGTGGTAGATGATCAAAACCAACGTTAATTAATTTTTGAATTCAGAATTATCAAAAATCTAACAAAGGACATGCCACTCGATTTTCTGATTTTTTTAGACGTTTTAATTCGAATCTTCGTGGGGGAGATTAAGGGGATTGAATTCAAGAACTAAGTTGGTATCGTATTCAAACTTACAGTCTCAAGAAACATGGCATGTATTATTTCCATCAACCTCTCATTCATCGGTAAGATCGTACCATTGCCCTGCAGAATCGAAATTTACGAAATTCATCTTACCTTTTAATTTTTTAGGCTTTTAATATAACCCCGAGGAACCACATCGAGACAAATCGGTACGAATCGATATCGATTTGTGTCGATTTTTTTTACAAAATCGACACAAATCGAGGGTCGAGCCGAGGCGGTCTTTTTACGACAAAAATCGACACGAATCAGCACGATTTGAAACGATTGAGTAAAAATCGAAGTGTCGATTTTTCTCGATTTTTCTCGATGTGCTTTGTTGGCAAATTATCGATACAAATCGAGCTAAGGCGGAATTTTTACGACAAAAATCGACATCGATTCGTGTCGATTTGTGTCGATATCGACACAATTCGAGTAAAATTGAGTAAAAATCGAGGTGTAGATTTGTCTCGATGTGGTTCCTCGGGAACGTTTTTGTATTCCTGCTTTGATTATTAGTAGGAACATCGCAGGGTAGGATGGTTTGGATATAGGTAATTCTTACGAGACCTAGCTTTCTAATTTACTTCATCTAACGAGCTGATATTACAATTGAGATAAACATGCCCACGAGCTTTTTGTGTCGTCATCACTGGAAATAACTGCACCCCTCTACCGCGAGTCTCCGGGGAGCTGAAACCAACATAACGGTGGGTTTTTTACCTACTAAATGAAATAATCTCGTCGATACGATTGATAATTTTTTCGGCTGTAGGTGAGTTGATTCTTGACGAAATATTCATGCGAAAAGATAGTCGAACTGATTCCTATTTTTTTTCGAGACATGTACGAGTTGATTCCCACTTTTTCTCAACTTTTTTTTAAACTCTGAATTTTGGCTCAAAAGTTTTTCCAAGAATTTTTTTTACAAATTTCGAACCCAATTTTTTTATCAAGTATTTTCAACGCCAAAATTTCTTTTCACCAAAAATTTTCTCAGATTTTTTCATGCTCATACTTTTTCTGAATTTTTTCTAAAAAATTGTTTTCGATCTTAAAATTTTTCTCGAATTTTTTTTCAACTCTAATTTTTTTCTACTTTAGATTTCTTTGTATTTTTTCTCGAACTCCCAACGTTTCTTTTAAATTTTTTTTCAACTCTGAAATTATTTTCTTGGAATTTATAAACAGCTTTCAGAATGTAAAGTTGATACCTAAAGATTTGGAAAAAAGTTCCAAATTGGATAAAAATATTGAATTGAAGAAAAAGAAAAAAATATTAAATTAAAAAAAATTAAAGAATGTTTCAGTTGGGAAAAATTTTGGTGTTGAAATCGCAAAATGTTTTTGGTAAAAAAATTGTAGTTGAAACAAATTTTGAGTTTTTGAGAAACATTTTTAAAGTTGAAACGAATAATTTTGAGAAAATTCGTGAAGAAATTTGGCGTTAACCCTTGAGCAAAAATTTCAAAGTTGAAAAACATTATTGATAAAAACATCTTGGAATTGAATAAAATCTTAACTTGAAAAAAAAAATTGGAAATGCTTCCTCGTGGTATCTTCTGGATAACGCTGATGGGCTGACAGAGATTCGGAATCAATTCATCATAATCCGAAAATAAAAATGGAAATCACTTCCTACATTCCTTGGAAAAAATTGGAATCAATTCGTAAATTTTTGAATTTAATGAATCAACTCGCCAACGCCTATTTTTTCACGGTGATTTCAATTCCCGATTACTTGCGATTCCCCGCTCTCCTCCCTTTTACCAAGAAGATTACCCATTCTCCTTCGATATCGTGTATTTCGAACGTAAATTCGAACTCCGCGAAACGGTTAAACCGTGACCGTGGGGAGCTGAAGGGAGAAAAAAACACAATCCACGGCGTTAAAAGCTCGCAGCAGCGCGTTAATTTATAAATTAATTAAATTTCGAATGTAAAATTAATTCGCCAGTGCCGGCATTCGGCTTAATATGCTTTTAATTGTGAAAGCGTTATATTGCTGGTCGAAATTACGGACGCATTTTTGAATAAGCCACGTATTAATTAACTGCTAAATAGTTTCGCTTTATTTTATCAAGGACCGCAGACCGCTTTCATTCGGATTCAAACAAATGTGGCTGAAAATCTTCGCCCTGTGCTTTTTCTATAATTTCCCCCTACCCTCTATCTCCTCGCTATCAATTCGTATAGCTTTGTAGTATGTTTGTAAAACGTTAACTATTGTGCCAAAAAAGGTCTATGCGGTACAACGGCGAACAGCTTCATTCTGACGTAAAATCTATGCCCTTGTTTTCGGCCGGCATTAAAATCAACTTTGAAATATTTCCATCGTATTTGGCGGCTATTAATTTACATTTAAGAAACCGATGCACCGAGATGGGCGTTGTTGATGGTACAGCTCGTCAAACCGCCGCTTAATTCGAATTTCATTACCGAATAGCGAAATATTACAACGCTCTTATACTTAGAACGAGGCTGGCATTTTCTGGGGCATTTTTTTCGCCACCCTGCCGCCTTTATATCGCCATATTACGAATAGTTAATGCATATTTTAGTCTCGATGCTTGCCTCCGCGTCGAATAACGCGGCTAATTAGCGAACGCATCCGATACCAGATAAGGGTGGTGACAAAATTCATCGATTTGACGCTATTAATGGCCAAATTATGCTGCATCGTTCGTTATCCTGCGACGATCCTGCTACATCCACCAGTCTCGGCCTATGACCTAATATGGCCGACTCAAACGGCAACTGACATTTTACCCCGGTTCGAATTTTTACCAAATAACGTCGGCTCAGGCCTCGGCGGTGAAATTACGTTACGTATAGTTAATTTGTTGCTACGTGCCACCGACGACCATATTATACTCGTAAAGCAAACGAAAAACAAACCTCGTTAAACTGCCACCGACATTCGCCCGGTTCAGCCACCGACGACCATTTCGTCAAAACCGCACGATTCCATGTTCTCTGGTCGTCGCAGCTCGTCGACGTATAAATCGAATCCATTCATTGTTTTATTACAGCTTACGAGCCGGCTTCGCTATTATATTTCATACGTTTATAATAATCGGTTGATCTGAAAGAGAAAAAGGCCTCCTACAAGTTGGCCTTATCTATATTGAAGAATAT
Source organism: Pseudococcus viburni (assembly GCA_033439095.1). NCBI lineage: Eukaryota > Metazoa > Arthropoda > Insecta > Hemiptera > Pseudococcidae > Pseudococcus > Pseudococcus viburni. The sequence goes on along the minus strand of JAVBJF010000062.1, from coordinate 969,631 downwards.
ACGATAAAAAAGGCGAGAAAAAGTTCTCGTATGGATTTTCCCCTGACGACTATGACGACCAACTTCGTACAATACTTATTCAATTTTTTTTCCTTAGGTAAATACCTACTTTCGCGTTGGGAAAATTTTCGTATTCGGGATTCTTGAAACGTGATACGAGCCTAGGCGTTGGAAAATTCGATAAAGCTTTACGAATCGTTCGAGTGTAAACGAATATCCCAGACTGATGGTATCAGATGGCTGAATTCAGCCTACATCGTTTTAAACAAAGTAATATTCGGGTATGGCGAACTGGGTAACTTTTTCGAAGGCTATTCAATCAGTGGTGAATTTTAAATAATGGTGGCGAAGGGGAAGATGATCGAAGGAGAAACATTTCTTTGTGGACAAAAATTTAAATGAACTTATGGACTAAAGAAAGGAAACAAGTGGAAATTCTGTCTGTAGGTGGAAATACCTGTAGGAGTATTTCTTCTTGATTGAAATTCTCTAGGCAGTAATTACTTTGAATTATTCAACGTTGATGTTTTCTGAGCTGAAAGTTTTGTCGCTAATTTTGACGAGAGAATTTTTTTCACGAGTCGAATGAAAAGAAAAAGGCAGAAGTTGCGTTTGGACCTTGAATTAACCCAGGAACAATTTCATCTCCTTTACTAGCTCAACGGTTACTCTCCTTCTCCCTCCCCCCACCACAATTCATCAAGGTGGGTTATTTTTTAATTTTTTTGGAAAATTTTAAGAGGAAATTGAAAAAAAAAAAAAACAAAAAACAGTAACACAACATAAAAAATTAAAGCGTTTTTTGCTTTAAAGCAAAAATCTTAGAACATGGATATGTCTTTCAACTTGACAGATTGTTATAAAAATTATACGGTTATAGTTTTTGAAAGAAAATAAATTTAACACATATTTTTAGTTTAATTTTAAATATATCTTTTTATTGAACTTTCAATACAATGAGGAAAATTTTGATTATCGGTAAATTTTTTTAGTTTTAACAAAAATTTCATGTTTCCATATTATGTTCTGAATTTTTCGAAGAATTTGCAACTAGGTTCCTCTACTTCTACAGCACCAGCACGTTTGTCAATGTTTAACATATTAACATGATGTCTTCACCTAAAAATGTTGTGTAACACCTCTATCATATTTTCCCAAGTCCAATACATATAATGTTATTCAATCTTAAACTAAACACCAGTCAGTAATTTATTACACCTCCAAAGTGTTTTTCCAGTCCAACAAAATCTCGTCTTTTCTAGACCTTTCTAATCTTTTCTTGTCTTTTCTCATATTTTCAAGTATTTTCTCTTTATTCCTAAATCTTTTCCAAACTTCTTTTCTATACCATTCTTGACTTTTCTAGACTTTCCCCATCTTTTATGTTGGACTTGAAAAAACTTGGAAATAAAAAAACATTATTGTGGATCAAAACATTATGACATTATGTTAGACTTGAAAAAACTTAAAACGGATAAATTGAAAAAATGATTTTAAAATGTTGGAAAAATAATTTTAAAAAATTGAAATTGAGTACATCGTGCATTAAGTTATAAAATGCCTCTCTTCTGTCTTTTAGTATATTTTTGTCTTCAAATTAATATCACTATGTCTTTATTGGAAATAAAATTTTCCAAGTTTTTTCATGTCATATATAATGTATTCATTAAAAATGATGTTTTTCAAATTTTTTGGTTTCCACCATAATGTCATTATGTCTTGACCTAATCTCTCCAAGTCTGACATGTTATCAGCAAATTATCATGTTCAAATATAATATTTAATTTTATTTATAAGTTTTTTCAAGCCTAACATAATGTCATTATGTCTTGATCCACTGCGATCATTACACCTAACCCGTAACCCGTCCAAGTCTAACATGATATCAGCAAATTATTATGTTCAAATATAATATTTAATTTTATTTATAAGTTTTTTCAAGTCTAACATAATGTCATAATGTCTTGATCCACCGTAACCATAAGAATTTTCAAGCGTAACCATTTTCTAGCGTAACAATTTCAAAATTTTACCCCACAGGCCTAAAGACATATCCATGTCAAAAGATCAGAGTGCAAATTGAACTGGATGAGATAAATTTGTATTTTGGCACAGTGAAGAAAATAGGTATCAAAGGATCTTCTGTGACTATGCTTGAAAATACTTCAATCCACTCACGAGGGACCTATTGTCTCTGTTCAGGCGATGTCTCACTGTTCGAAGTGTCAGACATGTGTCAAATTCTTCACTCGTAAGGGCAGAAGCACTTCTCAGGGTAGAACGACACAGAAAGTCCAAGATGGTAACTTGAAATTATCACAGTTATAGAAAAAATTAAAAATTAAAACTGAATAAAAGCACGTTAAAATAAAAGGTAAAACATAAAGAAAGCTAAAATTCACAAAAACGTGGTTAAAATTCGAGTTTTAAAACACTTAAACGCAAGTCGTGCGAGTTTAAACATTGCTGGTACACCGGTTTGTAATATGGGACGGTGTTGAATCCTGCTAGCCGAGTTCAAGGTTCCAATAATACGTATGTATGCGTGGCGAACAAAGGAACACAATTGTGCACAATGTTTTGTGCACAACTTCCACACACGATACGTTTACACAAAGAAAAATATGCGAAAATCGTGGAATTTGAGTTGAATTCACGTCGCACCCCTAGTGCAATAACAACACATCTCAAAAAAAATTTGACCTTCGTATTTTTTCCTGAAACGTGCTTATCTTTGATCAGTTTTCAATTTACATCAAAAATAAAGAAGTTCATTTTTTTGAGATGTGTTGTTATTGCACTGGTGGTGCGACGTTACAAATGTTTTTTAAACTTTGATTTACGTTACATTAATCTTAAATTTGAATAAAAAAAGGTAAAACTTACGATTTTGGTTTTTTATAGTTTTCAGTCACCTGGTAGCTGGTGGCTGAAAACTATTGGATTTTTGATTACACAAAGGTGCACTCAGGGGATCAATTCTGAGATTTACTCACGTATTTGAGCAATTACTCCACTTAACGCTTGGGCGCCAAATGTAATAAACAGAGCTCCCAGTCTACTACCGGAATACAAATAACAACACTAATTAACTGAGTATAATCACATGTATTGCTCACAATATCACAGACCGCCAATTTACTTGAATAATTCTAATTCGACTAAGTATGGGTAGCGTGTCCAATGGGTGTACAGCTACTGACTGTACGTAGCTATCTCGTTACCAGGGAGTGGAACCAATTGGAACCACCGCAAAAAAAAAAAAAACAGAACCACCACTTTTTTTTTGATTTTCAAATGAGAACCAGAACCATCTGGATCTGGAACCATTTGAAGAATTTATGGAATCAGAACCACTTGGAACCATTTGAAAAATTTTATGGAACCAGAACCAATAGTGAGAACCACCAGAGAGGAGTTGTTTTGAAATTAACCAGAACCACTAGAACCAGAGTTTTCTTCTGGTGTTTCTTCAAAATTTCAGTTTTTTCTTTTTTCAGTTTCAGTTTACATTCCTGCAAAATGCAGATATGACTGAATTTGAAAAAAAAAATTATAAATATTTTTAAAAATTAGGATAATTTTCAAAATACAAAATTAATTAAATTTTGATGACTCATTTTGAACTTTGAAGTGAAACAACAATTTTTGAAAAAAATAAATAAAATAGGAACCATTAGGAACCGGAAGAACCACCACCAATTGGAACCAAAAGAACCATGAAATGGTCTTGATTCTAGGAACCACAACCACAACCACAAGAAGTAAAAAATGAAAACAAAACCAGAACCAAATAGAACCACTTCAGGGCTATAAAATTTCACTTAAAATCCGATAAAAATAGTTCGATTACTCGACTTCAAAGTGTTGAAAAATGGCTTTTAAAAAAGGCAAAAAATCAAAAATGCTCAAAAAAATTTTTTATTTCTTTTCTTTATTTTCGCATACAATACGATGTAGAATCCAGTAAAACCACTGCCTGATCGGATTTTCCCTTTAAAATACGAAAATAATGATTTTTGAGTTTACTAAATAAAGGGAGGGGGAGGGGGAATTGTACGTCGCTGACATGTTACCGATGACCGTGAATAATTCGGTGAAATGACGCTAGTGTGTGTCAAGGTCACATAGAACTAGAAAAAATTGACGCCGGTCCTTTAAATTCAAATAAAAAAGAAAAAAACACGTTCAAAACTTGAAACACGTTTTGAGAAAAACGTGTTTTTTGAGCTATGCCCCCTTTTGGTATGCGGCGTCACATATAATCATACGGCACAAAAGTACCTGCAAACAAAATTCGCACCACACATCTTCCTTCTGTATCTCAGCTGCTGTTTTACTCTCAGCGGCCAGCTCAGTGTTACCAACTGATTAAGGGTGCCACCAGAGATGAGAAAAATGAAAATAGTGAAAAATTTACATTTTTCGCAATTTTATTTTATTAATGTTTTATCAAACATTGAACAAACATAAAAGTGCAATTTTAGGTCAAACTGAGTTTCAGCATTGAATTTTGGCATAAATTGAGACGATTTTACTTCATAACGTAGGCACTCACTGCTTTGGTTACAAGTTTAATTCGTCGCCCAACCGACATGAAAATTAAAATTCGATAAAATCTGGGAATTCAATAAAATTTTCAAGATCTGACCTAGAAAAATTCCTAATAAGGGTACTCTAGTCGATCCTACGTTTTCGAAATTGTTTTCTTTGAAATTACTTTAAAAGGCTACTAGACGGAGGAGCAAAACTCATAATGTCGTCGAAAATTTTCAAGTTTGATTTCAAAATGTCGATTTTTTGCCATCCTAAGAACATTTTTGATCTCTGACGATTTTTTTTTTCAAAAAACTCGAATGAAGGATTCGATGAAAGGTGGTCGACTTCATAAGCTGGAAAATTTTCATGTTTGGTATCAAAATCCTACTTAATTGACATCCCAAATGCGTTTCAATACATGCTGAATTGCTGATACATGCTGTATACCTACTTGTCCCAGAAGTCATGAACCTTCACCTTGATTCGACAGAAGACATTTCCTTTGTTTGAAAATTTTTTATTTTCGAACGTTAAGTACGTAATTCGGCAATGTAAAATTTTCGTATGGTACATTGCGGGTTTTAGTTATATATCTGAGAAATCGAGAAACATTGAAATTTTCAATCCAAAATCATAAAACTTTATTGAAGAACATGATGTTGGAACGTCGTCCCCTCTCTAATAACTTTTGTGACCAGTAGACACCTTGTATTGAAACGCATTTTGGATGTCAATAAATTTGGATTTTGATATCAAGCATAAAATTTACCATTTCTCATCAGATCTTTCATTAGAATTTTAGAAAAAAACAATTGTTAGAAGTCGAAATTGTTTTTAGGGTAATTTTTGACATTGTGTGCTTTGCGTTTTCCCCTCCCCCTGCAGCTTTTTCAGGGAGTTTCAGAGAACTCAATCTCAAATTTGAGTTCCGGATGTCAAAAAGTTATTTTTTAAAACCATAGACACACAAGTTTCCGACAATTTCAGTTTTATCCTACCATAAGCGCACTTTGAAATTACGTAAAGGAGGTGCTGAGAAATCTAGAGAAAATTAGGGCGGTAAAAATTCAATGGAAAAACGACGCTTAAGTGATAAGAAACAAGTAAGATTGAATTTAGCAGTGCCACAGAGCTGCCAAACCTACCAAGTCTACATTGAATGGCATGAAAACTTTGACGTTTTGGTGGCACCTCAAAACTTTTTCAATTGATTTGAAATTTTGCACACAGATTTCCTTCTACTAGCAGCCATTTTTCCGCACCCAGGCATTTCAAATTTCGAGTTTTTCGCTACGCCCTATTTGTCAATATCGGGAAAATGTTTCTTTAATTCCGGGAAATCTCAATTCGTGAAAATGCCAGGTGATTCAGGTATATCTTTTGATTCCACACTTTTTTCCTCATTGGTGTTTGAATCTTTTGAAACATTTGAATTCGTATTCGAGTTGGTCTTTTGCTCCTATCAGACGTTTTGAAAAATTCATTTGTCTTAGGAAGATTCGTTAAATTATCTAGATTACGATTCGCTGCTTCCTTTCTTTAAAATTTCATCCAATTTTTCTCGTATCGTCGTAAATGCGCAAATTCCCTTCATATAAGTTACCAATTTGAGTGTGTTTTTTTTTTTTGGTGGGAAATTTGTTGAGGGTTCAGAGTAATGAGATATCTAAAATTAATTTATCTTGATTTTTCCCTTTTGAAAATAATTACATTGTTGTTTTGATCAAAATGTTTACTTGGAGATGAATTTATAAGATTTTGTGCACTTGGAGCTCCCGTACGTGTCAGGGTCTGCGGGTAAAGTTCATTGAAACCGGGTTCACAATTTCGACGAAATAATAATAAATTGAAAACCAGAGGACAGCCTTCTTTTTTTTCAATATCCAGCTCGATAAATTTTTCGTCCCAAAGAGCTACGACCCTTTTCACAATTTTCTTGACATTTCGAGTAACCGAAAAAATCATCAACCAGGGCAACAACCCATATAGAAAAATAATACCTACTTTATCCTCCGAGGGAAATTTTCCAATACCCTTTAAAGAATACCCTAAGCTATTCTTCATTCTTATTTAACCCATATCTGGTGCGTATTGCGTAAATCATTACTCGATAATGACTCTCGACGTGGTAAAAAAAAAAGGGTAAAAAACTTTCAAGAGGTGCTTCACAAACCAATCTATAATATCCGAGTAAATTTGCATACCTCTTCCTTTATTCTTTTTTTTCGGTATCAATCCGCGTATAATACTCGAGAATGGAATAGGACTTCGATTTGTCGGCGAATATTTCCATTCTGACGATAAAAATTCTTCAGTCTGCTTGAATCGGACGATTTACCGTTACTTTTGTCCTGCATCGCCCTCCCCAACGTAATGACCTTTGAAGAACCAGCTCGACAAAAAAATAAGCCTTCAATGAAATCGTACGTAACTACGAATAATTCGAACAAAATCAAAATTACTGTACAAATAAGGTGGTAGTCAAAGCAGCACTGCACGCAAAGGGCTTCGTTTTTCCGCTTTTAAAGCGAAGTTTGGTCGAATACGACCATACATTAAACAAATTATCCCATTAATTACCGCCCAAAACGGTCAGTTAATGTTGATAAAAAAAGCATACGATATCTTTGAACGTTTTCCCTCGCCTGGCCTTTTTTTTACGACCAGTGTTTTTTTTCCTCTTTATAAAAAAGAAAAGCAAATAACGAGAAATTAAAAAACGTTTATAAAATTGATAGGTACCTTGTTGAAAAAGAAAGGGGGGAATTTTTTTTTCGGCCGAGGAAAAACTTTCGGACGATATTAAACTCTTCCATAGGTACCGTCGCATGTGTAAAAAATTTTATAACGTTTTATACTGTATAAAGTTTGAAATTTACGTCGATCGACCCTGCCAAGTATATAAAAGGTGAATGTTGTTTTATTATAGAATATCGAGGCACGATTTGCATTTTAAACCCGGCCTCGTGCTCGTCCTAGATGATAAACTTTAGCGTAGTTTTTCGGCTCGACAAATGATTTTTATCGATTCGACATCGTTAAAATTATGGTAGACGTCTTTGGAGTCGTTGCTCGTTCGACGAAGGTCGGCTCGTTAATCACGAAAACCGAACCTTTCGTAATTATCGTTTTCGTCGTCGATACACTTAGACCAGAGCATATTTTCACTGAAAAAACTACCGCAACTAAACGTCTCGTTAATATTTGAAAAAAAAACAGAGGTAGGGCGAAAAAAAGAAAGAAAAGTGACCGAGTATTTTTCACGAGCCTTTGGTCTATCGACAGGACGAATTTTAGTTCATTTATTTAAACAAACCTACCACAGGGTTCGTCGATTATCCTGTTTGCTCGTTATTTTACTTTCATCTCGAAACGATGCAGGGGGCTGGGCTGAGAGGTGACGTGACGTGAACCAAATTACCGGTGAAAAATAACTCGCGAATGAATTAGCTGTCCCGAAACGGAAACGTGTTGTATTTTTTAAACGCCCAGAGCATTTTTACTCCTATTTTTGCAAAAATTGCTGCGAAATTTGCAACCAAATGGAGTTATTGATGGTAAATCGATTTTATGAGCTTCGAGTATAATGTGAGCTGAGTTCTTGAGCTGCTGATTGTGGCCAGAACTGAAAATGCTCAAAAAATTTGTTATACGTCGAATCATCTATAAAAACCGATGATATGGCATCTGATGTGTAATTGCAAATCTACGACGAGTTTAAGCGAATAAACTCCACGATGTGTAGACGTATTCATCTCTATGATGATTTTTTGGAAGGGAATGGAGGGGGAGCAGGGATTTCATCAGACTAGATTGGTGTATCGTATGAAACAATACGATGGTATTTGTAGTCTGGAAATTACGTCGACTTCGATGTCTACGAGACTGACAGTCGAAGAGTTTAGGTGGTAGGCGAGAATGTCGCCGTGTGTCGCGATTGTTTCGGGTAGAAATTTCAATTATCCGGATATTCCGGGCTGGTATGTGCGGTATGATAGTAGCATACTCGCAGCTCGACTAGGGCTCGCGAAAAAGCTTAGTTTCGAGCTGAATTGGTAAAATAAACACGTTTCCGTTTTATCGACGCAAATTCGAGTTTTTTTTCTATGCCTGTATCGTTTTCACGTCGCTGCCTCGTGCTCCCCGTTTCCCCTTCCATGCTGGAATCGTGTTTACAAACGAAAATGTCACTACTTAGGTCACAACGCTGTCATTTTTCTTTCTTTTTTTCCTCCAGAAGGTCTGGATCGAAATGCGAATTATTGCATGATCACGAAGAACGTATTTGTTCGAGTTTTGAATGATTCTTTGACGACACCCCCACCCCCCTGCTCCCTCCTTTTCTCACCACACAGAAAAATTTTCGAAGAATTTGAAAATAAAAATTTACCTACTATAGAAATCAAAGATGAATATTTTGGACGACGTTTAAATTGGTTCAAGACTTTTCATCGAATCTGAAAAATTCTTCAGATTCGTTTAAAAAAAAAATGCAAAACGCACCTCTGGTCGATTATTTTTCCCTCATTTACTCGCGAGCTCGACATTACGTCTAAATTTACATAGACTTTTGTATAGCTAGGTACAGCTAAGCCATTTTGTTAATCTTGATTTCGTCGCGGTGTTTTTCTCTAGATTTTTTTTTTCTCTCATCGACGATAAATTGTAACATTCGAGATTTACAATTATGCCTCGCTATTTCCGATATTACTTTTTCAACTCGGAATTTACGTGGTGGGAAATTGAATTTCCTTATCTAAATATTAACGAATCCAATTTATAGGGGAGAAAAGAAGGAATTCTTAGCTAAGCTGGAAATGTACCTACAAGTTTTCTTTATTTTTTTTTTCGTCTTTACACTTCTTAAAAGAATTTTTCTCCGACCCTCTTGTTTATGAACCGGTGTAAATTTTGGAACAATGGAAAATAGTCAGAATTTCAGGACTGGAAAAAATCAATGAAAAAATCAATTAAACAATCAATTAAATGTATGAAATTTGCTGGAAAATCTGAGAAATTCTTTGCAAAAGCAGCGAATTTTGACGAATTTTTGCTACAATTCCGAAAGTATGTGTATGGAGGAGTACAAAAAGTGATTTTAAAAAAAATTCCTAATTGGTGAATTCCCGTGTACTTATGCGATTGTGCGATGCACGTCGAGTTTGCAGTGCTGCTTTGAAAGGTGCGAAAGAGAAATGCAGGCGAAATTGGTGGTATCCTGATTGACAAACCTGAAGGTATATTAATATTTTACTTACTTACTTCCTCAATATAACGAGGTATCTATAATTATTGAAACCATGATACTTTTCGACGTGCTTACCTACATACAAAATGCTTTACTTGGGTAACAGGAGATGAATTGACCAAAAAAAACACATGCGATCGTGCATTTTTTATGTCAATTCTTCTCCTTTCACCCAAGTCCAGCATTTTTTATGTAAAACCATCAAACGGCGATGTTTTGGATTATTCATTGTTGGTGTCGCGTATTTACGGCGAATCGTGTAGGCAATTTTATTAACGCGAGTTCTTTCATTACAATCAGTAATAGTACGAATTCGTCTGGTAATCGTCTACAAAAGTTATTTTTTTGTCTTGCTGCTTGAAAGGAGTTAATTTTTTGTCTTGCGATAAAATTCAAAAATTTCGAGAAAATTGATCGTGCGTGAATTTCAGAAATGGCTAAGAAATTGTGAAATTCGGTTTAGATAGATCTGGAGGTAGAGTTGCGATAGGGCGAGGCAGGAATTTGTCTTAGAAGTGATGAAAAATAAAAGTTTGTTTTACCAACCTCTTTGTTTGAAATTTGAAGACAAAAACTGTATTATAACTTTTAAGATTTTTGAAGGCACGCTGCTTTTTAATTGAAGTGAAAATATTGGTTTGACGAACTTCTAATCGTTTTATGTTTCCCAAGCACTTCCTTTGATATCCTAACCCTCCCCCCCTGCTGATTCACAATTTTGGATTATTGTCTGCAACGCACAATTTCCTTTTGTGTTGGATTTCTTATCACATTTCATTCTGCAGCAAGGTGTTTAACAAGTCCTGCATTTGGCTCAAAAGTCCTGCGCTTTCAAGTTGAAAATTTACCAATCTCTTTTTTTGCATTATCAATTGGACGAAAGAATTTTTTATTTCATTTTTTATTTCAAATTTCCATTCCTTTGTGATACTTTTGATCAAAAGTAGGATTTTTAAAAATATTTTAGTCATCACCAAAAGTGATCATCAAAAATTGGGAAAATTAAACAATACATTTTCAAATAAGAAAAATAAAATTCTTGTGAAACTTATAAAATTTTGTCGTCGATTTCAAATTTCTGTATGTTTTTATGGTCTGAAATATTTTTTCTGTATGTCATTGAATTAACTTCGACGATTTCATTTCTGACATACATAATGGAATTTTCTTAAATGGCATGTACATTCAGAGACCTTGGTACATGAACTAGAAAAAAAATTTCAATACGTAGATACACCTAATTCGCTATAATTCTCGTCGAAGGAATGAAATTTACAGGGGTTTTTTCAAATAGGTGAGCAAATACCCATTCTCCATAAATTCTGTAATAATGTACCAAAAATCTTTCGTAACTCCTGCGAAAATTAAAAATTGGAATTATTCTCATGACTCAGGTCAGGTACGTTCAGTGGAGTCAGAAAGTAGGGTACAAGGGGTGCATTGCACCTCCCCAAAATTCTGGCGAGGGTGCAAAGTGTCATTTGGACACCCCCTCCCTTCGTTGCATCAGGTAGGGATTATTAAAGCATTAAACCACAAAAAAAACCTTTTTTGGGCATTCTTATGTGGTTTTAGAAAAATGAGTATTACTTGCTGAAAATGTTTTCTTTAAATTTTTATTTAGTAGTTTATCCTTATTGGCATTTTCTTTTAATCTACTGCTGAAAGCTCAAAATTATTGTTGTAATTTGGCTAGAAACCAGTTTTCTCTTTCACTCGCAGACCATATTGTACATATAATTATCTATAAGTTGGCACAGTGGATAATTACTTACATCTACAGTGAGGGAATTCAACTGCTCAAATAACCGAATAAGAAATTGTGAACCGATAAATAACAAATGCTTATAACAAGCGAATACTTTATTCGAACTCAAATGTGCATTATTTGTCGTTTGGTTTGGTTTCATTGTCTTGATCGGTTTCGTCGTCTTGATCGGTTTCATCGTCTTGATCGGTTTCATCGTCTAGATCGGTTTCGTCGTCTTGATCGGTTTCATTTTATCTTTCTCCACTTCTACCACCAGATCACTCCTGATAAAACTGTTATCATTTCCCGCCTTTTTGACAACACTGAGACACATTCGCGCCTAGCCTTTCCGGTGCGTTGGACCGGAAACTGGTCTCGTGATATACACGAAACAAAGACATATGCACCATGTCCACCCAGTGAAAAGGGTAGTACACATTTTGGATGGTGGCATGGTCCAAATCGAGGATTTCTAAAATTGCAAAAACGAACCGTTTAAATTGTGCGCCGGCAGTCTTCGGTATCGTATATCCAATTCTATTGAAATCTGGTCGTCATATCTCGATTAGTTGATTCTGCCAAAAACCCTGAACTCCAACTTCACATTTTAATTTTAAAATTGATGAATTTCGTCATTTTTTATTTCAATTCCAAAATTTTGATTTATAAAACATGCCCATGATATAATTCCTGAGTTTAAAAATTAAAATAATCATTACTCCTGCACAATAGGTACATATAAAAATTATTAGCTACCAACTAGTTACTTCTATTCGAAAATAAATAATTTTTAATAAATTGGTTTTAAATAAAATAAAATATTAAAAAAATTTAAATAAACCAAATACCTGTTTATAAAATGCTTGGATAAAGAAATACTTCAATGAAGTACCTAAATCATATTAATTAAAATTGATTTTTATTAAATATTAAAAATAATTTGAATAAAACATTTTCTACGTATGAATTTTATATACAATTATTTTGAATGTGTAGTTACATAAGAAACGTCCCAATTCAACCCCACTTTCAAGATTGTCAGCGAGACGAAGAGGGAGACAAAAAAACATATGGGTCTAAACATAATCATATAGTTCTAAATTTCAAATTAAGGCTCTAGATGTTATGATTAGGTTCCATAGGTACCATAGTACTTGAAAAATGTATCCCCAAGTCTATCATAAAACTGCATAGTTGTAATCAACATTTTGAAAAATAATAATCGTCTTACTTTTTTCTCTTATTCTTCATGTACCTAACTTTTAGTTGGAATTTTTTGATCACGGTAATATTTTATTCTGTTCTCTAGAGTATCACTAATTTTGTGGGTAATGGTTGTTACCTATTTCTTATTAACATTTTTTTTTTTTTTTACATAATTTAAAAAAAAATCCAAAATTTTTCTTAATAACATGTTGTGAAAAAGAATTAATGGATCATTCGAAAGGGGCCTACTTATTTGATTTTGTTCACCATATCATTAATTTTTTTGGTCACGGAGAGGCGTCATAAAATTGCGAATTGTGCGAAGCCAGAGAAGTGAATAAATCGTTTGAAAACTTATTTTATCCTCTTTTGAACGAATTATTGTGAAAAATTTATAAAATTTGGTTTTTCTCCAGTGCCTTGGAATGAATTGTAAAAATATTGAAAAATTTTACCCAATTACCAAGCCCTGAGTATGCGATGGTCAATAAGTATGCAAACAAAATTGCATTAGTTCTTTTTAAGGCATATCTTCGAATACGGTGGGAAAAATAATAAGATATATTGTATCTTGGTCACTTTTTTCGGCTGTGGTCACTTTTTGTCATTACTTACTCTGAAAATTTTCCCCTTGAAAGTCACTCGTTCTCGTATTTTAAGCAAGAAATACTCGTTTTCTCAATTTTAGAGTCTTAATTACTATTTTTCATAATTTTTCCTAAAATTTATTGTTGCTACAGAGAGTTCAGTTTCTGGAAAACCTGGAAAAGTCAAGAAAAATAATTTCTGAAACATGAAAATCTATAAAAAGAATTTAATGATAAAATTATTTGTAAAAGAATGAAATAGTACATTTCACAACAAGGGAGAAAAAACTTATTTTTTCTTCGAGTTTTGAACGATATTTTTCTTTATTGTGGGAGAAAAACGCGAATTTGAGCACTCGAGCGATTCGCGAGAGGGAGTAAAATAGCGTTTCACTCCCTCTATAATTGAAATAATAATTTCATTAATTGAAAACCTCGTAAATAAAATTGATATAAATTTATAACCAACTAAACTAATTTCTAAAGGGGGAAAAATTATACATAGAAATAAACACGAAGAAAAAAATATAAATAAATGATGAAAAAAAAATTGAAAATAGAAAAAATAATATTATTTTTAAATATTAATTTTTAAAAAGCCTCAAAATTCTTCGAAAATCACTTCATCTTCTTATAGTCAGGTCTCAATTGTACAAAAAAAGGCTTCCACGCGGGATACCTGTTAAAATTGATTTTATGATTGATTCTTGTTCTAGACACTAAAACAAATAAATTTCGCTTGGATAACTATTTTTCCTCTTCCCCCCCCCCCTTCACTGAGTCCAACCACAACATTTTAAACGTGTGTACAGCTCAATCTTTGGGTCATAATGAAAAAATGTTCAAACAAAAGTTGTTCCTCAATAATTGATATACATTTTCATTCCTCATCAAAATCCATTTTGGAGCAATTCCTGCCGCCCAAATTTGGAAATGATAAGTTTTTTTCCTTCATTTTCAACGAAAAGTTTCGGAGATGCGGGAAAATTTGTAATCACCAAAAGTATTCAGAATTTAATTTCCTTTCCAATGAATTGTTTCACGACCATTTTCCTCAACTTTTCCTGACAGAGTATACGTCTCCCCCTCCCCCCTTATCTCAAAAGTTGGACCCTCCAAAAAAATTTGCTCCATTATCTGTGAGCGTGATAAATAATGTACGTTGATTAAATGGGAAAGACGGATTGGTGCTACATTTATAACGTACATTTTTCGACTTGGAAATTATTTGAAACGTAATTTATTATTTTTGGAACAAGTTTTTACATAACTTGGTTAATTCTGCTCGTTTTTGTAAGAGCTGGTCTAACTTGTCGATTTCTTCATCGAGTAAATTTTCATTTTGAATACCTACTATTTTCAAATTCCAAAATTTTGGTCATATCCTTAGGCAAGGGCATACGTTTTTTTGGTTCGTTTGAACCTCACGTAGGGGGTGTTCTCTTTTTTGGAATTTTCTACCTTTTTACAATTCGTATATTTTCCCCTATCGCGTATGTATGCAATTGCTTTGTTTTTGATGTTTTGAAAATTAGGTCCAGATTTTACTCTGATGTAATTTTCAAATAAAAATGTAAAAAATTTATAATTGAAAGAAAAATATCATCCCGGTATGCAAAAAAAAGCAGACAAATTCTGCTCCTTTCTGCTAAGAATTTCTGCTTTTTTCTGCTTTTTTCTGCTCTTGTCTGCTCTTGTCTGCTCTTATCTGCTCCTTTCTGTTCCTCTCTGTACCTTTCTGATAGTTCGATGCGCAACCGGGGGGGGGGGGTGAAAAAGAGTTGTTTAACGAGCCACAGGTAGTCAAAAAAGGTCGTTCATCGCGCAACGGGGGTCCAAAAGAGCAGACAAGTGAGAATTTCTGCTCTTTTCTGCCCATTTGTCTGCTTTTTTTGCACACCAGGATCTTTAAATATTAATTTAAATCAATCTGGATATCAATCTTATAATCTTTACTATTTACATTCACAAAATATTGGGGGAAAAAAATCATCTAGTTATTTTGAAAATTTCACTAACCATATTGATCCAAGGACTAACTTTAAAGATACCTAAACTTTTTATGAGGAGAAAGTTTTTGTTTCAAACATTTTGCATTACGGCGAAGGCAACATTTGAAATAATGTTTCGTTGAAATTTTTAATACCTACTTACCTCTTCAATGTTCAGAACACCATCGCATCGGTTCTTCTTCTTGGATTATTATTTTTAATAGGTACCTACTTCCCTCTTCAATGTTCAGAACACCATTGCATCGGTTCTTTAATCATTTTTGTGTTTCATGGGTTTGCCAAAAATTGAAAACAAAACGTACCTTTATTGGGACACTCCGCATACAAATATAAAATATTCTCAAATTCTCATCTCATTAAATAGCTAACCGTGTTACACTCCGTATTCGACGAATTATACTTATCTGTGGCACACTTCGCACTGGCTTTCGAACACGATAAGGCGAACTGAAAAGTACATAAACTCGCGGAAACTACGTACACAGACACTTACGTACAAAAAAGTATCTACTCCCGAGTATATATCTTTTGAAAATAATATATTTCTCGCGTAATCTGTTCCCGGTAGTTTTCAATTTTACCTAAGTAGATATGGTATGTGTGGTAGTACACCGGTACCAAACAATACGCCAACCGAAAGGTTTTTTCTTTCGTTGTTTTTCCCCCTTTATTTCAATTATAAAGAAAATTCATCGTTAATTGAAAGTATTCAATAAAAATGTCAGATAGAATCCGTTCTCTAATAAAGCGACGTTTTGAAATAAAATTCGCCAACCGATTTCTTTTCACAAATCCGCTTCGACTGATTTGTATTTTCATTCAACTTATTCGGCTTTGGTTATTTAATTAAAACGAAACAAAAGATATGTAAATTGAATTTTCTCCTTTGATTCGTCTGCATCCGCGTACGTAGACGTACCTCGATCGCGGTTCCAGAAAGCAGAATGTTGTCTCGTCGACGATATGTTGGCTGCGATGTGAGAATATGGAATTTTTTCACGCGTTAAAACCTATTTTTTCGATTGATTAGAAGTATTCGTATTCGTCTGGTTTTTTTCTCTCACGGTTGATATTTCGGTTATTTCAATTTCCATCCATTGCTTCGATGGAAGATCGTTCGACGATGAAATATATTTTTCCAAATGAACTCAATTATAATATGATACCGTTATAAAATATATTTAAACGATACACCTTTCGATATTCGTGTATTATACAATATACATGCTTCTGTTCAGACGAGAAATTCAATACGAAATTTCAATAACGTCGAATAAATATTCAAATTTGATCTTTGCCAGCTCGCGTAATATTTTTACTCACATATCACCGATAGCACATCATTAAACAGTTGCTCGCGTCGTCTCGTATAATGGTATTATATTACAAAAGCAACCCCTTATATATGACGTTGAAATATCAAAGGCGAGATATCTAGTTGGAAAAAAAATGCACGAGATGAAAAAAATATTCGGGTTTTTGAAGGTGCGCGCAAAAAAATAATAGAAAATGTTAAAAAAATTAGTAAATTTTGTTTTAAAAAATAAAATTTATTAATATTTTTTTTTGAGTGTGTTATTAGAAAGAGGGGTGGGGGTCACCGAATTTGAAAATTATTGTTTAATTAGAATACCTACTGAAAACTTTTTTTTTGCCACAGATCAGTAAAAAACTACTACCTGCCAAAATCAATGAGACTATCTTTGGCCGTTGTCAGCACCCAAAATGTCGATTCGCCAATTTTCTTTTGGCCTTTGAATTTTTCGGGACATTGCTATTGCTTGTTAACTTCTTCCGAGGATAATATTAAATACGTGTCAATATTTGTGATGAAGTAAGCGTTGGCTTCTTCCTGGTGCGACAGAATTTCTCCATATGCGAACATCTCGGTGTATTTCGATGTCGTGCAGACGAACCATTTAGCATTTTCAGTAAAAACGAATCGATGGGAAGTTGGTCGGTGAAGGTGATTGGCGCCAACAAAATTAAGACTCGGACCCCATGTTCGTATAGGGCCACTGGAATCCGTTTTTCGACAATGACAAAACATATCTTGATTTTGATCAAAATTTGGTAGGGTGGTTTACTTTGAGTAGGAGACTTCACAAAAAAATTTTGAGCTCCTGAGGGGCGAGGGGAGGGGAGCAGGAGGTGCTCAAAGTGCACCTTCTTTTGAAAAAAACGCTGGTTTTGCGTTTTTTAGCCAATCAAAACTGTGTGAGAAACCTTCGTAGCACTTGAAAGATGCGTTTTGAGTTTCTACATCTTCCTAAACCATCGCCGTCCTTTTCCGATCAAAACTCTGACTGCTACCAGGGGGTTAAAAAGTCGCAGATTTCAATATTTCAATAATATGAAATTTTCACTAAGCTGGAATGATTTTTTTTTTCATCGAGTGAGTGAACAAAAAAAATTTTTCAATCACTGAAAGTGAATTTTGAAAAGAAATGAAAATTTTATACACCAGTGCAGCCAACAGCAAATCATAAAATACCAAAATACGAAATTTATATTAACTTTGAATTGATTATTTTAAACATTTTTTTGCCTGAAGATATTATGTATTTTTTTTTCAATCGCTGAATGTATATTTCGAAAAAAAAAAATCGAAAATTTTGTATGTCAGTGCATTCAGATACAAATCGTGACATGCTACACTATGGAATTTACGTTGACCGATAATTAATTCTTTTTATCATTTGGAAAATTCACAAAAATTTCGTTTTCAATCATCAGATATAAAAAATTTAAAATTTTTCTTTGAAAATTTTGTACATCTGTGCAGCCAGTTGCCAATTGTGATGTTCTTTTGTCTTCAAATTCATAATATACTTCTATTGATTGGGAGAAAAATTGGTCTAATCACTTGAAGAAAAAATAATGCATTCGAGTTCTTAATATCAGAACATCACAATTAGCAACTGGCTGCACTGACATACAAAATTTTTCATTTCTGATCATTGAAAAAAAAATTATTGTGAATTTTTCAAACAGTAAAAAAAAAATAATTATTGGTCAACGTAAATTCCGTAGTGTAGCATGTCATGATTTGTAACTGACTGCACTGACATACAAAATTTTTGAAATATACTTTCAGTGATTGGAAAAAATACATAATATTTTAAGGCAAAAAAATTATCAATTCAAAGTCGATATAAATTTCGTATTTTGGAATTTTATGATTTGCTGTTGGCTGCACTGGTGTATAAAATTTTCATTTTTTTTTTCTAAATTCACTTTCAGTGATTGAAACAATTTTTTGTTCACTTACTCGATGAAAAAAAAACATCCCAGCTTAGTGAAAATTTCATATTATTGAAATATTACAATCTGCAACTTTTCAACCCCCTGGTAGCAGTCTGAGTTTGGATTGTAGAAGGATGGCGATGGTTTAGGAAGATGCAGAAACTCAAATTGCATCTTTTAAGTGCTACGAAGGCTTCTCACACAATTTTGATTGGCTAAAAAACGCAAAAAACAGCGTTTTTTTCAAAAGAAGGTGCACTTTGAGCACCTCTTGCTCCCCTCCCCTTGCCCCTCGGGGGCTCAAAGTTTTTTGCGAAGTCTCCCACTCAAAGTAACCCGTTCTACCAAATTTGGTCAAAATCCAAGATCTTTTTTTTTTTTTTTTATCCACCCTAGTGCACAACTGTCACATGGCAAGTCGACGACCGTTGAATTTTGACTTTAGAGTGAGATCTAAAAGCTCTGAACATTTTGAAATCTGTAACACGGATGACACGAAACCAGATTTGTGACCATCGCCAGCGATCATAAAATCACCCATTGAATAGGCAACTAGGCCACGTTGTTTTATCTGTCTAATGGTATCGAACGATAGGTCAGTGGTTTTCCAGGGGTTTAAATTATTTGAAACCGCTTTTTCGATGGAAAAATCTGGATCCTTTCTCTGTTTGAACCGTTTCGCGTATCTCGGAGGAGAGGGAGTGCGAGCACCGAGTAACTCGTTTTCACACCCACTTGTCAAATGCCTACTTCAATTATTTCAAATTTATCGAAATTATTCGAAAATTTTAATTGACAGCTCATACCCATTCAAGTTTTGAATTCTAAAACATAACAACTCGGTATACGGTATGTGTTCAATTAGGTATGTGCATGTCTTCAGGGTGCCCGGTAAGTGATCTGCCATACTTTATTTCTGGATATAACCAGTACCACTAAAAAAAAGTTAGATGAAAAAGTTGCATATCTTGAAAATTGAAGGGGCAAATGATTTTTTTTTAAAGTAAAATTTTTTTCAACCACGGGGATAGATAGTACTTTGAAAACAATAAATTTTCATTATAAATGACTTTTTACATAACTTGAAAATCGAAGGGGTACAAAAAATTTTGTTCTAAAAGAGTTCTAAAAAAATAAACTAATGAAGGGAATGGATGGTAATGTTGAAAAATAGACAAATTTTGTTCGACAGACGTTTTGCCTAACATGAAAAATGAAGGGGCTCCGGGTCATCCAAAATTGAGAAAATTAAAAAATTTTTGAAGCCTACTTATTTTGAATGGCCCGTATCCCCTTCATTTTTGATCATGGGCAAAAAGTCTGTAGAACAAAATTTGTCCATTTTTCAACATACGTACTATCCATTCCCTTCGTTAGTTTATTTTTTTAGAACTTTTTTTGGAAAAAAATATTGTAGTCCCTTCAATTTTCAAGTTATGTAAAAAGTCATAAAATGAAAATTTAATCAGTTTTCAAAGTACTATCCATTCCCATGGTTGAAAAAAAAATTACTTGTTTTTTTTTTAAAAAAAACATCATTCGCTCCTTCAATTTTCAAGATATTTAACTTGTTCATCTAACGTTTTTTTTCAATGGTACCTGGTTATATCTAATAATGAAGTATGGCAGACCACTCTTCGGACACCCTGGTTTCAAATCAAATTGGCTTGCAGTTCAATCTCTTCCATTTCGAGTTCGTTGTTCTCAATTTTTAGTTAATTTCCGGCATGAGTAATGCCATACGAATCCATTCGCAAAAGGCATTTTCAATGCTTGCTCGGTAATTCCTTCTCAGAAGTCTGTAACTACTGTAACTAGTTCCATCATTTTGAGAGGGTTGAACCTAACACTAGTTCCTCATCTGGATGAAAGGCACTACGTACAGATGGAAACTCTCACTGTTATACTCAAACAATACTTTCACCTTACACAGTAAGGTGTTGAAGGTTGAAACACGAGGCCGAAGCCTATTCAAGTTTAAATGTCCTAAAGGCAGCCTTGCTAACCTGTAGTCAGTGTTGCTTATGGGAGAAGAGGGAGAATCCCTACCGTCTCAATTTCAGGATCTACCTTATGCTGAAATGCCACCCTCAGAAAGCATCCGGAACTCCCAGGGAGGGTAAATTCTTCTCAGAAATTTCCTACCAGAACGGTTCATTTTTATTCGAAAACCTCATTTTTTTGACCAAAAATTAGGGGCGAAAAACGCCTGTTTTTTTAAAAATTCACAGTATTTTTTGAAATAGGTAATCAAAACTATGAAGCAGAAGCTACTCAAAAGCACGTACCTAATTCGAATTGTCGAAGTAACACATTGCAAATAATTCGGTACCAAATTAATTGAGTACCGTTTTTCCAAACTGAGCTAACTTCAAAAACCGTGCATGAGGAAAGGGCCTTAGGTGCCATTTTTTTCAGAAAGGGCCTTGAGTGCAATTTTTCTGGGGAAAAAATTACACCTAGGGCCCTTTCTGGAAAAAAATGGCACCTAAGGCCCTTTTTCTCATGCACGGTTTTTGAAGTTAGCTCAGTTTGGAAAAACGGTACTCAATTGAATGACGTCATTTTTTTCTGTGGAAATATCTCAGTATCAGGTGCCAAGGGTTCTCATCCATTTTCCCGAACAATTAAATTCTGGAATGGAAAAAATTCCGAAAAATTTATTCCCGAATGCAACTTTCCCGAATAGGCAAGAATGGAAATTAATTTTGAGCCGTGAACTTCATATTTTTATTATTATTATTTCAAGTGTTTCATTTCTCGATGAGAAATTAATTTGCAAAATGTGCCGAAAAATTACTGCTTTATTTTTTTTCAATTTAATTTCAAGAAAGTGATTGAATAATTTTAATTTTCTTTTGAAATGATGGAGCACTCTCTCATTTCGAATCAGTGAAAAATCACTGATAAACAGTCAGAATTGCAGCACAGGAAAAATCAGTGAAATTCACTGATTTTCAGTGATTTTTCACTGATGATTCAAAGAATTTCACAGATTTTGCAGTGAATTTCATAAATATCACTGAGTTTTCAGTGAATTTTCACTAATTTCCAGTGATTCTCTTTCACTGATTTGTTTTCAGTGAAAAAATTTTCACTGATTTTCTCCTGTGCTGCAATTCTGACGGTTTCTCAGTGATTTTCGGTAATTTTCACTGATTTATAATTGAGAGAGCATTCTTTGATCAATTTGATTCCAACGAATTTCTTATTCAATCGTCTGATCTAATAATTTTGGATCGTTGGAGTTCGTGAACAGAGATACACGTATCCATATCAATTGATAACTTTTTGTCTACTACCTTCGCCATTTTACTTATTTATGACTCATTATGAAGAAGTGGTGATATTTCGCAGATTAGACTTCATTAAATTTTCATTCGGGAAAATAAACTCAAGAAAAATTGCATTCGGGAAAATAGATTCAGGGATAAATTTCTCGGGATTTTTTCTAATCGAGAATTCGGTCGTTCAGGAAATAGGGGTTTTGTCGAGATCCGGAATAGCCATTGGGTCGGGAGATCCACCTTGAGAAATGTGTAAGTAATCGAGCTAGTGGAAAGAGATGGTAATTGAAACAAAATACTAATAATTATTGAAGATACTAAAAAATTTTCACTCTAGTCAGATTGAAAATGGAATGGTGGCTCAGAAAAGAGGGGAAGGAGCTAAATTCAAAATATTGAAAGTTTTCATTGGTATCAAAAATTAGGTACTTTGCCATAATCTTGAACATGAAATGATAAAACTCGAACATTTAGACTCAAATTGCACTTTGGCAATTTATTCCAAAAATAATCGCCGAAGTGTTGAATTCTTCTTCTCTTCTCCTCTCCGAGCCAACACTCGATTTTGAATCAAAATGATGCAAATCAAAATTCTAAGTTTTGTCTCTGCCTTTCCGCAGCTGCTTCTCGAAATCGTATTTGGGTTACCAAAGAATCTAATTTTCAACACCGAACATGAAAATTTTGAAGTTGTCTCCCACTCTCTTAGAAAATTACATTTCACTGGTAAAATTTTGGGTAGTTTCAGCTTTGTAGTTTTCATTATTTCAAAATATACTGTGAATGTTCGAAAAATAAGCTTTTTGCATCCTTAATTTTTGATCAAATAAATGGGTGTTCTTGAAAAAAAAAACCTTTTCTGATAGGAAATTTCGCGTAGAATATGATCACTTGACCATTTTCCAATTTTGAGGCTTTTTTTGAGAACCCCTCCCCTGGGGGTTCCGGACACTCTGTTTAGGGAAATATTATGAGTAGAAAAGACGAAAAAAATCAGGCTAGAATTTTTTCGAGATTTAATTCCAATACGACTTAGACTATAATTTTCATTGTTTGAATTTTCCGCTCGATGATGGAAAATAATAGAAAGATATGAAAAGGTATCAGCGTATTTCTTTCCTTTACACGTATTTTGCGAGTTATATAGGATGGAAAATTCCGATCTTAAAAACTCGTTGTCGATTTTAATGGTGATTTAGTATACGTTTTTTTTACTCTCGAACCGGCTAAGTAAAAATTGACCTGGCTGGGTGGATTAACGATGAAAAAGTTGATATTTTCGGTTCGTTCGACTTTGATAACGCATTGGAATTTTTCTAGCGATGTTTTTTTCGCCTATTTTTTTTACTTACCACATTTTCATGCTAAAGTATCTTTACCTTGGGTAGCTTCGGTTTAAGTGGTTATTTTTTTTCGAGTTTCTTGGTATAACCGCACTGCGTGTTAGGTAACTCTTATTTAGACCAAAAATCGAACCGAGTTGTTGAAGAAAAAAAAATTGAAAGAAATTCTTTGATGAAATTTCTTTTGAAAGGACGACTTTTGCTGCGGTGTTACGTGCTACGTCGAGTGTAGAATGTCGAGTTTTTATACGTTGAAAAAATTATTCGATCAAAGTGTATATAACAAGGTTACAATGATGTAGTGTGCTTAATAAACCGATAGAAGGCTTTGGATGGTTGAATTAAATAAATACGTCGTATCTGAGTGAAATTTTATTTCAGGGTAGAAAAAAAATACGAGTTGTTTTTCGGTACGAGATTGAGAGGGAGAAAGGCGATGCGATGGAAATCATTCGCTGAGATAATTTACCAAGGCCAAGGTAAAAATGAATTTTTAGTGGATCTATGTAGCGTTTTTGAATCATTACAGGAGATGGTCTGATGTACTATTTATCTGTCGAATTTTCGAATAATTATTCTAGAGTGATGAAGACGTTGAAAACTTTCCTGTGATTAACAACGATGCACGATGTAATTACATTCATGGTGAATTGGATGGTACCCGTTCGGTTGGAAAAGCAAGGCTATGCAATTCGATGAATTTTGGTGCAATGGGGCATGCAATACTTCAAAACTATCATTCTAGAAAATCAATGGAAAGATATGAAGCATCGATTTTTACCAGGCACAGTTAAGCTAGTGTTCTGCGTGAATCTGGATTTCATTGTTTAGTATTTTTTCCAAGGTGCTATGATAGGATTAAATTTTTTCTGTGTAATACCTTGGTATTGAATTGAAATATTCTCCACGGATAATGTAAAAATGTGTTTCAGTTCATTTTATTTTGGAAAATGTTGTATGTATTTACTTATAAAATCCTTATTCTTGTCATTGTCTGGTCAAATTAGCATTTCATTTGAAATAAAGTGGGGGAAAAAATTTTTCCCCCGAAATGCTCAGGAAGGTGTCCTAATCTACATACAAAAATACCGACAAAATCGACTCGGTGGATTGTCTTCCAGGTCCACATTTCTACTCCCAAAACCAGTTTTTTACATTTTTCTCGTTTCCTGTCACTTTTTTTGAATAATTTGTTCCATACAATATTAAAGAGCATAAAATTTCACGGCCTTCCCCCATTATACCTTCGGTTTTTTATCATCTGAAGTGAAACTTTATGTTTAGCGATGTTATTATGAAACGATGTTATTTATTTTGTGTCGTACATGATGCCAAGGGCACAGTAGTTTTTGCAAAAGACGTGAGATTTTTCCTTACTTTATTTTAAGTTCGACTCCCATACGAGCCAATTTCACCAGACTATATGAATGATGTCTTTGTTGTTCATTCTACAATTTTTTTCTCACACGGTTTAAAATTCTTCAAATTGAAACGGCCATTATCCAATGCATTTTCCTTATGATATTTGGCACTTCTGTATGTTTTGTTACATAATAACAGTTGGTAGGAATGTGGCCATTTATCTTTTTTCGTTTTGGGATGAGCTGACCAGAATTTTTATTTGTTGAAAAATTGAAAATTTACTTACTGCGTTTTCATGAACACTCCCTTTCTTATCAACGTCTGTGAAAACCTTTTACTTGGTGCAGACTAACTTTCTTCAACGATACTTACTCTTTCGCCTCTCTCACTTCTTCGCCCTCCACTTTCAATAGAACTTCTGGTGCGGAAAACACATTGGAGCTCACGGTTCTATATTTAAAAAAGTGTTTTCCGCTAAATTACTGTCATGTCAGGAGGGCTCATGGGAACTCCTTACTGACCAAGTATAGACAACTTTTGGGACTTGCACATGTTAGGATAGGTGAGATGCAAGTGGACCAGAGGAATGCCTTACCTACTGCCAGATAAACCTTTGTAATATTAATCAACACCTTGAATTACTAAAAATCAAGAACACAGAAAACCGTGATAATTGAGATCACTACAGGGTCTGTAGATGAACCGGGCACCCTCAGCGCAAAATACTCTACCTAAAATAGCGATATTTCTGATTTATGTTTTTTCCCGTTAAAAGGGTCTGGGGTATAATTTTTAAATTACCAAAAATCATAATTTTGATGAATTTAATTTTTAATGATAAATTCATCACTTATTTGTCAATAATTGTAATTAATAAAAAATTTTAATTTCAAAGAATTGATAATTTTATGTTCGAGATTACGGCATTCTGATGTTAAAAAAAAGATTCATGTAATGTTATCGTGTGGGCATTTCAACTCTGTGAAGCGTATTTCACACTTTTACCTGCATATTTTATAAGATGACTCATCCCTTACATTAAACTTCGTCACTTTTTTGATCTTGTTTTCGTTTCGTTGGGTATTACAACAATAATATCAGTGATGCAATGCAACGAAATGGGAAAAAAGAAAAGAAAAGAATGGGAATTTTTGCGCTGAGGGTGCCCGGTTCATTTATAGACCCTGTATATTGGACACCACTCAGTCCACAAAGTATACAAAGTCATATGCAGAGTTAAGATGTTACCGCGGCTAGCTCACTGGCAGAAGTGAAGCGAGAGTCGGACTGTGTCCAGTTGATTACACTCGAGCGTGCCTTCGAAGACATTCCCTGGAATAGTTATACCTGGGAAAACATCCCAGCTGGCAAAAAAAAAAGGCAGCGCTACCGTAGCATGAGGTAGCATACGCTACCTTACCAACACATTGACAAATTTCCCTGTAGATACATGATTGATAACTATGATGTGTTGGTGCACTAGTGGCAGCAGAAAGGTGGCGTATGGTAGTATTCGCTCTGACTAATTTCACAGAACACTACCAACACACTACCACCTACACTACCCTGAAAAAGTTTGCCACTTTGCGCTACCTCCTCACTACTGGTAGTGAAGAGGTAGCATGTGGTAGTATGTGCTATCAAGAAAGTTGACGTAGCGCTACTTTTACCCTACTCATACACTACTAAATAGGTGCACACTACTCTTACACTACCACTATAACGCTGGTGCTACCAAGCAGACTGATGTAGCGCTACAACTGTACTACCCTTACACTACCAAAAGTTTTCACCACTATACTCTGTGCATCCCTGTAAACACTTCTTTGCTTTAGGTATCAATTTTACTTTTAATTACTTTTTGTTTTGGGGAGAAATTTTGAAAAATACTTATGATGTTGAAAACTCCCTTCAAAATTGAGACATTTCAGAGTTGGGACTAATTTTTTTAATATAGATTTGAAAAAAATGAAGAAATCCAAGTTGAAAAAAGTGTAATAGATACCATAAAATGTTTTCAAACTGTAAAATTGTTTTAAATTCAAATTTTCTCAAAAATCTTTCAGCTTGGATTCAAAAAAAAATCAAAATCAATTTCTTGAAATTTCTTCTACTTTTAAATTTTTTTCCAATAATGTTGAAAAATTCCTTACTTTTGAAATAATTTTATTGATGAAAACATTTGATAAAAATTGGACATTGAATACAAGATTGAAAAAAAATTACAATTGAACTGATGGAAGAAATATAGATTTGAAAAAATTTGAACTCAAAAATTAGTATAAGTACTTATGCTTAAATCATTGAAATTTCATAATGGCAAAAATAATTAGGCGCAATCTTGTTTTAAAATAAATTCTAATTTTGTCTTGTTTATTTTTCTATACACATTTTACCAAAAAATTGATGGGTATACTTACTTGAAAAAATCACAATCTTTGAAAAAAAAAAAAATCAATGGAAGTCTGACTTCCCTGGCTTCCCTTTGGAAAATTGTCTCTGATTAATTTTGAAAAATTTAAAATTGGTCTGAAAAATTGGCTGGGTCCACCTTTAGCTCCACTTATAGCAGCACTAAAAAATTCCAAAATTTTCTGGAGTCTTCGAAACGTCTTGAAACCATTAGGTCGAATATAAGGTACCTACCAAATTTCAGTTTTTTAACTCACTTGGGCACATTTTGCAGATTTTTAATTTTTTTCTACATTCAAAAATACACCATTAAAGTCAAATTTTGATTTTCAACATGTCAAAATAATAGATTCATAGCACAAAGAGGTTATAAATCCCTGTAATTTGTTTGCAATTGAACTTTTTAAAGAGCTTTGTTGTCAAATTTCATCATTTTAAATATTTTTCCAATGTCAGAAGCCCCTCCAGTGAAATTTTATATTGTGAAAAATAAAGGGCATTCTTAAAACCTCAAGTCCACAACCTTCAAGTCAAAAATGGGGAGTTACCTTACCTAATTTCAGTGTTTTTCATTGATTTTATAAAATTTGTATATGTGTAGGCAATGAAGTAATTTTGAATTTCAAAAATTCGCCAAAATTTGATAAATGAACTTGAGTAGGTACTTGAAGAATAATAGGAATGATTTTTGCAAAATGGAAATTTAACTGGGTATAACATTTTAATATTAACTATATTAATTTTTTGTTAGATTTTCAAAGTGACAATAGAAAATTTTGTTATTACCTAGGTATTACCAAACTAAGCAAACTTTAAGAAAAATGAATTTACGTCACTTTATTTCTTATAAATACATAAATATTTGAATTTATTTGGGTGTGCAGCTTACATAATTTTTAAAAAGAGAATAAAACATGAAAAACTATTTTGATTTATAGATATCAAAATATTTTACTTCAAAGTTGAGCTTAAGAAAAAAAAAATAATAAAAAAATTTCCGTCACCGCCTGGGCTTGATTGGCAGACCCTGCGTGTGTAAGTATTTGTATACAAAAGCTATTGTTTTTTTTTTTTACCTGGTAAGGGTAGGTAGCATTGAGGTAGCGTTGAAGTAGTGATAAAGGTAGCGTTGGGAGTGGCAAAAAGGTAGTACAGAGGTAGTGCAGGGTAGCACAGATGGTAGCAATCAGAGCAAAAGCAGTTCGCCAGCCACCTTAATGCTACCAGTAGTGCAAAGGCAGCGTTCATTAAAAAAAGGTAGCACTTTGCCAGCTGGGATCTTACTTAATTCATACATTCACACTCGAGGAATAAAATTACAAATCATGAAATACAATATAAATAAAAATGAAAAGTGTATCGTACGGGAAGATTCTCACTCAGGGAAATACACCAAATCGAAGCCTAGACAAACCGAGAGATTAAATAAAAACTTGAATCACAGCACAACAGTATTTTATTGGATAAGGAAATATAACATGATAGGTAATAAAAGAGGACGTGTAGGCATGGTGATGAATACAATAATAAAACTAAAAATTACATCTTAAGAACATAGGAATGTCGACGGGCACATCGCGGACAGAGGACCGAACCGTCCCATCTGTGATGCTTGTGTCGACGTCCACACAAAACAGAACATGAGCCGCGCGACAAGACGCGGGAGACACAGGGGGGGAGAGACACACCGCCAGGCACTCGAAGGTGCATTTCCTTCGCCCTTCAATGCCCCAAATCGGAGTACCAAGCCCCGAAGTCGAAGCACTGAAGGGGCGAAGGGATATGACATTTTCTCCAACAGACGTCGCGTCGGTGCCCTCAAACGCCAGGGAAACCCGAGGGAATTCCTGGTGCAGAGGGTGCCGGGCCTGAGGGTGCGGCTGGCAGTTGTGTCTACTGTCCGAGATCAAAGCCTAAAAGATCTACAAAAAAAAACCAAAAACAAAGAAACCCGAGGGAATTCCTGGTGCTGAGGGTGCGGCTGGCAGTTGTGTCTACTGTCCGAGATCAAAGCCTAAAAGATCTACAAAAAAAAAACAAAAACAAAGGACGAAACAAAACAATAAACAATACATAATTAATGATAAGTTACTTCTAATTTATAGTATCTGTGTGAGTTTTTCCAGTATGTGGGCAATGAATTTACGATGTGGCTGGACAAATGGTCCCGTTTCGTGAAATATTTTTTCTGTGTACTTGTCGTAGATGGTATGCGGTATAGTTATTTGCTTAATGTCGATCGTATAACGATCTTTTAATATGTTTGTAATGGCTGTTGCCTTGTTGCGGATGTGTATGATTGGGAACCGCAAGTTTATGGGAAGGATTATGATTTCTTCAACTCCTTGGTCGACAAAGGTGTTACATAGATGAAAGTTGAAAAAATTAAAGTGTAGAAAACAAAAACATACTGATCTAAGTTAGAAAAAAAATTGAGAACGAATGTTGACTTGAAGTTTAAACTAAAAAATTTTTTAAACAAAATTTTAGAGTAGGAAAAGGAATAAGTAAGAGAAGTAAGTTTTTCAGGATGATAAATTTAAAGTTGTTATCATGATAGATGATAATCATAAATAGAACGTATCTGCACAGCATTATCCATGATTCGGTACTCAAGTGGCGCAGCTTTAGTGTATCCCACAAAATCACACTTCCTACGGTTAAGACCTAATCAGCATAGTGCTTGTTAGTGTATTGAATTACACAATGTAAACTTGTCTTTTATGTAATACATTGTGTCCATAAAAGTGTCGAGTTATTTCTTACGACCCATGTGAGATCGCCGAGAGCTTACGCTGAGCTAGCCAGGGTCCGGGTCCGGGTCCCTTAATCCGGAGAAACGGTATAGGACTTTAACCTGTGACTTGTTAGAGGTATGAGGTGAAGGCAGCTAGCAATCACTACGTGAAGACCTAGTTCATCTCATCCGTCTCACCTACTTGCATATAAAAAAATTTCAATTACCAAGAATCGAAAGAATTATTTTTGAAGGATGTTCAAACCTCTAAAATTCTTATCTGATATCGTTTTACTTGAAAAAATATTCCAAAAAAGGGAGAATTTTTTATTCAATTGAAAAATCTCAAAATTGAATTTTATTTTTTTTCTTATGATTTTCTATGTAATTTCATTTTTTTTTAAATTTTGTACATTTGTAATAATATTAATTTCATTGAACTTTCAGATTCTTAATTTTCTAATTTTTAAATTCATTTCTCCACTTATTCCATTTTATTATTTGCAGATAATGTTAAAAGTTGTGCTTTGAAAATTTTCAATTTCTTACAATTATGATTTTTACAATAATTGTTTGAACCTTCATTATTTTTTTTCACGTATACCTAAATCAAAAAAAAGTTAGCTCCGAATTTTTTTTTTAATGTTGAATTACATAACTTAGGTATGTTAATCTTCTCTCATAATTTTGACTTCAGGTTGATCTTCACTGTCTTGGAGTTCGAAGGCACGTTTTTTCCGGTATTTTGAGGCGCCACTGATTTGCGCTAACCTTTTCTCCATTTGTTCTGGGTCTGGGAAGACGAACACTTCCTTGATTTTGTTCTGGATGAAGGGGCTTGGAAGGGAAAAATCGTTCCCCCCCCCTTCACCACAGGTTTCCATCCGTATTTTGTGGGTGCTGCTGAGTTCGTTTGTTTTGAGAATTTCCATGTGTCTGATTATTCGTAGCATTTCGTAAAGCGAGGCTTCCAAATCTGTGTTTTGAGTTAACAATGCTTGTACCAGTGAATGTATGAATTCTTCGTCCGTGTAATTTCTAATTTCGTTCAAATCGAACCATACGCTCCGCGGCGGCTCCGACGGCTTAATGAACTCGACTTCTATTCGTCGCAGAACTATCCCCCGAGCTCGGATTATTTGGGCCGGCCATTTCGTATCGATATCGTTTAATGGCGCGAACCCTATGTAGGGCCAATCTCCCCTCTGACAAGGTGTACCTTCTTAGCTTTTTCTAAGGCTTTTAAATTTAAAAAATATTAATTCAAATAAAAACAATTACAATAACAGAAGAAGCTTAATTACATATTTTATGCCTAAATCGGGCAACTGGCAAATAAGGAGTTGCCTAATCCAGGCACTTTTTCTATTGAAACAAATTTTCAATTTTTATGAATGGTTGAAATATTTTTTGAAACATTTCTCCTCATAGTGCACTTCTGGAGCTACAATTAAAAAAAAAATTTACTCTTCTATCACTACTAAGGAATTAGGAATGGTCAATTACCGATCAACATTCTTTATACAGACATTTAATATAGCTAATTCCCTATTAACGATTAAAGAGTAAGCTTTTTTTAAAAAATTGTAGCTCCAAAAGTGCACTTTGAGTAGAATTTTTTTTAAAAATATTTCAACCATTTATAAAAATTGAAAATTTGTTTTAATAGGAAAAGTACCTGAATTTGGAAACCCCCTTTGTCGAATGTCCGCATTAGGTAAAAACACTGCGTAAAAGGCATAACACATAAATGAATAATAATTCAGGGCTCTGTAGCCAGTTCAGGTCTCATTGATCATTTGAGCCGGAATGGCGAGGGTTTGAAATTTTTTTAAATGTCGGGATTGGGAAAATTTCAATTGGCAAACCACTTGGATTTTAGAAAGTCGAAGGTTAATTTTGTATTACCTCGTCGGCCTAATTCGGCATTCATTTTTCTAGCCTTTTTCTCATTGATGTCCGATGTGTTAGGCCTATCGTCTTCAGCATTTGAGGTGTTGGTATATACCTAAAACCTTCACACCCACCAACACTACTGCAGATATTTCTGGTTACCAACAATAATGTATACAACAGTATCTCTCTAAGACGAAAGATTCAGCCAGGGCAGTTCATTGACACTTTTGAATGGTTGATGAGGATCGTCATCAACAGAGATATTAACTTCAACCATTCGATAGGTGTAAACCTGATTGAATATTTATTCGAGTTCGATTTTTTAATTTTAATTTTTCTTTTCTACCAGGTTTTTTTTCAAAAGAAAATAAAATACAAAATGACCGACTTCGTAATATTTTTTTTCAAAATGGCTAATCTTCGATCCAGAAAAGGAAATTTGGCGAACTCGACAGCTTCGGCGGCTTCAAATGGTTCAGGTGATACTGAGAATCCAGTATTGCAAGAGGCACACTGTCTGCTAGCGTTAGATAAACTTTAATTCACTCCGCTGTTTCAGATCCGGGTTATAGCCGACCATGAAAAATTGTCTGGTCACAAAAACTTTAAATTGTGGCGGTCAATGGTCAAATTTTATCTTCGTGCTCTAAATTTATTGCCATTTATCAAAACGGACTGCGGAATGAGTATTCAGGTATCGCCAGCAAAAAGAGTATCTTCAAGTGTCAATATCAAAATCTATTTGCTACGGTATTACCAATGCCGCGCCAACACTCTAACCGCCTATGAAACATTTCAAACGTTGGTCGAACTTTTCTCGGGTAACTGTACTCAAGATTACATATCGTTACATGATCGTAAATATCGACTAAAATTCAGATCTGGTTTCGATGAAGAACGCTATATCGGCGACTTTGAAAAGTTATTGAAAGATTACCAAGATATTGGTACCAAATTTAATGATGAGTATATTAAAACATTATTTTTACACAAAATTGAAAGGATTAATGATCCAAAATCTCCTTTTTTCGGCTTTAATAATAATATAGTATCTATACCTAATATTACGTTTGAAACTACCTATTAAGAAAACATTTTTGGAAATCGCTGTAAGTGTACGTATAAATAGAAATAATTTTCGTACTGCCATCGACCATTGCATTATGGTGTGAGAGAGAGTACAAACACTAGGGTGAGCCGAAAACCCAAAAATTTTGATTTTTAAAAAGTCACCCCCCCCCCCCACAAAAGTTGTTGGCTGAATAGACTAGAAAAATAAAATAGAAAATTTCAAAATCGATTCATATCTTCCGATCACGCATGAACCTTCAATTCTTCAAAAATTGTCAAAAATTCAACATTTTTTGAGAATTTTTAAAAAATTAAAAAAATCAAAATTCATCAAAATCAATTTTAGAGCTTATTTAGGGTCTATTTAAAGCAAAAAGCACAACTTTTTTGAAAAAATCCATGTTTTATAGTTTTTTTTAAACTTTCTCGTGTTTCTTCACCTCTGAAAAAAATTGAAAAAAGTTATAAAACGTTGATTTTTTCAAAAAAAAAGTGCTGTTTGGTCTAGATAGTCACTACAAAAGCTCTCAAATTAATTTTAGTCAATTTTAAATTTTTTTAAAATTTTTAAAATTTTGATTTTTTGGCAACTTTTGAAGAATTGAAGGCTCTTGAGCGATCGGAAGGTATGAATCGATTTTGAAATTTTTTTTCTATTTTTCTAGTCTATCCAGCCAACACCTTTTGTGAGGGTAACTTTTCAAAAATCAAAATTTTTGGTTTTTTAGCTCACCATTGTTCAATGGGTAGAGTAAACTTCTCATGATCTCACACTGCACTTTTCGCGACGACATAAATCACTTCATTACAACTCATGCAAACATTAATTGAATCGAACAATACCAATATAAAACGAAAGAAAGGAATAAGACGAACAATACACTTTTTACTCCATATTTCGGCCGAGATAGAACATTTTTTAATAATTCTACTGACTGGGATTAAATGTACAACTCAACACTAGCCTAACTCTAAACGAACTACACAGAGCCTTAGGCACGTACATACGAAATTTACTTTCGTCCATCACCTGCGTCGCCCAGTGTTATCACCTACACAGACAGGCCATTCCCTCCGTGACAGGTGGTCAAAAGTGATATGTTTGGTTTAAGAATGAAATCGCTCTTCTGGTATCACCTCCACTAATATTTTCTTGGTCTTGGCCTCAGAGTGTGCGTTTCGTCCTAATTCATCACCGCCATCACCACCATTCGGGACGATGTAAAGGAAATAATAATTATGGTTCGCATTCACATTTCATAGTTTTCAGTGTTACCTATGGCATGGCACCCAGTGCTTTTGAAATGCTGTTTGAAGTTCAATGGATGATTTTTATAGTATTTTTCACGCTTATCACAAAGAAAGTAGTAAGAAAATTCCATCGCCCTAGGATTTTTCACAATTTGAATTTTTGTTGGACATTTTTTTAAATACTTTTTGATAACTTCTGACACTTGAAGTCAATTTCTAAGCAAAAGAAGGGAATTATAGAGCGTAAAATTTCCTTTCTGTCGAGTCCAATTAGTTTTTTCTTGAAAAGCTTAGCTTTCGAGATATTTTAGTTGAAAGTTCAAGGATAACTTTTATTTTTTTTAAAATTAGAAATATCTCAAAAACTAAGCCTTTTAGGAGAAAACTAATTGGACTCTACAGGAAGGAAATTTTACGCTCTTGTTTTATTTATCTTTTTTTTTTAGGCTTGATTTTTCCAGAAAATTGATTTTTTTGTAATGAACCACATTTTCAACATTTCTTATTTGTATAACGATGGAATATTAGAATTTGGAATATGTATGGCCAGCAAATAATGAACAATATTCGGCCATTCGAATAAAGTAGGTACAGGTACCTTCGATGTCCATTTTATTACCATTACTATATCCTTCTTACGCATCTTTATTATCATTCACATAGGTAATCGGTCATTTTTTTTCTTGATATCATCCAACATGAGATTATCCAAGTTGCCTTTCCCCACCTTATCCATGGCTTCACGATGTACCAACCTTAAGCCTTGTAAACAATTTATTTTTATTTTTCTATCATCGAGGGGTTCTTGATTAATCCCGAATTTGTTGACTAGGTCTTCAAACGCGATGATATATTCATTAATATCTTCATTTCGGTTAATTTTGAAGTTTGAAAATTGTCTATCAATAGCTAACGTAAGATCTACCCCCATCCCTATCGAAGTTATAGCCATTTTATTGCATCATTTTCAAG
Source organism: Pseudococcus viburni (assembly GCA_033439095.1). Taxonomy (NCBI): domain Eukaryota; kingdom Metazoa; phylum Arthropoda; class Insecta; order Hemiptera; family Pseudococcidae; genus Pseudococcus; species Pseudococcus viburni. Next base: position 934,712 of record JAVBJF010000062.1, on the reverse strand, counting down.
AATTTTTAATTTCAACGAAAGTAAAGTAAATTTTTTATTCTTTGGCACAATGTTACATCTCGTAGAGGTGTATTTATGATAATTTTTTCAACAATTTTGGTACGATCCTTCATTTTTTTTCGGTTATTTGAAGTTTTCAATCGTAGAAAACACCACATAAGCGAAGAGCGACCGCCCTGGAAAAATTACCAAAATATAAGTTTTTTTATGCAGAATTTTGTTGTGTATTTGGTTTAGGCTATTTCATTGAACTAAGGGTTGAAAATTTCGAAAAACCGTGCAGAAATGTTGTTATTTTAGCAGATTTTTCAAATTTTGAGCGTTTTATGCAGAAAGAAATGACTAAAAGAAAAAACCAATCCCATATTCGTGTTCAGTAGGTCAAAATACCCCGATAAACACCATTTTCGCCATATTTTTGCTCAAAGTTTCAAAATTCACTTTTTTCACTAATTTTTTTATGACGAAAAACTCGAATTTCGAGGCTTCAAGTAAAACGATCGTGGATAGGGTGTTCAGCGAGGTATTTTGACCTGCTCAACACGAATGTGGCATTGGTTTTTTCATTTGATGATTTTTTTTCGGAAAATTCACCATTTTTAAGTTTGAATTCGGTCTCTGTGAAAAAATTTCAAAAAATTTCTGTTCGAGCACTGATCGTGCAATATTGTAACTCTTTGGTACGATTTAATGTTACAGAAGTGGAGGATACAGGGAGAAAAAAATTTTACCATCACTCTTTTCAGCAGCTCTAAGAGGAATACTCTAGTACTGTCTTAAGCATACATATCTGCGACATGTGACTCAAAAGATTGAAATCGGAAAAATGACGATTTCTGACTAATTTTAGGTCGTAGAATATGAATAAGTATGGCATTACCTATTACTGTCTATTGTAATTTTCTTGCCCGCGAGATTTTATCCAAATTTGAAAATGGCGAATTTTCCTGAATAAAATCACCAAATGAAAAAACCAATCCCATATTCGTGTTCAGCAGGACAAAATATCCCGATAAACACCTTTTTCGAGATCGTTTTACTTGAAGCCTCGAAATTCGTTTTTTTCATCATGAAAAATTAGTGAAAAAAGTGAATTTTGAAACTTCAAGCAAAATTATCGCGAAAAGGGTGTTTATCGGGGTATTTTGACCTGCTGAACACGAATTTGAGATTGGTTTTTTCATCTAGTCATTTCTTTCTGCATAAAACGCTTAAAATTTAAAAAATCTGCTAAAATGACATTTCTGTACGGTTTTTTGCAATTTTCGACCCTCAGTTCAAAGAAATGGCCAAACCCAAATACACAATAAAATTCTACATAAAAAAACGTATATTTTAGTAATTTTTCCAGGGTGGTTGCTCTTCACTTATGCGGTGTTTTTTACGATTGAAAACTTTAAATGGCCGAAAAAAACGTGAAGGAGCGTACCTAAATGTTGAAAAAATTATCATAAATACACCTCTACGAGATGTAACATTGCGCCAAAGAACAAAGAATTTCTTTCATTTCCGTTTGAAATTAAAAATTCTTGAAAATAATGCAATAAAATGGTCATAAATTCGATAGGGAGGGGGTAGTGGTCCAAAATTTTGTGAAAATATTTTTCCAGTCAATATTCTCCACTTGAAGTGTTTAGGAGCCCAAAAGCGCCTGAGGGGTCATACCCTTTTGATACCTGCCATTCTCTTCCAATACGTAGCGAAGGTCTAGTGCCCTCAGCTCAGTAGCAAGTACATTTTTCCAGACTTGGTATGAGGTTTCATTGGCCAGGATGGTAGGTGGATTATTTGTTCGCAGATATTCTTAATCTCTCTGCTTTTTGTCGCGTCGTAATTCTTGACCACGGATCTATGTTACCGTAAAAGAAAGGTAATACTCCGACAAAAAGAATAGATATAACAATCAAGTACACAAAACGAATGTTTATTCATCTTATACACACGTCGACTATCCAGCCACTCCAATTGGCAAAAGAACTTTGTTAATTTTTTCGTGTTCATCAACTGAATTTCGAAAATCTCCGTTGAAGGGATAAAACGATCAGCTTTAGAGCTGCCAGGAAGAAGTAATACGCCGCAGTTTCCATCTTCGTCTATTCGAGTGTTTAAGAAGAGTTAATCGAGTTTGGATACGGAAAAGCGAGCAATTTTTTTCTGTGTAATTGATTCTGATTGGTGATCCTAACCTACTTCTTACATTTTTTGATTCAACTTTCGACTCGTAAAGTCGATTTTCTGAGCAAAGAAAGGGTTAAATGAAGAAAATGAATAGAACGTAAATTATGGAGCGTGAAATTTCCTTTCTATAGAGTCCAATTAGTTTTTTCCTCGGATGCTTGCTTAGTTTTTGAGATATTTTCAATTTAAAAAATGTTGAACTTTCAATTGAAATATCTCAAAAGCTAAGCCTCTTAAGAAAATACTTATTGGACTCTACAGAAAGGAAATTTTACGCTCTACAATTTATGTTCCGTTCATTTTTTTCGTTGAACCTTTCTTTTGCTCTGAAAATGGACTTCAAGTGTCAAAAGTCATCAAAAAATGTAAAAAAATTATCAACAAAAAATTCGAATTGTGAAAAATCTTTGGGTGATGGAATTTTTTCATTTTTTTCTCCTGATCAGTGTGAAAAATATTATAAAAATCGCCTATTTAACTTCAAACGCAGTATTTTCTCTGTCGGTCTGTCATTTTTCATTTAGAGATTGTATTCAGGATACATGTTGCTCGAAAAATTCGATTCAGCATAAGTCTGTTGTAAAATTTATATTTTTAGAACTGATTTCGGTATAGAATCATTTTATATTCAATATTTACTGAAAGTCTGGCCAAGTAGTCTTCCAACGTATCATTAAGATTCTGAATCATTTAAGACTATACATTTTTTTAATTTTCTTGGACTGCATTCATGAGAACAACCTCGTCACAACTTAATCACTCCAAAAAGTGAATTCAAATCCCTTTATAATGGAATAATTCATTCTATCTCTAAACGTTTCAACCTTCCCCCGCCTCCCCGCCCAGCACCATTAAACGCCTGTATACGTAAACTCCCCGGTACCATACAACAGATAAAAATCACAAAAAGTTAACGATTCAATTTTAGTTATATACGTGTACAGCTGCGAAAAATTAACCCAGCGACGTTTTGTATCACGCATGCAACGTAGTGAAAAATACTACGTAAAGCCAAACCCTTATGTACTAAAATAGAGATCTTATCTTGGGTGATATGTTTTTCCACTGTGTTTGCTCAAAAGTCGAAAATTTTAGGTCATTGTTTTTTTATGTCGGCTGATCTTACGATACGTAGCCTATATACGAGTATACGACCGACCCCATCGAAGGTGTTTCGGAATTTTGTCGCGTCGAAAAATATTTCTCCCTGATAGTGCCACTCAGATAGATACTTTCTTTTGTTAAATCGTATCGGATAAAGAGACGAATAATTTTCTAAGGCCGAGTATGCCCCGAGAGCAAATTCAACCTACAACCATTACTTCTTCGCAGTTTGAAGGATACTTTTTTTCATCGTATTATCTCGCCGATAAAAAAAATATAACCTACTTTGGTTCTTGTTCGCCAAGCTGAATTTAACTCCATTTATGTCTGCAATTCTTGGTTAGCAAAGAATAGAAAGCAGGGGGGTGGAAAATTCTGTATAATAACGTAGGTATCTGTGTACAGATAATACCTAGCTGTACATAAACGTGATTACATTCAGACGAAAAAGCACATATAAATACATAAACGTAGCCTCGACTCTCGGTTGTTGATTTAAAGATCAAAAGAATAAAAGATACGTGAAAATTACATGTCAGAATCAGATTTTTGCGGAAAAGCATACTCGCTCGGAAGAGTTGGCGAAAATACCTAGTAAAAGATATTAACGTATACGAAATGTTTCTCTAGCGAGCGTATTTTCGCCACCGTCGCTGATGGTGAACTTTAGGTCGCGAGTAGCACGTTTTACCAGACACAGACTGACGTACCTACCGATCTTTATTTTTTATTCGGCGGATAAGGGCGTACGATGTTGTACGGGTTGCCAGAAAGACAGCTACAGGGGAAACGAGTGATTTGAAATTCTGTTTTTGTAAAGTTCTCTGTACGAATGAGTCATTTGGTCGAATCTGGATACCGAGTACATTATGAAATATGAATGATGCATTGCGAATTATAAATGCTCGAGATTAAAAATCAGCTTGGATTATTTCTGCTGGGGTTTACTTCATTAGTTTATTTGTTTGGTGATTTTTACCCCGAAATGGATTAATTAAAGGAAACGCCAAATGTGCTGTGTTTTGTAGGAGCTGCTGGTTGCATAGCTTGAGAATGAATGAGGATGCGGTATCTGATTTAAATTTAGAGAATTTTTTACGATTATAAGACACACTTTTATAAAAGTTTCTTTGATATTATGATGTATTTCTAAACAATTTTCAGAAATTGAGTGTACATTAGGGTAGATCGAAAAAAAAAATCTTGGATTTTGACCAAATTTAGTGAGGGTGGTTTACTTTGAGTGGGAGACTTCACAAATAAATTTTGAGCCCCCGAGGGGCAAGGGGAGGGGAGCAGGAGGTGCTCAAAGTGTACCTCCTTTTGAAAAAAAACACTGTTTTTTTCGTTTTTTAGCCAATCAAAATTATGCGAGAAGCCTTCGTAAGACTTTCAAAACTCTGACTGCTACCAGGGAGTAGAAAAGTTGCAGATTGCAATATTTCAATGATATGAAATTATCGCTAAGTTGGAATGATATGATTTTTATTCTTCGAGTAAGTGAACAAAAAGTTTTTTTCAATCTCTGAAAGTGAATTTTGAAAAAAAAAAAATGAAAAATTTGTGCACCAGTGCAGCCAACAGCAAATCATACAATTCCAAAATACGGAATTTATATAGACTTTGAATTGATTATTTTTTCGCCTTAAAATATTATGTATTTTTTTTTTCAATCACTGACAGTATATTTCGAAAATTTTTTCGAAAATATTGTATGTGAGTGCAGCCAGTTACAAATCGTAACATGCTACACTATGGAATTTACGTTGGCTTCGAATTGATTTTTTTATCGTTTGAACATTAATTTTGTTTTCAATCATCAGAAATAAAAAATTTGAAATTTTTCTTTGAAAATTTTGTACGTCAGTGCAGCCAGCTGCTAATTGTGATATTCTGATATTATGAACTCGTATCCATTATTTTTTCGTCAAGTGATTGGACCAATTTTTTCTATCGGAACATCACAATTAGCAACTGGCTGCACAGACGTACAAAATTTTAAAGAAAAGTTTTCAATTTTTAATTTCTGATGATTGAAAACAAAATTATTGTGTATTTTTCAAACGATAAAAAAATTAATTCGAGGTCAACGTAAACTCCATAGTGTAGCATGTTACGATTTGTAACTGGCTGCACTGACATACAAAATTTTCGAAATATACTTTCAGTGATTGAAAAAAAAATACATAATATTTTCAGGCGAAAAAATAATCAATTTCAAAGTCGATATACCTAAATTCCGTATTTTGGAATTTTATGATTTGCTGTTGGCTGCACTGGTGTACAAAATTTTCATTTTTTTTCAAAATTCCTTTCCATTGAAAAAAATTTTTGTTCACTTACTCGATGAAAAAAAATTCATTCCACACTGAGAAAAATGGAGAATGAAAAATGAATAGAAAGTGTCGCAAAAAATTATAAATTTTATTCAAAAAAAATAAATTTTATCCAAAAAAAAATAAATTTTATCCAAAAATAATAAATTTTATCAAAAAAAAAAAAAGTTTATCCAAAAAAAATAATAACGGGGCACCATTCACAAAATTAGCAATTTTTATCAAAAAAAATAATAAAATTTATCACGAAATTTGGTTAAGTTTATTGCATAGAAAATAAAGTTTGTCAATTTTGCGATAAATATTATTATTTTGCAATAAATATTATTATTTTTTGAATAAATTTTACTAGTTTTGTGAATGGTGCCTTTTTATTATTACGTTTAATAAAATTTATTTTTTATTTTTTTGAGTGCAGCTTAATGATAATTTCATATTATTGAAATATTGCAATCTGCAACTTTTCAACCCCCTGGTAGCAGTCAGAGTTTTGATCAGAGAAGGATGGCGATGGTTTAGGGAGATGTAGAAACTCAAATCGCATTTTTTAAGTCTACGAAGGCTTCTCACACAATTTTGATTGGCTAAAAAACGCAAAAAACAGCGTTTTTTTCAAAAGGAGGTGTATTTTGAGCACCTCCCGCTCCCCTCCCCTTGCCCCCCGGGGGCTCAACATTTTTTTGTCTCTAATTAAACCACTCCACCAAATTTGGTCAAAATCCAAGATTTTTTTTTTCGATCCACCCTAGTGTACATAGTTTGTGACAGTTTCAGCAGTAAAGTATTATTCATTGTGGATTATTAATCATCAGCTTGGCTGCAGAGTTGTCATGTAGAATGTAAAATGTAGAATAAAATGTAGAATAAGATGTAGAATAAGTAAAGTAGAATAAGTTTTGGAAAAAATGTAGAATGTAGAATAAGTAGAATAAGTAGAATATGTAAAATAAGCCGGAAAAAACGTCAATTTCATTGAATTATGTTCAAATTTCTCGACTGTAATATTTAATTCATGAGTTTTTTACCGATCAGAGACCAATTAATACGTTTTCAATTCTTTTTTGAAAAATTGTATTTAATTTCAGGACAGAAAAAATTACGTGGAACATAAAAACACTCTGTTTTTTTCAACCAAAAATACGCGGGGTAGAAATATTTGTGATTTTTTTATTATCATTTTGGGATTTTCGGGCTTTATGGACGATTTTTCAGCCATCTTTGTCTTATTAGCCAATCAGAAGAGCCGTACAGCTTATTTTACATTTTACACTTATTCTACGTAAAAATTTAACTTATTCTACATTTTTACGTAAAATGTAGAATAAGATATTCTACATGTAAAATGACAACTCTGCTTGGCTGTATTCATTTCTCTTTTTTTTTTTATAGATCTTGGATCATATTTATGGATATTTAGTTTACTAAAAGCTGAAGCTCAACCTTGTAAAAGTAATATCGAAAAAAATAAATCTTACCCAGTCTGTATTCGAACTGAGAAAGTGAATAATTGGTTTTTAAGATATGAATAGGTATTTTAACAACGAAAAATCATCGGGAGCGATTTTTATCACCCCCATGGTCATTTTTTTCAAAATAAAGAAAAATTTCACGGTTCACTTTTTTTTTAAAAAAAATGAGAAAGCGTGACACCGCTGCGAAGAAAGGATGTTAGGGTCCAAAAATTGTTTTTTTTTTCTATTATTTAATAGGACATTAGATTTTCTATAAAAAAAATTAACAAATCGATTCATGGACTCAAACATCCTTTCTTCGCGCGGTGTCACAAATGTGAAAATTGTCAACAAATATTTTTATAATAAATAATACGTTCATACTAACATAATTTCAGAAAAATAATTTCCAAAAACTTTTTTTAGATTTTTTACCGAAGTTTGAAAAAAACTGATATTTTTCTAGGACCCCTGAAAAATGGAATAAAGATAAAAATGGATTCCAGTGGTACTTATGGGTAAAAACATCCAAAATAAAATCATTTTTCGAGAAAAATCCATAGATTTTTTGATGTAAAAAGTGGAATTAAAGATGAAATTTTTACCAAGGTAGTTTGAGATCTGGATGCAACAACTACCTATTTCTTTTTTATTTTCGAAAAACCCGAAACGATCGCCCTTTTTTTGGGAAATGTCAGTGGAATGGTTTATCTAGAAATTTCCACGAGAAAATCAAAATTTTTTCCAATTTTTGTACACATCTTTGTTCTTTTACCGTTCGAAACTTGCAAACGGAAGTTGAAATGAAAAATTTTGATTTTCTTCGTTTTGCATAATTATTAAAATTGATGCTGCCAACATTTTCAAGGGAAATTGTGAAAACTACTTACTTTGAACTTTTGAAGTGATTATGTTAATTATTGCATGTACTCAATGTCTATTTGAAATATCCCCAAAAATTTCCTCAGAAGGGCAGCATTAAACCTAATCAATATATCCGACGATGATTTTCAATTCAGATCATGTTAAATGAGTTGCTCAGCGTCATCGGGTGAAAGTGAGACTACATGAGACTACCGTTATTGAATGGATAAATAGGTCGTCGAACACGCATTAGCCCCCGGATGTGCTTATCAACTCTGTGTAAAGTTCATATCAACGCTTTCGTGATATAAACACGAGGAAAAATTTTCGTTAATTGTTTCATATTTTTAGGGAATTTTCTCAAAACGTCGCGAAAATTTTCATGGCAGCTTACTTTTGACGTCGACGCAGGGGGGATTGTATTATGAAATATCCAACTCTTCTGTATTCGTTTTCCGATACCTTTCTCAAATAATCATAATTTTTCGAAAAAAAAAACAAATCCAACAATACGATTTTGGTTTGGTTAAATTTTTCCTTCTCTCGGTTCACCCTCTTTGTTGAAAAACACTTCTGGTAAAACTCTCGTCTCGAATACAAAAAAAAAAAGAAACAGAACGAGGTTTTCGGAGAATCTGCGAAGGCAGAGAAAAAAAACACAACAACGCAATGCGAAAGAAAAACGAAATCGTGATATTCAGCTCGGCGAGAAGGAGAGGAAAACGTAGAAATACGGCTTAATTATTAAAATCGCAAGAATAAAGCTTTGGAAACGTTTCTTGTCTTGAGAAAGTCAAAGGGATTCTATTCATTTCGTATCTATTGTTTAAGTTTACTTGCACCCGAATTTACGACTTCATAATTGAGTCTTAAGATTTTCCCTTCACTCGCTTTGTTTTGTATAAAACTTCACTGTGAACCATTTTCGCTTATAATGTTAATTTTGATTATTTCTTAGCCCTCGAGTATAATCAAAGTGGAAAAGGAGACTGTGTATTGCTTTTTATCTACCGTTTGCGCGACACAAATTTTTCATAACAAGGATACCGTGCAGAGCGGATTTCGAATTAGCTTAATAAGTCATTTTCTCCCCGCGTTCTTTTTCTCGAGGACGTACCTAGAATCTGTGCCAGCGTCGTGAAGAAAACTCGACTCTGTTTCATTATAATAAATATCGAACGACGGGTAACCATCAATCTGGTTCGGTTTTATTCTTCGTATTGTACAGCAGGAAAAATTATTCCCCGGGGGATTCGGTGTAAAAAGAGAAAAATCGTTCGAATTTGTAGCATATTGACCCATATCTGGTTGCCTATCGATTTCCAAGCTCGAACGAATTTCTCGTCTGTTTTGAAATGAATGAAATTTCGCAATCGAAATTATTTTTCGCCAATTTTTTTTACTTGGTTGGGAATTTTTTCCCCAGAAATTTTCGTGCTTTGGTACTAACTTTTCAAAGGGTATTAGAAAGACTGCTACTTTGATTTTATTTCGCTGATCCGAATAAATTTTTGGCAAAATGGTTATAGCGATCAAACCCACAAATGAATTGTAGAAATAATCGGACGAAACGAGTCCGAGTGAATTATTTTAATTACTCGAGTTTTCGGTATAACAACGTCTTGCAATATCTCCAAAAACGTTTTCCGAACCTGGAATTAAATCGGATTAAAATTAGATTTAATAATAGCTTTATCCTAAATCTTGCAACTTTTCGATGAACTTCATTCGGCCCGGTTGTATTTCGAATGTAGGAATATCTCCTGTCGGTATAACTTAGACGACTCGAAGGAGTTTATATCCATCTACCTTGCGTCTTATGTACGCGATGCCATTGCCATAATGAGTCTTTGATCTATTCTTGATACCGAAGCTAAGCCTCGATTAAATTTAAATACCGAGGTTGTAACTGCCACCGGGCCCAATTGTCGTTTGGGAAATTACTCTCGTACTTTTATTATCGTCGATACTTATAAACTCGATGGTTTTAAAAATTAAGTCCTTTGAGTTCGTGGGACGACCATTCGAATGACCGGAATATTCGGTTGAATTGATCTCTTTGGAACTTGAACCCAAATCCTCCAAATGGGAAAACCATCCTCATTTTCTTCCCGAATTTCATAGGAGGCGTGAAAGAGGTTCTATTTTTTTTTTTAATTGCCAATTTTCTAGAGAAGGTGTTCAACTTTGAGAGCTTTTAGCTCACGAACAGTAATACTTGGGTGAATCTGTTTGCACCATTAAATTATAAAGGAATATAAAATTAAAAGGACTTCTGAAAACTTACCAAAATTGGAAGTTGAGCTTTACTGTAAAAATTTCAATTTTCAATATCACAAGAAAACTCTTACGAGCCTATTTAGAAATCTGTAAAATATTCAGCAAATATGTCATATCATGGGTAATAATTTTTGTTCTGAGAATTTCAATCCTTGGGAATGGCAAACCTCTAAAATTTCGAGCACAATTCCGAAAAAAAAAATGAAAAATGAAATTTGCATGTGACATGACGTCGTATCGTTTGCTACATTTTTTTGAGGCATTGAGTTTGAATATTGACTTGGTTTATGAATTTGACCCCCCCCCCCCATCCCCTTCACGATAACTCGAATTTGGCCAAAAAAAATTAAAAAATGATAAAACTCGATTAGCGTGTCATTTATTATGTTTTTGATGGGACTGCGTCCAAAAATTGAGTTATTTTTTGTTTATGTTGCAGGGTATCTAACAGGTCAAGCTGTCCTGATAAGTCAAGCTTTTTTCAAAAAGGTCATGTTGGTCCTGAAAAGTCGAGATTTTTGACTAATTTATCCTGATTTATTCAAAAGGTAAAGCTTTTTTTAAAAATATAGCTATTAAAAATTAGGTACGTTTTTTTGAATTTAATGTGTTTGTTGAAATTTTAATTTTCTATAAGTAGCTACAAGCACACAAGTGTATAGTGTTTTTTTTGAGGGGGGGAGGTACGGGCGTACAGACGCATGTCTTTTTGGGGAGGGGGTGGCTGGGAAAAGTCATGCAAAAAGTTATTCCAAATGGTCAAGCTAAATCAAGTTTTTTGCTCAACAAATTTTGTTAGACATCCTATGTTGATTCCGATCCTCTACTACCCATTTCATTTTTCGATTTTGTAGCATTTTTTTAAAAAAAGGTCTAATTAAAAAAAGCAAATCACTTGAATTACACAGGGCGACAAAAAAATTTTTTTGCTCTGTGTCTGGGTTCTCATGCCGAAATTCTATTTCTAGACATCAAAATACATCACCTTGCTGAATCCTGGCTTCCAAAGTTTGGTTTGGGGGGTGGGGGGCCAAAAAACTGATTTTTCGAGGTCAATAAGCCTGAGCATTACAAAAAAAATTTCATTTTTTTTGAACTAATCTTGTAGGAAATTTCACGGCGAATCCAATGCCGCAAACCGCGGACCTCTATCTCTTATTGAAAAAAGTTACAGCTCATTCTTTACAAAATTCTGTAAAAAAATCACATTTTTTGTGCCTTTTTCGCGAAAAAGTGAAATTTGAGAGAAAACTAAGGGTTTTAAGGCCATTATGACCACGGTGAAAGTTATAGAGAATTAAATTTCCTATCGAATAGGCCCTGGATGATTTCTCTGGGAGGCGTAGTTTTCAAGATATTTTCGAATATAAGTTTGAGGTTGAGCAACAGACACATATTTCCACATTAAAAAAATTTCTCTAGTTGGTACCTAATAAATTCGAGAATTCACTACTTGAAAACGTAATAGACACATCTGACTCTTGGAAGAAATCTAACCGTCGTTAGCAGTTTTCTGACTCGTAACTCTCAAGGTAATGAATTTACACAGGAAAACTTTTTTTTTCAGAAAAGAATTACAAAAAATTAATGTAAAACAAAAAAGTAGTGAACAACTTTTACAGTAGAACAAGACCCTAAAGAAACAGCGGGAAAGAATTGGGGGGGGGGGTTAAAATTGGTATTGGGTCGTGGTACATCATCGATGGTCATTATGGCTGTGAAATCCTTACTTTTCTCTCAAATTTCTCTTCTTTGCGAAAAAAAACAAAAAAATGTGATTTTTTCACAAAATTTTGGAAAGAAAAAGCTGTAACTTTTTTTAAAAAAGAGACGGAGGTATGCGGTTTGCCGCATTGGATTCGCCGTGAAATTTCCTACAAGATTAGTCCAAAAATTTTTTTTCAATTTCTTTTTGTAATGCTCAGGCTTATTGACCTCGAAAAATCAGTTTTTGCCTCCCTCCCCCCCACCACCAAAGGAAACTTTGGTCAAAAAAAAATTTTCCTTTATTAGTTACATAAACGCAACCCAAATTTGGCAATGAGAACCCAAAAACAAAATTCGTGCCGCCCTGTGTTATTCGCGATTTGAATCGAATTTTCGATGATACGCACGATATTTTTATGCATCATGAAATCGACTTTGGTATTGTTTGTCGATAAGTAATAATTTGAAGCATACGTTTTTCATTTGGAGATAAAATGTAAAGAAATTTTTGAATTTTCAGCCCGGAAAAATTCGAATTTTCATTCGCTTGATTTGATAAACACCCTGGCATAATTTGTTCATTTTTCAAAACCTATTAATTTTGCGTAGGAATACTTAGTTTTTCATTTTCATTTAAAACTTTTTCTGTGGGTAATAAATTCAGATTTTTAAATTTTTGTGGTGAGGGGAAGTTGGATGGGCTCAACAATTTTTAGAATTGAATTTGAATCTTTGTTTTGGCCCGAAGAGGAGCATCTAAAGATCTCGTCAAGCGTATCTAGTGATTTTGAAAAAAAAAAATCGTTGGACCCAATGCATTTTATATCATTTATATACAGAATTTCACATCGCGTGAAAAATTGTCCCCTCCTCCCCCTCCCTCCCTTGGTTTACGAATATCATGTTTAAAAGGTCTGGAAAAATTCGAAAAATTGGTCTAGAAAACCTGGAAAAGTCAGGAAAAATCATTTCTGAAATATACCCCCTGCTTGGTTCGCAACACGTTTCATCTCACAAGGAAAGTGCACGAGGTGTGACACGCCAAAAAATTACAGGCCTATAGAGCATCACAAGAAATTTCCACAATCAAAATTTTTGCCCCTGAAGTTGACAAGGGGGTCTTTCTGCAGATGGCCTATGACGAGGTTAGTTTGTGGTAAAAAAATTACATCCTAAACGCCGTAAGTTGCGGAGTTATTTCTATTTTTCGCATTGGATTTTTGTAATTTTTTCGGTGTTTTAGGCGATTTTTCAAAATTCCAACCCTCGTACCCCCTCCCCCCGGGTCAACTTCAGATGCTAAAATTTTGGCTGTGAAAGTTTCTTATGGTGTTCTATAAGTCTACACGTCCCTTGTCAGCCTTGAAAAAAACATCAGAGCAAGACCTTTTTCCCCAACGACCTAAACGTTCAGGATTTTTTGTAACTTTGATAAACTCAAAGGCTCCGCCGAACTGTGTGAACTCGTTCGTTCCCAGAAAAGTCTGACTGACGAAGCTTCATTACTTATATGCATAATTACTTCTTGTAATTGCAGATTTTCAAGTTTGTTTAGAAAGTCATTTTTATTGTAAAAATAAAAATCTAAAATTGATAATTTCGCGTGTAATTGTCGGGTGCAACTTTTGACAGTATATTTTTGAGCCCATTCTAATTTAAAATTACACGGCAAATTTTCAATTTTTTCAAAGTTGAAAAAGTTTAACCCCCACTGTAAGTCGAATGTCGCAATTTTGAGAACAACTGAACCAGTCAAGTTTGTAGGAAATTTCACGTACAACATTTTTTATTTCACCACTTTTCCCTCTCCGACCCTTCCTTTTGGCGCTACAGCCAAAAAACGTATATCCGCAGGGGTTATTGACCTCATACGGGGGTGGCTCACAAGTTGCCGCATGCAACTTTTGACAATATATTTTTGACCCCCTCCTAACTTCAAATTACAAAAAAAAATTAATTTTTTCAACATTTTTTTTCCAAGTTGAAAAAATGTAACCCCCACTGTAAGTCGAATGTTGCAATTTTGAGAACAACTGAACCGATTAAGTTTGTAGGAAATTTCACGTAGAACATTTTTTATTTCACCACTTTTCCCTCTCCGACCCTTCCTTTCAGCGCTACAGTCAAAAAACGTATATTCGAAAAGGTTATTGACCTCTTGCGGGGGTAGCCGGCGAGTTGGGGGGTGCAACTTTTAGGAGGATGTTTGGTAGGCTGTTATGTACAAATAATGTAAAATTCAGCTTTCCCCCAACGATTCCGAGGTTCGCGTAAAAATTTTGCTATAATTCCTGGGCTAAGGGGGAATACAGTGAACTTAGTAGCTAAAATTGTCTGTTTTCGATTTCCTGCGAATCGAAAAAATAATGTTTCCGACTAATCACTCACCTCTGGAACAGAAACAGCTTTAGTGAGAAAATGTTTGATTACTTACTGGTTAGTTCGATGTTTTGTAAAATGAAAATTTGAACATTATGACTGTTTTTCGAAATTTGACGATCCGGTAATTGTTTTTTCGAAATTTTTGTAATAACAAAAAATGTGCAGAATCCTTTTAGCTAGTATTAGTGTCGAAAAAAATCGAAATCGAATGAAATCATCCGGAGTTAGAACGATTTTAAGAAAACGGGGGTGGATCCTCGGGAGGGGAGGGGGTTAAAAAAATGGCATCCAAGCTAAATTTATTCATTATACGGTCTAGATTAAGGATCAATCATCAGATTGCTTTCAACATTCCGATCGAGCGGAATTCACTATGCGACTATACTATTGGTTATATCCTGTACAAATTTTCAATTCAATCCATAAACGTCTTTCAGTCTTATTTTCGTTTCTGATCAACAAAGATATGAAAATTTTAAATTTTGAATCATTCGTGGTCCTGATACACCGCAGATTTGTTATTTATAAACTCATCATAGCAACATTTCTTTCGGATTTACGATTGTGAAAAAATTCGGAGGTGAGGAAATTGAAAATTTTCCATTTCATTTGATATTACAATCGTTTTTTTTTTTCGGAAAATTAAAACCTAATCCAATCATTTAATGGGCAACTTGATGAAAATATAGTCATGCTTCGGTCCAAAAACCGTATTTTTTTGATCGTAGAAGAACCCTCAGAAAATTATTTTCCAGGGTCGAAGCATCCATATTTTATTAATAAACTGTTTACAAAAAAAAAAAAAAGGTTATATCTCGTACTTATTACTTTTAAAGAATAAATTATCTCGGTCCTCGTGCGCCAAACTATAGCCACGTGGCTCCTCATTTTATCTTTTCTTTACGCCAAACACTTCGGTATTTTTCCACCCTTCGCCATTGCACAAATTCGCTTAAACTAAGCAAATTTTCAATTACCTGCCACAAATTTCAGACACGAAAAATACCCCGGTTGAAGTTTTGTTTTTTAACTACTCGCGATAACTGTTTTTAATTAAATATTTCAATGCCAGCCTTCGTTATTGTTGCTTCGCGAGAGAGAAAATTCTCTCCGAATTCATATCAAAGATAACTTACACAATGTTGATTTCTCTTCGGCTTTGTTGTTTTTGGTGCGCGAAACAACGACGTAAAATTTCCAGTGAAGTTAACGGACCGATGTAGATACATTTAAAATTCAAGGTTATCAGATTTTTGAACCGTGTAAACAATGATGAGAGCGCGAGACACGCAAACCCTTTTTGCGTTACGAGTTATGACGTCGATCCGTACACAGTTTCTTGAAACGTCATAAATCCTGCTTTCGATTTATTCGAAGCCGTTTGAAACCATCTGCGTAGAATTATTACCCATTAAAAAAATCGACAACAAAGTCGTTTTTCATAAACCTAGCGTCATGAATATTTCAGTCCAACCGCCGATGGAAATCTTGGCGAAATAAACAAAAAAGCAATATTTTCGAGGCTCCGGATGGCGTAGGTGTTCGGAGACCTATTCTCGGCAGTATTTCCGTCATTATTGAATTTATTTGACGACATTACCGACGTCGAAATATTCCAATTTTTAGCGTCATTTTTTATTTACATTCGATGAATAGGAATATTAAAGTTTGTGTAGTAATTTTCGACATTCGAGTGTTTATCAATTTATACACATCGCGAGAATAAAAGCAGGTAATATGAAATTCAAATGCATTCGTCTCTCGTTCTCCCACCATTCGCACAAGTCGCTACGATAAAATCCCCCAGTAACAATTCGTTTATCGTACAGCTTGGGCTATGCCAACAGCGAGAGCGGAAACGCATTTGTCTCGTCGTAAAAATTTTTCCCTCAATAAGCATCACGAGCGCGCCGCACCAGTCGAAAATTGACGTAAAATTTGAAAGTCAATAAACAATGGCAAGAGAAAGTATGAATAAATAAATAACAGATAAACAAGCACGTCCGCCCCAAATTATTATTATTGACGAAAAGATAAACTCGGGTTGTTTGGTTGATACACGTAAAATTGCTAAAAATATCGACTGAGGTGTATTATTCGTCGAGTGTAAATAAATATAATATTTAGAACTTCTTTTTGCAGCTGAAATCAATTTTACGATGTTTTTAAGCTGAAAAAATACAGTCGAGATGTTTTTCGCATGGTTTGGTTTTAATGCTGCCTATACGATGGGTGCTGCTCAAGGGCGAGGATATGTTCAAATATGTGATCGAATTATTCTTTAGATCATTTCTAGGATAGATGAAATTATAAACTGTATTTTAATTGGTTTGAGATGGAAAAAAGTGGTCTTAGAGGAAATTGGAAACTCCTCCTGGCGCAGAACCCGTCACCCATCAGGATAATAGTTTTGTCCTTTTTTCTCGAATAATGAATGGAGGGGTATTCAGGAAGTTGTGTTTAGGGCTTCAGAAGACCTCGTAACAATTTTCCCTCTTTTACTCAATATTTACCTTTTAATACAAACTTTTTAGCTAAAATAAAGCCCAAACCCAAAATAAATTAGCAGAAAGGGGAAGTTTCGTATATAAGCTCAGTAAAACATGTATTTCAATATTCCCGAACTTCCCTAAAATTGGTGAATATTTTGACCCCTTTTTGGTGGTGAGGGGGTTCAAATTTTGGTTTTTCGGCCATAACTTTCGAAATTACGCATTTACGAAAAATAAGTTGAAACAAAAGTTGTAGAGAATTAAAAAACAAATAATTTTGTCATTTACAGTTTTTTCCTAGGAAGTCATGGAAGGGAGCTGGGGTTTTCCGAAAAAAATCAATTTTGAAAATTCCCTATTATCAGAAATAATTATCAAAAATCGGATTGATTGACTTTTGGAAGCGGTTTTTTTGCATAGTATATCCCATTACTATGTAGAACAAGAAAAATGTATAGCCGACCCCTCATCTCAGTGTAGGGGGGTGAACCCTCCAAAGAAAAAGTCGCGTTTTCCCCCAAGCATAGCTCAGCTACAGTGAAAAATTCGAAGAATTGGTTCAAACAAACATTGGAGAGCGTTAAAAGACGAACATTTTACATTTTTTACTTTTTTTCTACGTGGTCTTGGGGGCGAGTTATCGCAAAAAGAAAAAAAAATCGGCGCAGCGTTCAAAAATGTTTTACAAATTTTATGCCTTGTCTTTTGGGGTCCAATTTAGGTTCAAGGGTTAAATGATAATAAAAATCGAGTTAAGTGATCACAAAAACCCCAGATATTCACTTTTTGGGCTATTGGTTCGCTACATTTTATACCAGATCTACTTTTGCGTAATTTATTGAGTTGATGAAAAATTTTTGAACGCCGCGTCGCTTGTTTTCTTTTTGCGATAACTCGCCCCCAAGACCACGTAGAAAAAAAGTGAAAAATGTAAAATGTTCGTCTTTTAACGCTCTACAATGTTTGTTTGAACCAATTTTTCGAATTTTTCACTGTAGCTGAGCTATGCTTGGGGGAAAACGCGACTTTTTTCTACGGAGGGTCCACCCCCCTACTCTGAGATGAGGGGTCGGCTATACATTTTTCTTGTTCTACATAGTAATGGGATATACTATGCAAAAAAACCGCTTCCAAAAGTCGATCAATCCGATTTTTGATAATTATTTCTGATAATAGAGAATTTTCAAAATTGATTTTTTTCGGAAAACCCCAGCTCCCTTCCATGACGTCCTAGGAAAAAACTGTAAATAAAAAAATTATTTGTTTTTTAATTCTCTACAACTTTTGTTTCAACTTATTTTTCGTAAATGCGTAATTTCGAAAGTTATGGCCGAAAAACCAAAATTTGAACCCCCTCACCCCCAAAAAGGGGTCAAAATATTCACCAATTTTAGGGAAGTTCGGGAATATTGAAATAGATGTCTTACTCAGCTTATATACGAAACTTCCCCTTTCTGCTAATTTTTTTTGGGTAAAAACCTAAAAAGCCTGTATTATTTGTCCAATTGTCCTCTCTCTTATTCCGAATCAGTGAAAAATCACTGATAAACAGTCCGAATTGCAGCACAGGAAAAATCAACGAAATTCACTGATTTTCAGCGATTTTTCACTGATTATTCAAAGAATTTCACAGATTTTTCAGTGAATTTGTTAAAAGCAGATATTATTAGAAAATTTACGTAAGTAATAAATGTTTTGTGCATTGCTGAGTAATCAGAACATACAATTGTTTCATGCGGGGGTTTAGTTTTCCGTCAGTTTCGTCTGATATATAATGCCGGAGGGAATTGCCTGACACGTTATTATAACCCATTTCTTTTGCTAGTTTCTTGGTAATGGTATTGCCATTCATCCTCTGATATTCGCCCGCGAAAACAAACTCTGACGTTCCTTCAACTTCTGCTAAATAGTTCCTAGCCTTGATGATTACATCGATGGCCTCAACGCACTGAGGCGTGATATATGTCCTTACCAACTCGTTTTTCGTACTTTTTGCTAAACAGAAAATCAAATATTGTTGTGATAAATTATTTCACAATTATGTTACAATAAAATTTTCATTACCAAAAATAACAACCACTTTAGACCCGGCATATTTTCCATTCCCCTTTCTTTCGTATTGTTCTATCGTCATTCTCGGGACTTCATCCGTCCGGCGAAAATTATATATTGTTAATTTCGAAATGACTAATCTATAAAATAGAATAAAAAATGTGTTGGTAATGGCAAATATTCTAGACAATAATTAATTCTGCAGACTTAGAAAATATGTGCATATTATTTGCACTCTAGACATCTAAAATATGCAAGAATACATCAGATGTGTGAAATGTGCGAAATCGATCAGATTAGGTATCACTAGAAAGTTTTTTTTTTTTCACCTGAGCAACTGTTTGCTGAAAATTACTTTTTATAAGAGCTATTGCTAATTTTTCATTTTGTGTGCAAAGCATTTTTACAATTTTGTGATGAATTTTAACAAAAAAAGTTCTCAAAATGAAAATTTTGCAAAAAAGTTGTTACAAAGCTTCAGAAATGCACAAAAAAAAGAAAAATGGTCGAAATTTGTGAGAATATGAACTCTGAATGTCTAAAATATGCGAAAATATGTATTTTTAGTCGAAATATGCACTTTCTCTTCAGAATTCCATGAATCGTAAATACATGTTGAACAAACATTTTTCTCTCAGAAACTGAAAAATGCGTCTAATAATTTTTCGGTTCCTAATATATTTCATTCATACCTGCATAACTCCTTATACATCGAGAAACTTGGAGTCGAATTTTTCAATATATTCGATATGTTTTCCTCCAATTTGTTTTGGAATTCCCTAACGTCAGCAGAGGTCGGCAAATCTTGAGTTCCCGCTTTCTGTGCCTCCATGGCCTTCTTTTTTTGCGAAACATCCGGAAGTACCAGATGCTTCCACTGGACGTCGAATTTTTTTTTCATATAGGCTGCTTGTTGTAATTCATAGGCGAGGACAACTTTTGATTTGTTTTTCGTGTTGTGTTTAACTCGCCCACGAATCGTGAATTCTTTGAAACAACGCGTTCTTTCCTTTCCAGATTTAGGCATGGATTCAACTTCTTCCAAACCCTTGTGGACAGTTTTAATATGTTTACCCAGTTGCACTATAAGTTTTCCGCAGAAAGGACAGGGACGTTTCTTTCCAGAAGGGGCGCTTTCCGCCTCAATTTGACTGACTATCCTTTTTCTAATTTGCTCTTGCCTCGCTATTTCCTGCGAAAAGAGCGAAGGAAATTAAAATACCTGGTTCAATGTCAATAATTATCACGGGGTCGCATGTAATGGAGACATTACCTCATCACAATCCTTCAACATATCTTTCAGTATATTTACCATTATTGATAGACTCCTAATATACGATCACAAACCTGTAACATAAATTTCGATCATCAGCGCTATGAACTTGTAAGTACCACTTTCTGTTTGCGAAGAGAAAGGAGGAATTGCACTGAGAAGGTTAGAAAAAATTGTATTGTTAAAATCAAAACAAGATGTAGCGGCTAAGATTTTCCAGGATTTTCCCTTTCCTCACCATACCGTGATGTAATTACCAACCATGAACATAGGCGATTCGAGATCTGAACTTTGGACAGAGAAAAAAATATGGACGTTGCCCATTCATCATTTTGGCCTAGTGGTATTTCCCCCTCATCCACCCGAACCCAATGTAGTGACGTAAGTCGAGTTTTTGCGACTCTGAATCTAAACTTTGAGAGAAGAAAAAACTTTGGACGTTGTTTATTCATCATTTTGATCCATTGGTATGTCCCCCTCCTCCATCCGAACACCATAAAGACGTGAGTACAGCTTTTATGCGATTCGAGATCTGTTTTTCTTCTACCCATGCCATACCTCATACCATACCATATCTTACGAATTACCAAAGAGAAATTATGCGACTCTGGATTTGAATATTTTGCACCGAAAAAAATATGAATGAGGTTTACTCGCTATTTCAATCTAGATTACCATCTCTATTGACAAAATATTAGAGAAATCGCTTAAAAAATCGTCAGCCAGTCGCTAACAACAATTTGGTTAAAAATCGGCCGACTAAAATAGTGGTGAGTCATGAGCAACTAACGAGTCTTCAGTGGCTACTCGACCGTCAACATACGATTGATTATTGGAGTTGCTAGTTGCTAGTTATATGAGCAGCCACAGCAACTAGAGACTTAATAGTTGCTCACGACTCGCCACTATTTTAGTCGGCCGATTTTTAACCAAATTGTGGTTAGTGACTGGCTGACGATTTTCCTTTGATCAATTTCTTGTTGTTAGCGACTGGCTGACGATTTTTCCTCGATCAATTTCATCAGTCGCTAGTACCTAACGGTAAAAAAGAAAAAAATGCAATCACAAAAAAATATAACTTTATGCTATTTCTAAACATTGAGTTTGAATTCGATTCATCCACTGTGGAAATTGAATTTCCCTGATTGTATTTTTTAAGTATGATGGCTAATTTCTTTTCTGCACTGTCATGTGTAGTTAAAAAAAAAAGTAATATCTACCTAATTAACCAGTACAGGATTTGTTTTTTTCTGATTGTTTTATCAATTACTTACTTACTCGCTTGGGCGACAATATCCGATAGTTCCAGCTTTGGCCATTTGTCTTTCTTGGTGGAGTTGTTTTCTTAATCATCGATGAGCTTAATGCATTCTTCTTTGGGAAATAGTAAAAATGTTCAGCTTCGTTGGGAAATAGTAAAAATGTTCAGCTTCTGTCGTCAATCCAAGAGAAGGGATCACAAAGAAATCCTTTCGAGGAGGATCGACAGAATTATTGATCTCTGCTACGATTACATATTTTTTTGATGTTCTTTTTTTTCAAGTGATTCACAAACTTTTTTTTTGTAGTAAATATTGTAACAAATAGGTACTTAAATATTAATTTCAACTAAAAGGTAATGTAGTTAGCACGTATTCAGCAGGGCTGGTGGAACAGAACGTCGTTTTGTTCTGTTCTGTTCAGGAACGAATCGTTGAACGAATCGTTTTGTTCTGTTCTGGTTTTGTTCCAGTTATTTTACTCTGTTCTGTTCTGTTCCAGTCATTTTTTTTCCTGTTCTGTTCTGTTCTGTTCTGTTCTGTTGGATGAAATTTTTCAAAAAATAATAAATTCATGTTCAAGTGGGAAAATGTAGTTTTGAGAGGTTGTTGTGGCCTACTGGCCTTGTGGTATGTTAGATGTGAATCCATAAGTAGGACCAATAAAAATAATAACGATAATAAAAAAACTGAGGCTTAAAAAAAACGTAATTATTTGAAATGAAACATAGAGATAGATCATCATAATATCTATTCCCTGTTAATAAAAATTAAATAAAAGTACGTAGGTAAGTTTGGCAACAAAAAAACACATTTTTAAAAGGTAAGGGTGTTATATTATACCCACGAGGCCATAACTAAATTTACAAGGAATATGCATCAGGATCAGGTACGAAAATAAAAATGGTGCAAACGACCAAATCTTCCCTGTTTGACTCATGTGAGTATTCAATCACCATACACCTCGATACACATATTTTCAAGTCCATGTTATTTTAAATACATAGGTATTTGTATTTTTTCTTCACCTCCAATCAAATTTTTAATCGTTCCTAAGAATTTTTAAAATTTTAACTCTAGGTATCTTTTTCTCGAGATATTTTTCAACTTGAAAGATTTTTTCCACTCAAATAAAATTTTTTTCCAGCTCTGAAAATTTATTATCTATTTTTTTCTTGGGTCGAAAATTTTTCAACTCTGGTTGCCTGATATTTTTTCCCAGAATACGTGTTTTTCAAAACTAAAAAATTTTTCTCAAGATATTTTTCAACACTGAAATTTTTTCTTCCATTTTTTTCAATTTTGAGGTATTTTTTTGAAATTTTAATTTTTAAACTCGAATAATTTTTTTTAAACCCCAAAAGTTCTTTCTCGAAATTTTTTCAGCTGAAAAGTTAAAAAATTTTGATTCACCAACATTTTTTCTCTCTAGCCAACTCTAAAGTTCCATTCTTTGATTTTAAAATTTTTCAAACACTTCATAATCTCTTGAAATTCTTTTAAACTGAGTTTCTCAAAAGTTTTCAACCATTTTTTTTCAATACCTACTAAAAATTTTAGAGTTGGGAAATATTTTTAGGAAAATTTTAGAGCAAAAAAAACAAAATACGAGAGTTGAAAAAATTTAAAAAAAGAAATTCCAAAGTTGGGAAAATTTTTTATCAACATTGAAATTGAAATCTGAAAAGATTTCCAAGATTTAAAAATGATTTTGAATTGAAATTTTACATTTACAATAGAGAAGCAGAATATTTTTTTTAAATTTATTGTTGAAAATTTAAATTTATTGTTGAAAAAAATCGTCGAAAAAAATTTTGGGAGTTTGGAAAAAATTTGATCGCAGTTGAAAGAATATTGAGAAAAAATTCCGAGAACTGAAAAAATATCTTGAGAAAAATGCCAGAGTTAAATAAATTTTAGACATGGGAGAATAATTTCAAGAAGAAATATCAAAGCTGAGAATTTTTTTTGAAAAATTACATAGACTTGAAAAAAATTGAGTTGCATGGCATTGTAATAATTGACTCACATGAGTCAAAAAGAGAAGATTTAGTCGTTTGCACCATTTTCTATTTGCGTAGTTTTCGTACCTGATGCATATTCCGTGCAAATTTAGCCGTAGGTGTAAGACCCTACAAAATAAGACTAGGTAGGTAGCTAGGTACTAGGTATCTAGTATCTACTATGTGCATGTGCCCAGAAATTTAAAATAATTTCAAACAAAGAAGAAAAAAAAACACGAACAAAACAAAATTATTTGTTCTGTTCTGGTTTTGTTCCGATTATTTTTATTCTGTTCTGTTCTGTTCTGTTCTGTTCAGTTTTTTTTTGTTTTGTTCTGTTCTGTTCTGTTCTGTTCAGTTTTTTTTTGTTTTGTTCTGTTCTGTTCTGTTCTATCTGTTCAAAACATTATTTTGTTCTGTTTTGGTTATTGTTCAGAAAAAACAGAAATTTTAGTGTTTTTATTTGTTCATTTTGTTCTGTTCTGTTCTGTTCCACCAGCATTCAGTATTAAAAATTTAAAACAAACTATACAAAAATTAGAATTCGGATAAACAATTTCGCGAACCGTTTAAAAAGTCTTCGATGATGGCAAAAATCGAACTAATCGGCTTATCTCACTCACTCTCGCATTTCACCACCAAGTGATATTCTGAGAATTTTTAGATGGGAGAAAAGAAGGGAAAAAATAGGTACGGAAAGACGAATATTTGGAAAAAAATCTCGAACATTCCAGGACTGAATAGAAACAGGACAACAAAAGAGAAAGCAAAGGTATTGTTTGTATGGAATAGATACATTACAAATTCTCGGAAGTGGACTACCCAGTGTTGGTGAGCCAGGCCTAGACGTCACAAATATTTATATGTACATACAGGGTGTTTCAAAGTTGACCGCGCTCCTTCCAACCAGTGAGTGGGCCACTCATCCTGAGTCGAAGTATGTATGTTTGCCTAACCTTCAAACTGCAGGGGCTGAGTTATGCTCTTTGAAAAAATTTTTTTTTTGAATTTTGTTTCGCACTTTCTACCGAGCGTTACTCGACAACCAAGATAGGTAGAAAGTTGCGCTTTGCGGCAACGGATAGCCCACTTTCTCTAGAATTTTTCTATGCGGTTGATAATTTTTGCAGGTGAACTAGGGTGGCTGTACCGCATGGAATATTCGAAAAAAACGTGTAAAAAAATTGACGATTTTTTCTATTTTTGTAAATTTTTAAAAAAGTTGTCCTCTATTGAGTGTATGATTATTATTGTTTCTAGAAGAAAAAACTTTGTTCTTTCCAATGGAGCAAACCCCACTCCTCTATCTTGCTTGAATCAAAAGTTATGAGCGTTTGATTTTGTGAAAAATACAAGAAAAACCTCACTTTTTTGATTTTTCAAATTTCAAAAATTTCTATCTTCGTAACCAAATGAGACCGGGATATGGGGTTTGCAGCATTCAATTAACCAAGTATAGCACTACACAGCATAGGAATGATATACCTCAATTTTTCAAATAAAAATTTTTAATAAAAAATTTTTCGAATTTTTTTTGACAAAAATTTTTTTAAATGAAGAACTTGAAGATATTATTTCGATTTTATGTAGTGCAATACTTCGTTAATTGAATGCTGCAAACCCCATATCCCGGTCTCATTTGGTTACGAAGATAGAAATTTTTGAAATTTGAAAAATCAAAAAAGTGAGGTTTTTCTTGTATTTTTCACAAAATCAAACGCTCATAACTTTTGATTCAAGCAAGATAGAGGAGTGGGGTTTGCTCCATTGGAAAGAACAAAGTTTTTTCTTCTAGAAACAATAATAATCATACACTCAATAGAGGACAACTTTTTTAAAAATTTACAAAAATAGAAAAAATCGTCAATTTTTTTACACGTTTTTTTCGAATATTCCATGCGGTACAGCCACCCTAGTTCACCTGCAAAAATTATCAACCGCATAGAAAAATTCTAGAGAAAGTGGGCTATCCGTTGCCGCAAAGCGCAACTTTCTACCTATCTTGGTTGTCGAGTAACGCTCGGTAGAAAGTGCGAAACAAAATTCAAAAAAAAATTTTTTCAAAGAGCATAACTCAGCCCCTGCAGTTTGAAGGTTAGGCAAACATACGTACTTCGACTCAGGATGAGTGGCCCACTCACTGGTTGGAAGGAGCGCGGTCAACTTTGAAACACCCTGTATAAGTCAGTACAACGTGATTAGCGAGTCTTCAGTCACATTTAAATAATCTTTAGTTCATCAAGGACAAAGGACTCAGCGACTGAAGTGGTAAATGCAAAGTCGTTTGTGGCTATAATTTTGTTGTTAGTTGTCAGGGACTGAGAAATTTATGTGCGCATACTGGCGATTTTTTTAATAGTCAAATGTTGCTTAGCAGACAAATGACTGAGAAACTCTTTAGTTGTTTAGACGACTGAAAACAAGCAACCACAAGAACCTCCTGTCATTTAAGAAACTCAAGATTTTGTTAATAAAATCGACAGCTCATGATCTAAAAATCGTTGGTTGTAAGAAAAAGTAGCTAGTCGCTAGCAAACAGGCGATTTCTCGTCCCATTTTGCCAATAGGGATGTAGTTGGTAAAATTTTCGAGATTTTTTTCCCTTTACGCGATAAAACTTTCAGTATTTCTATTCCTTTCTCTCGACCATGATGTGGGCAGAAACGTTTAACTTTTGCGACACGTTATTCAAACTATGTGATTGGAAAAAAATATGGGTGACCTTCAAACACATTTTCGAACATGTTTCAGTGAATTTTCACCGATTTCCAGTGATTTTCTTGTGTAAAAATTTTCACTGATTTATTACTGTGCTGCAATTCGGACTCTTTTTCTGTGCTTTTTGATGAATTTCACTGATTCAGAAATGAGTGAGCTCCAAATCTGATTTCATCCAAAAATGTCAAGAAATAAGAAAATTATTTTTTCGTTTTTTTTTGCCTGAAAAGATCGCGCATTTTTACGGAGTATTTTTTTCCAAGTTCACATTTTTGATGTTGCTTTTATTTATCTCTCCTCGAAAATCGAAAAAAATCATTTTTGAGAAAAATATTCTCAATATGATCTTTGTATGATTATTCTTATCCTGGATAATCACGCCAGTTTTCCATAATTTCCTGAATTTTGAAGACGATGAGTACTTACCTTCGTTTAAAAAACGCTATTTTCGTCAATTTTGAATAAAAGGTATAGGTATGAGGATTTCCGGGGTAAAAATATTCATACTAAGATCATTTCAAAAAAAATTTTAAAGAATAAAAAAATAAATTTTCTTCAAGCACCCTTGAAAAATACGGTGAAGTTGAAAAATCGACTCTTGATTGCATAGATACCATTTTTGGCGAAAAATTTTCTATTGTTTAAAAGTTTTTTGAATAAACTAGACTTTAAAGTCAATTGAAAGTAGTGAAGGTTGAAACAGAATAAATACCTTTTACTATAGGTATTGTTGAGCTCTTGGCACACTTCTTGAGCGTGAAGGAAATTGAAATCAGACAGATTTACAATTACCTACCTAGAATATTGAAATTTAACGTTCTTGCAACAGAATTTTTCAAATAATCTAAAAGCATGGAAACGAGTAATTTCGAAAACCATTTCTCGCTGAGTTTTGGTCAATGTTCCGCTAATTTTCTTATTTTCGAATTTCAATGATCTAATGATGATTGTTCTTTTTGTCTTGTTTCATGTTGATTGATCATTCGATCTTTTTCATGACAGATTGAAAATTTTTTAGAATTAATTTTCCACAAAATGTAAACAACGATCACTGAAAGCACTAATTATTCACATAAATCGTAATTATCAAAATGTGTAACATATCATTGATTTTTAATAATTATTAAAAACCAGCTGCCTGTTGCCATTGCAAGAGGAAATCTCTTCAATTGATCGAACGAAAATTAAGAATGAATTCTCATTTTCTGTCAACTTTGGTGGTGATTGTATGGAAATAGCACAAGCTTCAACGAAAATCTAAACAGTTTATAAAATCGGGCCTCAATAAAAGAAAATAATCACTTACCTAGGTAGATTTAGATAATGCATTCTTCCTACAAAACTGTTCAAATTTTTCATTTTCTTATTCACGTGATTTTTTTAAGGTCATTGCTCCCTTCCACGACGCGACGTCCTAGGGAAAAATTGTTAATAACAAAATTGTTCATTTTTTAATATTCTACAACTTTTGTTATAACTTTTTTTTTCATAAGTGCAAAATTTCGAAAGTTTAGGGCGAAAAACTGATTTTGAGGGGTTGTGGCATCGAAAAAAGTAACTTTGAGGGAGGTTTAGGGAGGTTTTTCAGTATGTGATAGATTAGACCCTTTTCTACAGAATAAACCAAAAACCGCTTTATAGCAATTTGTTGGGGTATTGCCATTTTTTCCCCTATTTCTACTGTACTATTTGTTGCCAGGATTTTTTATAAGGGTATGATTTATCGTTACAACAAAAAAAGAGGAATCCACGACAAAAATAGGAGGTTTGAACGACCGAAAATTGAAACCCAACGGCCATGAAAAATACACGACAGAAAAATTCTTCCATTGACTGAAAAATATATTGTACATAAAAAAATACACGATCAACGACAAATAAAAAATTGAAAGGTCAGTATAATGACCTCAGACGACAACAAGTTGAGCAACACTCACGACAAAGCAGTACGTTTGAACGATAATTTTTTTTTACAATCTGCTAAACAAAAAAATGCACATTTCTATATGAAAAAATTATGAAACATCATTGCAGTAGTAGTGCAGCTTTTGATTTCGTTGGCCTTCCGCGTTTACGTTTCTGTCCCATGGGAACTGATTTTACCTCAGGAGGAGCCTGGACCAACTTTAGCCGAATTTGCATGCCTAGTACATGTTTGCACGTTGTTTTCTTTGCTAAGAAGGGGCAAGAGCAGGAAGAGTGATGCAGTTCTTTTCTTTTGATTTTAATTACCCAAATTCCATGCCTAAATTTCAAAAATTTGTCGCAATTTCTCCAATTTTTCTCCTTGTTTTTGAAAGTTTTGACTTGCTTTGGAGTTATCTGGCGGTTTGTTGTGGTGGAAGTAACATAAAAGAAGGAGGTATCGCCTGTATGGTCCGGTTATCTTCATTCACAAAAATATAAAATTTTCCTACACTGCCATTCAACTGTACTTCACCTCAATCGCCTATTCACCTGGTTGTCTCCATTCACAGCAAAATGAACTTTACCTGTATTGTCGTTCAAAATAATCTTTATTTGTCGTTCAAACACTCATTTCTGACGGGGAGGAAATTGTCGTGATTCATCAACAAACCTAGTCGTGATGACAACACATTTTGTCGTTTGAAATTACTGTCGTTGAACAAATTAAATTGTCGTTCATACCTCATCTTTCTGTCGTAATGCTTACCTGTCGTTCAAACCTCCTGTTTTGTTGTAAGATTATATATTTCCCTTTTTATAATTGGAAGATTTTTTGTTGAAAATTTGTTTTACATTTTTTTATTGAACTTTTGACCCCTAAAGTCGATTTTCTGGGGAAAGAAAGGGCTCTACCAAAAAAATGAATAGAATCTAAATTGTGGAGCGTCAGATTTCCTATTTGTAAAGTTAGAATAGTTTTTTCTTAAGAGGCTTCGTTTTTGAGATATTTTAAATTTCAAAAAATAGTGGAACTTTGAAATTTGAGCTAAAATATCTCAAAAGCTAAGCCTCTTAAGAAAAAACTAATTGGATCCCACCGATAGGAAATTTGGCGCTCTACAGTCTATGTTCTATTCATTTTTTTCGTAGAACCCTTCCTTTTCTCAGAAAATCGACTTGAAGTGCCAAAAGTTATCAAAAAAGTAGAAAACCCGTTGAACAAAAGATTCAAATTGTGAAAAATCCTTGAGTGATGGAATTTTTTCACTGATTTTTTCGTGATCAACGCGAAAAATACTATAAAAATCACCCATCAAACCTCAAACAGCATTTCAAAACTCAAAAGTTTAAAAATGTCGACCTGTGTAATTTTTGTCATTAATTTCTGTCAAATCTTGAGTATATCTCAAGTCAGGTTACACTTTTGCTCCTTAGCTTTAGCTCTAGTCATCCTACCCTTCATCTGATCACCAATTTATACTAAAATCAAGTCGCCTACCCAACCCATTTCAGAAAATTCCCACACCATAAGACACCCTGCATGATATAATTGATGCATACTCATATCTAACTTCGCTTTGTCGTGTTTCGTTCAGCTCCGCGGTTGAAATTCGATCGAATCGCGCCATTTAAACGCGAAAACTTGAAGAGTTAGGTGGATTCTGGAACCACGTCGAAAGTTTCCACCGCATGCAAGACCCGAGACCTCGTATACCTAATAAAATTTCATACACTTGGCGGCGGAATTTTAAATTATTCACAAATACCCATTCTAATTGGCTAAACTTGCCATCAAGTAATTAGCAAACATTGATCGAGCTCGGTTTCTACCAGCGCGTAAAATCATGCACGCGAAATTCTCACCGGAATCGCACGTATTGAAATATTAATATGGTCTGTAATACCGCAACATGTACAGCTGTTTGTGGTATAAATTTCAAAACGTTCGTACACACGTTACGTTCCAAGTTTCCTACTTTTTTATGGCCCTCCAAAAAAAAACCACCATCGAATATCGAAAATTATACCACCGCGAGAAATAGCCAATTTGTAAGCTCTTTGAAGACTCCACTCGAGAAAAAAAATCACCGTAGTCGATTCATTTTCTCCAAAATCGTCGCCTCGATTGAAATTAAAATTTTATAGTCGTTAAATTAAAATTAACGATAACCCTGGTCTTTTTTTTTCTCCTTAGAAAAAGAGAAAAAAATGATGATTAATTCGTAAACCTGACGTGATACATTTTATTATTAATATTAATGAAAAATGAAGCAACGTGTTGGAGAAAAAGTGCAAAAAAAGTTTTTATTTCATTTCGGCACTTTGCTCTCCGAAGATGGTACATAAATATTCATGAATGTAACGAAAACAACTTTTCACCATTTGTTTAATGTCCTTTTAACGGCTAGAAGATAAAAAGGTTAGGAAAAAAAGAATGATCAAACTTTAGGACGTACCTCGACGGCGACGCAAAGAGCGAACCTGAAAACTACCTCACTCGAGCGATAATTTAACTCGGAATTATTCTGGCCTCTCCTCCATCGCATCCATATCCTTCTCCGTACAAATATAACTTCAAAAGTAAACATCAAACAAAATTAAAACGTTTTCGTTTAATATCCTTAATATCGTTATAAAACCCAATACCCGAGCGAGATTTTTTCAACCAATTTATTTTTTTAATAATTTTAAGGCCTTTTTTTTCGACTTGATTTAACATCAGCTCGGCGTTAATTTCGCTCGTGTACGCGAACACGTTCATTTGACGACGTCAAAAAATACCCATTGTACCAGCCTACGCATTAATGAGCATTAAACTCGACCTACCATTCCATTGCCACCAATTTACCACCACTTAGCTTTCTCTCATGCTCATGCTTCGGTCTTGTAACTAAAATACGAAAAACTTGCTCTTTTTCCGGTTCCAAAGAGGAAATAAACGCGTAAGTAAATAAACCAACTTACGTTCACCGAGTATAACGTTTTGTTAACCTAAAAAAAAAACTTTACACCGGGTTGCTTATGGAAGTTCTTTTTTTTTCAATTTCGCATCGTTTTCTTTGCGATTATTCGTATACAGTTTTGTGTAGCTATTTTTAGCTAAATCTTTGTCTGATCTTTGGGTTTATTTTTTGGACATCTAGAAGTTAAATTAGTTTTGAGTTTGGTTCGAGTCGTTGACTACGGTTTTGATAAAGTTTTTACTTCCTTGTGTCATTTAGTTTATCCTTTATCTTGGTATAATATCGCAGCGGAGCGTATTTACTTTTTAACAGAAATTAAGTATTTCTGTGATTGGGTTTTTTCAGCGCCAGCGAACTTGCGAGTGAACTTTTGGTCTCGTTTGGCTAATGTACTTAAGGCTGCTTGGTAGAAAATAGCAATGCGGTTTGGTTTTGATGGAACTTGGACAGTTTCCCGGAGATATGAAGACGAAACGAATTCGGATTTTTATACGGCGATGAGGGTGGATTTTGCCAAATTAGATGAGTATTTTGTCTAGAGAGTGGTGGGGTTTTGATGGCTGGTTTTTATTCGGCGGGTAAGAGATTTATTCGAGGTTATGTGTTTTGGAGTTGGGATTTCTGTGGAAATTTTTTTGAGATTTTTTCCTCTTCGTGCATTTGGTCAGCGATTTTTATACCATTTGGTCTGATTTGTAAGAATCTGATGTTTATCGAGTTATTTTAGATTGGCAGAAATTTTGAACAATTTGTGCCGAATTTAAAATTTACTAAAATTTTGTCAAATTTCAAAATTCGGAATTTTGTTTAGAAATTCCAGTTCCTCAAATTTTATTCAATTTTTTGGAAATGTACTGAATTTTTGAGCTAAAAATTACTGAAAGGGTTGCCATCCGTCTTGCATTGGGCTAAAATATTATCCCGAATCCAAAAACTGTAGAATTTTTTTCTTTCAAATGACATGTTGAATATTACAAAAATCAAAATTCATCTTCCTCGCTTGCGTATTTGAAGTATCTAACGTAAGATTTGTCTCTGTCTTTCGTTATTTCTTTATGAATTATTACTTGTATGCAACTTACAATATTTTAAAAAACACTTAAGAGGATGCTCTATACCTATATCGGGTGTCACAAAAAAGAAATTGATAAGGCAAAAATTGAGTTTTAATTTTTTTTTTTGGGGGGGGGGGATTATAAAGAGGCGATATCTTGATTGATAAAGCAATGGACGAATGTGATTTTAGAACGTAAAAAGAAGAAAATAGAAGTATTGAAAGGTTTCAATTGCCTCTAGATGCAATTATTTTAATAAAACTTGGGAGAAATTCTAGGTTTAATGACGGTTTTTGCAAGAATTCTCCGAGACTACTGAATCAAATTTGTTGAAATTTGGATACGATGAGGGGAAAAACATTCCTGACAGGCTAACAGAGCTCTTTTTTCATTTTTTTCCAAATTTTGAAAAATATTTTCATTAAATTTTTTTTGATAATGAAAAAAGAGGGCTCCAACAAAGATTCAGTAGTCTCAAAAAATGCTTACAGAAACCGTCATCAAACCTAGCATTTCTTCAAAATCGTTCCAGGCCATTTTCCCGAATGGCCGTTTCCCCGAATTGCCGTTTTCCCGAAAAGTAATGTTCTCGAATTGCCGTTTTCCCGAATACCTAATCCCGAATCCCATTTTCCCGAATGCTTTTGTTCCCGAAATAAATTAATTTTTTGTTATTAAATTTTATTCTTAAATTGTAATATTACGTGACCACGTGATGAGGTAATCCATCAACAACTTTTCACCTCAAAAATCACCCCACGATTTTTCCGAGTTTCAAGGCTGGTATGATTTTTGGGTGAAAATTCATCTCAATAATCATCCGAGCCACGAAAGTTCGTAAAAGTTATGAGATGATTTTTGGGATAAAAATTCATCCCAATATTCATCCTAGCTTCAAAACCTCGGAACATTTTGGGATGATTTTTGGGATAAAATTTAATCTCATTAATCGTCCTAGCTTCAAAAGTTCAGGAAATTTTGAGATGATTTTTGGGATGAAAATTCGTCTCAATAATCATTCATTCCTGCCACAAAATCTCAGAAAATCGTGGGATGATATTTGGGATGAAAATTCATTCCAATAAATATCCCAGCCTCAATAAGTTGTAAAAGATGAATATTGATCCCAAGAGTCATCTCAATTTTTGTATGATTGGAATTTTTTGTTAAAAAATTGTTTTGACCCTTGGAGTCGATTTTCTGGGCAAAGATAGCGTTCTAAAATAAAAATGAATAGAACATGACTTGTAGAGCATAAAATTTCCTTTCTGTAAAGTCCAGCTAGTTTTTTCTTAGGAGGCTTAGTTTTTGAGATATTTTCAATAAAAATATGAAAGTTGAACTCTGAACGCTGCTACCCTCCTTAACGAATAAATAAATTTATGCCATGGAAATTTTTTCGAGAAATTGAGTATTAGGGAAATTCACTATTCGGGAAGTTGGGTATTCGGGAAATTGTTATTCGGGATACCGGATTCGGGATATAGGTATTCGGGAAAACTGCAATTTGGGAAAACGGCAATTCGGGAACATTACAATTCGGGGAAACGGCCATTCGGGAAAATGGTAGGGAATCCTTCAAAATGATTAGTGGCAATTGAAACTTTTTAATACTTTTATTTTCTTCTTTTTACGTGCTAAAATCATATTCGTCCATTGATTCATCATAAATTACCTATTTATAATACAAAAAAAACACAAATTCAAAACTTAATTTTTGCCTTATCAATTATTTTTTTGTGACCTCCGATATTGGTAGAACACCCTCTCAACGGCGACAATTCTGAAATCCTTCTAATATTTATTTATTTTTTTAATTTGACCCTTCAGCCCCCCCCCCTAGAGGCCTAGACCCACAGTTTATGAAAAACACTTGAAAAAATATAAAAATTCTTACCAATTTGAGGTCGCCCTGTTCGAATCGGCGCGATATCACAAGAAAATTCTTAAAAATCTATTTTCTTCTTCCTTTATTCGTAGGTAGTAAACCTTAACCTTTACGACTAAATTAACCGTTTCGATTGCATGAAAGGTATAGAAATTTTTAAAACAATAATATAAACAATCATAAAGTCGCTAAAAAGTAATTAAAAATAAAAACGATTCTGACAAAAACTGACGAAAGTAGTAAAAGGACGAATAATTTGAATTAATGTTTTCTAATACATATAATTGTCATTAGAAAACATTAAGGGGAGGGGTGAACCAATCGGGCTGAAATTTTTTGTGGATGATTTTCTCATAAAATGGCACCAATCTACGGGGGGGGGGGGATCCCAAAAAATTTTGAAAATTTTTTTCACCAGGTATAAATGAGGACCAATTCGCCTTGTGAATAGGCAATTTGTGAATGAGAATATCCCCTTACTTAATATTTATACAAAATTTTTGAAAATTTTGCAGATGGCCCATCACCAATAAAACAATACAATAAAAATTTCAACCGGTAATAAAAATAAAAATGAACGTGTCACAATAAAAAGGACATGGAAAAATGGCGTTTTTAGGAAATCACGATTATAGTTTGAGTGTAATTTTTTTAATACTAAATTAAGAAATTAATCTGGGAAAAAATTTTTGCCTTAAAATTTCATCCTTTTGCTATAAGAAAACAGCTCGCCCGTCCCTTGATATCTTTTCTATATTTTTCTATATTGAAAACAAAAATTTGAGTTGTATGTCCTTTTTAATGTCACAAAATTTATATTTTGACCCTTCTAACTTTAATGACGTATAATTTTTCCGGAAGTGAAAACTGAAAACAAATCTCCATACAAAAGTTGGAGAGGATGAAAAAATGAACATTTCTGTGAAATTTTTTTTAAATTATCTCTTCATGGTGCAGATATATCTCACTTTGAAAAATGATAACTTTTTTTACAATCATGATTTTCATTTTCTTAGTTTCAAAAAAAAATGCTACCTAAACATACATTTTGGACGATATTTATTATTTTTTTCAAATTTATGGCAATAAATTAACTAAAGAAACGTTTTATTAAAACTTTAAAATTTTACGATCGTCTGCACAGTGGAAAAATTAAATATTACAAAATTAAACGCGACATGGTGCATATCTGCTCCATGAAGAGATAATTTTTAAAAATTTTCACGAAAATGTTCCTTTTTTCATCCTCTCCAACTTTTGTATGAGGATTTTTTTCAATTTTCACTTCCGGCAAAATTATTTGCCGATGTTTAATCCAACTTGAATTATCAAATTTAAAAAAGTGGCCTGTTTTGACAATTAGATACGGTTTGAGACTTGTGATCGGAAGATTCAACATATTGGAACTTTTTGAAGTGTTGAATTTTGACGAGTGTTAATTTGTCTCCTTCTATATTAGTCGCGGTACTTGTAAAAAAAAAGTTGGTAAATAATGATCAAATTTGCATTAAAATAATTTTTTATTGAAAATATTTTTCATTCAAGTTGATTTTTTATTTTATTGAAATGAATAATTTCTAAACTTCTATTCATTAAAATGAATAATCATTCAGTTTTAATTAAATGACCTTTCATCTAAATTATTTTCAATGAATAGATAACAAACTACACTAAAAAAAATGAATGAAAAAAAAATGAAAAAAATAGACGTAAATAAATTTATTTGAAGAAAACAAAAAACAATTTTTAAAAAACAGAAACAAGAAATAATAAATATACTTACACTTTGAATGAAAAAAAAAAGTGTTCCAATGTAGATGAAAAAAATAAAATTAGAAACTGCAAAAATTATACGTAAAAAAATTAATTTAAAAAACAAAAATAAAAAATACACTTACTTACTTACCTACAATTTGAATAAAAAAAAGAGAAAGATTTTGGACTTGTTATGTTCATAAAGTAACGCGTGCGCATCGATGGTTTGGTTTGGCTATTGTATTTTCCATCAATAACCCGCCCGTCCAGGTAATTTTTCTCGAAATGAAAAGTGTACCGAAGTATTCAATTCATTTTTTTTTCAAAACTTGACAAAAATCTGGAGAATTGTGGTCGATGATTTTTATGGGCTAAACGTATCAAAATGTGGACTGAGGGCCTAGAGAACAGATTTTACCCTTTATTAATTCTCAAAAATTGGAATGAAAAATTTTCCCGTGTGTTCCTGAATCAATAGTCCAATGCTCTTGCTGATTTTTGTTTAAAAAACAGTCATAGTCCAGAATTGAAAATTTTCTATTTCAATTTTTAAGAATGCAGTCCACATTTCGAGATCAACCAACATACGCCGAACCTAATTTTTCGTCTTGAAAACGTTCCGAGTCCGAGAGTATTATTTTGCTCTCCTGTGAAATTCCTTTTTTGGACTATGGTTGTTTTTTAAACGGACGCTTCAATTTGTGGCCATTGCACCGGCGAGAATGGGGTATTTATTAACCATTGACTGGATGCGCAACATTAGATGCCCACTGTTTGACTGTTGCAACAAATTTTGTGAAACAAAAAGATATCTATAATAGCACTTTTGTTACTGTCGAATTCCATCTACTTATGACCTTTGATTCCAAATTATTTATAATGTACCTAGGTGCTGTTGATGCCTACTGCAGTCAGCTTGGATGTTTGATTTTCACTCCAAATACATATTATTCGACCTTCTATCCCTTTTTATTTTTTAGGTTCGAATTTCAAATAATACCTTAAAAATTAAGGTAACCTTGAGGGTACCTTATCTTGCCTTAATTTTTAGGATATGATTTCACATTCAGGCTTTAGAAGTTCATTTTGCTGCAAAATCCGTCGTCATCCCCCCTAACACCCCCTTCCACCTCCCCCATTGGTAAATTACATTTTGTTTTCGGAATAATTTGATGCCAAAAATCTTTAGAGAAAATATGAATTAATTCACATGATTTTTCACGCCATCTCACAGTCTTTCTCTCTATTAACAAATTGAAAGTACCCTTCCTCCATTTGTAATAGCGATGCAAAAAAAAAATCGTCTAAAACGATCTCTCCTATTTTTTCTATTCATAACCGAAGTGAATTTTTCGTCACAATTTTTCCACGCAAAAAATGACTATTTTATTCGACAATTATGAACGTTTTAGTAAATTAGTACTAATCGTTTTGGTTCGCGAATGAAAAAATTATTCAAACTAGTTTCCCACCCTCGCTCCGAATCCCTCGTCATATTAGCATAATTTGTAATCCTCACAGCAGACCCAGCAGCTCAGCCAGGAATAGCGGGGACTACTTAATTTACTCGTTGCCGGAATATAAAAAGCTAATTTCGATCTTCGCCATTAATCCCGGTTGATTTGCTCGGGTTGGGTTTTCCTTCGCGTTAAAATAGTCTTCTCTGCGATGTCGACAGAAGTCAAGAGCGAAAAAATGATTGTCTGGTGTTTTGTTGGCGCAAGACAGTGTAACAATTTATTCAAATGAGACTTGATTAAGTGCATTGAGAATCGAGATCACGTTCGAGTTTATACAACTTTTTTCAAACTTTCGATCATTTTTTTTTCCTGTTTTATTTTATTCTACTTCGTATTGTACGAGTAGCTGTGTCGTATATTTCTCTCTCTTAGTGTAATACGATAGTTTAGTGACCTTTTTACTCCATCTTGGAGAATTTCGTTGGTTATGATTCTTTTTACCTTCACATTTATTTGTGAAAGAGGAAATGTGGGATGGGTCGTGTTTCAACGGTGATTTTCAGAATGTAAGCTTTTGAGCTTCTGAATTTGTTCCTTTTTTATCAAAAGTGAAATGGAAAAATTTGAAATTTTCGAGATAAATGAAATTTATTTCTGTTGGAAAAAATAGAGAAATTTCAAGTATCAATTCATATACTCCATCTGCATTCATGACTAGAATTTAGATTTTTCATTTAAGAAGTATAACATTACTTACCGTGATAAACAGCATCAAAATCAATAATAATTCTGTTTCCGCATATATTATATTTCTCTCTTAATTTGAATCAGTCAAATTGATTGATGAAATGGACAAAATTCAGTCACTGTATAAATCAGTGAAAAATTTACTGATTCAATTTGTGAATTTTCATTTTTGAATCAGTAATTTTTTCTTTAACTACTAGGGACCACAGGGACGACCGGGACAACGGGCGAAGAGGAAGAACTGGATTCCGTTTTTCGATGACGACAGCGAACTGTAAAAAGAAAATTAAAAATTAAAATTCAGACGCTCTATGTATATTTGTAAGCGAAAAATTAATTAATTACTTCAATTCTTCAATTCTTTTTATTTGTAATTATGGTCATGACCACCTTACATCGTTGTACGTAATATAATAAATTAACAAAAAGGAACTTAAGGGGATCAATAAAACGAGAAAAAATACATAGAAAAAATTACTCCTATAGAAAGAACATAATGGAAATGAGGAATTACAAAATAAATATCAATATTGAATTAGAAAGAATAATTCCCGTTAATCCACCAACTATGTATCAGGCATGTTACCACCTCCATCCAGATATTCATCAACATTATAGAATGCTTTCCCTAAGAGCCATTTATTTATTTAATTCAATTTTGAATGTTTTTGAATTTTGTGAATTTTTGAAATTTAGAGGGAGCATATTATAAATTTTAACTGACATTGAATCAATACCTTCTCTATTTGCCTTGGTTCTATTTTGATCAGAAATTAGAGTATTTTCCCCCCTTGTTTCATAAACATGGGTCATAGTCTACAGTCCAACTGGCAAAATGTGTTCATTGAGCGTGCTTTTTTGGGGCGCAAAAAAATCAGTTGGCTTATTGTGGGTATGGGTCCCATGGTATGAAAAAAGTGAATTTTGGATTTTTTCCCTTGCACAATAGGGAGCTGGGGCCTAAAAACCCCTCTTTTTTCCCATTTTTTCAACTTGACCGGGCGCAAAAAATTTTTTCACAGTGTGATAGCAGACACTCTCCCGACTCCAAATATATGTCACAACCCTTGGGCCACTTGCACAATGGGGCGTTAGGCCCCCCAAAGTGCGATTTTTCACCAAATTTGACCATTTTTGGCACAATAATACCTCTGTATGCGACATGTGGTCTGGGGCGCAAAAAAAAATTAAACAAACTGTATACCCACATTCATTCCGCATCCGATGAGCCAAAGTTTAAGGAAAATGGTTTGCACAATACGCCGTGGTGGAATTTCAAAGCTGAGAAAATGTGTGATTTTCACCCCTTTTCATCACAAATTAAATTATCAAAAAAATTCTGAAACTTGGGTTGCGACCTATCAAAATGGGTTAAAATTTTACAAGCAGAACAAAATTATTAGTGAAAATTGAATTTACGCAATTTTGACCCTTTTTGAGCCTCAAATTGAGCCCCATTTTTGAGTATTTCGTAAAAATTGGCATGTGACCTATGAAAGAGGGCTAGAATTTCGTCAGAAATTCAAAAATGTTATCCAAAACTATTTTTGAGCAAATTTTGAGAATTTTGAGCCTCAAATAGGATCAAATTTTTAGCATTTTCCAAAATTGAGATGTGACATATGAAAGAGGTATAGAATTTCGTCAAAAATTCAAAAATGTTATCCAAAAGCATTTTTGAGCAACTTTTGAGAATTTTGAGCCCAAAATAGGATCAAGTTCTGAGTATTTTCCAAAAATTGGTATGTGACCTGTTGAAATGGGATAAAATTTCTTCAAAAATTCAAAAATGTTATCCAAAACCATTTTTGAGCAACTTTTGAGAATTTTGAGCCCAAAATATGATCAATTTCTGAGTATTCTCGAAAAATTGGCATGTGACCTTCCAATTTTTTGAAAATACTAAAAAATGTGCTCAATTTGAGACTCAACGTTTTTGAAAATTGCTCAAATATAGTTTTAGATGACATATTTGAATTGTTGGCGAAATTCTACCCCTCTTTCATAGGTCACATGCCAATTTTTACGAAATACTCAAAAATGGGGCTCAATTTGAGGCTCAAAAAGGGTCAAAATTGCGTAAATTCAATTTTCACTAATAATTTTGTTCTGCTTGTAAAATTTTAACCCATTTTGATAGGTCGCAACCCAAGTTTCAGAATTTTTTTGATAATTTAATTTGTGATGAAAAGGGGTGAAAATCACACATTTTCTCAGCTTTGAAATTCCACCACGGCGTATTGTGCAAACCATTTTCCTTAAACTTTGGCTCATCGGATGCGGAATGAATGTGGGTATACAGTTTGTTTAATTTTTTTTTGCGCCCCAGACCACATGTCGCATACAGAGGTATTATTGTGCCAAAAATGGTCAAATTTGGTGAAAAATCGCACTTTGGGGGGCCTAACGCCCCATTGTGCAAGTGGCCCAAGGGTTGTGACATATATTTGGAGTCGGGAGAGTGTCTGCTATCACACTGTGAAAAAATTTTTTGCGCCCGGTCAAGTTGAAAAAATGGGAAAAAAGAGGGGTTTTTAGGCCCCAGCTCCCTATTGTGCAAGGGCAAAAATCCAAAATACACTTTTTTCATACCATGGGACCCATACCCACAAAAAGCCAACTGATTTTTTTGCGCCCCAAAAAAGCACGCTGATTTCGATTTCTAGAGCACTTTTCGCCAGTTGGACTGAAGACTAGTCAGGATAGTCGTGTTAATCTTTTTTTTTTTAACCATTAGGCATACTTGCGTGAGATATAGAGACATGAGAGGGTAAGTATTTGTAGGCAATGGTTTGTAACCCGAGGGCCCAGGTACATCGGGGTCGGTATTTTCATTTTTATCTGTAATTTTGAAAAAAAAAAACATTAGTTTAGGGCACAACAAACCAATTATAAATCTATTGTGTTGCACACACCTTCCGAAAAGTAGGTCGTCGAAGAGTCTTCTCGCGCCACCGCGGGTACCGAAATATTTTGAAGGAACACTATTGAAAAGAATTAAGGTTATTTCAATATTTTAAAGTTTTAATTAGTGTTCTAATATGTATTTACAATAATCTACTCGTTCCATCGCCGTCATTTGGGTTGTGGGAAGCGTCGCGACCACGTTTTCCTCTTCCTCTTCCTCTTCCTCTTCCTCCTCCGCCTCCTCCTCCTCCACCACCGACATTTCTTCTGTACCGCATTTTGGCCGCTGATGCTTCGTAAACTGATCATCGTACTTGCTACACGATGTAAAGCAGGAATAGCTGCTGCACTCACAGTTTACGGGATGGCACCAGGGCTCGGAATGCGTGCCATTGCATTTTTCGCAAAATCTCTGCTCAGTCAAAGATTCGGAATTTCAATTTACAGAAATACGTACGCAATAATAATGTGTCGAATTTGCTTTGTCAGCTAAAAAATTTTTCTGTGAAGTTCTTAAATAAACTCACTTTCCGTGTGATATTTATCACAATGGTCACACAATGTTAATCTCCACGCCGAATATGATTCTAAAAAATAAAAAACAGAAAACAAAATCAAAAACTCATTAAATCACGTAAAATTACAATAAATAAATAAATAAATAAATAAATAATGGATTAAACAATTGAGGGGTCTGGAAGCAGAACTCACTTTCGACACTGCAAGCGATTTTGAGAAAAACGCATACAACTGTTTAACATAATTGCTGATCACCAGGAGTGCTGAAAATATTTTATTTAGATTTAACTAATTTATGAGGTTTAAAATCCTCAACTCACGTGATAATTTATTGAATGTTATCAACATAACAGATTATAATAAAACTACTACTACTACTACTACTACTAAAAATATTGTCAAGTTGGACCTGAAAATAGGATTCCCAGAAAAAACGATTTTTTTCGATTACCCGCTGTTCTTAATGGAGAGGGAAGGAGTTTTGTCTCCAACATGCATTTTTTTACCTCTACAAAAATTTCATGGAATTGAATGTGTAGAGCCTGAAAAAAAATTTGTTTCTTGACATTTTTGCATCAGTTCAATCGTCTTCGAGTTACATTTCGAAACTGGTCCATAACTCGAAGAAGTCGAAGTCGATTGAA
Source organism: Pseudococcus viburni (assembly GCA_033439095.1). NCBI lineage: Eukaryota > Metazoa > Arthropoda > Insecta > Hemiptera > Pseudococcidae > Pseudococcus > Pseudococcus viburni. The sequence goes on along the minus strand of JAVBJF010000062.1, from coordinate 892,767 downwards.
CTAGGTCAAAAATGTCAGGAAATGAAAAATATTTATATTTTTAAACTCTATAATTTTGGGACCGCACTATATGACTTGAGATCACATGGTGGACCGATTCCACCCGAAAAAACGCGAAAAAACGAGAAAAAGTTTTGCACCTCCCCACGAAATTAGGGTGTGCAAAATGTGCAAGATAGACGAGGAGTCGACCTTTTTGGAGAAACTACTATTCTTTTCTATAGGGTGTCCACAAAATGAGAAACCGGTTTAGGTCAAAAAATGGGGGTCCGGTTTTTTTATTGAAATAAAGTCTACACACTGGAGCGATTAAAATGTGATATGTTTTTTTTGGAAGGAACCGGTTCAGCAGTTTCGAACCAGTTGTCAATAATATCCAAAAAAGTGGAGATATGAAAAAAAGTTTGAAACAAAAGTTGTAGGGAATTAAAAAACAATCATTTTTTGTTCCATAATTTTTTTCTCATCTTGCAATGGAAAGAAGTTGTACAAAAGGTTTGAGTGTAATTTTTTCTCTTTTAAGCCAAACTCTTCTCTATTGCTGGATGAAAAAAATTACAGAATGTGAAATGTTTAGTTTTTAATTCTCTACACTAACTGCTGCTTGAAGTACCAATTCAAATATATGATATCTGCAAGCAAGAAATAAACTTTCTCTACCTAACATCTGCTCAAGTAGGAAAGATGCGCCTTTTATTCTTCCAGTATTTGAAGCTGTGGTGTCGAATACGCAACCTTGTACTTTTTCGAGAAGATTCCAATCTTGTAATGCGTCGTAAACTGCGGATGATACTTCTGCTCCGGTAGAAGAAGAAGTTCGAGGGACTTCCAATAATTGCTCTACATTATTTCCACTGACTGCTACTGGAAGACGATCCACTTTTTCAAATTGGGTTCATCTTGCACCTGTTTCGAAAAAGTGAAGATATCGAAAAAAGTTTGAAATAAAAGTTATAGAGAATTGAAAACTGAACATTTCACGTTCTGTAACTTTTTTTACATCCAGCAATGGAGAAGAGTTATGGGTTAAAAAGGATAAAATTATACTCGAGCTCTTTGTACCATGACTTCTTTCCACTATTTTGCAAGATGGAAAAAAAAAATTGTGAAACAAATAATGATCGTTTTTCAGTTCTCTACAACTTTTGTTTCAAACTTTTTTTCATATCTCCACTTTTTCGGATATTATTGACAACTGGTTCAAAACTGCTGAACCGGTTCCAAAAAAAATATATCACATTTCAATCGCGGCAGTGTGTAGACTTTATCTCAATAAAAAAACCGGACCCCAATTTTTTGACCCAAACCGGTTTCTCAATTTGTGGACACCCTGTAGGAAAGACTAGAAGTTTGATTATCGATCTTCAATGTCCTCGTCGCCAAGAATACACTGCCGTTTGAACCTCCAGGTTCCGGTTGCGGATTCTTTAATGTCCTCGTCGCCAAGAATACACTGCCGTTTGAACCTCTAGGTTCCGGTTGCGGATTATCGACTTCTTCCTCGTTGGAAGTTTCGACAAATCGATTTTGCTGGAATTGCTGTCTCCGCCTTCCCTGCCTCCTATTATGCGCATCATTCGCAGCACCACGACCTCGACCTTGTCCACGGCCACGACCTCGACCTCGACCTCGGCCACAGCCAAGACCACGACCTCGACCGCGAATTTCTTGTTAAACCGCTGGTATTACAGCAGCATCATGCGGTACTGCTAGAGGTTCACAGTTCTCAGATATTGAGTTGAAAAACCTCCCTGATCCTCCCCCCTAAATCACTTTTTTGAGGCATCAGCACCCTCAAAATCAGTTTTTCGCCTCTAGCGGACCAAGGTTTAACTTTAGAAGAAAAACCACTCCAGTAAAAGTTATTCTACGCAAAATTTCCTATCTATAGGTATTTTCAATTTTTTCGTGCGACCAAGGGGGGGGGTATGGTGTTTTGAAAATGGAACCTAGCTAAGATAGTGTGGAGAAAATGCATATTTTATTTGCTTAAATTGTTTTAACACTTATATACCTCACAACTGAGGAAATATATTTGCATAAAATATTTATGCTGATAATTAGAAATCCCCCCGGGGACTGGTACCCCTTCCCACCCCTTCATTCATGATATCATTTATACATAAAAAAAATAAAAATCTATTACTCACCGAAATTGTCATTCATTTTTTTTAAATTACAAAAATTGTACTTTTTTAGGTTAATATTTACTGGCGTAAATTATGCAAATAAAAAATTCAAACTGCCAAAAAATTGAAAAAACAATAAAATTTTTTTAAAAAACTAAAAAATAATAAACAGAAATAAAAAATTGAATTTTAAAATAAAAAACAATCCAATTTCTATTAAAAATTAAGAAAAGTCTTTTTTTTACTTATTTCTACTCGATTTTTGAACCCTCCACTTTTGGGACCCAATTTGGGTTCAGTGGGGGGTCAATTTATTATAAAAATCGAGTTAGGTGGACCCGAAAATCCCAGAAAGTCACTAGTTCGACTATTGGTTCGCTACATTTCAAATGTACGTACCAGGCATACGCATGTGTAATTTATTGAGGTAATAAAAAATTTTCAAACGTCGTTTTTTTTCTTTTTGCAATAGCTCGCCTCCAAGACCACGTAGAAAAAAAATAAAAAAAGGAAAATGTTTGTCTTCTCACGCTCTACAACGTTTGTTTGAATCAATTTTTCGAATTTTTCATTGCAGCCGAGCTACGCTTGGGGGAAATGCGACTTTTCCTGCGGAGGGTCCACCCACCCACTTCGAGATCAGGGGTCCGTTATACATTTTTCTTATTCTATGTAGTAATAGGATGTACTATGCAAAAGAGCCGCTCCTAAAAGTCGATTAACCCGATTTTTCGTAATTATTTCTGTTAATTGGAAATTTTCGAATTGTGATTTTTTTTTGAAGGCCCTTGCTCCCTTCCACGACGTCCCGTCCTAGGGAAAAATTGTAAATAACAAAATTGTTCGTTTTTTGATGCTCTACAACTTTTGTTTCAACTTTTTTTTCATAAGTGCGTACATTCGAAAGTTGAAGGCGAAAAACTGATTTTGAGGGGGCTATGGCATCGAAAAAAGTGACTTAGGGGGGAGGATCAGGGAGGTCTTTCAGTATTTGTGATAGAATAGACCCTTTTCTACTGAATAAACCAAAAACCGCTTTTATAGCAATTTGTTGAGGTATGGCCATTTTTTCCCCTATTTCTACTGTACTATTAATTATTCATAATCATAACCAAGTGCATAAAAATGAACAATTAATAAATGAAGTTCGGTCAGTTAATGATGATAAAACTTGAAATCTGCTTTGAAATTATGTTTTTTTGTAAACTATTTGAATTCTTGCAGTGTTTTTTTTTTTCAATTTAAAGAATGAATTGGAATGTAAAACTACCCGATGTCCCAATTACACTTTCCAAGAAATGGGATGAAATTTGAAGCGAACATTTCAATAGTGCATCAATTTACCTCCTCCTCCTCCTCCCTCCCTCCTCCCCCCCCCATCATTTTATAGACATCAAGTTGAGGAAGATTTTGATGATTTTTCAGTTAGTACATTCTTTCCCATTTTGAAACTCCTGTTATGTGAATTATAATATTATTTTTTTAATGCCAACGTTATAATTTCTATAAATGGCACATTCAAAAATTTGGCTTTTATTTGCATTTGATCTTCTCTTTTTAGAAGGGCAAGAAAATGGAGTCCTAAAACAATTTCACCTCTAAAGCAACTAAATGTTGACGTAAAATGAAAAAAAAAGTTACCCAAAGTTACTTACTATAGAAATAGTTCCAGAATGTTGACAGTTTAATCTTCATATGAATGATGGAAATAAGTGCCATTTACGTAATTGAGATTTGCAAAAGTTGCTGGATGGATATGGAGGGTCAGAAGCACTCAGAAGGGAACCTGAACTAGGTTTTTGTTAAGTTTGAACATTCAGAATGTTCAAACTTAACAAAAATCTTGTTCAGGTTCCCTTCTGATCCTTCATATCCATCCAGCAACTTTTGCGAATCTCAATTACGTAAATGGCACTTAGTACTTTTTGCATTTCCATCATTCAATGTTGATCGTATAGCCGGTTGCTCTACTGAAAAACGACCGAAGTTTAGGATTTTTTTTCCTCAGGTGGTATTCAACGGTTAACCGGTTATTTTTGCAAGATACCGGTTGTTAAAAAAAGCTAAAATTGAGTCTAAAATCGTGAAAAATGATACCTACTCTAAATTTGATAAAAATGAGCAGAATAAGAAAAAACTTCAACTTCTCAATCATTCATCAATCAACATAGTCAAATGTACACAAAAAACTGATATTAAAGCATGAAAAAAAACCTTTGAATTTAACTGAATCCGGATGCTCACCCAAAAATTTCGAATACATAAATCCAATTCCAACGTTCTTTTTATGTTTTATCATCGGTCTTTTGTTTACACTTTGCTTAATAATTGTAAGTTTTTCTTTATTATCATCATTTTTGTAGCTTTTTGCATTTTTTTTTCCTTTTTGGGCGGTTAACCGGTTAACCGGCGGTAGTTTTGGAGAATAACCGGTTATTCTCCGGTAGGTTTTTTTGAAAAAAAAAGTTCCTCTGGTAGCGGTTATCCACAACACTAGTAAATGAGTTGTAGAATGTTATGGTACTCGATTTAGGAAAATTTTCTATTTTGACGATATAGAGTCTTAAATAACCCAAAAATAGATTCAGAAAAACAAAAAACACTCTAATTCCTGAAATTATCTTGCTTCTTCTCGTTGAAACTCTATTTTTGGATTCTGGTTTATCGGAAATGAATTAAGAAAAGCTTCGGAAATACCTTACAACTATTTTTAAAATATAATTTCAAATAAGTTTTCCAAATTTTTCCCAATATTTTTTTATGGTTTGTAATTTAATTTTTAATTGAGGTTTTCCTGGAAAAAATTGAAAAAAACTATTTCAATTTGAAAAGCTCTACCCTATTTTATGACTAGCCAAATTGGTTCTAAGACTTTTTGAAAAAAAACACGTCAAATCATAGCGACCTTTCATCGCTTCGAATAAGTTATCGAAAAGAATGTACTCGTGCGACGTATCCCATGCTAACGTAAGATAGCATATCAAACACGAAGCCTTTACTATTTAATACTAGATATATGGTTTCTTACGTTATATTGCATACTTTTTGAAGAGACGTACTCGGCTGTCGTGAAACGGAAGAGGCTTAAAGTTTTTGGGAAGATGGGTAAAACGGGCTTTTATTGACGTGTATCTTATCGTATTACTGCTGTTGGTTCGAGCAGAATCAATATACGTAAAACAGTTTGTCATTCAATACCGTCCTTATATTATGTACATGTTCGAGCTCAGAGTAAATTGACACGTGTACATACACTTACGCTTATACCTAAAGTATGTACATACATAAGTGTAGCACTCGTCGTAGTCAAAAACTCGGTTGGTAATTTCTTTTGGTTGAGAAGTTTACACAATGGTGGGTCCTCGATAATGAGGGTTTTTTTGAATATTTGGGTGTTGAGGCGGATTTAGAAAAAACTACTTGCATATTGCATTTTTCAACCATTTCTTTAAGAATATACTTATTATCATTTTCTTGCTTCTTTATGGTAAATAGAAAATTTAGTAAATGAAAAATATATTCTTCGTAGCTTAAAAAATTTTACAACTGAGTTCGTCCGAAGGATTTTTGTTGTAATGTTGCTGAAAGTTTACTCTCGATGCTGAAATATCACGAATTTTTTCCTAAAAAATGGAGAAAAATAATAAAATTAATAATAAGCTTATAATTGCAGAATTTCATCAATTTGGTAAAATTTATGCATTAGAAAGTTTGTTTTGGTTACTCTTTTTTATTCAAAAGTTACTGTTAGTTACTTTTCATACCAAAAAGTCACTTTTCCGCTTCGAAAATTGATGTTTTTTTTTCAAACAGGTACGGTACTTACCTAATCAATTCCTCGAGTAATTTTTTTGTAGTGTTTTTTTTGTTCATCAAGTATTTTTGATCAATTTTTCAAAAAAAAAAAAATCGTTCTATTTCCAAATTTTTTCTCCTCTTAGGCGTTATTCAGAAAATCTACTTTTCAATCTTCGAAATTCGTTTAAAAGTACTTTTTGTTAGATGATCCTGTTTCGGTAGGTCTCTATGACTGCTGAATTGTTTAAAAATCATCATCATTTACGAATCCCTCTCGCTTATGGCTAAAATATTGAGAAGCTTTTAGCATTTGATTTTAAATTCCATTTTTGCCAACATTTTTGTCCTCGCTCCGCCTCTGCGCCTGGGCTCAGTAATTGAATATTTTTCAATAAAATTGCTTGTATTTTTCAAAATTTTATGATTTTTTTTATTTGCAAAAACCCTCCTTGATTCTTATTTCTTAGTTTTGTAGAACTCATCAAAAAATTGCAGAGACTTGCGTGGAATTTATCGATTTGAACTATTTGTGAGTTTAGAAAAAAAAATTACGAAAAACCGTCAATTTTAATTTTGCGAATACCTATGGAAACACCTTGATTTTGAAAATTCTCAGCTGTCAGTCACCTCTTTTTCAAAATGAAGAGAAGAAGTCGTGATTTTGGAGGAATTTTGAATAATGATAAAAGAAACGAAAAATTGTGTTTTCGAGTTTTATAAATTTGTTTAACATCATGAAAAGGTGCCTGAACAAAAGAAATGAGTCGAAATTTCATTTTTTTTCAACACTTTAATTTTAAAAATTGGCTACTTTTTTTAATATAAAAAGTTACTCGAAATTATTTGTAAACCACACATCTGATCTCTCAAATTCAAGATGTGTATACCTACTAATAAAAAAAAAAATAGAAAAAAATACCTTACATATGGGAGATATCTCAACTTGAATTATCTTCAAAAACCGTGAGTAACCCGAAACCAAAATAAGAGATCTTTTTGAAAACTGTAACGAAAACGTAATCAAAAAATAAATGAAATTTTGAAATATCTAACCCAAACCGCTAACCGTTATAATTTCTTTCGGTTACGGTTTTTCATTTTAAAAAACCCTAATTGAAACAAATTTTGAAAAATTTCAATTTATTTTTGACTTTTTATGATTTTTTAAACAAATTTCACCATCGCTTCGCTCGGGCGGTAGTTTAATCATTCTATTTCTTGAATGAACATAAATAACTCTCTAACTCTGATCCTGTTTTTGAGGAGCTTTTGCTTTAGAGAATCAGTGAAGTGAAGTAATTTTCATTGAAAATTAATGATTTTTCAGTCAAAAATCTCTGATTTCTCAATCAATTCCCAATTTGTCAGAAAAAATCAATAATTTTGTCTGAACGATCAGTGAAAAATCACTGATTTTCAGTTAAATTCATTTCATTGATTCAAACAGTTGAATTATAGGTACACTTGAAGGTAATACACTAATTAAGGTAATTTTAGTTGTTCTTAAAAATGCCGCTATTTTCCAATTTTTCTTTACTCAAATCTATTTATGTATTATTAGCCAACTGAAAATACCCCAACTATCCAGTGCCACTAAAATAGGTAACTGAATTTTTTCATTGAGATTTGGCAAGGCCTGAGTACTGATCCAAAAAGTCTACGTCGAAAAAAATCTGAAGGTGTCGTCGAATTATTGAAAAATAAATAAGAAAAATTGATCATAGAACAAAAACTAATATACCATTAGAAAGAGCATAAAAAATGCTACATTTCGTTCATTTAATGTTTTTTTTCATGTGCTATACTTTTTGAAATATTTCAACCCAAACATTTGGAACGATGTACTTCAAAAAGTATACCTCATGGAAAAAAACATGAAATGGACGAAATGTAGCATTTTTCATGCTCTTTCTAATGGTACATATTCGTTTTTATTCGACGATCAATTTTTCTTATTTATTTTTCAATAATTCGTCAACACCTTCAAGTTTTCCTTTCGTTTATCTCAGTTTATAAGAAAACTGTTGCACAAAATCAAAAAATAATTACACCATCGGAAAGCTCGTAGAATTTCATACAAGATTTGATCCAAAAATTATGAAAATCATCCTCCCCTTCGAATAAAAAATTGTCCATTCTCTGGAAAACCGGGAAAAGTCAGGGAATTTTGGAATTTTCTCTGGAATTTTTCAAAAATTCTAAAAAAAGGATATATCATTTAAAAAAGCGTTTCTTTGCTTCATTTTTAATAAATTTTTCAAAAAATTTCGCCCTCGCTCCGCTCGGGCCAAATTATTATATCTCTTATCTAACTTTTTTATTCATCGTTGTTTGTTAACCAATATGTATAAAAAAATTGGTAGGTATTCAAAATGCATTATGAATTCTTCAAATAAAATTCCTCTCGCTACGCTCGGGGTAATTATTTACGCTCTATCTTTCTACAGAATTTATCTAAAATCCAAAGTTTTTTGGAAACTTACTTTTTAATGAGCTGTGATGAAAAAGGAATGTCATGATGCCCTTGACCACGATGTTGAAAAAAAAAGGGGAGGTCATGAAACAGAATTCAAAATTATTGGCCATGTTTTGGAAAACATGTATGAGGGAAAAGAAGTAAATTTTCACCTTTTGAAGATCTTTTTTCGCAAAAATTTTTGCCCTCAAGCGTGAATTTATAAAATTGAGGTTTTTTAAAGTTGGGGGGGGGGAATAAAATTTGAAGAAAATTTTGAATTTTCATTCGCTTGATTTGCTAGACATCCTGGCATAATTTATTTTATTTTTCAAAACCTAATTTTGCTTTCGAATACTTTGTTTTTCCTTTTTATTTGATTTTTTTTTTTAGATAATAAATTCAAATTTTCAAATTTTTGTGGTAAGGGGGAGTTGGGCGGACTAAAAAATTTTCAGAATTGAATTTAAACCTTTTTTTGGCCCGAAGAGGAGCATCTAAAGATCTTGTAAAAAGTATCCAGTGATTTTGAAAAAAAATCGTCAAGGCCCCCATGCATTTTATATTATTCTTACCTATGCAAAATTTCGAGATGTAAGTACATCGCGTTAAAAATCCCCCCCCTCCCCCTGTGGTTTATGAATATCATATTTAAAAGGTCTGGAAAATTTTGAAAAATTGGTCTGGAAAACCTGGAAAAGTCAGGGAAAATCATTTCTGAAATATAGTGGACACTCTGAATAATTTCTGGGTATGTTTATACCTACAGAAAAAAAACAGATTTTTGAGACCTAATTTGTTTCAAATTTACCCCCCCCCCCCCCCCTGGAAAATTTCCAGGTGCGCCTATGGGATCCAAGTGTTGAATTTCTTTTCAATAATTTTACTGTGAGAAGTAAGCAATTTTAACATTTTGCTCCTGCTGGTGGATTTTTAAATCAAATAAAAAATCTAGAAAACATCAAAAATTTTCATTTTCCAGATCCGGTAGACCCCTGAACATTTCATATTTCTGTCTTCCTCGCAAGCAGAACTCACTGGCAGAGTTTTTCGCTCAATCGATACCTCCGAGTTTTTATTTTTCGCTATATTATATTAGCAAATTGACACTAAAAACTTTGGCAACGTCGTCTGTATATTATAAACAAGTCGTGCCTTATATTTATGACTTAAGTTGACGCGAATTTGGTAATTTGTACAGCCGTTGACGTTTCTTAAATAGGTATAAATTTTAAAATAAGGCAGCGAAACTTTGAAACAAAAATACCTCCGAAGTCAACTCCATCGCCGAAGTATTTACGAGCCCTCGTACCAGAATCGTACGTAAAATAATGAAACAGACGAGTATAGGCAGGGGGAATTTACGAATAATACTCATCTCTGTGATATTTTTCTATAAACTCGCAATTACTAACGTTCTCCCGTTCAGATAAATTAAGCTCGGTAATTTTCTAGCGAACACCTTGCTGTATACCTACTTCTGGCATATTTCCGTTTGCGAGTATGAAATTTTCGATGCATCAAACGCCTCCGTACCTTGTGTTATTTTCGTTTGAACGCGTCTATTCATTGTTTTTCTTATTCTCGATTCATGCCGCGACGTTGTATTATCCGCTGCATTGCTTTTATGTAGGAATTGCTGTATGAAAAAAGGGAAAAAAGTATGAAACTGTAAACAAACGCGTGTTTGGAAAAACAACTCGCGAGAAAAACGTTTGAACTCGAAATCGTATGGGTACAATGATGCTTGACTAATTTTCAAAACAATATACATAGTGTAAAAGCTTCGGGTGGGTAGGAGAGGCAATTGTATGCAGAAGGTGGCTCGTTAAATGAATGGAAACGGTGGAGCTTCTCTCGGCGCAGCGCGAAGCCGAGCTCAAAGTGGATATTAATTTTCAAATACGAAGATTTATGCGGACGAGCGAAACGACGTAATACGCTACTTTGGCTGGCGCATCTCGCGTTTTATTTACACAAAAATATCCCTCTCCGTCGGGCCCTCGCCGTCGAGAAAATTTTATTATAAAAAGAAGAAATAATTACCGACGCGAGTTCCTGTGTTTCGATTGTGTTCGCGAACGCCTCCCGAAACCGTGGCAATAAAATTTTCCGAGATTGGCCACCGAATGTTGTGTATTACCTAGTTTCGGTGCCATAAACCAAGTTTTCGCCGGCCGAGGGGAGTTTATGGAGGGTGTTACGTGAAGAGATGAATTTTTAATGGTGCATGCCGAGGCGAGGTGTTTCATACTCGCGTGAGTGGAAAATTGCCCCAGAAACTCGGAGCTGTGGCGGTTGCGATGGGATTCTTTTGCGTGATAACACCTTTGTCTTGGGGGTATCTGGAGCAGGAGAGATGCTTGTAGCTGGTTAACTATGGATATGGTAAGAAGTTATGTTTTGTTGGGTCATAAGGAGTCGAGATGACGAGTTGAGTATTTCGCCAAATTAGCTGGTCTGCTGTTCGAAGGTTTGAGAAATTTTTCAAGAATTTTCTTTTTTGCAGGTCTCTTCGAATATTAATTTCTGTACAGATGATATCTTTCATTATCTTAGAGACCGATTCGGAATTCGAGCGATGACTCGCGTTGTTCAAAGTCGCCAGCATGTCACGTTTTTCGAAATACAGATATCGGAACGGGCCACTTTTTTCGATTTTGGTCGCTAAAAGTCACTTTTTTCGATTTTGGTCGCTAAAAGTCGTTTTTTTCGATTTCGGTCACTAAAGGTCACTTTTTTTCGATTTCGGTCACTAAAGGTCACTTTTTTTGATTTCGGTCGCTAATAAAGGTCACTTTTTTCGATTTTGGTCATTAAAGGTCACTTTTCTCGATTCTGGTCGCTAAAAGTCACTTTTCTCAATTCTGGTCGCTAAAAGTCACTTTTCTCGATTCTGATCGCTAAAAGTCACTTTTTTCGATTTTGGTCTCTAAAAGTCACTTTTTTGATTTTGGTCACTAAAAGCTAGACTAAAAGTCACTTTTTTTCAAAGGTCACTATCGGTCACTATTTTCATTTTTTTTCTAAAAAAATAAATTAATGATATTCTTGAAAAAAAGTAATGCAAAAAATGTTTAAAAAAAATAATAAAGTAAAAAAAAATTCTACAGAATGTATTCAAAATGAAACCTGAATTTTTTTGGAAATGTACTTACTACTTTTTGATAAGCTGCGATGAGAAAGGAATAACATGATACCTTGACCACGATGTTGAAAAAAAGGGGGAGAATTGAAGAAAATTCAAAATTGTTGGTCACATTTTGGAAAATCTGAATGAAAAAAAATGATGAATTTTCAATTTTTGAAATTTTTTTTTCGCAAAAATTTTCGCCTTCGCTTCGCTTGGGCTCAACAAATTAATACATACATAACTATCTCTACCAAATGATTGATATTTTATCCTTCATCGATTTTTCATTTACTGAGGCGAGCCGAAAAGATTGCAGGGATTTGCGTGGAATTCATTAATTTTGAGACGCGTTTTTTGGGTTGGGGAAGGGGGTAATGAATTGTGAACATTTTTTTTAAATTCTCAGCCCGGAAAATCCGAATTTTCATTCGCATAATTTGGTAGACACTAACTTCTTTTTTTTATTTTTTAAAATTTTTTAATTTTGCTTTAAAACAGAGCTTTTCCTTGTTATTTAATATGGTTTCTGTAATAAATTCGAATTTTCAGAGTTTTTGTGGGGGGATGAAACTTTTAGTGAAAAATATTTAAAAAAATTGTTAATTTTTCATAAAAGGTATAGAATGCGTTCCATCCTTTTATTTTTATTATTTTGATTTGAAATACAGGTTTTCTTCCAATTTGAAACGTTTTTTGTTATAAATTTGATCTCGTTGATTTTTTTTCCTTGGAAGGGGTGTGTGTGATATATATATCAAAAAATCCAAGTGCAACTATATAAGAAATATGACGTAAGAAAAAATACGAAAAAAAAAGCACGAATAGTTCGAAAAAAGTACGAAATTTTGTTTTCCTCAAGTAGTAGACACTCTGAATGTGTAAAAATCAACGATTCTGAGATCACGTTTTGGTCACTATTTTCGTTGAAAATGGTCACTAGTCAATTTTTTTTTGAAATTTCATTCCGATGCCTGCGAAATAAGTCGTCGATAGCTTATTGCGGTCGAACTCTTACAGATGATTTTGAGAAAAAATTGCTTACTTGAGAACTGGTTTTTCGGGAATGATCTTTGAATCCCGGCTTCACGTCTGACAGTTGGAAGTGCAGGATGTTCATTTTCTAGAAAACCAGGAAATATCAAAAAAAATGTCAGAGAATTTGTAGGATTCTCCCTGGAATTTTTTAAAAATCCAGAAGCATGATGAATCATCCAAGAAAATGTTTCTTTGATTATTCTATTATAAATTTTTCAGATAATTTCACCATCGCTCCTCTCGGACCTGATTATTACAAATATTCAAATACAGGTCTTTCTCTATTGAAGGATGAATTTTTCAAAAAAGGTTTCCCCTCGTGGCGCTCGGGTGTAATTAACAGCCTTTTCTCGTACAGAATTTATTCAAAATTCAGGTATTTTTCTGGTAACGTACTTTCAATTCAGTGATGCCATCGGCGTTTTTCCGTTTCTCTTCAACCAAAACTGGCTTTTGACCCTGCCATAAGAACCTCCATTGTTTTGATTTAAAATTATAAAAAATCTCGCAGTGGCTTCTGGAGAATTAAAACCAAATCGCGTATGTCTAATCGCCCTACAGTGTATTTTCTCTTTACCATTAACATAGATTTATGAAGACGATGGTATTCATTTTCATTGATTAAAATTAAAACAGGTGAACCAGATTTTTTAAAATGATATTTCTAAAACAAAATATCAGTAATGAAATTTTATAAATATAAAAAATCCTATAATAAATAAAATTATTTAAAAAATTATAATCAAAAAAGTTATAGATATTAAATTGAATTTTCTAAAAATGAGATTGAATTAAAATTAACAAATTTGATGGAAACGATAGAAAATAATACAATCCACTCTACTCTCTCATTTTTGAATAATTGGAATTCATAAAAAAAAAACACTGAAAACCAGTCAGAATTGCAACACAGTAATAAATCAGTAAAAAAATTTCACTAAAAGCCAGCCAGTGAAAAAAAATTACTGGAAATCAGTGAAAATTCACTGAAAACTCGGTAATATTTATTAAATTTACTGAAAAATATGTGATATTTTTAGAATAATCAGTGAAAAATCACTTCACTTCACTGATTTTTCCTGTGCTGCAATTCTAACTGTTTATCAGTGACTTTTCACTGATTCGGAATGAGAGAGTACTGCCGCGATCGTCAGGAAAAAAAACAGGATTATTTTTCTCAATTCTGCGATGCATCTTTAAAACTCGTATTCGGCTATTGGTTTGGTACCTCGCATGCTTTTTCGAAGCAGTTTGTGTGGCAGATCTGTCCACATTCGTGTGCCTTCTCTCTTCCCGGTATTCAAAAAAAGCAGATAAATGAGCAGAAAAGAGCAGAAATTCTCATTTGTCTGCTCTTTTGGACCCCCGTTGCGCGATAAACGACCTTTTTTGACTACCTGTTGCTCGTTAAACGACTCTTTTTCCCCCCCCCCCCCCCCCGGTTGCGCATCGGGAGCAGACAAGAGCAGAAAAAAGAGCAGAAAGGAACAGAAAGGAGCAGACAAGAGCAGAAAAGAGCAGAAAAGAGAGCAGAAAAGAGCAGAAATTCTCAGCATTTGTCTGCTTTTTTTGCATACCGGGTTAATTTGAATCAGTCAAAAATGACAAAATTGACTGATGAAATAGAGAAAATCAAGTCACGGATAAATCAGTCAAATTCCACTGATTCCCCTGTTGATCAGTGATATTTTACTGACAATCAGTGAAAAATTATCGATTCAAATAGTGAATTTTGATTATTGAATCAGTAAAAATTAATTGACTGATTTTAATCAGTCAAAATTTAATGATTTCAATCAGTGAATTTTCATTATTGAATCAGTAAAAATAAAATTTCACTGATTCAATCAGTATTATGTAAATTGATGTTATTAATACAACTTGACCCCCCTTTCCCTCCCCATGTACTCACCCTCACCTTACCCACTTGTTTTTATTTAGCACTAGTAAAATGACTGAGGGGTGGGGTGGGGTGGACACATAGGAGGGGGAATAGAGTAAAAATGCTTCTTGATCATCTTTCCCCTCCCATGTGTCCACCTCACCCCACCCTTCAGTCATTTTACTAGTGCTAAATAAAAACAAGTGGGTAAGGTGGGGGTGAGTACATGGAGAGGGAAAGGGGGGTCAAGTTGTATTAATAACATCAATTTACATAATACTACTATTTCCATGCCCAAAACATACAGTTTAGTACTATTTTATACCTATTATCGCGTTTTCAAATAATATCATATTTTCCAAAAACCCCTTCCTTCAGAGCTCTCTATCTCCTCTGCTTTTGGTCGTACGAAAAAATTATTCATACAAAAAATATTGGAAATTGAGTGTAGAACAAAAAAGTACTAACCTACTTTTGCTGTAAAACCAAATCCTGAGAAGTTATTCGGGAAAACATATTTTTGAGGGGGGTGGAGCCTCCATAAAAAATTTAGCACGGGGTCTACGGGGTGCGGACTTTTTAGAGGTTAGTCAGGGGACCCCTCTCGACAGTTTTTGGCGAAAAAATCTTGGCTAGCTAAAAATGTTTTTATTTCTTAAAAATAGCGCTTATATTATTCGCCTACACTATACAAGAATGTATTGAAACATAACTTCATGCCGATGAACTAATTTAATAATTTACTTTGGCCAGATGCTTTTTAGTGCCAGACTGTTTTCTAGGAAGCACATAACAAGACTCCACCATAGTCGTCGAAAATGCTGTTTGAAATTTGATGAATGATTTTTATAGTATTTTTCGCGCTAATCATGAAAAAAAGCAGTGAAAAAATTCCATCACCTAAGGATTTTTTACAATTGAATTTTTTGTTACCTAAACAGTTTTTCTACTTTTTTTTTGGTAACTTTTGGCACTTGAGGTTGATTTAATGAAAAAAGGAAGGGTTCTGCAAAAAAAGTTTTAGGAACATAAATTGTAGAGCGTAAAATTTCCTATCTGTAGAGTCCAATTAGTTTTTTCTTTGGAGGCGTAGCTTTCGAGATATTTTAGTTCAAAGCTCAACTTTTTTTCAAAAATTGAAGAAAGTAGTAATTGAAGAGTTGAGAATGCTCAAAAAAAATGTTTAGTCTCATGCTGCGCCAGGGAGTTGGAGTTAATTTTTTTGAAGAACTCCCCACTTTGAGAAGCCTTGGATCGTCAGAAAATTGAAAAATCGCAATTTTGTGTCAGTTTGAAAAAATAATTGGTTCCAGGTATTTGGTTGAGAAAAAGAGAAATTGCGAATTCGAGTCGATTTCAGCGAAAATTGGCTGTTTTTTGCCACCAAAAATCGACGATCAAGAAGGTATTTCACTTCCTATCTGGAAACCAATAACAAATTCGAGTTCAGAAGGTTCAGATTGTATTACTAACTGGTTTCAAACTCTAATGAAAAAAATCTCGATTTTTCCTCTTTTTTTCTCAAAATCGGCCACTTTTTGCAACACAAATTGTACGATTAAGCAAGTTCTACGCTTTTGATCGGAAAACTAATCGTAGATTACGGTTCAAGAGGGTCGAATTATACGAAAATGACACCAAACTTACTCCGACCCATTTATATGGTAAAATCGGGGTTAACCCTCTCCTAAAACTCCCCCACGCTCACCCCCTAAGAGAAATTTTTGATGACTTTACTTTCTTAAAAATTATAAAAACCACATTTCAACTCGTGTTCAAAAAGTGCGTATGCATGAGCTAACCGCAGGGACTGCAATGGTGTAAGCATTAAATTCGCTCAAAACATTATAGTCGTACGAAATTAATGAATAAAGGTCGAAATGGGACACGGCGAGAGAATAATAATATTTTTAGCAGAAAGCTATAAGAAATGAAAAATTGATGAAAAACAATGATTTTAAGCAACAAAAATGACGAATTACAGCAGTTTTTTGAATGTTTGACCATTTTCCACCACTTGTAAAAATCTGAAAAAATTCTCAGGAATGTGAAATACATTAGGAAATTTAAATTTGAAAAAAAATTTGAGACAGCACCAAAGCTGTGCTCCCCAGGGCGATTTGAAATTTTCAAAGTCAAATTCAAGGTCATTAAAGTGGTCGAAAAAATCTGAAAAAAATTCAGAACACTCCCCACTAGTACCTCTACCTATGTGCTAAGTTTGAAAAAAATCGGTTGAAAACTCGCGGAGAGAGAATTTTTGAAAGTTTTTAGCTTGAAAATCGCGTATTTTGGGCCCCCAGCTCCCCATGGGTGGGATAAAAAATCGCTCATGTGCTCTAAAATCATCTTTTACCAATGCAAATCGAATGGCGTAACAATTTTTACGCAGTTCCACTTGAGGCCAAATGACCCCCTTATTGCACCAGAGCCTTTGCTGATTTTTGAAGGTTTTTTTTTTACGAAATTTCGTGTTTTTTCACTACATTTAATTGAATTTTTGAAAAAATTCCTGTTTTAACAATCAATAATTGTACATCGCTTTTGATCGATTATTAGTAAACACCTAATTATTTTCTTCGTCAAAAACACCATTTTAGTGACTTGAAAAGAGCAGGAAATTCGTCACATATTGATACTTTATCCCTTGAAAATTGGTGTTTGTGATTTTTTTTCGAGTGAAACATATACACGAAAATGAATTGGGGGCTCAAGCCCCCCCCATGCCCTCCATCTCCGCCTATCGTCACCGATTTCGCAAAGGAATTATAATAATTATTTTACTTGAAAAGTTTATGTACCTACCTAAAATTAATTCCCTGATTTCTTTTTCTTGGTGACATGTTTTTTCACTTCTAAACAATGAGGCGAATTCTGTAAAAATTACCTACTTGTACAACGTTGATAAATTTTTTCTTATACGGGGATGTGTTTCTTGCTGTTTTGCCGTTTTCAATTAGGTACTTACCTTTTGCGTATTTTCACCAGCCATTGTAATTTTGGCCTAAATCCTCACACATCTCTTGAAATCTTCCTTTCGATCAAAAACATCCATCTTTTCGACGTAAAAATTTCAATGTCACGTCATCCTGAATTTTATTCGCATTTTCCCACGACGCTCGACCCATCCTTCCCATCTCGAGTCATATCGTAAACCCAGACACACATTCGTGTCACCCAATATCTCAAGCCCTGTCGGAGCCCCCGTTCGACATAAAAACGCAACGCTGCGTGCATTTGCACCATTATCTCTCGTCGCGTTTAGTCATTTTTATTATTTTTTCGGCTCTCGTTGTTTGGGCAACTTTGTAGCGGCAGCTGTCCTTTATTTCATAGCCGAGCAAAAGAGGTGTACTCGTACTTGGCGATGTTATTACAAACGATGGTCGCAGTTGCTATTACATTAACTGCAAGGGATGCTTGTTCTCTTTACGTTACGGTATTTTACCAAAATATTTATTTTTCGACATCGTCGTCGTCGTCGCGTCACTTTTCTATTTCAATTACAAATGTAAACCTTTATTATTGAGTTTCCCTCGTCTGTGCTGTTTGACTTTGGGTAATAAAGTTATAAACAGTGGTGTGGAATTTGTCCTGTGTGTTTAGATGTATGAAATGGAGTATTGTGGGTTGGGTGGAAGGAATGAGGTTGGAAGTAGAATGGTAGTTTTTTAGGGGAATTTTCTCGTACTCGTATTTTCTAATTGACTTGGAGGATGCCAATTTAGTAGTTTATTGGATGATCTTTTGCCATTTTTCTCCAATTCGCGGAACTTGGTCCATTTCAATGAGACGATCTTTGACTCTGTAGGAAATTGAAAAAAATTACTTACTTCAGTTTTAATATAATTTGTGCGCATCTTCCACCGGAGATACTGGAGACTATTGGATGTTGCAGGCCTAATTCGGATCGATGTAAAAAATAATTTTCTTTGGTGAAGATTTAAATTTGTCTCGAGAAATAGGATCAAATCAGAATTACCTGTTTTCGAGTTGTTTATGTAAGATTTGAAGCAGACTGCAACAAAATTGTTAAAAACTACTCCTTGTTAAAAAATGAAAAAATTATTGGAGAGAAAATTTTAATTTCCTCGAAGGAGAAATAATTCGCAAACCTTTCTGCTTGGCTAGCGGAGAGAAATTAAGACTCAAGAGCGTTTTGTAAACTTTACTACGGAGGCATGCAATATTTCTTAATCGTAGAACGGACCGAATAAAACTGACGGTTAACAACTACCTATGTACAAGTGGGCCCTGGTCCAAAGCACTAGTGAAAAGGCGTACCTAACCGAAAAGAACACGCCAACTAATTTTTCAAATTAGAACTGCAAAAAAGCATTGGAGGTGGAGAAAATTGAAACTCTTTTGCTAGATTGTTTATTTTTCAGATTTGAATACTGTAGCACCTTTTTTTTTCAATTTACACAGAAAATTACTTAAATGATGAAAGAAAGTAATTTTGAGTTGATCCTATTTCTTCTTAATTTCTTGAGGGATTGCAAATTGTACTGATGGAAATTGTACACAAACTGGAATCTATTTTTCAAAAAATTATCTCTTGAAATCTCAAACATTTTTATGTTCGGTATCGAAAAATAAGTTCTTTGGTACATGTGTCGAAATTGTGCCATGTTGTGAAATGGTGACTCATGATAAGTGAGTTTTGGATTAAGAAGCGTAGTTTTTTAAAAAAGTTGAACCTTTCTGAAACGAAGTAGCGTTCAGAAAATGAGTAAACATTTTCAAATTTTCAAACCCATTTGAAGAGATATTTACAAAAAATCGAAGGTTACTGGATGCCTTCTGGGGTAGACATTTTTTATGTCGATTCCAAAGAAGTTCCCATGTTTGGAAAATCAACACGATGAAAAAAAGGGGACAAATTTTCTGATTGAACCGATTTATAAATTATAAGACATATACATGTCAAAAAGATTTACTTTTTATGCCAAATACCTACATACGGTATGTTATGTTTAAATCTCGCAATTGCGCCGAATGCGCGCATTAGGCAAAAAAGCTGCCTAATGCACTAAAAGTTCAAAGTTCAACTTTAACTAAGCCTCCTAAGAAAAAACTAATTGGTCTCTACGGATAGGAAATTTGACGCTCTAAAATTTATGTTCTGTTCATTTTTTCCGTAGAACCCTTCGTTTCCTCAGAAAATTGACTTGAAGTGTCGAAAGTTATCAAAAAAAGTAGAAAAACCATAAACGAAAAATTAAAATTGTGAAAAATCCTTGGGTGATGGAATTTTTTCACTGATTTTTTCATGATCAGCGCGAAAAATATCGAAAGCACATCAGAAAAGAACCTTGCATCCAAAATTTCAAATGCTGAACTTTATTTCTCAAATTTTGCCAAATTTTTGAAAATTCAAAATTACTCCATTGGCTTGCAAAACACGGAAGTCCGGTCTAATCAACGAACAAGTGTAAAATTTCGTATGTACCCTATTTTGAACCTTTCGAATCAATTGAAAGTGGTTTCGAGACGTTTCTGAGCCCCTAGAAAATTTTAGACTTTTCCAGCACCGAAAAAAACATACAAATTGTCCATTTGAACTTCGGTTCTTGAAAACCCGAATCACCCATATTAATGACCTTTTCGGTCGATTAGAGCACAATTATCAAAAATTCGTAGCATCCGATTCAAATTCATTTATTTTTTAGCAAAAATTTCGGGCGAAAATTAATGACTTTGTCTACAGTCAACGTGCGAGTATATTGAGATAAAAATCTGAAAGATGGTTTGGAACCTAAGGGCCTGGTAGGATAAGGGGGTCGAATCTGCCCTGGAAAGCTTTTCGATTGATTCCAAGGCCAAAAGGTGGACCCTACCGAGAAAAAATTTTGACAAAATTTTTGGACCCCCACCCCGCCCCCTCTCCGAGATATAGGCAAAAACGCGTTTTTCGGGTTTTATTTTTTTTCTCACGTTGTTTTCAAGATAAAAAGTTGAAATTTTTCCTGTGACTTCTTGTCAGTAGGGGGTATACACAGGAATTTTTTCAATTTTTTCCGACCACTTCTCTTTGAGTTACGCGGTTTTGAAATTTTCAAATCGCCATATCTCAATAATGCGACTAGAGTCAATCACGAAATTTTTTTAAAAGATGTATTTTTGTAGTAGGAATATACCATAAAAATTTCAGAATTTTTCAAGTGGTGGAACGTGGTCAAAAAAATTAAAAACCGCATTGGTATTGTGTAAAACGCGTGAAACATCTCGGGAGCGCGAAACACTACTCCACGGTGACGCGTGGAAGAAGCAACGTACGTTTCGCGTTCAAAACTACATGTACCTAATATGTGCAATTAATACAGATATTTCTGGTTTGAAAGTTTAATAAGCCCAGAAGGGTATTATTTCAACATCCACGACCTTCCCTAAAATTAGTGAGTATTTTGTACCCTCTTTTGAGAGTAGAGGGGTTCAAATTCTGGGTTTTTAGCTATAACTTACAAAATCACGCATTTTACAAAAAAAAAAAAAAGGTTGAAACAAGAATTGTAAAGCATTAGAAAAATGAACAATGTTGCTATTCACAATTATTCTTCTTTAGGGCGTCAAGGAGCGGAGCTTTTATAATAATTTGACCCCTGTATCTAAATTGAGCTCCAAGAAGGGGGTTCAAAAATCTAAATTTCATCAAATTTGGGCATTGGAATCGACAATGGTGGCGTTGGAGAATTTTTCCGAGTGATAATTGCAGTAATATTATGAGTGGGTATCATGGCTGCTCAGATAAAAAATTTACTCCCCCCCTCCGTATTTTCAACCAGATCACTCAGTCTGGTTTCTTATAAATCTTACCGGCACCAGTGTGAAATTCGGCAAAAAAATAGTACCTAACTTAAATGACATTTTTTGAGTCGGAAGGTAACCAAAAAATCAGTTTTTTCTTCAATATAAGTTATAGAAATCATTCCTCTATTTTTTTTAAATAGTGAATGTTTGATTACTTTAAGAAATTAATTTTTTTGTTCAGTTCAGATTTTTTTGGTCTAAAAATTCTACATTGCTTGTTTTAAACAAGCGATACCTATTAAAAAAATGTTCAGTAAGTGATTGAATAATAAATAACGCGTATATGTATAAGCCTGGTATAGATTCTAGCAAACAGTGTCGAACAAGTGGGTTTCTAGGGTTTTTGTGGGAACTGAACTCGATTTTAATAATAATTTGACCCCTGCACCCTAACGGGATGCGGGAGTTCGAAATTTCAAAAGTGAAGGAGCTCTCATAAAATTAGTCTATATCTAGGGATATTTTTGATTTCTTGCAGGAGAGAAAAGAGGTAGATATATGTATATGTATTTTAATGAATTGTGAGAAATACATAAATGTAGAATTGTATTTTTAGACCAAAAAAATCTGAACTGAACAAAAAAATTAATTTCTTAAAGTAATCAAACATTCAATATTTAAAAAAAAATAGAGGAATGATTTCTATAACTTATATTGAAGAAAAAACTGATTTTTTGGTTACCTTCCGACTCAAAAAATGTCATTTAAATTGGGTACTATTTTTTTGGCGAATTTCACACTGGTGCCGGTGTGGATGTTGAAATAATACCCTTCTGGGCTTATTAAACTTTCAAACCAGAAATGTCTGTATTAATTGCACATATTAGGTACATGTAGTTTTGAACGCGAAACGTACGTTGCTACTTCCACGTGTCACCGTGGAGTAGTGTTTCACGCTCCCGAGATGTTTCACGCGTTTTACACAATACCAATGCGGTTTTTAATTTTTTTGACCACGTTCCACCACTTGAAAAATTCTGAAATTTTTATGGTATATTCCTACTACAAAAATACATCTTTTAAAAAAATTTCGTGATTGACTCTAGTCGCATTTTTGAGATATGGCGATTTGAAAATTTCAAAACCGCGTAACTCAAAGAGAAGTGGTCGGAAAAAATTGAAAAAATTCCTGTGTATACCCCCTACTGACAAGAAGTCACAGGAAAAATTTCAACTTCTTATCTTGAAAACAACGTGAGAAAAAAAATAAAACCCGAAAAACATGTTTTTGCCTATATCTCGGAAAGGGGGCGGGGTGGGGGTCCAAAAATTTTGTCAAAATTTTTTCTCGGTAGGGTCCACCTTTTGGCCTTGGAATCAATCGAAAAGCTTTCCAGGGCAGATTCGACCCCCTTATCCTACCAGGCCCTTAGGTACCTATTTTTTTAGACTTTTCGGAGCCTCCGAAAAAGTTTGGTATTTCTCAATTTTCGTCAAAAAAATATGAATTTGAACTGGCAGTCACGAATTCTGGGAAATTATATTTTAGTTAGGTAATCCGCGTTTTCAAGTGCTGAAGTTCATATGTTTGTCAGGTCTCAATCGTACAAAAAAAGGCTTCCACGCGATATTCCTGTTGAAATTGATTTCATGATTGATTCATGTTCTAGACACAAAAACAAAGAAATTGAGCCCGTATGCCAATTTTTCCCCTCCCCCTTTCCCAGAAGTGTGTATCGCCTGATCTATGGATCGTAATGAAAAAATTTTCCAACAAAAGTTGTTCCTCAGCACCTAGTGTTCATTTTCATTTCTTATCAAAATCCATTTTGGAGCAACTCTTGCCCTTCAAATTTGGAAATGAAACAGGTTTTGAGAAAACTTCAAAATCGCGTTTTCTTCATTTTCCACGAAAAGTTTCAGAGATACGGTAAAATTTGTAACCACCAAAAGTATTCAGAATTGAATTTCCTTTCCAATGAGCTTTACCACGATCATTTTCACTTCCTTTTCCCGACAGAGTGCACCTCTCCCCCCTCCCCATTATCTCAAAAGTTGGACTCACAAAAAAAAATTTGAACGATTTTTGTTCTTCGATATCTAATACATAATTTCATTTTCATTGTAGAGGGAGAAAAACGCTACTTTATTCCCTCTCGTGGTGCTTCAATTCGCGTTTTTCTCCCTCTAAAACGAAAAATATAGTATGCAACTCGGGAAATAACTTATTTTCCCTAGTTGCATAATATACTATTATTATCGGAATTCATTTTGGAGCAAATATTGTTCATAGGTTCAACTTTGGTGATACCGGGGAAGAGGAAAAGGTTCACTCTGTCGGGAAAAATTGGTGGAAATGATTGTGATAAAACTCATTGGAAAGGAAATTCATTTCTGAATACTTTTGGTGGCTACAAATTTTTCCGTATCTCCGAAACTTTTCGAATGAAACGTGATTTTGAAGATTTTTCAAAATACGTATATGTGACCTTCCAGGAAGAAACCGACCTTCGGTCCGAAAAAAAATTAAAAAAAAAAGTTTCTCAATCAATCCAAAACAAATGATAATCATTGTTTTGGATTGATTGAGAAACTTTTATTTTACATTTTTTTTCGGACCGAAGGTCGGTTTCTTCCTGGAAGGTCACATATGTTTTATTTTCAAATTTAGGGGGCAAGAGTTGCTTCAAAATTGATTTTGATGAGAAATGGAAATGTAGATTAGATGCTGAGGAACAACTTTTGTTTGAACTTTTTTTCTTTACGACCCATAGATAAGGCGATACACGCATTTGAAATATTGTGGGGGTGGACCCTGGAAAAAAGAGGAGGGGGAAATGGGCATTGGGAATACGGGGTTAATTTCATTGTTTTAGTGTCCAGAACATGAATCAATCATAAAATCAATTTTAACAGGAATAACGCGCGGAGGTACGATTGAGACCTCACTACGGCCATTTTTTTCAATGCTAGAAAATTCCAAAATGTTCTGAAGACTAAAACATCTCGAAACCACATAAAATCGATTCAGGAAGCTGAAAATACCGTAATACCAAATTTTAATTCTTTTTTTCGTTTATTAGATTAAATTCTCCTATTTTCAGGGCCATGAGGTAACGTTGAATTTTCAAAAATTCGCCAAAATTCGAGAAACGAACTCGAGCACCTGAAATTTTAGATATGGACTCTGTAATGATATACTTCGGATAGTTTTTTATTTCAATTCAATATTTTAGTGCCGGTTGGGTCGTCTCTCCTGTAAGAAGCGAAAACACATTTTCAATTTCTGTACGACCTTGTCAAGACTTTGACAATTTTTTGCAAGAGAATTTTTCCGCAAAGGAAGTGGACCTTGGGCAACGAACATATCTCGTTAAAGGTCTTGCAAAAATACTGATAAAATCCTGAAACAGTCATAAAAGTTCTGTATTTTGTTATTTTTGTTGATACAATTTGATAAAATTAAAAAAAAATGTCTATTGGTCTGTTTTCTTGTATTGAATTCAATAAGGTAAGTTGTTTCAATACATAAACAGAGTGAAAAAAAAAATGGATCCAAAAAATTACTTACTGGTTGCTTCCTTGCTTTCGATGATAGTATATTTAATTTTGCCGTAGGTACTTCTATTGATAATGTATTTGTTATCTCTTGGAGACACTTAAACATTCAGGGATATCCACTATGTAATATTTCAAATACCTCGCCGAAGCGAATTCCAGATCATAATTTTGAAAAAGAGAAAACACAGCAAGGAAAAATATCAATTTCTCAGGAATTCGATGATAAAAAAAAACATTGGTTGAAGCAGGGCCCTGGTTGACGCCTTGACGGAGGGAGGCTCTAATTCTGGAAAATTTTGATACCTTTGGTATAGAATTGACATTCTTTTAATGATTCTGCTGTCATCTCATCCCTAAAAATCCCTAATTCGATTGATCCTCATTTTTCATTCGAACCTTGTTTTTCAAATCCAGAGTCCAACTTCCTCGCCAATAATTCGACCTCATAAATAGGTACTTTTTCATCGTAACTTTCGAAAAAGTAAAGAAAATCTTCACATTCGTCTTTTCTTTCCATACACAAAAAACTTGTTCGGAACGCTCCCTACATTCCGTACCTAGTATCGACTAAAGTTCATTTTTATTATTTGATATACTCGCATCAACGAAAAGTTTCATCGCCAAGTTGGCATCATTTTAAAAAAAAAATCTTTCCATCTTATTTTAAACCCCATTGTACCTTTGGGATTTGAAATATGTTCAAACTGTAATAAAAAATACATCTCGACCGAAAATTTTTCTGCATCGTCATGCTAAATATTTGTGACTGGAGTTCTCCAAAGTACAAAAAAAACGTAAGGACAAGAAAGAAAGATTCCAACGAATATTTTTTATTCCCCATTATCGAATTGTATTTTTATAAATTACCATTCGGTGGGCGAACGTTTGATAAAACAATGCTTAGATAACGGATAGGTACTTGGAAATACGTCGACGTCAGCGAAATCGTACGAAAAAAACGACCACTCAGGATAGATACCTCGTCGCGTTTGACAAAACGTGAAAATTGATTAAAATAACAATGTAAACCGAGCAGAATAATATCATTTTCACCCTTATTTTTAAGCACGACGCATACCTCAATAGGGAGACGAAAAATAACTCAGTTCTATATATTTTCTTCTATACTTTTTTTTTTTATAGCCTAATCCATATACTCTACGACGAACTGAAGTTGAAAGCAGCAGACGCCCGTACGTACAAAAAACTCCCATTTCGGACTCTATATAACAAATGTCGTCATCAGTAGGGATACGCGAAATAAAGATAATATTGTTCGCTTTATTGGAAAGTCGCAGTCGTCGGGGCAAAAATGATTACATTTCTAGTGTCCATCTAACGGTGATATTTGTTATAGCCGAGTCCGTGATGAATGTTACTACCTTCTGAGAATGACACTTTTCGCAGATGCTATTTCTATATACTTTGGGCGATAATAACGACCATAGAACCCTGGGCTCTGCTTCCTCTTGTAATTCGATTCCACCTACGTATATTATTTTAAATAGCATCGGTCGGGATCCGGATGGAGTTTTTTTCTCTCTATCGCTACGTGTGGCACCGAAGACACGATGAAATATCACGCTTGGTACGACATGATGAACGTATTGAAATCGATGATGGAAAATTTTCACCATTCAGTCGAATTAGATATAGTCTACAGTCCAACTGGCAAAAAGTGTTCATTGAGCGTGCTTTTTTGCGGGATTAAAAAATCAGTTGGCTTTTTATGTGTATGGGTCCCATAGTCCCGAAAAAGCGTATTTTGGATTTTTGCCCTTGCACAATAGGGGGCTGGAGCTTAAAAATCCCCGTTTTTTCTCATTTTCTAAATTTGGCCGAGGACAAATTTTTTCACAGACTGGTAGCGGACACTCCCTTGATTCCGAATATATGTCAACTTCCTTGGGCAACGTGCACAATGGGATGCCAGCGCCCCCAATGGGCGATTTTTTGCGAAATTTGGCCATTTTTGTCTGAATAATGGCTCTACACATATAGACGTCATATGGTCTGCGGGACAAAAAAAAACACCTCAACACATGCATGGACCCATTCCACATACATTAAGCCAAAATTTATGGAAAACGGTCGGCACAATAGGTGGTGGCGAATTTTTAAAGTTGCGAAAACGCGTCATTTTTTTTTGTCAAAACTGAATTACCGAAAAAAATTTCGGAAACTGGAGTTGCGACCCAGTAGCGTAGCCAAGGCCGGGGCGACTGGGACGATCGCCCCCCTCCCCCCATGGCCTCATGGCCTTTTTTTTCAAACATGATTTTTCCAAAAAAATTCTCCCTCGCTTCGCTTCGGCAGTATTTTACTGTCTTTATTTTTTGAACACAGTATCATCCTTTCGATTTGAATCAATCAAATTTGATGAGATTTTCCTTCTTCAGATTAGTGAAATAATTTTCATCGAAATTTGGTAATTTTCACTGGTATTTTAGTTAAAACTTACTGATTTCTTAATCAATTTCCAATTTATCAAAAAATTCAGTAATTTTAGCTAAATAAAATATCAGTGAAAAATCACTGATTTTCAAATAAATTTATTTCGCAGAATCAAAAAGTTGAAATTTTACAAAAATTGGCTAATTCAGATTTAGACAGTATAAAGCGTTTGTTCCAAAAATCCTATAAATCATTGTGTTACAGTCTTTTTATTACACACCCGCTACCTCAGAACAAAGTTGACGCGAGTCCTTGAAAATTGCGACTCCGAGTCGATAGGCGCGAGTCCTTAGAAATTGCGGCTCCGAGTCGACACCCAGCGAGTCTTTCACAAGAAGACTTGGAAAAAGACTCTGAATCTTCGTTCTTACCCCCCCCCCCCTTGACAAAATCCTGGCTACGCCACTGTATGCGACCTATCATAATGGGTTTAAATTTCACGAGCAGCTCGAATATAGTAATGAAAATGTAATTTAAGTATTTCAGTTGATTAAATTTTCAAGTATTTTCAGAAAATTGACGTATGACCTATGAAATTGGAGTAGAATTTCATCAAAAACTTGTAAAAGTTGGCCAAAATTTTTTTGAACAAGTTTTGAAAATTTAGAGCACTGGCCAATTTTTGAGTAAGTATTTTTGAATAATTGACTTGTGACCTATTGAAATGAGGTTAAATTTTGCGAACAGAGCAAGGATATTTGCTAAACTGTAATTTGAACATTTTTGAGCAATTTTGAGCCCGAAATCAGGTCCATTTTAATTCTGCGAGCTTTGAGCAAACGCCAGTTTTCGAGCATTCTCAAATAATTGACGTACGACCTATGAAATTGGGGAAGAATTTCATCAAAAACTTGGAAAAGTTGACCGAGATTCTTTTGAGCAATTTTTAAAAATTTTGAGCACTGACCAATTTTGAGTAGGTATTTTTGAATAATTGTCTGGCATAATGGTATCAGGATATTTTGCACACACCCCCCTCCGCCAATCTTCGGGGTCATATTTTTTCTTAAAGGGGACATCCTAAGAAACATTTCAATCATGAGTGCCTCAAAAAAAGTTGGCCCTAGATACAAAATGGTGGCCATTTTGATTGACAGGTCAGTCCAAATTTCATATTTCACCCTGTAACTCGAAAACTAAGGGACTTGGGATAAAATTTATAGTGACAAAAAATATTCGATATAAAATTTCCAACATTTTTTGTCATTGTGTCAACGCGTGAAATCGACGCGTTCGCAAGATATACGCGCGTGAAATTGGGCATACTCATTTTCAACAAATATTAATATCATGTCCCTGAGGATCGACGGGGGGGGGGGATGCAAAGTATCCTAATACCATATGCCGGACTATAATTGACGTGTGACTTATCAAAATGGGGTTAAATTTTACAAGCAGCACAAAGATATTGGCTAAAATGTAATTTGAACATTTTTGAGCTCGAAATCGGGTCCATTTTAATTTTGAGAACTTCGAGCAAACGCCAATTTTTGAAATTCTCAAATAATTGACATTTGACCTATCAAAATGAATTTAAATTTCACAAGTAGCATAAAAATAAGTGAAAATGTAATTTTAACATTTTTGGGCGATTTTGAGCTCAAAATTGTGTCAATTTTCAAGTGTTTTCAAAAAATAGACATGTGAGCTATGAAAATGGAGTAGAACTTCACCTAAAACTTCAAAATGTTGACCAACATTTTTTGGAGCTAATAAGATTATGCTCGAAAGTAGTTTTATTACTTATCTTCCATCAAGAGCAGTTAACATAATAGTAAATAAACAAGATTAAGAAATAGCCCGATTAGGGGAACGAATGTAAATTTAATAACACAGCCAAGAATATCTGATTCTAAGTAGCCGCGTATAGCAGTAATTTTAACTCTTCAACACTCCCATTTAAAAATTACTTTCCAAATGTAACAAAAAAAATTGATTCAGAGAATCAGCAAAAAAAAAAACAATGAGCGATTCAAGAGCTCACGATATATTACAAAAAAAAAACGATTTTACATTAACCACGATATAATACGAGATGATTAAAGATCTTTAACGCCTAATGACTGAAGTTTTTAGAAACGATCTTTAGAGAGACCTTTAGTGAAAATATCAGCAAGCTGATCTTCGCTTTTCACATATACGACTTTAATACTCTTATCAAAAACTTTCTCACGATTAAAATGGTATTTTACATCAATATGCTTCGTTCTTTGATGCATTTCTGGCCTGTGTCGAGGTACGAGGTAGGAGGGTTGAAAATGGAATCAGGAGAAGCCTGCTTCCATTACTAGACCTGGGTCCAGGTAGGAGGTTCGAAAATGGAATCAGGTCGGTCCTGGTCTCCTGGTTCATTTCTGAGACCTGTGTCGAGGTATGAGGGTCGAGAATGGAATCAGGTCTCTCCTGGTTCATTTCTAAGACCTGTGTCGAGGTACGAGGGTCTAGAATGGAATCAGGTCGGTCTTGGTTCATTTCTGAGACCTGTGTCGAGGTACGAGGGGCAAGAATGGAATCAGGAGAAGCCTGCTTCCATTGCTAGACCTGGGTCCAGGTAGGAGGTTCGAAGATGGAATCAGGTCGGTTCTGGTTCATTTCTAAGACCTGTGTCGTGGTACGAGGGGAGAGAATGGAGGGGTTTCCCCCTTTCAAGAACAAAAACTATTTTTTCAATTTTCTTATAAAAGGGGGAAATTACCGCAACCGCCTGATTCTAATCCTCTGATGCAGGGCGTGAAGAAGACGCAGATAGTCCTGAGTGTGTTTTTGATGCTGTGTCACGGACGCAGTCTACGCGTAGACTCGGTCTCTTCCTGATCGCAATGCTCGTATCACGTATCCGGTGCAGGTTGAACCTGGGACCGGTGTTAGCCTGAATCCGAGATTCAGGAACAGGCGATTGCGGGATTTTCCTCCTTTTTAAGAAAAAAAAAACAGCTTTTTTCGAATTTCTTATAAAAAAGGAAAATTACCGCAACCGCCTAATTCTGATTCTCGGATGCAGGATTGGTATTAGCCTTCAAGAATGGTGTAAAATTTCGTCAAAAATCCAAAAATTTCAATCAAAATTTTTGTTAACATTTTTTGTAAATTTTGAACAGATGACGGTTTTGTAAATATTTTTAGAAAATTATATATCATAAAAGAGATGAAAATGTGTCAAAATTCAAAAACATACGCTAAAGTGAAATTTTAACCAATTTTGATACGTCAAATGTCAATTATTTGAGAATTCTCAAAAATTGGCGTTTGCTCAAAGTCAAGTCCTCAAAATTAAAATGAACCTGATTTCGGGCTCAAAATGGTTCAAAAATGTTCAAATTACATTTTAGCAAATATCTTTGCTCTGTTTGCAAAATTTAACCCCATTTCGATAGGTCACACGTCAATTATTCAAAAATACTTTCTCAAAAATTGGCCAGTGCTCAAAATTTTTAAAAATTGCTCAAAAAAATTTTAGTCAAATTTTCCAAGTTTTTGATGAAATTCTACCCCAATTTCATAGGTCATACGTCAATTTTTTGAAAATACTTGAAAATTTACTCAATTTTGGGCTCAAAATTGCTTAAAAATACTTGAATTACATTTTCACTATTTGTCCCCGGCCAAATTCAGAAAATGAGAAAAAACTGGGTTTTTTAAGCTCAAGCCCCATATTGTGCAAGGGCAAAAATCCAAAATACGCTTTTTTGGGACTATGCCCGCAAAAAAGCACCCTGATTTTGATTACTAGAGCACTTTTTGCCGGTTGGACTGTAGACTAATATTTTTCACGGTGCTAGAATTTCGATCCGCGAATACGAAGGTGCGTATTTAAAAAGAGAGAAACGACGTCGAAAAAGGGTTGGAAGAAAAAACTTTCCGAATGGTAGATCTTTATAAGAGCGTGGCATAAATCAAACGATATAATTTCTTCTTCGAAATCCGCCAAAATTACTTCGGCATAGGCGTCTCTGGTTGCTTCGTTCGGCGGCAAGATTTATACGAACGTATTGCCTAACGCAGCGTATAAAATGTTAACAAAAATAAATGCTAACGACACCATTAACCTTAGTCAATTAAGTTAGACATCAATTTACGCTGCAATTTCGCCAATACCTTAGCTTCTCTCAAATTGAATTTACTCGCTGAAATAAATTCCACTCGGAATCGCGAATAAGGAATAAGTCATGTGTGCCTTGGAAAAGAAAAAAGTTTTTTTTCACCGAATGAGAGTACAACGTAACCTACGCGAGCCGAAAATAAAATAAAAACTGCTTCGGATAAATTACCCTTTGGTAACTTTCAACCTAAGGTTATCACGTAAAAATCAAGAGAAAAAAAAAGGAGGTAAAAACAAAACAAAGGTGATGTACCGTAAAAGAATAAAAACAGGGGTAGAGAAACCCTCGGCTAGATATTGAATTACTGCTCGACGATGGTAAAGAAAAGAAAATTCCAGCACCGAAATATCCCCCATTGATGAGCGAGCGAAATAGCCTGAAATCTGAGCGAACCGACCGACGAAACAAAAATACACTCGGTAAATTCGGTTATCGCCGGGACGAGAAGAAGACCCGGAGATACCGAAACGAAATTACTTCCTTGAGTCTAGCGCTGCGACGTTATTAAAAATGAAAACAAACCGGCGTACGAAATTCGTCCGAGCGTATAAATAATTCTAGCCTGCTGGGGCTCTCCGAAGATTTTTGGTTATAACCGATGAGATGATTAATTGCGGCGATATCGAAGGCAATATCTCGGTTGCCGAAGCATCGCCGGAGCGTCGCATCATTTGGGTTGCTTAGTTGGATGGAAAGTCGATTTTATCGTGATTTTGGCTCGAGAGAGAAGAGAGGTATATTTAAATTCAAACTTGCATTACATTCAAGGTATCACAAAACAAAACAAATTTCCTCCACCAATGCGCGTAGCGCGAGCGACGGAGGAAAGAAATTAAATTTAACGTAATTATTAACGTATCTAATTGAATATCTACCTATATCTATGCGCTGAGCGCGAACGATATAGGGCTCTCTATTTCAGTTCTAACATCATATACATTTTTAAAAGACATATCAATACAATAACAACCTATTAACAACAAGACAAGATATAAAAGTATAAAATATAGAATAGTATGATGGAATAAAGCATGTATGACAAAGATTTTAGATCATGGATTAACATTATGGAGGTTTGAGTAAATATTCTATGATTTCCTTACGAAACTTTTTCTGACAGTACTTTTTGTATTCTGCAGGGAGGGTATTATATGATTTTGGAGCTTGAAAGGGGGCTTGTAGCTGTGCTCGAGTAGTATGCATATTTGGTACTACTTTCTTAAAGCTTTTCTTAAAGGTTACATATTTTGTTTTTTTGACCTATTTCTTCAGGTACTTGACTATATATTTTTGGGACCTAGATGGGTATTCTATTTCTCAAGTTAATTTTCCAATAATTTTTCCAAGAGTTCTTTCCTAAAGGATCTCGGTGATGTTTTTCTACGGATTTCTATTGCCAGGGTGTTAAAAAATATGAGGGAATTTGTAAGGGGCCTGCATTCGAACACGTTCGACTCTAGAGTCAGGTGTCTCGGCAACATTATCACGTGCTCTAAGCCCAGCTCTTCGACAACGACCTACTCCAAATATATCTTTTCTTTTATGAACGTATGACGCAGCCGTGAGAGTATATAATTTTTTAAGGGGAAGTATTTTAAGCCTTTTGAATTCATTTTTTGTAGATTCCCTCTTTCTAAGCCAACAATGTTTCGGATAGCCCATTTTTGTAAAACAGTTAGTGGTTGTAGATGCACTTCGGCAGCACCACCCCATGCAATTAACCCATACCGAAGTATCGAATCATATAGCGCAAAATAAATTTTTTTCAAATGGTATTCTTTAAAAAAACTAGCCAAATAATATAAGAGAAAATTTAGACTTCGTAATTTTGACTGGAGAAATTCCGAATGGGCATTCCATATTAATTTTGAATCAAAAACAATTCCAAGATATTTCATGGTATGAACCTGGGAAATAGGGGGGCAACCACAATTATCATCACATGATACTTTTTCATGGAGGAAGCATACTTTTTTAAGATCTAAAACATCGCGAAGACCATAGGCCATAACTTTTGTTTTATTCAAATTTGGGGTCAATTTGTGGATAAAAAACCAGAGTTTCAGAATTTTCATACATTGGTTTATGGCCTGAATTAAGCTATTTCTAGCATTTGCATGAAACACAATGGAAAGGTCGTCGGCGAAGGCATACATAATACCAGGAATATCAAGTTTAAAAATATCGTTAATGTAAATAAGAAAGAGCAATGGACCTATCACACTTCCCTGAGGTACACCTCTTTTAACCTTCCTACTTCTACCCAGAGTTTTCCTTAATTTGACCATCTGTTCACGATCTTTTAGATATGAGCATAACCACTCGTATATGGTACCTCGAAAGCCACATTTATTTAATTTTTCCAGCAGTATGTCATGATCGACTGTGTCGAATGCTTTTGTCAGGTCTATATAGGCCACCGCAACTTTCTTCCCCTTCTCCAAATTAGCAGTAATCTCTGAGATTTGATCAAATAATGCATCATCCGTGTTCTTTTTAGGGAGAAACCCATATTGTTTTTTAGCAAAATAGTCGAATTTCTGGAGAAACTTGAGAAACCTCTCTTTCATGATTTTTTCAAAGATTTTTGAACCTACAGATAATAAGGATATCGGTCTATAATTTTGCATCAGTTTCTGGTTACCTGACTTATACACAGGGACAATCACAGATTTTTTAAAAAACTTGGGGAATATACCTTTGCTCAAGGACAAATTAAACAAGTCAGTCAGTGGAACTGATAGTTTTTGAGCATTTTCGCGAAAAACTCTGGCTGGGATGCCATCAAGGCCCGTAGATGGTTTATTTGGTAAGCTCATTATGTGTCTAAATGTCTCAATTTCTGTAATTTCAAAGACTTGGAAGCTATTTACTATGGTCGTTTTAGGTAATGTGTCAGGGTGGTTCTCCAACTCAAATGTATGTGACAAATTCTCCACAGTATCTGTGAAATAATCTCCAAATCTATCTGCAATCTCCACAGAATCTGTCGCAACATCAAGCTCCTTTCCATCAATTACAATTTTTGTGATGTCTTTATTTTTTTCCCCTTTAACTCTTTTTATGTGTGCCCAATAGTTTTTTGAATCATTACCATAGCTTTCCACAAGACGAGAATGGTATTCTCTATTCTCAGTTCGACTTTGCTGTACCACCATTTTTGTAATTTCTTTATAACGTTCCCGAAGTTCTGCATTATTTTGATGTTTTCTGAGTAATTTATACAATTTAGATTTTTCCTGAGATAAGTACACTAACCTTGGGGATGCCCAAGGCTTACGAGCAGGCTGAATTTTTCTTGATCTCACTATAACCCTGGACTCATTTATTAAACACTGCAGCTTTTCAAAAAAGGAATCAAATGCCTCATCTACTGACCCGTTTTCATAGTCATATATCCAATTTTCCCCATTGATTTTTTCTTTTAGTTTACGATATTGAATATAATTATTTGCATCAACCAAATGCTTTGATTTTGTAAATTGAATGTCAATTAAGATAGCCCTATGATCAGACACACCAGGGTTTTCTATCCTACATTTCACCTCACATGAAGTTTGGCTCATATTATATCTACCTTTGAAGAATACATGATCAATGCATGAACTGAGGCTTAGAAAATAACGAGTTGGTTCCTCATGCATACACTCGTAACCCATAGATTCCAACAAATTCAAATAATTTGCATTTTTAGAATTCCTTTCCAATATATCAATGTTAAAATCACCGGTTAACAAGACCGCATCACCAATACCCATTAGTAGGTCCTCTAATTCGGTCACAAATATACTTTCAGCCACTTTACAAAATTTGTACATCCCAATAACGTTAAATTTCAAGTTTGGTACCTTAATTATTAAAGAATTGAAAGAGCTCGCTGAGAAACCCATAACATCAGCTTTTAAATCATTTTTAACATAACATACTATACCACCAGCTGAGACATCTTTTCTCTCCTCACAGAATGCACTATACCCTTCAATTGTATATTGACCTATCTCGATGTTTTTAATCCAAGTTTCAGTTAAAATTATAATTTCAAATTCTAATCCACGATTTTTCACAATTTGCACCACCTTAGCAAAATTTGAGCGTAATGATCTCACATTAAGATTCAAAATTCGGACATTTTCAGATATAACCATAAGTAGAGCAAGTTACAAGACAAAAATAAGAATAAAATATACAAAATACAAGAATGAGGTAACTGAACAACTTTTGGTGTTAACTTTAAGCAAGAATACCAGTTACTTGCTGGAGTCTCCTCTTGGTTCGGCGCTCTTCATTTCCCCGATCTGCGCCTTGCTATAGATGCGTATTTTCGCCGAATGATCATTCTTCCTAGCGTACACGATACCATTATAACAGCCAACATGAGCGAAACCAAATTGCTTGAGAGACCTGGCTTGCCGGAACAAATTAGCAGTAAATGGTGCGAAATGCTCATTTGCATAGATCTTGCCGCCTTTCTTTCCGCCGAATTTCTCCGCTGTTGGCTTTACTTTACGATATCCATCGATGATTTTACGTTTATTCTCACGGCACACGAACTTAACAACCAATCCAGGTGGAAAATTTTGATTCGAATTGCGTAGACGATGACAATCCACAATATCCCTTGGCATAAGCTGAACTCCTACCAACCCAGCAGCTCGAATAGCAGTATCATAGGGATCTTCGTTTTCCAAAACTGGGATACCAGAGAATACAACATTATCTTTACGAGTATAATTTTGCAATGCCTCGATGTCTTCAGCTTCTCGCCATGAGTTCTCTTCGATTTGCTGCAAACGGGTCTCGAGTTGGTTAATCTTCTCATCGCAGTTACATTTAACACCTTCACTTTCGATTTTCTCAACGCGTTCAGTAATAGTTTTAATCTTCTCAGTATTCCCCTCGATGGTAGTTTTCAATTCTGATATAGATTTTGTAATTGGTTCAAGATGAGTCACAAACTTCTTTTCCATCATATGGGATAATCGGAGAAATAAATCATCATCACTAGTTGTTCTACTTGATTTTGAATGAGGTTGTCCATTATTGTCCACAGAGCCATCACTTTCACAATCAAGATCATCTGATTTACATTTTAGATCTAGCTTTAGGCCACCACAGTTGTGACAATTCCATTTATCTTTATTACCAGGAGATTTTTTATACCAGGAAGCTGTTGTGACGGTTGAGCATCCCTGTATCTTGTCATGATAGTTCTTCTGACAATTACCACACGTAATTAAATTGTTGCCGGATTCTTCGATGGGTAATTCACACTGTCCGCAGGTTACCATGGTAATAACTAATCCAGATAAGATGATTCAAATATATAATCTGTTGATAGCACTAACTGGTAAAAAAGGAACTATGCGGATGTCTGTTACTAGCGCTTATAGTGGAAATAACCCAAACTCGCAGTAAAGTGTAGGTAAACGGGTAGGCAACTACAATCTGTACTTGGCGCTTCTAGCGGATTTTATAGAAACTAAAGTCTTGCACCATACAAGGCTGCTATCTGGTATGAAGGTGAGCCATGATTAGACGTTTTTCACAAGATTTTCGCGAAATTTGATAAATTTTCTTGAAATTGAACCTCAGGACAGCAATATGGATCGATTAAACACCAGTGAGGTCAATAAAACAAGCCAACATACCCAAATAATATCAGAATACAAGGTACATCAATGTTCCAGTTGATAACATGGCATCCAAACATAACACTTCAAAAACTCCGAATATTCAGTCACTGAGCCGTTATTTAGCATAGATGAAGCGAAAAACGGATGCACAATCGCTTAATTAACACAATTAACACAAAATATTCACCCAAAACGTTCATGAATCGCCAAAATACGTAATTATTCGAGAGCTGGTCTTATCAGTCCGAGAGAGAGAGAGAGAGAGAGAGAGAGGAGGTTTTTGAATTTTCGTAATGGCGTGTGATTTAGCGGGGGGGAGGAGGGGTTCTGTGACCTGGTGAAGGGCTTTTGGGCGAGATTTTTCGAGTTAGAATTTGACAATTTTTTTGAATTGAGATTGGTGGTTAAAATTCAAAGGTAGAACCTTTTTTCCTAAGAACTTTACCATACATTAAATTTTTCTGCCTGCGGTGTGTCCAATAGATCATTTTTTAGTGACTGGTCACTTTTTCACATTTGGATCAATTTTCGTCTCTATTTTTGGCGAAAAGTCATCAGTCATTTTTTTCCATCTGTTGTTGCAACGAAATAAAAATACCTAACAAGGGAGGCGGAGGTATCCCAACTCAAAGTAAAATTTTAAGCCCAAACAAAAAAAAAACAAAAGTACATCATAGTTGAACCCCATATCCAAAATTTCAAGTGCTGAATTTCATTTCTCGAATTTTGGCGAATTTTTGAAATTTCAAAATACCTCATCGCCCTGCAAAATATGAAAATTTGATCTAATCAACGAAAGAGGCTGAAATTTGGTAAATACCCTATTTTTGACCTCCCGAACCGATTGGAAACGATTTCGAGACGTTTCGAAGCCACCAGAAAATTTTGGAATTTTCCAGCACTGGAGAAGAGCCCATAAAAATGGTCCATATGTACTTTAGTATCTATAATCGCGGATTACCCATATTGGTGACTATTTGATCAATTAAAGCACAATTTTCCAAAATTCGCATTTTTGGGCAGGAAATTTTTCTGGAAAAAATTTAAAAGTACGCCAACTTTGCACGTATCGGACTAAAAAACTGAAACTTGGTAGATACCCTATTTTCGACCTGTTGAATCGATTGGAAACGGTTTCGAGACGTTTCGGAGTCACCAGAAAATTTTGGAATTTACCTGCTCTTTCCAGAAAAATGTTCTGCCCAAAAATGCGAATTTGAACTCAAAGTTACGAATTTTGAAAAATTGTACTTCAATCATTCAAATACATCACCGATATGGGTAATTCACGATTATAGGTGTTGAACTTCATATGGACCATTTTTATGGGCTTTTCTCCGGTGCTGGAAAATTTCAAAATTCTGTGGTGGCTCCGAAACGCCTCGAAACCGCTTCCAAATTCCAATCGATTCAGGAGATCGAAAATAGGTTATATACCAAATTTCAGCTTTTTTTGTTGATTAGATCAAATTTTCATATTTTGCAAGGCGATGAGGTAATTTTGAAATTTCAAAAATTCGCCAAAATTCGAGAAATGAAATTTTGGATATGGGGTTCTTGTATGATGTACTTTCGATTTGTTTTTTGCTTGGGATCAAAATGTTACTTTGAGTTGGGATACCTCCCTTGTATCTAAGTGAAATTACAAAAAAAAAATAAAAAAAAATACTTACTAAGTATAAAAATACTATAAAAAGAATTTGATAACCAAATTGCAATGTTGGGAAATTCAAATTTTATTAACTAAAAAAACTATAATTGAAATTGATACAAATTTATAATTAATAAAATTAATTAATAAAGGTGAAAACAGCCATAAAAATAAACCTAAAGTAAATTATAAATTGATGAATAAATTCAAATTCAAATAAGTAATTAAAAATGAAAAAAAGTTACCAAAAGAATTATTCAAACAATTGTAACTTCGAAAAAAACGTAATCACTATTTTGTTTTTTTACTGTTACCAAAATCGCATAAACGTTCTTGAAGAAATCCAATTTTAAAAAAATTCAATTACATCCGTTTTAATCGTCAGATCTGTCAACTTTGTATTAACAACTAGTCGACTTTATTTTGGTACTTTGAATAGATTTCGCCTCCAAGGTTCTCTTACGTGCCAGGTACAAAACAATCGTTTTTTGGAGGTTTTCCTATGTGTATCATCCATTGCAACAATATCGTTTGCCATTCTTATCAAGCATTGCTTTTGTGCAGTTTTGGGGGGGGGGGATAAATCCATTATGAAAGGAATGATCGTTTCGGGGTTTCGCACTTTTTTCGAGAGCTCAAGTTTGAGTAGCTATGACTGAATTAATTTGAAAGATTGAACATCTGATGGATGAAAATTACTACCTTTGTTATTCTTCCGGCTTTGGACAATTGAATCGAATACCTACCAGATCCACCAACTGCGACTTTTGCCTCGAATTTTGGTTGAAACTTTCCCATAGTGTTCCATTGAACATAAAATATATTATCTGCTTTTAAATTGAAAAAGTGAACCTGAGCGTACTTTCAGAAAAAAATCGATCAATGCGTAATTACGTATTTTTAATGAAAAGAGTGGGTAATGTGGCTGAAGTTGGTTCTTACATCATGGACATTTTTTTTGGGTGACAATTTTTCACTCAACTTCAAATTAGAAGGCATTTCAAGGATTTTCAGTAAAAAAAATCGAAAAAAAACTTATTTAAATATTTCCTTGCCCTTTCAATTTTGATTTTCAGTGGAATTTCGCTTGTGGTTAGCTGTGGGTCTCTCAATTTTAATGAAGAGTAATTTGTTTAATTTTCAAAGTACTATTCGCATCTCCATGGCTAAAATTGTTTTATGGCCGAATTTTTTTTGGAAGGGATCTGGTCTCTTCAATTTTGGAAGTAGGTGATTGTTTTTTCCAACCCAAATGTGGATTTTTCAATTTCTTTCCGGTCTCTTTCTACTTGACCCTTTTTTTTTACCAAGATCGGAAGTTGAAACAGTAGTCGATTATAAATAAACTACATTGAAAACTTGCGTCGCGTCAAGCCAGATTGGTCAAAATGAATAATTCTTCTGTTTTCTCTCCTCCATTCTGATTACTTTCAATCTAATAATTTTTACCAAAAATGAGATTTAGACGACGCGACGTAAGTCCAAATTTATTCTTAGTTTGAAGTTATCCAACTTTAAATTTTGCCTATTTAGTGCTTAAATTCTAAATATTTTTCGAAATTGTATCCAATTCCAAAGTTTTTTCAGCTCTATGATTTTTTAAATTTTGATTTTCTCAAATTTAAAAAAAATTCCACCAATTATTGAGTTGTAATTTTTTTTTAAAATAGGTAAACGTTGAAAAAATGGTAGAAAACTTTTGAAATTTTTGGAAAAAAATTCTAGTTGGGACAAATTTAAAAAATTATAAAATGAAAGAATTCGAGTTTTAGAAATTTTTAATTCTAAAATTAAAAAAAATGTGAAAAAAATTAGGTGAAGTTGGAAAAATGTCAATACTAAAATTGTTTGAATTTAAATTTCCCAAAAAATTTTCCAATTTAATTTTTTCAACTTCATATTTTACAAATTTTTTCCCGCTCAAAAATTTTTTCAAATAATTTCAACATTTGTCTATAAATTTCCAACTTGATGCCTTACCATTGTTTTATTCATTTTTCTTTTCTTTTTTGTACTAGATTCCTTGGATATCGAATCGTTTGCATTTTCGATGCAGTATACGATGTTGGATATTTTCGTCGAATACGCGAAGGGCGATGGGTAAGTTTGAACATATTCGATTAACATTTACCGACCCAAGATCGTAAAATTTTATCGTTATACATTACGTCGTGAAATTTATTCCGAAATTCAATGTACTAACGCAACCGTAATCAAATTTCAAACCCAAAATAGGCTCGTAGTTGGTTGTTAATCGACGACTATATCGTCAAAATACAATATACGTGTACACGAAACCCACCGCAGCTTATTTCCAGTCTATATAGCACACGAGAGGTATAAGAAGGGTGGGGAAAATGAAAAAAAAGAGCAGTCTACACTCGAAAATTATATTTTAATATCGAGCCATGTAGTCTACAGTCCAAGAGGTAAAAAGTGTTCATTGAGCGTGCAGTTTTGCTGGACAAAAAAATCAGTTGGTTTACTGTAGGTATGGGTCCCGTAGTCCCAAAAAACCGAATTTTGGAGTTTTGCCCCGGCACGATAGGGAGCTGAGGCCTGAAACCCCCTTTTTTCTCAATTTTTAAATTTGACTTTGGACAAAAATTTTTTTCACATTCTGGTAGCAGACACTCTCCTGACTCCAAATATATGTCACATCCCTTGGGTCACGGGCACAATGGGTTGCTGGGCCCCCCAATGTGCGATTTTTTGCTAAATTCGATCATTTTTGGCACAATAATGCCTCTGTAGGCGTGTTGCGGTATGTTGGACAAAAGAAATCAAACGCAATGTATTCTTGGGTTCATTCCGCGTCCAATGAGCCAAAGTTTGAGGAAAACTGAGGGCACAATAGGCCGTGGTGGAATT
The DNA here is from genome assembly GCA_033439095.1 of Pseudococcus viburni. NCBI lineage: Eukaryota > Metazoa > Arthropoda > Insecta > Hemiptera > Pseudococcidae > Pseudococcus > Pseudococcus viburni. The sequence continues at coordinate 851,315 of JAVBJF010000062.1, read as the reverse complement.
TCAAAGTTTTAAAAATACACGATTTTCTCCCCCTTTGATTAAAAAATAAGTCATGAAAAAAGTCTGAAACTTGGGTTGCGACATATCAAAATGGGTTGAAATTTCACGAGCAGAACGAAATTATTGATGGAAATAAAATTTGAGCAATTTTAACCCATTTTGAGCCCCTAATTGGGTCAATTTTTGAGTATTTTCAAAGGATTGACATATGACCTATAAAAGTGGGGTAGAACTTCGCCAGAAATTCAACAAAACCATCCAAATTTTTTTGAGCAACTTTTGAGAATTTTGAGCCTTAAATTGAGTCAATTTTTGATTAATTTCAAAGAATTGGCATGTGACCTATGAAAGTGGGGTAGAATTTCGCTAGAAATTCAAAAATATCATCCAATTTTTTTTTAGCATCTTTTGAGAATTTTAAGCCTTTGATTTAGTAGATTTTTAGATAGACCTTTCATGGATTAAAATTTCATAGAGAAACCAAAAAATCAAAATCGAATAATTTTCTGAACGAAATTAAACCCGCTTATTTTTTCAACTGAATGTAATTGATTTCAATTGCCTATTTTCTTTTTTATTAGTCTGGATTATTCATTTTTTGGCATTCCAATGAAATATTTTGCGCTTGAAATTACTCAAACATGAAAGTTGTTTAAAAAAGTTTTGGATTACATTTTAAAATCGTGGGCGAAATTCTATCCCTTTTTCGTAGGTCACATGTCGATTCATTGAAAATACTCAAAAATTGATTCAATTTGTGGCTCAAAATTCTCAAAAGTTGCTCAAAAAAAGTTTTGGGAGATATTTTTGAATTTCTGGCGATATTCTACCCTACTTTCATAGGTTACATGCCAATTTTTTGAAATTAATCAAAAATTGACTCAATTTAAGGCTCAAAATTCTCAAAAGTTGCTCAAAAAAAATTGGATGGTTTGTTGAATTTCTGCCGAAGTTCTACCCCACTTTTATAGGTCACATGTCAATCCTTTGAAAATACTCAAAAATTGACCCAACTAGGGGCCCAAAATGGGTTAAAATTGTTCAAATTTTATTTTCATCAATAATTTCGTTCTGCTCGTAAAATGTTAACTCATTTTGATATGTCGCAGCCCAAGTTTCAGAGTTTTTTCATGACTTATTTTTTAATCAAAGGGGGAGAAAATCGCGTATTTTCAAAACTTTGAAATTCCACCACGGCCTATTGTGCCCACAGTTTTCCTCAAACTTTGGCTCATTGGACGCGGAATGAACCCAAGAATACATTACGTTTGATTTTTTTTGTCCAGCATACCGCAACATGCCTACAGAGGCATTATTGTGCCAAAAATGATCGAATTTAGCAAAAAATCTCACATTGGGGGGCCCAGCACCCCATTGTGCCCGTGACCCAAGGGATGTGACATATATTAGGAGTCAGGAGAGTGTCTGCTACCAGATTGTGAAAAAATTTTTTGTCCAAAGTCAAATTTAAAAATTGAGAAAAAAGGGGGGTTTTCAGGCCTCAGCTCCCTTTTGTGCCGGGACAAAAATCCAAAATTCGGGTTTTTTGGGACTACGGGACCCATACCTACAGTAAACCAACTGATTTTTTTGTCCAGCGAAAATGCACACTAATTTCGATTTCTAGAGCACTTTTTGCCTCTTGGACTGTAGACTTAATGGTAAATGTTGAAAAACAAAGAAGTTGAATTAATTTCACGCCCGATTCAACCCTCGTATCACTATTTCTATGTTGAAAAATTAACAAAATGTAGAACAGTGGACGAAGAACTTACCCTGGACGAAAATATATAATCATGTTTATAATTCAACAAGATTTACAATTGAATTTTACGTGTTAAACCCGGAATATTGAACATTTATTGCCATAATGCCGTTTTTTTTTTGCGAATTCTTTTCCATTATGAGGGCCAGAAGGTCGAAATAAGAAATCGTTAAGTTTAAACCATACTCTCCCAGCGTTCCAGTCGTAGCTTCGGGTACATGGGAGAAGAAAAGATACCCTTTTTCTTATTTAGTTTACGCACGTTCGATGTTTGTTATAACTTAGAACAAAGAGAGTTAGTTCTCTTTGGCAATGTAATCATACCACGAATTGCCTTAGAGTACTGTAATTTTTAGCATTCCTCAAGGCTCCCAATGTTGGTTTTTATTTCTGCTGGGCGCGCACAAAAAGTCGAATAATTTCATTTCCCATTCGACGAGTTTACTGCAATGGTCGTGGCATTTTGAAATAATTTCCGTTTCATTACGATTTTCCAAGTTGTACTTGGATTGAGAATGTGGCGAATTTTTCTAGGTTCGGGGCACGCCCACGAAAATGGGAAGGAAATACGAGTATAAATAATTAGATTGGGAAATATTTTGGTGAAATTTCGAAACGAGGAAAATGAAAAGATTTTATGTTCGATGGAAGATAAACACTCGAATTCGAGTGTACCATTTCCAGCTGCATTTTTGTATCGAACGATGCCATTTCGGAATGTAATACGTATAAGCTTTAATGTCGAATATTCGATAAGCCATTGCATATCTTTACATTCAGCTTTAAGCATCGACAAATCACCTTATGGAATTCCGCATACCTATCTTCATGTATTGCACCGGTGATATCGATACTATGAAATATTTGTTATGCACCGACGAAAAAAATTCTCTTATTCGATTTTCTTCCCGATGCTGCTTCAACGTACGAGAATCGTGTATTTATTATTATTTTTGTATACATATCGTAAAATGGCTTTATATTAAACCACTCCTATATTTGTTGTGCCATATTTCATGGCACAAGAAACACCGCGCCGCTTGTACGTATCAAAATAGTGAAACGACAAAGTTCCCGGATGATAAATAGCGACGATAAAATTGCGCCGAGGATATACTCGCGAGTAAAAACAATTACCGAACATCTTTAAGCATTTCCAATGCTGGTGTTTCTTTCTCTCGCGCCGAGCCACTTCCTCGTGTGCTATATTTTGAATACGAAACGAATAATTCATTTCGAGGAGGAAAAAAATGAATAACGCGAGGCGAATACGAGTATAGTATATGACAAGGTATTTTTTATATATTTTGAAAAAATACTTGTTAGGGAGAAATTTATTATACGTTCGAAGGCGATGTGATGTTCCCATAGGATGGTTTTAACCGCGAATATTTCATATGTAAGATGACTCCTGAAAAGGCTTTTACCGTCGTCGATTTCCATACCTATCGAATTCGAATATCGATGCGGTGGTGGTTTTTAAGCGAATGCGGGCCTTTGTGGTGTGTCTTGGAATGTGGTGGGTTTGCAGAGTGGTGGTTTTGATGAGGTATTGGGATAGGGCTTGGAAATTCCTTAATTGAGACTTTGTGTGATAGGGTGAAGCTGGAAAATGAAAATTTTTTCGATTTAGACTATTTTTTCGATGTGATAGACCTGTCACAAGAAAATCGGGCTCAGATTGAAAAAATGAAAATCGAGATTTTGATCGATTTTGATAGTTCTTAATGTGTAGAATACAGTGATGATGTTGAAAACGTTCGCGAACGATTCATTTCGTTGTTAATGGAGGGTCAATTTTTAGGGGTGGTGGAAAAATTGACCTAAAATTTTGATTTTTTGGTATGTTGAAGGGTATGTCACGTAGCGTCTGTGTGCTAATTTTCAGTTCGATTCGGTTACCTGTGTATGAGTTATTGCAGTTTTCACGATTTTGCAGATGGAAAAATAGACTCATTTTTCTAAAATAGGTGCTTTTTCTAAAAAAAAATCGGTAAAAATCATTACTGTCGGGGTCAATGAGAAAGTGAGGGGTGAGGAAGGAAATTAAATCACTGACCAAGCAGAGAGTTGAAAATACCTACGACTATATCCATACGGATTGTGCTTCAGGCACGAACGACTGAATCGTTCTGTTTTTCAACTACAGTTTTTTTTTCAAAGTCCTTTTGATTTTACACTTATTTTAAAACTCTGAATATTTTTTCTCAAACTTTTTCATAGGTACTTGAATATTTTTTTTCCAACGTTAATTTTTCAAGTCTAAAATTTGTTTAATGTAAATTGTTCAAGTCTGAAATTTTTTCATAAAAATTTTTCAACGTACCTAAATTTTTCCAGTTTGAAATTTTTTCCTCATAATTTTTTTCTCGAAATTTTTCAAGGTGATTTTTTTGAGTTTTTGTTGGCGGGGATAATGGATATGACTTACTTTCTCAAAAACAATGTAGTGGCCAAAGTCATGTTTCATGTTATACAAGTTTGAACTCCATAAAAACGCAAAAAGAATAGGTCATCTGGCTTGGTAAGATTTCGCGTTTTGCAGTTTGAAAAATTGAAAATTTCGAGAAAAAATTTCAAACTTGAAAAATTTACGTTGAAAAAATTTTGAGGAAACAATTTTAGACTTGAAAAATTTGCGTTGAAAAATTGTAAGGAAAAATTCCAGACTTGAGACATCTACATTGAAAAATTTTGAGAAAAAAATGTTGAAAAAAAAATTTCAGACTTGAAAAATTTACATTGAAAAAATTTCCGACTTGAAAAATTTACGTTGAAAAAAAAACAGAAAATGTTGAGAAAAAATATTCAGAGTTTGAAAATTATTGTTAAATCAAAAGGACTTAGAAAATAAAAACTATAATTATGTTGTTGAAAAACAGAACGATTCAGTCGTTCAGAGTGTATTTGTACTTTCGTGCCTGAAGCACAATCCGTATAGATTTAGTCGCAGGTGTTGAAAATTCCGTCCTTGAAGACGGTGTTGGTTCGAGCCCCCCCAAAGAAATCGAAATTTTGAAAAAAGTTTTACTCCGAATTTTTTGTTTTTTGCTCCAAAAAATTGCACTTAGACGCTTATACAGAAGGTAAGTATAAGAAAGCAATACAAGCTTGAAACCTCTCAGTTGTTATCCTGCTCCATTTCATACCGTTTTTCCCCCTAAAAAATCGAAAATTTCAGGTTATTTTGCATTTTTAGTTGGTAACACTGATTTCAAAAGAAAAGTATATACTGATTCAACTGATACTGATACTGATATATTTTTGTGAATATTTACATATTTCAAATTACCTACAATAAATTTACTGGAACCACATGCCGTAAGCGAGCGGGCCTTCGTACCTACCAGGTGCTTGATCAATAGTTCAGAAATTTTGAAAGTTTAAAATTCAAAATTTCAAGAAAAATACCTAACTTGAAAGTTTTTTAAAGTAAAAAATTGCAGTATTAATATGAATCTTTCCTCACAAAACTTCGAACTACATACTTACATTATCATTCCACTTTAATTTTTTAATTATATGTATCTTCGAACTCGAAAAATTTTTCCAATAATATTTTCAAATTTTCCTCGATTTTTTTAAACTTTGAATTTTAAAAAAAATCAACTTCTTGTGTTCCAAAATTTTATTCAACTCAATAGGTACTTGGAAGCAATATAAAATTAATAAAAAATCAAAATCGAAAAATTAAAAAAAAAAATTTACAAGTGGAAAAATTTTTAAATTTGATACAATTTTTAAAAAATTACAATATTATAGAAATTGAAAAAATTTCGAGTTGAAAAAATTCAAATTTGAACAAAATAAATTTGGGCTTGAATCGTCGAAGTTCCATCTTTGGCAAAAATGATTGAGAGCTCTCTGATCGAATATTAAAGTGACACTACCTACCTAAAATGATTGAATATTTTCTGAGATCGCTATTAAAGCTGCTTGTCGGTAACATGCTTCCTCCAAAGTTATTTTTGGAATAGAAAAATATATTAAAAAACAATTGCACCATTCACCTCCCTCCTATCCTGTTTTATATTTTTTATTGATCATGATAAGTACTTACTTGGATTTTATTTTCAATGGAAAGTTGAATTAATTAGTAAATGTAAACATTATCAAATTTGTTGTGTCTAAGTTGCGGCTTCTCATAATTTTGATCGGATTTTAAAATAAAATGTAAATTTTGAATGGTAGGTACCTATTCAATTTTTTTTTCATTTTTAAGACGCGGAGTTCGATTGCTAACTAATAACCCCGCCAAAATGGCTTGAATTTGGTAAACAAACCAAATTGAAAATTAAAACTTGCTTACTTCTCCATTAATTTGTTTTTTGTAAGTAGTACAATATAAGTAACGACACACTTCATTCAGATTCCAGTTCATTTAGATCAAACCAAGACTTCACAAATAAGATACTCAAGTTGACTTTTCCAAGTCTTTTTTTCATTTTCTTGGATTCTAAAGCTATGTGGGTCAATAAGTCTGCCCAAATCCAGACGAAAATATACGATATCACCAACGATTTAAGTTTTCAGCGATAAGATGGCAATATTACGCTCGGAAGAAAATCTCCGAAGGAAAATTTACTTCACATCTTTTCCCAAACTTCCCAACCCTGGAATCCTTTAACCATTGACCTGGTTGTTTACAACAAAATGAAAATGTTTTATTACAATTTACAAATTTTTTCCTCGATTTATCTAGAGAATATCTTATACTGCGAAGAAATATCGTCGCCTTAATTCATTCGTAAATGTCATTCGCTTTCGTTGTCCGGGGCTAAAACGTGAAAAAATTCGCTAAAAAAAACTAAGCGATAGTTTATAAACATGAATAAATCATAAAAGACAAAGGTTCTAAACGGCAGTACCTAAATTATGGCATCGTTAACATTAAACGAGCTCTGTATTAAGAAAACTTTACACAGTTTCGAGGAGAGCATTTGAAATATCATGAAAAACTTGAGCAGGATGGGAATTTAAAATCATTTTTGTGTTATCATTTTTCGTTTCGGGCGTTGGGCTGAGAGTCGTCCACAAAACTTTTGTTGAGCGTGTGCTTAGGTGTGCAATTCTTATAATTTTCGCTGATTTGATTATTAATTATTCAAGTTTAGTTCAGGTAATTTTGGTTGGTAGAAAACCACTTTTAATTATTTGTGGATTTTTTCATTACGAAAAAAAAAGTCTTGCTTACTTTTTTTCTCATTCTCTAAATTCTTTCAACATATTTTTTTTCAGTGTTCAGGCCTAAACTCCCGGATGAAATTGAAAAATTTTCAACCTGCTGGAATAGACCAAGGGTCAATAATTGAAAGCCAAAAAAAAAAATAAACCTCGAGTGAAAACTTTTTTGGAAATAGGCAATTTTAGAAATTTACCCATTTTCATTTCTAAAATGATGGCCGCAGCAATTGAAGTGAAAATTGCATCAAAATCGAAAGAACTCGATATCTAACAAGATAATTTGAAAATAATACTCTTCAGTAAAAATTTTAAAACAATTTTTAAAAAATTTCAAATAAAAAACTAGGATCTATGCTATAGAAAGTATCAAATATTATTGGTTCACGGTCATTTTCCCGAAGCCGAAATCCCGAATGGACATTTTCCCGAATAAGATTTTTCACGAAAAAAATTTTCACGAATTTCCCGAATACCGAAATCCCGAATACAATTCTCGAATTACCGTTTTCCCAAATGCAAAAATCCCGAATAAAGAATTTCCCGAATGTAAAAATTCCAAGTATAGAATTTCATGAATCACCTTTTTTATTATTTCTATGGAATGCTTATTGCATAGTGGTGGAACAGTAGGTAGTATTTTTTTCATCCTCCGAAGGTTTTCGGTAGTATTGAAAAACTACCGGCTGTTGTACCGGTAGTTTTTCAGGGGGTAAATAAAAACCACTCAAAAAGTCATAAAATTTCGTAAATCATGCTCTTTTTTCCAAAATTTGGTTAAAATTGATGACACCTGAAGAAAACTGATTTTTTGAATGTGTTCTCTTTTATTTGTACTTACTATATTGCACTTGATTTTTATTGATTTTTTTTTACAAATTACCAACTTTTTTACTATTTTTTTTGATTTATTGCAACAAAATAAAACTATCGACAGTTTTTGGAAAAACCGGGTAGTTTTCGACTACTGAAGGCCAAAAAAACTACCGACGATTTCGGTGGTTTTTAGCAAAACTAAAATAAACTTTATTTAATTGAACATATTGATTTTTTTATTCGGGAAACAAAGGATTCGGGATTTTGGTATTCGGGAAAACGGTTTCGTGAAAATTTTTTTCGTGAAAAATCTTATTCGGGAAAATGTCCGTTCGGGATTTCGGCTTCGGGAAAACGGTTCATAACCAATATTATTCCCGCTGGAAAAAATTTAGCTAGAGAAACTGTTTAAGAAAAAATGAGAACATTTACGGAAAAAAATTCATGTACTTACCTAAGTATTGAATCATATTTGGAAATTGGAGTTTGAGGTTGAAAAAAATTGGTAATTTGTTTTCCAAAAAACAGAATAGCTGTTTGAAATTGAAAATAATTTTCACTCTCCGCCAAAGTGGATCTTTAAAGAAGAGTAGAAAAGTGAAAATTTTCAAAATGATTATAAATTATTTTGGGAGATTTATGGTGAGCTGATTTCAGCATCTAGGTAGATTCTACTTTTCATGCATTCAACTAGAAAAACTCATTTCGATATTCCAAATTATATTGAATAAATTTTGTCTATATAGGTTTAATGAGCCTCAGTGTGATCTTGAAATCCAAATCCCAAATATGATCAATAAACTCACGTGAATTTTCTTTCTGTAAATGTCCTCTTTTTTCATTAAACAGTTTTTCCAGCTGAAAAATGTTTTCCCAGTAGGAATAATTTCTGATACTTTCTGCAGCATTGATCCTAATTTTTTTTTAGAAAATTGTTTGAAATTTTTTTTGTATTGTCTTAAAATTTGGATTGAAGCATATTATTTTCAAACTGTCTTCTTAGATATTGATTTTTTTTTTAATTTTGGTGGAATTTTAGCTTCAATTGCTGTGTCCATCATTTTGGAAATAAATTTTTAAAAATTGCCCATTTTCGAAAAAAAAATTCGCGCGAAGTTGATTTTTTTAGGTTTTATTTATAGGTTCTTGACCACCAATGGTTTATTGGTATTGCATGATTTCTATGCAGTTTCTCAAATTGGGATGTGTAGTAAAATTCTTTAGGGTAAGAGGAAGTAGAATTTAAATCAGTTAAAAATTTATTTCTATTGGTGGTAATTAAGGGGAGGGAACATTCAAAAAGACCTCCATTTATCGACCCGGTAAAAATGTGATGTAAATGATGGAAATAAGTGATTTCCACTACAGAATATGTGGTTGCAGGACAAAGTAATACTCTCACACCCAGAAATGGTTTTGAATGGCAAAAAAGTGTTTTCACCCGCCAGAAGATATATTTAACGACAAAATATTATTACGCACAATTTCTAACTGATTTACAAAAATGAAAATTCACATCAAAAGTGCACAACAAGATATCATAAAATAAAACGACAAAAAAGTGTGGTTGAAATTAGTTTTCAATGTTGTTACATAAGTAGAGCTTTCTTCTGCTTGCTAGGCCTTCCCGGTTTTCTTTTCTGGCTCATAGAAATGTGTTTCGCCTCCATAGGTAATTCTATGATATGTAAGCCGATTAGCATGCATATTGTGTGCTTGCATAATTCGTTTTTAGTGTAGAAGGGACAACTACATATCGTTTCCAAACATCACTTTGGCTAACAGTAATGAACCACACACCATACATTTCATTTTTAAATAAATTCATCGAATGTTTTCCATGCACTGAATTTCCAATTGTACCGATCTACCATAGCTTTAGTGATCAAAACCTAAGAATATTATAAAATGTTGCATAATTGATAAGGAACTCTTGACGAGCAATTAATGGATTTGCACGATGGGGATAACCTGTTTACTGTCAGGAGTTTATCCAATCACGTCGTTCACTGAGATCTGTCATCCTCAGCAGGCAGCACCAAAAATGTTGTGGAAATTGGCTGTCGTTTAAATACCCTGTTTTTGTTGTTGGGATTTATTGATTGTGGAATGCATTATTTTGCCACGCTATTATAATTTTTCCATTCAAAAAGTAGGTGGTATGGTGTTTCCTTTTCTATCTTGCAGCGATATAATGGAGAATTTGATTTTTTAATAAAATTTAGATATTGTTGAAAATTACCATGACCTGTGAAAATTTGTGTTGTGTGGTATGAAGTTTTGAACAAAAGGATGTAAAAGGGTTCAAAAATTTGGGAATAAGTAAATTCCAATGTACATATTTGCCATTTCTGTAGTACCAAAGAGTATAATATGTTTGTTAATTGTTGGATGGAGATTTGACATTTAATAAGAATGGTAATCATTTGGAAGTCAGGTATGTCTTGAGGCAGGGTTAGATGTGTTTCAGTGTTTAATATAGTTTGGTATTGATTATAAAATTTATTTTTAAAGATTTTTTTGATTAAAGGGAATGGAAAGTTATATGTATTCCATATTTTGTTTGGGGTTTCTGGAATTTCAAGATGATTTTGAGTACAATAGAGTAGATTTCTTATGATAATTTCAACGTCTAAAGGTATTGTTTTTGAAAGAGTAATAGCTGCTTCATAAGATATTGTTTTATAGGATCTGGAGAGACTAATGCAAACTATTCCTTGAATGTGGTTTAATATTTTTTGAAGGTATAATCGAGTAATACGGATATGCCAAAAAGCAGATGAACAATAGGTATTTAAATACAGGGTGTTCTATGAATCGTCTGCCAAACATATTTTTTTGGATATAACCGGGTACCCCTAAAAAAAACTTGAGATGAACATGTTGCCTATCTTAAGAATTTAAGGGGCAAATGATGCTTCTAAAAAAATCACGTCAAAAAATTTTTTTGACCATGGGAATGGATAATATTTTGAAAACTGAACAAATTTTCACTATATGACTTTTTGCCTAACTCAAAAATTGAAGGGGCTACAAAAATTGTTTTTCAAAAACAATTTTTAAAAAATCAACCAATCAAGGGAATGGATAGTACGTTGAAAACTGAAGAAATTTTGCTCTGTGTACTTTATGCCTAACGTCGAAAATGAAGGGGCTACGGCTCGCGCAAAATACGTGGGCTTCAAAATTTTTTCGAATTTTCCCAATTTTGAATTACCCTTGGCCTCTTCATTTTTGATGTTAGGCAAAAAGTGTACAGAACAAATTTTTTTCTGTTTTCATCATACTATCCATTCCCTTAATTAATTTATCAGAAAAAAATTTTTTGAAAAAAAATGTTTGTAGCCCCTTCAATTTTCAAGATAGGCAACGAGTCATATAGTGAAAATTTGTTCAGTTTTTAAAGTACTATCCATTCCCATGGTTAAAAAAAAATTTTGACGTAATTTTTTTAGAAGTATCATTTGCCCCTTAAATCCTCAAGTTAGGCAACATGTTCATCTCATTTTATTTTTTTTAGTGGTACCCGGTTATATCCAAAAAAATATGTTTGGCAGACGATTCATGGAACACCCTGTAGAGAACCAATTAAAGAGTTGAACATAATTCTACATGCCCATGTTTTTTAACCCCAATTGTTTTGACAAATTTTTGTCAATTTATAAATAATTTTCAAAGATTTTGAAGCATAATTTTCAAAATGAGGCTTAAAATTTAATTTGTTGTCCAAAAATTACATCGAGATATTTAAATTGTGTGAAATGTTGAAGTGGGGTATGATTAATTTTTAATTTTAGGAAGGTTGATCCAATGCTTTTGCTTAATTTCCATGAACAGGGAACAATTTCATCCAACAGTTTCTGCCTGGACAGTGGACACCAGTAAAGGAAATATTCCTATTTTTGAGATCGATTTTTCCTATCAGACAAACTTAGAATTTGAAACCAGAAACAAATGATATAACGCAAGGTGTAAATTACCCAATTCGATGTAATCTACTTTACTATGTGTTTCGTCGACACGACACCGCCTTAATGGTGAGAAAATAAAATGCATTTTTCCCATCACGTAGCACATACCTACTAAAACTGCTTGGTACGAATTAACTTATGGTACCTAGGAAATGGAAAAGTTCACCCTGCTTTAATTCGAAACGTGTTTGCAGATAATTGTATGTGCATTACTGCATTCAGTCATGTCACCCATTTGTATGTACTTTTGCCCGAGTATTTTGATACCATAGCATCGGTAGCGCAGCTTATATTGCTTTATTAAATGAGAAATACGTTATTATCAGTTCGTTTAACCGACTTTGTAGCGTGCTTCCGCTCATTTGTCACTTTTCTTACCTCGACGACAGAAAAACCAAACGTGATACCGGCGTTTTCTTTTTATTTTCTCACAAAAGACGCCGAAATAAGAAAAAAAATACCCTATTAAAAATAAATGGTCGCTCTTATCAAGTCGCGTATAAATGATAAATGAGCAGGTAAGCGAAAAAAGCAACGTATTAACACCGGTATAAATTTAATATCAACTCGACGCAGGCAGGCGGCGTTTATTTCGTCGTCTGGCGGAACCAACCGCATAACGACCAAACAAATTCCTTCAAACATTCACGATATCGCCTATAACTGGCACATTCGAATTAATAAATTATTTTGCTGATATCTTAAAGCAAGTTTTTTTTTCTTACTTGACGAAATAAAAAGTTTCGTTGAGGGGTTGAAAATTCCTCGATTTAGAAGTTTGGCAACGTCGCGGGTCGATGAGGAACCCGGCTCCAATTTTGGATCAGTGAACTAATCGCCGTCAGAATTGACCCTCGTCTGTGGTCTTCGTCCAGTGGAGGCAAAGAACTTTTGAGGGTAAACGTGGTTCATCTTTTTTCTCGTGCATTTGTTATTTCTTAGACTGTTCCATGGCTATAGGGTGTTCACTTTCTAGAAAACTTGGAAAAGATAAGAAATTTCGGAATTTTCCGTGGAATTTTGTTAAAAATTCAAAATAAAATCACCTAAAAAAGTATTTCTTTGCTTATTTTATTATATAAATTTTTCGAAAAATTTCACCCTCGCTCCGCTTGAGCCAAATTATTACATCTCTTGACTGATTTTTTTATTCATAATTTTCTTTTGATCGTGATGCATAAAAAATTGATATCAAATGCATGTTCTTGTCTATTAAATTATGAATTTTTCAAAAAAAAATTCCTCACTACGCTCGGAAGTAATTTACATTCTTTCTACAAAATTCATTCAATTTTTTTTTTGAAAATGTACTCTTTAAATAATCTGTGATCTGTGATAAGAAAAGAATGACATGATACGGTTGACCACGATATTGAAAAAAAAGGGGAGAAAATGGAAAAGAATTCGAAATATTGATCCCGTTTTCCTTTTCCTTTTTTTTTTCTTGATAACGTACTTATTTTTTATTAAGCTGTGATGAGAAAAGAAAACTGTGATGTCTTTGACCACGATGTTGAAAATAAGAAAGAACGAATAGAAGTGAATCTGAAATTATTGGTCACATTTTGGAAAATTTCAATAAGGGAAAAATGTTCAATTTCAATTTCTTGAATTGGTAAACTCAAATGAGAGAAAAGTGACGAATGTTCACTTGTTAAGGTCTTTTTTCGCAAAAAGTTTCGCCCTCGCTTCGTTCAGGCTTAACACATTGATATATTTCAACAAAATTTTTGCAATCAATATTTTACCCCCTCGTCAATTTTTTATTTACCGAGGCTAGCCGGATAAATTGCGGGAGCTTGCGTGGAATTGAAAAATTTGAGACACTTTTTTGGGGAAAGGAGCAATGAATCATCAAGAAATTTTTAAATTTTCACCCTGAGAAAAACCCTAATTTTCATCTACATGAATATTGATTGACACTCTTGTCATAATTTGTTTAATTTTTTAAAACTTTATAATTTTTCTTTGAAGTAGAGTTTTTCTTCTCAAGATTTTGATTGGGGGCGGGGGGAGGGGGAGGGTTCAAAATATTTTAGGATTGAATTTGAATCGTTTTTGTGAATGGTAAAGGAGTACATATCTAAAAATCTTGTAAAAAGTAATGATTTTTGAGAAAAAAAATTTGAAATTTTGCTTTACCTAAGAGCGATGTAAGAATCGACATCTTTATCCTTCAATTCAATATCTTCATTGCGACTTTTCCATTTTTCTCGAATTTATTCACATTACACAGCAGTGTGGGCTGAAAAAAGAAAATTTTTCATTTTTGACTTCCAATACAGAGTAGAAAATTTTTTTTTAAATTGAAAACCAATTGATATCTTTCTATTGCGCCGGAGTTTTCGGTTCTTTAAAAATTGTCAAAAATTCAATATTTTTGAAAATTACAAAAAATTAAAAATTTTAGAGCTTATTTAGCGACTATCTCATTCAAAAAGCATAAGTTTTTTAGAAAATCGTTGTTTTTTTTAAAAGCTATAAAAACATCTATTTTTTCAAAAAAATGTGCTTTTTGGTCTACATAGTCACTAAATAAGCTTCGTTTTTAATATATTTTTTGAAAGTCTCGAAAATATAGATTTTTTGACAAATTTTTCAAACTAATTGGAGGCTCTTGCGCAATTGGAAGATATTAATTGATTTTGAATTGATTTATTTTTCCAGTTTCCCCACAGCCGTCGCGTCGTCCCTTTGCACGGTATTAGAACTCAAAAATCAAAAATTATGGTTTTTTATGTGTTTTCTCTTCCGGTGTTTCACCGATTAGTAGCAAGATGACTTGCTATAAGTAGGTATAATAAATTATACAAGTATGCTTAGTCAATGAGAATTACATAGCGAATGATATCGATAATCGCAGTAGGTATCGTGTTTGACCTGAGTCTTGAGCTAATTGGTGACTCGATCTCGTCGCTATATTACTCTCCCAAATTGGGAAATTTGGCCTTCCATTTCGTTTACCCTCGCCTATATCCTCGCCAACTCATATTTCTCTTCAGAATTGGCTCAGGCACAGGAACGCCCCTCGTCAATGATTGCAATATTGGTGCTTTCTGTGTCAACGTCACGTTAACAAATCGGGCGAGTACAGACTACATACTAAACGTAGGCCTAGGCTTGAATGTTAAATCATACCTTACCAGTTAAGGTACTCCTTAAAGATTCCTTATCGCATTTTCAACCAATCAGAGTCACGAAAAGGTTCCTTAAGCCATTGAGGTTACCTTAATTTTTAAAGTACTTATGATTTAACATTCGGGTCCTATTATCATCAGGGTATGACATTAAAAACCTTGGAAATTTTGAAGAAAAAAAATTTAACTAAACAAAAATAATCTAGGTAATAGGATTTTTTTTATCAGACATAATTTAAGGATAAATTTAGTAAGGGTAGGGTTGCCATATTTCGACCACTTTTTTTTCAAACTTCCACCAATCGAAGACTTTTTGAGGTAGAAACGTCGAAAATGGCTTTAAAAATACTTTGATTCTTCCTCTACCACTACCTAAAATTTTGAGCCGATACAATCATTTTTTGTATTTTTTGCGATTTTTTTTCTGAGGGAACTCAAAAATCGATTTTGAAATTTTGGGTTCCTAATTTCGACCACCAGCTGATTTCACCCGCATAGAGCGGAATCTACCCGAAAATAATTTTTTCATATTCTTCTTTCACAGATGAACAAAATGAGACCAAAACGACAACCCTACAGCCAAAACTCGCGTAGAAAATCAAAGAAAACAAAATCGCATTCAACAAACTGATTACATACGATAGTATAACTGGTCGAGAGTAGGGCATCCCAATCAATTGGAACTTTGGTGAAAATTTTTGTTGCGTACCTCCAGTTGTTTTCAAAAACGATGATTTTATCGAATTCTGACACCATGCCCCATCACAATTCACAAATATTTGGTAGAATTTATTAAAAAAATTATTCATAATTTGAGATCAAAGAATACGTAAAAAAAATTGTTCACCTATACGATTTCGTTTTTTTCAATTTTCTCCGCTAATTTTGCCTGTAGGGTTGTGATTTTGGTCTCAAATTGTTCATTTACGAACAAAGAAGATGAAATTTTTTTTTGTGTGGATTGCGTCCATAGCGGCCGAAATCGGCCGGTGCGGTCGAAATCAGGGCACTTTACCCTTAATAAAGGATAGTAAATTGGTAAAAAAAAAAAGTTAATAAATTGACCTTAATAAAATTCACATGAAAATAACCATGTTCAGGCAAACATAAGAACCAAAAGAAAACAGACACCTAACGAAATATAGAGACTGCAGAGTAACGCTAGGTTGCCTATACCCCTGCGCCTTATCAGGGCAGTAAGAATGTAAACAGCAACAAAAACGATCAAGAAAACAGTCACTTGGCGCTTATCAGTTCAACTGATGAGCGCCAAGCGGCTGTTTTGTTGGTCGTAATTGGTCGTTTTTGTTGCTGTTTACATTCTTACTGCCCTGGTAAAGCTCAGGGTATAGGCGCAACCTAGCGTTACTCTGCAGTCTCTATACTTGGGGTAAAAAAATATATATATAAAAACTGTACAAGATCCAATTGGGCAATAGGGCGGAGTGAAATCGAATAAACTTTTTTTTCAAAAAAGAAAAGCCTGGGTGCGAAAAAGTGGCTTTGATAGGTGCATAATCAATTAATCATCCTCCGAAATTTCAGCCCCCGGGGTCAATGTTTAGGGGTTCCACCAGAGCTGAGATAAAATAAAATAGGTAGTGAAAAATTTACACTCTTCAAAATTTTATTTCATTAATATTTCAACAACCATAAAACAAGTATAAAAATATATTAGGCATAAGTTTATAGGTACTATGATTTCAATTTGTTTCTGACGAACCCTTTTTGTGCCATTTCACCAACACAGACACTCTGTGCTTCGGTTACCAATTTCACTTGTCGCTCAACTGCTTGCAAATGGAATGGAAAGAAAAGTTGAGAAAATCTGGAAACTCAATAAACTTTTCCAGATCTGACCCAGATAAAGCTTTAGTGAGGGGTGGTTCTGTGACTTCTGTCACACTCCAATCAGTCAGTTCGCTGAAATGTTCTGCCTCAAAATTTAAATCGGTATTTTGAATACTCGCATAGAACTTTTTTTTTCAATTACAGCACTGGCGATTTTTTGAGCTAAAATTATATTTACTGCTCTGCTTTGGATTTCTCTGAATTCGTCAGACAGCATAGCTAAATGTGAAATGAATATTTTCTGGGTGGCAAGAATAAGCGTTTATCTAAATAATTCCATAGGTAAAAATCGAGATCACAGAAATTACATTACATAAATAAGTATATTATGCAAGGGACCATTTGTGCACAATGATTTTGCTTTCATGTCAAACCAAGTGAGAACACACCTCCGTGCTCCACACCTTTTTCTTTGTTTTAAACTCCAATGATCTGCCATCTTCCATTTTTCATTTCACTTTCCCAACCTAAACAACAATTTTAGGAAGTAAGATGAAAATATTTATTGGAGCATTGAATGGGAAACAAGTACTTACCATAGATTACATCCTATTCTGGTTTTTTAGTAAGATATCCTTGGTTTAGAAGTCGGAATCAGATTACCAACACCTTAATCCTCTTTTGGATTCTCAGTTTTTATTTAATTTTAAGGTTCGACCATAGGGAATTTCCCATTTTTTGCCCATCACCTCCGCCTTAATGTAGCGGGTACAGAATATAGGGAAAATGCATGCAAAACTAGTTTTTTTATGGAACATTCACAATGCTACAACCAATGTGCTATACCCGCTGTGTTAAGGAACTGTGTGTAAAAAGCAATATGCAACCCAAGAGTACACTGATTTGGAAATGCTCTATAGGATTACCACCATTTCATTTCGAGTTCGCAGTCACATTACTATCGCATACAATCTGTTGTAAATTTTTATCAACCATTTTCATTGCCAGATCAGATTTGCTATTATCCCAGACCCAGTGTACTGCAGTGTTAGTTTACTTCCTTCGTCATTAAGAGTAAATGTTAATACCCCATTTTAAGTAGAGCGAGCGAAATAGCTATATTCACAAACCAACATCGAATTCAAATCTTCTTCCTCAAGCTCTCAAGAATGTCGACTTCTTAGTTCTATGGACATGAACAGTTTGGTATCAAGTAGGTACACACATGAATTTACAGTAAAACAGAAAAAAATAAATAAATACTATATAGTACATACTTAGTGGCGAGAATCGCCGCCAAAGGCGCCAAAGCATATTTTGCTTCATTGTTAACCAATTCCCCAGTTTTATTAAAGATTACTGCAAAATAATCCATTTCGGAGAACTTTTAACCCATCAATTTAATTAACCATCCATTTAAAAATTTCTATTCATCAGCATAATTTGGCGGTATCTTATCTTGTCTACACAAAACTACACAAAACCATTTAGGCAAGTTCTTAACAGAGATGGAAGAACAGATCCGGAACAGGAACAAAAGAACAATAAAAATTTGAAAGAATGAATAAACAAAAGAACAAACACCAATTTAATAAATAGAGTACCAGTAATGAGAAGTGTGAGAAATAATATGGAAAGAATAACTCTGCTTCTCCAAAAAAGTTTATTAGCAAAGCTTTTCAAACACCAAGTGTTCATCATCAGGCTTAGATCACTACTGAACAAGAAAACACAAGAGTAACTAAATATATAAGCAAGATATAAGGGTGTGGTTAGGGAAGAGAAGGGTGTGGTCAAAGGTGTGGTCTAGCGGAAGTGTTGGGAGTCACATAGTCAGTTTTGGTGTTAATAGCTTTTAAAAGGATGTTTTTTACGGGGCTTAAATCATTATTTATTAGTGTATTTTTATTTTTCTTCATTTTTTGTATGAGGTTCAAGTTCTGGGTGTCAATTTTATGATTAGTTTGTATGAGGTGGTCTGACAAGGCAGATTTATTTTCCATTTTATATTTGGTGTAATAAAGATGCTCCTTGAACCTCGTTTTTATATTTCTTTTAGTTTGTCCAATGTAGCAACCTTGGCAATTTTGGCAATCAATTTTGTAGATACCACTGCAATCTTCAGGTTTGTCGTTATCTTTTGTGTTTCCAAGAAGGTTTTTTGTTTTGTTATCATTACAGAAAACTGGTTGTATGTTATGCTTGCTGAAGATTGCATTAAATTTGTTAGTGATGGGTGGGTAATAGGGGATTCTAATTCTTTTAACATCTTCTATTTCTGGTTCAAAAGTTGTGGTATCTTTTATAAGTTTTTTATTCTTATGTTTTTTGAAAAGTTTCTGAATTGAGTATTTTGTGTAGCCAAGGTTTTCTGCAATAGCCATGATTTTTGTAGTTTCTTTTTCAAGGTTGTTTATACTTAAAGGTAAATTAATACATCTATATAGCATCCTGTTGAAGGCGGCAAATTTTTGGTTCCAAGGTTGAAAAGAATTGTGTGGGATGTAGTTATTAGTGTGAGTGGGTTTCCGAAAGATGTCGAACTTGAGTTGTTTTGGGTGTCTAGTAATCATTAAGTCTAAGAAAGGGATTTGGTTTTGTTGTTCGAGTTCGTGAGTGAATTTAATTGATGGGAATTGGTTGTTGATGTAGTCTAAGAATTCTGTGATGTTAAAGTCATTGGGTATAATGCATAAAATGTCATCAACATAGCGCCGCCAGAATTTAGGAAAGTTTTTAAATTCTTTTTTGGTTTTAATTTCGAAATGGCTCATAAAGAAATTTGCCATGAATGGCGAGAGGGGGGGTTTCCCATAGCTGTGCCGCCGTTTTGTCTATAGAAATTATTTTTAAATTGAAAAATGTTCTGGCTCATGCAAAGTTTTATGGCGTTTAAGTATTCAGTTTTGAGTTTTTGGTTTACATTTTGGTCTGTGAGCCAGTTTTCTATTAATTTTATGGTTTCAGGGATTGGCACGCTAGGGAAAAGGTTAACAACATCAAAAGATATGAGCCTGTCTGTCTCCTCTATTTGAATTTTTTGTATTTCATCGACTAGTTCAAAATTGTTTTTAACTTGAAGGTTTTCAGGAAAGGGCTAACTTTGGAGTTCATGAAGAAGTTTTTTGGATATATTGTAAGTAGGAGCGTCGATGTTAAAGACAATAGGTCTCATTGGATAATTTGGTTTGTGAATTTTGGGGAGACAGTATAACTTAGGCGGCTTTGGGTTAGATGGAAACTTGACGTCTTTGAGGAAGAGAGTCTGCTTAGTTAGATCCTTAGCCTCTTTCACCATTTTGTTCAATGGGTTCTTCTTAAGTTGCTCGTATGGACCATTTTCGATTAGGCTATCTACTTTTTCGAAGTAATCGTGTTTTTCCATTATGACGACTGTGTTTCCTTTGTTTGCTTTCATGTAAAAAACATCTTTTTCTTTCAACGACTCACATTATTATCGAAGACTGGTTACCAGTCAGCGATCAGTTTTCGTTGTGGGTTCTACGTTCAAAATCTTTGATTCTGTTTTCATGAAAACTTCACGGAAGTATGTTCCAGCCATGGCTGTCATTAAACCGAGCATGAGGCCCATGGAAACCTTAATCTGGCCAAACGACACTTTAATTTCGGTAACAGACTTCGAAAGTGTCCCTAATTCAGAAGTGACCACATCGAATTTTTCTTTCAGTGTACAGGGTCTATAAATGAACTGGGCACCGTCTGCGCGAAAATCCCTGCCTGAAAAAATGAAATTTCAGATTTTTGTTTTTTCGTGTCTATTACCCCTGAAAGAAAGTTTATTAAGTGTCAAAAATCGTAATTTTGATAAATTAAATTTTTAATGATAAATTCATTCCTTATTTGTCAATAATTGTAATTAATAAAGAAGTTTAATTTCAAAGAATTGATAATTTTACGTTCGAGATTATGGCATTCTGATGTTGAAAAAAAAGATTCATGTAATGTTATCGAGTGGGCATTTCAACTCTGTGAAGCGTATTTCACACTTTTACCTGCTAATTTTAACTTGCATCTATTTCCAATAAAACATTCGCAAATTTTTTAGAATTTTTGTCTAAGTACTGTTCGGGTATAGTCGGTTCCCTGTTCGTGTTTGTTTCGTTTGTTATCACGAATAGTTCGACTTATAGTTTTTTTTTAGCGGTATAGCGGTGCATAATTATTTTTTCTAATTATGTTCGTATTGTAAAATGGATTTGTCAGATCCAACTGTCTGTAATAAATGCAATAAACGTTTTAGTTATAAGAGTGCTTGTGTACGCCTTATAAAAAGTGGAAAGTGCAAAGGGATAAACAAAAATCGAAGTGTCTAACATGAATTTATATGTGACCATTGCAATAAATCTTTTACATGTAAAAGGAATTGCACTGAACATATTGTGAATTCTAAAGAGAAAGACTGATTACTTATTCATTATCTAACATTGTACTAATTATCATTACCTTCAAAGGACCATTTTAATTACGTGTGTAGTCGTAAAATAAGTACTCGTTTTGTTGAGAAACTTCATTCGTTATGACCTTTTTTCCAATAAAATTTTATATTTCAGGCTATTTTCTATAACGTAAAATAAAAAACTTAGAAAAAAACACGTAAAGTCGGTGAGTTGGTGTAAACTTTATCAGTGATAACAAGACCAATCGAATGAATACGAATGAACACGAAGTTGACTTGTCAGAAAAATTAAATTCTCAAAAATTTGCGAATGTTTTATTGGAAATAGATGCAAGTCTAATACTATAAGATGACTCATCCCTTACATTAAACTTCGTCACTTTTTTTAATCTTGCTTTCGTTTCGTTGCGTACTACAACAATAATATCAGTGATGCATCGCAACGAAACGGGAAAAAAGGAAAGAAAAGAATGGGAATTTTTACGCAGACGGTGCCCGGTTCATTTATAGACCCTGTATAGCTGATCTTGATATTATCGGAGTCGATTAGGTTATTCTCATTTCCGTTGACAGATTGCTGTCTTTGAACCGGCGTGGTAAAAACTTTACGAATAGGAACCAAATATCTGATTGGAATCATGGCTCTTTCCACGTTAAACCAATACACACACTTTGATAAACAGAAATGAGAAAATATACTGTATTGACTGTAAAACGAAAAATGAAATATGCGTAACCACAACGTAGCACAAATATCGAAGTCAAACAACAAAATTAGCAATCGTCAATAGGGAGTGGTTCAGCCTTATACTCATATTTTCTCAAAAAGTTGGTAAATCACGTTGTAAATCGGTAAATTTTGTTGTAATTTGGCAAATTTTCTTTTGAAATCGGCAAATTTTAATGGGAACTGACATACTGAGGAAGTTCGAAAATTTTGCTGAAAATCGAAAATTTTTGAAAGGTGTCGATTTAAAATTTAATTTGTTGACTTTTTAAGAAAATTTGCCGGGAAAATTTGCAGATTTACATCAAAATTTGACGACTTTTTTAGTCATTTTCTCATTAGGTCGAAAAATTTTGAAAAATTACAAATATTTACCACGTACTTAGTAAAATAAAACACAAAAAAGCACGAAATTTCGTTAAAAAAACATTGAAGAGCACAAAATTTTTATTCCAAAGTTATAGAATTTTTTCAAACAACAAACCATTAAAAAACGAATTATTTTCTTTCTGAAAATCATCAATTTTTCAAATCTTAGCCCTCGCTTCGCTCGGGCGTATAAGTTTTAACATATATAAGTATATTAGGGATAGGAGTTGAGGATTTCGCATCCCTTTCAATGCTAAAATATTGATTTAAAAAAATGAAAAAATGTCAACTTTTGGATACATTTTTCTTGAAAAATTTTCGCCCTCGCATCGCTCAGGCTCAGTACATTTTCGCAATTCGTTTTCAAAATTATGGTATGAACAATCTTCCCTTGCAGCCCAGATAATTGAATATTTTCAAGTGAAAACAATTTACCTATATGCACTTTTTATTTATCATAAGACTTAGTGACAATCTCGAATCGAATTTTCAAAGTTTAAAAATTTTTTTCAAAGGAGAGGAGCACAATAAAGAATATCGTGTTTTTTGGGGATGAAAAAAATAACACGAAAAAAGCACGAAATATGAATAAAAAATTGCAGTTTCTGGATGCATTTTTCTTCAAAAATTTTCGCCCTCGCTTCGCTCGGGCTCGATAAATTTACACAATTTGTTTTCTAAGCAAGGGTCTTTGTGGCAATCTCAAAAAGAATTTTCAAAATTTTTTTGATTTTTTAAAACATTAATTTTTTTAAAAACTATGAGTCGGCAAATTTCTTCTTTTTAAATTACATTGGTCGACAATTTTTTTTCACCCCCGCCCCAGGATTTTTGCCCAAATTTGGTCCCTAGTAGGTACTTTATCGTTTCTAGTTTTTCTCAAAATTGATTTTCAAATATATTTTAATGTGATTTTTCTATTTTGTTCAGTGAAATCATTGTTAAAACTCAAAATATTGCAAACATTTAACTCCCGCAAAAAAATCCAGTATTTTGACACCCATATTGCTTTTTTTGCTCTCATCAGTGAGGGGTGGTGGTGGGTGGGTGGCTAAAATTCCAAAAAATGTCCGGTAAAGTTCAAGCTCTCTGCACGCCCCTGGGCCACTGGTTCTATGGCGCTTGTCAAATATCTCGTAATATTCGATTTTGTCCATTTGCATCCCCTCGTGATGGTATTTTCAATAATCCTACTATTTGATTATCTTTATTTATAGTTCTAATCCATCTACGTCTGTTATATTCCCCCTTCCTCCCGACAAACGCAAACTTCTCCGCATAACTTGGCCAACTTTAGACTTATCCAGGCTGAGTTTGATTTTTTCACATGCGAGTTTTCTAAAATGTTTTACATTCCGTTTCGCGTGCCTGATTCACGAATGCGAACGCGGAAAAATAAACTTATCTGGAACAAGAAACGAGGACGTGTTATAGCCCGAAGCATCGCGATTCTTCACTTTACACTTTTTTCACTCAGCTCCGGTGAAATTATTCGTAAGTCTAAAACAAACTCTAAATATAGTTTTTATACGCGGCGAATGCGAAATTTTTCACGCAATTTTCCTCCCTCTTTGTCTAAATTTTCTAAACAGGGAAACTTTTTAAAAGCATTAAACAGCATTTCGAGTTATTTCATTATACGTATACCCATCTAACACCTGCCTCTTGCTGGAAATTATCTTATATTTGTGTTCGAAAGTGGCGCTAAGATGATGAAATTTCATCGCCAACGTTTTTCTCGCCGTCTTTTCTGGGTGTGGGTGAAAAATTAAAAGCTCCTTGAGTCGTAATTTTTGACTCGGTTTAAAAATTCAGTCGAGTTTAATGCGAGAAGAAAACGTGTGGTGGGATTTTGATAGGGGTGGGAATTTTCAGAAGTAAAGTGAAGAGAGGGAGTGAAAATTTACCATAATATTTCAGAAACAAAAATTATTTGAAATTCTGGTCTAGGTACATCTAATTTTCTATTTTCATACCATGGAAATATCTATCCCTTGAAGAATATAATTGGGTAACTAACTCGATTTCACATCTCTACGAAATTCTCATCACAACCATAAGATAGCAAATGTGCGAAAAAAAACTTGTATTTTCCAAGTTACAGCTTTATCTGCATGTTTATAAACTCGTTGCGAAAAACTACAAGAGAGAGAAAAAAAATGAGAAAATATGTTGAAAGTTGATCGTAAATAATGAAGTTAACTTCATTCCTCGCAGCAAAAAAATTATCCATTTAAAAGTAAAAAAGGAAACGTAACAGTCTTTTAAAAAATTTAATCCTTATATTTGATTTTTTTCGTTAAATCGTTGTAAAAAATTTGCAATTTTTTGCCATGTACAACGATGTAGGCGAGAATCGGGCGATAAGTTTCCACGAGCCAAGGTCGTAGACGCCATTACATTAGAACGAATGTTGCAAAAACCCTGCTATCTTATTTATTGTATTTTTTCCTCCATTCTTATCTGCTCGGGGTTTTGTAACCTTGCTAATGGCGTGTGTTTCCCGAAGTGAGAATGAATTTAAAATTTACATTCGCCCTTTTATTAATTTAGAAGCCTTTGATGAATCAATAATAATGCGTTGAGCGAATATACGAGCTCCGAAATAAAGATGGTACCTATTTCAAAGAGTTTGCGATATCGTTGGTAACATGCCTGTACTAATTATTAATCAACTCGAACACTTCATTGAGCAGAAAATGTAATTTATTCGGGTCTTGTAATGGTACTTTTGATGGGAATAATTAGAGTGGCGTAAGATTTCTAGGCAGCGGGGTGGAGGGTTTTTTACTCGAATGATTGTGGGAGGGATTGTAACCCCTGAGTCATGATTTTTTTTCAGAAAGATTGTCAAGAAAGTAAAAAATTCATGATTTTTTATTAGAAAACTCGAAATATTTAATAATTTTCTTTGTTTTTGTTGCTTCTCGCTTGTGTTCTCAACAATACAGTAAAAAATTTTATGAACAATAAAAATAATTTTCCAACAACAGCTTTTGTAACAAAAGATAAAATGAAATCCACAACGAAATTGAAATTAAATTCAGAACAAAAACGTATTTAAAAAAAACATTGATCGTAAAAGAACTGAAAATAAATTGAAAGTTCTCAGTAATTTTTAGGCGGGATTTAGAATTTTTCAGTGGCTTTTACCAAGAAAATTGATTGTTAATTTTTAGTTCAACTTTCTAATTATGTGGGTAGTCAAAATTTCTAATCATTTAGCCAAGAATGCAAAAAATTCGATTTTGTCATGCGTTTTGTGTTATATTAAATGTTGAGTAGAATAAGATAATTTGTGTGTTGAACAATGAGCAAAAAATGTGAAGCATTTTTTTTTCAGAATCAAATTCAGAAAGTGAAAATGAGAAAAAAATTACCATAATTTTTTTCTTAGGGTCTTCAAGGGGGTTTGTTATTTTTGGAAGTGAGGTAAAATCAATTATTTACCTTGCCTACCAACGTCACTTTGACTCTAAAAAAAAAAGTGTTTATTTCAAAAGGTGGTGCTCTTTAGGAAACCTCAGGCCCCCCTCCCTCTTCACCTAGGGATCTCAAATTTTTTGGGTAGTCTGTAATAGTGATCCAACAACCCCCACCGAATTTGGTCAAAATCCGAGTTTTTTTTTCACACTCCACCCTGACATACATATCTCGTCATGCAAAACTTTATTTCGTCGCGATAACATTACTTCGTCGTGGAGTGATCTAAATCATCGTTCATTCCCAAGCTTATGGTACATGAACGTTATCGACCTTTCAAGTGTAAATCATGCAGCAGTACCTGAAAATACGAATTGCGCCAATTTCGTCGTGCAAACCTTTTTTTTGTTGTGCAGTTTTATACTCCCCATTTTTTACTCGCGTAGAATAATTTTTAATGCGATTTTTTTAAAAAAAATTCATTGCAATGCTGCCAACCGTACTTCGATTTTTGCAATTTTCATTCAATTTAGGTTTGTTATCATCGCTTCAAAAATGTTCAGACAAAACATTGTTTGCTTTATTTTCAACTCAAGTTATTGAATGATAAAACAGGTCGATATGGGAAATGCTGTTTAAAGTTTAATGGATGATTTTTATAACATTTTTTGCGCTGATCACGAGAAAAATAGTGAAAAAATTCCATCACTGAAGGATTTTCCACAATTGGAATTTTTTGTTGAACAATTGTTTTTACTTTTTATGATAACTTTTGACACTTGGAGTCGATTTTCTGAAAAAACAAAAAGTTCTACGAAAAAAATTAATAGAACATAAATTGTAGAGCCTAAAATTTCCTTTCTGTAAACTCCGATTCGTTTTTCTTAGGAGGCTTAGCTTTCGAGATATTTCAATTGAAAGTTCCAACTTTTCTTTTGAATTGAACATTTATCTCAAAAACTAAACCACCTAAGAAAATACTAATTAGATTCTACTGACAGGAAATTTTACGCTCTACAATTTATGTCCTATTCATTTTTTTCGTAGAACTCTTTCTTCCACCAGAAAATCGACTTTAATGGTCAAAATTTACATTAAAAAATGTAAAACGAATTTTCAACAAAAAAATTCCAATTATAGAAAATCCTGATGCGACGAGGTGAAACTGAAATCATATTCGAACTCTGCACTAAAAGGTAAATCATAAACACCAATCGGAATTAATTACGTAGAAAGAAAATTGTCGATTTGCCGCCTGTGATACTCCCATTTTTGCAAATGGGAAATGTTGAAAATGCGGTTAATTACAAAAAATCGTTTTTCTGGCGAAAGAAAGGGTCCTACGAAAAAAATGAATAGAACATAAATTGTAGAGCATAAAATTTTCTTTCAGTAAAGTTTTATTCGTTTTTTCTTCGGTGGCTCAGTTTTTGAGATATGTTCAATTCAAAAAAAAAAAGTTGAACTTTGAACTTTCGACTGAAATATTTTGGAAGCTAAACCTTCTAAGAAAAAATTAATCGGACTCTATAGAAAGTAAATTTTACGCTCTACAATTTATGTTCCATTCATTTTTTTCGTAGAACCTTTCTTTTTTCAGAAAATCGACTTTAAGTATCAAAAGTTATCAAAAAAAAGTAGAAAAACTGTTCAACAAAAAATTCAAATAAAATACTGTAAAAATCACCCAAACAGCATTTCAAAAGTTCAAAAATCTCGACCTGTGTAATGATTTGAATTTTATGAATTTACAAAAGTCAAAATTCAAATGGTAGCGCTGCAATGAATTTTCAAAAAAAAATTCGGTATGAATCAAAAAAATTTTAAATTTGCGTTTTCAACTTTTCTACCGTTTGGTTGAATTTCTAGGTCATTAATTCAGATAATTGTTGAAATTCAAGTTGCAACATTCGAAAGAAATCTTTCAACCATGAAATTTTTCAAAAAATAATAAATTTATGTTCAAGTGGGAAAATGTAGTTGTGAGAGGTTGTTGTGGCCTACTGGCCTTGTGGTATGTTAGATGTGAATCCATAAGTAGGACCAATGAAAATAATAACGATAATGAAAAACTGAGGCTTTAAAAAAAAACGTAATTATTTGAAATGAAACATAGGAATAGATCATCATAAATTCATAATACATATCTATTCCCTGTTAATAAAAATGAAGTAATTATACTAAATAAAAGTATGTAGAAAAATGTTTGGCAACAAAAAAACACATTTTGAAAAGGTAAGGGTGTTATATTATACCCACCCCACGAGGCCACGACTAAATGTGAGTATTCAATCAATCACCATGCGCCTCGATACACATATTTTCAAGTCCATGTTATTTTAAATACATAGGTATTTGTATTTTTTCTTCACCTCCAATCAAATTTTTAATCGTTTCTAAGAATTTTTAAAATTTCAACTCTAGGTATATTTTTCTCGAGATATTTTTCAACTTGAAAGATTTTTTCCACTCAAATAAAAAATTTTTCCAGTTCTGAAAATTTATCCTCTATATTTTTCTTGGGTCGAAAATTTTTCAACTCTGGTTGCCTGATATTTTTTCCCAGAATACGTGTTTTTCAAAACTTAACAAATTTTTCTCAATATATTTTTCAACACTGAAATTTTTTCTTCCATTTTTTTCAATTTCGAGGTATTTTTTTGAAATTTTAATTTTTAGACTCGAATAATTTTTTTTTAAACCCCGAAAGTTCTTTCTCGAAATTTTTTCAGCTCAAAAATTTAAAAATTTTGATTCACTAACATTTTTTCCCTCTCGCTAACTCTAAAGTTCCATTCTTTGATTTTAAAATTTTTCAAAAACTTCATAATCTTTTGAAATTTTTTCAAGCTGAGTTTCTCAAAAGTTTTCAACCATTTTTTTTCAATACCTACTAAAAATTTTAGAGTTGGGAAATATTTTTAGGAAAATTTTAGAGCAAAAAAAAACAAAATACCAGAGTTGAAAAAATTAAAAAAAAGAAATTCCGAAGTTGGGAAAACTTTTTATCAACATTGAAATTGAAATCTGAAAAGCTTTCCAAGATTTAAAAATGATTTTGAATTGAAATTATACATTTACAATAGAGAAGCAAAATATTTTTTTTAAATTTCATTTTTGAAAAAAATCGTCGAAAAAATTTTTGGGAGTTTGGAAAAAATTTTATCGCAGTTGAAAGAATATTGAGAAAAAATTCCGAGAACTAAAAAATATCTTGAGAAAAATGCCAGAGTTGAATAAATTTTAGACATGGGAGAATAATTTCAAGAAGAAATATCAAAGCTGAGATTTTTTTTTGAAAAATTACATAGACTTGGAAAAAATTGAGTTGCATGGCATTGTAATAATTGACTCACATGAGTCAAAAAGAGAAGATTTTGTCGTTTGCACCATTTTCTATTTGCATAGTTTTCGTACCCGATGCATATTCCATGTAAATTTAGCCGTAGGTGTAAGACCCTACAAAATAAGACTAGGTAGGTACTAGGTATCTACTATGTGCATGTGCCCAGAAATTTAAAGTAATTTCAAACAAAGAAGAAAAAAAAACGAACAAGGAACAAAACAAAATGATTTGTTCTGTTCTGGTTTTGTTCCGATTATTTTTATTCTGTTCTGTTCTGTTCTGTTCTGTTTTTTTTGTTTTGTTTTGTTCTGTTCTTTTCTGTTCTATCTGTTCAAAACATTATTTTGTTCTGTTCTGGTTATTGTTCAGAAAAAACAGAAATTTTAGTGTGTTTTTTAGTTCATCTTGTTCATCTTGTTCTGTTCTATTCTGTTCCACCAGCCCTGGGTAGCACTACTCAAAATTGACCAAAAACAGTTTTTTTTTTCAAATGTGACCTCTAATTGAGATCCTCTAGCTCCACCCTCCTCCGAGCCGAAAGACTCGGAAATTATTCAGGAAATCCCCTCTCAGAGTGGGTAAATCATCTCACCAATTTTCGTCAAAATCCATGTATGTTTTCCATTCTATCCATCGTTCACCCAGATGTGCATTAAGAAAACGCATAATGGAATCGACGTAAAACTATCCCTCGTGCACTCACCAGTCAATGACTGGAAATCACCCATCAGCCAGTCGAATCCGTCTCGTAAAAGCACATTGAAACCGCATCCCTTTCGCAGTCTATTCCACTCGTATATTTACCAATCCCCTCAACCCTGCAGCGAAGGAAATCCTCGATTATCTTAGGACATTTGAAACTGCATTCCCTTGTTCGAACATCATTCGACACTTCCAACTTCATTAGACTCGAATGAATAAAAATCCGCCAACGAGCCATTCTCTTCATCGAGCCCGAAAAAGCCACCAGCACCTTCGTGCAATTCGGTATACTCGACGCTTAGTAAAAGCATTTTCCATTTAACATATATGAAAAGAGTTATCAAGGGTTTAACGAAATGTTTCAGTTAATGCCTCGCAGTTAGAATGTGGTAACAGTTAAAACAGACTGTATCCCAGGAAAACTCTGGTATTCGCGCGAGAAATACGAGGCAACGTAAATTTTTATCCGTTTTAATGCCTTTTCCTGCTATTTTATGTGTGCCTTTGCCGTTGCTTCGGCAATGTAGTATAACGCGCTCTCGGAAAACGTCTGAAGAAGTCATCTGTGAAAATGCCCCTTTTTAAGATTGCCGAGGATTAGTGATTTTCTCCTCTTTACAGCTTCGGGATTGTTTTTATACGACGAATTGGTGTGCGCGCCACTTCGCGATACCAACTTTTCTCTATTTATTTGCTTGTTAGTTTGCGTATTAGTCAGTTTATACAGCCAAAAGAGCAACTTCTCATGTGTACCAGCCGTGTACCGTAGTATGCCCATATAAATAAAAGCTCGCATTCGCGCACATACACTACGAACGTTAGAGAGACTTCATTTTAAGTGGAATACCGTGATTCATGATCCGATAATGGTTATCGGTAAAGGCAACGTTTGCACTACGCCCTGCTACCGTCTTACTCCGGTGCTGTGTTTTGCTTCCCGTGTACTACCAACCGCTGTGTATGTCGTATAGCTTATCCGCCACGTTATACCCTCGAAAGCTTTTATTATTTGTCTCTATCGTGGCAACTTTCACCTTTATTGGTAATATTTCACAAGTCGACACATTTTCTCTCGCGAGTTTCCCGGTCTCACTCGAGATCTCGAGTCGTTTTTCAACTAGCCTCGGCCAATTACAGCGGTGGAAATTTTTCCGAAGATAGCGGAAATCAAATCGTACGTGGGTGTAATTTTTCGCGAAATTATCCCCAAACGGATGCCATTTATTCGATTTATCTCGCGGTTATGGTCACGTATTTGGGGAATGGTCGCGAGAAAATGTTCCGATGGGTTTGACGTTTGCGGGGTAAAAAATCAAGAGATTGGTGAATTCCTTGAAAGCTCGTGGTATTCGTGATATGAAATCATTTGTGCGTTGACTGTTGAGTGGTTGATTGTGTGATGAGGATTTTTAATTATTGGAATATTTGGACTCGGAATTTGTATTTTGAACAGTAGTACAGACATTTTAGCTAAAATAAGGCCCTAACCCCAAAAAAATTAGCAGGAAGGGGAAGTTTCGTATATAAGCTCAGTAAAGTATGTATTTTAATATTCCCGAACTTCCCTAAAATCGGTTAATATTTTGACCCCCTTTTGGGGGGTGAGGGGTTCAAATTTTCGTTTTTCGGCTATAACTTTCAAAATTACGTATTTACGAAAAAATTGTTGAAACAAAAATTGTAGAGAATAAAAAAACAAACAATTTTGTTATATACAATTTTTTCCTAGGACGTCATATGAGAGGGAGCTAGGGTCTTTAGAAAAAACTCAATTTTGAAAATTTCCCATTCCCAGAAAAAATCATCAAAAATCGGGTTAATCGACTTTTAGAAGCGGCTCATTTGCATAGTACATCCTATTATAATGTAGAATAAGAAAAATGTATAACCGACTCCTTATCTCAAAGTGGGGGGGGGGGTGCACCCTCTGAAGAAAAAGTCGTATTTTCCCCCAAGCGTAGCTCAGCTGCAGTGCAAAATTTGAAAAATTGGTTCAAACAAACGTTGTAGAGCATCAAAAGACGAACATTTTACTTTTTTTACTTTTTTTCTACGTGGTCTTGGAGGCGAGCTATGGCGAAAATGAAAAAAATCGGCATTCGGAAATTTTTCATTAACTCAATGTAATAACCATGGGTAAATCTGGTAAATTTAAAATCTAGCGGACCAATGGTCGAACAAGTGGAGTTTTGAGGTTTTCATGAGCGCTGAACTTGATTTTTATAATAATTTTGATCCTGGGACCCACATTGGGTCCCAAAAGGAGAGTTTATTTAGTTGATGAAAAATTTTCCAACGCCACGCTGCTTTTTTCTTTTTGCAATAGCTCGCCTCCAAGACCACTTGGAAAAAAAATTTAAAACAGTGAAATGTTCGTCTTTTGATGCTCTACAACGTTTGTTTGAACCAATTTTTCAAATTTTGCACTGCAGCTGAGCTACGCTTGGGGGAAAATACAACTTTTTCTTCGGAGGGTCCAACCCCCCACTTTGAGATAAGGGGTCGGTTATACATTTTTCTTATTCTACATTGTAATACAGGCATCATAGCGTGGTTACTTTTTAGTAACTTGGTTACTTTTTTCGAGACAAGTTACTTTTGGTTACTATTTCCACTTCAAAAGTTACTTTGGTTACTTTTTACCTCTAAAAGTTACTTTTTTCCAAAATTTCTCAAAAAATTAACCTTTTTTTCACAATTTTTCTCTAAAAATTGATTTTTTCAAGCGTAAAGTGTCTGATTAGTTTCGGTTTAGTCGAGTTTTGGAGACTTTTTTGTTTCAAAAAATTTCGCCCTCGCTCTGCTCGGGCAGTACATTGATACCTCTGTTTCTTAAATATACTATCATTCCCTAAATTTGAATCAGTCAAAATTGGTGTATTTTCATTCTCTTGGTCAAGTATAGTGAAATAATTTTCATCAAAAACTAGAGATTTTCACCCATATTTCAGTCAAAACTCCAATCAATTTCCAATTTGCCAAATAAAAATCAGTAATTTTGATTAATATTTCAATGAAAAATCACTGATTTTCATATAAATTTACAGGGTAGGTAGGCTAGATACTCACTTTTTTTTTACTGAATTTTGACACACCCTCATTTTTTTCAAATTCTTCCCCGCCCTTGCATAATGTCTGATTAAGTCCCGGAGTCGAGCAGATTCAATCCAAGCTCAATAAAAAAAATGAAATTATACCTCAAAAGTATTCAGAGAAGTGCATTTTATTACTCTTCAAAAATAATTTTTCTTATTTCTTACATTAGAATAATAACTTTCTGAATCTACATCAATCAAGTTTTATAAAAACTCTGCCTTTTTGAACCAATAAAATAATTTTCATTGATATTGCAGTCAAAAGTCGTTGATTTCTTAGTCGATTTTCAATTAACCAGAAAAAATCAGTAATTTTGACTAAACGATCAATGCGAATCACTGATTTTCATTTATTATTCATCTCACTGATTCAGATTTAGAGAATTCTTGCAATTTTTCAGTTTTTCTTCGCTTTTATCTGTATTACATTTTTTCATCTGTCCACTGAAATTAACCTGACTTTACGAGCACTACTGTAAAAAATAGATTTTGAAGTTTGTTACGAATTTTTACCCCCCCACCCCATTTTTCTCCAATTCGCAGCCCCTCCCTTACATAATTTCTGGGAGCGCTTATAAGTTTTAATAATTGCATTAAGTACATACATGTTTTGTTTGTTTTTTTTTTACAAATTTTACCATTAAAAATTGAGTTTTTGGTTACTTTTTGATAATACATTGGTTATTTTTTTTTCAAATTGGGTTACTAAAGTTACTTTTTTTTCCACCAAATTTCACTATGATGCCTGTGTAATAGGATGTACTATGCAAAAGAGCCGCTCCTAAAAGTCGATTAACCCGATTTTTGGAGATTTTTTCTGGGAATGGGAAATTTTCAAAATTGAGTTTTTTCTAAAGACCCTAGCTCCCTCTCATATGACGTCCTAGGAAAAAATTGTATATAACAAAATTGTTTGTTTTTTTATTCTCTACAATTTTTGTTTCAACAATTTTTTCGTAAATACGTAATTTTGAAAGTTATAGCCGAAAAACGAAAATTTGAACCCCTCACCCCCCAAAAGGGGGTCAAAATATTCACCGATTTTAGGGAAGTTCGGGAATATTAAAATACATACTTTACTGAGCTTATATACGTAACTTCCCCTTCCTGCTAATTTTTTTGGGGTCAAAACCTAAAATGTCTGTACTACAGTTTAATTGGGCTAGAAAGGAATTTTTTGACCGAAATATGTTTTTAATGATGAAATTCGCGTTTTGATCGCGATAGTTACACTAGTCGACAAAAAAAAGTTTGTTCTGTGTTTCAGTTCTCATGCCTAAATTCTGACTCTAGGCATCGAAATACGCCAGATACTAATTGGTGGCTTTCAAAGTTTGCTTGGGAGGGGGGTCGAAAAATAAGGGTTTTCAAAAACAATTAACACGAGGTTGAAAAAAAAATTGAAAATTTACAAAAATGATAAGAACCAAAGTTGTAGGGAATGAAATTTCCTATCTGGTAGAGTTATCATAATTTTCAGACGGGGGGGGGGAGGTTAAATTTTTTTAGTTGAGTGCGCAGCGTAGAAGAGGAATTATTTTCAAGTAGTAGAAAAATGGTAAAAAAATGTTTGATCCAAAGAAATTTGAAAAAATTGGGAAATTGGTTTACAATCATCTATATTTCTCAAAAATGAGAAACTTGATACTGGGATAAAAAATGCCCACACTTCATGAAGGATAAAAATATAACACATACATAATTTTTTAGCTACGTTTTACAAATGTGAGCCTGGATATAGAAACCACCCTTAGGTGTAAAAAATTGGTTTTTGAGTGGAGGTTCTCCTTTGATTCTATACCTTCGCCCAAAATCAGTGTCAACTCAGAAATCAATTTTTTACACCTAAGGGTGGTTTCTATATCCAGGCTCACAAATGTAAAAAAACATGTTTTTGGAAATTGAGAAAAGGGTAGCAATTAAACATGGAAAAACAGAGATCTTACTTTAGGTCCCATTTTCGCAGAAACCACATGACCTACGACGTTCAGGTTTTTACAGTTCAATTCAGGAACATCCCAACCATGTTTTAACATGAGGGTTTGGGGAAATTCCAACTCTATCCCAAAAATGTCATCAATTCATTCAAAATCAGCACAGTATTATGTAAATAATTTCAACATAAAAACGCAAAAAATTGACAGTTTTAAAAATTCTTCTGTTAAATTATAAAGAAAACTCTCCTGAACACAATTTTAAAAAAAAAACACAGAAAGAAAATTGGTCGGATAGTTTTGAAGAAAATGGGACAAAAACATGAAAAACTAACTTTAAGGGAAAGAGCTTTTAAAAGAAAAAATTTCAATTTCCAAAAAAAGTTGAACTTTTCAAGGCTGAAAAACACATCTTCACAATTTTTTTCCTAATTTTACCATATTTTTTCGTACGTGTGCAAATCATAAGTCCATAGGTACAGAAAACATGGAAACTTCATTTTTGGGCGATCACCAATTTTGCTGCACTGAATAGAGTGAAAATTCAAACTTTATCTATCGTTACTAAAAATTAAAAAA
Organism: Pseudococcus viburni; assembly: GCA_033439095.1. Classification (NCBI taxonomy): domain Eukaryota; kingdom Metazoa; phylum Arthropoda; class Insecta; order Hemiptera; family Pseudococcidae; genus Pseudococcus; species Pseudococcus viburni. The sequence continues at coordinate 816,062 of JAVBJF010000062.1, read as the reverse complement.
TGAATGCTCAGAGTTGTGTAAAATTGTGGGCCAAAAGTAAGGCAGTATTTAATAAAATTCAATTTCACCACAGTCGTAACTTTTTTTAGGAAGCCATTTTGTCGAAAATCCCATTAGAAACCATTTATTTTCTGGAATTCCCAATTTTTATTAGTGGTAGGTTGACTTAAATTGAGGTAATTGTCGATTTTAATATTCCCCTCCCTCCCTCCCTCCCTCCCTCCCCTTGAAACATTAAACGTATATCTAATGAACAACGTAATACGTGACCAGTTTTTGAACTGTAATGAAAATTCAAAAAAACTTCATAATATTTTAATTATTACATTTATAAAAAATCAATTTTTAATCCTAAATTTTGAATCAATTAGCGAATGAAACTCAAAAATCTATAAAATGAATTTATAAATTGAATAATAATAATAAAAATTATAGTTATTGCAATTACTAAAAAACTATAAAATAAAATTAATATAAATGTAAAATTAATTAATAAAGGAGAAAATACTATGATTAATCTTGAAAAACATATAAATATACATATAAATTGTATTTATTTAGTTAAATAAACATTTAAAACTTCAAGGGCTATTTTTACGTTCGTGAAGCTGTGGAGTGCAAATTTGTTCCCTTATTTGACTGTTCTTCAAATTTTTTGAGGAGGAGGGGATTGAATAATAAAGTACCTCTACCTATGCAGCAGGTATAGGCGTCAAATTAATGATTAAAACATGGAATAAAATAGTAATTTTCATTTTCAATACGTAATAACAACATTCAAAGTGCAAATTAACCAAAAGCTCTCATTTATTGGCCGAATAATGATCTAAGTGCTATTTTTACTTTTACGAAGTTGAAGTGTACGAAGTCTTTGGGAATTTTTATAAACCATATTCCACATGCCGGGAAATGATTCGTAATTCACCGGATACAATCCTTCAACGATGATGGAAATTGGCCTCTGAAGAATGGTCAGAAATGTGTTGACGAGTCGACGATCTTTCGGTTTCAAGTCGTACCAAGGAGTTTCGTAAATCTCCGTGGCAATGATTTTATTCTGAAAATAAATATTTTTTAGGTTTACGGGGTTTAGAATGATTGGAAAAAATTTGAAAACTAATTTTATTTAGTCGGAATTTTTCGCTCTCGAGTTATTCTGAAATTTCCACTTTCACTCTCTCACTCTGTCCATAAAATTGAGAGAAGTGAAGGGGAACGTGTGGAAAACAGCTTTTAAAAAATTACTTTGCATTTTTGATCTATAAACTTTTTGGATTTGAAGAGGAATTAAAGTTCACTCAAATGATTCATGTAAAAAAAAGGTAAGAAATTGGGGGGGGGGGTTCTTGTATTTTTTTCTCTTTATCCATTAATAGCCCAGGAGTAATAATAGCATCGAAAAAGTTCTGAAAAAAGAAAGAATGTTAATCGCAATTTTATTGCGGAAAAATCTTCTATATGATATCCAGAGTCTGTGATAAAGTCGCGCCGCCCCAGCCCTCATTGCTTTTTGAGATGGGTGGACCCCTTATGAAGGAGAAAATTGTTTTGCACCAATTTCGCTCAAATTCACTTGGAGGGTTATTTAGGTGTAGAAGTACTCCCTAAAAAAATTTCAGCTCCTCTCGACCTCAGGGGGCTGAGCCATCGCTTTCCAAAGTTGGACATTTTTGACTAAAATGACAAAAAACCAAGTTTTTCGATTATAAAACTGTCTCAAAATTTTAATTTTAAAAATTTGGTATTTTCTATGTATACATTTTGAGATGATGAATCCGACTAGCCCAACAACTTTTTCGTTCGAAGTGTTTAGCCCCCCTCGCCCCCTTGGGCCCCATTAAAAGTGTACAAATTGTGGTTTTTTCAGCAAAAAATGACCTCGTTACATAGCTGTCCCAAAAATGATATTTCGCGTGAAAATGAGAATTTTATGTTTTAAAATGTTCCATATGACGTCTGTAGTGAGTGGTAAAAGCGCACCCCTCGTGCTTTCCGCAGGGGGTGAAACGGAGGGAGCTCGTTTCAAAAAAAAATGTCGCTTCAATTTCGCTCAAATTTACAAGGTAGGTTATTCAGGTAAAGTATATTCCCCAAAAAAATGTCAGTCTTCCCCACGCATTAGGGAACCAAGCCATTGTTTCCCAAAGTTGAGCAGTTTTGTGAAAAATGACAAATTTCGCAACATAGTGTGTGGTAAAAACGCACCGCCCCTACTCCCCTCCGAGCGTTTTGAAGGTGAGTGGGGTTATAAGGGGGCCAATTTCGAAAAATAATTTTTTTGCACCGATTTCGCTCAAATTCACGTCAGGGTTAATTAAGTATAGAAATACTCCCCAAAAAAATTTCAGCCCTCCTCGACCTCATTTGGCTGAGCCATCGCTTCCCAAAGTTGGACATTCTAGACTAAAATGACAAAAAACCGAATTTTTCGATTATAAAACCGCCCGCGCCCTAGAATTTCAATTTTGAAAAATTTGGTATTTTCTGAATATATTTTGAGATGACGAATCCGACTAGCCTGACAACCCCCCCCCCCCCTCATAACCATAGAATGTGTACAGGAATACTACATCACCCGAATAACCTATTTGAGCAAAATTGATGCGAAAAAATAATTTTTTGAAACGAGCCCCCTCCGCCCCCCCCCACCTGCGGAACCTCGACGGGTAGGGGTGGTGCGTTTTTACCACTCGCTATGGACATCATTTACAACATTTTAAATAATAAAATTTTAACTTTCACGCGAAATATCATTTTTGGGACAGCTATGTAAACGAGGTCATTTTTTGCTGAAAAAAAACACGATTTGTACACTTTTAATGAGGCCCAAGGGAGGGGGAGGGAACACTTCGAACGAAAAAGTTGATGGGCTAGTCGGATTCATCATCTCAAAATGTATAAGTACATAGAAAATACCAAATTTTTTTAAATAAAATTTTGGGCAGTTTTATAATCGAAAAACTCGGTTTTTTGTCATTTAATAGTCAAGAATGTCCAACTTTGGAAAGCGATGGCTCAGCCCCCTGAGGTCGAGAGGAGCTGAAATTTTTTTAGGGAGTACTTCAACACCTAAATAACCCGCCACGTCAAATTGAGCGAAATTGGGGCAAAACAATTTTCTCCTTCGTAAGGGGTCCACCCCTATCAAAAAGCAATAGGGGCTGGGGCGGCGCGACTTTATCACAGACTCTGGACCTCATATAGAAGCTTTTTCCGCCATAAAATTGCGATTAACATTTATTTCTTTTTTCAAAGTACATATCTCCTGGGCTATAAGAAGAGTTGAATATATTACCATTTCTCGGAAAAGTTCTCCCACGAAACAGTAAAAAAACCAGTGCAAAAATAATCCACATATTACCAAGATAGCAATCAATGTTTGACTGAAATCTGTTGGATCGATCATCTATTTGAATGAATGAAAATCATTAAGCATAATGAAGCGATAAACGATTACTTAAAAGTTATTTTTTTAGCGAATTCTACGTACCGAAGAGATTAAGAACATGGAAATCACCGCTGTCAAAAAAATTGCCACAGAAATGGGGTACACAATATACACCAGTTGTTTCCCCAAAGCATTTGCGATCCTGTAGAACACATTTTATAATCATTGAATGATGCCGAAGGTTAATTTCGAAGATGAACATTATAAATCGAAATCGAAACATCAGACATTATACTCACGAATGTAATTTTCGATGTTGTTCAATAACCATGATCGTTTTTCTCACCAATTCATCCAATGCCAACTCTTTTCTCATATTTAGTTCTCCAATTTCCGTCGAAGTGTTTGATATCCGTTGCTCATCCATTGCTGACTCCATATTTGTGATTTCATCGATGTTCAAACGAACTGAATATGTGGTTTCTCGAAGAGACAAGCTCAATAGCTCGAATCGATTATAAATATCGAGGGTGATAACAAAAATCAGCGCTGGAAGCGCTGCAGACATAAGAAACTCGGGTAACATGGTTACTATTTGTACCCATCGTATTACGATACGTAGCTGAGACGTGACGCGAAATGGGAAATACGTGGGATACAAATAGATGATGTAGTTTTCGTAATTGGCGAAGTTTTCTAAACTGTTAAACGCATGGAAAAGGCTTATAAAATAGGCCAATATCTTGATGATCCTAAGTCGGGAATAATTCAAATGCATGGTACAGAACGAAATGTACTTTTCGCTTCTTCCCTCGTTGTCATCTATGGTATCGATCAACCGCGAAAACAATTCTTTGGTCGAGAAAATCCACAAATATACTCCAACTTTGAAGAGTACCCCGAACATCGAAGGTGCTGGTAATAACCAACCGAAATAATCCTCCATCGGTGCATTGAATAAGTAAAACAGGCCTGATACATTTATAAATGCAAAATTGAAAATATTGAAAGAAATCCAAAATTTTCGAAATCCCGGTTGAACGTCGTTATGAAAACAGAATCCTCCCGAGCAGCAATACAGCGTGAAGATCGTCGCGGCGGTAGGATTTTCGTATTTTTCATCGAATTCTTCGATGAAAATACATTTCGCGATGTTTTTCCACAAGATTGAGATAATTGACGACATTTTTTGATAGAGAAATGCGATTCGTGGTGGGTGCACGGTTCACTTTTTTTCCTGCGAGGTAAAAACAAATCAACACGATTCTGGCGAACACCACAATTCGATTCGATCGTATTCTAGCATTTGAAATTTTTCTGCTGACGTGCTGATATTTAAATGGCTGTTGAAATTAGGGATAAATTTTAAATATTTTTTTGCCCTCTAAAATGAACGTATAAATACCATGGTGGTATCAGTTTTCTATTATTTAGTAATTACTTAGGTCCATATTCATAAACGATACTTATAGGTATAACCCTCGGCTAAGTGATGAATTTTAGAACTATTTTTCTGGGAGTATAAGACACTGGATTCAATTTTTTTTTATTCAAATCGAGTAATTAGGATCCTCAAGTATCGATTTATCATTGGAAAATCATAAAATTTTTATCCAATTCGGCACGAAAGTCTGACGTCTCATTTACCACTACAAATGCACATTATCAGTTGTGTACTTTTTCAAAAGGGGGATTGCGAAAAAATTAACATTGCTTCTTATGGGAGGTCTATAGTTTTTCCAACTTTTTTTCATTTCTGATGTGTGTAATTCTTTTTGTTTTTACAATTTTGACTAATTTGATAGCTTGCCTATTCAAAATTATTAAAAAATAAAAAATTCAACACATCAAAACTGAGAAAAATTGAAAAAACGATAGAACTCCCATAAGATTCAATGTTAATTTTTTCGTCGATCCTCCTTTTAAAAAAGTACACAAATTGGTACATGAACTGGTATTTGCATTGTGGTGGAGCGATGACGTCAAGAATTTGATACCGAATAGCTCAAAGAATTGAATTAAAAATTCATTACTTAGCCGAGGAATACTTAAGTATCGCTTATGAATATGGCCCTTAGTCGTTGATGAGCAGGTGAAATTTATTGAAATTTTAGCTTGTAATGTACATTATCGTGGATCGAAAAAAGACACGAAATTCTATTTTGACGTAAATTGGTAAGATAATTAACTTCGAGTGGGAGACATGCCGAAATTTTTCTGAGGTCTGCCCAAAATGGAATGGAGCCAGAGGACCTCGAACTGGGATTATTTTTTAATGAATCACGGTTTTTTGGTAATTTTGTGTCGTGTCATTTGCTGAGATCCCTTGGCTACACCTTCGTGAACCACTGATCTCGAAATTGGATATCACTTTTCGTCCTCTACGGGGGAGTTGAATTGTCGCAGTTGGCAAATTTGGAGATTTTTTTATTTTTACCAAATTCAAATTATACTCACTCCAAAATCTAAAAATTAATCGAAATTTTTTTGATTTCCTAAAATATACTTTTTAATATTTTTCAAGAAAAAATCCAGCTTTTAAAATAAATTAAAAGAGTAATTTTTATGGTATTTTTCACGCTGATTATGAGAAAAATTGTGAAAAAATTCCAATACGTCAGAATTTTTTATAATTAAAATTTTTTGTTGAAACATATTTTTGTACACTTTTTGAAAACTTTTGACACTCTAAGTTAATTTTTTGAACAAAGGAAGGATTCTATAAAAAAATGAATAGAAAATGAATCGTAGGGCGTAAAATTTTCTGAAAATAAATCTCAAAAACTACGCCTTCTCAGAAAAAACTAATTCAACTTCACTTCTCCAAATAAAATAAATTTCACGCTCTACAATAATTCGTGTTTTATTCATCCTTAGTTTGTAATGTAAAATTTAAGAACTAAAAGAATAGGAAAATTCAAAAATACCCTGAGTACATTACGAGTATTTATGTATGAACTGTTATGTCGTACCTATACTCATGGCTATAGCTGAAACCAGCTGAATTGAAACTAAAGCCAAATCGTAAACAGCCCACGCTGCATTTTAGAAGCCCCTGCCGGTTTCTACCTTGCAGCCCTTCGCCGCGGGTGTTTCATATTTTGCCTATCCCGGAGTGTAACATTTTGACCGAGCAGAAAAGAGCAGACAAGAGCGGAAAGGAGCAGAAAAGTGAGAATTTCTGCTCATTTGTCTGCTTTTTTTGCATACCGGGAATCCATTAATTGCTCGTCAGAGTTCCTTATCAATTACCGGTATGCAAGATTTTATAATATTCTTAGGTTTTGATCACTAAAGCTATGGTAGATCAGTACAATTGGAAATTCAGTGCATGGAAAACATTCGATGAATTTATTTAAGAAAGAAATGTATGGTGTGTGGTTCATTACTGTTAGCAAAAGTGATGTTTGGAAACGATATGTATTGTAGTTGTCCCTTCTACGCTGAAAACGAATTATGCAAGCACACAGTATGCATGCTAATCGGATTACATATCATAGAATTACCGGTAACCGCCCGTTTTCCCGAATCGAGATTCCCGAACGGACATTTTCCCGAATGGATTATTTCACGAATATATTTTTCACGAATACTTTTTCCCGAATGCAATTTTCCCGAATACTATTCTTTCCCGAATGCTATTTTTCCGAATGCTATTTTTTCCCCGAATGCTATTAGAAAACGAATATGTTACAATATTTTTTTAAATTTTTTTTTTTGCCTTTCTGTTCAGTCATCAACATTGGAAATTTTTTCAAGATTTATTTACAAAACTACTTAAAGAGCATTTCCTGTTAAGATGGTGAAATCGGCCCCTTGAACCGATCGGGACAAAAATCTCCCAAAATGTTGGTATTGATGTAAAACCACCCCAAAAAAATTTTCAACCCCTACCCCCACCCACAACCGAATTATGGGGCCATTAATGCTCGAAATTCAATAATTTCTATCTCCGGAAGGGGTGGTTCAGAAATTTTGAAATTTTCACAGATTATAGACATTATATAGTAGTATATGTGAAATTTTTAATCTGATTTTTCTACTTGCGAGCGGGCACTCGCATTTCCCGGCCGCTACTCGATGGCGGTGAATTCGCGTACGCGCCATTTCGAGGGTTGAACGAGAACTCATTCTAAGTAACTGATATTAAAATTCCTTAAGTTTTCAACATGATAAAATTGAAAGGTTTCATTTCAATGTAAGCACATTCGAAAAATCAACCATTCGGGGAATCGACCATTCGTGAAATCGGCCATTCGTGATTTCTATTCGGGAAAATTGCATTCGGGAAAAAGTATTCGTGAAAAAAATATTCGTGAAATAATCCATTCGGGAAAATGTCCGTTCGGGAATCTCGATTCGAGAAAAAGACCTGTAACCAGAATTACCTATCGAGGGGAAAAGCATTTCTATGAGCCAGAAAAAAAAACAGGAAGGCCTAGCAAGCAGAAGAAAGCTCTACTTAGGTAACAACATTGAAAACTAATTTCAACCACACTTTGTTGTCGTTTTATTTTATGATATCTTGTTGTGCACTTCTGATATGAATTTTCATTTTTGTAAATCCGTTAGAAATTGTGTGTAATAATATTTTGTCCTTTAATATATCTTCTGGCGGGTGAAAACAATTTTTTGCCATTCAAAACCATTTCTGGGTGTGAGAGTATTACTTTGTCCTACAACCACATATTCGGAGATATTCTGTCGTGGAAATCACAGAAAAACAAAGAAATTCATTCAAAATCAGCGCAGTATTATGTACATAAAAACGCAAAAAATTTACAGTTTTAAAAATTCTTCTGTAAAATTATGAAGAAAACTCTCCTGATCACAATAAAAAAAAACACACAGAATGAAAATTGGTCGGATAGTGTTGAAGAAAATGGGACAAAAACATGAACAACTAACTTTAAGGGAAAGAGCTTTTAAAAGAAAAAATTTCAATTTCCCAAAAAAGTGAATTTTTTAAGGCTGAAAAACACCTTTTCATAATTTTTTACCAAATTTTCCCTCATTTTTTCGTACGGTGTGCAAATCGTAAGTCTATAGGATCAGGAAACATGGAAACTTCATTTTTGGGCGATCACCAATTCTGCTGCACTGAATAGAGTGAAAATTCAAACTTTATCTATCAATACTAAAAATTAAAACATGAATGCTCAGAGTTGTGTAAAATTGTGTGCCAAAAGTAAGGCAGTATTTAATAAAATTAAATTTCACCACAGTCGTAACTTTTTTTAGGAAGCCATTTTGTCGAAAATTCCATTAGAAACCATTTATTTTCTGGAATTTCCAATTTTTATTAGTGATAGGTTGACTTAAATTGATGTAATTGTCGATTTTAATATTTATCTGTGCATGGCGAATTACTCTGAGCATTTTTTTTAAATCGATTTTTTCCCTCATAACCCCTCCCCCCTCCCCCCTCTTGAAACATTAAACGTATATCTAATGAACACGTTGAATTGCGACCAGTCTTTGAACTGTAATGAAAATTCAAAAAAACTTCATAATATTTTAATTATTACATTTATAAAAAATCAATTTGTAATGCTAAATTTTGAATCAATTAGCGAATGAAACTCAAAAATCTATAAAATGAATTTATAAATTAAATAATAATAATAAAAATTTTAATTATTGCAATTACTAAAACACTAATAATTAAATTAATGTAAGTGTAAAACAAATAAATAACGGAAAAAATACTAATGATTAATCTTAAAGAAAATATAAATATTATTTAGTTAAGTAAACATTTAAAAGTTCAAGAGCTATTTTTACGTTCGTTCGTGAAGTTGTAGAGTACAAATTTGTTCCCTTATTTGACTGTCCTTCAAATTTTTTGAGATTGAATAGTAAAGTACTTCTACCTATGCAGCAGGTATAGACGTCAAATTAATGATTCAAACGTGGAATAAAATAGTAATTTTCATTTTCAATACGTAATAACAACATTCAAAGTGCAAATTAACCAAAAGCTCTCATTTATTGGCCGAGTAATGATCTAAGTGCTACTTTTACTTTTACGAAGTTGAAGTGTACGAAGTCTTTGCAAATTGTTATAAACCATATTCCACATGCCGGGAAATGATTCGTAATTCACCGGATACAATCCTTCAACGATGATGGAAATTGGCCTCTGAAGAATGGTCAGAAATGTGTTGACGAGTCGACGATCTTTCGGTTTCAAGTCGTACCAAGGAATTTCGTAAATCTCCGTGGCAATCATTTCATTCTGAAAAGAAATTATTTTGTGGGTTTACTGGCTTTAGAATAATTAGAAAACATTTCAAAAGTAATTTTATTTAGTCGGAATTTTTTGCTTTCGAATTATTTTGAAATTTCCACTTTCACCCTCTCACTCTGTCCATAAAATTGAGAGAAGTAGAGGGGCTGTGTGGAAAAGAGCGTTTAAGAAATTACTTTGCATTTTTGATCCATAAACGTTTTGGATTTGAAGAGGAATTAAAGTTCACTCAAATGATTCATGTACAAAAAAGGTAGAAATTAGGGGGGGGGGGCTCTTGAATTTTTTTCTCTCTACCCTTTAAGAAGAGTTGAATATATTACCATTTCTTGGAAAAGTTCTCCCACGAAACAGTAAAAAAACCAGTGCAAAAATAATCCACATATCACCACGATAGAAATCAATGTTTGACTGAAATCTGTTGGATCGATCACCTATTTGAATGAATGAAAATCATTAAGCATAATGAAGCGATAAACGATTACTTACAAGTTATTTTTTTGGCGAATTCTACGTACCGAAGAGTTTAAAAACATGAAAATCACCGCTGCCAAAAAAATTGCCACAGAAATGGGGTAGACAATGTACACTAGTTTTTTCGCCAACGAATTTGCGATCCTGTAGAACACATTTATAATCATTGAATGATGCCGGTGCGGTGGTTAATTACGAAGATGGGCATTATAAATTGAAATCGGAACATCAGACATTATACTCACGAATGTAATTTTCGATGTTGTTCAATAACCATGATCGTTTTTCTCACCAATTCATCCAATGCCAACTCTTTTCTCATATTTTGTTCGTGAATTTCCATCGAATCGTTCGATAAACTTTGCTCGTCCATGGCTATCTCCATATTTATAATTTCATCGATGTTCAAACGAACTGAATATGTGGTTTCTCGAAGAGACAAGCTCAATAGCTCGAATCGATTATAAATATCGAGGGTAGTTACAAAAATCAGCGTTGGAACCGCCACAGAAATAAGAACCTCTGGTAAAATGGTTACCATTTGTACGCATCGTATTACGATTCGTAGCTGAGACGTGGCGCGAAATGGGAAATACGTGGGATAAAAATAGATGAAGTAGTTTTCGTAATTGGCGAAGTTTTCTAAACTGTGAAACGCATGGAAAAGGCTTATAAAATAGGCCAATATCTTGATGATCCTAAGTCGGGAATAATTCAAATGCATGGTACAGAACGAAATGTACTTTTCGCTTCTTCCCTCGTTGTCATCTATGGTATCGATCAACCGCGAAAACAATTCTTTGGTCGAGAAAATCCACAAATATACTCCAACTTTGAAGAGTACCCCGAACATCGAAATTGCTGGTAATAACCAACCGAAATAATCCTCCATCGGTGCATTGAATAAGTAAAATAGGCCCGATACATTTATAATTGCAAAATTGAAAATATTGAAAGAAATCCAAAATTTTCGAAATCCCGGTTGAACGTCGTTATGAAAACAGAATCCTCCCGAGCAGCAATACAGCGTGAAGATCGTCGCGGCGGTAGGATTTTCGTATTTTTCGGCGAATTCTTCGATGAAAATACATTTCGCGATGTTTTTCCACAAGATTGAGATAATTGACGACATTTTTTGATAGAGAAATGCGATTCGTGGTGGGTGCACGGTTCACTTTTTTTCCTGCGAGGTAAAAACAAATCAACACGATTCTGGCGAACACGACAATTCGATTCGATCGTATTCTAGCATTTGAAATTTTTCTGCTGACGTGCTGATATTTAAATGGCTGGTGAAATTAGGGATAAATTTTAAATATTTTTTTGCCCTCTAAAATGAACGTATAAATACCATGGTGGTATCAGTTTTCTATTATTTAGTAATTACTTAGGTCCATATTCATAAACGATACTTATAGGTATAACCCTCGGCTAAGTGATGAATTTTAGAACTATTTTTCTGGGAGTATAAGACACTGGATTCAATTTTTTTTTATTCAAATCGAGTAATTAGGATCCTCAAGTATCGATTTATCATTGGAAAATCATAAAATTTTTATCCAATTCGGCACGAAAGTCTGACGTCTCATTTACCACTACAAATGCACATTATCAGTTGTGTACTTTTTCAAAAGGGGGATTGCGAAAAAATTAACATTGCTTCTTATGGGAGGTCTATAGTTTTTCCAACTTTTTTTCATTTCTGATGTGTGTAATTCTTTTTGTTTTTACAATTTTGACTAATTTGATAGCTTGCCTATTCAAAATTATTAAAAAATAAAAAATTCAACACATCAAAACTGAGAAAAATTGAAAAAACGATAGAACTCCCATAAGATTCAATGTTAATTTTTTCGTCGATCCTCCTTTTAAAAAAGTACACAAATTGATACATGAACTGGTATTTGCATTGTGGTGGGGCGATGACGTCAAGAATTTGATACCGAATAGCTCAAAGAATTGAATTAAAAATTCATTACTTAGCCGAGGAATACGTAAGTATCGCTTATGAATATGGCCCTTAGTCGTTGATGAGCAGGTGAAATTTATTGAAATTTTAGCTTGTAATGTACATTATCGTGGATCGAAAAAAGACACGAAATTCTATTTTGACGTAAATTGGTAAGATAATTAACTTCGAGTGGGAGACATGCCGAAATTTTTCTGAGGTCTGCCCAAAATGGAATGGAGCCAGAGGACCTCGAACTGGGATTATTTTTTAATGAATCACGGTTTTTTGCTAATTTTGTGTCGTGTCATTTGCTGAGATCCTTTGGCTACACCTTCGTGAACCACTGATCTCGAAATTGGATATCACTTTTCGTCCTCTACGGGGGAGTTGAATTGTCGCAGATGGCAAATTTTGAGAATTTTGATTTTTACCAAATTCAAATTACTCACTCCAAAATCTAAAAATTAATCGAAATTTTTTTGATTTACTAAAATATACTTTTTAATATTTTTCAAGAAAAAATACACGACAGTGCTGCCAACCAACTACGTTTTGATTCACGCAATTTTCACAAAATTCAAATAATTCATTTTGTTGCTTGAGAAATGAGCCATGAATTTTTCGGTTATCAATACTACATATAAAATATTTAAATACTTGAATTAATTTTGTGGATTTTTTTGTGGAAGTTCTGCCAACTAAAATTTTATAAAAATTGTGTTAATAAAAATGTACTTGGTTGAAATTGATACGATAAACAATAAATGTTGGCTCCATTTTGAGAGGATACATAAAAGCAACCAAAATTTGGCAATCGGAACCCAGACACAAATATTATGTTGACCACTGTTACCTACTCGAATTGCTTACCTTTGCTCTTTCACAATCATGGAGGCACCCAAGGTGGGCTCATGGCACTCGAGCTTCTCTCTTTAGTTTGGCAAGAAGATTTTACATCATACAAAGGTCAGATTTTTTTGCTTTTCAAACACGATTATCCAAAAAAAAAAAAATGCGCTCCATTATTTCTCGAATAAGCAGTGGGTAATTTCTATAAATTCTAATCAGTCAATTTGATGAAATTCTGCTTTTTTAAATTGGTGAAATGATTTCTATTGAAAATTAGTGATTTTTCACTGATCTTTCAATCAAAAAATAATGATTTCTGTCAATTCCCAACCTGTCAAAAAAAATCAGTAATTTCGACTGAAAGATCGGTGAAAAATCACTAATTTTCATTCATTTCACTGATTCAAAATGGTGGAATTTTATTAAATTTGACTGAAACTGATTTAGAGAGTATTTATTGTTTGTTCCAAAAATCCCGCAATTTTTTTATTTTTCTTCGCTAAACAGGTCAAGTAGGTATTTAATTTTTCTATTTTTCCATTGAATTTCGACCGTATAGCCCTATTTTTTTCGAATTCTGGGCCCCTCCATTTCATAATTTCTAGGTGCGCTTTTGTTCACGATTCGGATATCTGTTGCTAAGTCATTTTGATAATGTACAGTTTTATGCTTTTGAGATTTTGCCTCAGGTTTGGCAGACCCGACTTCACTTTTGGTCTGTTTTTGCATGGAATAGCCCAAGTATTAATTCTTCCTAATTCCGCATTGCACCAAATTATTAAGAATTAATTGAAAAGTCGAGATGTGTGATTATGAACTTTTATGGTGCGTATTTACATTTTCTGATGAACAAAATAATAATAGAAACTTCACAAATACATATTTAACATATATTTTTGTGTAATTCGATTTCATTAATCATAAAACCTCATTAAAAAATATTGCACTTGAATTTTATCATTATTGAAAAAAATTCTTAATTCTACTCATGAATAATATGATAAATAATAATTTTAGATTTCATATGTATGAAGTCGCAAGGCTTTCAATCTTTCTGTACTATGGCTATACGTGATGATTGAAACATTGACTTAATTTAAAGATATTTTTTCAGAATTTTTCGTGAATACCTAATACCTAATATTTGTGACACCCCCTCCCCCCTCCACCAAATGGAGCTAAATTATACGTGTAATAATTATTGATCATCGTTATAAAATTATTCGAACTGAAAATTTGAAACCAAGAAATACTTTCATATTCACCATAAGAACTTTATGCCTGAATTTTATGCTTAGGCAACTTATTTCACCTACAGTGAGCAGCTAAATGTCGAGTTTTCGCTTCCTTTCTAAATTATGTAGTTCTACGAGATAATCTACTTTTGCTGCGATTTCTAGATAGGCCAATTTTCACCCCCTCCCCTCCTCTATCTTTTTAACAGCTGGTCATAAACGCACAGTGAGAATTCCTACCTGAAAATCAAGCTAAAAGTGAAATTCCCCGTTGAACAAATCAAAAAGAAGATGAAAATATAATTTTGGCTGCTCAACTTAATTTGAGTGGCTATTGCAAAAATTCAAATGCCAAATTATTTTGAGAAAAAAAATCAAGGTAGTACATTACTGACTTGCACTATCTTAAATGAAATTTTATTGGTAAATACTCTTCAAAAAATTCAATACGATTAATAATAAACTACCAATTTTTGTAATCAAAAAAAGTTTTATCTCATTTTTCAGGCCATTGAATAAACAACTTTCATTTTATAAAACTTGTTCCACAAGATACAATTTTCTTAAATGCCCAGGTGAACATCTCGTGAATTTTTTTTCTACTTTGAAATTAAAGGTGCTGCACAAGTTATAAAACGAAACATTATGGAAAAAATAGAAAAAAATCAGCAACAAACTGAAAAAATTGAAATTTTTTCCAAATTTACCAACTATGAATGTGATCTTATTCAACAAAAACTCGCCATCCCTATTGACAAAAATGCTAGCAAATGCTAGCACATTGTGCTAGCATTAGATCGCATCTTTTTGGACACTTTTTTTAACAATAAGCTAGCATTCTGCTAGTATGATCCTAGCACATGCTAGCAAAAAGCTAGCATTTGCTAGCGAATGTGTGCTAGTTCGACTTATGTTAGTGTGATGCGAGTGTTTTCACTAACATAAGTCGAACTAGCACACATTCGCTAGCAAATGCTAGCTTTTTGCTAGCATGTGCTAGGATCATACTAGCAGAATGCTAGCTTATTGTTAAAAAAAGGGTCCAAAAAGATGCTACCTAATGCTAGCGCAATGTGCTAGCAATTTTGTCAATAGGGATATTACAATTACTTTGGCATTTACACGATTTAATTCATTCCCTGATCATTTTTTACAGACATTTTGGTTTCAATTTAACGTTTTTAGCAGTTAAAATTTTAAAGATGGAAAAAAATTGAACCGAAGTTTTATGTGCCCAGCTTTTTAAACCAAAATCTTCAATTGAAAGCCAAGAAAATCGTTGACGAGATATGAAAAATTTTACAGTAGAAGTTAATATAAAAAAATGAATATTAATATAGGGGTCATTCTAAAATTTCGCAGAAATTCGTCTAGGAATTTTTAAACATTTTTAAACATTTTTTTCTGAAAAATTTTGATCAGAGTCGTTAATACTAGTGTGCCAGATAACATTCACATGCTCACACAACTGGAAAACAAAAATAGATTTTCCCCATGTAATTTAAATGGGGAATGCCACGACGAGGACATCCACGACGAAGGACAAAATTGTAGAAATGTCCAAATTGTAAGAAAATAATGCGTTTTGAGGAAAAACCAACTATTGCATCGAAAACTGGTTCACCTTCTTATTTTGAGGCAGCTTTGAAAAAAATGAAAAATTGAGGTATAGCCTCACAATGAAGAGCCACGACGAGGACATTTCTGTGTGCCGAATTATAAATTTGGAAACATTTTTCACGAAATCGTTATTATTATGAACACTGAAGTCAAATCTACAGCTGGACAGTAATTTTATGATGTCAAGGTATCGACTCGACCAATTGTTGTATTCTAAAATAACCAACTGTCTCTCTCAGCCTTTCGAGAAAAAAAGCCACGACAAAGGACCAAAAATTCCGTACGCTACTTTGAGCTTTTAAAAATGTGCTTCATCGACTTTGAAATATGTTTTAAACGTCATAATAAGTAATATGGGACCTCTCTGCATTAAGTTGGTGCAATAGTTCAGCTTGGAAAGTTGCGATAGGAGAGAACAGAAGTATTTTGACTTCAGCGCGAAATAAAGTACAGGCCACGACGAGGACATTTGGACTACTTTTTTAGCCCCCTCGGGGACAGGAATATTTTTTGCTCCATTATTTTCCCAGGAATATGTAGGGGAGATGATTATCTATCTATACATTCCAACCGCATTGTTCCAGCATGTATATTTCCTGAGATAATTACTCCGTACAGAGTTTTCTGCGAAAATTTAGAATCACCCATAGGTAGGTACATATGTATAGGTACCTACAAAAAATTAAAGTGTAATGCAATAGGCAAAAAATTTAGTTTGGTAAAATATAAATGACACCAATGGGCAGAGTGAAGCTCTACATCCAATTTGACTAAAAATTTATATTTTGAATTTAAATCTAAATTATAAATTTTATAAAATATTATAGGTTTAAAAAGTCGAATATTATTAAGAGGGTGCTCTACGCTTTACGAGAATTAATTCTGGCCTATCTGTAACTTACAAGGCGCAAACTCGAATTTTCATTTTTTTTGGATTATAAAGTGATAAAATGATGAAACAACGAACGAATATGATTTTAGAACGTAGAAAGAAGAAAATAAAAGCATTTGGAAGTTTCAATTGTCATTACATATAATTATTTTTATTGAACTTAGAAAAAATGTAAGATTTGATTACGGTTTTTACAAGAATTCTCTGGGACTACTGAATCAAATTTGTTGAAATTTTAATATGTTATATAAAAAAGCATTCCTGACAGGCTAAAAGAGCCCTTTTTTTGATTTTGATTTAAAAAAAAATTAAAATTGAAATATTTTTCGAAATTTTGAGAAAAATGGAAAAAGGGCTCTTTCAGCCTATCAGAAATGTTATTTTACACCACATATCCAAATTTCATCAAATTTGATTCAATAGTTCCCGAAAAATCTTGCAAAAACCGTCGTCAAATCTTGCGTTTCTTTCAAGTTCAATAAAAATAATTATAATGACAATTGAAACTTCCAAATGCTTTTATTTTCTTCTTTCTACGTTCTAAAATCATATTCGTTCGTTGTTTCATCATTTTATCACTTTATAATCCAAAAAAATGAAAATTCGAGTTTGCGTCTTGTAAGTTGCAGATAGGCCAGAATTAATTCCCGCAAAGCGTAGAGCACCCTCTTAAAGTAATATTTTTGATATTTATTAATTCATCTTTTTAGCGGACTTCCCGCTCTAGCGGGAATCCGCTATTGCGATCATAAGGGTTTTTTTTTTGGTTTTTTTATTTATTTGTTGAAGCCTTTTTGGTTCTGACGCGATTTCTCTCACTAAACTGAATAGATCGGACTGAAATTTTTACAGTAGGTGTAGTTCATGCAGAAGAAGAGCTGATTAGTTTTTGGTGCAATTCTGTGCACAGAAAGCTGAGCTTTTCAACTTTAAAGCTCATTTTTGGGACATTTCTTTCTGACGCGATAACTCACGTTAGAGTTGACCAATCGACTTGAAATTTTTACAGTGGTTAGAACGTGTACAGGAGAAGAGCTGATTAAATTTTGAAGTCGATCCGTGCTTTGAAAGTCGAGCT
Source organism: Pseudococcus viburni (assembly GCA_033439095.1). Lineage (NCBI taxonomy): Eukaryota > Metazoa > Arthropoda > Insecta > Hemiptera > Pseudococcidae > Pseudococcus > Pseudococcus viburni. Next base: position 798,325 of record JAVBJF010000062.1, on the reverse strand, counting down.
TTTGAAGCTCAAAGTTTATCCAGTTTTTCGAAAATATCTCGCGAACGGCACATCGTAGAGGAAAACGGAGGCCAAAAGGATAGTCAGGAATTTCAAGCTCTACAACTTTGGTTCTTATGAATTTTTCTTAAAAGCTCGCAGTTTTCGAGAAAATTGAGCTCAAAGTTGGAAAGCTCGTGATTGGTCAACTTTTCTGATGCGATTTAATCATATTTATCAACAAGGGTTCGGCAGATAAAATATCTTCTTTGAACCCTTGCAATACCACCTGCTGCGTCGGCATTTTTAGACCAACACAAAGACTGGTTTTATGGTCCCTTTGAGGCAGTGGTCGGCAGATAAGATTTTTATCAAAAATTCCTTACAAGGCAGACGGCGGCGGCTTTGTATTGGGATCCCCATTGTTACATTTATTTATTCAACCTTTGTTAATTTTATTGCCCTACTTGACTTAAATGTTTGATATGAAGGTCTTTTCAATTTTTGACAGTTTTATTGCCCTACGTGATCTAAATTTTTGATAAAATTTAAAATGAATTTTTTACTTTATTTTTTTTTGTTTTTCTTTGTGATGGGAAGCGTTGGCTTTGTATTTTTCGGATTCCTTTTGTTATATGTATTTCTTCAACCTTTGTTTGTTTTATTGCCCTACGTGACCAGAATTTTCAATGAAATTTAAATTCTTTGATATACCGCCTGCTGTGTCGGCATTTTTGGACCAGCGTGTTCGGGTTCCCTTTGTTATTTATGTTTATTGCTTCAACCTTTGTTCACTTTATTACCCTACAATTTAGAATGGAATTTTGATTGTGTTTATTTTTCTTTGTGGTATAAAGCCGACAGATGCGAAGTGATTTAGAATGGAATTTTTATTCTGTTTTTTTTTTCTTTAAGATGGGCCAGCTACTGTGTTAGCATTTTTAGACCAAGATGAAAGAATGGTTTTATGGCTCCTTTGAGGCATCAAATTTCTCAGCAGGGGGTTGGCAGATGAAAAATTTTCATTATAAATTTCATTCAAAATTTTGGTCACGTGGGGCAATAAGACTAAAAAATAATGAAGAAATAAAATACTTTGTCCTGATCAAAAAATGCCGACGCAGCAGGTGACCCACCACAAAGAAAATGAAACGACAGGTTTTATTGAACTTTTGAAGTATCATAAAGTTAATATTAAAAGTAAGAACCCTTGTGATTGGTCAAATTTTCCAGTTTGACAATACCCAAAATAAAAAGGAAGTCCGCTATTATGACACAGTGTGTCTAGTTTTATTTATTTATTTGTTGAAGCCTTTTTGGTTCTGACGCGATTTCTCTCGCTAAACTGAACAGATCGGGCTGAAATTTTTACAGTAGGTGTAGTTCATGCAGGAGAAGAGCTGATTAGTTTTTGGTGCAATTCTGTGCACAGAAAGCTGAGCTTTTCAACTTTAAAGCTCATTTTTGGGACATTTCTTTCTGACGCGATAACTCACGTTAGAGTTGACCAATCGACTTGAAATTTTTACAGTTGTTAGAACGTGCATGGGAGAAGAGCTGATTAAATTTTGAAGTCGATCCGTGCGTTGAAAGTTGAGCTTTTCGAGTTCAAAGTTTATCCAGTATTTCGAAAATATCTCGCGAACGGCACATCGTAGAGGAAAACGGAGGCCAAAAGGATAGTCAGGAATTTCACGCTCTACAACTTTGGTTCTGAGGACTTTTTCAAGAAAGCTCACCATTTACGAGAAAATTGACCTCAAAGTTTGGAGGCTTGTGATTGGTCAACTTTTCTGATGCGATTTAATCATATTATTTCTCAACAATGGGTCGGCAGATAGAATATTTTCTTTGAACCCTTACAATACCACCTGCTGGGTCGGCATTTTTAGACCAACACAAAGACTGATTTCATGGCCCCTTTGAGGCAGTGGTCGGCAGATAAAATCTTCATCAAAAATTCCTTATAAGGCTTGAGCTCAAAGTTGGAAGGCCTGTGATTGGTCAATTTTTCCACCTCAATTTCTCTCGTTTCACTGAACCAATCGTTTCGAAATTTCTGTAGTAGGTGTACGTGATCATTTTTTGCTTCAATTCAGTGCATAGAAAGCTGAGCTTGGAGCTTTCAAGTTCATTTTTGTGATCCTATAATTCAAGTTAAAGTTGACCAATCGACTTGAAATTTTTACAGTGGTTAGAACGTGTACAGGAGAAAAGTTGATTAAATTTTGAAGTTGATCCGTGCAATGGAAGTCGAGCTTTTAAAGCTCAAAGTTTATTTAGTTTTCGAAAATATCTCGAAAATGGTGCATCGTAGAGAAAAACGGTAACCAAACGGATGGTTAGGAATTTTAAGCTCTACAACTTTGATTCTCATGTATTTTTCTTAAAAGCTCACCATTTTCGAGAAAGTTGGAAGGGTTGTGATTGGTCAATATTTCTGACTCAATTTCTCTCATTCAACTGAACCAATCGTTTTGCAATTTTTACAGTAAGTTTACATCGTACAGGAGAAAAACTGATTATGTTTTGGTGTAACTCTGTGCATAGAAAGCTGAGCTTTGAAACTCCAAAGCTCATTTTTCTGAAACCTCCCTCTGACAAGATAAATAAAATCGACCGATCGATTTGCAATTTTTATGGTGATAAGAATGTGTTTAGGAGAAAATCTGATTGAATATGGAAGGCGATCTAGCATAGAAAGCTGAGCTTTTGAAGTTTTGAAGCTCAAATTTATTCAGTTATTCAAAAATATCTCGGAAACGGTGCATTGTAGAGAAAAATAGAGGTCAAAAAAATGGTTTGGAATTTCAAGCTCTATTTCTCATGAATTTTTCTTAAAATCTTACGTTTTCGAGAAAAATGAGCTCAAAGTTCAAAAGATTGTAATAGGTCAATTTTTCCGACTTGATTTCTGTCGTTTAACTGAACCGATCTTTTTGAAATTTTTACAGTACGTGTAGATCGTGCAGTAGAAGACCTAATTTTTTAGGTTAAATTTTGAGCAAGGAAAGCTGAGCTTTGATGTTTTAAAGTTCTTTTTTGTGACACCATAACTCAAGTCAGAGTTGATCGATCGACTTGAAATTTCTGTAGTAATTAGAATGTGTATAGAGGAAGAGATGATTAAATTTCAAAGTTGATACGTGCATTGAAAGTTGAGCTTCACAAGTTCAATTCTAGTTTGTATATAATAGGAAGTCCGCTCTTTTGACACAGTGTGTCTAGTTTTTTCATCAGGTTTGTTATCATAGGAGGTGAGTAAGTGAATAGAGAGCAAAACGTAGTTTCCAATTTTAAATTCAATAGTTTGGGAGGATGTAGAAATTCGAATTGAACCTAGTGTTTCTCCGAGGTCTTAACCAGGTATCGGGCAGAACGTGTGTTTTTTCAAAAATAACTACATCTTGCAGTCCCTTAGTTCCTTCCGCGTCCCTTTTTGTCTGAGGGAGGGGAGCTTGGAATTTTTTCGGAAGTTCCCACTCAAAGTAGAAGTCAATTTCGCTCACCAGTTCCATGCTTTTCATAGATTTTTCGACAGCTTCGAATTTTTATTCCTTCCTGCGATCACCTCCATATTGTGCGTCTTTGGCGATGCATTGGTTAAAAATTAGTGGTGGAACAGTAGTTTTTTTTCCCTCACCGGTGATTTTTTTTCGGTAGTGTTTCCCACCGGTAGTTTTCGGTAGTCTTGAAAAACTACCGCCGGTAGTACCGGTAGTTTTGTAGAAAAAAAATGAAATGTCAAAAAACAAGTAGGTACAATACACAAATTTTTTTAGTTTTCAAACAAAGATGTATCTGAAATACTAAAAAATAACCAAAAACCGATAATTACGAGTTAATTGTTAATTATAGTTTACATATTAGTAAATTCCTATTTTGGCCAATCAATGATAACCGAATCACGTTGATGTCTTTCAGGCGATTTCTTCGGTCTGTACCCTGTAAGGATATATCTACTCTTTGAGAAGAATCTTTCGACACAGGAACGCAAACAAATTTTCTGACGACTTTCTGAAGTCTTGAATCGAAAGTTTTCCAAAATTGCAGTGAAATTACCATGAAATTAAATTACGAGTAAAACTACCGGTACTTTTCAAAAATAACCAATAGTAAAAACCACCATTCCACCACTATTAAAAATTAACCCAAAATAATCTAGATGAAAGAATATAGGTAATAGGTATTCCGGTTTAATGCAAATCAAAAAACTCCTATGACTTTTTTCTATAATTGGAAAATTTCAGAAATTTGAGGTTAGTTCTATGCACGTTTTGCAAATATTTCAAAATGACGTGTTTTTTAAGTAACACATGAAAATTTGTAAAACATGCATTCAAACTCATCCAAAGTTGATAGATTTATTCATACTTACTGTTGTTGCATCACTAACCTATTATTTTCTGTGCTGTGGTACCTATGTGTGTTGACTATAGAGTACATGGACTGAGCTAGCTGTGTAAATGTCATTGTCAGACATCCTACTGGGAAACAACGCTTTTGATTGGTTGTTTTATTATCATGCAAAATGTGAAAAATCAGATCTTAGTGAGTTTTTATCATAGAAAATTCATTCATACCTCAAATTAAAGTACTTCAAAAATAAACAACTTTTTGAATCGTTGCCCGCCCTTCACCTCTCAATTTTTTTTAGACTGCTGTGGCATAAATTTATCAACTCTTCGCTTACATTCGATTTTTCCCTAGCTTCGCCTCTGCATGCGACCTAATACCAGATCTCGGTATCGCTTACATTTTATAACATGAAAAAAAAAAAACTCGAAAAAGAATACAGTATACGATGTACTAGTCTACATTTTTCACTAACATGGTAGGTATCTCAACTTGAAGTAAAATTTTGAACCGAAACAAAAATAAATCGAAAGTACATCAACAAAGAACGCTTATCTAAAATTTCGGGTGCTGTAATTCATTTCTCGAATTTTGGCAATTTTTTTGACATTTCAAAATTACCTCATGTTGCCCTTTAAAGTATGAAAATTTGATCTAATCATCGAAAACAGCTGAAAATTTGTATATAGGTACTTACCCTTTTTTTGACCTCTCGAATTGATTGAAAGAGATTTTGAGACGCTTCGGAGCCTCCACATAGGCGGAGATAGGGGGGCATGGGGGCTTCAGCCCCCCAAATGTTGAATTAGCCCCCCAAATAATTTTCGTGTGTATCAAATGAGCACGAAATTTCGTTGAAAAACTTTGAAAAGGATGCAATTTTTACTCCAAAGTAATGGAATTTTTCATTCAACAAACCTTTAAAAATGGAATTATTTTCTTTCTGGAAATCGGAAATTTTTCAAATCTTAGCCCTCGCTTCGCTCGGGGATGTGGAACCTTTACTTTTCAAGGGATAAATTGTCAATGTGACGAATTTCCTGTTTTTTTCAAGCTACGAAAATGGTCTTTTTAATATCTAACGAAAATAATTAGGTGCTATGAGCAATCAGAAAATTGAATTGCAAACTAGCACGAAAATGTAAGAAATTTAAAAAAATACAAATTTTTATTCTTGTTCAAAACTACAAAAAAAGCACGAAATATCGTTTAAAAACTTCGAAAAGGACGAAATGTTTACTCCTAAGTATGGATTTATTCACTCAACAAACCATTAAAAATGAAATTGTTTTCTTTCTAAAAATTGACAATTTTTCAAATCTTCGCCCTCGCTTCGCTCGGGCATATTAAGTCTAAAATATTTAATGAGAAATGGAGGTTGAAGATTTCACTTCCTCTTCAATAAGTACTAAAATATTGATTTAAAAAATGAAAATATTTCAGTTTTGGATTTTTTTCCAAAAATTTTCGCCCTCGCTTCGCTCGGGCTTGCATCGAAAATGAACATTTTTGTTTCGTGTTTTTCATTCCTATTTAACTGGGGCACAAGCCCCCCCAAAAGTTATGTTCTATCTCCGCCTATGAGCCTCCAGAGAATTTTCGAATTTTCCAGCACCGGAGAGAAGGTCAGAAAAATGGTAAATATGAATTTCAGCATCTATAATCGCGGATTACCTATATCGGTGATCTATTTCATCAATTAAAGCATAATTTTCTGGAATTCTTAATTTTTCGTATTTTTTTCCGAAATTTGTAAGGTTTGATCATTTTGAGTAAGTTTTTGAAAACTTACTTATATCCACCAAAAATCGAAAAATTGCTCGAACGACTCGAGGGCAAAAATTTTCCATAAATCTAGATTCAAAATACCTATGAAAAAACTGCTTAAAAACTACCCATCAAGAAGCAGATGATAATTTATTGTGTGTTCATGGGCATGTCCCAAAATTCTGCTCCCGGTGAGTAACCTCCCTTCCCACCGATGCCTCCGTTGATCAACCATATCCCCCTCGAGTTCGATCCAGAACCCACCTGATGCCAAAATACGTCTGTTATCCCAAAACATAAAAATTTCGCCAACCATTGACTTATACGAATTCAATCTGTAAATTCTTCGGGGAGTGTCGATCAAACATTAAGACTGTTACCGGTCACGCCATCCGGCCGTCCATTACATCGAAATAGGGTAACCTGGGCCAAGCAGGGGCCGGGGGAATCAAAAGAGAATACTACGAAGTACGAACCAGACGAGTACGCGAACTGGCCGGGACGTTTATAGTAAAGTTTTAAAACTTGCTGTAAGTTATTTTCAACTGGTAATCCTATAAATTAATCTTACTCTATATAAATTTCCAGTTAACCGTGATAGAATTACTCGTGACCGCTGGACCGTGTAACGTTTATGAATTTCAGATACCGGCAGCGAAATTTCTCGCACGAGATACCATATCAAAATCATACCTCGTTTTCGTACTTTATTTTCCATGTTCGACGTTATTCCGGCGCTATATAGTTTAATGATGAAGCCTTTTTTACGGCCCGGCGACGACGAAGCAGAGGGAAAAAGTTACGATTTTGTGAAATTAGCTTTAACGAGTTGCGTATACCTACGTATACGAAATAGCACGAGATTCGTAAACTGCGTATAGAATTTCTCCCCTCGGTATTTTTTTTCGTTCGCTGTGGCTCAACGATCGTGTGCGAAAGGTTCTTTTTTCCCCTTCCGAACTATATTGTACAATTACAACTTGTCGAGCTCAAAAGAACAAGGACGCGGAAAATTGAATATTTTTAATTACCGCTTTTTTCCACTCGCCAAGTTCGCGCCGCCGCGCCGTTGTCGCGTTTAAAGCTAATAAAATTTTATTGTGTACATATTTCTCTCTCGCGCGTAACGGATAATTATTTTAAATTTATTAATTCGCTCGGGCACAGCCAATGAATCGAAAATCGCGTGTTGCTTTGGTCTTTTTCTCGCTCTAGCGTACGCATATGTAAATTAATTACGTTAAATTGGTAACGTTGTTCGAAGTAGGTTAATTATTGTTATTTTTTTCTCGTTCGTCGATTGTGTCGCGTTATAATATGAAGCGTTATGACGCGACGTCTACGTCGAAGGGGGTTTTTCGAGATCGACAGAATGGTGGAGGTTCGTAGACGTGTGAAGTGATTCTTGGGCCATGTTAATCTTTCATCTTTGGCGGATACGATTCAGCGTGCGAAATCGATTCGCCATCGTCGTGTGAGACGATTTTTTTTTCAATTTACGTAATTTATCGTTGATATAATACCTATGTATGAGTCATACGTTCGTCAAGGTCGACCGTACGACGTCTTTAGATTAGAAAACAATGACCGAAGACGAAGAAAATGAACGATTTTGCGAAAGTATCCTATTATATAATAAAATAGCTTGTTTAATTGTCTTTTTACGTGACTAGCGAAGGTAAACATCGATATTGATTTGAAATGGTACCGATTGACGTTAACGTGAGTCAGTTTTTTGTTGAAGGCTTTTTGTTTAAAAGAGACTTTAAGAGAAAAGACTTGAAAGGGTATGGCCGGATAAGGGGTGAATTTGGCCCCCAGCGCTTTTGGACTCCCTAAACACCTCAAGTCGTGTATATTGACTAGAAATAATTTCTCACAAAATTTTGGACCCCTACCTCCCTCTCTTTCGGAGCTATGACCATTTTATTGCATTATTTTTAAGAATTTTTAATTTCAACGGAAGTGAAGGATATTTTCTGTTCTTCGGCACAAAGTTACATCTCGTAGAGGTGTATTTATGATAATTTTTTCAACAATTTTGGTGCACTCCTTCACGTTTTTTCGGCCATTTGAAGTTTTCAATCGTAAAAAATACCATATAAGCGAAGAGCGACCACCCTGGAAAAATTTCTAAAAAAAACTTTTTCCATGTAGAATTTCGCTGTGTATTTGGTTTTGGCGATTTCTTCGAACTAAGGGCCGAAAATAGCGAAAAACCGCACAGAAATGTTGTTATTTCAACATATTTTTCAATTTTTGAGCGTTTTATACCGAAAGAAATGACTAAATAAGAAAACCAATTCCATATTAGTATTCAGCAGGTCAAAATACCCCGATGAACACCCTTTTCGCAATAGTTTTGATTAAAATTTCAAAATTCACCTTTCTCACTGATTTTTTCTGAAAAAAAAGTAAATTTTGAGACTTCAATAAAACGATCGCGAAAAAAGTGTATATCAGGATATTTTGACCAGCTGAATACGAATATTTTTTTCATTTCGTTATTTTCTCATATGCACTACCTCTTCCTTCACCGTGTCACCGAAATCATCTGTTAAGACATATTAGAGTTGAGAGTTTTTCAGATATGGTTTCATTATTGCCACTTTTTTAACACGTTGTGTGGTAGTTCTAGAGTTGAAATCCTCCAATTTAAATTGTAAACTTCTCAATATTGTTGATAGTGAAGTTATTGGTCTTAAATATCATGTTTTATTTTCAAAAAAAATGTGTTATTGTGTTGTTGACCTCCAATGCTCCCCCCCCTCCCCAATTAGAAAATCTATTTTGAATTAATTTTATACCGCGTAACAACAAGATTACAAAATATCAATTTGGAAATTTGAAAAAAGTCAAGTATCTTCGATGCCTCACTCTTGTTTTCGGGAAGCTTTTTTCAATTTCGAATTGCTATGTCGATTCTTGTGAAAAAATTTCAAGAAATTATTGTTCGAAATCTGGTCGCGCAACATTGTTACTCATTCGATTTAATATCAAAGACATGGAGGATACGTGGAAAAAAAATTCACCATTACTCCTCTTTGGCGGTTTCTGTAGCTGAAATGTAACTCTAAAGATTTGAAATGGAAAGATTTCGATTTCTGACTAATGTTGGGTCGTAGAACACGAATATGGCATTAATTGTTGTGTATTGTAATTTTCTTACTCGAGAGACCAGATTCAAACTTGAAAATTCGGAGGTTTTAGGGAAGAAATGACGAAATGAAAAAACCAAATTCATATTCGTGTTCAGCAGATCAAAATACCCCGATATACACTTTTTTCGCGATCGTTTTACTTTACGTTTCGAAATTCACTTTTTTTCATGAAAAATCAGTGAAAAAGATGAATTTTGAAATTTTAATCAAAACTATTGCGAAACGGGTGTTTATCGGGGTATTTTGACCTGCTGGATACGAATATGGAATTGGTTTTCTTATTTGGTCATTTCTTTCGGTATTAAACGCTCAAAAATTGAAAAATCTGTACATTTCTGTTCAAATGGCCGAAAAAACACGAAGGAGTGCACCAAAATTGTTGAAAAAATTATCATAAATACACCTCTACGAGATGTAACTTTGTGCCGATGAACAGAAAATTTCCTTCACTTCCGTTGAAATTAAAAATTCTTAAAAATGATGCAATAAAATGGCCATAGCTCCGAAAGAGAGGGAGGTAGGGGTCCAAAATTTTGTGAGAAATTATTTCTAGTCAATATACTCGACTTGAGGTGTTTAGGAGCCCAAAAGCGCCGGAGGCCAAATTCACCCTTTATCCGGCCATACCCTTTGGGATAAATATTTAGAGATATTGGAAATAGAATCGATTTTTTTCAAGTGCTGAAGGAGGAAGAAAACTTACCATAACATATGATATGGGGATTCGTTATTGCTGGCATGCCTGAATTCTCTGATAGTATTCGTTTTCCCTTAAGAAGAAAGCCTCCAGGGCGCCCGCAGGATTTTCTGATGAGGTAGCAAGAATAAATGCAGACGAGCATAATTTAACTCTGAGAGTATTTCGGAAAGCTTCGCCCCCCCTCCCCGTCCATCCCATTCTTTTTTCCAAATGAATTCAAAGGAAAATATGTGAATACCAGAGTTGAGAAATTTTCAATTTGAGGAACTTATCTCCCTGAAATCTTGAAAGCAATGACATTTTTGAACTCAGCAGGATTCAATCATATTATGGAAATGACATCATGAATGAGCCTATAGCTCAATTTTGAAAATTGGTGGTCTGAACCCCTCTTTGGTGCCCCTTCTCCCCCCTATAGGGTTTAGCGATGACCTACCGGTCTAAAAAAATTTGTAATGGTATCCTTGTACCCTATATCAAATGTTGTCCCTCTATCATCATTCGATGTTCATTTGCAATCTGCTACTGAGCTACCCCCTCTCTCTGATTAGTTGTAGCTCCAGCCGCCTTGGGTTTGTGCATATCATTCATAAGTTATCTGATAGGAAATTTGACGGAGATTAAGTTTCGTACACCTCATTTTTGCACTGAGATCGATATTTTAGCAGATATAGCCAAAAATCTGATTTTAGGAGAAAACCCCGGACTTTAATCAGCTATAGCTCCTGCCCTCTTGAATTTTTGAATACCATTCAAAAATCATCTGATAGGAAATTTGACGTAGAATAACTTTTATAGACCCCATTTTTGCTCTAGAAACCATATTTTGGTAGATATGAGCCAAATACCTGTTTTTTTTTGGGGGGGGGCAAAGATCCACAATTACGGGGAACGCACACCCCGGACGCGACCGGACACCTTAAATTCGTGTTTAGGGCATGAATATGGACCAGTGTACCAAAATTCAGCTTGCCATCTCAATTTGCATTATAGAATGTTAAAGGGTACCGGCGGTCAAGATAGGCGAATCTGCCCCCGAGCTGAAATTCGAAACTAACCGATGGAATTTGGTTCTTAGGATCTGAAAACCACGTGGTAAAAACTTTGGCCTCCAACTCCACTCCTAGCCCCAGTTATTGGACAAAACGTTACTTTTTTCAGCCTTTCCATTAAAAATTTTTATTTCCGCGAGTTTTTCATCAAATTTTTTCAAATTTTCGTGAAGTGTACCCTATACTGAGGGGTATCAGTGGGTGGTTTGAAAAATTTTTTTTGATTATTTTTTCAAGCCGAAAATTGCGTTTGAAAACTTCAATTCAAGTTTTCTACATGATGTTTCAGAGGTGCAATTTTGAAAAAAATATATTTTATGTACCTACTCTCTATGTACATTAGGGTGGAGCGCGAAAAAAAAAACATACCTCGGATTTTGACCAAACTCGGTAGGGTTGTTGGGTCACCATCGGAGACTACCCAAAAAAAAGTTGAGCCCCCTAGGTGGAGGTGGAGGGGAGCGGGGGGTTCCCAAAGAGCACCTCCTTTTGAAAAAAACGTGGTTTTTTGTGTTTTTTAGCTACTTAAAGTGGCTGGAAAATTATGGAACAGCACTTAAAAGGTGCGATTTGAGTTTCTACATTACCCTGAACCATTGCCATCCTTCTCGGATCAAAACTCAGACTGCTACCAGGGGGTCGAAAAGTTGCAGATCGCGAAATTTCAATATTGCGAAATTTTTGCTGGCTTTGAATTCTTTATTTTTGCGCCGGATGATTTTACTTCTTTTTTTTGGAATAAATTTTTGAAGAAAATTTTCAAAATTTCCTCGATCAGTGTAGCCAATTGCAAATTGTGATAGTCAAATTAATGGAATTCGCGTTGATCTGAACATGTAGTACCTAACTATATCTTATCCTTGGAAAATTTCACATTTTTTTTTTTGTTTTTTTCAATAATTTGAAAACAAATTGAGAAGAAAATTTTTCGTACCAGTGTAGTCACTTGCAAACCACGAAACTCCGGATTTTTCATTAAGTACGAAAAAATAAATTTTGAGGCTTGAAGTGAAAAGATCGCGAAAAGAGTGTTTATCGAGGTATTTTGGTTCGCTGAACACGAATCTCCCGTTAGTTTCGTGATTTAGTATTCCCTACCTGCATAAAATGCTCAAAATTTAAAAATTGTGCTGAAATAACGACATTTCTGTATGGTTTTTCGCAATTTTCTATACTTATGTAAAACTTTTTCTGTCCCTGAATTAATTATTTTTGCATCGGGTGATTATTTTACTTTTTTTTAATTTTTGAAGGAAATTGTTGATTCCTCAATCAGTGTAGCCAATTGGGAATTGTTATATTCAAAGTTAGGTTTGATTACATAACTGGAAAGTTTGAATAAAAATGAACTATCAATTTTTAGGTACAACCCTTGAAAAATTCTAAATCCAGCCTAAAATCCTTAGAATTACTCAGAAATCAAAATTATTGCGTTGGGCAGCACTGAATACTTCACAATGCAGTGACAATGGTGCGTCGTTACCTGAAGCCGGGTCGTCACGCTGTCTGATCGTAGATTTTATTCGAAATTTTCCGTGGTAATTTAAGATAAATTTTTACTTTAAAATTATTTCAAATTAAAAAACTCAATTTCATGACGTAGGTACAATTTTTTTTTCAAATGATTTTCAATTATTGGAGTATTGTGGTTTACAAGTGACTGCACTGATACGATGAAATTTTCTTCATAATTTGTTTTTAATTATTGAAAAAAAAAATGCTGAAAATTGCGAAAAACCGTACAGAAATGTCGTTATTTCAGCACAATTTTTAAATTTTGAGCGTTTTATGCAGGTCGGCAATACTAAATCACGAAACTAACGGGAGATTCGTGTTCAGCGAACCAAAATACCTCGATAAACACTCTTTTCGCGATCTTTTCACTTCAAGCCTCAAAATTTATTTTTTCGTACTTAATGAAAAATCCGGAGTTTCGTGGTTTGCAAGTGACTACACTGGTACGAAAAATTTTCTTCTCAATTTGTTTTCAAATTATTGAAAAAAACAAAAAAAAAAATGTGAAATTTTCCAAGGATAAGATATAGTTAGGTACTACATGTTCAGATCAACGCGAATTCCATTAATTTGACTATCACAATTTGCAATTGGCTACACTGATCGAGGAAATTTTGAAAATTTTCTTCAAAAATTTATTCCAAAAAAAAAGAAGTAAAATCATCCGGCGCAAAAATAAAGAATTCAAAGCCAGCAAAAATTTCGCAATATTGAAATTTCGCGATCTGCAACTTTTCGACCCCCTGGTAGCAGTCTGAGTTTTGATCCGAGAAGGATGGCAATGGTTCAGGGTGATGTAGAAACTCAAATCGCACCTTTTAAGTGCTGTTCCATAATTTTCCAGCCACTTTAAGTAGCTAAAAAACACAAAAAACCACGTTTTTTTCAAAAGGAGGTGCCCTTTGGGAACCCCCAGCTCCCCTCCACCTCCACCTAGGGGGCTCAACTTTTTTTTGGGTAGTCTCCGATGGTGACCCAACAACCCTACCGAGTTTGGTCAAAATCCGAGGTATGTTTTTTTTTCGCGCTCCACCCTAATGTACATCATGATATTTTTTTCAGAATTTTTTAGGCAGTGGAACACCTTGAAAAATGCGAAAAACCACTTTTTCACAACGGTTTTCACTCATAAAATGGTCATTTTTTGCCGAAAAAAATTTTCTTGTGACAATATTTCAAAATACATATTTATACACAACTTGTCAGATTTTCACTTCATTTCATCTCTTTTTCGCGATTTTTGTAATTTCAAGTCCAAATCAGTACAGCACAAGGCACGAAATTGAATATCTCACTTTATTTTCCATACGAAATTGTCATACGAAAAAAATTGCAACAGATTTATGTTCAGCAGCTCAAACTACTTCAGTGAACTCCATTTGTATGGTCAAGGCACTCAAATTTTGAAAATCTGGACTATTGCCAACTTTGCGTAGAAAAATGTTTTTAAATTAGTAAATATGTATTTGAAAAAAAAAATTGCGTGTAAATTGTAAAAAATTGAAAATTTTCCGGGTGTAGCGAGCTGTTTCTGTGTGTAACATCGTGCTACACCTGCTATACAAAGGTTGCCACCCCTGGACGTCTCCCTCTCCTACTTTCCCCAATGCAATTTCAGGTTGTCTTTGAAAATTTCATTTCCTTAATATGTATTAAAAATATTTAAAAAAATTTTCAAAATCAGGTAATCAGTGAAAAATCATAAAAAATGACGAAAATCATGTCTTACTGTGACATTTCATTGATAATTTGTGCTTACATATTTGACTCTCAATTAATTGGTACCCATACCTACGTAGCTTAAAGCAGGCAGATATGCATATTTTTTTCATAGGACATTTTCCAACGCGAAATAAGATTATATAAATGTTAGCGAAGCTCTTTCGTGAAACATGAAACGAGCTCTGGATTATCAACCGAGACTCCGAGAGAGAGACAGAGAGTTAAGATTATTGCGAAAAAATTACCCTATTCTGGTTATACATACAGAGTATAAGTTGGGTAAACAGGAAATGAATGTGGAAATGGTATAAGTAAGATATCTTATGTATATGGAAATTGAAGAAGACGCCTATCGTAAACATTCGCATGTATGGTACTTTTTTGGTTATTATAAGCTCGTTCTATGTGTATAAGTAGGTACGAGTCAACGTTATCACTCGACGTTAGTTTTCTCTCTCTCTCCTTTACAGCAGCGGTACCAATGTCGAGAATTCTTCATCGTTGACGTATCCTGAATTTTTTTTCTCCTTTCGTACGATGATATTGTTAAACGCAATAATGAAATCTTGACGGAGCCGTTGTGCGGAAATAATTCGCCATACTAAGAAGGCACCTACTTAAGAATTCCATCGTTAAGTATGCCACTTTTCGATGACGTTCGTCGAAGTCGAATCGCTGCCTGTAATTGAAAAAGTCAAAATGGCTTATTAAAAACCGTCTCCAAATAAGTTTTGCGCGCAGTTTATTCCCGCGACGTTGGCTTTTTAATGACCAATTTACTATAAAACGATAGAGATGGCTGGAATTACTCATACCCCGATGTCGACCTCGACGCCGCCAATTTCCTTCCTATGCTGTACCAACGGCAATAAATTGGCGTCGATAATACATTTTACAATATTGTTTTAGCACGTGACGAAAATTAATATTTTTTCGACTCGTAAGTCTTCGTTGGTTGTATGTATTGTGTATATGCTCGCTCGTGCAATCAGCGTATACGTCTAGACCATTGAGAGGGAATTTTAATCAGCTTTGGGGAAAGATTTTACGAGAAAGATAGTTCGTATTATTAATTTATCGAATTTAACTCCCGAAATCGTATTAGGCGTCGGAGGCTTGGAAGGAAAAAATTCAAGAGAAGAAATGGTGTATCGTATTGGCTGGGTTTCTGTGGATTAATAAATGACTATAATATTAGTCTGCTGCGAAAACCGCAAAGTAGACGGATCAAGTAAATATTTACTCTGACGTTGTATATTTAACAGATAAAACGTTCCGGAATAGATATTTTTGTTTTAGAGTAATATGGAATGTTGTGAGCCTTGATACGATTCCAGCTTTTTCCTCTTCGATCTCGACTTAATGTGTGACGATCTTACATGGATGAGACCTATGAAATAGCAACAAGCGAGGTCCGGGGGAACTGGCAAGAGGGTTCCTGGAAAACGGAATAACTATCACAAGACACATTTTGTTTCGTTTGGGCTATGGGACACTTGTTTTTTCAACAAAAAAAAAATGAAATACGTACCTAAAAATTTAAAATTAAAATAATTAATTCTTGAAAAAATTCGAGGTTAAAATTCTTGAATCTTGATGATACGTATTCAAAATTGGGATAAATAAATATTGAGTAAATTGCATAGAGAAAAATTCGAAAGTAGAAAAATCAGAACTTCGAAAACTTGAAAATGAAAACATTGAAAACCAAGAACGAAAAACCCAATTTTTTCAAAATTTTACAAAAACAAAAAGTTGAAAAAACAAAAACAAAATTTTACAAATGACGTTGAGAAACAATTTTTTTGTTTTTGATTTTTATCAGCATAAAAGGTATTTAACTATTTTAACTTGATTTTCGGATCTATATAGATCTTTGGTGGGATGATGGACAATGATTATAAATTAAAATGTTTCAATTTTATTAGAGACGAAAAGAGCACAAACAAAAAAAAATCAGAAATGAAAACCAAAAATTTCCCGTTTTTGAAACCCTGGAAATTAAATGATTTTCATTTCGACTTCGAGTTCGACTTCAATAAAACGAAATCTCTCTTTCTCTCCTCTGATTGGTTAATTGGCTAGATTATGAAGTTTACTTTACATCGCACCAGATCGCACTGTTGTTGTGCTGAAGAAGAACCGTCTGGAAGAACCGAGGTGATTTTAATAGGGTCCCCACCGGAAGGCGGGAACCCTAAAAAGTAAAAATCTAACCGAAACTGTTGGTTTTTACAAAATGCAATGATAACTTTCAGATGTTCATTTTAAAATATCCTCCCCTTGATTTCGAAAAATCCTTAATTTTTACCTCTTGAAATCGCCAAAATCACCCAAACTACAAAAAGAACTTCCTCGGTGTGCCAAGTTAACCGTCATTAGTTAAATAGATTTTGGACATGTAATTGATAGTTTTGACTACCGGAGGAAAAAAACAATGAAAAAACAGTCTGAGATTAACCGGAATTCTCAAAAACTACCGGAGGTATTACCGGTGTAACCGTTGATTAAATTTTTTGAAAAAACCAATAAATGATTGTTGCAGAATTCTGAATTTGACGATTTGAACAACTTGGGGTAAAAAATATCAGGAAATTATGAAAAAACAAAGGTTACCTACCTACAGGGTCATTCCATCAGTTCTTACGCAAAGCGGAGGAAGGGAAGGGGTCGTTTTTTCATATTTCCTATGTGGATACACGACATACCTCGCCTCGTAGGGTGGGCCGAAAAACCAAAAATTTTGATTTTTGAAAGGTTATCCCTCACAAAAGTTGTAGGCTGGATAGACTAGAAAAATAAAATGAAAAATTTCAAAATCGATTCATATCTTCCGATCGCGCAAGAGCCTTCAATTCTTCAAAAGTTGCCAAAAAATCAAAATTTAAAAAATTTCGAAAATTTTAAACTTGATTTTGATGAATTTTGATTTTTTTAAAATTTTTTTTAAATTTTCAAAAATATTGAATTTTTGACAATTTTTGAAGAATTGAAGGTTCATGCATGATCGGAAGATATGAATCGATTTTAAAATTTTTATTTTATTTTTCCAGTCTATCCAGCCAACAACTTTTGTGGGGGTAACTTTTTAAAAATCAAAATTTTTGGTTTTTCGGCCCACCCTAATAGCTCACCTCGGTGAGAAATGACAAATGCCGCAAACCGCAGCTCTCCAAGTGGATTTGAAGGACAGCCAGGAGAGGTCAAAGTTTTGAGGAAAAGTTGGATATGTTAGGTATATTTTGTGCGTGAATAACTCGATAGGTATGATAGGTAGACGTAGGATATTCGATGAGCTTTTCGGCGATTTTTTTTTTGGAAATCAATGTTGCCACTTTTTAATGCCTAAAATTAGCTAGAAAAGTTAAGAAATGACATTTCTCTATCAGAGGCACGTTTAAAAATTCTGAAAAAATTATGTAAAGTACAACTTTATATTGTGCTGATTAATATATCAAAACACTGAGGTGACGTTTTTTCGTATTTTCGATTTAAAAAGTTCCAAAGATTGAAAGAAATTACAATTTTTTTCTTTTCAATGTTTGGAATTGTTTAAATCAATTTATATTCATCAACTTCCCACCATATTCAAAGAAAAAGTCGGTAAAAGCATTTTAACTCGACTCAACACCCTTGATACTTAACTAGAACTGGACTGTTCTGTAGACTTCAACTTTTCTAGCTAATTTTTGGTATAAAAAAGTGGCAATATTGATTTCCAAAAAAATCGCCAAAAAACTCATAGAATATCCTACTCATTAGAAAAAGTTTCAACTTTCTTCCCATCATAGTTTTCGATTTATCCACGCTCAGAATATCAAATCCAACTTTTCCTCAAAACTTTGACCACTCATGGCTGCCCTCCAAATCCACTTGGAGAGCTGCGGTTTGCGGCATTCGTCATCTCTCATCGAGGTGTATCCACATAAAAAACATGAAATAACATTGCTGACCCCCTCCCCCCTTCCCCACCCCTCAGTGTTTCCAAGAACAGAAAAAACTTTTTCGGATGGTACAGAACTATGTACTTACCTGGCGTGGCTAAAATTGATTTTACCATCCTAGCAAGTTCATCGAAATCTTGCTCTATTTGTTTCCACCAATCTAACGGATCTCCTTTACAATCGAATTACTCTATGTTTAGATATGATTTTGTGACAATTTTTGCTTCTGCTACAGATGAATTTTTATTCGGATTTTTTTCGTTGATATTACATCTTGTATCGGTATCAATGTACCTAGGTACTTCAATAAATTGTCATCTAGATCGAGTTGTGCTTCCGGTTCACTATGCTATAGGTATGGGTAACAACAAAAGAAACCAGGATTATTTTTTTAAATGTTGTGAATGCAAAGAAAGCAATTAAATATATTGGAAATTTGAAGATGAAGATGTGGATGTACTTGAGGGTTGTTTATTTTTCAATTTTTCAATGATCGATGACTGCACAGATTTTATTGCTGGATCGTAGTTGCTCTTTGACTAAAGATCAGTGAAATATCGCTGATTTTAATTGAGAGAGTACTCTCTCATTCTGAATCAGTGAAAAGTCACTGATGAATAGTCAGAATTGCAGCACAGGAAAATTCAGCAAAATTCACTGATTTTCAAGTGAATTTTCACTGATTTTTTAAAAGATTTTCACTGATTTTTCAGAAAATTTCATAAATCATACTGACTTTAGGGAATTTTTACTGATTTTCCAGTGATTTTTTTTCACTGATTTGCTTTCAGTAAAAAAAATTTCACTGATTTTCTCCTGTGTTGCAATTCTGACTGTTTCTCAGTAGTTTTCGATCATTTTCACTGATTTTAGGAGGATGACCTAAACTTTCTCTGGATTATAAGGACCAGGCAGGTCCTAGGCTAACTCAGTAGTTGGAAACTATGAGACTAGTATCGCATGGCGTGAATAACCAACTCCAAAAGTTCTAGCACATCACTTTATTCAGCACTTCAAACACATCATAAAATGTTTAACAACTTGAAATAGTTTCCAACTCTAAAATTTTTCCATCTAGAATAAAATTGGTCATCAACTCTGAAATTTCTTCCTCCAATTTTTTTCTCAGGAATAAAAATTTTTCAACTCGAGAAATTTTTTCTCAATATTAAATCTTTTCTCAAACTTTTTTTTAGCTCTCGACATTTTTTTCAAAATTTTAATTTTCGCAGCTTTGAATTTTTTCTCAAAATTCCAATTTTTTACCTCAAGTTTTTTCTCAAAATTTTAATTTTTTTACCTCAAAGTTTTCTCAAAATTTCAATTTTTTACTTCAATTTTTTTCTTAAATTCTTTTCCAGCTCTAAAATGTTTAGAATAAAAAATATTGAAAAAATTTGGTTTGGATAAAATTTCAAGAAACTTGAGGTGAAAAAATTTGAAAGAATGTCAAGTGAGCAGAAAAAGACTAAAAAAAATCTTGGAGCTAAAAAAAAATTTGAGAAAGAAATTTTTAAGAGTAGGAAAAAAATATATTGTGAGTTGAAAAAATTTCGAAAGTTGAAAAGATGAAACTTTTGAGAAAATAGTATAGACATGAACGATGATTTTTATCATTCTGCTGTCAAGGTGTTGTAAATCAGAAGTTTTAAAGTTTACGAAAGAGTGGCAGACTGGGCGTGACGTGAGATCTAGATGGGCATATGCCCGCTTTATTTAGACATTTTTATTTTTTAGCAATTTTTGCGACACTTTCACAAAAAAGAGAGAAGAAAATTTGAAAACCACAAATTTTTGTCAAAGTGGGGAAAAACTACTTACTATAGTTATGAATCATTCCGTCAAGAGTGCAATGGGATCCTAGTATGATAGTTGATTAAATAAGTTACAATTTTAATTCCATAATATTTTAATAACTAATTCATGGGTATAAATAGTTACCTATCAAGCTATCTTTCCAAGTCATGAAAATTATACTTACTAATCCATCGAACCTTGTTGAAAATAACCAAAATTTCATATCAAATTAAAAAACCGAACAAGGGGACTCGATTGAATTGAACTCGCGAAACGCGACGAAAAAACCTCCGCATTGGCTAATTTTCGTAATCGGATGGAATTTCATTTATTTCGTAATTAAAACGCAATGGGTCGGGCGAGTGGCGGGTCTCGCTTCAAAAGAATTCCTTTTTACCACAATTACCTCCTTAGTTTTCTTCGATTACCATTTCGCGTTAATTATTGTACGAACGAAGCGAAAAATTAAGGTCGTTTTTCTTTTCATACCCTTCATCGGAACGGCTTTCGGTGTGTTTCAATGCTTTCGACGTCTCGCGAAACGTCAACAAACGTAATAATTTTCTTTTAGCTGATTGCCACAGAGAGTTTTGTTTTAACTACGTAGTGAATTTCATATTATGTACGTGGGTCCCGGGTATATCCGTCGCGTTCGCCAAATAACCCAAACAGAAAATTAATTTCGCCTCAGCTTCGCAAGCAATTTAAAGGATTACCAGTACTTTGTCAAATAGCTGTAGCCGAGTAGCATTATTACCATTAATAAAATCGATGTCCATTCGTTATACACTAACGTGCCTTTTAACGTTTCAATTGCGTCGGTACGTCGACGTATTACTCATCTATACAAAGTACCCACGATATGTGTAGTTAACTCGCTGTACCTCTGTAGGTAGCTGGTTGTAAAATATATGAAATGTGGTACCTTCAAATGAAGTTCCATGTGCAGTTTCTGATGAGTTTTGTTTTACAGCTTTGGCTAAAACTTTTATAAGCATGTTTATTTTATTTTATGACATGTTCGAGGTTTAATTTCAGCCATAATTTTACCTACTATTTTGATGAACCAAGTGTTGAGAATTGAGAAAGACATTTTGTTTTTTTTTTGTGTTTTTTTTTGGGATTCGACTCAGACAATATTTGAATTTAACAGAATTTCTGTTTGGATAATTTTAACCTTCATATATTACAAAAAAAACCTTACGGATGAACCTACGTTAAAAAGTCTATTACTAATAACTGTGGATCTTTTCTGGAGAGTAACTGGTCATGAACTGAGTTTGAGGAAGGAGGTGCAACCACCTCTACCTTTAACTGCGAAAGAGCTTCTATCCAGATTTCAAACGACTCGCGACTCATGGCATGAGCATTATGGTGGATCGAAAAAAAAACATATCTTGGATTTTGACCAAATTTGGTGGGGTGGTTTACTGAGTGGGAGACTTCACAAAAAAAAATTTGAGCCCCCGAGGGGCAAGGGGAGGGGAGCAGGAGGTGCTCAAAGTGCACCTCTTTTTGAAAAAAACCGCTGTTTTTTGCGTTTTTTAGCCAAGTTTCTACATCTTCCTAAGCCATCGCCATCCTTCTCTGATCAAAACTCTGACTGCTACCAGGGAGTTGAAAAGTTGCAGATTGCAATATTTCAATAATATGAAATTATCACTAAGCTGGAATGATCTTTTTTCCATTGAGTAAGTGAACAAATTTTTTTTTTCAACCACTGAAAGTGAATTTTGAAAAAAAAATGAAAATTTTGTACACCAGTGTAGCCAACAGCAAATTATAAAATTCCAAAATACTGAATTTATATAGACTTTGAATTGATTATTTTTTCACCTGAAAATATTATGTATTTTTTTTTCTCTCACTGAAAGTATATTTCGAAATTTTTTTTCGAAAATTTTGTATGTCAGTGCAGCCAGTCACAAATCGTGACATGCTACACTATGTAGTTTACGTTGACCTCGAATTAATTTTTTTAACGTTTGAAAAATACAGAATAATTTTGTTTTCAATCATCACAAATAAAAAATTTAAAATTTTTCTTTGAAAATTTTGTACGTCAGTGCAGCCAGCTGCTAATTGTGATATTCTGATATTATGAACCGAATTCATTATTTTTTCGTCAAGTGATTGGACCAATTTTTTCTCCCAAACAATAGAAATACGTTTTGAATTTGAAGACATCGGAACATCACAATTAGCAACTGGCTGCACTGACGTACAAAATTTTCAGAGAAAAATTGAAAACATTTTATTTCTGATGATTGAAAACAAAATTATTGTGTATTTTTCAAACGATAAAAAAATCAATTCGAGGTCAACGTAAACTCCATAGTGTAGCATGTCACGATTTGTAACTGGCTGCACTGACATACAAAATTATTGAAACAAATTTTTTTAGTGATTGAAAAAAAAAATAGATAATATTTTCAGGCGAAAAAATAATCAATTCAAAGTCGATATAAACTCCGTATTTTGGAATTTTATGATTTGCTGTTGGCTGCACTGGCAGACAAAATTTTCATTTTTTTTTTCAAAATATACTTTCAGTGGTTGAAAAAAAATTTTGTTCACTTACTCGATGAAAAAAAAATCATTCCAGCTTGGTGATAATTTCATATTATTGAAATATTGCAATCTGCAACTTTTCAACCCCCTGGTAGCAGTCAAGGTTTTGATTGGAGAAGGATGGCGATGGCTTAGGGAGATGTAGAAACTCAAATCGCATCTTTTAAGCCCTACGAAGTCTTCTCACACAATTTTGATTGGCTAAAAAACGCAAAAAACTGCGTTTTTTTCAAAAGGAGGTGCACTTTGAGCACCTCCTGCTTCCCTCCCCTTGCCCCTCGGGGGCTCAAAATTTTTTTGTGAAGTCTCCCACTCAAAGTAAACCGCCCCACCAAATTTGGTCAAAATCCAAGATATGTTTTTTTTCGATCCACCCTAATGAGCATCTTCCTGAAAAATTTATCTCACGAACCTTACTACCCAATTTTTTTTCTCGAATTCAAAAATCGTAAACGCTTTGTTATAGGTATTTAAAAAAAGTTGCTGAAAATTATTCCAATTCAGCGTTCTTTGATTTGCAGCCCTCTCATCGTCCTTTCTTCCTAAATGCCTTTTTCAGCGAATCTTCGTTGAACAAATAATCTTGGAGCCGAACCTATCGAAAATGGGCAAAAATAATTGAAAGCTGAAACCTTTTTGAAAAATTGGTGTGTGAACACCCATTTCGAAAACCACTGCACCGGTCTGCTGATCTGCAGTTGCTGCTTTCAAGCACAGCGAAAGCTCGAAAGTTCACAATTCTCACGAACTTTTGTCCGAAAACATTGATGGTAAAAATTGGTGTCGATGTAGAATTTTGTTGTGTATTCAATTTTGATCGTTTCTTTGAACAAAGGGCCAATACCTCAATAAACACTATTTCCGTGATCGTTTCGGGTAACATGCAATTGCCCCAGAGATGTGGTTGCGTCAATATGTTCCAAAAACACATCCCCGCAGTTGCGCCGGATGAAAATGTTGGAACAAAAATACGAAATGAACGAATCGTGAACCGTTCGTTCAAGTCTAAAGCAAGATTTTGAATCTTCATGTATGTACTAGTTGTGCATGTGTATGACAGGAATACGTAGCAGCAGATTTGAATGAAGGCATAACTATTCGTATACATTTTCGAGGTCGTAGATTACGAATTTTGCACTAAAAAAATTGTAGGAATGAGGGGTGGGGAAAGGGGAAGGGTCCGACTTGAAATTTTACCATGATATTCCGATGAAAATTTTTTAGATCAAATCATATCTGATTTATTTAGAATTAGATGAAATGGCTACACTGACGTACAAAATTTTCCAAAAAAATTTCCTGGTGATGGAAAAAAAATACACAATGTTTTCAGGCGAAAAAATAATCAATTCAAAGTCGATATAAATTACGTATTTTGGAATTTTATGATTTTCTGTTGGCTGCACTGGATTGATAGTGCGATGTTCATACGAAATATTTCACTTTTTCCATTTTTAAATGGTGTTACAGTAGTTTTACTTTCAGTAATTCCTTCAACCATCACATTTTTCCAGCCAGGCTAGAAATCATTTAAACTTTTTGACAAAAATCAGTGAGGTAGTTCATGTTGAGTGGAGGATCTCTCTAAAAAAATTCGAGCCTTCCATCTCAAAGAAGGATGGAGCTAGGAGGCCTTAAAGTGGGATCATTTTCGAAAAAAACACTTTATTTGCCACTTTTGAGTAGTCCACTAGAAACTTTGGACCCCCTCCCCCCTAAAAATTCTCAATTTTAGTTTCTACACATCTCGAATTATTGACTTCGAAATTGGATACATCTTTCTGCTCTCTACCGAGAGGCTGAAAAGTTTCAGATCGCGAATTAGGCGAATTTTAAATTCTAACACAATTAAATTCGCTCACTCGAATACGTTAAAATGTGGCCAAAATTTTTTTGGTCAACAATATCAATTTTTGATTGAATTTTTCAAAAAAAATTCATAGAACTGTCACTGCATTTTGATTTCCGCAATTTTAAAAAAATTTAATTAGCAGCCTTGCTATAAAGGATTTTCAGAAAATCGATTCAGATTCATTTCAATGATGAAAAAAATTGTTGGTATACTATTCAAGTCGCTGAATGAACTAATTGAATTCAGTTAGAATTGCATAAATCAAAATGTAGTTGGCAGCCCTGTCGCGAAGATTTTTTGAAACTTTCATTTGGCTAAATTTCGAAACGTTTGAATGGACATTTTGAATTTGGTAAAAATCAAAAATTCCTCAAATTTGCCCCCTGGTAGAGCAAAAAAGTGGTATTCAATTTCAAATTCATTGATTCAGAGAGACCTGGAAACTCAAATCACAACTTCTTAGAGACGGACGGACCTGCTGGTGTCATTTCACTACTCAAAAATGGTAAAAAATTGATTTTTTTCGAATATGACCTTACTTTTGGAGGTCTCCTAGCTCCACCTTCCTTTAAACTGGGAAGGGAAATTCGAAAATTTTTAGAGTCACACCCCTCCCCCCCTTCCTCTCCACTCAAACTAAACCATCTCACTAATTCTCGTCAAAATCTAAAATGTGTTTTTTTTCGCTCCACTCTAATTCAATCATTATTTAATTTTAAAGCCAAACCCCGTATATAATTTATTAAACAACCCGAACGCGCATTTACAACACCAAAGTACATCAAAAACTACTGCCTTTCTGTTTCTTTACGTTCGAATATAATCTCACGGATTCTCGGAAGTGCAACCATTACCTCCGTGGTTTTCAACCCCCCACCCGACTCGCGAAGATATAAAAAATACATTTGTAATCACATTTTAACTTTTATGAAATTATTTACTTTTAATGTTTCCTCTGGTGTGCTTCTCTTTATAGCACCTAAGCTCGGATCAGCGATGTCGGTGTCGTTTAACATCGGTTTTCGTATCCTATATAAACATACTTTGTGTTATTTTGCTCTACTTTTTTTTTATTACGAGAAAAATTTATTACGAGGATGTTTTCGTTTATTTTATAAGAATTTTTTTCCAGATTTTTCCCTTTGAAGCTGCGCGAGGTCTATGAAGCAGCGTGAAACAAAGAAATACGATTATCTGTTTATTTTTTTTCGTCGTTTCCGAATAATTGATTAATTTCGGAGCCGTCGTGAATCGAGCTTGATAATATTATTTTCTTTTAAAGAATTTAAATGGGCTTTTTACAAAAGCTCCGAATTCGAAAGATGCGGAATTTTTCTTCACTTTGCTGTTTGAAGTTTGAAATGCTTGGAAATGAGTCAAAATTGATTAGTGTAATTGGAAGGAGGGGGAAAACATTGAAAATTTTCAATAAAAATCTAATA
The DNA here is from genome assembly GCA_033439095.1 of Pseudococcus viburni. Classification (NCBI taxonomy): domain Eukaryota; kingdom Metazoa; phylum Arthropoda; class Insecta; order Hemiptera; family Pseudococcidae; genus Pseudococcus; species Pseudococcus viburni. Next base: position 772,467 of record JAVBJF010000062.1, on the reverse strand, counting down.
TTTTCCGAATTTTATTGACTCAAACGAATTTTTTCCAATTTTCTTGACTCATTGCGAGATTTTTTTATTGTTAGAGGAGGGATCTGCTTTCATTACCTCCCCCCTTGATTCAATCCTGGTAATGTTGACTGCGAAATGAGAACTAAAATTTTTAATCCAAATTTCAAATTCTAATCCAAAATTTTTTTGAGAATTGAATTATAAAAATCAAACCCGAAAAACCTATTTCAAAGCCCAACTCCCCAAAAAATACATTTTTGCAAAAGAAATTAACTCAACTGCGCTGATACGAGAAAATAGCAAAATTCAAAACATGCAGATACAAAAACCATCCCCATACAGCAGCTTACGAAACAATATCCGGGAATGGTTAAAAATTCATTTTGAAAAATTGCATATTCACGTACCTACAACTTTTTTTTTTGCAGCGTAAAATTGACGTTTTCATGCATCACGCTTGATGTATTTCCATATTATATATAGAAATGGTACGCGAGTAATTTCAACTGCACGTTTTTCATTTCATTTGTTCTTCCTCTCGTTTCGTTTTTACGAGCGTTGTGCTAAAAATCTTTCATCTGTGACCGAAAAAGCATACGCAGCGTCGCGGCGATGAGAAGAGAGAAGGATTATGGCTTTTTGCATACTACAAACGTGGAAAAATTTACAGCTTTTGTACCGAAACTCCCAAAAAGATACCATTTCGAGTCTATTTCAAATGAACCACTGCAAGTTATACATGTAACTTCGATGAAAAGTATGTATTCTCATAAATTTTCCAAATAGCTGTGCAATAATTTAACCCTTCAGCGGATTCTGTATGCAGCGAGTATGTAGTTTCGGTTTTATACCATTGTGTGTACGGACCGACGAAGCAAATACGATTTATTGCCGGATTGATTTCAATTTTGAATAATGTTTTGATGGTTGTGCGAATTTTCCACGGTGGTAATGAGTTATCGGGGTTGATGTGTCTGAGATGGTGGAATTTTTCACATGTCGATGTCGATTGAGTTGAAATTACTCGAACTGTCGTGAAAACGAAAAAAAAAATGTAAACATTTTTGTGGACCCATAATTCGTGGATTTTAAAACTTACTTACGGATATTTGAATGCACCCTTCAGGAAAATATTTTAATAATGTTTGTAAAACTTCAGTTGGGTATGTTTAACTCCTGCATTTAATTCGTCAATTTTCCTATCAGCCAGAATTTCGCAATAAATCTGTCCATCATTATTCGTTTTTTTATGCTGAAAAATCACAGAATTATTATATTCTATGTTATATTTCAGCCTCCTCCGTAAGTTTTATCAAAAAAAGCAACGTCCAAGTTATGTTTGTTTAATTTAAAACTGCTTTTTAAAAACTTACTCGAAGAGAAACGTCGATGTGATCGTCACTTTGAACAATCAGCGATGAAAATAAAATAATAAATTAAAAAATTCCTTACTAGTATCTGTTGAGCTCTTATTATTTATTTAAAAGTTAAACATCTGCCAGTAAAATTACGTTTTACTGCTTCCTGTTGAGAATTTTTTTGAGGGGGGCTTCAGCCTCAGTTGAAAAGGAAAGAAACATGAAAGAAAAATCTTTATTTTAATTTAAACCCTCCAATTTCGCTTCAAAATAGTCAGTTTGCTGGGGTGAAAGGAAAAGATTTCATCATCATTTTGATAAGAATTGTGTGAATTTATCGAGCCCGAGCGAAAGGAAGGGCGAAAATTGTTGAAAAAATTAGCATCCAGAAGCTAAAATTTCTTCATTTTTTAAATCAATATTTTAGTAAAAGAAGGGAAAATTCTCATCGTCTATCTCTTTGTATGTGAAGCGAGGGCTAACATTTGAAAACCTGATGACTTTCAGAAATAAATGCTGTTTGAAAAAATTCCATTACTTTGAAGTAAAAATTTCTTATTTTTTGAAGCTTTTTTGTGTTGTAAATCAGCAAGTCTTCGTAAATTTGCTGATTTACAACAAAATTTGCCAATTTAGGTGACTTACAAGATTTGAAAACTTCTTGAAAAAATTTCCTCAACAGTCGGGAAGTTTGCCTTTTTGAAGTAAAATTTTCCGACTTCTTGTGGAAAATATTTAGAATTTTCAACAAATTTGACGATTTACATTACATTTTTCGATTTTTTGAAAACCCGACTTTTTGATTGGTACCCAGCTTGAAAAAATCAGGAAATTCGTCACATACTGATAGTTTATCCCTTGAAAATTAAATATTTATGAAATTATTTTTGAGTGAAACATTTTCACGAAAATGATTTGGGGAGCTAATTCAACATTTGGGGATCTTGACCTCCCCCCCCCCACCTCTCTATCACATCATTTGTCCCTCAGAGCTGACACCTAAAGCGAGGAAGTATGAGCAGGTGAATATGGGAAATGAGGAGATGGTTGATTCTGAAATAAGAAAAAAGGTGGAGAAAAAAAAATATTCGTTAAAATTTTTACATGTTAATAACTTATGTAATTTTGGTGAGATTTTTATTGATTCTTTTTTGTCGGTCGAGGATATTAAAAATGATTAAAATGTTCAAATTTTTGAAACTGCACAATTTTTTTTTTGGAGCTGCACAATATGTGCGGAGCTGCACGTTAGAATACGCCCCGGGTAACACAAAATAATTTAAAGCAGCTTGGAAAACTTTGAAAGTTGAACAAAATTAAATTTAAAAAAAGTTAAAAGTTTATTAAAAGGTAGCTACCTAATTAAAGTTATGAAAGATTTTAAAAGGCATTGAAACATTGTGGAACTTGTGCCGCATATGCTGGTATTGCTGGTAAAAATATGCAGCATATGCCTCTCTTGAAATGACATCTTCAATTTATATTATTCTGAATTTGTTTTAACAGAATTTTTGGTAGTGTCAAATTTTAAGGAATGCTTGGATGTAATTTCAGACTAAGTACAAAAAGCATAGGTACATAATGAACAAATTTACGCGACAGAAATCTCATTCCTACTGAGATTAAAAAATTCAACATTACTTACTTACAAATTACAATGGTCTCCCTTACAGCAGATATTTAAATATTTAAACGTTGTCAATGGAAGTTTGGATTTGGCAATGAAAAAATGGTACAGTAATAGATACATTGAAATGAGGTAAATTTGCTTTAAGACGAGAAGAACTTAGGGGAATGAGTACAATAAATTTTACCCTGCCAATTGGTTTTCAGTAATAAAAACGACAATAAAACCAATTGGTAGGGTAAAATTTAATGTACTCATTCCCCTAAGTTCGTCTTGAAGCAAATTTACCTTAAATAATGTATCTATTACCTTAAATTTACCTTACATTTTTCTCAGTGCCCCCCCCCCCAACACCTCATGGGTAAGAGGCTTTTGATCGCCATTTATTATTTCGCGTGTTGTGTAGATCTGCATTTAATAGAAATCTTTAATTGAAAATCAATAAGAAATTTATGACCCCCCCCCCACAATGAAATCTAATACAGAAATAGGATAACATAAAAATTAACTTCTTTAAATTCCCTGTGTACGTTTTACCAATAATTAAAAAAGGTTTGCAGAACAAATTAACTGTGAGAAGGAGAATTTTCTGCCCTTCAATTTTTCTCAAAATTGAAAATTTATTTTCAAAAATTACAATCATGTGTTCTTACTTCTTACTTTTTTAAAAAAAAATTAAGTATATATTTCGTTTAACCCTTTACATTGCCCATTCCACCCTCTTCGCACCAAAAGGTATATAAAATAAGGATGGAGATGGGGGAGTAACAGATATAATGTACATAGAAATAGTTGAAGCGATATAGACACGTAAAGATAATGAATGTTACAGAATTTAGCATTGCTTTTCAAATTACAACAAATAACAACAAATGATTAAGAAGAGGGATAGGAATAGGAATAAGATTAGGAATGCCACAACATGACTCACTACTAGTGCGCTTGTGACTTACCATTCAAATTCTTGTCACTGATGGGTTTGGGGAGAGGAAGGATAACATAAAATTTAAGGAAAGGTGTAATTCAAGTATTGATTTTCCATTATTTATTCACAGAATTTTTGAAAGTCGAATCTAATGTATAGAAATAATCTTCTAGGTCATCAGAATTTGGATCAAATCGAGGGTCATTTCATTTCTTATTTCATCTAAATTATGGCAGAAAAATAATAAATGTATGGCATTTTGGGTATGGTGAGCACAATTGCAGTATTTATCTTCTGATTTGCCAATTTTGAAAAGGTAGTCCTAAAAGTTTCCGTATCCGGAGGAAATTTGGGATGTTTTGATTTAGAACAGTTTGAGTCATAAAAGTTTTTCTTTCCAATTTAGGTACTTCTTACTTCCAATGTATCAATCCCTCAAATGACCCAAAATTTAAAGTTTCCTGATCTAGTGATCTCCATCAATTCAGCAAAAAAAAAAAAGATTTCAAAATATGAGGTGTAATTTAAACTAAAAATTGACTCAGGAAATCAGCTTTCAAAGTTTCTCAAATTTCATCCACATTTGAAAAATGTCATGTTTTATTTGAAAGAATGGAATGAAATTTCCAACAAAATTTCGATCGTTAGTTAATTGTTGATGTTTAGGGAAAAACTACATATATTTGATGCCTTTAAATGGCCGTACAAATCAGTCTCTCAGTACCCTGTAAAAAAAAAAGAATATTCCTTTGAGAAAAGATCTGACATCATGATAATCGCCGATTCCTGCGTTGAAATCAAGCAAAAGTTCATTTCTTGTTTGTGAGAAACTTTTCGGATGTAGTGGGCCAAAAAGCTTTCATCTTTACTTCCGCTTTTACATAGGAATTGTGATTTTCCAAAAAGTTCTGTTGAATTATTCTAGATGCTTTTGACAGCTGATTTTTCAATTTATATTTTAAATTAAGCCCCTTATTACGGGGCCTTAATTTTTTTTTTTGAATTGAAATGAATAAGAAAACTTAATTTTTGACCATTTGAGAAACTGTTGCCCTTGAAGTACATGCGAATGGTTATTTATAAATGAATTTTCAATTTTGAAAAAAAAAATGAGAAAGAAATTTGAAGTTTCCCACTACGCTACGTCTGTTTCTTCTTCTTTTTTCAAGTTTGGAGGATTTTAAGATCTTTTCAATAAGAACCCGTCGCGTCGTGCAAAATTTTTTTCCAAGTTGCATTCTGTCTCAAAATAAACCTCGAAAAATGAGCATTTTCTGCAACTTTTGACGTCACTTTTGCAATTTGTCCCATCGCGGTTGCATTTTGTCGCAAAATTTTTTTGAACATTTTTTGACAGAGTTGAGAATGCGACAGAATGCGACAAAATGCAACCGAATGCAACAAAATGCAACCCAATATCCTATTTCACTAAAATCCAAAGCACCGAATTTTATTTCTTGGATATCGAAAGAAAAATCGCTGGTTGCCAAATTCCATGAAAAATGGAAAAAATTCAACTAGGTAGGTAATTAAGTAGGAATTCAATGCCAATCAGAAGTCAGAACAAATGACAAACGGTTGGTTAGCAATAGGTATCAACATATTTTTTCGAACGCCTGTTGATGTGATATATTCGTAAAAAATTGTTTTTACTATTATCTTAGTATATCTAGAAGGGATTGGACTCGTGGTTCATGTCTCATCATAGATAAAGTCTGTCGCAAAAGGTTGCATTCTGTCGCAATTTTTTTTAAACATTTTGCGACACAATGCAACCAAAAATGCAATTTGTCCCATGTTGCATTTGGTTGCAAAACTTTAAAAAATTGCACGACGGGAATCCTTTAAAAAATACTTATCAAGTTATCAAAAATTAAATTATTCAATAAATGAATTTAACAATCTAATTCTATAAATTAATCTAATTAATATTATAAAATCACTTAATCGATTTAAACTCATATAACAATGAGACTAAAATTAACCATTTTAATTCTTTCGTAGTGGTTATGCAAAAAAAGTTTCAATTTGGTGTGAACTCACATGGAAAATTCAATGTAGTTGATTTTGATTTTATGCTATTTCTTGTTGCAGAATACAATGGGTGGGGGGAGGGGGAGTAATTTTGATCGCTATTCCAAAGTGGGTCTGCATGATGCCAAAAAACTAGATTTTTTCCATTAGATTTCTCATGGGCATGTAAGAGTTGATTTGCTGAAAAATGGATTTATTTCATTCCTGAAAATTACAAATTGTTCAAATCCAAGCCCAGAAAGTATGTTGCTGGCTGGTATTAGGATCTCACTTCTTCCTTCTTCCATTTCAGGACTGAAATACCAAAAAAAATAAAATAAAAATAGTAGGTACTAGTACTTAATAAGTTTTAGTTTTCAGTCGCTTGTTTTTTGCTCTCACAGTGTTCAGGCTGAATGAATGTTCCTTGTTTATTTAGCTTTTGGGGTTTTTTACGATAATTGTAAAAGAAAAACAATACTTACTTACTTCCATTCTCTCACAGTGTTCAGGCTGAATAAATTTGCCTTGTTTTTTCAGCTTTTCTGGTTTTTAAAGATAATTCTAAAAGAAAAACAATACTTACTTACTGCGAGATTTCCTCCGTGATCCATCTATATTTTTCATCACCTTTTTTTAGCGTAGAGCCATGATAACTCTTTCAACGTCTTCACCGTTCTTAAATACCTAAAGGTATGAAACAAAAAATTCAATTCTCAAACAGTAATACTGGTCCCCCTTTCTTTCTTCCTAGAAAATTTGAATACTTTGAAGCTAAAAAAAAATAATTTCTATTCTCATTTTGCCATGGGCTTCATCCATAAAATTTGGCGAAATTGGCTTGGAAACCCTGCGAAAATCAGTGAAAATAATTTTTTAAAACCTGATGATAACCACCTTTCGGTAATTTTTTTGGAATATTAGAAAATTCTAATTCATTTTAAATGTGTTTTTTTTTTTTCAATTTCTTACTGTGCATATTTTTGAAATATCTAATTTTTATGTGACTTAAAAATTTAAATTATTTGTTTACAGGTATGCCAGATCCGCTTAGGAGATCCTCTGGCATAATCGAGATTGGTGAGTACTTCTATTTTTCTTCGTTGGTCCTTAAATCTCATGAGAAAATCTGTGTAAATGGTGTGTGAAACCATTTCGAGCTTACAGTTGTCAGCCAATCTCTGATGACGACGATGTAGCCTAATAAACCTGTCTAAAAAAGATACCCATTGAAGTTAGACACAGAATTTGGCAAACGCAGCTCGGAGTGAAGCTGGAGCTAATAATATTTCACTGGCATACATTTTAAAACCTTGGAACGTTTTCTTTTACGATTGCCACGGTCGTCAAGTGTCGTACGCACACAAACCAAAGTTATAACTCGGTTTTAATGAAACCAAAACTGGAAAAATATCGAAAAACGCACGTACCTAGGAGTAATAAAAAACATATATTGGGCTCGTGTCGCGAGACGAAAGGGAATCGATGATCGTAAAAAGAAACAGACAAATTTTTAACGTTTTCTTTTTCAATGTACCTTTTGTGTGAGTTGAAAGTTGGCTTATCTGTTAATTCGAGTAAACAAAATAGAATGTTTTCGTCTGGCTTGTGATGAAAACAAGAAATTATATGGGGAAATATTTTGAAAATTACGCTTGTTTGGTTGCATTAAAAACATAAGCTTACCTTGTATGATTTTGCGGAGTTCGAGATTTTTTGAATAAAAAGAAACACGTTTTGCAAATTCTTTACAATTTTATTTCTTCGTTCTTCCTTCCGTTCATTTTTTTATTTTCCTTTTCCTCAATAACTTACCAAACTGTAAAAGATTTAAAAAAGAACAATCCGGCAAACTTTTCATCATAATTGTATATTTTTATATGTACTTCCTCATCTAGATATGATTCACGTGTGTGGTACGTCAAGTTACCTATATCTATATGCATTCGAAAGCGTATCAAAATATTCCCATATGTTGAAAAGAGACGTGACAAACATAAAGAATCAAAGTCTCTCAACGACCACCAAAAATGAAACACAAATTATAAACCGACGTGCGACGTGCCTCGCCATTCGAGCCAATTGGTATTATCGTGTTAGAGGATTTATTACGGTTACTTTTCACCGCGCCATCGACATCTCCTAGACAATTATCAATTACTCGGCCACGTACCGTTGAGAAGCCTTTGCCGGAGAATAATTTCCGCGTACTTTGATTCGCGTATCACGTTTAACCTATTTACCTATTGCTTACCCCCAGTCATTTAAATCCGCTCGCAACAGTTGTCAAACTCAAAGAGACAAACACGTATTCGTTTGGGCTCTCGGCCAAAACTCACCTATGTAATTTACCGCCTAAATGGTCTCGTAGTATTATCTTACATGCTGAAATCCAAGTTCAAGTTTATCCGACGAGATGTAATTTTCACTCTGTGAGTTATCTCGTGATGTGGATTGTGCCCCTGGTGGTGAATTTGAACGCTGGGTATTTTATATTTTTGTTTTGAGGTTTGGTTTTTACTGTTTTTTGTCAGAAAACTCCGAAGTGAACGTTTATCAACTGAAGGTATTTGAGATTTTATAGAAAATCAACGGCAAACAGGAAATATGTATTTTAAGTGAAATTAAAATGGCCATAGATGGAACGTAGCAGGTTCCATCTTTGGCCACCGATGAAAATTACGTAAAAATGATAAGATTCATAGAATTATTGTAATGAAATGTTGAATTTAGGTAAATATACTTGATTTTTCCATACGGTTGATTTTTTGAGCGAAAAAAGCATTGCTCGAAAAAATTTGTTGATGTGTCTTTACACCTTGAGCCAAAAGAGAATGCATAAAAACGATTTAGAAAATCGCCTATAACCATTTTAAAAATCAACAAAAATTCAATACTAAATATGTGAAATAGATATCCTATACTTATTCAATAAATATAATTTTTAATTAAATTTTTTGAGATCAAATTAACAAAAAAAATCAAGTGGCCAAAAGTGGAAACTGCTATGGCCATAGATAGAAAAAATGGCCGAAGACTGGGGTATTCGATACTCTTTTAAAAAACTGATTTTTTTATTACTTTTTGATCATTCCGGAATAAGAATGAACGATCTGAATGATTCGGTCAGTTTATTGTCAACGTCTCTCAAAGTTGAAAAATCCTTGAAGTGGCCATAGATGGTGCACCTAGATCTGATTTGCTTTTCAATTTAACAAGTGAAATTCTTTCTTTGTATATTACTTTTACTTATAATACGGACGTTTTAGCTAAAATTAAGCCCAACCCCAAAGTAAATTAGCAGAAAGGGGAAGGTATTTCAATATTCCCGAACTTCCCCGAAATTGGTGAATATTTTGACCCCTTTTTGGAGGGTAAAGTGGTTCAAATTTTGGTTTTTCGGACATAACTTTCGAAATTACGTATTTACAAAAAAAAAGTTGGAACAAAAATTGTAAAGAATTGAAAAACAAATAATTTTGTTATTTACAGTTTTTCCCTAGGACGTCATGAAAGGGAGCTGGGGCTTTCCGAAAAAAATCAATAATGGATAATTCCCTATCAACAAAAATAATTACCAAAAATCGGGTTAATTGACTTTTGGGAGCGGTTTTTTTGCATAGTAGATCCCATTTCTATATAGAATAAGAAAAATGTATAGTTGACCCCTCATCTCAAAGTAGGGGGGTGGACCCTCCGTAGAAAAAGTCTAGGTTTTCCCCCAAGCATAGCTCAACTACAGTGAAAAATTCGAAAAATTGGTTCAAACAAACATTATACATCGTTAAATGACGAACATTTTCATTTTTTTACTTTTTTGCTATGTGGTCTTAGGGGCGAGTTATCGAAAAAAGAAAAAAATTGGCGCAGAGTTCAAAAAATTTTTTACGAATTTTGGACCTCGTCTTTTGGGGTCTAATTTGGTTAAATGACTATAAAAATCGAGTTCAGTGATCATAAAAACCCCAGAAATCCACTTTTTGGGCTATTGGTTCGCTAGATTGTATACCAGATCTACACATGCGTAATTTATTGAGTTAATGAAAAATTTTTGAACGCCGCGCCGCTTTTTTTCTTTTTGCAATAACTCGCTTCCAAGACCACGTAGGAAAAAAGTAAAAAAAAGAAAATGTTCGTCTTTCAACGCTCTACAACGTTTGTTTGAACCAATTTTTTGAATTTTTCACTGTAGCTGAGCTATGCTTTGGGGAAAACTCGACTTTTTCTACGGAGGGTCCACCCCCCTACTTCTAGATAAGGAGTCAACTATACATTTTTCTTATCCTACATAAAAATGGGATGTATTATCCAAAAAACCCGCTCACAAAAGTCGATTAACTCGATTTTTGGTAATTATTTCTGTTCATAGGGAATTTTCAAAATTGATTTTTTTTGGAAGGCCCCCAGCTCCCTTCCATGACATCCTAGGGGAAAAGTTTAGGAAACAAAATTATTTGTTTTTTAATTCTCTATCATTTTTGTTTCAACTTTTTTTTTGTAAATGCGTAATTTCGAAAGTTATGACCGAAAAACCAAAATTTGAACCCCCTCACCCCCAAAAAGGGGTCAAAATATTCTCCAATTTTAGGGAAGTTCGGGAATATTGAAATGCATGCCTTACTGAGGTTATATCCGAAACTTCCCCTTTCTGCTAATTTTTTTTATGTCAAAACCTAAAAAGTCAGTATATTATTATCTGGAAGCCTGGAACCTGACTGCAAACCTATTTTTCAGTCAAATCAATATTACAATCAGTAACGAAGCAGATGTGAAAAAAAAAACTTTCTTATTAATACTTACTTATAGTTTACAGAAACTTCATCCAACGCTTTGATTCACGCTCATGTGTCAAAAATTGGTTTTTGAGTTGACACTGATTTTAGGCTTTTCAGAAAGAGTAGAATCAATGGGGAACTTCAAATCAAAAACCAGTTTTGACACATAAGAGTGGTTTCCATATCCAGGCACACAGATGCCGCCATTTTCTTCTTTTTTTCAACTTCTCAATTTGGGACAAATTTTTAAAAATTGTTGCTGAAAATTTGAAACTTTGATATGAGTTACTTGGCTAAAACTGACCTCCTGGACTCATTTCCCGCCTTGCTCGGGCTTTTTGTATTTTCCAGTAAAATTTCAATGTTTTCCAACTTGTTCGTAATTTTTTGGATGGCTTAAAAACGAGCCAAGGTCAAAGAGAAAGATGAGTTAAAATGTTGATAATGTCGTTTGTCGTTTGTATTGGAATGATTCTTAGAATCGGATATAAACGCCCGCTGATTATTACCATTTGAAATTTCAGTATTACTGGGTTTCACGGAGCTCTGTTGTCTGCCTAGCATAATATGTGACTTTCCATTATTTGACCACAAACTTTGTCCCAGTCTAGAACGGTAGCTCCATCAGTCTGTTCTATTTGTAATCTGAGAGCTGGAAATTCTACAGGTAACAAAAGTAGCAGCTTCGCAACGTACACTCTTTTATTAGTGGATTCATTGAAGTCTCGAAATCTTTTAGCTGTAGCTCTAAATTGGGAAACGTATTTTTAGATATCTTCTCCTAGTTTAAATTTCATTCCATGCATTTGATCTCGATATTCGATTATTAACTGGTCACTTTGCCTTTGATAAGTACCTTGGATTGCTGTCCACATATCTCTGGCATCAACATTGTGCAACATACTATCCTCAAGATTGGAAACAATTAAATTCATGCACTTGTGATTACTTACCTCGCTCGTGTACACGTTCCATTTTCAGTAACGTTTCCATTCTAAACCTCCAACTTTCATAATTTAACCCATTGAATGGGCGGATATTAAATCTTCGGAAGTCTTCTCCCATTTTGGTACAAGGACACAAAACAATATTCAAAAAAGGCCGGAAAATGAACAAAAAGTTCAAATTTCGCGACAATATTTGACAATGGGATTATTCCATCAAAAACGTGCATAGAAAGTTAGAAACCTACCAGGCTACAATAATTGCAAAAAAGTTGGAAAATTTACTCAAATGACTTCTAAAACCGCGAATTTTTCTCTCCGACCTCTAAAATATGTAGGGTCGAATTTGAATGCGAGGATAATGAGGCTGATTGCCCTCTCAATACTTAATCATGAAATCGCATTTTATTCAAAAAAAATTTGATTAAATTCTAAAAGTGGTGAGTTTTTTTAAATAAAATTTTCGCGTGAGTCGGAAAAATCGGAAAAATGGAAGAAAATTATGTGTCGAAAAATACCAATTTGTTTCCTCTTCAATAATTGCCCCTAAGTTTGTAATGGGGAATAATAAAAAATGATAGAATTTCAGTTTTTGATCGTCATTTTGCAAAAAATTTCCCCTTCGCTTCGTTTAGTTGCGAAAAATTTGCATACGTCAGCAAAATTACCAAATGTTTTTCAATACTTTTTTTGCGAAAAAATTCTTCTCAACCCTCAATTTAATGGAACTAACCAAAAAATTTGCAGGGCTTTATTTTAAGCATTTGTGTGAATTGAGGAAAAATTCACTAAAAAAATTACTTTTTCAAATTTAGTATAGGTACTTACAGCTTGTTGTGATTTGCAAAAATTGGAATATCAATTTGAAATATTGAAATTCTGATTTGAGGATTTAGCTCATATCTATAGTAATACGGACTTTTTAAGTTTTGACCCAAAAAAAATTAGCAGAAAGGGGAAGTTTCGGATATATGCTCAGTAAGGCATGTATTTCAATATTCCCGAACTTCCCTAAAATTGGTGAATATTTTGACCCCTTTTAAAGGGGGGGGGGTCCAAATTTTGGTTTTTCGCCCATAACTTTTGAAATTACGCATTTACGAAAAAAAGTTGAAACAAAAATTGTAGAGAATTAAAAAACAAATAACTTTGTTATTTACAGTTTTTTCCTAGGATGTCATGGAAGGGAGCTGGGGCTTTTCGAAAAAAATCAATTCTGAAAATTCCCTATTAACAGAAATAATTACCAAAAATCAGGTTAATCGACTTTTAGGAGCGGTTTTTTTTGCATAGTACATCCCATTACTATGTAGAACAAGAAAAATGTATAGCCGACCCCTCATCACAAAGTGGGGGGGTGGACCCTCCGTAGAAAAAGTCGCGTTTTCCCCCAAGCATAGCTCAGCTACAGTAGAAAATTCGAAAAATTGGTACAAACAAACGTTGTAGAGCGTTGAAAGACGGACATTTTACTTTTTCTACTTTTTTTCTATGTGGTCGCGGGGGCGAGTTATCGCAAAAAGAAAAAAAATCGGCGCAGCGTTCAAAATTTTTTTACGAATTTTGAACCTCGCCTTTTGAGGCCTAATCTGGGTCCAAAGATTGATTGACTATAAAAATCGAGTTCAGTGATCACAAAAACCCCAGAACTCCACTTTTTAGGCTATCGGCTCGTTAGATTTTATACTAGAATTACACATGCGTAATTTATTGAGTTGATGAAAAATTTTCGAACGCCGCACCGCTTTTTTTCTTCTTGCAATAACTCGCTTCCAAGACCACGCAGAAAAAAAGTAAAAAAAGTAAAATGTTCGTCTTTCAACGCTCTACAACGTTTGTTTGAACCAATTTTTCGAATTTTCTACTGTAGCTGAGCTATGCTTGGGGGAAAACGCGACTTTTTCTTCGGAGGGTCCACCCCCCCACTTTGTGATGAGTGGTCGGCTATACATTTTTCTTGTTCTACATAGTAATGGGATGTACTATGCAAAAAAAACCGCTCCTAAAAGTCGATTAACCTGATTTTTGGTCATTATTTCTGTTAATAGGGAATTTTCAAAATTGATTTTTTTCGAAAAGCCCCAGCTTCCTTCCATGACGTCGTAGGAAAAAACTGTAATAATAACAAAATTATTTGTTTTTTTATTCTCTACAATTTTTGTTTCAACTTTTTTTCTTAAATGCGTAATTTCAAAAGTTATGGGCGAAAAACCAAAATTTGAACCCCCTCAACCCCCAAAAAGGGGTCAAAATATTTACCAATTTTTGGGAAGTTTGGGAATATTGAAATACATGCCTTACTGAGCTTATATCCGAAACTTCCCCTTTCTGCTAATTTATTTTGGGTGTGGGTTTTATTTTAGCTAAAAAGTCTGTATTATAGGTACACATTTTCCATTAATACTGACTCCATTCTGACAAATTTTAAAAGCAACTTACCGGCAATGTTTTATGTACCTATTTGTTTATTTGAAAAATTTTGTTGAGTATTTTTCCATTATTATTTTTCGATTTTTTGTTCACCAGTATGTACTTATTTAGGATTTGGCAACAGGAACAATTTACTCATTGTCGTCATATAGATTAATATCAATTTAAGACCTGTTGGTTTGTCTACTATGGCTTGGAACTGACCATAGTAGAGCTTATTGAGTTTCTTCCACAGGTTTTTCTGGTTCTTTTCTCTCGTATGTTTTTACTGAAGGATGTATTGCGATGGTCTCGTCTCTTCCATTTTATCGAAGTAATTTTCCCACTTTCCTTGTTTATTTTTATTACCTATTTTTAAAAAGTTTCCAGAAATTGAAACATCAACTTGGGTAGCTGAAAGCTCCAATTTGTGGCTTGGTCCATACATATACTTTTCCCATCAATCGAAAATTTGTTCAATTATGTAGCTGATAAATTTCAAAAGTAATTTGCCTGATACTCTACATCTTTCGATTGTTTTTCTTTTTTCTAAGGTGCAGACAATTTTGGGTGAAAGTTTCCGTTTCAGCCTGAATTTCACCCAATGTATGGGCTAATGACGAACCATACTCTAAAACAATAAAAAAAATCATGAATTGTGCACCGAGATTACGTGGAATTTTTTTTAAGGGGTGTAGAATTTAGGGAATGGAAAAATATTAATCACTGTTTTATGTAGGTACCTATTTCTTTATTGGGTATTTATTATGGCTATGCGTAGATTTTTCACCGGTTTATCATCCATATTAACATGGGACAGAAAAACCCTGTTAGTCGATTCCATTTTTTGTTGACATTTTTATCAAGTGTCTGTCGATTTAAAATAATTGCACAAAAGTTGAAAAATTTATGAAAAGGTCTTCAAAAACCGCGAATTTTTTCTTTTGACCACAAGGATGTGTAGGGTTGAATTGAATTTGAGGGTAATGATGAAGAGGCTGATTATCTTCTAAATAGTCACAAAACTGCATTTTTAATCCGAAGAATTTGGTTCAATTCGAAAAATTTGAAAAATTTGAAAAACAGGTAAACCTTTTTTAGATAATTTCTGTTTGAGTTGGATAACTGCAAAAAAAAATGTTATGTATCGAAAACTTTCAATTTTTTGCCCCTCCAATGACCTTCATTATATTTATGTGGATCTATTCCAAAGTTCCTTGGGTAGAATAACCCTGGCATCTAAGAACATTAATTCATTATAAAAGTACGTTTTTATGTACAAATCTTTCTGTAGCACAATACTTTTGATGTTCCTTCTTTTTTTTTTTAGTATTAAAACTCGGGATCACCAAAATCTTCAATTTGTTGTTGATTTATCATAAACCCCGGCAAATAAGACGATGGTATTTTGGCTTTTGATCCGCATTTTTGTTTCAAAAAATTTTCTCTTCGCTTCGTTTAGTTCCAATATTTTTGCATACTTCAGCAAAACGGCAGATATTTTCCAGAACTTTTGAGGATACTTCTTCCTTACAAAAGAAAACTTTTCCAACTCCTAATTTAGAGAAACAAACCGAAAAAATTTCTGAGCTTAATTCGAAGCATTTGTCAATTGAGGAAAAATCCACGAAATTCATTTTTTCAAATTTAATATACCTGCAGCCTGTTTTGAAAAATTTGCAAAAATTGAAACATCAACTTGAATAATATTGAAATTCTGATGTGAGGTTTTAGCTCATACCCATATATTTTCCATTTATCTTATTGAAATAGTTACCATTCAATTAATAGCTGCAAATTTTAAAAGCAATTTACCTGAAAATTTTCATTTGTTTGTACTCACAATATAGGTACTCTGGTCTTTTCTCAACTTTTTTGCCATGAAAAATCAGCGAAAAAGAAAATTTAGAAACTTCAAGCAAAACGATTGCAAAAAGGGTGTTTATCGGGGTATTTTGACCTGCTGAATACAAATATGGTATTGGTTTTTTCCTTAGGGCCTTTTCTTTCTGTATAAAACGCTCAAAATTTGAAAAATCTTCTAAAATTTCAACGTTTTTGTAAGGTTTTTCACAATTTACGGCCCTTAGTTTTAAGAAATCGCCAAAACCGAACATACAGCAAAATTCTACTTGAAAAAAAAACAAACATATTTTTTAGAAGTTTTTCCAGGGTGGTCGCTCTTCGCTTATACGATATTTTTTACGATTGAAAACTTCAAATGGCCGAAAAAACGTGAAGGAGTGCACCAAAATTGTTGAAAAAATTATCATAAATACACCTCTACGAAATGTAACTATATGTGACAAAGAACAGAAAATTTCCTTCACTCCCGTTGAAATAAAAAATTCTTGAAAATGTTGCAATAAAATGACCATAGCTCCGAAAGAGAGGGGGTGGCGGTCCAAAATTTTGTGAAAAATTATTCCTAGTTCATATATACGACTTGAGGTGTTTAGGAGCCGAAAAGCGCCTGGGGCCAAATTCACCTCTTATCCGGCCATACCCTTTAAGGTGAAATGGGAGGTTATGGGCGTACAGGGGCTGAGGAAAATTCACTACCTAAAACTCAAGGTACTCTGATTTAATTTTAAAACTGTTGAAATTTGAATTCAGCACCCTCGGAAACATCACAAACGATATATCATACATATTTCTGTAATTTTTTGAAATTTTGACCCAAATTTGGAGTATGGGGACGGTCTAAAGGGTTAAATTGGAGAACGAGTCGAAATTTTGAATCAGCACCCCGAAATCAAATGAAATGTTACGTCGCACAGTTTTTCAGGGTTTTGGAGAATTTCTGGTCCCCTCGGTGGATCCTTGGAGGGATGGGGTAATCTTTGGTAATTTTCTCATTGTCAGAGTAATTTCAATTTGGCTCATTCTATGTCAACTCGACCAGGTTTTGACCTTGGGTCTTCCGATTTCGCTCAAAATTTTTTTACGAGTTCTCCTCGATGGTCTAATGAAGGAATCACCGTCATTCCGATCCTAATCCTTCAGGGGGGCGGGCGGGGGGTGGCCCTTGTAATTTTCGTATAATTGGGATTTTTTGCGAAATTGCTTAACTTTGAAGGAGCATATCTCGAGATTGGTTAGGTCTAAGATAAATCTGTTCATGCTGTTTTGTAGAGAATTGATAGGAGATTCAAAATTGATAATCACTTTTTGAAAAGTTCAAAGTTGAGCTTTTGTGATGGAAGCTCAACTTTCATGATAAGTACAAAAGATGAAGGGCCCCATTAAAAAATTGGAAAAAATTACTATGAAGAGAAGTTTTAATGTATTTTTCAACTAATTACTTTTAAAGATGGGATCTCAATACCCCTGGGGGGCACAGGGGTCCTAAATTTTGGTCAAAATTCAAAAAAATGGAAAAAGTGAAGTAATATATCCATTTCTACTGATTCGAAAGCGCTGAGTTCGAATATGTGCTTAGTTTTTTCATTCGACCCCTCTGAACCCCCCCTATCAGCTCCCTAATGAGGTCAAAATTCCAAAAAATGAAAAATAACGTATGACGTGTCGTTTGTTAGGGTTTTGAGGGCGCTGAGTTCGAATATATGCTTATTTTTGGGATTCGACCCTTCAGTGCCCCCCTAGCCCCCAATTTTGAAAAAACACATGCAAAAAATCGGAAATAGCATGTGCCATATCGATTTCTACTAATTCGAGGGTGCTGAGCTCGATTATCAACTTACTTTCTCGATCCGTCTCCTTCGTTCTCCACACTGACTCCAAAATTGGTAAATCATTTAAAAAATCGATGTGTTTTTTCAAAATTGGGGGCTAGGGGAGAACTAAAGGGTCGAATCCCAAAAATAAGCAAATATTCGAACTCAGCGCCCTCAAAAACCTAACAAACGACACGTCATACGTTATTTTTCATTTTTTGGAATTTTGACCTCATTAGGGGGCTGATTGGGGGGGGGGGGGTTCAGAGGGGTCGAATGAAAAAACTAAGCACATATTCGAACTCAGCGCTTTCGAATCAGTAGAAATCGATATATTACTTCACTTTTTCCATGTTTTTGAATTTTGACCAAAATTTAGGACCCCTGTGGCCCCAGGGGTATTGAGTAATTTTTTCCGATTTTTTAATGGGGCCCTTCATCTTTTGTACTTATCATGAAAGTTGAGCTTCCATCACAAAAGCTCAACTTTGAACTTTTCAAAAAGTGATTATCAATTTTGAATCTCCTTTCAATTCTCTACAAAACAGCATGAACAGATTTATCTTAGACCTAACCAATCTCGAGATATGCTCCTTCCAAGTTAAGCAATTTCGCAAAAAATCCCAATTATACGAAAATTACAAGGGTCACCCCCCCCCCCCCCCCGCCCCCCTGAAGGATTAGGATCGGAATGACGGTGATTCCTTCATTAGACCATCGAGGAGAACTCGTAAAAAATTTTGAGCGAAATCGGAAGACCCAAGGTCAAAACCTGGTCGAGTTGACATAGAATGAGCCATTTAACATCGATTTCTTAAATTACACCATTTAATTATTCAAATTTATCATTTCATTTTTAATATAATTTTTTAATTCCCTAATCATTCATTTTTACAATTTATCAATTAATTGTTAAAAATTGTACACCAGAAGCCTCGGAGATCCACGAAGGGTCTGTCTATTCACACACGGAATGAACAACAAAATGACCGAACTATGCGCCATCTCGTTCATTTTTTTTCGTCATCTTCACCCCTAAATTAATCATCTCAGCTGTTAACTGTAATACCTTTTTCCCAAAATATTAATTTTTTTCAACTTTCAATTTTTTTCTCCACTAAACTTTCTTCCTCAACATTTTTTTAGCTCTAAGATTTTTTTCAATTTCTTCGATTTTCATTTTTGCTAAAATTTTCTCATTTTACTAATATTTATCTAAATTATCAACTGTAAACTCCTATTCTTTGATCTTTAAAATTTTTAAAAACTTGACATTCTCTCGATTTTTTCTCACATTAAATTTCTTAAAATGTTATTCAATCCAAATTGAAAAAAAAAATATTCTAAAAATTTCAGAGCTCAGAGCTGGAAAATAATTTGAGAAGAATATTTGAGCTAAAAAATAGAATTCTGAGAAAAAATTTCAAAAGCTGTAAAAATTGAACTTTTGAGAGAAAATTTTGAGAGCAAAAAAATTAGAGAAAAAATAAAAATGAAAACTATGTATTTTTGGAAAAAATGCCGGAGTTAAAAATTTTTTATACCTACCTGCTTGAAAAAAAATTGGAGGAAAAAATTTTAGAGTTGAAAAATATTTTGAGGAAAAATTTTTAGAGTTGAAAAATATCTGGAGAAAAAGAAAATTAAGAATTGAAACTATTTTGAGAATCGAAAAAAAATTTGAATTGAAAAATTGTTGATTTCGGTTTTAAATTTTCAAATCAAAAGCTAAAAATTTGATAGACTTTTTAGCAAGCTCTTCATTCCTGCTATCTTACGAGACAGTTGCGAAGTTGCGATTCGAGCGAACGACTTACATTTTGTTGTTCATTCCGTGTGAGAACGGATAGACCCACGAACGATAGGCCACTTGATAATGATTTTAGGACGCATTTAGTAAAAATGGAAACAGACATCAGGACGAGAAATTTGTTAAGAAATCTCAATCTCAACATGTTTTTCCTTCCTCTACCAAACCTATCAGCACCTTCGATCCCTCTCCCTCATTTACTCATTTGATAATTTACTTTCAATATTCGAGCTGCACCAACACCCTCCCTAACTATGGAAACCCGCCATCCAACGATACTATCCATTAAACATTATGAACATAACCATTCCATGATGGGTAATGGAATGGTAATAATGTTGGTAAAACAAACGTTTGTCAAAAAAGAAACGAGCAGGGGAAAAAAAGACAGAAGAAACTCCCTGCTTGGTCTATGGAGATGGTGAAATATTTCAAATGGTCGTACCATTGATATGGTTCGTTGATTAAATTACCAATGTTAATGGGTTAGGGTTTTAATGACGTATAATGTAACATTAAGCGTTTCATTCAACCCAGAAGTTTACAAATTTAGCGCCACCGTCGTCGTCGCAGCTTCGTCGTATATAAGCCGGCGAAATAAGATAAATTACGAGCTTGTATTAATATTCAACTTAGACGCCGCTTTCTCCTTAAAACGAAAGCTGCGACGAGGGGCACTGTGTGTAAAAAGGGATTACGACGGCATTATTCGCACGCACGTAAGGATCAGCCATATTTTACATTTCCGCAAACACTTTTTACACTGATTTTAATCCGTCAAGCGTGAATCCGTTCGTGCATTTAAATGTGCACCCAAAAATGATTCCAACTTGACGACTCGACTCGTGTATTGTGTTCGAATGTTCGGAGCTGTGGCGTTATCAAAAACATGAGATGCAGTTGTATCGGTATTGCTGTGAATACGACAGAAGAGATGACGTTTGTAGGTACTTTCACCCTATATGAATCTATAACGATGGTCGTTTGGTTCTTTGCATGATGTGTTTATTCGCGATTTGCTTATCATTGCATAAATCTGAGCGCGTGCGTTTGTATAATATTTAGCGAAATTAACACGACGACGTGCTTTTACCACATCAAACTGGTATATGGGCGAAGAGCAAATCCAAATCGTAACGAAGATTAAAGTAAACAGTGTCGAATGGCGAATGCATGAGGTGTGTGGAGTTAGTCTGGAATCAATGGTTTAGGGGGATAAGAGATATTCGACGCAAATGCATCGCCCTGTATTCAGTACTACTGGCTAGTGAGACAATCTTGGCTTATTTTAATGGCAAATGTGATTCCTATCTGATTTATTTTCGTAATTTTACTAAAATATTCACAAAAGGTTAAGAACTAGTCGATTTTTGGTATTAATATTCAGTGGCAGGTGGCAGCCAGGGTTGGATAAAATCCACGATAAAAGGATTTCAAACCTGAAATCCGAAATTTCCTGCAAAAATTGATTTCTTATCCAAAATCCTTTCAAAAAGCGGATTTTAATGCTGCGTTGATATTTGAGCTGGGCTAATGGGCCTTGTAGTCCAAACCCATCAAAAGGAAGGAAAAAAAAGTTTAGAGAATTTTTTTGTTTTTGAGCCGAAAGTGGGCAAATATTTAAAAAAATAGAACACAGTGCGAGAATTATGAATAAAATTTAAAAAAAATAAGGGTTTTGACCAAAAAATTTGTGTTTTTTGCCAAGTTTTCATATTTTTTTCAAAATTTCTCAAAATATGAAATTCCTTAATAAATTCCTTAAAATTAAGGGAAGTTCCTTAGAGTTGAGGAATTTCAAGGTTAATGAAAAATTGTAAGGGATTTGTGGAGGAATTTCACATTTTAAGGAATTTTAACCCTTCACTGCATAAGTGATCATATGTGTACGTCCAAATCAAAAGGGCCCATTTGGCCGATATTGAGTTAAGACCAGATCTGTAAACTAGACAAAATGTTCAACAAAATAAGCCATAGATGAGCTTTTTTCGTTGAAAATTCTATTTTTTACGAATTTTTGAAATTAAAAGTTTAAAAACAGTGATTTCGAGAAAAATGTGTTCAAAGTTTTTGCAAGTACATATAAAAAGGGTGAAATTGAAAAAATATCATTCCAATTGTTACAAACTCGATACATATTATTGTAAACCACCAATATTCATCTAGCCAATTAGTTTAGAACGGCTGAAATGACCAAGATAGACAATTTCTGTACCACCATCTGAATGGGCCCTTTTCCAGAAATGCTGAAAGGAAGTGAGATCTCAACTCGGGAGGGTCGGGACACAGAGGAAGTGAAAGAGAAAGGTTCAATGTATACAAAACGCCAAAGATGCGAAAATTGATTTTTTTGACCCCAGTTACGAAAAATCGCTATAACCCAGAAACTTGTGACTGGCCAAATGGGCCCCTTCAATTTGGCCGTACACATATATGCCCACACATGTGACCACAGTTGAAAAAATTGTGATAAAATATTGACCAAAATGTCACTTTAGTCATGAGATGAACATTCCAACAGATGATATTTCACAATTCATTCTCATTTTTTGTCCTTATATTCATTCAAAACAAATTAATTCACAAAAATTGAAATTTGCTAAAAAAAATTCAAAAAAAAGTCATGCAGTAAAGGGTTAAAGGAATTTCGAAAAAAAAGTAAAATATTAGCTAAAAACACCAATTTGTTTAGTCTAAGCTCCTCATAGTCACGTCTCTGTGACAGGAGATTGCACGCCTCTATATCTTCGCTTATATTTGGCGGCTCCTTGCACATTTGATGGTATCTCTCAGGGTCTTGCAAGGTGAGTTGGCTGGTGAGTTTGTTGTTAGCAGTTCTGACCGCCTTCATTCTCTCAATGTTTTTCCCTGTATTTTCCCCTGTACCTACAGCTAGCATAAAGATACCATTCTCTCAAATTTTGTGCGCTATGTATTCCATCTTCCTATTCTTGATATCTTCTAATAGGACTTACTGTTCTTCTCTTACTCTTGCTGAAACATGCTTTGAGTATAGAACCATTACGTTAATGAGCCATTCACTAAGAGTCAAAATCTCGTAACTCCCATTTTTTTGGTCTTATGCATCACTGAATGATATTGGAAAAAATGCATTATCTAAAATGCCCAGCTGCAAAATTTAATTAAATGGAGTTATGAGGCTTTGACTCTTAGCCGTTGTCAAGTTGTTGCTATTAATTATCAATGCCAGGATTGAGAGGAAATAGGATAAAAATCTAAATGTGACTCAATATGGCTTTGTAGCAAAAAAAGGAACGAGAGATGTGATTGCCCTGCTGAAAGTGGTCATTCAAAAGATACTGAATGCGAATAGGGAAATCATCGGGTGTTTCATAGGCTATGAAAAAGCATTTGATCTCATCAACCATGAGAAGCTTATGGAAATTCTGAATAAATGCAATATCCATGACAAAACCCTGAGTAATCCAAAAACTATACTGGAACCAAAGTGTAAACATCAAGATCGGAAAACGGTACTTGAAGAATAAAAGCAGCATAAGGAAAGGAGTGAGGCAAGGCTGCCCTCTCTCACCACTGGCTGTTCCACGTGTACACGGAAGAGATCATGAAAGAAGCGTGAATCGGAAAAATGGGATTGAAGATCAATGGAGAAAGAATAAATGAAATAAGCTACGCAGATGATAAGGTAATAATCACGGAAACAATTTTGAATCTCTTTTCAATTCTCTACAAAACCGCATAAACCAATTCATTTTGGACCAAACCTATCTCGAGATCCCAATTATACAAAAATTACGAGGACCGCCCCCTCGTCCCTTGAAGGATTCAAAATGACGGTGATTCCTTCATTAAACCATAGAAGGAAACCAGTGCATTGGCTGCATCTACACTACAGCAGAGCTGCGCTTGCTGAACATGGGCAAATTCCATGTACAGCATGCTGTACATGAGAAAACTCTCTGTACATGTACAAATTTGCTCCTAGGTATCGGCGGGGGACCCCCCTTCCCCCTGTTTGACTATTGGAAAATTGTTTTGCTGTACATGAGAAGAATCCAAGTTGCCGCCCCTGAACCAGTGAAAAAATTTAGTACGACATCGAAAGATCCAAGGTCAAAACCTGGTCAAATTGACATGGAATGAGCCAGCTATCAAACCACAACAGCAACATAAACTGGTGTAACTACAGAAATTTGTCCAGGTGCTATGATAGAGAATACTCCAGACTCCAGGTGTCGAGGTACTCCGAAGAACTTAAAATTCAACTTCCCTTTTTATGCATACGATCTCTGACAGTTTGATTATGTCTATTGCTGTATTTAGTCCCTTGCTTTATTCTCTCACAAAGAACCCTCTTGAAGTGTAAGTTATTTAGTTACCTATTTCAAGTGAGCATGACCAGAACCCCTCGTACTTAAAACTACCCCAGTCTATTTTTGATTTTCGGCGAATTTTTGAAAAATTTCAAAATCGCATTTTACCCAAAAGTTAAATTTAAAAAATATTTTTCCAGTTACATTGATCGAAATTTTTCAAAGTCGAATATTCTTACAATATTTCGCAAAGGCGTATAAAAATATTATAATTCTATCCGGACTTTTTTCTCACTCAGTAAAAAAGGGTTAAACCGAGGGCTCATTCGTTCGCGTCGTCTTTCATCGCGAAATATAAATCGCAGTAAGTAATTAATTTAATCATAAAATGGCACTCGAAGGAATAAACCCGGGCGCCGTGTACAAAAACCTAATAAATTTTCGCCTCGTATTTACCCATAACGTAACTCGCCCTCTTTACACCTGAAGAACAATTCCGGAACAGCAAAAATTGATGTTACGATATTTACCGCCGTTACGTACTTCATCAAGTATGCATATTTTGTCTACACGTATAATAATATATCCTCGTGAAAAAAACAACAACCGCTGTAAAAGAACCAGAAAAAAAAACACAGATAGAGAAAAAGTAACCTCGAAACCACGCAAAAGGCTCCAATTACACGAAATACGTCATAAAAGCTTCCTTTACGAGATCTAACGTCGTAAAAATTTAAATATCTATGTACCACGAGAAGCTACGAAGACCGGCTACGTTGTTGGGGTAATTTTTCGTCGGTAAAACAGACCAAAAAATTTTTCTCATTTGCATGTTCGGTCGTTAAATATATTTCAACCGAGAATGTTTACCGTGGCCGTCGGAACGGACTTCCAGACGCGGAATTTTTTTCACTCGTTCGGTAATTTTTTCCTCTGTTTATATTTTTTTCTTTATGCAAAGAAAGAGTTAACGTAAGATGAAAATAACGCTGGCAAATGGACTCTCGGATGTACACATCTCGCACACCGAAGTGGAAATTACGTCTGTCGCCGTGATTTACGTATGAGCCGGAGTAAAAAAATTCAATGAGAAGAGAGTGAGATAAATGGCAAAAAATTCGGTTAAGGGAAAAACTTTTTTTGACGTTTTTTTGCCGGAAGCTGTCCCAGTCGCGCGTCCACCGTGTAGCCGCTGAAAGTTTTCATAAATAATTTGTATAAACAGGACCATAAAAGTGAACCAGCACTATGGGGGCCTACTCATAACTGTTTTTTAAAAATTCCCATTATACTTTCTAATTTACTTTATAATGGAATGATTTACATATTTTTGTATATTTTAAACGTTTGCGAATTTTAAACGATCTCATTCGTCGTACAGAAAAAGGATTCGTTGTTTTAGACGAAATATATAATTTTTTTCGCGCCCCTGCCCCCGCCCCCGCCACTTCGTTGCGGTATCTTCTCGCAGAGCTGTCTCATTCTCTCGGCGTATTCTGGGGTTTTTATAATGAGTACGCAAATTTTCTTCTAAGTAATGTTCATTTCTGTTACACACTTTTGTTTTTCACTTCATCTGCATATTTTACACTATACCTAAATGTGTTCGGTTTGCTTTTTTTCCAACTCGTGAAATTCCATTGGCTCATTCCATGTCAACTCGATCAGGTTTTGACCTCTTGGGTTTTCTGATTTTGGTCAAAAATTTTTCGCGGGTTCCCCTCGATGGTCTGATGGAGGAATCGCCGTCGTTTCGATCATAATCCTCCAGGGGGCGGGGAGTGCCTGGCCCTTGTAGTTTTCGTAAAATAGGAATTTTTTGCGAAATGGCTCGACTTTGAGGGCTCATATCTCGAGATCGATTAGGTCCAAGATGAATCTGTTTAGGCGGTTTTGTAGAGAATTTAAACGAGATTCAAAATTGATAATCACATTTTGAAAAGTTCAAAGTTGAACTTTTGTGATGAAAGCTCAACTTTCATGATGTACAAATGATGAGGGGCCCAATTTAAAAATCTGAAAAAATTGCTATGGCGAGGACTTTTTATGTATTTTTTAACTAATTACTTTTCAAGATGGGATCTCAACATCCCTAGGGGGCATAGGGGTCCTAAATTTTGGTCAAGATTCACAAAAATGAGAAAAGTGAAGTTATATATCGATTTCTACTGATTCGAAGGCGCTGATTTCGAATATGTGCTCAGTTTTTTCATCCAACTCCTCTGGATCCCCTATCAGTCCCCTGATGAGGTCTAAATTCAAAAAAATGAAAAATAACGTGTGACGTGCCGTTTGTTGGGGTTTTGAGGGAGCTGAGTTCAAATATTTGCTTATTTTTTGGATTCAACCCTTTGGTGTTTCCCTATCCTTTCAATTTTGAGAAAATACACGAAAAAAAAACTGGAAATAGCATCTGTCATATCGATTTCTATCTACTAATTCGAGGGGCTGAGCTATGTAGATTATCAACATATTTTCTTGGTCCCCTTCCTCGTGCCCCAACCTGATTCCCAAATTACTAAAAAAAATTAAAAAAATTAATGCTTTTTTAATGGAGCTAGGGGGGGGGGGCGGGGCACTGAAGGGTCGAATCCCATTCAAATATTTGAACTCAACGTTATCAGAAGCCCAACAAACGACACGTCCAGAGGCGGCTCGATGGGGGGGGGAGTAATTCCCCCCCAAATCAGTTTCTAGTCGAAAATTTCAGGTAATTCGTCAAAATTTTGAAAATTTTGGCAAATTCAAAATTTTTTTGGAAATTTTGTAGCATAAGTAATTAAAAATAATTCAATTTCATTTTTTTGATAAAAATGAAAAATAATATGAATTTATTACGAACGGGACGGAAATTGTGGTCTTTTGGTAATTTTTAATGGGTTTTCTTATTCCTCAAATCAAAATTTTTCAAAAACTCCGGCCTCGCTGTGCTCGGCCATATTGAATTTTTTCTTCCATAATTTTAAAATAAACCAATTCTTACACAAGTGATTTTCTTCGTATTTTTCCTCAAAATTGTTTCAACTAATTTTATTTAATTTTTTCTCCTTAAAACTCATTTTCGATGTTTGGAAATCAAATTTTTTAAAAGCTTTGGGCCCGATGCACTCGGCCCGATCGCATTTATCCTTTAATAATTTTAAAGTAAAAGTCGGCCGATTTTTTTATTCAAGTTCATTAGGTAAGTAACTTGAAATATTGTTCTATTGCACCTTGAATTTGGTGTTCTAAAATTTTCGCCCTCGATTCGCTCGGGCCAAATTCACTTCTCTCATGTTCACATTGAAACTATTATTTTTTTAATAAAGTAGGTACATCGCAATTTTTATTGAAATTTTCCCTCCTCTCTTCGCTCGAAACTTGAACTAATGAACAATATTCATAGGTTTTTTCAACTATGTACAATGAAATTACAGAGAGAAAAATTTTCATGCGTGAGCAGGATTGATATTTTTAAATTTTTAGTCGACAATTTTGAATTTTTTGGTCGGCAGTTTTGAACCTCATTCCCCCCTCCCCTCAAAAAAATTTGTGTTCGAACCGCCTCTGGACACGTCACACGTTATTTTTTAATTTTTTTGAATTTCGACTTAATCAGGGGGGCTGATAGGAAAAATCAGGGATGTCAAGCTGTAAGATAAAACTTTCAACTTTCGGCTTTAGCTTGATTTTTGACAAGGATGTTTTAGCTTTTAGCTTTTTAAAATTCTAAAAGCTATCTTTGGGCTATCTTTCAGCTTTTTGGATATTCGACTTTCAGCTTGATTTCAAAAGCTTTTGACTTTCGGCTTAAAACTTTAGATTTTTTCCATTTTTTTTTCAACAAGGTAAGAAAATGAACAAAACTTCTTTAAAATCATGTATTATGCTATTTTTTAAACAACTTCTCAAACGAACTCCAGTTGGCCTTTATGAACATAATTTCATCTATTTTTACCCCATTCTAATTGTACCTCAAATCGCCTCTGGCATAGCATACAGCATTCAACTCTTTTTTTTAGTTCACTCAGTTTGGGTAAAAATTGAACAAAAAGTGCATTTTTAAATGCAATTGTACAAACGAAAATGTTGAAAAAAAGTTGAAAGAAATCGAAATTATAAAACTTTTATGGTAGCTATCTTTTCGGATCAAGTTTATGAAACTTTCATCTTTCAGCTTTTACCAAAAATCGTCAAATTTTCAGCTTTTGGGTTTTGGCTTTTGGCTATCTTGTCATCCCTGCAAAAAATCCCAATTATACGAAAATTACGAGGGGCACCCCCTCGCCCCTTGAAGGATTATAGGATCAAAATGACGGTGATTCCACCATTGGACCATCGAGGAGAACCCGTGAAAATTTTTTGAGCGAAATCGTAAGAGAAGACCCAAGGTCTGAACCTGGTCGAGTTGACATGGAATGAGCCGATTATAAAACGAAGGGGTTTTTCGATGGTTTGGTGTTATTCGAGATTTTCGTCTAATTCAATATCGTATTGTTCGGAGTCGGCTGGAAGAGGATGCTTTGATGGTCGGAATTTATCTACGGGTATGTGTGTCTTACAGTCGACAGTTTCACATTCTTGGCGGCCAATTGAAACCGGTTCCGTTTGTGTAGGTGGTTGATATACTCGAATGCACTCGGCGCTCCACAATTCGATTATTGTAATACACGTTGGGTGCATTTATCAGATTTTTGTCACAATGCAATCCACAAGGCTCGGCTATACTTTGATGCGAGTAGTTTTTCGCCCACAATTGCGTTTCGGTCTTCGATGCTGGTCTGTTGTGTATTGTTTGGGTGTGGATTCCGAATGCACGGTTCGAATTGGCCTTTCTTTTATAATCGAATTATAATTATATAACGAAGGGCAAGTAAAAGTTATGGTCGAGTGCAATGAACCTCCGGTTAGGTTTGTAGGTCTAACTTGGCCCCCTGCACATGGATTTGCCAGTGTGATAGATGAGTCGAGAAAAGAGTGAAATTAATTTGCGATGTGTTTGCAATTTTCGATTCTCGAAGAAGGTAGTTTTTCATTATGGAAAATTAGGGGTAAATTTACGAGCTATTTATGACCCGAGGCTATCAAGTTTGCTTTTTTTTCAACCGGTAATTGCCAAAAATTGAAAATTTCCAATAAAGATGGAATTTTTACCCATTTTTTGACTACGAAGTGACTTTAACAAAAAAAATTCAGGTAGATAATTCCTTCCCAGCAGCTTCTTTTCTGATGTCATATTGTACTGACCAACTTTGGTGGTTATCTTTATATTTGACCAAAATGAGATCATCTTTTGGGAAATTTATCGTCACACAATGGTCGTGTTTCAGCTGAGTCATTTCACTCTGAAATAACCAAATTTTAGGTAACAATGTATTCAAATGCAAAAACCACAATGAAAATGAGATAGGTTCTTACAGCGTAACTTAAAATTTATTTTAATTTTACAAATTAATGTTTTTATTAAAATATTATATAAATTAAAAGTTTATATAATTAATCAAAAAATAACATATTACTTACTTTAGAAAAATATTTCAAAAATTAAATATTGTTTATAATACAGGTTTTTTAGGTTTTGACCCAAAAAAAATTAGCAGAAAGGGGAAGTTTCGTATATAAGCTCATTAAGACATGTATTTCAATATTCCCGAACTTCCTTAAAATTGGTGAATATTTTGACCCCTTTTTGGGGGTGAGGGGGTTCAAATTTTGGGTTTTCGGCCATAACTTTCGAAATTACGCATTTACGAAAAATAAGTTGAAACAAAAGTTGTAGAGAATTAAAAAACAAATAATTTTGTCATTTACAGTTTTTTCCTAGAACGTCATGTAAGGGAGCTGGGGCTTTCCGAAAAAAATCAATTTTGAAAATTCCCTATTATCAGAAATAATTATCAAAAATCGGATTGATCGACTTTTGGAAGCGGTTTTTTCGCATAGTATATCCCATTACTATGTAGAACAAGAAAAATGTATAGCCGACCCCTCATCTCAGAGTAGGGGGGTGGACCCTCCAAAGAAAAAGTCGCGTTTTCCCCCAAGCATAGCTCAGCTACAGTAAAAAATTCGAAAAAGTGGTTCAAACAAACATTGTAGAGCGTTAAAAGACGAACATTTTACTTTTTTTACTTTTTTTCTACGCGGTCTTGGAGGCGAGTTATCGCAAAAAGAAAACAAGCGACGCGGCGTTCAAAAATTTTTCATCAACTCAATAAATTACGCAAAAGTAGATCTGGTATAAAATGTAGCGAACCGATAGCCCAAAAAGTAAATTTCTGGGGTTTTTGTGATCACTGAACTCGATTTTTATCATCATTTAACCGTTGAACCTAAATTGGACCCCAAAAGACAAGGCATAAAATTTGTAAAACTTTTTTGAACGCTGCGCCGATTTTGTTTCTTTTTGCGATAACTCGCCCCCAAGACCACGTAGGAAAAAAGTAAAAAAATGAAAATGTTCGTCTTTTAACGATGTACAATGTTTGTTTGAACCAATTTTTCGAATTTTTCACTGTAGCTGAGCTATGCTTGGGGGAAAACGTGACTTTTTCTTTGGAGGGTCCACCCCCCTACTCTGAGATGAGGGGTCGGCTATACATTTTTCTTGTTCTACATAGTAATGGGATATACTATGCAAAAAAACCGCTTCCAAAAGTCGATCAATCCGATTTTTGATAATTATTTCTGATAATAGGGAATTTTCAAAATTGTTTTTTTTTCCGGAAAACTCCAGCTCCCTTCCATGGCGTCCTAGGAAAAAACTGTAAATAACAAAATTATTTGTTTTTTAATTCTCTACAACTTTTGTTTCAACTTATTTTTCGTAAATGCGTAATTTCGAAAGTTATGGCCGAAAAGCCAAAATTTGAACCCCCTCACCCCCCAGAAAGGAGTCAAAATATTCACCAATTTTAGGGAAGTTCGGGAATATTGAAATACATGTTTTACTGAGCTTATATACGAAACTTCCCCTTTCTGCTAATTTATTTTGGGTTTGGGCTTTATTTTAGCTAAAAAGTCTGTATTATTACTGTAACGCTATATGCAGTGACGTACCGATAGGGGGGGAGGGGGGGAGCTCCCCCCCCTGAGGAAATTTTTTACTTGTGAGTTGGGAAAATTGAACATTTCAACACATCAGTTGGGAAAATTGGACAGTTGGGATTAATTTTTTTGATGAAAAATAATAAATAAAATAGTTATTTCAAAAGTTGGAAATCAACAAAATTTTCACTTGTTCCAACTCAAAATTGGTAATTTTCCCAACTCGAAAATGGTAATTTTCCCAACTCGAAAATGGTAAATTTCCCAACTCAAAATTGGTAATTTTCCCAATTCAAAATTGGTAATTTTCACAACTCAAAATTGGTCATTTTTCCAACTCAAAATTGGTCGTTCTCCCAAGTGACGAGTAAAAATGTCAGTTGGGACGATTAGTATTTATTTTTTTAATGAAAAATGAATAAATAAAATGGTCAAGTACCTATTTTAACAGTCGGAAATCCACAAAATTTTTACTTTTTAGTTGGGAAAATTAGTCATTTTCCCAACCTTTTCCAACTGAAAATTTATCATTTTCCCAGCGAATAATTATTAAACCGTTGTAATAAATGCTTTTTTGGAAAAAAAATTATTAATTACCTTGCAATTTGAAAATTTTCACTCGTCAACCAAAAAAATTTTATAGTTGTACTTGTAATTTAAAAGAGATTTTTTTGCTTTTTTCTTCAAAATTATTTCAATTAATTTCATTGTTCTTATTCTCCTTAAAACTTATTTTTGATATTTGAAAATCCAATTTTTCAAAAGCTTCGGCCTCGCTACGCTCGGCCATGATATATTTCTGCTTTAATCATTTCAAAGTAGAAACAGTCGATTTTTCATTAAAGTTTATTTTTCCAAAATATTATTTTATTGCACATTCAATTTGAGGTTTTCTAAAATTTTCGCCCTCGCTTCGCTCGGGCCAAATCCATCTCCCTATTCTTTACATTGAAATTACAAAATTTTATTGATGTAAAATTATAATTTTTCTTCGAAACTCCACCCTTTCTTCGCTCAAGGCAAACAAACTATTTCGTATGTTTTTTCAACTACAATGACATTGCTTGTAGGTTTAAAAAAAAATTATTTGGAGCACCTAACCAATGAAAAATTTATTCAGATTTCTTATCTCAAAAAGGGTCTTATAGTAATGGGTTGTAAAAACTTCAAAAGTTCGCAAAAATGATGAAAACGAGTAAAAAAAATCAAAAAACTTCGCGACTTGGGGAAAAATCAGTTCCTACATGTAAATTTTAAGAATTCAGTTGGGAAAGTTTGAAAAAAATTGGATTGGTTCGCAAATTTGAATTTTACACCCCCCCCCCGGAATTCTGATATCGGCTATATGTAGTTGGGAATTTTGAGAATTTGAGTTGGGATTTTCACCTCTTCTCCCCCCCCCCCCCCTGGAAAATGCCTTCGGTACGTCACTGGCTATATGATCATCCTGAAAACGAATTTAACCTTATTAGTTCAGTTATCAATGGTACATGTCAAATCGCCCACTTTTGACATCGAAAATAGATCAGTGTCGCAAACCACAGGTCTCCAAAATGTTCTGAGGGGAGATATGAGAGGTTAAAGTTTTGTAGGAAAATATATATATTTTAAACGTAGATATCTGGAAAACCGCGTTCAGTAGAAAATGGGAAATTTCTCCATCAAATAGGGCTTTCTAGTTTCAAGGAGCTTTCCGGGAAAAGTTGAAAATCAGTGTGGCCATTTTTTTAAGAATCAAAAATTAGGTAGAGAATTTAAAAAATTGTACTCGTATAAAAAATTTAAAGTAGCGTTTTTCCACGTATATTCATTTTAAAAAATTCCAAAAGTCGCAGCAAAGTACAATTTTTGCACCTTAAAGTTGAGAATTTGTAAAATACATAATTTTTTCTAGATTTATTTACTTTACTTTTTAAAAAATGCTGATAAAAGCATTTCAACACCACTCAACACTTCAACAGCCTAAAAATTGTATTTGAAGCTTAGTTTTTCATTCAATTTGTTTTTCACCCTCCAGTCCCCAGGTAACGAAACAGGAGAACTTTACTGTAGGATAATTTTCAAAAAACACGTTTTTTGCCACAATTGGGTAATGTCATCTGCTAAAAACCTCGGATACTTCCGGTTTTCTATAAAAATAGTATGATTCGAGTTCCTATATCTTCTTGATTCGGGAACCTTGACATTGGATACGTTTTTTTACCCATTCATGGAGGAGTTAAAATGTTGCAGATTAGATTCTCGAATGGAAGATTTTTTTGATTTTTACCAAATTCAAGTTGCTCCCTCAAACATCTCAAAGTCAAGCCAAAAAAAGTGATTTGGTCATCTAGAATAATTTTTATTGACATTAAAAAAAAATTAAAGGCGTGTTGCTAATGCTAATTACCAGAGGCGGTTCGAACATAAATTTTTTGGGGGATACGGTTCAAAAATGCCGATCAAAAAATTCAAAATTGCCGAATAAAAATTTAAAAATATCAATCCTGCTCTTGCCTGAAAATTTTTCTCTCTGTAATTTCATTGTACATAGTTGAAAAAACCTATGAATATTGTTCATTAGTTCAAGTTTCGAACGAAGCGAGGAGGGAAAATTTCAATAAAAATTACGATGTACCTACTTGATTAAAAAAATAATAGTTTCAATGTAAATATGAGAGAAGTGAATTTGGCCCGAGCGAAGCGAGGGCGAAAATTTTAGAAGACCAAATTCAAGGTGCAATAAAACAATGGTTTAAATCAAGCTTAAATATAAAATCGGCCAACTTTTACTTTATATTATTACACTGAGAAAAATGGAGAATGAAAAATGAATAGAAAGTGTTGCAAAAAATTATAAATTTTATTCAAAAAAAATGAATTTTATCCAAAAATAAATAAATTTTATCCAAAAATAATAAATTTTATCAAAAAAAAATAAAGTTTATCCAAAAATAATAATAACGGGGCACCATTCGCAAAATTAGCAATTTTTATCAAAAAAAATAATAAAATTTATCACGAAATTTGGTAAAGTTTATTGCATAGAAAATAAAGTTTCGTCAATTTTGCGATAATTATTATTATTTTGCAATAAATATTATTATTTTTTGAATAAATTTTACTAGTTTTGTGAATGGTGCCTTTTTATTATTACGTTTAATAAAATTTATTTTTTATTTTTTTGAGTGTAAGAGATAAATACGATCGGGCCGTGCGCAGCAAGACCAAAGCTTTTAAAAAATTTGATTTCCAAACCTCGAAAATGAGTTTTAAGGAGAAAAAATTTAATAAAATTAGTTGAAATAATTTTTGGGAAAAATACGAAAAAAATTACTTTTGTAGGAATTGGTTTATCTTAAAATTAAATTATGGAAGGAAAAATTCCATATAGCTGAGCATAGCGAGGCCGAAGTTTTTGAAAAATTTTAATTTGAGGAATAAGTAAATCCATTAAAAATTACCGAAAGACCACAATTTCCGTTCCGTTCGTAATAAATTCATATTCTTTTTTATTTTTTTCAAAAAATAAAATTGAGTCATTTTTCATTACTTATGCTATAAAATTTCCAAAAAAATTTTGAATTTGCCGAAATTTTCAAAATTTTGCCAAATTACCTGAAATTTCTGATATTTTGCCGACTGGAAACCGGCGGAGGGAAATTAATCCCCCCCGCCGCGCCGCCCTTGCTAATTACGTTTTGATTTACTGAATTTTATTAAAATTCTGAGAGAATGTTCTACGCATTTTTAGTTGCATAAGCAGGCATTTGATAAGGAAAAATTACGTTTTGAATTTATTTTTTGTTTACTAAACAGAGGTAAAATGATGAAACAATGGACAAATATAATTTCAGCACCTAAAAAGAAGAAAATGAAACTAGGTATTGAAAAGAGGCTTTATCAAACTTTAAAATGTTTAATTTAGATTTTCTCAAAAATCCAATTTTGATTATTTCAATTTTTTTCGATTTCATATTTTTATTACTTAAAATTTTTTCTAGTTACTTATCAATTTGGAAGAAATTTTGAAAAAGATCAAGCTGAAAATTTCTTTAAAAATTCAAAATTGGAAAAAATTTTGATGAATTTTCAATTGGAAAAATTGAATATATCGTCCCTTTAAAATGCTCAAAAATTTAGCAATTTTGGTGTTTTTTGGCTGAAATGGCAACTTTGGGATGTCCTCCGTCTGATGATAACATTTCAAACCCAAAAGTCGAACAAATCCTTAAAATTGAAAAAAAAATTTTTGCGTAATTCCATATTCTGAAAATTTTGAAACTTTTTATTACAAATATGTGGTTATTAAAACGGGTATCGACGATTATTCTGAAAGCTCAACATACAGGGGTGCATTCAATTTGGGATTAGGTGTATGTATACATATACCGATCTACGTCATAATTAGGTGTAAACAAACAAATTCGTTCAAATTTGAAAAAATGCTGGTTATAAAATTTATTATTATGATGGGACAAATATCAGATTTGTCCAATCATAGATCATAATAATAAATTTTATAACCAGCATTTTTTCAAATTTGAACGAATTTGCTCGCCAATTTGTTTGTTTACACCTAATTATGACGTCGATCGGTATATGTATACATACACCTAATCCCAAATTGAATGCAGCCCAGGATGTATAATTGAACCCCAGACGCGAAATCGAAAAAATTCTCTTTTTCCTCCGATATCCCTTTTACTGATATTGATAACGAGTGATTTTTCAACAAAATAATTTTCAGGAGCTTGCTGTTTTATTGGTGATGAATTACTCGAGTACCTTTATCTAATTCGACGTTTAATTTGGGACCCATTCATCCTATAATTGTTGGTAACTTTACCCTTTTTCGAGAGGAGAGAATTTTTTCGATTTCGCTTCTGGAGTTCAATTATACACCCTGTACTTGTTGTTGGTAAATAATAAACATTCTGATTTCGTTTTCGTATGACCACTTTCAACTTCGATTTCGATTCTTTGTTAGAAATTTTTTTTTCATTATTAGTGACTGGTTTTTATGGAAGCAAAACGTTGGGATGAATGGATGTGCCAGTAGGTGGTGATGTTGGTCCTACACCAAATACTTCCCAAGAAGGCGAAATAGGTAGTCTAACGAGTAAGTTAGCTGAACTTGAATTAAAACTATCAAGTGTGAAAACAAATACGGTAGCTACTTCCAAATTTTATTAACTACGTTTTAAAAATTAAAAATCGGCATTTTGAGAAAAAAATAAATGAAAATTCATTCTAAAAACTAAAAAAACATGGTAAAATCAACACTTCTTTCACAAAATTTGAAAATCTTAAGTAATGCGATTTTTCAACTCCTGTGATAAAAAGTGGAGTTTTGGAGTTTATAACCTTTTAGCATTAGAAAGACGATAAGTATATACCTAGTTAGAAAAAATTGAAGAAAAATTTTAAAATAATTTTATTGTTAAAAATATTTTTTTAAATATGAAATTGAAAAAAAAATTGAAGAAATTGAAGTTAGAAAACTTTTTAATACTATAGAATTTTTTCAATTTTGAAGTTTTTTTCTACTGCGAGTAATTTTTTTCAATTTATTAAATATTTACCAAGTAAGTAAATTTTCCTACTTTGTTTTTCATTTTTTTTTCAACTTCTTATTTTTTCCATCTCAAAACTTTTTTCTAATAATTTCAAACCTTTTCCTATTTTTTTTAAACTTTGATTAAAAAAAAATCAACTTTTTCTCCGATTTTGAAATTACTTTTAGGTACCTCAATAATTAATTCGAAGAAATTCTCAGAATTATGAGTATGAAATTGTAGAAAAATGTTTAAAAATCAAATTTCTCAAGTTTGAACTGTTGGATAAATTTTAATGTTGAATACAATTTTAAAAAAATTGAGATCTAAAGAAATTTAAAAAATCTAGAGTTTAAAAAATTTGAAGAAAAATTTTAAAATAAATTTATGGTTGAAATTTTTTTAAAAATATGATGTTGAAAAAAATTGAAGGAATCAAAGTTGGAAAATTTTTTAATACTTACTAAAATTTTTTCAATTTTGAAGTTTTTTTCTACTGTAAATAATTTTTTTCAATTTATTAAACATTCACCAAGTAAGTACATTTTTCCAACTTTGTTTTTCAATTTTTTTCAACTCCTTTTTTTCCACCATAAAATTTTTTTCCAATAACCTCAAAATTTTTCCTTCATTTTTTTTTAAACTTCGATTTTTTTGTAAAAAATTTCGACTGTTTTATAATTTTAAAATTACTTTTCGGTACTTCAGTAATTAATTTCTAAGGAATTTTCAAAAATATGAACATGAACATGAAATTGTAAAAAATCTTTTATTTCTCAAGATTGAACTGTTGGATAAATTTTAATGTTGAATACAATTTTTAAAAAAATAAGATCTAAAGAAATTGAAAAAATCAAGAATTGAAAAAATTTGAACTCTGAATAAATTTGGATTTAGATTAGATCATCGAAATCCCATTTGCGTCAAAATGAATTAAGAACACTAGTAAAAAAAATCAGGTAGAAAAAAATACATCGCACATGTTGGTCACACTGTCTGGATACATTCACATAGACCTTTAAGTATTAACATAGACCGCGCTGTCCAATGCTAATTTGTATTATCAGCTGCCCGAACATACGTGGATTCTATAAGTATTCTGGTTCCAAACAAATGGAATTATCAACCGATATGCATAGTAATTTCTGTTTGTTTGGAACCAGAATACTTATAGAATTCTACATATATCGGGACCACGCTTTTATCACTAAGCGCGGTCTATGTTACTATAAGGTCTATGTACATTCAGTTCGGTGCTCGAGCCGCATTGAAGTCGGTTGACCTTGATGTCCCCACCACATTTCTGCATCGAGTTCTAGGTATTCGGTTGTGTATCTGCGTTTGTCTGTCGGTTTCGTGTCTACTTTAGTGCAGTTCTCGTTTCAAACGTCTGCGTGTGCGTAGTCGCGTCGTTAAACGTATAAAGTAGTGTGTTATTCGTTGTGAATACTTTACGCGATCGTGTACAGTGAACGGTTTACTAGAAATACTTGTAGTTTACATCTATATTGTAAAAAAAAGCACCCAGTAACTAGTGCGTCTGTGACGAAATATCCCATATTTTTAGCAAATGTGAATAAATCTGCATCGTTTTCCACTTTCGATTCGATAATAATAATCGCTGGTTCCCAAGTTTTATCTGTTGTTTGTGTGCTATCGAGTTCGAGAGGTAATTTTGCCGGTTACATTGTGCGGTTTTGTTCGGTTCTTAGTCTTTTTAATAATTTTTCGCTAGTGTGTGACTGTGTAACTGTGTAAAAAGTGCGTGAAAAGAAGAAACAGACCACGAATTCGTAGTATTCCATGTACTGCTTTGTTCAATCCTGCTGCGAAATTATTGTAAGTACTTCTGATGGAATATTTTTATCTTTATCTACCTCTAAGTCGATCGTGTAACGTTCGTTCGCCCAGCTTTAGCTATCAAATTCTAATTTATTGTCAAGATAACGAAATTCGTTGCTGGTTGTGGCCTGTATCGTGATAAGTGTAGTTTTTAACGTCTTTATAGTACCTTATAGATCGACTGTGGCTAGAATTAGAAATTACGTTTTGTATGAGCTCAGAACTGAGGTTTGTCTGTTTCTAAGCAATAGGAATGGGTTTATGACTGATAAGTGTGGATTTTCTGGTATTCGATTCTTGATTGTGTGATTTTGTATCGAATAATTTTCATTTCGAGGAATTTGAAGGAGTAAAACGTTGAGTAGAGCAAGTTATGTGTATATTTCGGGTTGAATACTCTCGAGTGTCTTCGTTCAGGTTTGTGAAAGCCTGTGATTGGTCGAAAGTAGCTCCTGGTGATGTCCGATAGACTCTAAATTAATGATTGGCTGAATTCTAGATCACTGATTGGCTGAATTCTAGACCACTGATTGGCTGAACTTCTAGACCATTGATTGGCTGAACTCCTAGACCAAAAAAAACCGACTGAATTCTAGACTACTGTCTGGCGATTATATCATGACACTTTTTACAGGGTTACCAATGAACAAAAAGTTCTAAATTTTAGGGGTTTTTAACCTTCTGAAAAAATTTATGGAAATAAGCAACCAAAACAGTTGTTTTTTCTTCATTTCTTTGAAAAATTGAAACGAAATTCCTAATTGTCAGCCACCCATTTGTTATTTTTTATTTTTTTGTCAATTTGAGAGACCCTACAGAACTTGTTGACTACTAGTACCACTGCAAAAAGTTTCGAGATATGATTGTCAAACAGTATTGATTGGCTGGACTTTTGACCAATGATTGGCTGAATTCTAGACTACTGATTAGTGATTGGCTGGACCTTTGACCAATGATTGGCTGAATTCTAGACTACTGATTGGCCAGACTTTTGACCAATGATTGGCTGAACTCCTAGAAAAATGGTTGACGGAATTCTAAACCACTGATTGGCTGGATTCCTAGATCAATGATTGGCTGAACTTTTGACCATTGATTGGTTGGACTTCTAGACTAATATTTGGCTGAATTCTAGACCACTGATTGGCTGGACTCCAAGATCAATGATTGGCTGGATTCCTAGACCAATGATTGGCTGAACTTTTGACCAATGATTGGCTGGACCTCTAGACCACTGATGAACTCTTGACCAATGATTGATTTCCACAATCCACAGCCCTAAACTAAGGCACTGCCTTCCACTAATGAAAAATATTACCAATCTCTAAACTTCCTGCTCAAATTACTCATCTAATTGAACGTTCAGCTTCTCCAATCAACTGAATGCATATCCACGTACAATCTCCAGTAAACCACACCGACTTCGCCCAAGCTGAAAACCGCAGTTTATTTTTACTTTTCCATCTTCAAACGTTCGAGTGAATTTCGCCCGAACATAAATCAAGTCTTCGAACATATGCTCGAACAGAACCCGAACACATCAATACGCAGTAATTACCGTACTAAAAAACGGGCATTTTAACGATTTTTCTTCGACAACAATTTCATTGCTGCGACCGGAAACCGGTTCATGTCGAACAACAACACAGTAACGACTACTAAAAAAAAAAAGAGCAAAATTCGAAGAACACCGATGCACTTAGTTCGGCATTGTTTTCGTCGAACAGTAACCTTTGCTCTTGATGCAACGTATTCGTACCTAGATTTTTCATTCCAAGTCGAATCACGATCGAGTGAAAACATCGTCGAAGCGAATCACCTTTTTGTGCAATATTTTGGCTGGTTGGCGTCGAATTGATTTTCATGTCTGTGCATTGGTATTCTTCTATAGTCGAGTCAAATTTTACTTCTAAATGATCTCACAGTGTGCATGCGAAATTACTAACAAAAAGA
The DNA here is from genome assembly GCA_033439095.1 of Pseudococcus viburni. Classification (NCBI taxonomy): domain Eukaryota; kingdom Metazoa; phylum Arthropoda; class Insecta; order Hemiptera; family Pseudococcidae; genus Pseudococcus; species Pseudococcus viburni. Next base: position 732,276 of record JAVBJF010000062.1, on the reverse strand, counting down.
GCACGCGGTTTATTTCTTCTCGCGCAACGTACGGTATTTGTCGAACGAGGCGAATATAGAGTCAACAGGTGGTTGTGTTTACACGCCGCAATTTACCTTCTTTTTTCGCGTCTCTCCGGCGAGGTAAACACTTGAAATGTTCGCGCAGGCATTGTAGTGTGTTCGGTCTTCTACAGCGAGATAGCTACCGAAAGGCGTCGACGAATTTATTAGCTATGTATTGGTGATATGATTTTTTCAGAATTTTTCGATTTTTTTAGTCTTTGGGTAACATAGGCCTGCATTTTTTCTACTTTTTTTGGCGTAGTCAACGCTGATGAGTGATTTTGATCTATTTTTTAGTGCTGAGTTCGAGTATGATTTCAGTTTTTCTCCGTTGAGAATTTATTTCGCATTTTTTGATGTAACTTTTGACATTTGAAGTCGATTTTTCGAGCGAAAGAAGGGTTCTATGGAAAAAATGAATAGAACGTAAATTTTAAAGCGTAAAATTTCCTTTCTGCAATGCCCAATTGGTTTTTTCCCTGGAAGCTCAGCTTACGAGATATGTTAGCCGAATGTCTATTAAAGTTTAACTTTTATAATTAATTGAAAATATCTCAAAAACTAAGCCTTCTAGGAAAAAAAAACAATTGGACTCGCTCTACAATTCATGTTCTATTCATTTTTTTTTTAGTTTTTTTCTAGTGAACCAAATTTTTAGTACCTATTCTCATTTTTTTAAAACAATTAAAATATCACGGGCTGGCAATTCCTTATTTTTTCCTGGGTTCCTGGGTAGTCGATTCTGATTGGTAATTCTGGCCTAATTTTTGGTACCGAGTTCAAATATGATTTCAGTTTTTCTCCACCTCGTCAGGATTTCTTCCAATTTGAATTTTTTATTGTAATTTTTTTCACACTCTAAATTCAATTTTATGAGCGCAGGAAGAGTCCTACGAAAAAAATGTGTAGAATATAAATTTATTGTAGAGCGTGAAATTTTCCATCAATGGAGTTCAATTCGTTTTCTTCTAGGAAGCTTAGTTTTCCAGACATTTTCAATAAGAAATAAAAGTCGAACTTCAAACTTTCGACTGAAATATCTCGAAAGCTTAGAATTTTACGCTCTACAATTTACGTTTTATTCATTTTTTTCGTGGTAACATTCCTTTACTCAGAAAATTGACTTCGAGTATCAAAAGTTATCAAAAAGTGTAAAAGAAAATTCTACAAAAAAGTCAAATTATGAAAATTCCGACATTCTGGAATTTTTTTACCTCTTTTTCTCGTGATCAACGCGAAAAATACTCGGCGTTTCCGAAAATCTAACCAGACATGAATCCCTGCTGTTTATTGACAGGTGAACAATAGGCCCGATAATAACCGAAAATCTAACCAAGCGGAGTCGAGGTTCATTTAAGTGAACGAAATGTTCCAACGTTCAACGTTACGTTTCAGACGTTTGGCTCAGTATATTTGTTTTTTTTTCTGGGAAATTACCAAAAATCAAAAAAATCTATAACCAAACTCCATACCATTTTTTGGGCCAATTTTTTCATTGTCTTGAATTAGAAAATTAATTGTTTAGAGGGAGGTATTCGGACCCGGAGAATTTATTGACGAGGTTACGGTAGTTTTTCTACAGCCAGTCATTGATTTTGAAAAAAATGGTCATTTTTGGCTGACTCTTTGACCAATTTCTAGAAAATAGAAAAAAATCACGATAAGTGCGTTTTTCGACTGAGACTTTGCTGATTATTATTATGAATCTGATGTTCGTTTTACACGATCGGCGCTCGATTGTTCAGAAATGTTGTGTTTTTAAAGCGAAAATGGGCCATATCTTGAGATGGAAACCCCAAGGTGAAAATTGAACCCCAGATTCATAATCAGCGACCACAAATTAGTCTTCACTCTTCAGGGTGTCCACTATATTTCAGAGATGATTTTCCCTGACTTTTCCAAGTTTTCCAAACCTTTTAAATTTTCCTTTTCAACTCAGAAATTCTAAATAGGTACATCGAAATCCTTCTGCACAAGGAGGAAAAAATGTTTTCCCCCTGATTACTCTAATTTTCTACTGATACGTAGTCACAGACCATGTTTAGAACTGATTCATTCTTTCAGTGACTCGTTCGTTTTGCTTCTGGTTAGATTTTCGGCCATTTTTTCCCCGTTGGTTAGATTTTCAACTATTTTTAATACGCTGGTTAGATTTTCGGCTATTTTACATCATTAATCATGAGAACAATAGAACAATAGCTGGTTAGATTTTCGGTTACGCCTAAAATACTATAAAAATTGTTCACTGAAATTGTAAACAGTATTTGCTATGTTGATCTGTGTAATTTGTGTTGTGCAGAGAAGTAAAATTTGGAGGAGGAAGATATTCAATTGCTTACTTCGTTACTTATACATCTATTTGTACATTACGAAACATTCAAGTTGTTTCATTTTTTATCTTTAGCTTCAGCTTTATAACAAAATTTTCAGATTTTAATTAGTTGAATCGATCCAGCTGACAAGTCCCCCCTGAATTCTCATGCGAATTCAATGGATTTTTTCAAACTGAGGGTTAAATTTCTGAATAATGAAAATTTCTAATTTTGAAAGTATAGTCTCTCCCTTTTTTATGGAAACGTCTATAATGATCTTTCAGTGGTGCCCGCAAAAGGTATTGAACGATAGCGGTCGCATACGTAGCCCTAAAAGTTCGCAAATTTTAAATAGATCAAGAATGATAGAATCTGTGAAAAAACCAAGTCCATGGAAAATTTGTAAGACTTTTCTTGAAAAGAAAAAATTTTGGAAGGCCCTTCGTAAGTTTCACAATACCAATTATCAAATCCCTGGGCACCATTGAGATCTTTTCATCTGGGAAATAATTTTTAAAAATGATGAACTGTAATGTGTAGCAAAATTTGTTTATTTTTTTTCCTTCTCTAAAGAAACTTTTCCTCGGAATCTATTTTTCTGCGTCACTGAAGTTGGATTTTTGGGTACCGAACATTCAGCTATAGTTCACTTAAATACTTACTAATTGGATCGTTCATTTTGAAATTTAAATATCAACTTACCAAGTGATTCTAAAAATTTCAGAAGTTTCTTGATAACCAACAAGTACAGATGTTACGTACTATTTTAAGAGAAATCCAAACAAATCTTGAAAATTACATTTTTTCAATTAACACTTGAATTTTTATCTCATGAACTCCATTATAAATTTTTGAAAAAGAGAAAATGTGATAATTTTTTTTCAGAAAAATTTCGCATGATTTCTATTTGCTGAATTGAGTTCTAGATTAAATCGTATAATTTTTCCAATTTGTTGAGTTTTTCAACGGTTGAAATTTCGTAAAAAAGTATGATTTTCATGTAGATAACAAGGTGTATGGTGAACATTCTCGTGAATATTAAACTAATTAAGAAACCAGTGGATAATTTTCGTTGTATTTCGAAAATTTACTATAATAAATTAATAATAATTCAAGCAAAATGACTTCGCCGAGGAGCTTGTTATCGATACCTTTAATGTAGGTAATTAGATATTCATATTTATTTTCATAACACGAGTTTAACTCTTGGACACGATTTAGAAAATGAATTCGAGAAACGTAATCAATTTTTATCAAATTTTCTCCTTATCAAAATGAAGCAACGTTAATTTATTTTGAGTGAAATTTTGAACCGTAAACGAACGTAATTTAATATTTCTATTTATGTAGTCGTTTGATAATATAATTACAAAAAATGTTTTACGTCATAGATATGTTTACAAAAACTTGAATGAAACTTTCATTTTTATTGAGAAAGAGTTAGAACTATTGTATTTTGTCCAGTTTTTTTTGTAGGTAGCTGGGTTTAAAAATTATGAAATTTAAGAAAACTCAAAATTTAATTACTTAAAACTGTAAAATAAATTTTTTGAGGCAACAGAATTGTTGAAATAAAAATTTTTGGGCCTAAAAAGAGCTGTTTTGAAAAGCAGAATTTTCATCGGATGATATGAATTTATTATGTCATCTTCCATTAGACCTGAATCCTTTTCTACTGCTATCTCTTGTGATGGTAATTCTAATAGTGGAGGTACATCTACCTTGTCTCAATTTCCAAAAACAACAAACTCTGCTATATTTAAATTTTTAATGATTTAAATGTTGACCGCAAGCAAGACAGAAGATATCCCCAAAGTCAGGTCTGAGGTTTCCTTCATCCCCCCCCCCCCCCCAAAAAAAAATGTCAATTATCTGATCATTTCGTCTGCTTTATACCTTTTCCCTTAATTTCTTCCCTATTTTTCTGGATTCCACTCCAGTGAGCGTTCTTTTAGTAAACGTTTACTTACTTACTATGTTTTTCTAAACCCATCATTACATTTTTCAGTTATTTAATGTCCACTGGATTCAAATTTTTTACTGATTTTTTTCCTATACCTACTGAAATTCTGATTGTTCATTAGTGATTTATCACCGATGTTTCAAAATGAGAGAGTAGTTTTGTTCTCGTTCAAAATCCCAAAATGTAAATCGGCGTTCTATTTAAATGAGCTGAAGATAATTTTCTTACATTTTTTTGGTCCAATTCTGAAGACTTCTTCAGAAGAGGGGGAAGGAGAGGACTTACAAAATGCGAACAATTGATGGTTGCTCCAAGGTGTAATTTTTGATGAATTTCTGGAGTTGGGTAAATGCTGATACCACTCGAAAATCCTCTAATTTTCTTCTCAGCTCATGAATATTAGGTACCTAATTGGATTTATTTTGTCATTTTCACGTTGATCAGTTATTCTTGTGATATTTTAATAATCATTTTCTCATTTTTGATACTCTGTGGAGTTAAATATTTCGAATCAAATTCTCAAAAAAGGAAAATTTTACTGCCTATGAGTAAAGAAATGAAATCAACTCTGAAAAACTATGTAGTTCGAAAATTATATACAGTATGACACAAAAGTCTTGTAAACGGTAAACACTTCTCAATATCTCAGAACTGAGAAGAGATACCAAGCCGGTTCAACGGCAATATATTCTTTGCAACGAGGACATTGAAGATCGATAATTAAACTTCTAGTCCTTCCTATAGGGTGTCCACAAATTAAGACACCGGTTTGGGTCAGAAAATAAGGGGCCGTATTTTTTATTGAAATGAAGTCTACAGGTCCACACACTGCCGCGATTAAAATGTGATATGTTTTTTGAAACCGGTTCAGCAGTTTCGAACCAGTTGACAATAATATCCAAAAAAGTGGAGATATGAAAAAAAGTTTGAAATAAAAGTTGTAGAGAATTAAAAAACAACCATTTCTCGTTTCATAACTTTTTTCTATCTTGAAATGGAAAGAAGTTGTCGTACAAAAGGTTTGAGTATAATTTTTTCTCTTTCCTCTTTCAAGCCATGACTCTTCTCCATTGCTAGATGAAAAAAATTACAGAACGTAAAATGGTTAGTTTTTAATTCTCTACAACTTTCACTTCAAACTTTTTTTGATATTTTCACTTTTTGATAACTGGTTATCAACTTGTAAAAAAATATCCAAGAAACTTGGAAAAATTGGGTTCATCTTGCACTGGTTTCAAAAAAGTGGAGATATCAAAAAAAGTTGGAAATAAAAGTTGTTGAGAATTGAAAACTGAGCATTTCACGTGCTGTAACTTTTTTTTACATCTAGCAATGGAGAAGAGTTATGGGTTAAAAAGGATAAAATTATACTCTAGTCCGTTGTACCATGACTTCTTCCCATTTCAAGATGAAAAAAAAGTTGCAGAATGTAAAATGTCAAGTTCTTAATTCTCTACAACTTCTATTTCACACTAATTTTGATATATCCATTTTTTAATAACTCGTTATCGACTTGCAAAGAAAAAATGATACTCCAACCTTTTGTACGACAATTTCTTTCTATTGCAAGATGGAAAAAAATTTATGGAACGAAAAATGATTGTTTTTTAATTCTCTACAACTTTTGTTTCAAACTTTTTTTCATATCTCCACTTTTTTGGATATTATCGACAACTGGTCCGAAACTGCTGAACCGGTTTCAAAAAAACATATCACATTTGAATCGCGTCAGTGTGTAGGCTTTATTTCAATAAAAAAAACTGGACCCCCATTTTCTAACCTAAACCGGTTTCTCAATTTGTGAACACCCTGATTATCGTTCTTCAATGTCCTCGTCGCCAAGAATACAGTATCGCTTCTCAGTTCTGAGATATTGAGAAGTGCTTACCGTTGATAAGACTTCTGTGCCATACTGTATTCTGATACCTCTAATTCTGCCTCAATTGGGTCTGATTTTATTTTATTTTTTCTCTGAAAATTGAAAAGTCATCCTACCAACTCACGTCACGTGACGATAAACAGAAATTATAGTCCGTAAAATTTACTTATGCGGGAGACCTTGAAACATTTTTGTGCCTGTTGGCCAACGAGCGTACATTTACGCTGCGCGAACCTTTATAAAATGTCTCTCATTGGCTGTCGCGACGCAACGCGTGCGGGGTCACCGGAGTTCACCCGCACAAGTAATTTGCACGGACTATATACAGGGTGTTTCAGGGTAGAAGTAAGGGATTCCAGGCAGTGACTAAGCGGCACATACTGAGTCTTTGTAGGTATGTTTGCCTAGCCTCCGAACGGCAGGGGCTAATTTGTAACAATTCAAAAAAAAATTTTTTCAATTGATAATTTTTTTTTTGAATGAGCATAGCTTGCAAACCAAAATAGGTAGAGATTTGGAATTTGTTCGAGAGAAAAGAGAATTTTATCTAGATCACGATGGTCTGGTTGTTTTTTGTCTTAACAGATCAGGGAAGCAAGCAGCTGATAAAATAAACAGAAAAACGCTTGAAAAATGTGTGTCAAAACCTTCAATTTCCATCATTTTTGTTGAATTATTCAAAAATTTGTTCTCTTGACCGATCGATTAAATTAATGTTTCTAGAAGAAAAATGTTTGCTCTTTTTAATGCCGCAATCCCCGCCTCTCCATCTTACTTAGATGAAAAGTTATGCCCATTTAAATTCTCAAAAATAATGAGAATGAAGTATTTTTTTGAAATTCCATAATCATTTTCAAGAATTTAAATGGGCATAACTTTTTATCTAAGTAAGATGGAGAGGCGGGGATTGCGGCATTAAAAAGAGCAAACATTTTTCTTCTAGAAACATTAATTTAATCGATCGGTCAAGAGAACAAATTTTTGAATAATTCAACAAAAATGATGGAAATTGAAGGTTTTGACACACATTTTTCAAGCGTTTTTCTGTTTATTTTATCAGCTGCTTGCTTCCCTGATCTGTTAAGACAAAAAACAACCAGACCATCGTGATCTAGATAAGATTCTCTTTTCTCTCGAACAAATTCCAAATCTCTACCTATTTTGGTTTGCAAGCTATGCTCATTCAAAAAAAAAATTATCAATTGAAAAAATTTTTTTTTGAATTGTTGCAAATTAGCCCCTGCCGTTCGGAGGCTAGGCAAACATACCTACAAAGACTCAATATGTGTCGCTTAGTCACTACCTGGAATCCCTTACTTCTACCCTGAAACACCCTGTATATGTAATCCGAGGTTATGTAGTATATTGGTGTTTATTGTAACGTTGATCACCTTTCTTTTATGTCTCGTGAGATTATCCAAAATTAAATCGATCTTCTTATTTAGAATCTGAAGTTCTTCTCTTAAAAAATCCCCAATTTCCATCAAATTTACCCCTGTCATGAATTTCCCAATTATATTTCTTTTCTTTTTTTAGTTTTACTTTTTCAATTTATACTTAAACAATACTTAGTTGCAGTTATTATTTGGACACGATGTCACTTCTTTAACTCTTATCTCCATATGAGTTGTAAAGATTTCATTCGTTCCCAAATATTTTTAAACATTTGGAACATACCAACAAACCTACTATAATTATCTATAAATTGAAAAAAACCAGCATCGAAAATCTGAAATACAATAACCGAAATTACGAAGACGACGAAAAGACAAAAAATAGTGATAACAGGACGATAAAATACTTGATTTCTATTGGTTCATGGTTTGCTCCCGAGTCGCTCGTCTCATAAAGGGTGACACAAATATATTTGCGACATCGAGTCCAAGATCAATTCAAGGCCAAATAGTTATGAGATATCTTTCCTACCGAAATAGGGGACATTCTCGACCCCAAACCCGAACAAGTCGTACTTCAATAATAATGATAACTATTTTTCAGTAGAGAAATAACGAAATTAATTTTTTTGACAATTTCAAATTTTTTGAACCCCCGTTTTGGCGACGAAGAGTTAATATCAAAACAGAATAATTTTTATTACACACTGAGAAAAATGTGTGGTAAAATTGACTACAAATTGTGGAAAAACTTATCCAGTCCGAGTTTATGATGCTTTTTACCACAGTTGTGGTACTTTTTTGCCACAGCTGTGGTAAAAAGTACCAGTTGTGATTAAAACTTGAAAAAGTACCACAGTTGTGGTGAAAAGCATCATAAACTCGGACTGGATAAGTTTTTCCACCATTTGTGGTCAATACCGCCACACTTTTTTTTCTCAGTGCAGTGTTTGACGCAATTTTACTGCAATTTCTTGGTCTCTTCCTCCAACTTGACCGAAAAGCAAAAAAAACCATTTCATACTGCTTTTCTCTCTTGAAGAAAATTTTACTCAGAAATTATAATTTTGCGTTATTATCGTTGTATTTGGGGTACTATAGATTTACCTATAGTTTTCTCAAGCTAATTGGATCGCTGATGTTACATTTTAAATACCAACTTACCAAGACTGTTCCCCTCTTGAAAATTTTAATACTCCTTTTTCATTGCAAAATTCATCTAATTTTCGGTACACATTCGTAATCGTACAACTTTCTCGATACGAAAACATTGTCTCGACATTAACCGTTCCACATCTCGATCCAAACCCTGAAAAAAATCCATTAATCCGTAAAATATTAGAATTGCGCTTTTACCAAAGTAGTTTCGCCAAACGTAAATACTTATGCGTATACTTACGACGATAACTCGTCCCAAATACACCGCCGGCTTTCGCATCCCCATCCCGATGCGAAATTTCGGGACGAGAGCGTTTTCTTTTTCGTACACGCCGAACGATACGATGCGATATCCTTTGAGAAAATTAAAATCTCTATTGTTGTGTAATATAACGATAATTCGCGAAAAACTCAATTTCGAAGGAAACGCGAGCGAAATTTTCGGTTGCTCGTTATAACGCGATTACAAGCCGACGAAATTGCTTCCAGTTGAGAAAATTAATTCGATTGCCGCGCTTTTCAAGGTTATTCGGCGGCGCGGCGGTGGAAATTAGACCTATTCGGGCTCCGGTATCGTACAGACCCTCAGGCTCGAGGTATGTTTTGTTTCACGCGTCGTCGTCGTATTCGCCCCCGCACTCGATGAACACGACGACGACGACGTCGAGGACGAACTTTCGTGTTAATTTTCCCCGGCTAAATTTCGCCCCAGAATGGTTCCCCGACGACGAAGGCCAAAAACGAGCTGGGGGGTTTCATTGTTTATACAATCGATTAAATTAACAGCTCGAATCGATTGTATTGTTTCCGAGCTTTTAATTACTCGTTTTATTTTTTTATTACGTACTTCGGACGAAATATCGTTTGGAAAATACCACGAGCGTCGCTGGATTTTCTTAAGTAGGGTGTGTCAGAACTCGAGAGGGGGAGGGGGCTGAAGGAGTATTCGCTCAAGTTCGAAAAAACACACCAATGTCCAATTTTTGGCAATTTCTCATTTTCTCAACGTTTATTCCAATTTCGAATATTCTTAATATTTGATGCGATTTCGCAGTGTCTCAGCATTTATTCTAATTTTGAATTTTCTCAGAATTTCCAACCGGGAATTTTCTCAAAAAATTTTCCTATTTAGAATTTTAAAAAAAAATTCAATTGAAGACCAATTTATATTAACTGAGCATATAAATCTGAACCCCTAACCTGGATGTAATTTCAGGGTGTCTACCGGTCCTGATAAGTCAAGATTTTTTAAAAAGGTCATGCGGGTCCTGAAAAGTCCAGCTTTTTGGCTAGTTTACTCAAAAGGTCAAGCTTTTTTTCATAAATAAAAAAAAAATATTTTTTTTAAGGTTGAAAAAACCAAATTTTTCAGTTAATATTTGTTTCGAGGCTCTATTTTTTTTAGATCATAAGCACACAGACGTATAGCTTGGGTGGGGGGGGGGGGGGGGTAACAGCTCTAGGCACACAGACGCATAGAATTTTTTGTTGGAGTGGCCCTCAAAAAAGTCATTCCAAAAGGTCAAGTTAAGTCAAGCTTTTTGCTCAACAAATTTTGTTAGACACACTGATTTTTTTTTTTCGTGATAGAAGCTTCATCGTCATCTTCAAGTGAGGAAAAAAAAGAAAAAAATTCACTCCTAGATCCCATTTCTCGTGTAAGGTTTTAGATTTCTTGGACTTACACATTAGTTACCTAATATCAGATTTTTTCAACTCCAACATTTTTCCAAGTTCTCAAATGTGTACAATTCTTTCAAAAATATTTCCTCATTTTAAGTTAAAGTTTTCTTCACATTTTTTTGTATAAGTGCAAGAAATTTGATCTTCTGAAACTTCTGTCAAAAGTTCATTTTTTTCAAAATTATACCTACAGTAATTTTGAAAGAATTTTAACTTGTGAAAAATTTAGAGAAAATTTTACTTGGAATTTTTTTTAATGAATTGAGAAAATGACAGAACTTGGAAAAAATTTTCAAAAAATTTATTTGTTAATTTATTCGGATTATACTGACTTCAGCATTTCCCTTTCCAGACTATTTCGTTATTTTTGGCAGAAAATTTAGTCTTGGGAAACAACAAGTGCCCGACACGAAACAAAATCGTATTTCTTTTGAACTAACGTAAGTAAAGCTGACCAAGATGAGTTAATATTCTGACCAAGAGACCACGCTAGTCATGCAAAGTCAATCTTTTTGACACAAAAGTCGAAACTTTTTTTTCAAAAATTGAAAAATTGATTTTTTTGAATTATATTTTTGTTTATAAAAATTTATATTTAGGAGCTCATTATTTTTTTAAAATTATATTTGTTTGAAATTTTTCTTAAGAATCTTTTTTTTTGAGCAACCCATAAAAAAGTCAAAAAAGTCATAAAGCCAAGTCAAGCTTTTTGCTCAACAAATTTTGTGAGACACCCTGTATTCGCGTCTTGTAAATAACTTTTTCCGGGAACCCTCTTGCCAGGTCAGAATGTCTAACAAGTCCTGTTGGTGCTTTTGGTCCTGCTTTGAGCTGAGTGGTCATGTTTTGGTCCTTTTGGTCCTGCTTTGAGGCTTTTTTAGAGAAAAGTCCTGTTTTGTATTAATTTTGAGATCCAGCTGCCAAAATTAAAAAAAAAAAATTGTGTGGGTACTCGTTGGAAAGAGGAGATCGTCAGGAATTCGAAACGAAACAATAAAAATCCGGGTGTTCTCACGTAGGATCACAAATAGGCTACATCTTCCAAGGATTACAAGCATCTATCTGTACCCGATCAACTCCAATTCAAAAAACAATGTCGCAATTATCTGCGAGAGTTATATGAGAAACTCCTGATGAAATGTCCTTTATCCAATAAAGTGGTCAAGGGAGCATCTTGTTTATCTCCGACTGTCATGCTTGATGCAGTATTGCTAAGTGATCGATTGGATTTGATTTTGACTGAACTCGTAGATGTTGATATCTTTCAAGGCAACGAAGCTGATGTGATAAAACGACAATGGTTAGAAATATCCAGCAATCCAGTCGTCAAGGAAGAATTGAAAATATACTCTCGAAAAGAGAGAATTGATCTTTTCCATATGCGTATAATCAAAATGTTTCCAGAAAAGCTTTCGAAGTATACAATTGATTTTATGAAAACTGTATGTACGTTATTTCACGGAAATGCCTCCGTAGAGCGTAGTTTTTCGGTAAACGAGCAATGTTTGGTTGTAAACTTGCATGAGGATTCCCTTATAGCTCAACGGCACGTTGTGGATTATATGAAGCAGTTAGATTACGATTTTAATAAATTGAACATTACTAAATCCATGCTCAGTTATTTCAGTACATCTGGTACAAAAAGAAACTTGGTCTTGAAAGTTAAACGAGATTTGGAGAATGAAGATGTTCAAAATCGGAAAAGGATGAGCAACGAATTGAAAATGTTGGAGTTTAAGAAGAAAAAGATATCAGCTGAAAGAGACAACAAAATTGATATGCTCAACTGCAACATTTTCAACTTGGATTTTTTTGTAAAAAATTTTCACCCTCGCTTCGCTCGGGTTCAGTAACTTTACAATTATTTTTAAAATACTTTTGGAAGAAGAGGAGCTCATTACAAAATTTCTTGTTTTTTGGAAGTCAAAAAAAGAGCATGAAAAAACATTGAATTTTGATGAGAAAATTTAAGCTTCTGGATATTTTTTTCTGAAAAATTTTCGCCCTCGCTTCGCTCGGGCATGAAGAATATTACAATCCAACAAATTATTTTGAGGCAATTATGCGGGAAAATAACTTTCCTATCCAACTTTTTATGGCCATTTTGTACCCTTCAAAAAAAGATTTCGACACCCACTACTTGAATTTGTTATTATTTTTGGTTTTTGAGGCCAAAATAATTAGCATGACCGTGAACATCGCACAGCACTTCCCAAAGATTTATGAAAGTTCTGATTCTCTCTGAGTAATTCCTAGCAATGCTACTGCAATTTGATATTTTCTATGGAAGAGAAGAGTATTTCCAAGAAGGAGATAATAAAGCGCTTGAAATTTCCTTTAAAACGAGTATACGCAAGGGGGGATTTTTTTTGGGGGGAGGGGGTACAAAATTTATCGTACCTATTTTTAAGGGTGCTGCTGAAGGTCCTTTTGGTCCTGTTTTGGATTTTGTCCTGTTTGTTAGACACCCTGCAGGTCCTCTGGACCTTGCTTGCTTATTATTATTTTAACGCCATGTACTTACAGCACTGAAAAAACAAATGAATCAATTTTATCCAAAAAAGTAATAATAAAGGGGCACCATTTAGAAAATTGGCAAAATTTATTCTGAAAAAATTATATTTTTCGCGAAATTTGGTAAAAAAATTTCGATGCAATAAGTTTTACCAAATTTTGATTTTTTTAGAATAAATTTTGTCAATTTTGTAAATGGTGCCTCGTTATAATTTTTTTGGATAAAATTTATTTATTTTGGATAAAATTTATTTTGTTTGAATAAAATTTATCATTTTTTCAACACTTTAGTTATTTTTCATATTTCATTTTTTTCAGTGAGCGACTAAGGCTACAGGTGTAAAATTACGTTTCTGCCTGTTGATGAAATCAATAAAATTATAAATTAATAAAAAATATTGCAAATTTGGTGAATTTTTCCCAAAATTGTTACCTGGGCAGGAAAAAGTAGGAGGTAACCCAGATACACCCTACACCTCTGACAGTGACACCTATGGAAAGTACGTGGGACGCGAATTTTTTTCGAGAAATAATCTCTCAAGCTCGATTCGGCGAGAAACCGATGTGCTGGAAATTTACTCGCTTAGGTTTTCAAAAGCCACAGTACGACGTTGCTTGTACATGGTGAAAAAAAATTCTCGAGAAAATATTTGATTAGCACGACGACAAAATACCCATAAAACCAGCAAATTCGAACGAACGTATGCCTCGATGGTGAAAATTTTCACGTTCGTTTCGAGCAGGGCACAGGGAGACCTCCCTATACGTCTCGAATAAATATGAGAAATGAAATAAACGACGTGTTTTTGATTAAACGTCGCGAAAATTCGACTCGAAGTTGAAATTTGTAACGATACATCGACCTTAACCCGAATACATGGCTTAAATGAACGACATCCACCCTCGGCCCGAATTCTCCGAGAAAAATTACTTTCGCCCAGGTACAAGATGATGATAAAATACAAATACGTAGAAAAAAATACGAGGTACTTCAATTAAACTCGCGACGACGAGAATCTCGAATCGAATCGAAAAATTCCAGCACGAGCATTGTGCAGAGTCAGCCTGGCTCGAGTTCGTATTCTCGATACAGCGAGTGGGAAAAAAATAAGAGAAGAAATCCGTAAGCTTTTCTGAATTATTGAACATCTCGTAGAATTGCCTTTTCGGCAGTTTATCGTCGTTACGAACAAGAAAGGTGTGAATTGCATTCCGATGTTGGTGCAGAAGCGTTGAATTTTTCATAAATAGAATATACCTATAGTGCCTGGAACAGCGTGGCCGGGTAATGGAGTGTTTATCCGTTTGCTGCCGAGTAAGTCACGTTTTTCGTCGAGCAATCTGCTGCAGGGTAGTTACGTCAGTGCTCGGATCACTTGTCAGATTTCTTTTTCTGGGCTGCTACGACTACGAATCGTGTATGTAAACGAAAAGGTCAAGTATTCGGTTTAAACCATGGGTCTTATGTTGATTACCAGCAGTTGGGTGTCAACTGCTGGCTGCTGCGGTAGCTCGACCAGTCGAATTAATTTAGCGGTCGGAGATGTAAGATCTGGCAAGGGTTCGTCATCGGATGGGACGTTCTCGTAATTTTCGAATATTTTAATTTTACCGTCGTCGTATTCGAAGAAACCGGCGTCTTGAACTCGATTATAACGTTGAATGTGAAATATTCACGATGTGGGACGAAGTATTCCACGGTGCTGGGTTTGGCTAATGAGAGATATTATTAATACAGTACCTTTGAATAATATCGCCCCGGCATCGGTGTACTGGGAGTTGACTTGGTAGAGAGATTTTTCAGCCTGTTGTTGTGTGATCGAGAACGAGGGTGTGGAGTTTGAAATTGAAGTTTTGCAGGATTTTTTCATTCGTTGAATAATGAAGAATAATTTTTCGCCGGCCAAGCCTGTTTAATGTTGAAGATATCGTGTTATCTGAAATATTTTCAGAAACACTTGAAATTCAATTGAAATATTCGACATAGTCAACATTTTTTGTAAATTTTTTTCAATGTTTGCCAAGACCTTGAAATTAGGTTACCACTTTTTCCTTATTTTACGTATTAAAAAAGTGAATCGAGGAATTTGCTGTCAACGTTTCGATGGCATAATAACCGTACCTTAATTTAATTGGATACAAATTTATTTTATCACTTGAAAAAACAATTACCTATTTAATTACAATTAAAAACAAGGATGAAAAAAAATTTTGCTCACACAATTTTTAACTCTGTGTGATTGAAAAATTTGAGAAAAATTCTAGCAAGGAAAGCATTCGAAGGTCTGGTCGTCTATCTCTGATTTGAATGAGAGTGGATTTTTGGAAAAAGCATGTTTCAAAACTTCCTAGACTATAATTTTCGCTGTTCCAGTTCACTTTACAATTTCATGAGAGCTTTTGAAAATTTAAATATTGTTTTTCTTCAGCCCAGTCAAATTGGTGCACTCAAAAAAATAAAAAATAAATTTTATTAAACGTAATAATAAAAAGGCACCATTCACAAAACTAGTAAAATTTATTCAAAAAATAATAATATTTATCGCAAAATTGACAAACTTTATTTTCTATGCAATAAACTTTATCAAATTTCGTGATAAATTTTATTTTTTTTTTTGATAAAAATTGCTACTTTTGCGAATGGTGCCCCGTTATTATTATTTTTGGATAAACTTTATTTTTTTTGATAAAATTTATTATTTTTGGATAAAATTTATTTTTTTAGGATAAAATTTATTTTTTTTGAATAAAATTTATAATTTTTTGCAACACTTTCTATTCATTTTTCATTCTCCATTTTTCTTAGTGTAAAAATTGAGTCCTTACGTGGAAATTTAATTTCATCATTTCCTATTATTTTGAAGTGTATTGAAAAAAAAATTGTTGGAAACTGAAAAAATCTTTGTTCTGAAAACTTTGTACCCACCATTGAAAATGAAAGGTTCGCGGGTCTATCAAGAGAAATGTGCTTCCAATTTTCAAAAAATTTTCAAATTTTTTCAGTTTTGAATTGCCCATAGTCCTTCATTTTCGATACTAGGGAAAAAGTTTCCAGAACAAAATTTGTTTGGTTTTCGAAGTATTGGCTGTTCCCTTGATGAAGTTTTTTTTTTTTTTAAATTTTGTTCGAACAGAATTTTTTGTAGAGTCTATTCGATAAAATATCCACATTTTCCTCAGTATCGATCTTTTTGCATCATTAAAGTGGTATTTTTGAGGTATTAAAGATTTACCTACAGTTCTCTCAAGATCGTTGATGTTACATTTTAAATACCAACTTACCAAGGCAGTTTTCCCTATGCGTTACGCTAGCATAAGATTTACTAGCGAAACATTTGCTAGCAAAATGCTAGCTTTTCACTAGCACAATTTTTCATCGAAAAGTTCAAGACTAGCAAAACTCTAGCGTAATTTAGACTAGCTTTATTTTTGCTAGCAGAATGCTAGCTTTTCACTAGTGAAGTTTTTAAACAAAAAGTTAGCCTAGTCAAATGCAAGTATTACACTAGCATAATTTGGAGCTAGTCTCTCACTCACTAGCAATACGCTAACGTTTGATTCCTAGTAAAATTCTAGCTTTTTGCTAGCACAATTCTTTGACAAAAAGTTACCATAGCTAAATACTAGCATAAACTAGCATAAACTAAGCTAGCATTGCATTCGCTAGCGAGACGCTAACGTTCGACTACTAGCGAAATTCTAGCGTTTGGTCACTAACAAAATGCTAGATTTTCGCTAGCAACGCACTAGCGTACATTAGGCTAGCATCGCATTCGCTAGCGATACGCTAACGTTCGACTACTAGCGAAACTCTGGCGTTTGGCCACTAACAAAAGGCTAGATTTTCGCTAGCACCGCACTAGTGTACATTAGGCTAGCATCGCATTCGCTAGCGATACGCTAACGTTCGACTACTAGCGAAATTCTAGCCTTTGGCCACTAACAAAATGCTAGATTTTCGCTAGCACCGCACTAGCGTACATTAGGCTAGCATCGCATTCGCTAGCGATACGCTAACGTTCGACTACTAGCGAAACTCTGGCGTTTGGCCACTAACAAAAGGCTAGATTTTCGCTAGCACCGCACTAGCGTACATTAGGCTAGCATCGCAATCGTTAGCGATACGCTAACGTTCGACTACTAGCGAAATTCTAGCCTTTGACCTCACTACACTAGCATAAATTAGACTAGCTTCGCATTCACTCTCATTGCAGGGAAACGCATGCCACTTTTTTCTGAGTTCTACTTTTAAAAAAGACATTTTTGGTTTTTTAGACACTGTACAAGAGAGCAAGATTTTTTACACAGACTACAATTTTGTTTTTGAAATCTAAAACAAGCTGAAATTGAACTATTCCTCTTTTTGTTTTTTTTTTAATTGATGCATCAGAAGTATAGGTACATATGTAACCGGTTTGGAAGAAATTTTTTTTCTCCTGACATTAGAACGAGCATTAAAAAAAAATTTTGGACACTAAACAGGCGAAACTTCACGATTTGTTTTTTGTGTGAGGGGAGGGGATGGAATCCACAAATTTGTTGACTCGAAGTTTCCCTGTCCATGCCCCCTCCATAAAAAAATTCAGTACTACCTTTAAAAAATATTTTAAAAATTGCGTATAATCGTTTTCATTAAAAAATTCTTTAAAAAATTAAACGAATAAACTGTATGTTGAAAATTAAAACGTATACAAATGATAGTAAAGTAAACCGAAAATTCGGCTATTTCACGTATTCGGCGTAACACGTATAAATGGAAGAAAACTAATTTGCGATTTGTTAAAATACTCAATTTTCTGTGAGCTTATACCTATACTTGAATTTCTCAAAAACCCGTTTATTTCTTCTTGGAAAGAAAAAATTCAAGAAATGATATTTTTTATATTCATCTAAAATTGAAAATAATTTGGGGTAATGTTATCCGTATCAAGTTCATCATGATGAAAAAATGTTCAAACAGGAGGCATTAACTTATTGAAAAAAAATTGAAGATTTCAGTTGAGAAAATTTTTTGAAATCTGAATTGTACTTCTGTTCAGTTTCTTTTTTGATTATCCTTTAAAAGTGAATTATTGCTTAAAAAAAAACAAAAAAATCCCTTCCCTTTTCAAGCTTTCAAACAATAAACTTGGTTTAAAGACTTTGTTTTCGTGTTAGCGTGGAGTCTACATCTTCTTTTCATCAATGTAAATATCGTCGTGGATTTCGATGTTTCTGAGATCTCAAAATAATTTCATTACATGAATTAGTTTCATTCATTCAGATATTTTAATTTCTTTTTCAAGATTCGCTTCCGTGTCTTATGTATTTCTGACTAAAATGCTCAAATTTTCAAATATACGAAATTAGGGGGCACAGGAACTTGAACCCGTCCTTATTTGCAGGGACGAATGAAAACTTCACCATTCATGGTTGCTTCGCTTATCGCCTTTGATAAGTCGTTAGGGTTTCACAAAAATCTTAATTTTGGTGTATCGTGTCATTTTCAAGTTACGAGTAGAAAGTAGGATGAATAAATTCATCAAATTTGAACAAATCCAGGGTATCTAATAGGTCAAGCTGTTCTGATAAGTCGAGATTTTTTCAAAAAGGTCAGACCGGACCTGAAAAGTCAAGCTTTTTGACCAATTTACCCAGATTTACTCAAAAGAATTCACTGCAAAAAATATAATTTCACTGATTCATCCAGTAAAAAAAATTACTTTCGAATCAGTTGAAAAAACTACCAAAATTTCAGTAATTTTCACTGATTCAGAAGTATTTTTTTTTCATTTAACGGATTTAATTGGTGTTTTTTTTTCACTGTAAATGTTATTCAGTCAATTTTTACTGGTTTGCAGTTAAAAATGACTGATTGAAATCTACAAAATTGAGTTACTGCCGAATCAGCAGAACTTCACTGATTTATTCAGTAAAAAAAAAAAATCATCTCTGAATCAGTAGAAAAACTACCAAAACTTCCAGTGAAAAAAATACTTTTAAATCAGTGATTGATTCAGATTTAGAGAGTAAACGCATCCTTTGATTTTCATCTACTAAACCATTCCAATTTTACCTCCTATAAAAAACTCAGCTATGGCTGGAGTCGTCCAACCGTCGAGTCAACCCAATTCCACAGCCTTTAGCATATCTCACATAGTGACACTCAGCCCGACACAAAACTTTTTCACTGCAGCTAAAAGTCAAAAATGATATTTTAATGCTTCACTGGCAACATTTTCTTTTTTCCTCGGCGAATTTCTTTATCCAACTTGGAAAACTATTAATTACTCGAAAAACAGCTCGTTGTTTCGTTCTTCGTCCGAAAAAGAACAAGACACCAATAGTTACAAACTTAACGTTTGTATAAAAGTTTGAATTAAATTTTAATGGAATTTTTTTCACGAGTAATTTTCGTATAATATTAAAAGCGTCTTCGATGAAATATACTTTTCCAGCGTATAATTTACTCGGGGAATTTTTGTTAACATTCTAAAGAATGGACATAGCCAAAGTACTTACAAGATAAATAAGAACACCAGTATAGTTGAGCAGTCATATATTCAGCCGACAGAACATATAACATTACAAGCACTGAGATCTTGTCTCTTTAAAGTATATTGACTATATGAAATACGTAAGACTAAACTAAGTACCTAGTACCTCCGTATCACTCGTCCGTTACCACCTCCACTTCCGTGGGGTGGTTCCAGGAGTGAGTACTTCGGTCACTAGGAGGAACGACATTAGGACAGCTCTTGCCGTACCTAATTATTGTCGTTTTCACTCCCTCCAAATTTGTAAATTTCCTTCGGTGATTTGCAAATTTCTTGCATCTTTCGATCTTATTCAAATTTTATTCAATCTTCGATTTAATTCAAATTTCAATGTCATAACTTTCGGTAAATTCAACTTTCGGTATTATATAGATTTCATTCGAGCTTTCATTTAACTTTCGAGAATATATGAATTTCATTCGAGCTTTTATTTCACATTCGGTTTATCAATCATATCAATCAACTTTCGGTAACAGGCGGAGGCCCAAGCGAAACACAAAGTCAAATACAAAACGTTCAATTTATTATTTAAATGAACACGTTTTACTTATATATATATAACAAAGGAACTTTCTTTTCATTTAATGAACACAAAATTACCCTTCTCCGGGTTTTATAAAATAATAACTCTTCGGTAAACAATAATGTTTCTTCTAAATTAATACAAATATCTCTTCGGTACATAACAAAATTTCTTCTAAATTAACATTCGGTAACCTTCGATTAAGACTAAATTATACTTCGATATTTTCGATTTAGACGAAAGTGATCCCATGATCTGGCGATCGTAATAGGTCATCTTCATCTACTTCGATTCTTTCGATTTCTTCGATACTATCGCTTAAATTTTCGATCATTTCGTGATCTCGCTGCTCTGCTACGTTTTCTTCGATTGTCTTGTTCATTCGATTTTCTTCGATTTGATCTTCGATACTGTCGATGGGTTCACCACTTCTCCTCCGTCGCTTGGCCTTAGCCTGTTCGCAACATTGGTGGGCGGTGAGCTTCGATTCGTATGCTAACCTGTCCAAGACACGGCGCATTGTTGCCACTACTTCGGTACGAGGCAATTTTAAATCTTCGATAATAACGAGCAGTTTGGCGAGCACTTCGATCGATTTCGATTTACTTCGAATTCCTGTAACACAGAGAAAAAAATTTTCTGTTAGTTCATTCGATTATTACATTCGGTTTTACATTTTATTTTGATCTATCGGTACAACTAATTTATTTCTTAGTTTTATAAATGGTTCCTTCGGTAATGGTTTGGTAAGTATATCTGCATCTTGGTCTTTCGTACTGACCCAAGTTACTACTGCCTTGTCATTTAAGACGTGGTCAAGTATGTTATGCATTTTTACATCGGGTAAGTGTCTCAAGGACGGCGTGCCTGGTTTTTGCGTACATTTGTTTGCTGATGAGTTATCACCAATCAAATGAATAGGCATACATTCGGTTCCAGTCGCACGTTTCAAAATCGCATTTGTTGCAGTTGCTTCTTGCAAAGCTGCATTTAACGCTACGTACTCGGCTTCACATGTCGATGTGGATACATTGCCTTGTCGCTTACTCCACCAAGCTACAATGTCTCCATACAGTCGAATGATGATGCCGGTCGTTGCCTTTCGAGTGTCTACGTCGTCACCGTGGCTTGCATCAGCATAGCCAACGATGCCTTCTTCGGTACTTGTATATTTCAAACCATATAACTTCGTTCCTATCAAATATTTAAATATTCGTTTAACTTGCTCCCAATCGAATCTCGATGGGTTTACTTGCTTTCGGCTCAAATAGTGTACAGCGTACATAATGTCTGGCCTAGTGCCATTCGCTAAGTACATTAAACTTCCGATGGCCTCCTTGTAAGGGAAAGGCGCTTCATCGTATTGTTTCGCTTTTTGAATTGTTTTCATTTGTTTTCTTTCCTTTCGATTTTTGGGCTCCATTCCTGCTAATAATAGCTTTGTTAATATCTTCGATTTATCATTTCGGTTTTGCGGTATCATCGGTATCGGATATTCTTTTGCTTCGATCATATTGAATCTTTTCAAGATCTCAATAGTATAATCCTTCTGATGTATATGTATTATTCCTTCGGTTCTACTTCGAATTATTTCAACTCCAACAAATTTCTTCGGTTCTCCGAGGTTTATTATTTCAATTTCTTCGATCAACAAATCTAAAATTTTCATCATAAAATCTGCATCGTTTCCTGCTAATAAAATGTCATCGACATATAATATGAGGAATACTTGCACGTTTTTATTGCGTAACCAGTAAATACACGGATCATTAATGTCCTGTTTAAAACCTAGTTTTCGCATCAATCGATTAAAATGTTCATTCCATCTCTTCGGGCTTTGTTTCAAACCATAAATGGCTTTCTTTAACAACCAAATTTTCTTCTTTCTTTCTTCGGTACTCATCGGGAATTGTTTCGGTATCTCCATAAACGTTCTGTCGACTAGCTCTCCGTGTAGAAAAGCTGTTTTTACATCTACATGTATTGCTTCCAGATTAAATCTGTTTATGATACTAAAGGCAATTCTGATTGTTGCTATTCGGGACACTGGTGAGTATAACTCCGCCAGGGAATACGAACGTGTATCTTTATACCCTCTAGCTACTAATCTTGCTTTGTATCGTACTCTACCGCATGTATCTATCTTCCGTTTTAATAACATTACAGAATCAACTATTATGTCATCTTTTTGTAAAATCATTCGATCTACTTCTTCGTATGAATCGTGTTTATCCAACGAATCAAATTCTTCGGTCATTGCATTCTTCCAAAATTCTTTTTCCGGTCCAGCAAGAGCCTCACCTACAGTGATCGGATCTCCTGCTAAACCTACAATGAGTGCAAATGCTTGTAAGTCATCCACTGGTGCTGTGAGCGCCAAGTATGTCCTTAAGCGTTGCAATTCATTTTCAAAGTGTTTCTTTATATCCACTGCTTCGATATCAATCGGTATCTTTTCTTCGGCTCTCAGTGCTTTCTTCGACTTTTTAAGATCGGATTCTCCCTCCGTCTTTTTCAAATTAACTTCGGTTTGAATTTTCTTCGGTCTACCTCGTTTTCGTTTTGGGATGACTCCTGACGTAGATGGAGTAGTGGTTTGATCAGTCAAATCTTGTTTGCTGTCGTCCGCTCCCTCCTTCTTTTTGACAGGTATCTTTCCCGATTTGTTTATGGGTAACCTTTTCCCGGTTTCATCTCTTCGATATATCGAGTCAAACTCTTTAAGCCATTCTTTTTCATCCATTTCAGGTTCTAAATCTTCGGTTGGTAAGCCAGTTAAATGTTTATACGTTTTCGTTTCTCTCGGTCTGGCATGTTTTATTCGAATTATTATCTTCGACTTCGGTAACATGACTTTATAGCCTGTTGATGTGTATCCAACTAAAACACCATAAATTCCCTTCGGTTCAACTTTACTTAACGGTCCTAGTCGTTTAACGTACATTAGTGACCCAAATCTTCGAATTTGTTCTAATCTCATTTTTATGTCGGGGAAAATTTTACGGATTGGATAATCGTAATTTATTCCTGCATGCGGCGTTCGATTGTACATATGTATCGCTGCTCCTAGAGCTACATCCCACAAACATAAGGGTAGGCCTGAGTCTACGAGCATAGCTCGAACTCTGCCCATAATCGTTTGATTAAAGCGTTCGGCTGTACCATTGTGTTGCGGTGTTCTAGGTGCAGACGGTTTAAATTTTATCTGAAATTCCGCTAATGCATTTTGAAATTCCGCTCCTATATATTCTCCACCGTTATCTGATCGAAAATTGCGAATTATAAATTCGTTATCACTGTCGGTTATACTCATAACATGACTTCGAAACATTCGAAAACATCTTGCCGCATCATCCTTTCTGTGCATGACGTATGCAATCGCAAAGCGACTGTAGTCGTCGATGAACGTAATGATGTGCCGGTATTGGTTTTGGAACGTTGCTGGTCGTATTGGACCCATAATGTCAGAGTGTATAGTGTGAAACGGTCTAATTGCTCTTCGACGTCTTTCCTTAAAGGAAAGTTTCTTCATATTCGCAATGTTACAAACATCGCATCTTCGAATTCTCTTTCGGCTCAAGGGTATTCCCTTTAATAACTTCGATTTTTGTTTCAATTTACGCATTTTCTCATAACTCATATGACCTAACCGATAATGCCATTTAAGGTCATTATTCGCAAAATCTTCGGTTTCGTTAGGTATGCCTTTCGGTTCTATATAAATTCCTTCGGTCGGTTTCATTTTGTAATCTCTCGCAATTTCATACGCTAATGGTATGTTGTCGATCCGTTCACGTTTATCAATTTTCTCAGATTCATCTTCGATCGCATAAATTTTATAAATTTCTTTTTCTTCTTCTTCGATTTCATTACACTTCGGTTTATCTAAATCTTTCTTTCGGTTTTTCTTACGTTTAATTCGTTTTGGCTCCGGTTTTTCCGGCGAGTTTGATCGAGATCTTTTATACATTCGGTTTCGAGTTTTTGTAACTAACAATGTTGGATTCGTGTCACATTCGATTATAAAATACCAGAATGGTGATCTGTATTTTCCTTGCAAAATTGTCTTTCGAGTTTTACGATTGATTACTTTCGCGTATCGATTTGTTAAAATTACCTTATGTCCTTCGTCAATAAACATGCGAAGCGACAATAAGTTGTCGGAAACATTCGGTGCAAATAAAACATTACTTAATTCTACTTTATTATTACAAATCGTACTTTGCCCTCTGACGGAACCCTTAGTTGCAAGGACGCACTCGGGTCTTTATTTATACCGTCTATAATCATCGAGCATTCACGCCTATCTAACAAATACATATCGTCTCGGAGCAGGTGCATAGTAGCCCCTGTATCTCCAATAAAAACTACTTGCTTACCTTCGGTTGCCCTTAAGGCCTTCTGAGCGTCAAATTCTGCCACAATTTCTTCGATATTTATACCATTTTCTTCGGTTTTGGACTGCTGAGCCCGGGCAATGCCCGCTCGAACCAGCTCCACTCCTCGGAGTATGGCATCATCGACGGAATTGGGTAGAATTGAGCTGTACACATCAGAACTAAAATGCGGTGCAGGATTAGTTTCTGCTTCGATTCCCCAATCGGTTTCGCATTCGGTTAAAATATTCACCTGCTTCGATGGTTTCGGTGGCGCCGGCATCTGGCCGTCGTTCACACGGAGTACCGTTCTCTTCGGTGAAACGGATTTCTTCGATTTAACAACTTCGATTTTGGATTTGATTGGTGCGATTTCTTCTTCGGTATAATACTCTGAAAGAGGAGAATTTGTTAAATTCATTCGTTCGATTGGGCACCTTGGCTTGGGGAAATCGATCAAAATTAAATTTTTATTACTTTCGGCTTCTTCGTTAGAATTCTTCGATTTTTCGTTATTATTCGATTCTTCGGTCAGCGTGTGCGAGGGTACATTCGATACTAAATTTTCTTCGATATTAACATTCGGTACATTCGATTCATTCGGTTGATTTTCGTTCGGTGCTTTGTTCAAAATTTCACGCTCTTCGGTTGTCAAGTAATCATCGTATCGTTCGCGCAAGTCCGCCAATTCGCTCCTACATCGAGTCATCGCCGTCTCCAAATTCTTCAATTCGGTCAGCTTTAACTGGATTTGAGCGTGAATCCGGCGTTTGTCTTCGGCGAACGTTCTTTCAAAATTTTGAATTCGATCTTCTTCGGCTTTCAATTCGCGACGTTTGGCTTCGAGTAAACGTTTTTGTTCGGCGATTTGACGTTGAACGGGTGTTAAATTTTCTTCGATTTGGGGTTGGGCATAACTCGTAGAGGCCACAACCGGCGGCGAATTACTTCGACTCCTTCGATCATTTACAACCTTTTCCCGGCAAATTGTCCAATCGATGATACGATATTGAACTTGGTTTCTTTCGGTTGATTTAGCACGGGTGCCTGACGCAGATTGACTTCGAGTATGATAACCTTCGGCTCTATCGTAAACATTGTTATACCCTGTTCAACAAAAAACACAACTTTCGATTAATTTTCAATTTTAAAATAACTTTCGATTAATTTAAATTTCATAACTCATTCGATCAATTTCCAAATTCTAAAAACTTTCGATTAAATTTATTCTTTTGGTTGATTCTTCGGTGTTGCGTTGGTATTTGAATTTTTCTTTTCGGTATTTTTATTATTTTTGTTGGGTTTACGTTTACCGCCACGTTTAAAATTTCTTCGATTACTATTATTACCACGCATTGCAAAATTTTGGAAATTATTTTCATTCGATTGTTGATTAAAATTTTGGTAATTTACATTCGGTTGAAAATTTTGACTTTGCCCTTGATTGGGAAAGTTCATTCTTCGGTTTTGATTAAAATTTTGATTCGAGAATCTTTGATTATTGAAACGACTACTAAATTTTCTAGATTGCCTACCCCCACGCCCAGGTGCGGAGTATTTACCTTGATATCCGAACGGTGTCTGATATTCCGGCGGCAAATGGCAATCCCTCCTGAGATGCCCATTCTGCTTACAGGCATAACACCTGATCGGTGCCCGGCAGTCCTTTTCCAAATGCTGGTAGGACATGCAACGGTTACATCGCTTCGGTGGCGCAGTTGGGTTTGCATTAAACTTCGGTCTTGATTGACTTCGATTGGAGGGTGCCCGACTTCTAGAACTTGAGCGGCCTCTGGAAAATTTTGCCTGCTGAGGCCCCTTTTCATTAGCCTTCTGCTCCTGTCGTAACAAATAATTTTTAAGTTCTCTTATATTTTGCTTCGGATAATTACCACAGTATTCAACATGCTGTTCTACTAGTGGATAAATACGTTCGGTCGCGGTTACTATTTGATTAAATATTTTTCTTCGAGGAATATTTTTCTTAATAATAGTAAAGTACTCAGACCTAATTCGCTTAAGCCTTTGAAAAAATTCGGCAATTGTTTCATGCCTATAGAGTTGCAATTTGTTAAATTGCTGCTCTATCGTTCGAGTTGATTTATTAACTTCGGCTTTCCGCGTTTCTTTCAAAACTTCGATTGCTTTCCGAAACGTACTACAACTTATAATATCATCTACGTAAATATTATCAATTCGAGACAACAACACATTTTTCATGTGCGTGTTATTAATCTTCGATGGATTTTTATCATCGGGGTTAAGCCCCATACCTTCGAGTTCACCTACAAGACGCCTATACCACGTATCAAAATGCTCAGATTTTGTTAAACGGTATTTACCTACGTTCGGTGCTATTCGGAATTGATGAATTCTAAATTCATCTTCCCTATTCCTATCGGTTTTACGCTTTTTACTTTTATTACTTTTATGACTTCGGTGTGATTTACGTTTACGTTTATTATTCTTCGAATTTTTATTATTATTATTCTTCGAGTTTCTATTATTATTATTATTATAATTATCGCTATCTTCGGTATCAGAACTATTTGTGTTTACCATGCTGGCATCACTTACATTGTTTTCCAAGTCGCTATCGTGTTGCAGACTGGCTTCGGATCCAAAATTTTCATCCTCTTCTTCCGATTGACCATCGAAATAATCCGAGTCATCGTTATTACTTCGATTTTTATTCTCCTCCGCTCTTTTTGAACCAGAGGACTTTTCCTTCGATTTGCGTTTTTCTATCGATTTATTTCTTTCTTTATTTTTCTTTAATTTCTTTTTCTTCGGTTGTTCATTTTCAGATTCATAAGAATCGGATGATTCGTTTCTAACGGACACCCGCTTCTTTTTCTTCGGTTTAGGTTTAACAATTTCCTTCGGTACAGTTTTCTTCGATTTATCAGTATTATTATTATTACTATTTAATTCAATCGATTTCAGCGATCGCGATATTTCTTCATCGGTCATATTTTGCTGTATAGGCTTCGATACTGATTTACTACGTTGCTTCGGTCTAGAATCCTCCATGCTGGACGAGCTACTTGAGCTGCTACTGCTGCTATCAGATTCTGAATCGCTGCTGGAGCTGCTACTTGAACTCGACGAGCTGGACGAGCTAGGATCATCCGGGTCTTCCGGTGGATTCGTATTTCTATCCTTCGGTTGAGGCGTACTTGTTACATTCGATGTAGGTGCAATATCTTCGGTAATTACTCTTAATTGGTCCCAATCATAACCGCTATGAGCTGTGGTACTCGTTGGTCCACTCTTCGCATTCGATTGCTTCATAGGTTGCATTGGAATATCTTCGGTATCGATAGAATCGTTCGTCTTTGTGTTAGACTGAGTACCAGGTTCAGCATGTACCTGAACTCGTACGATTTTTATCGGATCAACGATAGTTACCTTCGGCTGTGATTTTTCTACATTATTTTTATCACTTTTATTATTATTAACGTTCGATTTATTATTATTATTATTATTATCATTCGATTTATTTGTTTCATTCGATTTAATCGGATTACTTTTTATATTTAAGTTACCATTATCATTCGATTTACTAGATAAGTCATCGGACCTACTTTCAGTGCGCGGTGAGAAAATTTTATCAATTGCTTTCGATTTCTTTTTATCAGGTTCGTTTAAAATTTTAACGTTCGAGCTATCCGCTGTATTTTTAGCGTTCGACTTCGACTTTTTATTATCAGTATTAGATTTCGATTGCTTCGGTTCAATTTTCGATTTAACGATTACCTTCGGTTTAGTATTACTACTATCGGTTCTACCTACGTTTCCTTCGATCTCCGCAGATGGAGCCGACGGTGTGGCTGAGCTACGATGCTCATTTTGCGAGACATTAACCTGTTAGACAATTTTTCAAAAAATATTAACGATTAAACTGAGTTAATTAATCTCAGAGTAACTTTCGAGACCGTACGTATTATTGTACACAATGAAATAAAATAAACATTCGGTATAATTGTTCAAACACTTACGTTTGACGAATAATTCCTTCGATTAGATTCATTCGAACTCGATCTGTTTCGGCTCCTGCTTGATCTCTCCGGAAATTGTCCACCTCCGTTTGCACCCAGCATAATCGGTTACGGTTGACTTAATCGGATAATCTGAAACCAGAAACATACACTTCGATTAACAAAATTGTCTAAAAATTTTCGCCTACGTATGTAGATACAGAGTATTCTATCGATACGTGAGCTACTAATCTAGTCATTCGATTTTAATTATCAATCTAGTCATTCGATTTTGATTTTTAATCCTTCGGTTGTTATCTTATTATTACTAATTATCTAGTCATTCGATTTTATCAACTTTTAAGTCCTTCGGTTTTATTATTATAAAATATCTAGTCATTCGATTTTTAAAATAAGTTTAAAATCATTCGATTTCGTATTACTAACTATCTAGTCAAATTATTTTTCATTTTTATATACTTCGGTCGTTTTATTATTCAGATTTAGAATTCTATCTGTTCAATTTTGACTAGTATTCTTCGATTTTTAATTTTATTTATTACAGGTTCGTCTCTATTGGTAAGTGTAAGCTTGCTATGGAATTCTTCGCATGCTTACAGCGATATAGTACTCCACAGGGACGACACAGTATGTTTCCTATACCACTAGCTCGATCAAAGACCACCTATCAGGAACAGCCGATGATATTAGATCGATTTGACCAAGCCACTTACGAATTATTTCGGTTTTTCAGCCCCGTCTATGCTTCCTTACATCACACAGACTCTAGCTATATCAATGTTACAGTATACATGATTACGTTTCGTTTTGAATTAAATTTCGGAAATTACAAAAACATTCGATATTTGGCCAATATTTGGAGACCGTAATGGTTTTATCAACTCCATGCTCAGTTTTCAAATACATGAGCTTTTCATTCGGTTTGCATGCATTATTTCCGCAAATTTAAAATAAACAATTTCACTTTCGGTTAATTTCAAAATTTCAAAAATTATCAACTTCGAGATTTATTACTTCGATTTCAGGTATTCAATTCACCTTAATATTTTTCAAATTAATGAAAATATTATTGAAATTCTATGATTTCATTACTTCGATCAAAATTTCACTTCAGGTAATCAATGTACCTCAATATTTCCATATTCTGGATAATATTATCTATTCAATTTCAAAATCAAAATTACTTCGATCAAATCCATTTCAGGAATTTGTTTTTAATTCAATATTTTCATCTTGTGAAATATATTGATCATTCGAGAAAAATTCATGTATACTTCGGTTAAAAAACGATACTGTAGCATTGAGACCGTCATAATTCACCCTTGCAAACAGGCTTTTGGAATTTCAGCTGGTTGAAACGATCAAAATAACCAGCTTACTTTACCACACTTCGGTAGAAAAAAATTTCGCACTGAATTTATTTGATACTTAATCTAGCACTTCTTATTATTATTAATTAAAACTATCGTTATATCTTCGATGATTTCTATCGATTATTATTCTAAACGTGTACAGAAGTGGCTTTTTCAAAATTATTCATACCTTCGATAATTCGTTTCAAAATCTTCGGTTTTCGCTATCACAGAAACACTTCGGTAAAATAAAAAGAAAATTACTTCGCATTCACTTTTTCGTAATAAACTGAATTAAAACTAAAAGGAATTAAGCTAAAATTATAAGAAACTACACAGTTATACAAGACGTAATGATACTTCGACAAAGTTTTTCAATCGTTTGTTGGAAATGTTTGCAACAAGTTGCCCGCATTCCAACGTAAACAATCAGAGATAAGGTTGCTTCGGTTCGATGACTAACGCTCAACGTCGGAGCGTGTCATGATTGGCTGAAAACATCGCCTAAAATACTTCGATTATTACGTTTTTATTAATTATTAATTAAACATTCGATATTATATTTATGCATTCGGTTATTAAATTACTTCGATTCGTTATATTTATTCACATTTCAGTGCTTCGATATATTATTTACGATTAAATCGTATTTCCAATTTTCAATTCACAGAATTGAACACTTCGATTTTTTTTATTTAATTAAAATTACTCATTCGATTTGTAGGAAAAAGATCCCAACTTAATAAAATACTTCGATCACATTATATTGTTATAAACTTCGATAATGTATTTCCAGTTATGAAAATATGTTCAATTTATTGAATACTTCGATCATATCAGATTAATAGACTTCGGTAATACATTTCGTATTCATATCCATTTGAATTATTTTAATTCAATACTTCGATTTTATTTACGTATATAGTACTTCGATTTTTCGAAATTTAAAAATTTCGAATTTCAATATTTCAATCTTCGATTTTTAAGTTTTCACTTATTATAATACTTCGAGCTTATATGATTTAATACTTCGATTTTATTATTTAGATTAATTCAACACTTCGAGAAAAAAACAACTTCGAGTCAGACTAGCCACTTGTACTTAATGTTTAGAAATTTTTAAAGTTTTAGAAAAAAAATAAAAAATTTCAGAGGTTGAATTTAATTCACCGGCAGCGTTAGCCAGCCGGAAAATCGAACTCAAACGCTCTGCTATCATGTTAACATTCTAAAGAATGGACATAGCCAAAGTACTTACAAGATAAATAAGAACACCAGTATAGTTGAGCAGTCATATATTCAGCCGACAGAACATATAACATTACAAGCACTGAGATCTTGTCTCTTTAAAGTATATTGACTATATGAAATACGTAAGACTAAACTAAGTACCTAGTACCTCCGTATCACTCGTCCGTTACCACCTCCACTTCCGTGGGGTGGTTCCAGGAGTGAGTACTTCGGTCACTAGGAGGAACGACATTAGGACAGCTCTTGCCGTACCTAATTATTGTCGTTTTCAATTTTTTTCGCGAGAATTTATTCGAAAAACGGAATCTTTTTCGTAAGTAACTTATCAAAAGTCGAGAGACAGCTTACAAAGTAAACCTTGAACGTGGCGGTTACCAGTGAAAATAATACGGTTTGATATTTCATCATATTTTTTGGCGACGTTTAACGTTTATTAAGTTACCAATATTCTGAAAAATTATACTTCTGTGTGGGTTTTGAAAACAATACTCCGACGTGACTGGAAACTTTTTCGAAAAAACTATTCATCGATGGTAAATCTAACGGAGAAAAGAAACCCATCAAAGTGAGTCGAACAAACGAACTGCGAGGTTGGAAAAAATCAACTTGGGAAATGATATTCGAAACTCGATTTTACAACCGCCTCGGCTGTAAAAATACCGGCAATTAGTTGGCTGCAGCGAATCGCCAGGTATCTGGTTGTTCGGGAACTGATTTGGGATGCGAAAAAATACGATATAAATACTCCTGACGTCATGTCAAGCCAGCTACATAAACTAATACTACCTCGCCAGCTCATTAATGTATTATCAACGTGCATTCGAGAAAACATCCAAGTTGAAAGATTACCATGCAGTAGGAAAGAAAAAACATAATAAATCGCAGCAGCAATTTATGACCTTAACATTCTGTTTTAAAATTCGCAGAAAAAATTACTCGCTGGTTTAATGTATTATGTATTTATTCGCAACACATTATCTAACTATAGTAAAAAAAATTACTAAATATCGCAATTTCTTCGCTATCGTAATCAGCAAAACAGAAACGTGTTAATTTATTGCATTTTTTTCATTTACCGAGCAACACAATTAGATGAGAAATTTCCACGACGTGATTTATTATTACGCGAACAGGCTGTCAACTGGTGTTTAGACTCGGGCTCGGATCGAAGGCTAACAAAACTTATTCGTAGGCTGTCGAAGAGACCAGGGAGGGATATCTTTATGAATTTTCATAACGTCGAATTGAAATTTGTTCGCGACAGTCGCATCCAAGGCCACCGACGATAACTTTTAAACAAATTTTTAGGTTGGAAAAAAAATTAATAAAAGTTATCGAGATTTTGTCTGAAACTAGTCGCGTGATTCGATTCGTGATTTACCTTGAAACGTTTCGATTTTCAGACGTGTTGACAAGACGACAAAAAAAAATCCAAGGAGAAAAGCTATCTTCGATCCTGCATATTGGAACAATAGATTCGGCCCTCTGCAATTTTTTTCACTTTTCCAATCTGATAACTCGATGTACGTGGTTTGTCGTGAAAACAAGCCAATCAGCGTGAATAATCTGCTGTGTTGGTGGAAATTCAAAGCAGCCAGTGATTCCCTCGATAGGTGTCGTGAAACGGTATAATCGTCATCTTGATCACGTTTCCCTCCTTCGTCCCTCCCGTGATTTTTTTTACTACTAGACGACCTTACGAGATAAAAATACGACGAATTTTCGCCATAGGTATCTACATTTTGGTCAACCCGAGTTGAATTATCTGCTGTGATCGTTGGCTCGACCACGATGCCTGCTATTAATCGACACGTAATAATTTCGCTTTCTAGGATCCAAACCGCAACCTAAGCTTGCAATTCGTTCTCTATTAAAATGGTACATCTATCTTGTGCTGTATACGTGTTTTCTCGATTCATTTTCGTCGTATATTGTTATAAGCACACGTTCAGAGTCTGTTCGTCGGTCGTCTGCGTCTGAACGAGCGACGCTTTCGTTTTCACCAAATCTATTAAGGAGACCAGGCGAGTTGGTAGTCGATTTGTATGGCTGGGAAGAACAATCGGCCATTATGTGTGGCCACGAAACTAATTCGATTCGAGGTGGGATCAGATTGCTTTGTGGAAAGGATTTTCGAATTGGAAATCCAAAATTTTGGAAAAATTGATTACGTACCTAAGTGCATAATTTCAAAACTATTTACTCCAATGAAAAACTTACGTAATTTTTGAGGGAAGGTCAATAGTTAACATTGAATTTTCAATTCAAATATCGATAAAAAGATCGAAATACAATATAATTTAGGCTAAATTTGGAAATTTTTGATGGTGACTAAACTTTTTTCTGAGAAGCCAGGCCTTTTCTGTCCTTTACTAGGTAATATGTACCTCAGGTACTTCTTACTTTAGCTCATGATATTTTTCTCAACTGTCAACCGTAAAATTCCATCTTTGGTCTTTAAATTTTCAAAAACTTGGAATTCTCTTTCAAAATGTTTTCATCCCAAAAAATTTTCAGTTGGAAAATAATTTGAGAAAATTTATTTATCTGGGTACTTTACACGAGTTATTTTACAGATTACCTACGTATTTTACTGCAAAAAACTGGCGTATTTACTGAACATCCCTGGATCCAACTCAGGAAGTTGACATGATCCAGGTATGGGAAATAGGTATTATATCAGATGAACTTTCCAATTTTCAATTGCAAAATGAAAATCATTTTTGACTATTTGGATGTTGTGGCGGGGTGGGAGGGCATCAGGGATAAAGATGAACTTTCTTCACGCAGAATTCCTCTGAACCGTATTCTAGTAGGTACTTTGAGAAATTAATGGAAAGATATTGGCATTGCATTTTGTCCCGCGTGAATAAGAAAAATGATCAATGGAAAAACATCCGTCAGATTTGTGATTAGCTAATCAAATTACTCCACAGATCTATGCAGCGAATCTCCCACTTATTTGAAGAATTCTTCTCCACTTCTTCCTCATAGGCTCATAAAATTTCTTTTTTGAATTAGGTACCGTATACATATAATAAAGTACTTAGCTACTTGCTCTACTTTGAGCTGCAGGAGTGTAGGAGCTGCATGTCTTCCAAGTGAAGTTAAAATATTTTTTTACCAAGTATTTCAGGATCGTGAATAGAGTTGTGGCTGTGAAGCTGAAATTGTGGCTGTCGGGTGAAAAGATATTAAGTAAATTGATTCCCATTGGGGGGGGGGGAGGGGGATTTGTACGAGTTGATTCCCACTTGTTCTCAAAAATTTCTTTCAACTCTGAATTTTTAGCTAAAAAAATGTTCCAAGAATTTTTTTCCAATTTCGACTCCAATTTAATTAATTAAATATTAGGATTGTTTGGGTGCTTCCAAAGATATGAAAAAAAAAATGAAATTCAGGATTTTTTTGTTTACTTTAACCAAAGGTGCGTTCTCACCAAATGGCAATGGTGTAAAATGTTCATTTTTTCGTAGTAAAAATAAGTGGTTACTTACCTATCTTTATTTCTAAAACTTCACATCTTTTTGTGTAAAATTGATAAAAATTGCAAGGTCTTGTTTCTTGCATTAATTGTTAAACGTTTAAAAATTGGTTTAATCGTCATTGAACAAATTCTATGAGAACTTATCATCGAAAAAATGGTAATGTAATTTTACATTTATATGAAGACCACACGGAAAAAACGGGTTAACTGAGGTTTTTTTCAAAAATGATTTTGTTTTTTTGCCGTTGTGTAAGTACAATAAACCATGCACTTTTATGTGGTTTGTGTGAAAAATGTCGAACTTTTCAAATTTTGTCAATAAAAGCAAAAAAGTATTTTCAAGAAATTGAAAACACAGAAAGAGCGGGTTAACTACGTACTCTAAACAAAGAAAAAAAATGTACAAAAAACCAGGGCTGGTAAGTCAGCCTTAAGCTTTAAGCTTTAAGCCGTTAAGCCGATGATTTTTTCAGAAATAAGCCTAAGCTTTATTTTTAAAATTTTAAGTTTTAAGTTTAAGTTTAAGTTTTATTTTTTTTTAGCTTAAAACTTAAAATTTTTTGCTCCATCTTTCCATTTTTCAATTTTTTTCAAACTAACTTTTTTCCTTCCTAGCCTTGAAGTTTTTTCAAATTGGAATTATTCATTAATTGTTCGTAAAAATTTTTTCTCAATTTCTTTCCAACATGAAATTATTTCAAATTTTAGAATTTTTTCTCATTTATTTCTCACCTTGAAATGAAACATTTTTTTCAAACTCAAATTATTTTCAGGCCTGAAATTTTTCTTGAAACATTTTTCTATATTTTTGAAATTTTTTCAATCTGAAATTTCCTTAGATATTTTATCAATATTTTGTTTTCCATTCGCTTTTCAATTCAAAATTTTTCCAGTTTACAATTTGTTGACATTTTTTATAAATCTGGCTTTTTCACCTAGGTACTTATCTTTTTTTGATTCTCCAAAAAAATTTCAATAAATGAGAAACAATTTCATGGTGAGACTAGGGTAGGTGTGCAACAGGATGCATTATTTTACATAATACTTTTGAATTCTAGAATTCAGAGTACATAAGTAGGAAAAAATATTAGGATTGGATACAAAAATTTGATTGAAAAAATACTGAAAAGAAACTTTAAAACTTTGAAGTTTTGGTTTAAAATAATTTTGAGAAAAAAAAAATCTAAGCTGAAAAAATTTTAAGATAAGAAATCGAATTTGAAAAAGTTTTAGAATTCAGAAACAATCTTGGATTTAAAAATATTTAAGGGGAAAAATTTGGTTTGAAAACATTTCGAGAAGAAAATTTAGCAGCTTGAAAAAATTTAAAGAAAAAAACTTGAATTTCTTTTCTTTCTTAGTTTTAGTTTACCCCCCCCCCCCCCCCCCCCTAGAAAAATTATAAAAAATGGATTCAAGCTTTAAGCTGTAAGCCAATGATTTTTGGCCGTTCAGCTTCAAGTTTAAGTTTAAGTTTTAAAAAATTTGGCTTCAAGCTTTAAGCGTAAGTTTAAGTTTCATTTCTAAAAATTCATTTTAAGTTTTAAGCTTAAGTTTAAGTTTTATTGATTGGCTTACCAGCCCTGCAAAAAACTGATTTTTGTTTTTTAAATAGTTTATTGTTGTGAACATGTAAAAAAAAATCATAATTCAACAAAACATAACTCATAGGTGGAAAAAACTGAGTAATTTCAGAGAAAAAATATGTTGATTTTAAAAAAACACAAAAAGAACGGGTTAACTGTGTCACTACATGGTCAAACACGTCGTGTGTTGAGTGACTTTGAAGATTTTAAAAAACGTTTGAGCAATCTTTGCCGATGTAAAATGATTCTAATTGACATTTTGAAATAAATAAAATCAAAACAAAATTTGAAACCCCATTTTTTTCAGTCCCACTTCAACATTATCTTTAAAACGTTCTCCTGCAAAATTTCTAAAATTTCAGTTAACCCGTTCTTCCCGTGAGGTCTTCATATGAATTCAATGGAAATGGGTGATTCTTGTTAGTGGAGAGGCACCTCGAAATTTCCTGAAAATCCTGAATTTCATATATATTTGGAAGCGCCCAAACATTATTTCAACAAAAAAATCATGATGTTGTATTGAAACTAATGCAAATTTGAAATAGCCTTTTCCTGCAAGAGACAAATTGATTTTTCTGCGTTGATATTTTTATTTTACTCCCTCGATGAAGCCTTTGTAAATTTTTCCAATCATGGGGTGTAAAGTATTGGACTGGCGAAAGTGAACATTCGCTTCAACACATATTTTCCAGGCTATAAAATAAGGACCCTCCCCCTAAGAAAATAAAAACATGTGTACTTATAGGTACCTACCTAAATGATACAGTTGTTTAAGAAAATATGGCAAAACATCAGCAAAATATCAAATTTGATGATGATTTTTATCACAAATACATACTTGAATACTTGCTTTCATAAAACACAATTCGTAAAAGAAATACAAAAACTTACCTCCTCACTGTTTATGTGTAACGGCACTGTTCGAACACTTCACATGTCTTGGTTTTCGGTGGTGTATTTCTCATCAATTATTAATCTTCGTTTTTCTTATTTCTACAATTATTTTCATATATTCTTATATGCGTTTAATATTTTTTTACTCTTGTTTAGTCCTAAAGACTATACAGTTGTTCTAAAAAAATTGTAGTTTTGAAAATTGTAAAATTATGATGAAATTGTTTGGGTGTTTTTTTACTATTGTTTAGTCCTAAAAACTTAACCCCACCTCACGTTGACATTCAGTTATTCTGAAAAATAGGCGTTTTCAAAATTGTAAAATTACGATGAAAAAAATTTCAAAAAAATATTCCGCCAGCGAGGATCAAACCTGGGACCTTCCGCATTGTAGGCCGTCGCTCTATGTATGCGCACTCAGAGTGCTATTACACTATAAGGATAAGTGTGCGGAATTTGCAAGTATGGCATTGTTATCAGGCTTGGGTCGTTCGTGAATGTGTTTGTTCAGTTCGTTTTGAAAATTTCACTCATTCGTTCGTTCTTCTCTGTTCTTTCATTTTAGGCCTTCGTTTACGAACTTGAATTGTGGTCGGCAACCCAAGCCTGATTGTTAAGGGTAAGGGCGCCTAATATCGACCCCCATCTTTATTTTTCGAATAGCTCGACCTGTAATTCACCAAGAAATATCTGTGATGACTTAAAATGTCGGATATATACTCTAGTTTCATATCCTACAATTTCAGCTCCCCAAATTTTTTTCTGATTTTTGGCAATTTTTTCTCGAAAAGTGAGAAAATGCAAAATTAAAAAAATGGGTTCCTAATATTGCCCCCCCCCCGAAAACTTCGCAAAAATGACCAAATAATCGTCAGAAAATGAATATAATCACAAAAAAATCATTATATCTGATGATTTAACTATTTAAACAGTAAGAACAAACATATTTTTTCTCGTTGCTGCACTCATCCATCGCGGCATCACAAACTTCATGCTCTCATGTAAAACATTTCGAACATTTTACCCAGATCTTTTTGATGCTTTTCTGAAACCACAATCTTTACTCCTTACAGCCCTGACAGCTTTTTCCATCACTTCTTGCGACCATGTCTGTTTTTTCGCTTCTCTCCCAGAATTTCTGAATAGAAAACGTATGTAAGAGGGGGCCGATATTAGGACACCTCTAAAGGGCTAATATTCGAACACACCATAGTTTATTTTTCAAAAAAATATTAAAAATACTTACTCTAATTAAAATTTCAAAACAATTACCTCATTAAATTAATTTATTTCTTCTATAACGATATAAATTTTCAAAATCACAATACATATGTACAAGCAAACACATTTTTGGCACAGTGATTGGAAAGCTCAGATGAATTTAATGTTGACTTTCTAAAAACAGTTTTTTCGATTCATCTCTGCGAGTTTTAGCTGTAGGGTTACGATTTTGGTCTTCTTCATTTTTTCTGTGAAAAATACATCAGAAAAAAAATTTTCCAGCTCAATCGAGGCATTAGGAGCCGAGATCGGCTGCGGCTGTGGGCCGATGGTATGCACCCTTACCCTTATACACTGCAAGATCAATAGTATTATTCGCCATTATCTTCATTCTTCGATTAGCTAAGCTTATTAATAGTATATTACGTAACAGAAGCAGAAAGTAACCGATTAACGAGTGCGAAGTTTGAGGAGCGAGGCGAAGCCGAGCGACTTAAATTGTATGAGTTGATCGAGTTACTTACCAATTATGTTACGTATGCTATTTTAATTTTATACTAGAGAAAAATAAATTTAAAAAATTGGCAAAAAATTGAGATTCATAACCATTTTTGTAACAACTGATAACAACATTTAACAACAAAACAATTAGTGGCCATGTATTTGTCATTGCAGGGGGAGGAAAATAATTGTTTTCCGGTTGTTTACATTTATTTTCCACCCGTTCACGTCCGAGGGTTAAAATCTTATTTTCCAAAACAAAAACATCGTAGGAAAGGCCCCATTTTCCGATCGTATAAAATTAAATAACATTTATTGCAAAAATCTGTTGCCGCCATTGGAAAGTACGTGGAAAATTACAAAGGATCTCTACAAAAAAAATTGAATGTGAATTTGTTTTCATCGTTTAAAGAACCAAGAAATTTTAATTTTTTTGAGATATGTTGTTTTCATTTTTTTTGAGATGTGTTGTTATTGCACCGAGGGTGCGATATAATGTATATTTTACATTCCAGTTCCAATAAAAACAAATTAATACAGTGCCTAACAAATTTGCGTAATGTGATATGATCATCTTTGAATTCCTCTTATAGTTTACTTTAAAAAATACTTGATATGATGCGAATTTTGAGGATATCCGTTAAATTCCACAGTTATGACAAGTAGAGAAGTCGAAGATCTCCTGGAGCTCTTACCTGTTCAGTGGAGCTACTTTTAGGCTTCAATATTAAACCAGACTTTGATAATACCCAAGGTCCATGATTCTTGTACTTACCTGAAAAAATCGATTTCTCGAGACTGTATTTTCCATGTCTGACTCAATTCTTCTTCTTATGACTGAAGTTTTTTCAAGTTTGTTAATAAAGTTACAAGCTCTTGTTATATGTTCAGATTTCTCAGGCTGCTATAAACTTCATAATTTGTGGAATTTTCCCCCTTTTTTTAAGAGCATGTATACTTTTTCAATGATAAATATTGTTCAAAATGAAGTAGGTTGTAGAATTATAAGATTACCTACTCTCACTGGTTACATTTGAAGTGACTGATTTTTTCAAAATTTTTGAAAGTTGAAAAGTGTAACCCCACTGTAAGTCGAATGCCACCATTTTGGGAACATCTGAACTGGTCAGGTTTGTAGGAAATTTCACGTAGAATATTTTTTATCTCACCACATTTTGCTCTCCGATCCTTCCTTTCGGCGCTACAGTCAAAAAACGTACATCCGCAAAGGTTATTGACCTCTTGAGAAGGTGATGTGCAAGTTGCGGGGGTGCAACTTTTGACAGCATACTTTTGAGCACATCTTAGCTTTAGGTTGTATTTGAAATGGCCGATTTTTTCAAATTTTTTGAAATCTGTAAAGTTTAACGTTGAATGGCACAATTTTGGGAACAACTGAACTGGTCAAGTTTGTAGGAAATTTTACGTAGAATATTTTTCATCTCACCACTTTTTGCTCTCCGATCCTTCCTTTCGGCGCTACAGTCAGAAAACGTATATCCGCAAAGGTTATTGACCTCTTGCGGGGTGCACAAATTAGGAGTATGTTTGGGAGACCATTCTGAACAAATAATGTGAAATTCAGCTTTCCCCTAATTTTTTTAAGGTTCGCGTGAAAATTTTTCTATAATTCCTGGACTATATTTCTTGAATTTTAAAGAAATTTTTAAAAAACAAGGAAACTAGTTTTTTAAATTCCTTGATTTTTGGACCGATGATGGAAAATGAGTCTTTTTTGAGTTTCTGGGTAATTTTGTTATAAACCTCAAAAAGTCCCATTGATGGCGATTCAAAAACTCATCTGTATTCGTTCATCTATAGCACCTGCATATAAATTTCCAATCCTTACTACCATCTGACCGATCATCGACACGTCCCTTCGATCAATATCAACGTACGTACATACGATGGCCGAGCAACCAACAACATGACATTACGAACAGTGAACCCACCCAGGGCACCCCCATTTTCACATCCCAATACATATCCCAAAGCAAACGCCGCCAATTACCACGTTTAACCGTCAACTGTACTAATAAGTTGACTGACCCGACAAGCATTTTGACAGTCGATTAATCTTCACCGAACCGCGTAATATTTCATAAATCCATCAAACGAGCCACCACCGATGCCGCGCTGCGCCTGTATACAATACCGAAACCGAAAAAAAAAACCATACGCGTCGGACATACTAAATATTCCAAAACAAACAGTGTTAATTTTACCGCAGTAGCGCAGCTTGTCGACGACCCCCTCGACCTCGACGAACCCGACGAGTTGGGAAAAAATCCCTTTAAAAACTTCCGTCAATTCGTAAACAGTATCGAGCTAATCGGATTTTAAGCTTTAGCACGCGACAGTCGACTCGACTGGTTCAATTTCTCGGCGAATGTTTACTGTTAGATGTGGTTGAGAGAGGAAAATAGTTTGTTTTAAAGTTCAGTATTTCCAGGAACAAATTATGTATTTGAATCATTTTTGAAATTTTTTAGCAATTTGAAGATTTGAAAAATTGATGGAGTATTTCTTTTGATCAAACCAGAATCTTAAAAAGGTATCAGTTTGCTTACTCACTTGGAATTCATAACCTAGTATGTATATGTACGATATCTGACAAGAAAAGTTTCGCACAGTTGCCCATTACTTTGGAACGGGGTGAGAAATAATTTCAAAATTATGAAAGAAAAAGAAAGATCAATTCTTCCTTGTTCAAAACACAATAATATTTATTTTTCTACATTGCCCCCCCCCCCACTGTTCATCCACCCTACTCCCCGAACCTCGCTCCCTGTAACTTTTATTTTTAATTTTGGACCCTTATTCCAACCCCTGTGGGTCCCTTTGGGGGGTTCCGGAAGTGAACCTAAAAGGTCAAAAACATGGATTTCTATAAAACGTTCGATAGTTTTGAAAAATTATCAATTTCAGCCCTTCTCCTCCACCATGAAGCCATTTTTGTTTCTCTGGGAAAATGCTCCACTCAAGAGACGTCTCAAGAGCCAATAATTCGCCTCTTGCAATCGAGAAAACTGTGGACAATTGGGTGTGGAACAGAGATGCCGATTTCTGCGTGTACAGGATCATAAAATGGACCGACCGAGCGTTGAGGCGCTGTGTCGAGTGTGGAAGAGGGCGATATAGAAAAATAAATATATATTTAAAAAAAAAGAATTATCTTTCTTTTTCATTTTTCAATTTTAAAATTACCTCTCATCGTTCCGAAGTTATGGGCAAATGTGCGAAACTTTTCAGTCGCGCGTCGTAGTATATTCTTTCCTTTTTTAAAAGGACCTTGTGCTTTTTTAAAAATCCGATCAAGTACAGTACTAGTCGTCACAAAATATCAGAGAAAACTTGAAAGTGATCTAAATTTACTTACTGATAATTCAACGAATATTTTTTCAACTTCGATTTGGTTTCGAAACTGTTTACGTATGAAATTTAATTTTTTTTACTTTTGTTTTCAGGAATTTCAAAAAAAAAAAAATTATTCAGATCGTGGTTTTGGAGGTCATTTTTTGCTGAAAAAACACGATCCATGTACTTTCGAATGGGCTATAGGGGGGGGGGGGGGGTTAAACACCCCAAATTAAAAAAATTGATAGGCTAATCAGATTTGTCATCTCAAAATGTATACAAAAAACATGAAATTTTTGGGGGATTTTATATTCGAAAAATCGTTTTTTTTTTGGTATTTTAGTAAAAAATGTCCTACTTTAGGAAGCACTGGCTCAGCCCCCTGAGGTCAGGGGGAACTGAAATTTTTTGGGGGAGTACTTCTACATCTGCATAATCCTCCACGCGAATTTGAGTGGAATCAGGCAAAACAATTTTCTTCCCCATAAGGGGTCCACCTTAGAAAGCAATATGGGTTTGGGGCGATGCGAATTTATCACAGACTTTGAACATCATATAGAAGCTTTTTCAGCAATAAAATCGTGATTAACATATTTCTTTTTTAACCAATTTTTCGATGCTATTTTTCCTGGGCTAATAGTAATAAGATGTATGTTGCAAAAAACCGCTCCTAAAAATTGATTTACCTGATTTTTGGTAAATATTTGTGGTAATGAGAAATTTTCAAAACTGATTTTTTTTTGAAGTACTCAATTACTCATGTTTTCAATTTTTTTAAAAATCTGATCCCGTTATGCACCACTTTCCCTTTACTTATGATGCTGCAAGTCTTGGTCACTTGAAACACTTCTCAATATCTCAGAACTGAAAAGAGATACCAAAACGGTTCAAACGACAATGCTTTCTTGGCATCGAGAACATTGAGGATCGGTAATCATACTTTCAGCCCAACGTATAGGGTGTCCACAAATTGAGAAACCGGTTTTGGTCAAAAAATGGGGGTCCGGTTTTTTTATTGAAATGAAGTCTATACACACTGGCGCGATTAAAATGTAATATGTTTTTTTGAAACCGGTTCAGCAGTTTTCTCCATAGATAGGTGAGAAAAAAATTACAGAACATAAAATTTTCAGTTTTTAATTCTCTACAACTTTTATTTCAAACTTTTTTTTGATATCTTCACCTTTTTGAAACTGGTACTTATCCAATTTTTCAAGTTTTTCATGTGGCTTTTTATTCCAAGTCGATAACCAGTTATCAAAACGTGGAGATAACAAAAAAATTTAAATAAAAGTTGTAGAGAATTAAAAATTGAACATTTTTTGTTCTGTAATTTTTTCCTCATCCAGCAATGGAAAAGAGTTATGGCTCGAATAAGAAAAAATTACTTCAAACCTTTTGTACAACAACTTCTTTCCATTGCAAGATGAAAGAAAAGTTATGAAACAAAAAATGATTGTTTTTTTATTCTCTACAACTTTTGTTTCAAACTTCTTTTCATATCTCCATTTTTTGGGATATTTTTGTCAACTGGTTCGAAACTGCTGAACCGGTTTCAAAAAAACATATCATATTTTAATCGCGTCAGTGTGTATACTTCATTTCAAAAAAAAAAAACCGGACCCCCATTTTTTCACCCAAACCGGGTTCTCAATTTGTGGACACCCTATACGTCGGGCTGAAAGCTTGATTATCGGTTTTCAATGTTCTCGACGCCAGGAATAGGTACATTGTCGTTTGAACCGACTTGGAATCTGTTTTCAGTTCTGAGATATTGAGAAGTGTTTCAAGTGACCAAGACTTCTGTGTCATACTGTATATCTAGACGGAGACGGATGTGGAGAAGGGTCAGAATCATTTAGGATTAGAGCTTTTATTGCGTTTTTTCGATGTTGTGCTACGACTTATTTTTA
The DNA here is from genome assembly GCA_033439095.1 of Pseudococcus viburni. Taxonomy (NCBI): domain Eukaryota; kingdom Metazoa; phylum Arthropoda; class Insecta; order Hemiptera; family Pseudococcidae; genus Pseudococcus; species Pseudococcus viburni. Next base: position 688,330 of record JAVBJF010000062.1, on the reverse strand, counting down.
CCCCTCATCACTTCTAAAATTAAATCCATTTCAATTTTTTCCACATCTTCTACTCCACCCATCGTTACACAATTTTGAAAAAACATCTTAGGCAATTTTCCCCTTCAATTTTGCCTTCCCAGCACACTTTCAATCTCCACACACGATTTTCATCCAGCACCTACACCTACACCTCGAATTAACCGCACAATCTAACGCCGTTTATAAAATTAACAACAAACTAGGTCTCTGGCGAGAAAAAAAGCACCAATTTACCACCCACACCGCATACCGTCGATTACTCCTCCCTTAGCATGCTGCTGGTCGGTTTGGCGTAAAACTCGGGCCCGTATTTTCCACCCCATCTCCTCCACCGGCGTTAAAAAATTAATGGTAATATGAAAATTGAACGCGTCGCAGCTCCTTTGAATCGTACCAGCGTTAAACTTTTCTCCACAAAATACGTTGTTTTTTTTCCGCCATCGAGTTGTTTTTCGTTGCACAAAAATTTATCAACTTAAAAGTTGAAGAAACTTGTTCGACGAACAATACAGAGCCAAGTTCGCCGACCAGAATGAAAATGTTATAAAAGATGAGAAATATGCACACGAGTAAGTAAAACGAGCAACGAGCACAACATAACGTTCATGTTGGAGCATTGTTCGTAGCCGGATGATTAATGCTTCCAGTGTTGCCAGGTGAGAAATTGAAAAATCCTCACTTCAATGTTTTCAAAAATCCTCAAAATCCCCACTTCATTTTTTTCACAGTAAAACGAACTATAAAGAATGTACAAGCAAAAAAAAGTCGCTGAATATCATTTTACCTTGAATTATTGTTCTTTTTTTTGAATATTGGCTTCGTGTTTATTAATTAATTACTCATTTATCTCAATTTTCAGAAGTATTGATGGTGAGGGGGGCTAATTTTTCATCTGTTAAATTTTATTTATATTACTGAAAGAATAACTGTCCAATTCCAGATTTATTATTCGCCAATTTACGTACATCTTAATTATTATAAACTATAGTATGTAAGCAGTATTTTTATTATTCCTAAGTGTGTTTTGAATGAGTAGAAAACTGAGTGCACTTGTGTGGTGATATTTCATTCATCTACTTCTACACTGAAAAAAATAAAAATAAAAATTATACTTTGAAATAGGTTTATTCAATATACGATCAGAATAATAACAGTTCAACGAAATAAAATTAAGAGAACATTGATCATGATTATTATTATTAGAAGGAACAAAATATGAACGTCAATAAGTCAAAGAAAATATGATCATAATTATTATAATTAGAAGGAACGAAATATGAACGTTAATAAGTCAAAGAAAATGAAAATATTTAGAAGAAATAACGAGCTACCAAGTTCCTAAATAAAAAAAATAAAAAAACGATTAGAACACAAACCACCATAATTCTAAAGCAAAGAAACAATGAGAACAAACCACTTGCAGTGGGTAACTTAATTCTAAGGTTAAACATGAAATGAAGAAAACATGTTAAAAAGGAACGTAATAACAATTTGAAAATAGCACAGAATTCTTAGTTTTACAATCACAAACCACAAAGGTAATGATATACGAAAAACAATTGAATAAGAGATTAGGCTTTCTTCGAATATAAATTATCGGAATTATGCAAAGGCACCATGCAAGAAACATCACAATCATGACAGCATTTACGTTTTATATGCAAGTAAGCCTTACCATACAAACATCCACGAAGAGTTGGCGATTCCAATCTATTCCTCGACTTCGTTTTATTTAAATTAATTTGACTAAAGCATCGCTCACACGTGGCTGAACTGTGAGGTAGAGTCAATATATATTTCACAAGACCCAAGACATTCCGAAAGGACTGTTTCTTTCCATTTTTAACTCTGCTAACCGAGTTCCAAAAACGTTGAACATCCTTTGTTTGATCACCACGAAAATATTTCTTTAGTTCTTGGAATTCTGAATCAGCTTTAATGTAATCCACATTTGCTTTTTTCTGCAACAGCTTAGCAATACTTGCGATGGAAACAGTGCTTTGAATTTTTGTAGGATCAATGAACTCTGTGAATTTCAGCGCACGAATATTCTGATCATGAAATGGAAAACGTTTATAAATTTCTCCAGCTAATTCGATCAAGAAATTGAGACATTTTGTTCGAAAAGTTCTTAAATTGACGGATGTTTGAGTCATTAAAGCAGTTTTGGCCATTACTTCTGGTCCGAGATACAACTCTTCCAATTTTTTCATGTTATTCGGTTCTCTAAAATTGATATCAGTTTCATCCAGATTGTCCATATACGATGGCTTTAAAAACATTTCGAGGATCGTACGGTACATTGAGGCCATTTTTCGATATAACTTGAACAACTTAGGTTTTTCAGACTGGAATTCCTTATTCTTATTTACCACAATCGGTAAAACATAGCTCAAAAACTCTAAATACAGTTTTGTGTATGGATTCTGCATCTGTTCGTAAATTTCTCTAGCTGACTGTACATTCGTTTCACTTTCAGCTTTGAAGAAATTGAAAAGAGCATCATACTGCTCGATGATTCGATCAATACAGGTGCTTAAAGACAGCCAACGTGTAGGACACAGTTTGAGAATTTTATGAGGTTTTAAATCGAGGATTTTTTGTTCTAATTCAAAATTTATTTTTCTTTTCGAACTGTTCTTCATATACCCATAAATTCCGGATACTAAATTCTCCACATTGTCAGGAAGCTGTTTTGTAGCAGCACTTGCAGCCAAAGACAAAGAGTGACATATACATTTCATTGTAAATAATTCTGGTAGTTCTGCTTGTAATTTTGTCACGACAGAATTATTTGAACCGAACATGGTGTTTTCTCCATCTGACGCAAACCCTACCATATTATTTTTATATGGTATACCATTTTCAATCATAAATTTTGTGATAGCGGTGAAAATGCCATTTGCACTGCAATCCGTGATTACTAATAATCCCAGAAACACGTCAATAGAGTCAAAATTTTTCTCAAATCTCATCATTAGCGCCAAATGCTTCACTTTATTTCTATCAGTGGACCCATCAACGATTAACGAAAATTGGATTTCTCGGGCGATTTGAAAAATCTCTTCCTGAGCATATTTACCAATGATATTTTGGATGATTAACGTCATCTTAGTCCGACAGCACTTGAATTTTTGTAAAATAACAGATTTTTTATCAAGCGTTTTTGAAAAATCTACAAGGTGATCTGACAGTGATATAGCCAGATTATGTTCAATAATAAAAAATCCGGCACGAATATCGTTTTCCTTAACTTGTTGTGATATTGATATCGACTGTGCATTATTATTTTGCAAAGACTGCTCAAGTGTAGGCTGTTTAGAAGTACCTGCTACAGCTTTTTGATGGATATATGAATTCGCATGTTTCTTGACTTCGCTTATTCCACCTTTCAAATCTTTATTGCAGTCTTCACACCGGAAATATCGGTCGCCTTTTAAAGATGAATTCAGCCAATCGAAATTATATTGTGTTTTCCACTCGCTTCTGTACTTATGAACGAATTGCTCAGGTTGTGGGTTTCTATGAAATTAAAATAAAAAGAGAATGGTCCTTTATTATAAGTAAAAATGTTCCAAGCAATATGAAATAATTCTACTTACAGTTTATCAGTTTGATTTTTTTTTTTCACAACAGGTACGTCTACATCATTACAACTAGACTCATGCTCATGTTTGTGTGAACTGAGATCACTGTGTTTTCTTTTCAAATTCGGTAATCGTTTTCGCTTTTCTTCTTCGGTATCGTATTCTGATTCAGAATTCCTAAAGAAGTAATATTTGATACTTGATTAGTGTACCTGGCGATAAGATAAACACGTCAGAATGAAAGGAATAATTCACTAACTCGAAGTCATTCTTTTCTAGTATAAATTCTTCTTCCTCAGACTCGGACTCGGACCCTACAGAGTCACAATTTTCATCGTTATCTGGTATAAATTCTTCTTCCTCAGACTCGGACCCTACAGAGTCACAATTTTCACTGTCTGACGGAGAGAGACAGGCTGGTGGGTCGTCAATTTCTGAGCCGGAATCTTCCATTATTTTTTTGAATTTAATAATGTAAAAAATAAAATATGGAAAAGGAAATCAAAACTATAAAAACTGATGAAACACTCAATATCAAATTATCAAAACACTGGAAATACGGAAACGTCGGAAACGGAAAAGAAAAGGCGCCCTTAGATTCTGAAATTCTGAATCTTTTTGGCTTTCAATAGCTTCGCACTTTGGCAGTTTTGCTTTGTCAGAGAAAAAAATTATCAGAATCAGAAAGAAAAAATTTTTTCTTAATATTTGATCATAGTTTTTATAAAAAATGATGAAATTTGGTATTTTCAAGAAAAATTTGATAAAAAATCCCCAAAATCCCCATTTGACATGGAAATCCCCAGTAAATCCCCACCGCTTTTAAAAAATCTTGAAATTCCCCAGAATTGAGGACAAATCCTCACTACTGGCAACACTGAATGCTTCGGATAAATACGCCATTAAGATAGCACCTGGCAACTTACCTAGGATTTTTTTCCGCCTTTTTCCCTCTTTAACTCGTACTCGGAAGGGAAGAGCGAAGAAATGAAAAAAAACCTCCGCATAAATAACACTTTCACCGAAGCGATGTACTTGTCGACGTAGACGATGACATAGGTGGCGTTTAAATAGCTCTCGAAGATTTCAGTTTCAATTAACACCCCGTTCTGGCGGAGAAAAAAAAGCCAGCACTTCAGATTTGTACTCATCTCGTAGTCACTTGACGGACACGACGGGAATCCCCTTTTGACGTTTCATTTCCGCCAGTACTTGGCGCGGACATCCGCGTGCTTTTTTAAAGCCCTCGCTTATGTTTACGAATGTCGGGGATTTTTTTCGCCAGGTCTATTTATCTACCTGCGGTTGTTCGCGGAGGAGCTGGATGCGCAGATTTTGCCCCGTCGCGAGTAGAGTAACTTTAATAATGAAATTTTCGTTTTGCAAATATTTCTGATATTAAAATACCTGTTCGGAGGGGAGGGGCGTCGAGGAAGGATACGATGAAAAAATTTTCATAACGTGGGTCGATCGATACGCCGGCGTGTGGCACGTACGATATACGACGTTTCACGTCCTTCTGCCACGCGAGCCGAATTTTCATAATATGGAAAAAATTTCCCATTTAAATATTCCATTATATTAATGAATACCGTCGAGTTAATTTTTCCATACGTCACATACCGAGCCAGCTTCTGGCTTCGTATGAGCATAATACACGTGATATGTCTGAAATGTTGTGTAATATATTCCGCGTATTTGTCGCGTATAACAACCTATTACCTACGTACATGGAACAGAGGCTGTTCTAATTGAAAATCCTCTCTGGTTCTCCGCCTTTCGCCTTTATCTGGTATCTCGTACCGATGTTACGTATGTGGTACGTAAATCGTCTCTGGTTTTTCACATCTCTTCCTCGAAACACGTCAATTATTAATCTTCGCATCGTCGAAGAAGCCATCACCGCAGAAATGGAGAAGAAATCGTATACGATGAGGGATTCTCGTGAGAACGACGCCAATACGTACTAAGCCTTGTTGTAGCCGCAAGGTCGACGTGCATTTGTAATTTTTATACCATACGATGCTTCATCTGCTTGCGAACGTGTCGAGATCGCGTTTGCTCACCTGCAATGCTGGGCCTGATGACGAATTAGCATATGAGTGAACGTGCAATGCGTATCTTTTCAGGTTCCTCGAAGTGGTAATCTGTGGCAATGTTTGTATGAATGGAGGATGGTTCGGTGATGGTGAAATGTCGAGACGCGAAGATTCGAAATTGAAGGATTGGTGAAAATGTGTTGGAGATGGATGAATTGGTCATTTTTCAACTCGTGGTATTTATAGAAGCCGAGAAAATGAATCTGGGCTGGAAAAAAAGTTGAAATTTAGATAAAACTGAAGCTTACACAAGTTTTAACGTAAGACCAGCTAATATACTGCATTTCAAGGGGGAACATAAACGCTGTTCAATAAATATCTAAAACGGGTTTCTTTGGTAGATACAGTATTGCCAACATTTAAAAATTGATTAAATTCAAAATTGAAAAATTTCACCATCTCCTACGCAAATTGGATTTCGACGATCCAAGTCCAAATTTATCCTAAAGTGAGTTCGGATTTTTTCAATTCGAAATTCTCCGAATTAAGTCAGTACTTTGATTCTAAATATTGAAAAAATTGAATCCAATTTTGAAATTTGTCCAACAGTTTTTCTCGAAATTTTTCCAATTTTGATTTTTTTAGAATCATGAAGTTGAAGAATTTCGTCAAAAATTCAGAGTTGAAAAAAAATTGAAGAGAAGTTTTGAAATTGTTGGAAAAACTGTTCGAGTTGGATGAAATTCTAAAAAAATGAGAAGGTGAAGAAAACTTTGAAAATTCAAATTTGAATGAAATTTTACAGTGGAAAAGAATCTTAAAATTGACGAATTTTTTTCCAACTTTAAAATTGTTTCGAATACTCTCTTAACTTAAACCAGTCAAGATTGACTGTTGAAATGGACAAAATTGTGTTACTGTAGAAATCATTGAAAAATTTAGTGATTCATTTGTAAATTTTCATTTTTGAATCAGTAATTTGGATCAGTAAAAATTTCAATTTGCGGATTGAATCAGTAGTTGAGGAAAAAATTACTGATTCAAAAATGAAAATTCACTAATTGAATCGTAATTTTTCACTGATTGACAGTCAAATTTCACTGATAAGCAATAGAATTAGTGGAATTTCATTGCCAATCAGGGACTCAATTCTGTAAATTTCAATCAGTCAATCTACAATTTGTGACTGATTCAAATTAAGAGAATAGTTCCAGTAGTTTTTTTTTTTAAATTTCAAGTATATGAAATTTTTCTTTCCCTGTTTGAAAATTTATCAAAAATTTTTCCAACTTTGCATTTTTAAAGGAATTTTCAACTTTATGCTTTTATAAGTAATTGGAAGAAATTTTGAAAAGTAGGTAATAAAAACATGAAATCGAAAAGAAAATTTAAAAATCACAGTTGGATAAATTTTGAGAAAATTTAAATTGAAAAAAAATTTACTGATGGAAAAATTTTAAAATTGGATCCAGCTTTTAATAAAATTATGAAAGAAAATAAATGGAATTTCGTCAATTCACGATTAAATTGAAAAATTAGGAAAATTAGAGACAATTCATTCGTTTTCTTCTTCGCAAAAATGAAAATTCAAAATTCAATGTCGTTTGCTTGGACCACAAAGACCTGTGACATCAATAGATAGCTTTAGTCTGATAACACTTTGACATTTCAAGCATTTGTTGTTGTTTTTTTCTTGTTTTGGAATGAGTGCCTTTGTTAATGAATGTGGTGTAGAACAAGTTGACTAACTTTGAATTTTTTTGTAAAATCAACGAACTGGGATGCGATCAAAATTCATAATCATAACCAAGTAGTGTCATCAATAAAACGGAAATTGCATTTTACCTACTTTAACGTAAGTCGTTACATTTTTTCTCTCGACACCTAATAGTGTAGGCAAATTAGACAAAAATCAACATTTCTGGCCAGCAAAGCTTTTATTGCGGAAAACTGTCGAGAGAGGTCCCCTGAGTAACCCCTAAGAGTTACCACCTCCCAGACCCCTTGCTAATTTTTTTATTGGGTTCCACCCCCTAAAAAACAGTTTTTCGCTTCTATCTCATTTGAATTTGATTTTTCGGTAAAAATAGCTCAGTACTTTTTTGTTCTACTGTCGATTTCCAATATTTTTTGTTTGAAAATTTTTTTGTACGACCATTGGCAGAGGAGATAGAGAGTCCTGAAAGAAGGGGGTTATGAAGAAAATACTATCATTTGAAAATGTGATAATATGTATAAAGTCGTCCTAAACTGTGTGTTTCGGTCATGAAAATAGTAGTATTATGTAAATTGATTGGTATTAATACTCCCTTGACCCCCTCCCCTTCCTATGTGCCCACCCCACCTTACCCATTTGTTTTTATTTACCAGTGGCTATATCATGGAGGGGTGAGGTGGGGGTGGACACATAGGAGGGGGAATAGGTTCAAAAATTATCTTGACCCTCTCCCCTCTCCTACGTCCACCCCACCTCACCCCTCTATGATATAGTCACTGGTAAATAAAAACAAATATTTTTCATACAAAAAATGTTGGAAATTGACAGTAGAACAAAAAAGTACTGAGCTATTTTTACCGAAAAATCAAATCCAAATGAGATAGAAGCGAAAAACTGTTTTTTAGGGGGTGGAACCCCATCAAAAAATTAGCAAGGGGTCTGGGAGGTGGTAACTCTTAGGGGTTACTCAGGGGACCTCTCTCGACAGTTTTCCGCAATAAAAGCTTTGCTGGCCAGAAATGTTGATTTTTGTCTAATTTGCCTACACTATAATTGACATGAGACTTTTTTTTTGATATTGTTTGAAAAAAAGGGTATTATAGTGAAAAGTACATATCGTCAATTTTTTTTTCATATTCATTACATTTTATGCCACCAACTGTCGAACGAAATAATTTCACGACTCAGAATAACCTTGAATTATAATCAAAGAAAAAACCGACTGTTTTTTATAAATACAAAATTTTCCAACCAAGCTAAGTGACGCCCAAGATTTAAGGTTAAGAAGTAAAAATGCTTCAGATTGGCTCAAATTTCTAAAACGTTGAAATATGTACGTTGAAAATTTCAAAAATTTTAGTGTTGCTGAAGTTTCTGTTGATTATAATAGCCACGAAAAAATCATCCAAAAGACATTGAATAATTTCAAAGACATTGGCTACGAAAAGTACTGAATTGATGAATCTAAAAAAAAAACATGTCGAAGTTGAAGTTGACTCGAAATGCCGTCAGTTGTTTCTTGAAAATTGGAAGTTTTCAGAGTTACTTCATGTAAATTTTTCAATTTTTAGGTTTTCTTAATTCATTGGTTAGAGAGCGGATTCTAGAACGTAACAGGACCTATTTTTTATTTTTTTTGAAATGGATCAATTCTGAACACTGGGAGAGAAAGTTGGATTTTTTGCATTGTTTAAAAAAAATTTACTTGCTTAGAGTTCGATGTGTGGTTAGTCCATAATTGTAGGTTTAGTTGTTTTTTTTTGTTTTGAAAAGTTTGGGGATGATGGAATAGTTAAGAAGTTGTGCTAACTGTGAGACCTAAAAAAACAGGTCAAAATTTCCTCCAGCGCTTGAAATTTAATTGACTATATTCAAAAAATATTACCGAAAGTGGTATTAATTTACTAGGATGTTTTTACCCAGAAATACAATCTGCATCCATTTTTCACCTTCACCTACTCCCTTTTTCGGGGATACTTGGGCTGAAAAAATCATTTTTTTGTGTTTTTTCGCTTGTAAAATACCGAAAAAATCCAAAGGCGTCTTAATTTGTAATGTTTTTTGGTCACTTATTTATTTTTCGTTTCACTTTCTAAATTTTTATGATTCATTCTTCTGAAAAATCGCAATTTTTGGCTATTTTGAATAACACGAGGTCGAAGATTTCGCGTTCTCCAGGATTAGAATGATTACGAAATGTGAAGAAATTTCAGGTTTTGAACGTCTGCCCGCGAAAATTCGTTCTTACTTTGTTCAAGCTTAATTTATTTGTTTCAAAAATTTAAAGCGGGGAATTTGATTCAAAAATAATTATATTATTCTTTCCTCCATTCCATCCGGAACGTTGAAATATCCTAAAACAGGTAAAATGACACTTTCTTTCTGTTTTGTCAGGGACTCGATTAACTGGTTTTATTAAAACTGTAATTTCCTCTCTGCTGAATACTTTATGAGTTTATGTGCAAAGGTCTAAAATCTGGAAAACCAAGAAAAATCTGTTCTGCGAAATTGACAACCAAGGTTTTTGATTTTTCAATTTTAAAGCTATAACTGTTGAAATTTTTTCTATTTCTAGAATTTTGAATTTTCGTTTTATATGCTTTATCAAGCATTCCAAATGAAATTTAAATTTTTTAAAAATTATTCTATGTGGGGTAGGTACTAAATTGAATAATGTTCTTCTTCAATTGAAACACCTATACGAGTAGTAATCAACGATTTTGTATAAATTTACTCTTCGCTTATTTTTTTGCTAATTGAAGAATCACGTTTTTTTCAAATTTAAATTTAATTGATAAGCCTAAAACATGTCCTTATCAGAACAATTTTGAGAAATGAATGATGAAAAATGGAAGAAATTTTTTTTTACTCGAAGCAGGAAATCTGTATCCCAGGAATTCGTGTAGACGTGTAGACTGATCTGGGATTGTTTTAGAGCTCCTTTAACAGCATTATCTCGTTTTTCATTCAATTTTCTTTGATAGTCAGTGAAAGACCTTATCAATAAAATTTTTCGATTCCTGGGTCATCTGCCTCATTAGCATGTCGGCTTATTGTTTAGCTGACTCGTCTCGCCTGAATTAAGGCTGAAAGTATATTCAAATCATATTAACTTTCTTAATATATAAAAAATAAAATGGTTAATAAGTTGAATAAAAATAGATGATTAATTACACAAGTCAACACGATTTTTGTGTTTGGGTTCCGATTGTGAAATTTGGATTGCTTTTATGTATCTAATGAAGGGAAAAATAATTTTTTGTTCAAAGTTTGCTTGGGGGGGGGGGGAAGCCAAAAATGTGATTTTTCTAGAACAATACACACAAATTTGAGAAAAATTAGAAAAAAATTGAAAATTTTTTTTTTGGTTCAATCTTATAGAAAATCTTACACTGAATCGAATGCCGCAGACCGCAGACCTTTATCTCTTTTAGAAAAAAAGTTATGGTTAATACTTTCCTAAATTATGTGAAAAAATTGCATTTTTTTTAGCCTTGTTCACCGAAAAGTGAGATTTCTGAGAAATCTAAGCGTTCTGCTACCATAATGATCATGACAAAAGTTGTAGAAAATTAAATTTTCTATCGGATAGGTGCATTCAGATTTTTTCGAGAGGCGTAGTTTTCGAGATATTCTCGAGTAAAGTTGAACATTAGTTGAGGCAATTGAGAAAAAAACAGAAATGAAGCAATTTTTGGCTGTCAAAAGTGTTACAGCGAAAAATTGTGGGAAGTCGTGGTAACTCCTAAAAGTTAGTCACCTTCCACAATTTTTCGCTGTAACACTTTTAACAGCCAAAAATTGCTTCATTTCTCTTTTTTTCTCAGTTGTCTCAACTAATGTTCAACTTTACTCAAGAATATCTCAAAAACTATGCCTTCCGGAAAAATCTGAATGCACCTATCGATAGGAAATTTAATTCTCTACCACTTTTGTCATGATAATTATGGTCGTAGAAGGTAGAACGCTTAGATTTTTCAGAAATCTTATTTTTCGGTGAGCAAGGCTAAAAAAATGCAATTTTTTTACATAGTTTAGGAAAGTTTTAACCGTAACTTTTTTCCTAAAAGAGATAAAGGTCTGCGGTTTGCGGCATTCGATTCAGCGTAAAATTTTCTATAAGATTGGATCAAAAATTTTTTTTCCAATTTTTCTCAAATTCGTGTGTATTGTTTTTGAAAAATCACATTTTTGACCCCCCCCCCATCCCCCCAAGCAAACTTTGGAAGCCACGAATGAGCATATTGGTGTATTTTGATGTCTAGAATCAGAATTTGGCCATGAGAACTGAAACACAGAACATTTTTTTTTTGACTTGTGTTATTTGAAATTTTTGTTCATTTTTGTTCCCCATTTCGAAGATTTTTGAAATATTTCACCCAATTTCGAGATATAATTACTCAACTTTGGACGAAAATGATCGAATTAAATAACTGAAAATACCGTATTGATCAAATATCCCAAAAATTGTGAAAACCATTCCCCTATTTTCTCACGCTACCGAATACACCAAATTCAATCGCGTGCTCACCACGCATTCTCCGTGAAATGTGAGATCTGCATCGTAACCCTGCGATTTGATCTCCAAAATAAACACCTATGTTTCGTCGTATCCATTAACACCGTCGCATACGCGTTTTCTACTCAAATCAATGGGTAGCCGTCGACGCGACATACAGACGACCTCATGCCTTTGTTTATCTTCACAATAGATATTGTACGTTTGACTCAGTGACTCAGAAAAGAGCCAGATATTAAATGAAGCAGATTATTGCCACCGCCGTTGTTTGGCTAAAACTCAGGCGGTCACGTTGGCTGGTCTACGTGTCTTCGTATTTGCCTTTCAATTTCGAAAATAATTTATCTACTGAGATCATTTTTGAAAGACGAGGATACTATGAATTCCAGCAAATTAAACAACTCGAGTCGTCTAGACTTTGTAAACGACTTAATTCCAAGATTTCGATTGTATGCACCGAGTGCCAGTGTGTTTGTTTCATTAAAGGAAACGTTTCTCATTTGATTGCTCGTCTTTTCGAAGAAAAAGGTCGCCCTTGTTGTTCTTGGTATATTATACTCTTATTCGTTAGTTTTATGTCTTTTTCCATCTTCCGGTGTGTTTTTAGAATTTCGAGGCGTATTGTAAGCCGGCGAACAATACGGTGTTAAAAAGAAGCGAAATTTACAAAAAAATATTTTCTTGTCTCTTGTCACCCTGAATTCTAAGGATGGAGTTTTTAAAGATGACTACGAGTTCGAAGGAAATGGGTTGTAAAAAAGAAGAAAGTGGGTGAACAATAAGGATTCAGGATGCAGGAGGAATGACCTATGTGAACTCTTAGTTGGAAACAGGCTAAAAAGCCTCGAACTCGCGTTAAGGCGTATTACAGCACAATGGCGTGGATTCCTGTTTAATAAAATCCACCACCGTAGTCGATGCGAGACAAAAGTTTCTTCGAATTGGACGGTTGTGTAATTTTTTTTCGATCGTGGGTGTGATTCGATTTATTTGTGAAATAAGTGTAGCTGGGGTGTTCGATGGAATACCAAGTGAAAATGTGAAAAGTGATTTTTTTTGAACTAGGAATGAAGTTTTCCCAAGTCATTAAGAGGAGAGTATATGTGACAAATAATTGTATGCACTTGTCCGGGCGTTTTTAGATGAATTTTCAATGCCTTATTCAACTTGGGATTTCAGGTCAAGTTTCATTCATCGAAGGGTTTTAACCATTGAATACTTTATGTGCATATATCAGAAAGAATGAAATTATTGCTTTCCCTTATCTTGAAAGGCAAAAATTTTATATTAGTGGGAAAAATGAAAAATTGAGAAAAAAATTTAAGAGTTGGAAAAGATCTGAAAAAAAATTGGATGTGAGATGACTTTGAGATAAAAATCATTTTCACATTAGGCAATTTTTTGGTAGATGTCAAAATTTCCCGATGTGATTTTCTTTCATCGATTTGGTTTATTTATTGATGTTCCAACCAATTTACCTATTGTAACATTTTTTTCATGCTTACATTCAATTTTTCGAAATAAACTAATGATCGAAGTTAAAATCACCATAATAATTCAAATTGAAGAGTACAGAATCAGCTGAAATTTCATATAGAACCGATTAAAAAATGTTCATAGTTTTGCCATACAATCATTAAGTAACTGAAGGAATTATTTTTAGCTCCTCGGTCTCTCCAGTAGATGATATGTCAAGACTAATTTTTTCCATGTAGGTAGAAAGGAGTCCATAATTAGAAAAATCGATAATTGACTTTTTTTCAAGTAGTCATAATTGAAAACACAGACTGAAGATGTCGAAAGTTGATGATTGAAAAAATTAACTGTCTAGATCGATGTTAATGATCAAAATTTTCTTCTTTTGAAATACCTAACCCCAGGTTAATTGATTTTTGTCGTCCAGATTGTTTTTTTTTGATCGGCATTACTGGCATTTTCAGTTTCTGAAGTCTTTTCATTGAAAGGACGTGTTTCAAAAATTAACAAATATTTTTCAAACAACTGTGATGTTGAGAATGAAAGAGGAATTGGATGCTTCAAAACTGCGATCAGTAACTTTGAAAATCCCATTATCAATAATTTGGGGTTCACTTTTCAAAAAAATGATAGAGTACTTACTCAGTATCTTACTGTGAGACGATTTCTTCTAATTCCATTGAACTTTTTCCCTTGGCCTTCTTGAAACAGCATCATCCTTTTTTCTAAGTGAACGTAGACATTCCTGAAGTGATTTGTAATCACTATCAGTTCTCTTCAAAGTTGTCATATTTGATCTACTTTGCTCAAATTAATCTATAATTTGTTTATTTTATTCTGTATCAACTTTGATATGCTTCACTGTTATAGTCACTATGGCCCTTCCCCTCTTGGTGTTGTGCAGGTGTGTCTACCGAGACCACCCTGTAAGCTGAGAGAAGGCGATTCATATTTCTTTAAATTTCGACTTAATGTTCTCCCTTGTGTGTTGGTTATTCATTTCAAAGCCACCTAAAAATTTCACCAAAAATAAAAACGTTAATTTATTTTTAAAAAATTCAAAATTGCTCATTTTTTCTCAATTTTTATGTATCGCAAGATGACTGATATTACCGTGGAATTCACCGGTACTGACATCACTGTGGAATCCATTCCACAGAGTTCTGTTCAGTGAATTTTTTAACTGAATTTATTGCAGTAAAATTGTTCATTCCTCTCTTTTTAATAAAATTTTTTAACTACTTTTCTTTAAATTTTAGCTAATTTTTTCTGATTTTCTTTCAGTGAAAACTTTTTAGAATTTCTTTTAGTGATTTTTTTCATAGATTTTCTTTCAGATAATTTCTTTTATCGAATCTTCTATGTGCAGCAATTCTAACTGTTCATCACTGATTTTTCACTGGTTCGGAATGACGGGATATGATTAAAATTTCCCAACAAGAGAGGTACCTATGCCAACTCAAAATAAAATTTTGAACATAAACAAATAAAAATTGTAAGTTCATCATAGTAGAACTCGATATCCAAAATTTCAGTTACTTGAGTTCATTTCTCGAATTTTGGTGAATTTTTAAAATTTCAAAATTAAGTACCGGTACTTTATCATTATCACCCTGCAAAATATGAAAATTTTATCTAACCAACGAAAAAAGCTGAAATTTGGTATACAGTATGACACAAAAGTCTTGGTAAATTGAAACATTTCTCAATATCTTAAAATTGAAAAGAGATATCAAGACGGTTCAAACGGCAATGTGTTCCTGGCGTCGAAGACATTAAAGATTGATAATTTAACTTTCAGCCCGACCTATAGGATGCCCACAAATTGAGAAACCGGTTTGGGTCAAAAAATGGGGGTCCGGTTTTTTTGTTGAAATAAAGTCTACGCATTGGCGCAATTAAAATGTGATATGTTTTTTTGAAACCGGTTCAGCGGTTTCGAACCAGTTGTCAATAATATTCAATAAAGTGGAGATATGAAAAAAAGTTTGGAACAAAAGTTGTAGAGAAGTAAAAAATGAACATTTTTTGTTTCATAACTTTTTTTCCATCTTGAAATGGAAAGAAGTTGTAGAAAAGGTTTGAGTATAATTTTTTGTTTTTCAAGTCATAACTCTTCTCCGTCGCTAGATGAAAAAAAAAAATACAGAACGTAAAATATTCACTTTTCAATTCTCTACAACTTTTATTTGAAACTTTTTTTGATTTCTCCAATTTTTTGAAACCGGTAGTTTCTTAAGATGATTTTTTCCAAGTCTAAAACCGGTTGCCAAAAAGTGGAGATATCGAAAAAAGTTTCAAATAAAAGTTGTAGAGAATTGAAAACTGAATATTTTACGTTCTGTAATTTTTTTTTTCATCTAGTGACGGAGAACAGTTATGACTTGAAAAACAAAAAAAAAATACTCAAACCTTTTCTACGGCAACTTCTTTCCATTTCAAGATGGAAAAAAAGTTATGAAACAAAAACTGTTCATTTTTTACTTCTCTACAACTTTTGTTCCCAACTTTTTTTCATATCTCCACTTTATTGGATATTATATCACATTTTAATTGCGCCAATGCGTAGACTTTATTTCAACAAAAAACCGGACCCCCATTTTTTGACCCAAACCGGTTTCTCAATTTGTGAGCATCCTATAGGTTGGGCTGAAAGTTAAATTATCAATATTTAATGTCCTCGACGCCAGGAATACATTGCCGTTTGAACCGTCTTGATATCTCTTATCAATTTTGAGATATTGAGAAATGTTTCAATTTACCAAGGCTTCTGTGTCATACTGTATACCCCTTTTTTGACCTCCCAAATCGATTTGAAGCGG
Organism: Pseudococcus viburni; assembly: GCA_033439095.1. NCBI lineage: Eukaryota > Metazoa > Arthropoda > Insecta > Hemiptera > Pseudococcidae > Pseudococcus > Pseudococcus viburni. The sequence continues at coordinate 672,149 of JAVBJF010000062.1, read as the reverse complement.
TTTCGGAGACGTTTCGGAGCCATCAGAAAATTTTGGAATTTTCCAACGCTGGAAAATAGCCCATAAAAATGGTCCATATGTACTTCAGCACCTATAATCGCGGATTACCCATATTGGTAACTTATTTTATCGATTAAAGCACAATTTTCCGAAATTCGAACTTTGAGTTCAAATTTGCATTTTTGGGCAGGCAACTGGAAAATAATTTGGGGAGGGGGAAACACCCCACTACACCCCTGCTCTCCCCCCTCCCCGGTCGGTAGGCCTCTGCATCGATAACATGCACGAAAATACTTAGGGTACATACTCAAGTGTAGTAGGTAAAAGTATAAACATTACTTCCTTACCAAAAAGAATTGGAGAATCCATATTTATTGTATTGTTGGTGAGCGTATTCGATTTGCGAACCACAATAGGATTTTGACAGGTGAAAAGAACTGATTTGCGAACCAGAAGAAAAATAATAACTGGTGGTAAAGAATCATTTCGCTCATACACTCAATTAAAAACTAACTGTTTTGCGAACCAACGTCCAGTGGTCTCTAAAAAAACTAGTTGGCGTGCGCTGAAATTCTGAAAATCTACGCATGTACAGGGGGTTTTCAGAGCTGTTGAATCCATTTTCAACATCATTTTGGACAAACATCGAAAAGATTCCCCAATAGAGAAGAGCAAAGCTAAAAATTTCAGAGTTCAGTGAATTGGGGTCTAAATGTGCAGTTTTGTGTGACTTACTGAGCTCATTTCTGAAGACATTTTTATCGAAAATTCGAAGGAGTGCTCTAGAAGTACATAAGAGCTTCTCATAATTTTAAAACATCACGAGTTACATTAGAAATTTATATGTATTACAAAATGACCAATTTTTTCTTTAATCACGACTCCAAACTATCTGATAATGAGATATTCAAATGCAGTTCAGTTTATTTCTAGTATAATTATGTAAGGTGGTTTATTGGAGCGGAGGAAGGGGTCACATCGAAAAATCAAGTCGATATTCGAACTCAGTGACTTCACGTTAGTAAGAATCCATGTCCTACACGTTTATTTTTATTTATTTTTTTTCATTCATTTTTAAAAAAATTGGGGGTTAGAAACCACTCGAGGATAAAATCTAAAAAATAAGAAAATTCGAACTTAGTCCTCAAAAACTCAACAAACCACAACATTATTTTTCATTTTTAAAATTATTTTTCAATTGTAAAAAGAGAGGATTGGTAGAGATGTTTGGAGGCGTGTCAGATGAAAAAACTGAGTACACTACACATTCGGAATCAGCGCCTTCGAATTAGTTGGAATGAATATGTGACCCTGCCGGAAAGAAGGGACCATGTGTAAAAAAAATCGATATCTTAATTTTCATGTGTCCTTCTTTCCGGCAGGGTCACATATGCCATTTCACTTTTTATATTTCTTTGAATTTTGGTCAAAATTATGGGCCCTTTTACCCCCAGGGGTGTCCCATCTTGAAATTTGGTCGGTTAAAAAAAATTTAAGAAGGGCTACTCACTATAATTTTTCCGGATTTTTAAATGATAGCTAGGGCTGAGATTTTTATGCGCTATCAAATCGATTATAAGCGCTTATAAAAAGCGATTAAAATTGCCTAAAAAAGCATTTATATGCGCTATCAAACCCCACCATGCAGCATATCAAAATGTAGGTATTTTTAATCTGAATGCGGAAATGCTTTCAAAATTACTAAATTAGAATAAGGAAAGAAGTAAAGTGAGAAAATCATCGAACTTTTATAAAATTATGAATTATGAGAAGAAAAAAAATCGAACTTTTATAAAATTATGAATTATGAGAAGAAAAAACATCGAACTTTTTATTTTAAAATTTTCGTGAAAACGATCCGACTACAAATCGAAAACTCGTTCGACAAGTCACAGACAAAATCTTGAATTTTTTTTTAAATTTTGAAGAGTTGATTTTTTTTAAGCTCAAAATTTCAACTTTTATGCTGTTTTTTTAGTGATTTTTTTTCAAATATGCGAGAACGGTCGAAATAAGCGTTAAATAAGCGGTTTAAGGGCCTTTTTTTGGCTAAAATAAGCATTTTCAAGCAATTACGTCGAAATAAGCAAAAATATGCGATATCAAATTGCATAATTCGGCGTAGAAATGCATGAATCGCAAAAGAAACCATGGTATGCGGTATCTACTATCACGCTATCAAATATGCGATATCATAAAAATCTCAGCCCTAATGATAGCCCATAGGTATCTTAAAAGTTCACATCACCGAAGTCCAACTTTGAACATTTGAAAATTTGATTAGGTATCGTTTTTGGATCTCCTTACTTCAATCTTGGACTCGATTTTAATAATTAACTGATGTTGGTTCGCAAATCAGTTACTTTGTCTCAGATGCGAATCATTCGTTCGTTCATACTTCATTTCTGATTTTGAATCTCGTTGGTTCGCAAATCAGTTGCTTTAAGTCAGGAGCATGTCATTAATCAAATAGGCTGGTTCGCAAATCGAAACCGGCCATTGTTGGTGTCTTTCAGTAAAATCTACGAAACGTTGACGTTGAGGATTGATTACCAGTCATTGTGTTTACACATCGATTTCTTTAGTAACATCTACTAAACGTCGAAGACTGCAGATAAAGAAGTCATCTAAACCATATGACGCAACGTGTTTTCAGTTTGCGCAATGGTTCCTAGGCATAAGGGAAATATTGATGTGTGTTGAGTAATAGTTCCATACCTATTTGGTATGGAATTGCACTTTTATTTAAATAACAATTACGAGGCGTTGTGGAACTATTCCCCAATATATCATAACAATTTTAGCAAACTCGGTGAAAGATTCATATTACAGGTACTGAGTGTTTATTGCAAGATAATTAATGAACCGTAACTCAATTTTAAGAAACAATTTCTATAGATCGCGGTAAAATTAAATTTTACCACAACGTTTAGCAATTATTCCAAAATTGTTGAAAACGGTTCGTAAACAAAAACTGGGGTTTCTTTCAGTGTAGGTAATAGCTGACAGCCGTAAAAACATATAAAATGTTGATCGTTGCATACACGCGAATTCGGTTGGCGTAAATTATTTCCAGTCAACGTAAGATTACTTTCTCTGTTATTGGTAGGTGTGATATGTGGACAATTAGAAGGAGACCCTTTTCTCATTAAAAAAAACCTAGCGTGACTCCCCACTGTAATATAAATACATCACCTATTACTTGCTCCAATTTACAATCGGCTATTTATTGTGTACGGTATTTATGTGATTTAACAGTTTGGTGTACGATATGTGCGTTGTGTTTGTTCATTCTAGTAGAATATTGTAATTTCACAAAAATGATCAAGGTATATGTTTTTATTTTGAGTTTTGACGGTATAGTTGTTATTAATTAATATTATTTTATTGGTCAAGTGTATCTATCTAAATTGCATGAATTAGTGATAATAAATTGGTAAGGTAATAAGTTTTCGATTTTATTGATAAATTATTTTGAAAAATCTTCGAAGTAAGTACCCACCTAACTAATTAAATGTGGCTTGTAACAAAAAAAGAATTTCAAATTTTGAGCTGGTATTGTGGATTTTCAAATGAGGTGGTTCGTATGTTTTTTTTTAAATCAATTTTTTTGGACTAGGTATTGATTCCCTAATCGCGAAATCGGTAATTCGGGGTTACCTATCTACGCTGATTTTTTCGATCGAAAAATACCATTTTAAAATTTTAAATTTGGTAGCTCGCAAAAATGTTATTTAAGAAAAATTCTACCGAACATTTTCCATTTTCATCATGAACACCATTAAGTTTCATCTTTTAATTGCGTGTAGATTCCATCACATAATTATTCATGGATTCGTGGACTTTACTTTAGTGGATTCTGAATCAGCGTCAACGATTTTGTAACACGCTGACTTTCCATTGTTTGCGTTGATAGAATTGCATAATCGTACGAACATTTTAGCTAAAATAAGGCCCTAACCCCAAAAAAATTAGCAGAAAGGGGAAGTTTCGCATAAAGCTCAGTAAAGTATGTATTTTAATATTCCCGAATTTCCGTAAAGTCGGTGAATATTTTGATCCCCTTTTGGGGGTTGAGGAGGTTCAAATTTTCGTTTTTCGGCTATAACTTTCAAAATTACGTATTTACGAAAAAATAGCTGAAACAAAAATAGTAGAGAATAAAAAACAAACAATTTTGTTATTTACAATTTTTTCTAGGACGTCATGGGGGTGGGGGGAGGAGCTAGAGTCTTTAGAAAAAAATCAATTTTGAAAATTTCCCATTGCCAGAAAAAAAATCACCAAAAATCGGGTTAATCGACTTTTAGGAGCGGTTCTTTTGCATAGTACATCCTATTACTATGTAGAATAAGAAAAATGTATAACGAACTCCTGATCTCAAAGTGAGGGGGGGGGGGGAGGTTATGCTCTACAACGTTTGTTTGAACCACTTTTTCGAATTTTGCACTGCAGCTGAGCTACGCTTGGGGGAAAATCCGACTTTTTCATCGGAGGGTCACCCCCTCCCCCACTTTGAGATCAGGGTCGGTTATTCATTTTTCTTATTCTACATAGTAATAGGATGTACTATGCAAAAGAACCGCTCCTAAAAGTCGATTAACCCGATTTTTGGTGATTTTTTCTGGCAATGGGAAATTTTTAAAATTGATTTTTTTCTAAAGACTCTAGCTCCCCTCCCCCATGACGTCCTAGAAAAAAATTGTAAATAACAAAATTGTTTGTTTTTTTATTCTCTACAATTTTTGTTTCGGCTATTTTTTCGTAAATACGTAATTTTGAAAGTTATAGCCGAAAAACGACAATTTGAACCCCCAAAAGGGGGTCAAAATATTCACCAATTTTAGGGAAGTTCGGGAATATTAAGATACATACTTTACTGAGCTTATATACGAAACTTCCCCTTCCTCCTAATTTTTTTTGGGTCAAAACCTAAACTGTCCGTACTATAACTAGAATTGTGTGGCAAAAGTGAAATGAAATCAAACATGTTAATAAAATTACATAACCAACGTTTGTTTGGAAGGCGAAGAACATTGAACATAGAAATGCCATTCAAGATCTAAATCTATCATAATTTTTTTGAAAAAAAAAATATTTTTATGAAAAAAAATGTTCGTGTAGATATTGTCAATAATTTTTTTTAAATCGAATGTAAATTTTTTTCTTTCTTTAACCTAAAATTTTCTATTAAAGACTTGTCGATAGAGCTGAAATTTTTTTTTGAAAATTAATTTGGTGTAATTGAATCAGGTCTTCATTTAAAATTCTCTCAACACCACAATGCTTTGCATTTCATTTTTTTGATTTTTTGGATACTGAGGGAAAATGGTAAAAAATTTCCAGTTTCACTTATCAAAAAAATGTAGGTATAGAAAATAAAAAATGTGTATTTTTGATTCGAAGTTGAAAATTTTAAAACTTTTTGCTTTTGTATTTCATTTTTATTTCATCACGATATCTACCACACGCTGGGTAGAATTTTTACATGTCACTCCTCCTTCTCCCATCCTTTTCCAAGACTGGATTTTCTGTGCAGTGACAAAATTGCAATTGTAGTTGAAAAAATTAGATTAGAGTCAAAATTTTTTCAAAATTGATGGCCTTTTCTGAAAAAATTTTTGTGTTTAAAATTTTTTTTAATTAAAAAAAATCTAAAAAATATTTTTTTAAGCGTAAATTTTGGATTTTACCCTTCCCCCCTCCCCCTTTCATTCCGATAATGCCTTTCCAATTTTTTTTATGTATCTACTTGAACAGTCTATTTGTATTATATTCAATTCAATTACTCATAAAAATTATCTTTGTAGATTAAAAATTCATGCAATGTTTGGAACAGTTTCGTGGATAATTTTTATTGTTTTTTAAAATAATTATCATCACTTCGCCTTCCCTCATAATCATCTCACTAATTTTTTTTTTCAAATAGAAAACTGCCATAATTTTCCTTTTCGCCATTATATACACAGTGTCAGCGATTCCATATCCAGACGAATATGGAGGATTTGAATTCACTAACAAAAAAAACCGAGCCCCGGAGCAAGATGAAGAACAGGTTGACTATTACGTAAGCCAATACTTCTGATAAAATTAATCCCCCTAAAAATTTCAACGAAGCTTTCCCAAAATTACAAACGAGGAATACCAAAGTTGTAAATACATATTTCAGAGAATTTTTGTATTTCCACGCCTCCCTCTCTTCCTTGATATACGAAGACCCATATCACTCAATAATCCAGTGAATGGGTAATATTTTTAAAATTTTCATTGACTACTCCCTACATCCTCCGTGGCACAATGAAGAAAAAATCAAGAAAATTTGATCCTACTTCGATTTTCAGGCTCACCCGAAGTACTCCTTCAACTATGGAGTAGAAGATCCGCATACGGGAGACGTAAAAAGCCAACACGAATATCGGGACGGTGATGTCCTAAAAGGAGCTTACACCATCCACGACCCTGACGGTACCGTTAGAACCGTCGAATACACCGCTGACAAAGACAACGGTTTCAACGCAGTTGTCCATAAAAGTGGTCACGCCGTTCATCCGCAAGACTACCACACCGGTGATGTAGATGCCAGTAAATATTCTTAGTCGCCGAATTACGAGATGCTCTCTTTTCCTACCCCTATATTGCCTACTAAATGTCGTAAAATTAAGTCACACGAAATTTTCGCAATTTTTACGTGTATATAGGTGCACCATTTAGATACAGTACATGTCTTATACCTAAGACAAATACCTATTTATTTGTAAAGTTGAAGAAAAATACCTAGTCATGAATTTGAAAATAATTTTGCGCAGTATATTTTTTAATTATAAGACCTCTGTGTTATTATTTATTTGTCATATTGTAAAATAAAAGTGAATTGAATCCAAATCAAACGAGATGCATTAATTTCCAGACTAGATTGCAGAGTCCAGAATTTAGAATTTATATACTTACCGTGGTCGTTTAACCTCGAAAATTTTCCAATCGATCTCAGCGTTATTGTGGAAATTTTGAAAGAAAATAGACCTATCTGAAAAAATAACATAAATTTATCTGTTAACCTATCTACTGAAAATGTATGTACGAATTGATCGTTTGAAAAAGATCACTACCATTTTTATCTACTTATAATTTAAAGTTGGTGTATTTAATTGTATTATAACTTAATAAATTATATTCAGAATGTAACGTGTGGACTTGGCCCACCCCGACTCTCTCTATGAAGGAGAAGAGAATAGGGGCGACTAGTATGATGGCGTGGTAGCCTATCCAGTCGAACCATTGTTTTAGTTGGTCTAAAACAATGCGATACATGTTGTGCATGAATCTGTGTTAATCTTTACTGCGGCGCGAATCATATGTATGGTGCCAAGATTCTAGGTCATAGGTCTCGTGTCACTACTACATTTGGCGCCCAATAATCGTAGATCACCATAAATCTATGGTCTGGCCCGCCATGCGAATCCCTTTGGGATCTACGAGCACCACAAACCAACACCTGTTGGGGATTCTTTGTGGGTTTATGTCCTAAGGAAAATCCTCCGAGGTTATCCATTTTACTCCTTGGCTTACGCCGGAAAAAATGAGAAATCCAACACTAACAAATGGATTCTGGAAAAGGTGGTCAACTTTTCCAGCGCTGCGAGTGATCGAAACGCCGCTTCTACCATGCCTTAAGATTACAAATCTACTTGAGAATTCGTGGATTGATCTAAAAATAAATACGCCCAGTTCTTTTTTTGTGTTTTTATCCACTTTGGGAAAAAGTAGAAAACACAAGGTTCTTTCTTCCTTCATCTTTAAAATGAAGCAGTAGGCAGTTTATTATTATTTTTCCCTGCATAAAAAAGGTATGTAAAATAAGTAAGTTTTTAGGCTTTTTTCAATTCAATAATAAAGTCAAAATCTTAACATAACGTATCTTAAGATTCATAGCACCTCAAGTGCACCCTATTTTATTTAAAAATAATAAATTTGGACTGCATTATAAAGTGACGTAAAGCTTAGTCATGAATTATCCATACCAGGTAAATTTTTCCCTTACTTCAAGAGTTCTAACGTAATAAGTAAAGTAAATTATCATATGTTAAATTTAAAAGTTTTATCAGTTTAACATAATAGAACAGACTTATAAGGAATGCGTAAACTACACATTTCTTACACTCTAATTTGGTGAAAGTAAATCCCAAATGAAAATAACACGATCACATTCATAAATCTGCATAGCAATATGATTGAGGGGTGAAGTGGGGTGGACATATGGGAGGGAGTGAAAGATCAAAAATGCTTCTTGATCCTGTACCCTCTCTTATGTGTCCACTAGAGATGAGCACGATGCTGCTTATAGTCAATAAAACGCTCATAGCAGTAACAGGTATCGTGATTACAGCTACATTTTAGTAATCATGAATACTTCCCAAGCAATGCCGCTACTACGATGCTTTTATCAGTGATGCCTACGATGCGTACGATGCTTATACTTGTAATGCTAACAATGAACCATCACTGATAGTCAATCATCTGCATTGTAGTTGAAGTCAATTTGGGCTTGACACTAGAAACATAAAATGGATGTAGCAGCGTTAGTGGAGTGAAGAGGGGCCAACTTGAAAATGGTGTAGAAAACAATTTTTACATTGTGTTTATATGGGAACGTTCTATTATTTTACAAATTTCTCCAGAATGGTGGCAAATGCGTAATTTTTTGTAAGAACTGAATTTAAAGTAAATTAAATTATCTTTAAATGCTATTCAAACAAAAAATTACACAAATGTCTAGTTTTCGAGAAATTTTGTAAAAACAAACCGTTCCTGTATAAACCTTATGATGACTATTTCTTCTGCACCGTTTTCAAACGAGCGCACACTAGTGCTACTTAGACACATGTCAACCCCAAATTCTAATACCTTTATCCCCAATACTTTTCTCATTATAGTGATTCTTAAAATGCCAACGATGCTTCAAATCAGCATTGTACAATGCTTATGCTACCTGTTACAAGCGATGCCAAATTAAAACTGGTATCGTCGCTACTGCACCGAGTACAAAAGCGGCCTCATGCTCATCTCTAGTATCCACCCCACCTCACCCCTCAATCACATTGTTATTGCAAAATAAAAATTGATGAGTGTGGTGGGGTGGGCACATATAAAGAGGAGGGGGAGGGGTCAAATAGGATTAACACCACCAATTTACATAGTACTATTATTTTCATGCCAAAAAACATGCAGTTTAGTAAGATTTTATACCTATTATCATGTTTTCAAATAATAATATATTTCCCTAATCCCCCTTCCTTCAGGACTCTCTATCTCATCTGCTTAGGGTCCTGCTGGAAAATTTTTTCATACAAAAAATATTGGAAATTGAGTGTAGAACAAAAAAGTACTGAGCTATTTTTATCCTAAAATCAACCCTCCAGGAGATGATGTGAAAAACGGCTTTTTGGAGGGGTTAACCCCTCTAAAAAAAAGTTACCCTGAGGCCTGTGAGGTGGTAACTCTTTGGGGTTATTCAGGGGACCACTCTAGACTATTTTCCGAAATGAAAGCTTTGCTAGGCAAAAATGTTTTTTATTCTTCCAAATCATGCTAATTTGCCTCCACTGCTATTTTTCATGACTTTTTTTGGAATACCCTACCAACATGAATAAAAAAATACTCTTCACTGTTATAATGGGTACTTTCAACTTCGTGTTTCCATCATTTCCAAAAATACTGTAAATATTGGAAAAATAGGTGTTTTCCACCCTTAATTTTTGGGCAAAGAAGTGGGTGTTTTAGAAAAAAAAACGAACCTGTCTCGTAGAACATGATTGTTCATAACCATTTTTCCATTTTGAAGCTTATTTGAGGAGATATTCACAAAAGTTTGGATTTTTTCCAAAAATGCTGTATATCGTTGAAAAATAGGTGTTTTTTACCCTCAATTTTTGGTCAAGAAAGTGAGTGTTTTTGAAAAAACAAAAAAACTTTCTGATGGGAAATTACACGTTGAACAGGATTGTTCAGAACTATTTTTCAATTTTGAGGCTTATTTGAGGAGATATTCACGAAAACCCGCTTTTCAGCAGACATTTACCCCTCCCCTGGGGGTAGCGGAGGGTTGTGGGAGTGTCCATTTTAGTATGTTGTGTAGTGGACCATTACGAACGTAAAACGCGAAAAAAAAATCAGGATTTTATTTTTAGGGGATCTACTCCTAAAATGACTTGACTATTATACAACTAAGAGTAAGTAACAGAAGTGAAAATTTTGAATAACGAATTTACTTTGTTTTATTATTGAGAAATTGAAAAAAACAAACTTACCTACTCGCTTACATATTTTTATGCCATTTCTTCTGGACATCACTATCATATTATACTACACAGGCGTTAATTTCACATTTTGGCACATCGTTCGTTGAGGTTTCGTCGCGCATGGCGAATCCACCTCTCCGCCTCGCCGCTGCCTTACCTCGAGCCGGGTCACCGTCCACGTGGGTGACGCTGACCACGAGCTCGAATTCTAAATACGCTGTAAACGTTGAAATAATTTCGTAGCTGTCATTAGCAGAGAAAAATCGCACTCTAATGAGATGCCAGTTTGCGTAGAAAAGCTTACATATAACTCGCCTTCCTCTATACCTACTTGGGTATATAAAAAGCACAACCTGAGCCAGGGATACCGATATGAGAATACGGTACCGAAACAGATACGGTTTGTAAAACTATATGAGAAAACGATTACCATCCGGTGGGACACCGGAGCAGGGACGAAAGAAGGAAAAAAAAGGAACCCATATCCGCGAATACGTGCCGGGTCATTTGTCGTTTGTCGGTTTCGATTTGTTAGTATAAATATTAATGACCGAAATCTAATAACGTAGGTCTATTTGGAAATCTAGCCAGAGACTCGCAAGCTGCTCCCGAGTCAGATAATGGCAATAAGAAAAAGGCTGGGAAATCGCAAAGCCCGAGTACGACTCGCCGGGTATAATAAATTTAACCAATTTTACCATCGTCTCGGCGCAGAAACGCAGCTCAAACGTGGTAATCGGACCGTCGTGTTAAATCCCCAAACAATACAACCTCGCGAAGGTCTCCTGACCGGCAAATTGCTCGCAAATTTGGGCGAAAATTTAACCCGACACGATGGCTCGTTTCGTGCTACCAATTTATTCCTCCAATAAATTGACTAATGGTGTCGTAAAACGAAATTTTCTCCACTTCCTCGTTCTTTTTTCTTTCGAAAGAGGCAGTGTGCGTCTGCGTCGACTCTGCTCGTCTTCGTCGTGTCATCCAATATCTATCTGCTGGGTCTCCCATCCGAAGTGTGACGTTTCGCGTCATAGACTGTAATTTAACTTTGTTAAACAAGGAAATTCGCGCTGCGGATGCCGTTATCTTCTCTCCAGTCTGGAAGTGACGATAAGGTTGATTAATGGTTTATAGGTGGATGTTGTTTTATCCTTTTTCAGCGTAAAAAAAAAAGGGTTCGAGTAGGGAAAAATCAACGAGAGGCTGCGGCGCAGTAAGCCAAAAACAGTTTCGAGGTTTTTCTCTGCTCCTCCGCCCCCCCTCTGTTTCCTTCGTCGGTTTCATTCTACATATTTGAGTGCTGACTTGAAAAAGCTCGAGGGGGTTTCGAGCATACGGTTTAAATTGAAAGCTGGTTTCTATTTACGTTATTTTTTGTTGTCTCGTGCTTGCTTTTTTTTTCTCCTAGTTGTGTATAAAATAGGTAGCGAAATACGTGTACGAGTTCGTCTATTACCGAGTGTTTTCTTGTGCTGGTTATGGATAAAAACGACCGATAGTTTGAGTTCACTTTTTGGTCTGTTGTGAGGGTTTTTTTCCATCGTCGATGTACAAATTGCCGCCACAAGGGAAGGCGCTGCGTATCGTTGGCGTCTTCTTTTTTTTGCGCACGTTTATTTTGCTTAAATTGCAGCGACATTTGAATACGTGACAATTGAAACGGGTTCCGGCTTTTATCGGCTTTCGTGTGAATATTTTATTTAGATAAGATCATCGCCGTGTAGAGGTTTTTCTCTCTCTGCTGCTTCTCTTTTTTTTTACCGAACCGCACGTTGAAAGCGTATGAGGTCGTTCGTCTATTGTACCGGCAATTGTACGTGTAAGGTATATTGGTATAGGTAGCTGTGCGATTTCGATGCATTGGTAAATCGTACGACAACCCTTCGTGCAGTGCCCTTTTTTTTCTTTCGAAGGATGCAAAATATACGGGGGGTTGAAGCGAAATTCTATTGTCAGGTGGAGAGTAAATAAGAAGACGTTTATGGTGTTTCTCTAGAGTTGAGTTGGTGAAAAAAGAGATGAATGGAATTGAGGGAAAGGTCAGTTTAAATCGAGAGAAGTTTAAATTTGAGAGACGAAAGGGGTTGATCGTAACGAATGGCTTGGTTGACTGCGAAATTGGTGTAAATCGTGGATAATTTCTCATCATCATTTTAATCTGAAGAAATACCTACACTAAAAAAAAAAGAGAAATTAAAAATAAATAAAGAGTGTTGAAAAATGATGAGTTTTGTCAAAAAAATGATGAATTTTATCCAAAAAAATAAATTTTATCCAAAAAATAACATTGGGGCACCATTTACAAAATTGATGAAAAAATTTCTAAAAAAATAATATTTATCACGAAATTTGGTGAAATTTATTGCATCGAAATAAATTTTCCCAAATTTTGCGATAAATATTATTATTTTTTTAGAATAAATTTTATCAATTTTGTGAATGGTGCCCCAATATTATTTTTTTGAATAAAATTTATTTACTTGTTTTTTTTTCAGTGTACCTACAATTTTGAATTTTTTCTACAAGCATGTTCAAGTAATGAATATGGAAAATTGAAATTCTAAATAAGAATTGTGTGTCTTTGATGCATTTTTCGTTGTCCCTCTTCACTAATGTCTGAATTCTGAAAACTGAATATTATGAATGAAAAATAATTTATCTACTCAAATGGATTTATTTTTAATTAATACTTGAATTTATTTGTTTGTTTCAGGTACGTATGAAATATGAATACAGTCGAAGTTGACACTAAATTATTAAATACATTTACCTACTGAATATTTCAAGAAAGTAAATAGGTAAGAACAATTGCTTGTTTTTTTGCTTTATTGAATTTTTACTTTGCCACAAAAGAAAGATGAACCAAAGTTGGGTGGTTGAGATTTTAAAATTATTTTCATTTTCAACTAGAAATTCATTAGCAATGCCTAGTAATTTGGACACTTCTTTTGTAAAGTTTACTTTCCAATTGGAGACTTGATTTCAACGCTCAATTGGTAGTCGTGCGGTTTCCTGATTTTATAAAATCGAATAAGTTTATTTTTCGATTTGGGCTGATTACAAGATGATCAGAAAAAGATTGGAAATTGAGAATTTTAATTGAAATTTTCATTTTCAATTTATTGGGAATTTTATTCTCTTTTGAAATCGATATCACAGATCGATTTTTTCAAGCTTTTGAAATGTTGAGTCAAGTTTATTGGGTGATTTTTATGGCATTTTTCACGCTGATCACGAAAAAAGTAGTGAGGAAATTCCATCGCCCAAGGATTTTTCATTATTTGAATTTTTTGTTGAACATTTTTTTCTACACTTTTTGATAACTTTTGACATTTGAAGTCAATTTTCGAAACAAAAGAAGAGTTCAACGAAAAAAATGAATTGAACATAAATTGTAGAGCGTAAAATTTCCTTTTTGTGAAGTCCAATTAGCTTTTTTTAGGAGGCTTAGCTTTCGAGAGATTTTAATTGAAAGTTGAAAGTTCAATTTATTTTTCTTTATTGAAAATATCTCAAAAACTAGTCCTCCTAGAAAAAAAAACGAATTGGACATTACAGTGCGGAATTTTTACGCCCTACAATTCATGTTCTATTCATATTTTGTTTTGGAGACTCGATTTTGCCAGAAAATCGATTTTTTGTAATGAACCACATTTTTAAAATAATTTCTCATTGTAACAATGGAAATATAAGACCGATACATCAATAATTTTTTTCTGCGCAATTGGCTGGGTTCAAATATGATGTCAGTTTTACTCCATCGCGTCAGGATTTTTTATTATTTGAATTGTTTGTTGAAAATTTGTCTTACATTTTTTTATACAACTTTTTACCCTAGAATCGATTTTCTGAGCAAAGAAAGCGTTCTAAAAAAAAAAAATGAATATCTAGAACATAAATTGTAGACCTATTACCCAAAAAATATAAATAAATAAATTGTAGAGCATAAAATTTCCTTTCTGTCGAGTTCAATTAATTCTTACTTAAGGGGCTAGTTTTTGGAATATTTTCATTGAGAAAAAAAAAGAATTTGAACTTTTTAGTAAAATATCTCGAAGGCTATTCCCCCTAAGGAAAAACTAATTAGACCCCACGGAAAAGAAATTTTACGCTCTACGATTTATTTTCGATTCATTTTTTTCGTTTAACCCTTCCTTTGCTTGGAAAATTGAATTCAAGTTTTAAAAGTCATCAAAAAGTGGAAGAAAATGTTCGACAAAAAATTCAAATAATGGAAAATCCTGGAGTGGTGGAATTTTTTCATTATTTTTCTCGTGATCAGCGCGAAAAATACCATAAAAGTCACCCATTAAACTTATAAAAATTGAACCTGAAATACTGCCTTACCTCGGTGTAGTTAAAAAAGAAAATTTTATTCCAACTTTTGTTTCCAAGATCATTGTGGATCTATGAGATACTGAAGAGTTGAAAATAGGATAAAACCAAATTCGGTAAATATTTAAGTTGTATAAAGAAAAAAATTGATTGTTCTGACTTCATCAAATGGACTTTTGTGCTCTTGTCAGGTGCGGATCCTCGGCCTCCTCGGGGAATTGGGGATTTGTTTCCTCCTTCCAGGTCTAAAAATGGCTTATGCGATGTTGAAAAAATAATCTTTTTTTTCAAACCTAGTTTTTTTTTTAAAAGTTGGCTTTTGCTTGAAATTCTAGTGTAGGTCTGGAGCTAGCTTGTTCCTGATCAGAAATGAAAAATCGGTTCGGATTTGGTAGAATTTGTTCAGTATTCGATTCTATTTCGATTTCCGATGTTGGTCTACTTTCACAAGATCTTAAATTATGTGAGAATAGAAATTATTGGAATCTCTATAAATCATTCGATCTCATTTCTGAAATCGAATCACTTTATCATTATCGAACAGTTTGAATATTGATATTAACACCCGATGCTTTAAAAATCGACCGCATCTACTGAAAATATTGACAATATAGAAAATTAACAGTCATCTCTAGAAGTCGATAATCCAAAAAGGTCGACTTTGAAGTCGATAATTTGAAAATTTTGGAAGTAGATAAGCGAAAGAATCAATAATTGAAAATTCCATTGTCGATGTTGAGAGGCTGTAGATGTTGAAAAAGTCGATTGTTTACATTATAGCAGTCGATGATTGAAAAAATTGAATTTGATTGCAAGTCTTCGAAATCGACAGTCCACAATCAAAAAAACCTACCATCAATTTCGAAGATAACAATTCAAAAATTCAATGGTCGATTTTCGACGTCCATGGTCGAGAAAACTGCTGAAAAGCCTGCATGCTTTTGGTCGATGATGGAAAAAATTGACCTTAAACGTTTTTAAGTTGAATCTGGCAACTCAATTGTCAATTCGTCTTTGAAAGTCAAAAATTGAAAAAATCGACCATCGACTTCAAAGTCGTCGATCAAGGAAAATGGTAGTTAGCTGTAGGTATCGATGATCGAGAAAATCCGTGATCGAAATTCGAAACCGATTCTGAAAGTTCGTAACCTTGCGAGTCTATATCGAAATGTTCCATTTTTTTCAAACCGCTGACCTGGGTTACTCGATTTTCGTTTGTAGATATTTTTTTTCATCACTACAGCTCACAATTTTTATTTTTTGAAGACTTCATAGAAATGACAAGTTTCAAAAAATCAGAAATCTTGCTAAACAGTCGACGTATCTGTTTTTTTTTTTCAATCTGATGTAATGGTGAGAGGAAAGAAAAATTTAAATCTTTCCAAGTCCTGATCTAACCTAACAAAGGAGGTATTCCAAACTCGAAGTAAAATTTTCAGCTGCAACAAAAATAAATCGAAAGTGCATCATAAAAGAATCCATATCCGAAATTTCAGGTGCTGAAATTCGTTTCTCGAATTTTTTCGAATGTTTGAAATTTCAAAATTACCTTATCATCCTGTAAAATACATTAAAAAATTCGATCTAATCAACGAAAAAGCTGAAATTTGGTTTATACCCTATTTTTAACCTCTCGAATCTATTGGAAGCGATTTCAAAACGTTTCGTAGCCTCTAGAAAAATTTGAAATTTTTCAAAACTGGAGAAAAGCCTATAAAAACGGTCCATATGAAATTTAGCTCTTATAATCGCGGATTACCCTTTTCGGTGACCTAATTTGATCGCTTAAAGCCAAAGGGCAATTTTCAATCCACAATTATAGGTGCTAAAGTTCATTATAGACCATTTTTATGAGCTTGTCTCCAATGCTGGAAAATCCAAAAATTTTCTGGAGCTTTCGAAACGTCTCCATACCAATTTTCAGTTTTTTTCGTTGATTAGATCTAATTTTTTTATTTTACTGGACGATGAGGTAATTTTGAAATTTCAAAAATTCGCAAAAAGAACTTGAGTCCTTGAAATTTTGGATTTGGGATTCTTGTATGATGTACTTTCGATTTATTTTTATTTCGACTCAAAATTTTACCCCGAGTTGGGATACTGCCCTAGTTGGAAAATTCTTATGATAATTTTTTTTTTTTTAATTTAAAAAAAAATGATAAAGTGCTTACTTGTGATGATTTGAATTTTTTGTGGTTCCCTTCACTGCCTACAGTAGTCTTCGTTTTCCACCTATCCTTACTAGAAAGGATAAGTTTTACATACGAATGATAATGAATTTCTTGGAAGAACTACATTCTTCGAAATCCCTTTTTGACCTTTGAAAACCCCTTTTATAACTTCGTTTTCAAATTTCAAAAAAATAAAGGAAGTATTTACTCATGTTGGTTTGGAATGTTGTATTGTTTTTCCTCAAAAATAAATTAAAAATTGTACAATTCCGCGAAATACCTTGTTCGAAAAAATTAATTAAACTCGAAATAATTTTTATTTAAAACACGACGAAATTTTCGCTCGATTTTTTTCACCTTGATTTACATACACTATCAAATTCGAACCCCTCTTGGTGAAACCAAGCTTCAAGGTAAAATTCGCCTCGAAAATTACGTTCGAGGTTAAAAATGAAATTTAAAAAACAGAACGCAAACTTGTTTATGATTGAAAACTTTATCCAGGGTAGTCGACAAGTTGGCGAAAATTTCACCTATAACGTTGAAAGGTCGGCCTTTCGCAGTCCTTTAACTTAAGCTCTCGTAGAAATCGATTCATTTGCCGAATACCTACTAAATTTTGTATACGAAAATACACCTCTCCGTTGAAACGTCGTACCGGCGACTTATCGACAGATACTTTTATGATTTAATAACGATTTGTCGGGGCCGTATACGAGTTAAAAAAGTACAAAGTTTTTATACAGAAAGACGCGTAGGTCCAAATTCACCTCCATTACCTGCCTATACTTTTAGTCGAATGAAAAACTAGAAAGAATACAAAGAATGCGAACCGGGGGAAAAAAACGAAAAGCGAAGTATTTTTATCAATTTAATTTGGCCATTTCCTCTTCTTTCTTGTCATTTTATTAGGACAACGAAATGAAAACATTAAATGTAATTTAATTTTAATGGAGTCACAGAACATGGCGTGTTGAAAAAAAATCGCAATGAAAAGATTAAGCCTTGGCTTTTTTTTTGCGTTGTTTCCCTTTTGCATTTTTACGTTACGAGTACTTGGTCGTATCTTAAATTGAGTGTATTAGCTTACTTGTTTCCTTTTATTAAAGACCTTTCATGAAAACGAAAACATTTTCATTTGAGAGATTTTCTTTTTTTTCAAGCTCGGATTTTTTTTATTTTACGTCGAGGATTAATTTTTTTTGGCGGCACGAATTAGCAAATTGGTTTCTAATTGGGGTACGCGGATAAGGGCGGGCGGGTGTTGTGCGTGCGTCGTCGTCGGGGCGAAAAAAAAAGCAACAGCGAGAGATTTAGGAGCGAAAGCCGACGACGCGACGATTTATACAAATTGAAATATTTCGAACGCAGTACCCCGACGAGATGACAAATGAAACGCGACCGAGAGAAGAAAATGGACAAAAATAGAAAAGCGTGGAATTATTGTACCAGCTAAAGAGAGGTTTAAATGATTAACAAGCAACAGCAGCACAGCCGGCGCTAGGCGAGCCGAAGCTTCAACCCTTTCGCGAGTAAATAAAACGGTATTTTGCTTGTCGACCAATTGTGATGTTATTTTAGAAGAGCGCGTCGCGTCGCTCGTTTACATTTCGCATGGTTTTTCCCAACTTGGAGTTAGTTATTGTTCGCAATTATCATAATAGAAGAATTTTTCGCCCAGATGCATAGTACTGCGTACATAGTGTTACGTGTATGCGGCATGCGGTACCAGCGTAGGTGGCCCTATTTTCTAATGCTGGGCAGCAGGGTCGAAGGTGCGTGGGTGGTGGGTCGAAATATCGCGTAGGAGATTTTTTGGTGAACGTGCGAGAGCGTGAAGTTTTAGCAATTTAATTAATGCCGAAGTAAATGGTGAAAAAAATTGGTATGAGGATTTCGACTTTTTACGGTGGAAATTCATTTCGATTACAATGATGTGATCGATTTTTGTGCAGATTATCGAATTTCGAAATCGTTTTGTTGGAATAATCGAGATTTGTATTTTTTTCGTTCAGATTGAATCTAGTAAAATACTTTTTTTAAATATAATTTTTTCGATCGTTTCAAAAATGAAAATTATTCAGATTCTAATGATCAATCCGAGTATAGAAAGGGTTTAAAAAATGAAAAACTGTAAACTCTAAAAAAAACTTACTGAAAATGATGGTAAAATGTATCTATGAATACTTCGGAAGGGATAAATCTGTTTCAACTTTTTTAAAGTGCATTTTTTCTGCATTAGATATCACAGGAGGAAAAAGAGATCGAATTTAGAAAATGATTTTTATTGATGAAATTTTTAAAAAAAAGATATAGAGAATAATTACACAAAAATGATAAAAGGGTATATAGTCTGTACCAAAAAAGTTTGCCAAAATGGCCGATTTATAGTAGGCGGTGCGGGGTGATGAAGAGGTAGCTATTCACACTGTGAGGTCAATAAAATTTCATGATTTTTTGAATAACCAATGAATATTGTTGCTCTGTTTTGTTTGTTATTGCTCACAAGGTCTTGTTGTTTTTGGCAAACTCTTTTGGTATGAACTATAGCAGAATAAGCGTAGTTTTTTGGGCCCAGAGACGAATTTTGACGAAACATACCCCAACAGGTCAATGTTGTAAGATAATCTGTATATCATAAAAATAATAATTCCTAGAATATAATAATATCATAAGTTCAGACGAATCCGTAAGGAAACGCTGAACGATACCCCATAAGGGAAATGATGAAATATATTAAAGAAACTAGGTGTTAAGCTTCGTAAAATTAACTATACCGATGAGACATGAGCAATGCATTAGCATAAGCAAAGGCTGATGAAATATCCCTTCAAAATGTACCCATACCTTACTATATATACTACCCTATTTTAAACCACTAGTTAGTTTGTTTCATGCTAAGCGCGTTTTAATTGATTAATTATAATTTATTTTATTTCTCTGAAGTTATCTCCGAATCGAGTATAAATTAATATACTGAGTTGTGTATCGATTCGTAAGTTACTTCTTGTCATTTTTGTGTAATTATTCCCACTTGACACCGAATAAGTCACCATCTGTGGGGAAAACGTTGAACTAAACGAAAACATTATAAATTTTTTTCTTACATGTATTCTTATGTGAAATTCACAATTTTTAAACATTTATTAAAAATCGAGTAATGGACAAGGGAGGAATAATTTTTACTTTATATAAAAGGTCAATTCCTCCTCTTTATGAAATAATTTTTCTCTGTTACTTACACGGCTTATTAATTGAAAAAAAAATTAATTAACTGAGGTATCTTTTACATGTTTTTATGATGCGTACAACAAAAGAATGTCGTTTTCCCCTACTCCTCTCGTAACACGGAAATTATCGACGCGCGTTGATTTCAAATATCATCCAATCACAGATCAGCGTTCTCATTGTTTTCGTTTTAAAAACATGAAAACGGTACCTCTGTTAATTTTAATTTTTCACAATGAATACACCACATAGAACAGAAAAGAAAAAATTCCTTCAAAAGAGGAAGATTTACTCTTTCATTTAGAACAAAAATGAACCCTGCACGTTCAGTACTCGATTTTTAATTAATTTTCAAAAATCCCGAACTTCCCATAAGAATACATGTAAACGAAAAAAGTATCATGTTTTCGTTTTCGTAGCAGCGCCCTCTATTGGAGCTGTCAACCGCGAATTCTCTATATCCTTTTTTTTTTAATTTCATAAACCATTGGTATGGCAGTTGAGAAGGAGGTATGTAATAGGCTAAAGAAATAAATAAATTATTTAAAAAAAAAAATTAGCAGGCACCTAAAAAAAAAAAAACTTCTTGTCGAATACCTTCTGGCATATCGGTTTATAAGATATATCGTTTCGTGTACCTTTTTGTGCACAGATTTGTAGGACGTTTCCTTGTACGACAGTCAACCATGATGAGTAAAAATTTTGGATCCTAGCGTAATTATTTTCGGGGGAGCGGCTAAAATGTGTTTTTTAAACATTTTTTAGATTTTCGCCAAATGTGAATAAAAATTTCGTGTTTTTTAAAATTGATTCTAGAGGGTTACAGGACCCCCCCCCCGAAAAAAATTCAAAATTTTTGAGCAATTTTTTGCTAAATTATGGCATTTTGAAAACTTTGAGCAGCCAGTTTGTAAAAAAGTTTCGGAGGTACAGTCACCATTTTTTTTTTTCAAAAAATGTATTATTTAGTATTAATTATATGTACCGATGTACCATGTAAGTTACAATGAGTTGGAGTTAGTGCAACATTGTCAAAAAACTAATAACTGGCCGTCCGTCTGACCCAACGGCAAATTATGTTAAGAGGCATAAAATTTGATTGAGTCCGCGAGGCCATCGTCAAACTCCATGGAAGGGGAGCGAGAGTCCATGGGTGGAGGGGGGGTCACTTCCCTTTTTCGAAATTTTAAGATAATTTCTGAAAAGTAAGGGTCCAACATAATAAATACTGTCTTAGAGGGGTGAGCCTATTTAGGGGGAGCAGGAAATCTTAGAAGGTCGATAGGTTGTGAAAAGTAGGGGGAAAATGTAATTTTTAGGCAATTTTGAGGGAAAATGCGAAAATTTGAGTGTAGAGATCTCAAATTTAAAGAACTTCTCTCCCTCGAATTTTGAAAGTGATGACATTTTTGAACTTGGCAGGATTCAATCAATCGAAAAAAGAGCCGATAGCCGAATTTTGAAAAATGAGAAGGCTGAACCCCCTTTGGACCTCTTCTATCTCTCTCCTGCTAGGAGAGGACCGTGGGAAATGTGACATGAATGTCCGGGCTCAACACGACGGTCAGACGAGTGGTCAGTTTTTATTTTTTTGGCCATGTTGCACCGACTCCATCTCATTGAAACTTACATGGTGTAATTAATACAGGTGGGCCGAAAAACCAAAAATTTTGATTTTTGAAAAGTTACCCCCGGCAAGAGTTGTTGGCTGGATAGACTAGAAAAATGAAATATAAAATTTCAAAATCTATTCATATCTTCCGATTGCGCAAGAGCCTTCAATTCTTCAAAAATTCAACATTTTCAGAAATTTTTAAAAATTTCCAAAAAAAAACAAAATTTATTAAAATCAATTTTCGAGCTTATTTAGGGTCTAGGTATTTAAAGCAAAAAACACAACTTTTTTGAAAAAATTCATGTTTTATAGTTTTTTTTCAATTTCTTATTATTTCTTCTCACCTCTGAAAAATTTGAAAAAGTTTAAAACACTGATTTTTTCAAAAAAAAAAGTGCTTCTCGGTCTAGATAGTCTCTACAGAAGCTCTAAAATTAATTTTAGTCGATTTAAAATTTTTTCGAAATTTTTGAAATTTTGAATTTCTGGCAATTTTTGAAGAACTGAAGGCTCTTGCGCTATTGGAAGTTATGAATCGGGTTTGAAATTTTTTATTTTATTTTTCTAGTCTATCCAGCCAACAACTTTTGCGGATGGAACTTTTTTAAAAACAAAATTTTTGGTTTTTCGGCCCATCCTATAATAATCAACACTAAACGATAAATTTTCCGAAAAAAAATGGTGTCTATACCTCTGAAACCTTTTTACAAAATGGTCATTCAAAGTCTTGAAAACGCGGCGCCAAATTGCTCAAAAATTTTGATTTTTTTTTGGGGGGGGGTCTTTTGACCCTCTAGAATTAATTTTAAAAAGCACAAAATTTTTATCTACGTACATTTGGCGAAAAACTAAAAAATGAAGTTTGAAAAAGACATTTTAGCCCCTCCTCCCGAAAATGATTGCGTTAGGGGTCCAAAATTTTGTCAACATTTTTTCTCATCATGGTTGACTTTTTGGGATGTGTTTCATCAAAATCCTGGGCCCAAAACCCAATGCTTCCTGCTATACCCTTTTGAAAAACAATGGAGAGAATTAAAAAGTTATGTTTTGGTCATGACTTTTTTGCCATTTTGCAAACCTTGCGTTGCGATCAAGTTTTACTTCTAAAACTAAGTGAGGCATTTATAAGTTTTTTGTTTTTGCAATGTGCCTAAAAAAATGAATTCTAAATTTTATCGAAAATAAATTTTATCGAAGTATTCTGAAAATTACGTATTTTTAAGAAAACAAAATGACGAAAAATATGTGACGAAGTGTTCGTTGAATTGAGAATTTTTTTTCTTTTTGAATTTACTGAGAAAAATGACTGCTGAGGTTTGAAAAATAAAATTTTATAAATCGTAGATATGCTTTTTGGCTGTGATTGTTTTTTTTTTACAATTTAAACGATTTTGTGATTCTCCACGACTCGAGCAATTTTTTAAAAATTGAATGATTTTTTTATTGAAACATTTTTTGAAAAATGAAAATTTACCCCAAACTTGGGTCACTAAATCAGGCTCATCATTCAAAGTTTTGAAATCGTATTTATGGAAAAAAATTACTGATTCCAAAATGAAAATTCACCAATTGAATCAGTAGTTTTTCACTAATCAGCAATGAAATTTCACTGATTCTTTGGTAGCTCAAGTCTGACTATTTCTTCGGTGAATTTTCCCTGATTCAAATTAAGAGAGCACAATACCGTAAAATCTTCATCTAAAAATTACCTACGTGAAGGAAAAAATTCAGAATTGTATCCGTGCATTAAAAATTGCAAAAAATTAATAAAAAAAGGATCAATTTTCATGATCGTTTGCCCTTTCAACGCTGTACTGTTGTATACCATACCTAGTACTTATCAAAAATCGATTCAAAACCGCAGATCCATAACAAAAAAATTTCGAAAAACATTTCTTTCGAAAAAAAAAATTTAAAAAGTAAAACCACCAAACTCGCTTGTAATCTCATCAACTCGACGTTTCACTTTCGACGAGAAAACCACATCTACCAGCATCACTATTGTATTTAGCGTCAACGATTTGAAATATCTCATGGCACCGGAATAATAATACAAGCTCGCCGTGATACCCCTATTAACCATACCATATACAACACGATTTTCACTTGGAACATACACATCGAAATCCACGCTCGCAGCGCACACCAGAGAAACAAATTACAAATACCACGAATCTGTACGTTTCTCTACCTCAATACACTAAGTACCTAGGACGATATATGTTTACGTACGACGTGTAACAAGATTTCGCGATTTATTCGACAAAAGCGAACCCATACTAGAGCTACTTCAATTGAGCCAATTAATAATCCACCATCCGCGTCTCGAATTTTTTTTACCTCCGTAACAATACAATCCCTTCCTGCTCTTCTTCATCTTGCCAGCGCGCCAAGAGGGACCCCTCTTCAAGCACCCTTTCGTCTTCGAATCATAAAACGTGTCGGACACGAGTTAAAATATTTACAAAACGAGCTTTCAACTTTCTATAACGTTTTTTTCGCACGGGTTAACTCTCGTGTCAAATATGCTCCGCTTGTCTATATATTTGGAGCGATTATAGGATACGATGGGCTGCAAAAGGACAGAGCGGGAGGGAAGAAAAACAAACATGGGATATTTGCTGACATTAGAGAACGAAGAGGAGGAAAAAAACAAGTGAAAAAGGTATTCGGCGTTGCAAAAGTTCCCTCGGTTTGTTTCACCTTCGTCGGTGGAATTTTCCTCTTTTCAAAACAAATAACCGTGACGATGGCGAGCTGAAGATTTCATTTGATATACATGTGAAAAAATATAACGATGGTTTGTCGTATAAATTGGGTTGATTCGATACGCGAAATTTTATTGTTCGGATCAGAATAGTGAAATGATACGAAGATTAGGATGGATCGAAAAAAAACATGTCTTGGATTTTGACCAAATTTGGCAGGGTGGTTTACTTTGAGTGGGAGGTTTCACAAAAAAAATTTTAGCCTTCTTTCTCCGATCAAAACTCAGCCTGCTACCAGGGGGTTGAAAAGTTGCAGATTGCAATATTTCAATAATATGAAATTTCCATTAAGCTGGAATGATTTTTTTTCATCGAGTAAGTGAACAACATTTTTTTTCAGCCACTGGAAGTGAATTTTGAAGAAAAAAATTGAAAATTTTGTATGTCAGTGCAGTCAGCAGCAAATCGTGAAATACTGCACTATCAGGGTGTCCATTCTCTGAAAACCCGGGAAAAGTCAGGGAATTTTGGGATTTTCTCTGGAATTTTTCTAAAATCCAAAAAAAACGATGAATCATTTATAAAAGTGTTTCTTTGTTTATTTTGTTGTAAATTTTTCAAAAAATTTCGCCCTCGCTCTGCTCGGGCCAAATTATTATATCTCTTATCTGATTTTTTCATTCATTATTTATTCAAAATGTATGTCTTTTGTCCATTAAATTATGAATTATTCAAAAAAATTTTCCAAATTTATCTGAAATCCCAAGTTTTTTGGAAACTTACTTTTTAATGAGCTGTGATGAGAAGAATGTTTTGGAAAACACGAGGGAAAAGTGGTGAATTTTCATTTTTTGAAGATATTTATTTATAAATCTGAAGCATGTGATTTTCATTTTTTGTGGGGGGGGGGGGAATAAAATATGCTGAAAAGTTTTGAACTTTCAGCCCAGGAAAATCTGAATTTTCATTCGCTTGATTTGATAGACACCTTGGCATAATTTAGGTATTTCATTTTTCAAAACTTATTTTGCATTGGAATACTTAGTTTTTTCTTTTTATTTGAAATTATTTCTGTAGGTAATAAATTCAAATTTTCACATTTTTGTGGTGAGGGAAAGTTGGGCGGGGTCAAAAATTTTCA
The DNA here is from genome assembly GCA_033439095.1 of Pseudococcus viburni. Classification (NCBI taxonomy): domain Eukaryota; kingdom Metazoa; phylum Arthropoda; class Insecta; order Hemiptera; family Pseudococcidae; genus Pseudococcus; species Pseudococcus viburni. Next base: position 646,656 of record JAVBJF010000062.1, on the reverse strand, counting down.
GAATTGAACTTTATATCCTTTTTTGGCCCGAAGAGGATCATCTTAAGATCTCGTGAAAAGTATCTATAATAGTGATTTTGAGAAAAAAAAAAATCGCTAGGTCCATGAATTTTATATCATTCTTACCGATGCAAAATTTTGTCCCCCCTTCCCCCTTTGTTCACGAATATCATATTTCAAAGGTCTGGAAAAATTTGAAAAATTGGTCTGGAAAACCTGGAAAAGTCGGGGAAAATAATTTCTGAAATATTGTGGACCCCTGACTATGGAATTTACGTTGACCTCGAATTAATTTTTTTATCGTTTGAAAAATTCACAATAATTTTGTTTTCAATCATCAGAAATAGAAAATGAAAAATTTTTCTTTAAAAATTTTGTACGTCAGAACATCCAGTTGTTAATTGTGATAGTCTGATATTATAAACTTGAATGCATTATTTTTTCTTCACGTGATTGGACCAATTTTTTTCCCCAATCAATAGAAATAGGTATGTTTTGAAATTGAAGACATCAGAATATCACAATTAGCAACATGGCTGCACTGACGCACAAAATTTTCAAAGAAAAATTAAAAATTCTTTATTTCTGATAATTGAAAAGAAAATTATTGTGAATTTTTCAAACGATAAAAAAATTAATTCGAGGCCAACGTAAATTCTATAGTGTAGCATGTCACGATTTGTAACAGGCTGCACTGACATACAAAATTTCCCCCAAAAAATTTCAAAATATACTTTCAGGGATTGAAAAAAAAATTCATAATATTTTCAAGCGAAAAAATAATCAATTCAAAGTCGATATAAATTCCGTATTTTTGAATTTTATGATTTGCTGTTGGCTGCACTGATGTATAAAATTTTCAATATTTTTTTCAAAATTCACTTTCATTGGTTGAAAATTTTTTTTGTTCACTTACTCGAAGAAAAAAAAATCATTCCAGCTTAGTGAAAATTTCATATTATTGAAATATTGCAATCTGCAACTTTTCAACCCCCTGGTAGCAGTCTGAGTTTTCATCGGAGAAGGACGACGATGTCTTAGGAAGATGTAGAAACTCAAATCGCATATTTTGAGTGCTACGAAGGCTTCTCACATAATTTTGAATGGCTAAAAAATGCAAAAAACACCGTTTTTTTCAAAAGAAGGTGCACTTTGAGCACCTCCTGCTCCCCTCCCCTTGCCCCTCGGGGGCTCAAAATTTTTTTGTGAAGTCTTCCACTCAAAGTAAACCACCCCACCAAATTTGGTCAAAATCCAAGATATGTTTTTTTTTTCGATCCACCCTAATAATGTAAAGATGTGTTTAACATGGGTATTGATTTTTGTACAGAAAAAATGGGTGTAATTAATCACACTTTGCCCGAGTGAAAAGTCTCAACATATGAATAGCTAATTTTATCGAGTGGTCGACTAATGGTCGTCGTATCGTTCAATTTGTGTATGTAAATCGACGATAAGGCAAATGTTGACGTAAATTTTACCTTGTTTACGTTCCTTCGTTTATTTTTTTTATCGCGATGTCATTTTTTTTTATTTTGAAAAAAACTACGCTTTTTTCACCTAGTTTTCGATTCACGTAGGTAAAATGTTCTCGACGAGGTACACTTGATTTAAAATCGTTTCCATAATGCGAACGTATGTGTACGTTGGAACTGTTGCTGGCTGCGAGTTGAATATAAAAAATATTCAAATCGAGCACATTTTCGTGGTTTGATGAGTACGTAAAAAAAATTTACTATCGTTATGTAGCACAGGTACTATAACGACGTTGCGAAGTATACGCAGACATCACGTACACGTGCTAAACTACTTCGTTATGATGTGTGTATGTTGAAAAAAATACGTATTGAAAAAAATTACTTCGTAGACTCGTTCGCGAATATGTTTGTTTTGGCTGGTGAGTTATTAATTTAAATATTATTTTATACGTTGAAACTTGACGAGTGTGGTTGTGGTGGTATAATATTGAAAAAAAGTCGTGTAACCTGAGACGCGACCGGGCTGGTTAGTTTAATTAAACGAAATCTGGGTCGAAAATGAACCATTAGCTCGTGTTTATTGGATCGCGAGCTATGAAAATTTATTAATATTTGAAATTTTATAACAAAAAATGCTGTTACTAACATTTTTACGAGTTGCAGTTTTATTATTATTTTTTTTCGTGGTATATTAATTGGACGAATGACAGGAATAAATTGTCGAGAGGGAAGGAAGTGAGTTGAGGGTTTTTTGACCATTGATGATGTGGTGATGTTTTGTCTCCTTGAAGGACTCGTATTATGAATGAAATCTCTGATTTGATCGAGAAGTGGGTGCTAGTTCTGCACGAATTCAGTTCCTAAAAAGACTTGGATATCAAATGATTGATGAAAAGATAATTTTGTAAGCGCAATATTTTCTTATTTGTTTGAGTGAGAAAATAATTTTTCGAGAATTTTTTTTTGCTTGGTTTTTTCCATCAGTCAGTCAGTTGTGTGTGTCTACTAGCAAGACCAAAACAAGTCAAAAACTAATAAGAATTTTGATAATTTACTGTGAAAAGCAAGAATTTTCAACATGTTACTCTTCTTTGAATATTTTAATCAAAGCGAAGGATAAAAGGCAGGGTGTAGGAGTCAGCCAAAGAGTTGACTCCTGACTCCGGCTTGACTCCGGAGTCAATTTGGAGTCAGTTTGACTCCGACTCCGGAGCAGGGAGTAGAAATCAGCCATTAATTAAATTTATCCGAGTGTAACCTCCCACAATATTACGAATAGAGGAGGAGAAGGGGTTGGAGGAACTTAAAAATTGAAAAATTGACCCCTGACTCCACCTGACTCCGGAGTCACTTTCAAACCTCACCTCCTGACTCCGGAGTCAATCTTTGACCTTGACTCCCTGACTCCGGAGTCAAACCGGAGTTGGAGTCAATTTGGAGTCAGTTTGACCCCGAGTCGACTCATATTCCCTGATAAAAAGGAGTTCTCTTTTGAGTGAATTGAGATGGTCAGAAAAATCCAGAAAATGGCGAGAATTTTCAGTTTTCAAATCCAGTAAACATTTTGCCATTCCAAAAGGAAAATTTTTTGAATATTTGTAGTTGGAATTTGAAAGCAACCAAGCAAGGAGGGCCAGATGGTTTAGCTGGAGGGAGCGAGTTAGAATGTTTACCGGGCTTCAGCTGTCAAAAAAAATTACGAATTGGTTTACTCACGTACATTATTATACTTATTCTTTTATAAAAATTGAAAAAAAAAAACTGTAAATTGCTTACTTTATGAAAATCTTAACAAAATTCGTACTATTTTGTCTGCTATTATAAAATATTCTTATATCAGCGATGGCGTTGAATACGTACCATTTTCGCCGGTGGCAGCGGCGCGGCGTTCCCCGATTTTTCACCATTTATTTGGCGGCGAAATTTCAACAAGAATTAACGGCGGCGGCTGGGTTTCTTCGGCGAAACCGAAAAAAAGAGACAAATTGAGACAAATAATAAACTGTTTTTCCAAAATTAACTTTTTCCAATTTTTATTTTAAAAATGTTTTCAGAGTTATTGAATTAAAAAATTTTAGAAGACCCTTGAAGTTGGAATTTTTTTGATTCAAAGTTGAAAAAAAAGAAAAATTTGTTTAATTGTTGAGAAAAATTTCAAAGATGAAAGAAATTTCATAAATCATATACAAAAAAATTTTAAATCAAAATTTTAATGATTTTAGAGTTAGAAAATTTTTAAAATCGGAAATAAATTTAGTAATTAGTATTTACAATTTTTTCATCTTTGTTTCCTTCAAATTATATTATTAAAATGGAAAATTTTTTCCAAATCGAAAATTGCTTCCAACAATTTTTTAGATTTTCTTCAATTTTTTCAACTCTAAAATCATTCATACTTACTGAAAAGTACTGAACAAAAATTCTCAGTTTTACTTTTTTCAGCGGGTTTTCCAACCTAATTTCAATTTTCTCAAAATTTTTCCAACTGGTTTTACATTTTTTTTGATTTCATGTTTTTATTACTTACGTTTTAGAATTTCTTCCGATTACTTTATTAAAACAATTTTATCGTCTGGAAATTTTTTTAAATTGGATACAGCTTTGAAAAAAAGTTAGAATTAAAGAAATTGAAAAAAATTAGAGATAAAAAAGTTGAACATGAGAATAAATTTGGACTGTGATTGACTTCAAATTTTTATTTTTGTGTCAGTATTGAAAAATTTCACTTATTTACTCTTTTGGCACGACTATGTAACATAAAATTCATTATTCGCTGATCATCATCTGCGGCGATTTTCTGATCTTGAAATTATCGGCGGCGCGCAGCACTAGCAAGGAAATGCAGAAATTTGCTTATTTTCGTTTCGGCGTTTTGAAGTTTTAGGTGCTGGTGAGGTACCAATTTAGTATCTACCTAATTGAATGTGAAATAAGTAATTTTTGTCTGGAAAATCTCTGATTTTCAGTAAAACTTATTTCTTGGCTCAAAAAGACATAATAAATCGTCTTAGTTTGACTACCTTCTAATTATTTTTTCCTAAAATGGTATTTCGACGATATAAGTGCAAATTTATTAAAAAACTTCAAAATTTCTTAACTCTAAATTTTTTGAGTTTGTTTAATTGCATTTTTTTTAAATGTAAGTATCAAATTTTAAAATTTCTTCAACGGTTAATTTTTTTTAATTTGGTACAATTTTGTATTATTATTTTTTAAAATTTCTTATAATACCTAACCTGTTAAACTGGAAAATAATTTTTAAAAAATAATTTTTTTGAATATTAGGAACTTGGAAAAATTTTGAGAAATTGTCAATTTGAAAAATTTTGAAGTTTAACAAAATTTGAGGAAATATTTTCGAGTTGGAAAGAAATTTTAAAAAGGATGAACATTCAAAAAAATTTGAAGAAATTAAAGTTGAAAAATTGTTTATTCTAATTTTTTTTCAAATTTTGATGTTTCTCAAAAAATTTTCAATAACTTTGGGTTTTTAAAAATTTTTTCCATCGCAATAATTTTTATACCTAAACTTCTTCCAGGTCGTAACTTTTTTCCAATAAGTATTAGAAATTTTTTCCTCGCATCGTTTTCAAGTTCATGATTTTAAAATTTTCTTTCAACTCAATTGATGAAAGGAAATTTAAAATAATCAAAATTGGAAAAATTTTGAGAAAATTTGAATGAAAAACAGTTTTACATGTAGAAAAGTTTTAAAATTGGATACAATTTTTAAAAAAAAATGTGAAAATCAAGAGTAAAAAAAATGTGAACTTTATGGAATAAATTTAGACTTGGTTTCTTGAAATCCCATTTTTGACAAAAAATATAATTAGGAGCTAGTCTAATTTGGCTAAATTAGGTTTAGAGAGCGGTATCTATTTGAATCAGTGAAATTTTTTAGTGAGAATCAGCGATTTTTCTATCAAAAATCACCAATTTTTTTTCAAAAATACCAAATTGACTAAAAAATTGACGATTTTTGACTAAAAAAACCAATGCAAAATCGTCAATTTTCAGTGATAATTCATTTTCATTGATTTAAAAAAGCAGAATTTCGCCATTTTGAACTGATTTAGATCTAAATAAAAAATCTCCAAGTGATTCTGGACCAGTTAGGTATCAAAAAATCGTTTTATCGCAAGTCTAGTTTAATACTGACTCGAGCCAGACGAAAAGTGCAAGTCCAGAGCATTCTTATAATACAGAATTCACCTACCTACACTTAGGCTCTTCAAACGATCAAGTACATTTGATAAACCACCCATCTTCTCCTCAATGTGTATTTTGCCCTGGCATCTTCCACTATTCGACGTTTACTCCGAAATACTTCTCTTATCGTCGATCTCGTCGATATCATCTCATAAGCCAGTATCCAGCTACGCTTTCGAGTATCGAACGAGCCAAGGTATTCGACGTAGAAAATCCTTTAATCCGACGCCAACTCGAGTACGGTAACACATACATCGAACATTTTTACACATAGGTACCTTCGCCTCGTACCATAAAAACGACTCCGAGCTGATATTAAAAATCGAACTCGTTCGACCAAAACATCGCATCGCTGCAGTGGAGAAATTTTTTACGCCCGATGAACGATTTCCTCGGTCGAGATATCTTTCGAGAGAGAAAAAAAAAGACAGACTGGCCGCAATAAGTAATGCAACTCTAATGATTTTTCGAGGACGTCTACAATTCGCGACCATATGAAAAATTACAATAATAAATTTAAATTATTCGCGCCACGAAAATAAATCCTACATGAGTATATTTCGGATATCTCAATTTCCTCTGAGAGGAAATCCTCCGTACATCTCCCAAACTGGACCGAAACGTTTTGAATTAATGAAAAAAAATGAGAAAGAAACAACGTAATAGAAACATTTATGTGGTATTTTTTCGCCACTTATTGAACTTTGGCATCGTATATCTTGCGTAATTGTATTCTACGCTATGAATTTTCTTCAATTTAACAACCCAATGCTAATTACCAACTATCATCTTTTTTATCTTCTTTCATGTGTAACGTATACGTACCATATCTCGGTCCCATCTTCTCGACACCATATTTTAATATGCTTTGACCTAATAAAATAAAAATCTAACGCTTTACAGAGACTTCGTACGTAGCTCGTTTGGTATTATTAACTCGCCGGGCCTTTTACTCCCCCTCGTCCCGATCCCGGTGCTCTTTCCGGATCATTAACATGAACTATTTTTACTTAAACGTCAATAAGACTTAATTTCAATTCAAGGATATCGTCGAAATGGAAATATGATTGGAATTTTTTAATTCCGTTCAACTCTTTCGGTCGGTAAATACCCGAGTACTCATTGTTCGAGTACGCAGGCAAATGTATCGTAAATGCTGGCCATGTTTTAGGCCATATGGTTCGATAGCCCCGATATTAACCACCCAAACATGGTACACCTTGGATAGATATCCACCGCGTACCGTATTTATAACCGTTGCAGTCGAATGTTCATGTATAACACTCGTATCCCTTTTTCTCTTTCGGTTTCGTATGCGGATTGAAAGGTAATAAAATACACGAGCCGACGGTATAAAAATGCTTATTAGAACACGTGTAGTTTGCGCAGCGTTGCCAGCTTTGGCCCAGTTTACAGCTATTTCCTCTATATCGTTGAATTTATGCAAATTGACGAAACAGGAGGTAAAAAAAAACAAAGCCTAGTGTTGTGTAGTCTTTCGAACGAGACAGTTACTATATGGCGAATTAATAAGTCCCACGTCCCAGGTTTGCTTAAATGGTATCTTCCTGCTCCTGAGACCGAATGCAGGATACGAGGTGGTCAGATAACGTTCGAGATCCCGCAGGAGAATCGAAGGAGACGTAGAATTTAAATTTTTGGTTTCCTGGTCGACTGGAAAGTAAATGGGGGAAATGTGAGGTGAAATTTTCACGAGGTATAGTTTTTTTCAATTGGGAGTTATTAATTTTTTCAACTCCAAATTTTTCTCTTGCAAGTTTTTTCGGCTCAATTTTTTTCGCTCTAGAATTTTCTCAACTTTTTCATTTTATCCTTTTTCTAAATTTTCTCTAAAAAATTTTCTAACCTTGAAATTTTTTAAAAATATTTTCTTAAATTTTTTTCCAATTGTAATTTTTTTCTGGCTAGAAGATTTTTTCCACGATTTTTTTGTTACTACCTATCATAAATTTTTTCTCAGTTTCTATAGTTGCGAAAATGTTTTGAAAAAGTTTCAAATTGGACGAATTTTGAGTTGAAAGAAAGAAAAAAATGTCAAGTTGAGAATATTCTGAAAGAATTTAGTGTTGAAAAAAATGTTTTGAGAAAAAAGTTCACAAATTTGGAAAGAAAAGTACAAAATATGTAGCAGGGTTGTACCGAATATACTGTTCATTTTGATTCGAAATTTTAAAATCATTTTATTCTTTTGAAATTGTTTCGTTTTTCTGACATTGGGACATTTTGTGGACGTAAATTTTCGGATATTTCGATAACAAATGTCTAAACACACAAAAAGCATTACTTTTTGGCTGAAAAACGGACTTTTCATGCTGTCATGTTTCACGATATTTTGGACAGAAATTTAGCAATTTTTAAACAAATTTTCAATTTTCTCGCATTTTTGTGTATTTATACTTCACTATAGCAAAATATCTGAAAATTAACGCCAGGAAATGTGCGAATGTCAGAGAAATAAAAGAAAGAGCATTTCCTGGTAAGATGATGAAATTGGCCCTTGAATTGGACAAAAATCACCCAAAATGTTGGTATTGATGGAAAACCACCTCAAAAATTTTCAACTCCCTAGCCCTACCCCACCCGAATTATGGGTCCATAAATGCTCGAAATTCAGTAATTTTAATCTCTGGAACAGGTGGCCAAAAATTTTGAAATTTTCACCGATTATAGATACTTACTTACAATGTAAGCGTGTACGTGAAAATGTTCGAAAAAATTTTCCTGAATTTTTCGGGGTTTTCCGGCGTTTAAAAATTTTGAGAATTTGTCAAAAAAAGGGGCGAGCAACGAAATTTTTTTTTTCTTAATAATTTTGCGATAGGTACCCTTGGGTACAACATATATTTTTTGGAGGCCCAAAAAAAATGAAATCCTTGAAAAACCACGTTTTTTTGGACCAAAAAAAATGTATGTTGTACCCAAACGTGTCACAAAATTTTGGTTTTTAAAATTTTCAAACCGCGAAAACCCCGGAAAGTTTTGAACAATTTTTTTGAAAACATTTTCACGTATACTCCTACATTGTGTCTATAATCTGTGGAAATTTCAAAATTTTTGGACCACCCCTTTTAGAGATGGAAATTACTGAATTTCGAGCATTTATGCGTCCATGAGTCGGGTGGGGGGGGGGGGGAATTGAAATTTTTTGGGATGGTTTTACATCAATAACATTTAGGGTGAGTTTTGTCCCAATCAGTTCAAGGGCCGATTTTACAATCTTATCAGGAAATGCTCTTTCAAAAAATTGAATGATTGAAATTTCGAATCGCATTTTCTGACAAAATATTCGAATCATTTTTTAAATCATACAATGAGTGATTTGAATCAAAAATGATTTGAATACGTACTTACTACTTTGGTCTATAGCCACAACGTTCACATAAGTTACCAATGAGCAAAAAGTTCTAAATTTTAAGGGTTCTCTAAAAAAAAAACTTCGGAAAAAATTTATACAGGAAATAAACAATCAAATATAGTGCCTTACCAAAACATTTTTTTTTTGCTTAAAAATGTTGAGGGATTTTAGTTTTTCCATTCAATTTTTTTCAACATTGAAATTTTTCGCTCTAGAATTCTCTCAACTTTTCATTTTATCCTTTTCTAAATTTTCTCGTAAAATTTTTCTCAAATATTTTTCACCATTTTTTCATCTACTATAAAAATGTTTCTCAGTTTCTTTCAACTTTGAAATTGTTCCAAAAATTTTGGAATTTATAACATTTTCAAAAAGTTCACAGTTGAAAATGTTTTGAAAAAGTTTCAAATTGGGTAAACTTTGAGTTGAAAGGAAGAAAAATGTCAAGTTGAGAATGTTCTGAAAGAATTTGGTGTTGAAAAATGTTTTGAGGAAAAAGTTGAAGTTCAAACAAATGGGAAAAAAATACAAAGTTGTAACAAATCTGAAGATATCGTAGTTTGAAAATAATTTTGAGATTAATTTCAAAGTTGAAACAGATATTAGAGATTTGAAAAAATTTGGAGATGTAAAAAATTTTGAAAAAATTACGTTGAAACAAAAATCTGAAAAAATTTTAGGTGGAAAATAATTTGGAAAAATTTCAGTGTTGAAGCAGATAATTATTTCAGATTTATAAAAATTTTCAAAAATGCAAAATTTGAAAAAATTCAAAGTTAAAATTTTAGCGCTGGGAAAATTCAGAGCTGAAAAAAACTTGAAATCGGATTAATCAAGTTAAAAATCCGCGGATTTTGTCTAATTCTTCGTTTACTTATTCCGTAAACTTGATGACTATAAAACGATCCCATATTCCACCGGGATGATCTAAGAGACCGAAGACGTATTAGTAAAAAAAAAAGTACTAAAATTTGTATCCGCTTAACCCATTCATTCCATCGGTGGTACACAGATTAAATAATCGTTTCCTGAGGTTATCGTTTAACGACTTAAAACCTAAAAGGGATGTCAGGTCTATTTGGCTTCGTACATTGTGTTCGTACGCACTTTATTATAAGAACAGAGAGAGCGAAGTAACATTTTCATGGTTTCTAATTCATCGTCGCCGTCGTCTTGGTCGACGACGACGCCCGTGAACTAAAACACCTTTCCAGTTTCATTCCCTACCCATTCAAACGACCCTCGTGTATAGTTTTGTTTCCAAAAAGACGTTCGTTTCGAAAATCCTCTATTTTGGCGTTCTGCTGCGAAGTACATATAAAGGACCTAGACGTCTTTTTGAGGTGTTTTAATCGCCATCGTCGATGCAATTTTCCTTCCCTAAAAACATATTTTCCTTCGGTGACCAGGCTCGATCGAAAATTAATGATGAGGTCGGTTTGGTGTATTTTTTTTCTGCTATGCATAGCTTTATATTGCTAACCTAGTTCGCCATCGCTACCGCAACTTCGTTAAATGTTTGTTGTATATGCTCGTGCGTCCGGTGTCGTCCACGTAGGTAATTTATACCTACGAATACCTTATTCTTCATCATGTAAAAATACCGCGAGTTGCATTGTTTGTGTGTGGTAACGTCTGTCTCCACCTTTCCTCGTACGATTTAAGTTTTGCTTGTTTGACATCTTCACTGAGCGAGTCGTGGTCTCGATTAAAAGGTAAAGGTTTTGAGACCGTTATTGTTACGAGAGGTGTATTCGCCTTCTTGAATATCCAGCGAAATAAAATGATGGGTACTTTAGGGTGGCTCGAAGTGATTCTAAAAAAAAGTGTGCTCATAAATGTACAAAAATGAACAATCCCGAAAAAATTTAGTTTTATTTAAGGAACCATAGGTACTTGAATTTTAAAAAGAAAATGGAAAATTTACTTACTGATTAAAAAGCCGGATTAATTACTGATTCAATCAGTGAATTTTTAGTTTTGCTGATTCAACAATGAAAATTCACTGATTGAATCAGTAAATTTTGACCGACTTCAATCGGTGAATTAATTTTTACTGATTCAATAATGAAAATTTACTGATTGAATCGGTAATTTTTCACTGATTGGCAGTAAAATGTCATTGATTAACTGGGGAATCAGTAGAATTTGACTGATAATCAGTGACATAACCTGTACTGTTTCATCAGTCAATTTTGGCATTTTTGACTGATTCAGATTTAGAGAGAATTCATGAAAAGTTTGAATTCAACGCTTTCTATCATTTTTCTTATTCCACCGGAAAAAATTAAAGATATTTCAGCCTAGGTTGCAAACTTCAGCTTCATTTTAAAAAAAATCGGTCGTTTTGATTAGAAAATACCCATTTTTTCTTAAAACGTTTTCAACATGGGAGGATTTCAAACATTATGCCAGGATTTTTTGAAAAATTGTGTAACTTATGAAAGACTGCTGTCTTACCTTTCATTTTTTAGTTTTTGGATATGTTCAGAAAAATTAAATATTAAGAAAAAACATAAAAATATGATTTTCGTTCCGAATTGACAGGTTGTTGTTCTTAATTCTTATCATAGGTCTGTGTATGATTCATTCTGCACAAGTTTTCTACTAATTTATTCGTCAACTAAAATCTTGAGATTTTTAGTAAATCGAGTTTGTTTGATTTTGTCGATGTATCTAAGTGGAATCGAAATGATGATTTGTATTTTTTGTCCTTTTGAAAAATCAGCATAAATTGGATACAATTTGAGCCCCTCCTCCCATTTTTCCGAGTACAGTTTCATGAACGATCGAATTCTCGAGTAGAAAAATTTTCGAAAAAGTTATTTTCGAATCTATTTTCCAGACTGAAATTTTCCCAACGGAACAAGAAATTAAAAATTACGTTTCTAGTATTTCAGAGTAGGTGTTTTCAAAAAGTTATATTGTGAGCTAACGCTCGAAGGGAGTTCGATACCTCACTCGATAAAATTAAAAAATTTCAATGTTGGTCCCACCCCGCCTCCACTAGTTCAGTTTTGCATCTGGAGTCGAAATAACTCAAAAAGTCGAGGGGGGTGGTGAAAACACAGATTCAGATACCTTATCTCCCCGAGGGTCGAATTTTAGTTGGGGTCAAAATAACCATGGAAATATACGTGGTCACTGGTCAAAGCTTTGAATTTCCCCTTCCCTTGCAACCATTTTTCGCTTGAGCAGGGCCTCCGTCTTTTTTGTCTTTGAAATATCACAATTCGAATTTTTTAGTCTAAATCTCAGAATTTTGATTTTTCTGCCTGGAATTACTAGTGGAGATAGTACCTTCATGTTTGTTCAGTTTTCTGAAAAATTGATGGAATTTGTGCTTACCTAAAACTTTTGCAGATTATTTTCGGGTGTTGAAATATTCATGCTCACAGTCAGTCCTTTTTTTGTGTATTTGATATTTCAATTTTCAAACATTTTTGCGCTTGCTTTGCTCGTATCAATCCAAATTATTTTTCTTCCAATTTTTTGAATTTTGATAATTTTATATAACAGTGTCATGAAATTCATCCAAAATGTCTGTATTTTGTGTTTGAAATTTCTATTCTTTTTATTTATTTATTTATTTGTTTTAATTATAATTGTTTCAACCTTGGGTTATTTCACGACTCTTAACATTGTTACGTAGGTAATAAATCCATATAAATTGGTGTCAAGAAGGAAGTACGCAAGATTTCTGATGTTTTTTGGTGAAGGGTTGACAGTATATTTTCTTCTTTTTTTGTTTGAATCTTGGATAGTTTAAAATCAGAAGGTTGATATCAAATTCATTTTGTAAGCAGAATAGGTATATCTCTGGTTTTGGTGTTCTCTGAAGGATATATTTGTGTGTAATTTTTGTACGTCCTATGAAAATTTGTCGAATCGCCGCATTAATGGTTTTGTTCTTTTCGGTTTCTCATAATCAGATTGTTTTTAGTGGTTTTATGTCTTTTTAAAGCATAGATAGGTGGTTAGTTGCTTGGCACCAGTGAAGTCTCAATTGGTGTAGGACCATATTCTTCCAGTGGTTCCAAAGGTCATAACCTGGTATGATTTCCTTCTGTACTAGTGACTCCTGATTCTTGTTCAGTGTTGTCGGGCGTTCACATTCTGAACGTCCGTTTGTTCAGAATGGGCATAGTTTTTGGAATTTTTGAACGGAACGTGAACAAACGCAGAGATGAGTGATTGAACGAGGAACGAACAGCGTTCAAACACAATGAACACCGTTCATAAATTGAACACTGTTCTCATAATTTTTCATTCATTTTGTGAACCATTTTTGCATTGCATAATAATTTGATTCAGAAAATTACTGTTTGATAATTTTGATTTAGACTCCCATTGATTTTTTTTCATCAAAATTCAAAATTGATCAAAAAATTCCGTATTTTTTTAAATAAAAAACAATGAATGGACAAACGGTGAACAGTGAACGCGAACTCTGAATGAACGATGAACGAACGCTTCCATTTTCCAAAAAAAAAAATTGAATGGAACACAAACGAACGCTAAAAAAAAACCACTGAACAATGAACGAAGGGCGTTCAAAAAAAGTGAACGCCAACAACACTGTTCTTGTTCAGCTGATTTGTAGACTTTTTAATTGGCCAGAAGTAGGGCTGTGAGAACAAATGAGAACAAAGAACAAATAACCAAAAATTTTGAGACCAAGAACAACTTTGAAAGCATTAAAAGAATGAGAACAATTATTTTGCATTGTTTCAATTTTTTTCTTGAAAAATTCCAATATTTTCTAACATTGACATACAAGATTTTTTTCAATTTTCAACCAATTAGGGATACAGATAATGTCTTTTATTGCTTCATTTACCAACCAAATCATAGCTGTGAGAAAAATAAAGAACTAAGAACCAAAAAGAACAAACAATTTGAAGAATGAGAACAAGAACAAGTTTTGAAGCACAAGAATGAGAACAAGAACAACTTTTGGAGAAGGAGAAGGAGAACAATATTAAATATTATTGAAGAACAAGAATGAGAATGAGAACAACTTATGAAGAACAAAAACAGGAACCGGAACCAAAATTTTGTCCTTCTCATAGCCCTGGGCCAAGGTCCTCTGTGGCTAGGAATCGAGAGAAACACAATTCTTTTTTCCAATAGTGTTAAGACATGTAATAAGTATTGTATTTCATCGACAAGTAGGTTGTTATTTCTGTTTTCCAAGTCATTGACTATTTGTAGAGAGCTTAGAGAATCGACGTGAATTAAATTTCACTTTTTCTTCATTCATGTTGAATAATTTTTTCTCTAAAATTTAATGATTTTTATATTTTCATTTTTTTGCCTAAAATGAACCGTTTCAAGTCAAAAGCAACCAAGCGACAAATTTGAAAGTGCTGAGATTTCAACATATTTCTCACTGGGAACCAAAAATAAGCTTCTGAACACGTAAATTAGTGATAAATTAATGTTACCAGAGTTCATATTTTTCATACTTATTATCCTTTCTTCAACTTTTTCAGAAGTTATTGCACTTTCAAGGTTTTTTTGGTGAAATTTTTGATGTCGCTTGGTCGCTTTTGATTTAACACGGTTCAAATATTGGTAAAAAAAAAACCTGCAATTTGGACCAAGCAGGGCTGTGGGGCGCTAGTGTCGAAATTGCTGATAAGAAAGGGAAACTGTCAAACAGCTTTAAATTTAACATTGGTTCTTATTGGAGGATCTCATTTTTTAATAAATGTTGGAAAATTATACATTTTTAAGAAAGCTTATTTGAATTTTCTTATTCACCGTGAAATTATTTTTCAAATGACTCATTACAACCGAAATTTCACGCATTTAATGTATTGTTTTTCCTTTCCAAATGTGACCGTTACGCAAAAAAAAATGAGGTGAAGTGATAGTTTTTTCACGAAACGGTCACATTTAAAAAGGAAAAACAAACATTAAATGAATGAAATTTCGTAGTCATTTGAAAGGTAATTTCACGGCGAATAAGAAAATTCAAATTAACTTTCTTAAAATTGTATAATTTTTTAGCATTTATCAAAAAATGTTCAAAAAATGTGATTCTTCCATAAGAACCAATGTTAAATTAAAACTGTTTGACCGTTTCACTTTCTCCACCAGAGCGCGACTCTTGTAGCTGCTCGGTCCGAATTCGTTCAAAGACTTTTTCGATGTATAAAATTTTAATGTTCTAAAATTTTTGTTCTGGTTTTACATGGGGTCAAATTCATAAAAGAAGTGGAATAGAGCCTCTTAAAGAGAAGGGGAGAAGAAGGTAATTAGAAGACAGTTAAAATCATTCAATTTAAAAAATATTGGAGAGTAGGGCGCAAAGTGTGTTCATACTTTTTTTTTTCAAATTTCAAGAGAAAAGTTCTGTAAAATTCATTTGAAAGGTCCCGCTGAAATTCTGTCTGTTGATTTTGAGAATTTTTTGGTTTGACATCTTGAATGTTTTTATTTTGTTCGAATGAAACTGCCAAAAATATGCTTTAAAATCAGAGCATTGCAGCCGAATTTTTCAGCTTTGGCTTTTGGCTAAAACTAGCGACCTTAAAAAATAAAGCTTTGGCTTTTAGCTATTGCCTAGCTCAAAAATAGAGCTGGCTTTTAGCTATAATTCGGCTAGCTAAAAGCTAACCAAATTTAAAAATAATATACCCCCTTATTGATATTAAAATTTCACGCTGAGCCTGAAAATGACTTTGAAAATTACATCTGATTCACAGTTTAATAAAAAATTGACAAAAACTATCATAGAAAATAAAAAATGGAATATTCAAGATATTTTTTGAAACTATTTTTTTCAAAATATGCCTTGTGAAAAAAGCAATATTTAGTATTCTATTTTTTTCAATTTTTGGTATACTTTGGTTCCTAAAATCCAAACTTTGAAAAAGCTGTAAAGTAGCTGAATTTTTTTAGCTTTGGCTATTCAGCCTTAACAAATTTCAGCTTCAGATAGCTAAATTTTTTTAGCTCAAAGAGAAAACTTTGGCTAAAATTCGGCTTTTAGCTTTCGGATTTTGGCTAGCTGCAATGTTCTTCTTTAAAGTCCCTACAAAATGAGTAGGTTCACATAAGGAAGGAAATTTTTGGGGGTAAATTTAAAGCAAGAAAAGAAAAATCCAGAAAATAGCAATAATTTTCATTTTTCAGTTCCAGTAGACACCACGAAGAACCAAAAACATTTAAATTGACAACATTTTTCTAATTTAAATCACTCGAGCTCATCTCCGATTTCCCCTCAATATTATCCTCATTTTTCGAAAATCGTCTTCCAATCGTAGATCCGCTTCGGCGAAAATCTCGGGCGCATTAAATTACTGCAAATTTCGAGTCTATAGCCTCTCTGGTGAGAAACCATGGCCACTAATACGCATTACTCATTGTGCCCAGCGTTCGGGTTAAACGATTCTGGAAAATCGAATCTATAAACTAGCCCAGGAAAAATAGCATCGAAAAATTGGTTAAAAAAGAAAAAAATGTTAATCGCGATTTTATTGCTGAAAAAGCTTCTATATGATGTCCAGAGTCTGTGATAAATTCGCACCGCCCGCACCCCTATTGCTTTTTGAGGGGGGTGGACCCCTTATGAGGGAGAAAATTGTTTTGCACCGATTCCGCTCAAATTCGCGTGGAGGGTTATGTAGGCGTAGAAGTACTCCCCAAAAAAATTTCAGCTACCCCCGACCTCAGGGGGCTGAGCCAGCGCTTCCCAAAGTTGGACATTTTTGACTAAAATGCCAAAAAAACGAGTTTTTCAAGTATAAAATCACCCCAAAATTTCAACTTCGAAAAATTCCATGTTTTCTGTATACATTTTGAGATGACGAATCCGACTAGCCCATCAACTTTTTCATTTGGGGTTTTTAACCCTCCGTACGGCCCATTCGAAAGTGCATAGATCGTGTTTTTTCAGCAAAAAATTGATCTCCAAAACCACGATCTGTATACTTTCGAATGGGCCGTACGCGGGGTTTAACTCCCCAAATGAAAAAGTTGATGGGCTAGTCGGATTCGTCATCTCAAAATGTATACAGAAAACATGGAGTTTTTCGAAGTTGAAATTTTGGGGTGATTTTATACTTAAAAAACTCGTTTTTTTGGCATTTTAGTCAAAAATGTCCAACTTTGGGAAGCGCTGGCTCAGCCCCCTGAGGTCGGGGGTAGCTGAAATTTTTTGGGGGAGTACTTCT
The DNA here is from genome assembly GCA_033439095.1 of Pseudococcus viburni. Classification (NCBI taxonomy): domain Eukaryota; kingdom Metazoa; phylum Arthropoda; class Insecta; order Hemiptera; family Pseudococcidae; genus Pseudococcus; species Pseudococcus viburni. The sequence goes on along the minus strand of JAVBJF010000062.1, from coordinate 629,410 downwards.
ACACCTATATAACCCTCCACGCGAATTTGAGCGGAATCGGTGCAAAACAATTTTCTCCCCCATAAGGGGTCCACCCCCCTCAAAAAGCAATAGGGGTGCGGGCGGTGCGAATTTATCACAGACTCTGGACATCATATAGAAGCTTTTTCAGCAATAAAATCGCGATTAACATTTTTTTCTTTTTTCAAAGTACATTTCTCCTGGGCTAAACGAGGCCCCGTTTAATTCGTAATTCATCCACTCTCGTCAACCGCATAACCGCAAATAGACGCGCGAAATTACAAGGGTACTCCGTATTTGGCCAATGTAGTCATCGCCGCCGCATCTATGGTATCCTCGTAATACCGTATTATGCAGTATATCTTAATAAATCCACTTTGCGGCTATACAAAATGGGCTCGAAAAACAGGTTCTTCTAGTAAATCACCTCTCGTATATCTAATTATGAATAAATATGGCTCGAACGGACGCCCGGCGATGGCAATTTTCACGTGGCTTTTTATCCGAAACCACCGAGAAGTGCAAATCTTCATTGGCCAAAATCTGTAGTGAAGTTTTCGGGTTACGATGTGGCTTCAAAGGTCCGACGTCGGTTTCCGTCCGAATCATTCGCTGTGTAATTTCACCAACTCGGATGTGTATTTAGTTTTCATTTGGCTAAAAACCGGATTTCAAAGTTGAGGTTTGAGCCGAGATGGTTTGTGATTTACCGACTTGTGAAAATAGTACAGCCAGAGTCGTGTCATGGTCATCGTTAATAGTCGAGTATCTTTTCCCTTTTTTTTTCTTTTTCCCATCCGTGGATCATATTTTACTCGGTATTATGCTTATATACGTGTTGAATACGCTATGGTATCATTATAAAGCGACGATGTAATTTCGTATCGCATCGTACCTTTGTTGATGACTCGCCAGCACATGCATTTCTTTTTGTTTAAACGCCTGAGCCACCGCGGAGCGAACAAGAGTACAAGCTGCGTAATGTATGATCATTTAACCGAGACCACGTCTACCATATTCGTTTCCATTTATGACAATACTCGTCAAAGAATGTATGTATCTTGTTCGCGTATTGTATGCATTTGTATCGTACGTTTACGTAGCTTCGCTCGTCGCATAAAATACATCTGTCGATAATTTGTTGTTGTAGCTGACAGCAAATATTTATTAAAAATAATGCAGATAGCATCGACGGCTGGGTCGTCGTACCGAGCAATTATTTGCTGTTCGGCGTGATATATCTGGTGTGTACAGTGTGTCCTGAAAGTTCTGCGGAGATTTGGGATAATTTTCGGAGGCTGAGGTGGAATTTGGCGGAGATTCGCGAATTTTTGACTGGGGTTTTAGATTTCCTCGGGTTTAGTTAATTTTCGGAGTTTCACTTCTCGATGAAAGTTTTTCTTGTTTCGAATTCGTATCAAATTAACTTTTGAAATAGAGAATTCCATCGAGTGGCTTTTTATCATTTAATCTGTAGAAAGTTGACTGAACTTTCATTTTTGAAATATGCCTACGCAACCTTTTTTTTGATTTTGGTGGGATGAAAAAACTCACTTGAGCAAATCTTTCAAGAATGAAAAAATTTGATTGGCTTGTGTTTTGTTTATACCTAAAAATCTAATTGGTAGAACCTTATTTTAAATCCAAAGTGAACACACCCCAGCTGTCCCATCTTCATTTGCCCAAAAAAAGGAGTAAAAATCAGCATAATAAAATTTCAAAAAAAAAAAAGATTACTTATTTACTTACTTTGATTTAGTTATTTTTTTATCAAAAATGCATATTAGTCCAGTGGCAGATTGCATTTTTTTGGACATGAACTGCAAAAGGTGATAGAGGCGTGAAATTTGGTATGATGAACAAGGACATTATAACGAATTTTTAGAGCCCGGGAGCCCATCGCCAAACCTCATAGGAGGGGGTGGGGTAGGTTTTAAGGGGGTTCCGCCCCCATTTTTCGAAATTGGACAATCCACCCTTTTTTGGTGTCATTTTCAAATGATTGAATCCCGCTGAGTTCAAAAATGTCATTACTTTCAAAATCCGAGTGAGAGAAGTCCCTCAATGTCCCGATCTCAATTTCTTCAAGCTACGCTTGGTCCTGAATCATTTTAACGCAAATGGGTTTTCGACGATCCAACCTTTATTCCAAGTTCATAATTCTTAATTTATTTTTAAAAATTTATCCAATATTGAAATTTTTCCAACAATTTACGCTTCAACTTTCTCAAAATTTGTCAATTTTTATTTTTAAATTTCATATTTTTAAAAATTTCTTCCAGTTATTGAGTTGAAAGAAATATCTTATACAGGAAATTTTTTTCAGAGTATATTGAATTATTGATCGGCGTTGGGTGATGATTCTTGCAATTTTGGCGGAAGCAGCGTAATATTCAGCGGAAACTTGATTGTTTTGCTTTTGAGTTGTTGAAAATGATGTAAATGATGTAAATATTTTTAATAACTGAAAAATCATCTAAAAATCTACTTGCTTGTTTTTTCATTCTGAATTCCGAAAATAAATTTTAGGTGCATAGTATTTAGTTCAGTAGAATTAGCAAAAAAAAGGGGGTCATAGGGAAAAACTAGGTGGCCAACCGAATTTTCATGCAACCTTTTTTGCGAAATATACAGTTTGTGATTGCACTTCAACGCTTATTATGACTTACATCAGAAACCCCCTCTTTTTGAACAATTGTAGCTCCAGTCCCCTAGGGTTTGTGCAAATCATTCATAAGTCATCTGATAGGAAATTTGACGTAGGTCAAGTTTTGTAGACCCCATTTTTGCTCTAGAATCGATATTTGAGCAGATATAAGGCAAAAATCAGATTTCTGGAGAAAATCCCTCTTTTTGATCAACAATAGCTCCAGCCCCTTTGGGTTTGTGAACACAATTCAGAAGTCATCTGATAGGAAATTTGACGTAGAATAAGTTTTGTAGACCCCATTTTTGCGCTAGCGTCAATATTTTGGCAGATATGGGCCAAAAACCTGATTTGGGGGGAAAAGGTCCACAATTGGGGGAACTTCCGCGCACCGGACGCGACCGGACATCTCAGATTCGTGTTCAGGGCATCAAACTGGACCATTGGGGTCAAAAATCGGTTGGCCACCTAGTTTTTCCCTATGCATTGCTAATTCTACTGGACTAATATTATAACCAACTTTTTCTGTTTTTTCAAAAACACTCACTTCCTTGACCAAAAATTAAGGGTAAAAAACACCTATTTTTCAACAAGTTACAGCATTTTTTGAAAAAATCGAAACTTTTGTGAATATCTTCTCAAATAAGCCTCAAAATGGAAAAATGGTTATGAACAATCATGTTCTACGTGTAATTTCCTATCAGACAGGTTCGTTTTTTTCGAAAACACCCGCTTCTTTTCCCAAAATTCCAAAAATTAAGGGTGAAAAACGCCTATTTTTCCAATATTCACAGTATTTTTGGAAATGAACGGAAATACGAAGCTAAAAGTACCCAAAATGAGTATTTTTTTATACATGCTGGTAGGGTATTCCAAAAAAAAGTCACCGCAAAAATTTCAACCCCTGCCGTCAATTATAAGGGAGGTTATTGAATACTGCATTTAAAAAATCGAGGTTGTAGAAAGAAAAAGTACTTTAAACGCGATGTTATTTCTTATTATTGGTGATACGAAACATTTCTTTGCGTCGTAAGGCTTCAAAAACGATATTTTCAGCTTCGTATTTCCATCATTTCCAAAAATAGTGTAAATATTGGAAAAATATACGTTTTCCACCCTCAATTTTTGGGCAAAGAAGTGTGTGTTTTCGAAAAAAATGAACCTGTCTGATAGTAAATTACAAGTAGAACATGATTGTTCATAACCACTTTTCCATTTTGAGACTTATTTGAGGAGATATTCACAAAAGTTTCCATTTTTTCAAAAAATTGAAAAATAGGCGTTTTTTACCCTTAATTTTTGGTCAAGGAAGTGATTGTTTTTGAAAAAACAAAAAACCTTCTGATTGGAAATTACACGTAGAACAAGATTGTTCATAACTATTTTTCAATTTTGAGACCTATTTGAGGAGATATTTACGAGAAACTGGTTTTCAGCACACATTTACCCCTTCCCTGGGGGTAGCGGAGGGTTATGTGGTGTCCATTTTATTATGTTGTGTAGTGGACCATTATGAACGTAAAACGCAAAAAAAAATCAGGATTGAATTTTTGGGGGTCTCAATCTTCAAATGACTTGACTAAATGCCCAGAATCAAATTTATTCAGATTGTTTTGAAACAAATCAATTCGAACATTTATTGATTTTCTTACAAATTTTGAAAAAAATTAGCCAATTTTACGATTTATTGGCCTCTAATACTTCGAACTGATGATTTCGTCTTCCTTGCTCAATTTCTATCGAATTGGTCGATTTTACGTTGAGCTTTTCAGAACACACTGTTCGTACCGCATTCAGTCGATTCAGTTCACCTTCGTTTACCACGTGGTACAATTCTTCCGCATTAATCCCAAACACACGCTAATTCGTTGGAATCCCGACGGTAAATTCGCTCGGAATCGAAACAAATGAACACTCCGGTGTCGTATTTCTGCTATCGCACGTCGTACGTCGCGATCGACTGCGCATGGCCTAGTAACCGTTCACACAAAGTTAACCGTTCGCGTTTAATTTGCCAACACCTTGGAAATTCGATTACCTCGATGTCGTCGAACCAATAAACGGAAATTAAACACCTCCGTCGAACAAAAACTCCACCAAATTAATCCATCGGATGTAAAAAAAATCCTATCGAGGCGTCGATGAGGATATTAACGCGACGACGACAATTACACGTGCTCGCCTCGATTCCGATCGTCATTCGTACAATATTTAATGGGATAAACGGCTAAATAGCTTTCATTAACGAGGTTCTTGTTCTCCGCTGTGTCGATACATTAGATGATAATGACGACCTCCGTCACACTAACCCCGATCATTTGTCACTTGACGCGAGCTTATATTAACCAGTCAACGAGTCTTCGGTTGAAAAAAACCCGACCCTAGACCCGGAGACCTGTCAACTTTCCAACGAATATTTTCATTCCAGCTCGAAAGAATTCTCCCCCTTTTCCAGCCCGGAGCTGCAGCCTGATCGGTATTGTTTGTTCGAGTGTACTTTATTTCGGTACGTGGTCGGTCATCGAATTATATGGCCCTAGTGTACAGATCGTATTACCTATTCTTGAACACGTCCTGTGTGTTATTCAACGCTGATTATTCGTGTTTATTGAGTAATAATACCAGATTTGTGCGAGTTTAATTAATAACGTTGGTAGGATTGCCGCTGAGGCAATCTTGAGCCTCGTGGCCGCTTCAATTTCAATCGTCGAGTGATTTTAGTACTCGCGAGGCTCGAACTCGATTGTACCGTGACGTTTTGGGCGGTCGCGGTTGGGTCCACGGTGAAACGAGTTGAAAAGGCACAGCAAATTAAATATATGGAGGGTTCGTCAATTTAGAATCGATTTTTATCCATCGTCTATTCATTCAGATGTGTCTGAGTCCTGATATATTATTACATAGATCGATCAACGGTACCGAAATGTGAAGGTCGTGTGAGAAAAAATCTCGACAACTTCTGGCCCTGTTCCTTTCCAACGGTTGTACCATTTTTCCGCCTTTTTGAATTTACTTTTTTTTACGACATCGACAAATAAAGTATTTCGTTTGGGTTTCATTTACGAGGAATGTACAAAAAATAGCCGAGGGTTTATTATCACCCAATGAACATTTTTTCTGTTTTGTTTCTTTGGAATTTCTGTATTTGTTGTGTTTGTGATAACAATACGGGTACCAGATGGTCAAGATGTCCTATAGTGTTGAAATGATTTTGGTGAAATGTTCGATGGTAATGCTCGTAAAATAATCGTCGCCGCATGTGATCGTCTTTGTTTCTGAAAAACAGGGTGGAAAAGATTCGAGGTTTTGTCAGAAATCAAGGCGGATTCGGAGAAAGAAATATGGCCCGGTGAATAGCTTTTCTTCCTAAAGTTTTCTTCGAATTGGTCTTCGGTATCATTTTTAAAAATAATCATCAAGGTTGGTACAGAGCATAAAAAATCCAAAAAATAACGATTTTCAAAAAAAAACTTCTACTGTACGTGCGGTTGGAGGAGAGTTGTTTTTTCTGGTTGAATATGGTAAAGTTGTTTGAATAGTTTTCTGTTGTTTTTGATTGGGGAGGGGGGGGGGGGGGCTAAGAAAAAAAATTCAACACGAAATCGACGCAAAAAATCAGAATTTTTGGTTTTATGGTTGATCAAGTTTTGATTTGTTTGAATCATTTTTCGTCATTTTTTAATACTTTTTTGAAGGGGGAGGAGGGGGTGTCATTAAGATTACACAAAAAACACGAATTTTTTGCTTCAAGTTTCTATCTTTTTGTGTAATCTTTATGCCGCCCCCTTCAAAAAAAACTGTATTAAAAACAACGAAGAATGATTCAAACAAATCAAAATTTGATGACCAAACATAAAACCAAAAATTCAGCGGGTTCTTGTTTGATTTTTATGGCGTATCAAGAGTAAAAGCAGGTTCGGGATATCGATTTTCAGGAATACGTAATTCTTCGGTATGATTTCTCGTTTTTCAACGGTTTTTTTGAAGGCGCTGCGACTGAAATCTTGATATTTGAAAATCGAAAAATAAAGCCAACTATTTAATAAGTTGGCAGAATAGAAAACATGGATCGAATTCAAATTTCTTCATTGAAATTATGATAGAGTGGAAAGAAAGTCGAAAAAATGTATTTATATTTCAAAAGTTCTGTCGAATTGTTTGAAAATTGATTTCGAATGATTCGTGAAGAATGTTGAAAGTGTTTCAAAAAATTATGCAAAAAAATGTAGGATGCTTGAAAAATGGAAAGAATCATCTAAGAGACTATTAGATATTGCATTAATGAATAGGTATTGTGCAAAAAACTATTGAATGCTAGAAACAAGCAGGGTCGCAGGCGACCTGGCAATAGGGTTCCCGGAATTCTGATTTCCAGTGTTCTTGACTATTTTTTTTAAATATTGTCAAAATTCAACAAACTCGGAAAAAAATTTGAAGTTGAAATTTTTTTTAAATGTATGAAGTAAAGACCAATTAATATTGGTGAAGCTTCTGGGATGAAAATAAATTAGGCCTCTTTTCTTCACATATTCACATATATGGTTTTTGGTTATTGCCTTATTGGCATTGATCTTCAAATTGGAAAATTTTTTCAAAAGAAATCAAGTTTGGAAATTTTTTTTCAAAAAGTCTGGGTTGGAAATTTTGAGAAAAATAATTCAATCAAATTGGAAAAAATGTTGAGAAAAGAGAAAAGGAGAAAACGCTTGAAAAAATTGTTGAAATTAAACTGAAATTGGACTTCAGAAAAAGGAACTACTCCACACTAAACAAAATTATCCGTCCCATGACGTATAAATAAAATAAAACTTTCGTTATTTATTTCTCTCTTCTAATTGGTTTATTAACACGATATGACATTCTTCAATTGATCTAAAGAAAATCGCAAAGATGATGAATGAGTGATTTTAATAGGGCTCCGCGGCCTCCGAAGGCCGGGAACCCTAAAAATGGGGGGGGGAGTGGTGCGAATTATTATGTATTGCAGAATTGATGAAAATTTCGGAAAAATTATTCAAAAGTATTTTTTTAGTTGAGATATTGTGATTGAAAATTGCCAAAATGAATTTGCTGAAAAAATTTCAAATCGTGTTTGAATTATTGATTTCAAATTTCAACACGTTTTGAAAAAATCAATTAATTTTCTAAAAAGTTAAAGGAAATTTATGAATTGATTAATTTTGAATTTATTTAAATTTTTCTTCAAAATGATGGTGTAACATTTTATTTATAATATTTTCTATCATTTTGGTCTTTGTTTTCAAGCTATGTCATTGAAATGTAAAATTGGAGAGGCTAGGAGAGGCACAAAAAAAGTAAAAATGTGCGATAGCGATGAATTTTGTGAAAAATTTAAGAATTTTCAATTATTATTCAATTATTATTTTCTCTTTAGAAATTGAAGAGAATTTTTCATTATTTTCCCGAAAATAACGACAAGAAGTCATGAAAAAGTCAAGAAAACTGGAAAGGCTAATCCGATACACACTCAGTGTGCGAGTCCAGGGTTTTTTCCATGATTGGGGGGGGGGGTGTCAATCCTTTGCAATTCCAATGAATGCACGAATCAATTTTATTTTAAATATAATTATTATTGGTGCTTAAGATTCGAGATTTTTCACAGTACAGAATTTTGCTAATTTTGTTTGATTTGACTATTTTCAATTTTTCTTAGAGAAGTGCAAGAGCCGGACTTAATTCATGATTACGCCCCAGAATTTTTATAGTTTTTCGAAGTTTTGCAATTAGTATGAATTTTTACCACATTTCTGATATTTTAATGTAATTTTAATAATCGTTGAAAAACTTGGTAAAATTCGACGAATTTACCTATGTACAAACATTTTTAATTTTTAAATAATTTTTTTGATACTTTTTTGCACGCACTTCTAAAGTTTTCAAAGAATTTTTTTTTATAATTGGGTCAAGTACTTGAAAATTATTTTTAATTGTTGAACTTGTATATTGGTAATTTTGTGTTTGAAAACACATCTAATAGTGTTTTCTACATGTCAATCGAGTCAGTAAAGAATGTATTGTTTTAGAGGGGGATTGGGGGGAGGGTAAACAAAATTTTCCTAATGGTGTGATATGGTCTTATTAGATATCTTTTAAAATCGGATACCTACCTACCTATTTATAATTAGAAATGACAAAATCTGCTTTTTCGTACAGCTGCTAGGTATAAAAAAAATGAATCATGATTCCATGATTTTTTTTTTTTTTTGTTCATCAACATCTAGTTTTCTCCATCAATTTTTGAAAATTGAAAAAACATGGCGCATTTAGTGCATCTACTGCCTACTGAACGCCCAAAAAACTCGGCTATTTAAGTTTATATGTAGATAACGTTTCTCTTAGAAAAATTCGCGATTTTGAAAAAAAATTTACTTACAACATTTTTTTTAAATAAAAAATTTTTCTAAAATTTCGAAATGACGGAGCTGCTGTCTAAAAATTATTAGGTTGCAAGTCGTTCAATGAACGATTCTTTATTCTTATTTTCCACTCGATTTTTGATTTTGTTAATTGAGTGAATTTTTTGATTTTTTTCAATTCCTTAAAAATAAATCAGAATACTCAATACATTTTCACTTTTTTGACCATTTATCTCTATTCCAAAATCATCAAGTTTATGACTTCTAATTCTTAACCTAAACCTAATGTTAATACAGAAAAATGAACAAAAAATCGAAATACTTTTCGTTTGTTTTTGGTATTGAAATTAAATTTAGAAGTCATGAACTTTGTGATTTTCGATTTTTTGTTCATTTTTCTGTATTCTATAAAAACCAGATTTTAGTTTTGATTTTGTTATCCACGACGGAAAATGAGATAAAACAAGAAAAAAATTCGTTCAGAGAACGATTTTGCAACCTCATAATTTTTGGGCAGCCACGGGGATGGGTGCTGAGGAGTCGAATCGAAAAATCCAAGTTGAAATTTGGAAGTATCCTCGAAATCATAACAAATGATACGTCACGCAGTATTTTCATTTTTTGGAAAATTTTCAACTTCCTCAGTGCATCCCTTGGAGGGATGGGGAAATTCTTGGTAACTTTCTCGCCCTCGAAGCAAGAATAATTTACTGAAAATTGTATACCAGTAGTAACCGGAGACCAATATTGACAGTAATTTTTAGGACACCTTCAGCAAAAATGGTGAAAAGGAGGCTTCCAGTGAGTACTTTTTTTGTGAAAAATAAGCTTTCGAAATGAGAAGAAGAAAATTTCCTAAAGAGGAAGAAATTCCTTTTTATTTAAATCAAAAATCGACACCTACGTTCTTTGATTTTTAATTAATTTTTGAGATTCGAAGTTTTTTTCAAGAAAAAATTTACGATATTAAAAAAAAACTACTTACCTACTCGCAACATATTTTTATAAATCATGCATATTTACTCACTAATGTTTTCATCGCCTGCGCCATGCACATCGGCTTTGTTTAAAAACCACTCTTCGGTCTTCGTCGACTAACCAGTACCAATCCACATACATCTCGGCTGTACGATTGTGCGACTATGTGAAGAGGAAAAATCGTGCACTCGATGATTTAAAACAAACGTTTCCAGTTGATATTCAGTCTCTATCTGAATTCATCCATCTCGACTCCCAACAGAGTACAGATTGACATAGAAAACAACTCGACTGAGAAAAAAAATCCGAAGATGGTCTCTGAATGAGAAACTGTCTATCCGATGCTCGGCCATAACTCAAGCACCTGCGTTAACAACCATTGAAATTAGGCGTGAATGAGGCTCCGACATCGACTCGGACCTCGTGTGGTAAAATGTGAATGAACCTGTATAATATTTACGACTGTATCGTCTTGTTGTTCGCGAATATACAACGCAACCAAACGAGTATGGTGGCGAATCGAGCTGTCTATTTGCGAACATATTGCATATACAGGTTGTCGACTGGCTATGGATATTTCAACCAGGAGAGATAATTTTTCACCAATTCGTACATGTCATTTAGTTGACTTGGAGAAATAGTGCCCGCGAAGAATTCGAGTTCACGCTGCGGGGTGCTTGGCTGAATCTAAGTCGAATAGGGAGGTTGGGGGCGGAGGGAGCCACCGTGGTTTAGTGTATCTTGATCTCTATTATTTTGTGTTGAACGATGTATGGGTTAGATGAGGTCGTTAGGTGATTGATTCTAAGACGAAGATCTGGAAAGATATATTATAATTTACTCTGGTTGGTTAAAAGGAACGAAAATTGGTAAAAAGTGGAACCCTATTAAAATCTCTCACTCAGCATCATCTTCCCGATTTTCTTTAGATCGATTGAAGAATCTCATTGGTTCGGTGTGGTCGAGCTGTATTGCATCAATAGGTACACCAATCAGAAACGAAAAAGAAAGCCTTGAAATAAAATAAATCACAAATAATGAATGTCTACTCATACTCGTAGGAAAACGATTTTATTTCGTGTGGGGTATTTTTTTTTTTTTGAAGTTTAAATTCATGTGAATTTCAATATTTTTCCAATTTCAAATTTTCTCGACATTTTATGCAATTTTGTATTTTATTTACATTATTTTTCAATTTCGAATTTTCTCACAATTTTCAATCTAAAATTTTCTCAACAATTTTTCCATATTTTGGAATTTTTTGAAAACTTTTTCCAACTTGAAGACCAATTAATTGAATTATTAATGAAGCATATAAATCCACAAGTCCAAAAACCGTATTATGAAAAAAATTAGTCAGCACTGCATTCATTAAACATTTTTTTCAGCTCCTGGATTTTTTTCCGAATTCTTAAATGTTAGCAATTAATTGTTTTAAAATATTTTCAGTTCACGACATCACGAGTTCGGGTTTCTCAAATTCTTTCTAAATATTTGCCAAATTATGTTTTCTGATTTTTAAAAATATTTTTAAGTTCTCAAAGTTTTCCCTTTTTTCAATAATATTTCCGAATTTAATTTTTCTCCACATTTTTGTGTTACTTCGCAAAGTTTAATTTCCTAGAACTTTTGTCAGAAGTTCAATTTTTTTTAAAATTATACCTAGCAAGAGACCGACCTACCCGAGGTCTGACATCTGACAAGCCAAAAACGAAAATTTTTTTACAGGCTTGTACAGTATCACAAGAAATTTCCACAGCCAAAATATCAGCCCCTAAAGTTGACTTGGGGGAAGTTATGAGGGTTTGAATTTCGAATAATTTCCTAATAGGTACATCGAAAAAATTACAAAAATCTAAGCAACTCGCCTCCAATTAGGGTGGGTCGAAAAACCAAAATTTTCGATTTTTGAAAAGATACTCTACGTAAAAGTTGTTGGCTGGGGAGACTACAAAAATAAAAATTTCAAAATTATTCATATATTCCGATCGCCGCAAGAGCCTTTAATTATTCTTCAAAAATTCAATATTTTTTCAAAATTTTTAGAAAATTACAAAATAAAATTAAAATTTATTAAAATCAATTTTAGAGCTTATTTGGAGACTATTTAAACCAAAAAGCACAATTTTTCAAAAAATCCATGTTTTATAGCTTTTTCAAATTTATTCTATTTGTTCGCCGATAAAAAAAATGAAAAAATACAGTTTTTTTTTCAAAAAAATGTGTATTTTGTTCTAGTAGTCACTAAATAAGCTCTAAAATTAATTTTGATCAATTAAAATTGTTTTTCAAAATCTTAATTTTGATTTTTGGCAATTTTTGATGAATGAAAGGCTCTTGTGCGATCGAAAGATATGAATCGATTTAGAAATTTTTATTTTTATTTTTCTAGTCTCCCCAGCCAATAATTTGTTTCTTATGGCGTTCAGTATTGGGCGATTTTTCAAAATTCAAACCTCCATACCACCCCCCTCCAGTTAACTTTGGGGGTTAAAATTTTGGATGTGGAAGTTTTTTTGTCGTGACACCTCAAGGTAATTTTGAAAATATCAAACTTGTAAAAAATTCAGAACAATTTGAAGTTGGAAATTTTTTGAATGAGTTTCGGCAATTGAAAATTGAATGAATTGCGGAAATTGGAAATTGGAAATTTTCAAGAAATTAATTCATTTTATTTATTTTGGATTATAATTTATTGGTACCTAGCTACCTACTGACTTCGACTTTTTCCTTTTTCCTTTTTTTTCTTCGTCATTTTCATCAGTAAAGGGCTTGAAATAAAAACACAAGTGCCCCACACGAAACAAAATCGTCCTTCCCTTGTTTTTCTTATATTTCATACGGTGTTGCAAAAAAAAAAAATTGATTTTCGTCTTCACAACTTTCAACCTCCAAAATTCGCTTCTGCCTTGGTTTTCTCAAACAAATTTACAATTTTTGATTTAAAATCATTACAAAGAAACTCGGTTAAACAAAAAAGAACAGAACTTTTTTTCTTTTATTCAAATTTAAAAAAGAAAGTAATATAGAGAACTCTTAATTATTTTTCAACACCACTGGAAATCAAAATTCCAAGAACCCTATTGCCAGGTCGCCTGCGACCTCGCTTGTTTTTTGTTCCTCTCGCTGAATAAAGTAGCTTCTGTGCTCTGTGCTTCCTCCAGTCAATCGACGATGACGTTTTCAGCGATGATACCATCGCCGGTTTATTTTATTCGGTTACGTACACGATCCGGTGAAACATCTCAGTCTCACGATGTAATCTTCGAATGATGCTGGCTTCGTATGCAGCATACTGGCAATAGCGCGGTCAATACAAAATACCAGAACTGGTACGGTGCACCATCGAGCATCTTCTAACATGGCATCGAGCGAAAAAAAAAAACTAGTTATCTCGTATTGAATTAAACCACGATGGTGATTTTTAAACGCCGCCGACGTATTTATGTTTTGTTCGAGGTACCGAACCCCTGAGGGATGATTAAAACTCTACAGGTATTAGTTCTCGCGTCAGGAATTCACATCTCCGACAGAGTACCTCGTAGATGCGCGTTGAAGAGCAGTCTTATCATAACCAATGGCATGATTATCTATCGAGATAGAATTTTTCTTTTGCACGAGTTCTAAGGGAATTTTGCTGAGGAAACTGAGTGTTGTGATGCTGGAGCACGGTGTGAAAAATCTAGGTCGATTGAGTTTCAGTTTTTTTTTTTCGGTATCGTGTAAACCAATGCCATCGAGCTTCGTAGGAGGAAAAAAAATCGCTAAACGAGTTGATTTTTTATTTTATATACGAAGTATATCGCGTAATTAATATCGTATTACGCGAACGAGTACGTTTTCAACGAAACGAGATTATGGTTTGTATATATATATATTTTTTTCGTTACATGAGAAGTGTTGAAAAGTGATAATTATGTGTACTAATAAGGATGCTCCTTATTTTCGGTTCATGTTTTCTTTCATTTTTTTCTCATGTCAAGGGGACCGGACGACCGGACGATGGGTTTATTTGGTTGTCCATATCGTGATCTGTATTTGGATAGAAGAGTAGCTCGAAGTTATCGTATTGATTTTATGACTAAGATTTTTTTTTAGAAGTTCTTATCGCGGAAGAGGACTTATGACTGAGCATGTTTGGCGAATGAGTGGAAGCAAATGTGTGAGCATTGAACTGTTTCCGGTGCATTGGCGATAACGGATCGAAGTAAATGATCAGTAATTGTGCCCTTGATGGTTGGTCATTGGTATTGAGATTGAGTAGTTGGTCAATATATTTTGTGTTTTTTTTTGGAAATCGAAAATAGAAATTGGGTAGCGTCAAGTTTTGGCCAAATAGGTTTAAATAAACTTACTTTATTATTCTTTACGACTCAAAAAAATATTAACGTCTGGAAGTTCTGTTTCGTCTACGAAAAGGTACTTATAGTCACCAAAACCGATTTTTAGTTTTTGATCGATATATGTATATAGAAAAAATTATGATCTCGTCAATGAAACAAACCGCAGACTCAGACTTTATTTCAGCATGTCTAACAAATCTTGCTGGTCCTGCAGGTCCTGCAAAGTCCTGATTTTGGCTGAAAGGTCCTGCACGTCCTGAAAAAGTCCTGCTTTTTTTCAAATTTGAAACTCTAAAAATTGTTTTTGTTCTTCTAGTACGGACAATTTAGCTTAGAAAAAGCCAAAAGCCAAAAAAAATTTCCGGAAACGGGAAAATTCGTATATAAGCATTGTGGAGGGTGTATTCTAACATACCCGACTTTCCCTAAAATCGGTGAATATTTTGACTCCCTTTTGGGGGGTGAGGGGGTTCAAATTTTCGTTTTTCGGCTATAACTTTCAAAATTACGTATTTACGAAAAAATAGTTGGAACAAAAATTGTAGAGAATAAAAAAAACAAACAATTTTGTTATTTACAATTTATTCTTAGGACGTCATGGGAGGGAGCTAGGAGAATAAAAAAAATCAATTTTGAAAATTTCCCATTATTAGAAAAAATTACCAAAAATCAGGGTAATCGACTCTTAGGAGCGACTCTTTTGCATAGTACATCCTATTACTATGTACAATAAGAAAAATTAACAACCGACACCTCATCTCAAAGTGGGGGGTGGACCCCATGTAGACAAAGTTGAATTTTCCCCCTGGAATATCTCAGCTACAGTGAAAAATTCGAAAAATTGGTTCAAACAAACGTTGCAGAGCGTTAAAAGACGAACATTTTCCTTTTTTTACATTTTTTCTACGTGGTCTTGGGGCCGAGCTAATGCAAAAAGAAAAGAGGCGCGCGATTTCCTTCCCCTTTCATTGAAAAAAAAAGTTATGAAAAAAAAATCTTAAACGTGGGTTGCGACCTATCAAAACGGGGTAAACTTTAACGAGCAGAACGAACTTTTTGATGAAAATTAAATTTGAGCAATTTTAACCCTTTTTGAGCCCTTAAATTGGGTCGATTTTTGAGTATTTTTGAAGAATTGACATGTGGCCTATACAAGTGGAGTAAAATTTCCCCAGAAATTAAAAAGTACCATCCAAATTTTTTTTTGAGCAACTTTTGAGAAATTTGAGCCTCAAATTGAGTCAATTTTTGATCAATTTTTAAAAAATTGACATGTGACTTATGAAAGTGGGGTAGAATTTTGCCAGAAATCCAAAAATATCACCCAAAACTTTTTTGAGCAACTTTTGAGAATTTTGAGCCTTTGATTTAGTTGATTTTTGAATAAACTTATCAGTATAGACGGTATGGATTAAAATTTCATAAAGAACCCAAAAATCAAAATCGAAGAATTTTCTGAATGAAATTAAACCCGTTTTTTTTTTAAACTAAATGTAATTGATTTGAATTTCTCATTTTCTTTTTTATTAGTTTAGATAGTTCATTTTTCCGCATTTCAATAAAATATTTTGCGCTCAAAATTACTCAAACTTGAAAGTTGTTTTAAAAAAGTTTTGGATTACATTTTAAAATCTTTAGCGAAATTTTCTCCCTTTTTCGTAGGTCACATGCCAATTTTTTATAATTAATCAAAAGTTGACTCAATTTGAGGCTCAAAATTCTCAAAAGTTGCTCAAAAAAGTTTTGGCTGATATTTTTGAATTTCTAGCGAAATTCTACCCCACTTCCATAGGTTACATGTCAATTTTTTTAAAATTGACTCAATTTGAGGCTCAAAATTCTCAAAAGTTGCTCAAAAAAAATTGGATGGTATTTTTGAATTTCTGACGAAATTCTACCCCACTTTCATAGGTCACATGTCAATTCCAAGAAAATACTCAAAATTCGACCCAATTTAGGGCTCAAAGATTGTTAAAATTGCTCAAATTTAATTTTCATCAATAAGTTCGTTCTGCTCGTTAAAGTTTAACCCGTTTTGATAGGTCGCAACCCAAGTTTAAGATTTTTTTTCATAATTTTTTTTTAATGGTAAGGAAATCGCGCGCTTTCAAAACTTTGAAATTTCACCACGGCCTATTGTACTAATATTTTTCCTCAAACTTTGGCTCATTGGACGTGAAATGAACCCAAGAATACATTGCGTTTGATTTTTTTTTGTCCAGCATACCGCATTACGCCTACAGAGGCATTATTGTGCCAAAAATGATCGATTTTGGCAAAAAATCGCACTTTGGGGGGTTCAGCACCCCAAAGTGCCCGTGACCCAAGGGATGTGACATATATTTGGAGTCGGAGGAGTGCCTGCTATCAGAATTTGAAAAAAAATTATCCAAGGTCAAATTTAAAAATTGGGTAAAAATGGGTGTTTTCAGGCCTCAGCTCCCTATTGTGCCGGGGCAAAAATCCAAAATACGTTTTTTTTGGAACTACGAGACCCATACCTACAACAAACTAACTAATTTTTTTGTCCAGCGAAAATGTACACTCAATGAACACTTTTTGCCTCTTGGGCTGTACACTATTACTTTTCAATTATTTTTTTTAAAAATGAAAATTCACGATAGCTTTGAAGTCAACTCCATTGTGGACAATTTTAAAATATCAACATAACTTTTTTTTATGAAATCGAAACAAAAAATGGATCAAGTATTCAAATTTTCAAATGATATAAAATAATTACTTACCAATTTATTTTCTAAAAGATTTTCCTAATTAACCATTGATTATTACATATTTTTTTTAATAGAACAATTTCAATTCGATAAATTAAATTACCCGAATTCGATACAATTCTCGGAAAAGCTGCTGGTACGAAATAAATGAAAATTGCAACCTGATTAATTCCTTACTCGAAAAGATCAAAAATGGTAATCTAATTAATACCACACCAATGATAAGCGTGCTAATTTCGCAGCTCCGTACAGAAACCCCAAGTACACTTGTTTTAATTACGTAGCAGGTCAGTCGACTAATTCGGGCGTCGAACAATCTACTCGTACAAGTATTGCGATCTTTTAATTCGTAATAATACGATTACGAGAAAGTTTTCCGGCAGAAAATTTATCGTCGTTTTTTTCTCGCGCGCGAGCCAATGAAATGCAAAATTTCACCAAACAAGTGAAACGAAACGAGAAAAACGATAGGAATAAAAAAGTACGACAAGTTTAACGACTAGGCGAGAGGAATTTCGAAGACGTATTTTTTCAAACGATACGCGATAGCGAAATAATGATGAAAAATATATAAATGATTTTTCAATCCGTGTGTAGATTTTTTTCGCATTGTGTTTCTGTATTGTTTTTTTTTCAACGCAAACGAATCAAATAGGCTTACAAATTTACACGTGTTTTTTTTATTTGGATTTTAAATTTTAATTCGTAGGTATTTTCTTATTCCAGGTACCGGTTCAAGTTCACGAATTATGATGACGCATTGTGTTGTTAACTCATCGAGGATACCTACCGGATGGTGTACGAGATCTTGAATCACATCGATATTATAATTATACATCGAGGTATGTTTTTTTTTTTACCTTCATCGGTTGAATTTTTTGAGCAGCCTGGTTTCACATTCACATATCTTTGTTCGTTTTCGACCGATTATTTCGCGTCGAATTGGTCAATTATGAGAATTCTCAGAAGTTATCATAATTTTGCTGTATTTTTCCTCGCGAGCAAAATGACGCGAAGAATGAATTATTTCTGTTTCCTAAACGCGATTAATAATAACGAAACACGTGTGTGACTAGTTGCGAAATATCTGGAATGCAAAATGCACTCGTGGTCTTATTTAAACCACCGACTGGTATAAATATTCGTTAAATGGCCACTTGACCGGACTCTGGTCCCTTGACCCGGTAATTTTCAAATTAAAATTAATACAAGGGGTTTCCTCCGCAGAACCGATGTATCATTTGGGTACATTAAAATACTCGCAGTAGGAAAAATGCGTCTTTTTACGGCATGAAATTGGTACGTAGGGTCTCCCTTGACTGTATACCAAGTTGCGAATACGAGAGAAGTATTTTGGCGAATTTGAATGATTTTCCGGACACAAAAAGGAAACGATTAGCTGTTAAAAAGAGATTTGGAATTGGTCCAAGTTCATCAGCGAAGGCTGAAATTTAGAAAAAATAGGGGTTTTATTTCCGGATGCGTTGAACGTGTATGGCTAAGCTTTTTTTTTTC
The DNA here is from genome assembly GCA_033439095.1 of Pseudococcus viburni. NCBI lineage: Eukaryota > Metazoa > Arthropoda > Insecta > Hemiptera > Pseudococcidae > Pseudococcus > Pseudococcus viburni. The sequence goes on along the minus strand of JAVBJF010000062.1, from coordinate 610,818 downwards.
AAATTATTGCCTGAAAATTTTCAGGTCAAGACTTTGGTGGGTGGAAATGAAGATTTTGGTTGAAATTGAAAGAATAGTACGAGCTGACAGTTCTCTGTAATTTTTCTCGTCGGTGATGAGCTGAAGCAAAAGTTCAGTATTATGAAGAAATAACTTCATTTTACACTATTTAAAGTCAACCTTTTGGTATCCAGCGAGAAAATGCTGAATGAAATCGGACGCAAATTTGTCAGTTACTTGTATAGCTATACCAGAAAGTGAAAGCTGAGGACCTGAAAATAAACTTTTCGAATTTTCTTGTCGGTTGTATTTGAAATGCAATTTCCAAATATGGATAAATTCATAATTTGTGCAATTGACAACAAATACAAACCTGAAACGAAATTCGAAAATGTTATTTCATCATCCTCAGTTTCCCTCTTTCAAATGAAATAGACCAAAAGTCAATAGCTGAAAACCCGAAAAATAAATCTTTGTGACAGTTTTTTTTGGAAGTATATAGGTGATAATTTTGAAAATTTGACCATTTTTATTTCCAAAATAATGGATGCAGCAATTCATGAAGTAAAAATTGTGTCAAAATGTGAAGAACTCAATACCTAATAAGAAAATCTCGAAAATAATACTCTTCAGTCCACATTTCAAAGCAATGCAATAAAATTTTCCAAAAAAAATTAGGATCTATGCTGAAGAAAATATCAGACTTAATTCCTACTGGGGAAAAAATTTTCAGCTGAAGAAACTTGTTTCCAGAAAAATGAAACATTTTCGGAATGAAATTTGAATCATCGATTTGAGAGGTCGAAAATGGGGTATGGGATGGATCAAATTCCATTTTCCTGATTTTCTTATTTTGTTTGGAGTAATTTTAAAATTCACCAATCGATTTGAGGGGTCGAAAATGGGGCATGGAATGGATCAAATTCCATTTTCCTGATTTTCTTATTCGAAAACTAATTAATTTTTCATTAATTTTTACATCATTTCCAGTCATGTCTGTTCTACTTCTAACGGAACATTTTTTTCTTTCATTCTGAAATATTTCCATAATGTATTGAGTCTTTTTTACAAATAAGTAGTTGTTTCGCACATCGTAACAAGTCCTAATTATGGGATTTTTAAAAAATGTGTTATCCAGTTCAACTGACGTTTTACAAAATTATTTAAAATAATTTTGCGAAATGCACAATTGTTCAGGAATTGCTAAGGTTTTCGAAATTCGTACAATGATGTAGATGAAGAAAAAAAAATTGTTTGGAGAAACCCTAAAAACCATTCTTCCTCTCATTAATTCGTGCTGTGATCTATCCATATTATATTTTTATGTACAAAATTTGTTTCCATAGTTTTTCTTCTTTGCTTACTTCCTCAAAGTGGCACGAAGAATCTTTCTCCCATTTTGAATATTAGTTCATCAGTCAACGGAAACTTACTCGAGTATTTTGAATAAAAAAAACTTATCGAAATGGTCGTCATTTTCTTAAGATAAGTAATTCATATCTAAATTTTTGGGTGTTTTTGTGGTGAAAAAAGTGCTGGAAATCGCATGTCGCAATTATTCGCTAATAAAGACCACTTCGCAGATTTCTTTTCAAAGATTTTGAAAAACTGAAAATTTCAGTAAAATTAATATTCGACTTCAAGGTAAAAACCTGAATTTCAAATTTATTGTATTCTTTCAAATTTAATTATTCCGTTATTTCTGAAATAAAGTTTTTAAACTTTTATTTTATATTTTTATCTATGAAATCAATTTTAATTAATTTTTCATTTTTATTTCTCTCCTCAAACAGATGTGAAAAATAATTGTTTTCTCATTTGAAATTTTTGGAAAAATAAATTTTTTTGAAAAGTTGAAATATTCATAACATTACCTAGGTACCTAATGTAGTGTACCTCATATATCAGTTAAATGCTGCAGTATCTTTAATTTGATTTTGTCTTCAATATCTGATGATATCAATCAATCAATCAATCAATCAATCAATCAATCAGTAATTCTTTTAAAAGCTCTTTCCTAAAAAATTATTTCTCATGTTTTTGTCCGATTTTTTCTTTTTCTTTTTTAAATTATAATTAGGAAAGTTTTCTTTGCAGTTTAACAGGAGGATTTTTGGAATATGTAATTTTTTCAATAAATTGATTTACATAATACTGGGATAGAGTTGGAATTTCCCTAAACCCCTCTGTTAAATTACAGAGAAAACTTTCCTGAATATAATTAAAACGAAAAGAAAAAAAATCCATCAGAAAGTTTTGAAAAAAAAATGGAACCTATCATTTAGATCTCAATCATTCATCAGTTTTGTTCATCAGTTACCCCTCTTTTCTCCATAGGTGGTGCTGTACACAGATAAAAAATATGAGATACAAAACAAAACAAATTGAACAAGATGAAGACGATTCTGATAGTACTCGAAAAACTGAACAAAATTGCGTTTTCAGAATTTTCCTCCCACCCTTCATTCACTCTCCCACCACCCCAAATTTTACCAATTTCAAAACGGAGGGGAGAAAATTGGAAAATTGAAATAATGAAGACTATATGAGACGCAGCCAGGGATACCCGACCATATGTCGGAAAAAATTTTTTTCGTTTTTTTGGCTCTTTGAGTAGTACAGACTTGTACCTTTCGAATAGCGCAAACCGCATTAAAAAAGGTTGAGAAATGAATTTTCTATGATTTTTCAAAGTTTGTCAAAAAATGATTTTCAAAAATCAAAGTTTTGAGAAAAACGCAAAACAAAATTTGGAACTGTTTTCAATGAATAAAAAAAAATTATGTTCTGTAAACGACTTTTCTCATCGGAAATGGTTTATTTACGTCCTCTTACATCACTTTAGGTCATTGACCCCTTCCAGAAGTTGCCGGCATCGAAAATCAAAACCATACCATATGTCGGGAATCATCTTTTTTCAAGAAATAATGACATTTTTGGTACAAAATTTGTTTTTTTAATATTCGTACACCACTGTAGTTCATTAAAACGAGCCTGAAATTACGTGCATTGAGAAATGAAATCATAGTGCAAGTCAAACAACTTTACAAACCAAACGGTGAAAATCATGCTTTGAAAATTAGTGTTCAACAAATATCCGGATAATCGAAATGAAGAGTTTCAACGGGAAAAAAATTGAATTTTCGATTTCGATAATCGATTTTTCAATTTCAATTTTTCGATTTCGATAATCGATTCTTCAATTTTGATTTTGATAATCGATTTTTCAATTTCGATTTTTCGATTTCGATAATCGACCTTTAAATTTTGTGAGGGTTCGTGAAAGAATTCGGGAACTCTCGGAAAAGTTCAACCGTTTTCGGAATGTTTTCGGAGCTATTCGGCAATTTCCGTGTGATATCCGGATAATCCAAATAGTATTTTGGTACCTATTTGGATATCCGGATATTTGTTGAACACTACTACGTTTCAATAATAATGAAAGTTGTAAATTTTAACATATTTTTATAAAATTCCGACATATGGTATGGTTTCAATTTCTCAGAGGCCTTCAGCAAAATTCGTTTTTTAACCAAGAAGATGACACTTTTGGGACCTGAACCTATTCTCATCTGAAAATAGAGGGTTCATAGTATAAAAATTGATAAAAAAAAAAATTCCATATTTTTGGTCATTTTTTCTTAATTTGCGTTTTTCTCGAAATTTACTTTTCCGACATATGGTCGGGTATCCCTGGCTGCGTCTCATATTTAATGTACTCAACGAGGTAGTCTAGGGACAAAGTTGAAAAAAGACGCGTTTTTAACGATTCCGTGGACCCTAAGAGTATACCAGGTACCGGCAGTTGATTATTCATAATTCGGACCTGCTGAACACAACTAGCCCGCCGGTACGGTGAAAAAGTGGTGCGAAGTTGCCCAAAGTTGAGCTTAAAGTTCAAAAGTTCACATTTTTTCAAAAAATCGTCAAAAATCATAAAGTCACTCAATTTAATCGTTCTTTGGCTCATTTTGAAGGGAATTGCATCCTCTTTCTCGTGATGTATTACAAGTTGAGTTTTACTAAATACTTTCCTCAAATTTGAGCAAAACACTCAAAGTTGGTTTTTATTTTGAACTTTTGAACCGTATAGCAACGAACTGAGTGCGTCAATCGAAAATTTTGTTGAAATAGATGTTACGCTCCATTAAATTCTCTACTCAATGAGCTATTGGAGAACTCTCCAACTTGAGTTGCAGCTGAGTTAATGAGTTTTTTGTGACGGAGTCACTCAACTCGAAAAATGTTAATACCCCGAGAATTAGCTTACAATCAAATAATAGTCGAGATATTTCAATTCTGATTATTTTTAACAGTCAAAACAATTGGTTTGAATTGAGTTTTACTCAAATTCGAGTGATTGGCTCAAATTTATTCACTGATTAATTAACATATGTTCTTATATGTCGTTTTAGTATGATTTTTTGCGCCGAATACGATTTTTTATTCAGAATTTTCATTGAACAAAAATTTTCAACCCATACCCTTCTTTGCCAACCCTCTCAGGGGGGCTAGGAAGAGGTTCAAAGGGGGGGATGTAGCCTCCATTTTTAGAAATCGGGCTATCAGCCCTTTTTCGATGGCATTTCCATATCATTAAATCTCGCTGAGTTCAAAAATGTCATTACTTTCAAGATTTGAGGGAGAGAAGTCCCTAAAATTAAGGATTTTTCGATTGAAGTTTTCACATTTTTCATCAAAGCTGCCTAAAAATTACATTTTTTTTCAACTTTACATAATCTGCCGACCTTCCAACCATATTTTTATTACAATTTTCGAACTCTACGGGTAGATTATTGTATATATTGACCATTAACAATTTCCTTTACCCCTCCTCTGAGTGAATAGAGCGGTCTAAAGTCACTGAAATTGGAGCAATTTTCACATTTTTGTGTAAAAATCGCGACCATTTAATTACCTATATACGAGACAGTTTTATAGATCGAATTTTCTTAAGAGAATTTCTAAATAGTAGGTACAGGTTATAAATTTTACAATTAAAGCTGGGGTGTGGGAAAAGGGGAACCTATTCAGGGGGAGGGGTAACGTTTGGACGAAAAATCGAAATATGTACGTATTAAAATCTGGTGGTTTGATGAAGACGCTGATTTCAAATACGTTATCGATATTGCGATTAAAGCTAAAAATGAATTAACGCTAGTAAATCGATGTCAAAACTCTCCGTTCACCAACGTTTTTGCCAATTTCAATTTTTCAAACAACAGTTTGCACTAAGCCAGCTTTGGAATTCGGGCCTTCATTTGTAATCAGCGTCTTCGAAAACCTAGATTTTCATAGGTACCATATATCAGTTCATTGTTTAAAAATTACCCTTTCCTTGAATAGTCACTTCCTCTAACTAGACTTTAATGAAGGATTCAAGAACATCAGTGAATATTATTCAGTAATTTATTCCCTGACTAGCGTTTAACCCGTCCTTCGGACGGAAATCAACGTATATACGTTTTATAGTAATGTGGATACTGAAGTTGAAATTGCCAAATTTTTAAATAATGGGAGGGGTATTCAAAAAATATTGATTTGTCTTATGTAAGATGACAAATTTGATATTTTTGTAATGTAATTCAAATTGAATATAATTGATCAACATTTAGATATATGAATGAAAAAAAATTGACTTAACCTGGGTTTAACAAATTGAATACAATTGATTGAATTATTAATTAATGGGAGGGGATATTTCAGAAAAAATGATTCGACCCGTGTAAGTTGAAAAAATGTGAAATTTTTATCATTTTATAATTGAAAAATTGATTCCTTCCATTTGAGAACATTTCGATTAATTTATAATTTGAAAAAAATTAATTTTCGAGGTCAATCAATTTTTTGAAAATTGAATTCAATTCGAATCCCAGGTAAAATTATTTTGTTTTGAATGTACCCCTCCATTAATTCACAATTCAATTAATAATTATTTCAAAAATTTTTGAATTACATAGGTCGAATCAATTCTTAAAATGTCTTTCCCATTCAATGATTTAAAATTTGATCAATTGTATTGAATTTGAGCCCCAGGTAAAATAAGTTTTTTAATATCCCTCCCTATTGATAAAAAAGTTGAACAATTTTTTCAAAATTTGTACTTACTGAATTTGAACCATAGGTCGGATTATTATATTTTAAATAAGCCTCTCCTTAATTAACAATTAGGTAATCAATTACTTTGGTGCCTTCAAAAAAATTTGAAATTGCCCAGATCCGGAGGGAAACCAATAAAAATAGTTCATATGAACTATATCACCTAAAAACTCATATTGCCCACATTGATGATCTAATTGATCTATTGAAGCACAATTTGCTGAAATTCGTAGCTTTGAGTTCAAATTCATATTTTTTGGCAGAAAATTCTCTTGGTCATTAATAAAATTCAAATTTGGTACAGTTTATCTAATTTTTAATTAATGGGAGAGGTGTTAAAAAAAAGATTTGTCCCAGGTTGTTAATTTTTGAATATAGTTGAAAATGTAACATAATTATGTTTATGTGGAACACAATTGATCAAGTTTTTAAATGGGAAGGGGTACCTATTTAAAAAATGATTCGACTTATTGTGTAATTTTTGAAAAATGATAAAAAAATTAATTTTTCTCAAAAAATTTGATGAACTACTTATTTAATTCAAGTTGAATACAATCCATAAAGTTTTTAATTAATTGGAGAATTTTTTTAAAATGATTCGACCTGTGTCCCAGTGTAATTTAAAAAGGAAAAAAATTGAAAATAATTTGGCATACAAAAATTTAACTGATGTTATTTAAGTAGAAAATAATTTAAAAATATCTTAGTGTAAGAAAATTTGATTTTAAAGGGGATATTGAGAAAAATGGTTAAAAATTTGTGCTTACTCAATTTAGTGGTTTGATCTAACCATAATTGATTTTTTATTCAATGAGAGGGGGTATTTATAGAATGATTCGATTTATGTAATTTAGTTGAATGAAATTCATCAAGTTTTTAATTAATGGAAAAGAAGTATGTATTTTAAAAAATGTAATAGATATAATCTGATCTGATTTAAAGAAAAGAAATTAAAATAATTTTGAACCTATAGAAAAATTTGACAGATGTAATTTCAGTAGACAATTTTTCTAATAATCCGGACCGCGCGAATCATTTCAGTCGTTCAGCGTTCAACTCTTTTTTACGTCTTATCACTATCTGAAAGAGGGAAACTGGAGAGTGACGAAATAAACAATTTCTAATTTCGTTGTCGGTTGTATTCTAAACGGTCAAATTTTCACATGATTATGAATAATATTCAATAATTTGAGCAAATTCGACCGTTTAAATTACAACCGACAACGAAATTCAAAATTGTTTATTTCATCACTCTCCAGTTTCCCTCTTTCAGATAGTGATAAGACGTAAAAAAGAGTTGAACGCTGAACGACTGAAATGATTCGCGCGGTCCGGATTTAGCCTGGAAAAATTCGACCCACGTAATTTACATTGAATACAGCTAAAAAAAAATAAGTTGGATATATTTAACCACAATTGATTTTTTATTTAATGGGAGAGGATTTTTTTTTTTAAATTTGATTTGACCAGTGTAATTAAAATTGAATACAACTGATGAGAGAGAAAAAAAATGATTCGACTTCTGTAATTTAAAAAAAATAAAAATAATTGTTAATTGATCAAATTTTTTATTAATAGAAGGGGATAGGGGATATTGAAAAAAATTCAAATTGAATACAATGAATTCAAATTTTAATTAATGGGGAGGGGTATTTAAAAAAAATTATTCTACACTTGTAAGTTGAAAAAATTGAAATGTTTATGATTTTTTAATTGAAAAATTAATTGAGAGAAAAACAATTGATTGAATTATTAAATGATAAGAAGAGGAAAAACGTGATTGGACCTGGGGTATTTTGAAAAATGATTCGGTCCGTGTGATTTAAAGAAATTGTTAATTTATCGAATTTTTTTATAAATGAGTGAGGGGAGGGGGTATTCAGAAAAAAATGATTGGACCTGTAAGTTGAAAAAAGGGGGTATTCAAAAAAATTTGTGTGTTTAAAAAAAAGATTCAACCTGTATAATTATGAATTAATCGAACTTTCAATTAATGGGTCCTGTATTCAGAAGTGATTCGACTTGTGTTAGTTGAAAAAAATTGAAATTAATTTTTTTATAATTCAAAAATTCGACTTGAGGTATTTTTTAAAAAATTGATTCGATATAAAGTTTGAAAGTTGAAAAAAATTAAAAAAATTAATTATTGATAAAATTTGGTAATTTATCATGAAAAAAATTCAAAAAAATTATTTTTTCAAACAGGATTTGAACCCTGGTCTTATTGATTTTCATTAAAAGAAGAGGATATTTGTGGAAAGTAGTTCCTTGAAAATTAAAAAAAAAATGATTTGGCTGGGGTAATTCGATATTAACAAAATTATTTAACACAAAAAAATTGAAAAAAATTCTCCCCGGGCGGGGTTTGAACCCTGACTTATGAGGTGGTATTCCGCGAGTGAGTATCACAACTCTTGTCTATGTCATGGATGGGAGGGGCCTTGATGATATCTCATTTTGAGGAATATCTCAAAAACGAAGCGGTTTTGGCAAAAATTGAAGAGAACTGAAATTGTAGCCCGTGAAATTTTCTTTCAGTAGAGTGTCGTCAGATTTTTGATTTGAACCGTACTTTTCGAGATATTTACGAAAAACTGGTTTTTGCCTTGATGGGCGGGAGGGGAAGGAGGGGAAGGAGGGGATGGAACTTTGACTCAATTTTTCTCAGCTTAGGAGCCAGCTTTTTCGAAACTTTTTGCGCCATAAACCATCTACTCTTAGAGCTCTTTCCGATGGTGTATTTACTTTTTGGATATGTTCTTTAGTTTTTAATTGATCGCGTTAGGAAAAAAACGTCTTCTATTTTATAATATACAAGCAGAAAATACCCGTCCTTTGGACGGGTGGGAAGTTAGTAGACTGAGTCCGGCAAATGGCTAGAAATCTGTAGGTCTAGGTACCACATTTTATTCATCACAAAATCAGGGATGGAAAACCTTTATTTTTTTATTTCGGTTTTAGGTTTGGGTTACGGTTTTTCTGAAAAAATAAAGGTATGGGTTATTAGGGGTTTCAAAGTGCTTTTTGGTCTAGGTAGTCTTTAAATAAATTTTAAAATTATTTTAACCAATTTTGAAATTTTAAAAAAATTTAAAAGTTGGATTTCGGCGATTTTTTAAAGAATTAATGGTTCTTGCATGATCGGAAGATAGGTATGAATCGACTTTGAATTTTCTTTATTTTTGTAGTCTCCCCAGCCCACAACTTTTGCGCAGGGGTTTGATTCAAAAATCGAAAACTTCGAAATTTAAAAAAAATTAAAATTGAATTTTGGCTAATTCACAAAAAGTAGGATGAATTGGGGTTCATTGTAAGGGATGGGGGAGGCAGATCGGAAAAGTAAGTTGATAATCAAGCTCAGCACCCTCAAATTAGTAAAAATCGATATACTTACCACACAATATTTTCATTTTTTGCAAGGGTTTTCCAAATTTGGAGGGTTAGGGGGCGCTTAGGGATCGAATCCAAAAAGTAAACCTAACAAAGGACATGTCACACGTTATTTTTCATTTTTTTGAATTTTTATCTTATCAAGGGGGTTGATAGGAAGGTTCAGTGGCGTCGAATCTAAAAACTGAGCACATATTCAAACTCAGCGCCTTTGAATTAGTAGAAATCAATATGCTACTTCATTATTGCAAATTTTTTGAATTTTGACCAAAATTGAGGACCCTGTGCTCCCTAGGGGTGTTGAGATATCATATTGAAAAGTAATTAGTTGAAAAATACCTAAAAAGTTTCCCTTACAGTAATTTTTTCAGAGTTTTAAATGTTAGCCCCTAGCTTTTGTGATTATCATGAAAGTTGAGCTTTCATCACAAAAGCTCAGTTTTGAACTTATCAAAATGTGATTACCAATTTTGAATCTCCTTTCAATTCTCTATAAAACTGTACCAACAGATTCATTTTTGACGGAACCAATCTGGAGATATGAACCTTCAAAGTTGAGCCGTTTTGCAAAAAATCCCAATTGTGCAAAAATTACGGGGCCACCCTCCCACCCCTGAAAGATTAGGATCAAAATGATGGTAATTTCTTCATTAGACCATCGAGGGGAACCCGTAAAAAAAATTTGAGCGCAATCGGAAGACCCAAGCTCAAAACTTGCTCGAATTGACATGGAATGAGCCTGTAGACTTCGAAAATTGTCAAGAAAAAATTCAAATTTTCAGAATTTTAGGAAAGAAATGAAATTTGAAAAAATTATGTAGTGAGTCTTTAAAAAAGGCCGGATGAGAAGAAATTTTGAGGTGTAAAATGTAATAGGTAATTGGATATAACATCAAATCTTGAAAAAATAATTTCGATCTGAAATATTTTTGAAAAGAAAATTTGAAGTCAAAGAAAAAATTCAGTATTTGAAAACTTTCAAGAAAAAATTTGGAGTTTGAAAAATGTTTGAGAAAAAGTTATGCTTAGTTTGAAAAATATTGAGTAAAAAATTTTGGACTTCGAAAAAATTACTTACTTATAAGAAAAAATTCGAAGTTTAAAAAATGTTCTAGAAAAAAGTTCAAGAAGAAAAAAATTTGAATTTGAAAAAATGATGGGAGAAAAATTTTGGAACTTGAAAAAAAATGGAGTATGTCTAGAGCAATTTAAAAATATTTTGAGTTTGAAAAGTTCTAAAAAAACCATTCAAATGTAGAAAAAAATTTGAATTTGAAAAAAATTTTGAGAAAAAATTTTAGAGCTTGAAAAAAAATGAAAGAAAAATTTGGAGTTTGAGAAAAATTCGAGGAAAAAAATTGAGAAAAACATTTTGGAGCTTAGAACGCGAACATGAACTCGTTCATTTTTTTTGAGAACTTTGCCAACACTGACAGCTTAATATTCTGTGTAAACCACGCCTCCCAGCATTGCAACGAAACATGTTCACTTTGAAACGAAATTTTACCTCGTCTTACCGCGAACTGGTTTCACCTCCGCAATGTCTATAAAAGTCGTCATTTTTTGGGACTTTGAAGCTTTATAACAATTTACCTATTGAACTTAAAAAAAATTTTTATCACTATAAACCTTCTACGGCATACAGGCATTAAAATGAACAAAGTTAGAAAATTATTGATTCAGCCAGTTTCGAGTTTACCGCGAAGGAAAAAAGTCAACTTAGTTTTATAGTATTATAGATAGATAGATAGAAGATATTGATAATGTGATGAAAAAAGTAATAAAACTAAATTCAATTTCAAGGTATAGTCAAGATTTAGTCACAATTGTGCAAAAATCTAGTCTGAAATAACCCCATATTCCTCCAGGGAGGAATGCGGTGTGCCCCTGAGCCTGTATTTATTATATTGGAGAGGTAATATAAAGAACTTGTCTTAAGAAAATTCGATCTATAAAACTGTCTCGTATATAGGTAATTAAATGGTCGCGATTTTTACACAAAAATGTGAAAATTGCTCCAATTTCAGTGACTTTAGACCGCTCTATTCACTTTAGACCGCTCTATTCACTCAGAGGAGGGGTATGGGAAATTGTTAATGGTCAATATATACAATAATCTACCCGTAGAGTTCGAAAATTGTAATAAAAATATGGTTGGAAGGTCAGCAGATAGTGTAAAGTTGAAAAAAATGTAATTTTTAGGCAGTTTTGATGAAAAATGTGAAAACTTGGATCGAAAAATCCTTAATTTTAGGGACTTCCCTCCCTCAAATCTTGAAAGTAATGACATTTTTGAACTCATCGAGATTTAATGATATGGAAATGCCATCAAAAAAGGGCTGATAGCTCGATTTTTAAAAATGGAGGCTACATCCTCCCCCTTTGAACCTCCTCCTAGCCCCCCTGAGAGGGTTGGCAAAGAAGGGTATGGGTTGAAAATTTTTGTTTAATGAAAATTCTGAATAAAAAATCGTATTCGGTGCAAAAAATCATACTAAAACGACATATAAGAACATATGTTAATTAATCAGTGAATAAATTTGAGCCAATCACTCGAATTTGAGTAAAACTCAATTCAAACCAATTGTTTTGACTGTTAAAAATAATCAGAATTGAAATATCTCGACTATTATTTGATTGTAAGCTAATTCTCGGGGTATTAACATTTTTCGAGTTGAGTGACTCCGTCACAAAAAACTCATTAACTCAGCTGCAACTCAAGTTGGAGAGTTCTCCAATAGCTCATTGAGTAGAGAATTTAATGGAGCGTAACATCTATTTCAACAAAATTTTCGATTGACGCACTCAGTTCGTTGCTATACGGTTCAAAAGTTCAAAATAAAAACCAACTTTGAGTGTTTTGCTCAAATTTGAGGAAAGTATTTAGTAAAACTCAACTTGTAATACATCACGAGAAAGAGGATGCAATTCCCTTCAAAATGAGCCAAAGAACAATTAAATTGAGCAACTTTATGATTTTTGACGATTTTTTGAAAATATGTGAACTTTTGAACTTTAAGCTCAACTTTGGGCAACTTCGCACCACTTTTTCACCGTACCGGCGGGCTAGTTGTGTTCAGCAGGTCCGAATTATGAATAATCAACTGCCGGTACCTGGTATACTCTTAGGGTCCACGGAAACTCACTTTTTCATGTTTTGTCCCTAGACTAAGGGGAGGAAAACGGCGTATTCAGAATTTTTCTACCCCCCCCCCCATTTTCTCTCCCATCCCTCCATACTTCAAATTTTAAAAGGAGGAGAGAAAATTGAAATACCTAATGAAGGCGATACTTAATGTGCTCGACTGTACTCGACGAGAGAAGAAAAATGGCGTATTCGGAATTTTTCTACCTCCCTCCATTTTCTCTCCCACTCCCCTTTGAAATTGAAAAAATCTGAAAAATGGAAGAGGGTGGGAGAGAAAATGGAGGGAGGTAGAAAAATTCTGAATGCGTCATTTTTTTTCTCTCGTCGAGTATATTAAAGATATCGTCTTAATTATTTCAATTTTCTCCCCTCCCTCTTGAAATTTGTAAAATGGAGGGGTGGAGGAGAAAATGGAGGGAGGTGGGAAAATTCTGAATACGCCATTTTTCTTCCCTCTTTGAGTACATTAGATATAGTCGTCATTATTTCAATTTTTTTCAATTTTCTCCCCTCCCTTTTGAAATTGGTAAAATTTGGGGCGGTGGGAGAGAAAATGAAGGGTGGGAGGAAAATTTTGAATACGCCATTTTGTTTAGTTTTTCGAGTACTATTAGAATCGTCTAGGTAATAAGAAGCATAGCTTCCCTCTTCACTACTGAGAGTTTTTTTTTCATTAGAATTACTAAATGCTAAGAACTTCCTTTGATCGTATTCAAATTTTCTGGTCAAGTTGGAAAAATCGTCGACATTGGTTAGGAAAATTTTCAAAACTTGGTTTTATCTTTTGTCGCAATTTTTCGGATTTTCAAGAGTTTCATAGAGTAATTGTGAAATTTCGTAAAATTATTGGAGGAATTTTCATTTTTGGATTCACTTCCAAAGATGAAGATGGTTCTTCCTCGATTGAGTGAAATTTATTTTTCATAGGTGTAATCTGAGGAGCACGAGATTGGAGGTTGTCTGGCTGTCTTTTTTGGCTCTTGGAAATCATTATTTTCGAGAACATTTTCCACAATATGGTTAGGAATCGGTACAGTTCTAGTGATCTTTTTTAATTGAAAGTTTGTGGCGTTTAGTTCTTCGATGACTTTTTTTTTAGCAGTGTCTGTAGTAATTGAATGGATTTTATTGGTACTACTAGAATTTTACCTATTATGAATTTTTGATTTTTAATAATTTTTTTCTAGTCCTGCTCTGTTTCCGCTGGTTCTCAGTCTTTGATCATTTTGCTCAAATCTTCCATGTTTTCAACAACTAAAACTTCGTCATCGACGAATCTCAAGTTATTTAATATTCCATCAATCTCTATACCTATGTTTTCCCTAATAATTCCTCTGAACATTTGCCCAAGAGATGAGTTGAAATATCTGCTGATATTAGAATTCTTGATCAAACGTCTGCTGCCCATCTAACAACTTGTTTCTAGTATTCTTTTGCAATCCAATATTTTCTTTTCTTCAATGAATAAGAAATTTTAATACCAAAAAGTATTCGAATACTCGAGAAACTCAAAACGGAGTAAAATAGACTAAAACAATCGTCCTAATTTATTTTCACCAGCTCGCTCCACAAAACACCGATTTCGACCCTCCCTTTGGCTGCAAAATACACGAAATGAATCTGATCGGAGACCGGTACGTCCGGAACGAGCATTAAATCGGTTATTAAAGTCGCTTATCGTCTGATTTCGGAGCTTTTTACGACGTACCGGACGCGTTGACCGAATTAAGGGAATAAGACACGAAGATATACTCTTTTACGCGACTAAAGAGATATACATAGGTCTCTACATGCCATAAACGAACGAACGAATGACCCCGGCAAAAAGAACCGAAGGTGCGGGTTACGATACGTTCCGATATTGTCCACTTTACCGGTGCGTTATGAGGTTACGTCCGATAGGTATTGTTTATGGGATTAGCGACGCCGATTTCGGAACACCTGCTTCGTTTAACGAGTCCGTCGCGTACGCATTTTACTCGTATCGGTAAAATTGAATGTAACCCCTTGGCGACCATGTATCTTGCTTTATATCTTATTACGAGGCCGATTATTTGGCTAATACCGCGTTATACGCTCATCTCGTAACGCGTTTAGTGCGCAAATGGCGACCCAATACCGAATGAGGAATTGGATGTAAATTGGGGAAAGGAAAACTGCGTAGTTTTTTGGATAAATGAATGTTTTCGAAAACGTGAGTCTCGTTTTTTCAGCATAACTTGAAAAGGAAGCAATTTTGGAAACTTTTTTGATAACTGGAGGAGGATAAAATTGGCTTTCAAATAATACGATTATTTTTTTTAATTCGTGTGAATTTTTTATCAAAAATATAGGCAATAAATTTTATCTAAAACTGAACAAAATGTAAAAGTGATTGAAGTATTTGAAAGCTAACCATATTTTCCTTCAAAAAATTTGTTGTAAAAAATTGTCAATTTGTTTTTTTCTCTCTTAAATTTTGTCAAAAAAACTTAAAAATTTTGAAAAGAAATCACAAAATATTGGGCCCATGAGGAATCTGAATTTCAGAATGGTAAAAAGCCTTATTTCAGGTTTGGTCATCCACTCGCATATGATTGCCATACATTTTCCTGAATTTACTTTCCCGAAATATATTTTTGATTGAAAAAATCCCATAAAATGTTTACCAGAATCCAATATCCCGAATACTTTTAGCCCAAATTCTTACCCTGAATTATTTTATTTCGAACGTGTATAAGTTTTTTACCCCAAAGAAAAAAGTACGTTAATTTTTTCGCTTCCTCGGTGGCGGAGGGGGAGGTAATCAAGTTCGAAAAAGCAATAAAGAATTGATAAATTTTTTTCAAGTAAATACTTTCAGAAAAGAATTGAAAATTGAACTTAAGGGGCGTTCGAACTTCGAAGCCTTCTGAATTCAATTCTGGAGTTATTTTGAGCTCAAACCCACAGCTTTGCACACAGAGGTGCTTCAAGGTCGTTATCTGTTTCCATTTCGAAAATGAAACATTCTTTTTGCCCAAAACTGTAGGAGGATTAATGAGATTATGTTTCTAGAGACAATAATATTCAGGTGCACTTCAAGATAATATATTCGATGTCAACATTAATACAAATAAGAATATTATCTTAACTTAGGCGCTGACGAGGTGGCCGCATATTTCTCCTCTTGTTAGGCATATATTTTAATAAATCTACAGACGAGAAGTAGAACTTACTTTTATTTGCATTTATCATCCGATTATTGCTACTCTCTAAATTTGAATCAGTCAATAATGCCAAAATTGACTGATGAAATAAACAAAATTAAGTCACTGATAATCAAAGTCCACTGCTTCCCCTGTTAATCAGTGACATTTTACTGCCAATCAGTGAAAAAATATTGATTCAATCGTTGAATTTTTATTGTTGAATCAGTAAAAATTTAATTACTGATTCAATCAGTGAATTTTTATTTTTACTGATTCAATAATGAAAATTCGCTGATTTCAACAATTACTCAATTCCATCTATTTAAATCAGTCAATTTTGACTGATTCAAATTTAGAGAATATTTTATCGAATAAGTAGATAATTAGGTAGGTTATAATTTTTATTTTTATTTATTTAGCTAAAGCTAAAATAACATTACAACTTCTCCCCTCTATGGGGAATAACCAACTCGCGGCTTGTGGCTCCTCGACAATTTACGAACATGCTTTGGGGAAGCTGGAGCTGGAGGAACTAGCGCTGGAGTGGCCAGAGCCGGAGAAACGGCAGCCTGAGGAGCTGGCTCTGAAGAAGCTGGAGAAAGGAATGCTTCATTGCTTCAGGCTCAGGAACCTTAGGATCTTCATTTCCATTAGGGTGATCCTGATCAACTAATGGTTCAAAACCTTTGGAGTCCATAAATAGATTCTGATTTCCTATCACAAAAATACAAAAAAAAATTAAAATAAATTTGTTACACTCAATTAAAAACACCCACGAATTCTTGGTACAATTATATCTAATATGAGGTAATTTGGAAAAGGAACTGAGTAACTTTGTTAAGTAACTTAACACTAATTCAATAATGCTAAAACATTGAGATTTCAATTACAAAAGTATAAAACAAAATAGAAATAAATTCGATCAAAGAACTCAGTTTTGATTTTTTTTAAAGAAGATTTTACTTTCTTCTGTTCTTCTTTCTGTTTTCTCTCTGCTCTAATCTCTTCATTCTTCTTCGCGTATTTTTTTAACATATCTTTTTGCGGTACAAAGGAAATGATGTCATTGATACTACTGGATGTTAACATCAATGATTTGAGAGTATCAGTATGTAAATTGTTCTGAGATGGAGTTTTCATCAGAGATAGATCGCTAAACACACGCCACAGATGAAAGTCATGGATAAATTTAAGGAAAAAAGTAAATTTTTCAAAAATTCTCCGAAAATTCTCAAATTCTCCAAAAATTTTCAAATATTCTCTGAAAATTGAACTGGTGAAATAAAATTCTCCTCTCACACTGTGTAGAATGTCTTGGGTCCTTGTGGGCATAGACCTTTTAGTAATTAACATAGACCTCGCTTCGCAATGCTAAATTGTCTTATCAGTGGTCCTAAGATGTGTGGAATTCTATAAGGAGAATAGATTGAAACAAACAGAATTTATCAGTATTTATTTATTGATAAAAATAATTAGTGAATTAATTTTATTTCTTGTTCAAAATTTAATCATTTCTTTGGTCCTGACTTATCAGAAAGAGTAGTTACAATCAATGTGAAGCTCTACTTACATTGTTGCAATCACAATTATCTCAATTTTTAGCTCTTAGTAAAAGTGTAAGTATTTTTACAAAATTACTAATAACTCGAAATTTGTTTGAAACAGCATATTATTATTGATTATTGTTATTAGGAACGAATGAATGGTGATAGCGACGATTTCTGAGGTCGTAGCGAAGACAAGCTGTTGTTGAGAATGTTTCAATCTGAATCTCATTACTGTTGTCATTTTCATTTCTAAAGAGTAGTTATTATAATGTAATGGATAATGATATTTGAACTTTCGGATGTTCAAAATAGCTGAGTGAAACTGAACAAAGAAATACTAACTTTACTCGAAAACAAGGTTCTGCATCTTTGCGTAACCTTTGCCTGTGAACTTCCGTTGTCTTTGGGACCAAAAATGCATCATTAGCGAAGTGCAAAGCACAAATCTTAACTTTGAGAGAAAAATTATACAGAGGCAAAACATCACATTTCCTCAACCATCTTTCTCTCATCTCTAAATCCTTTGGAAGTCTAAAACATATCAACTCAATCACTATACAGTTCGCAAATTAATTTGTCATACTTGTCGTATTCTTACTTAAAAAATGGTATCTTCATATCTCCATTTCCACAAGCGACACAATTTGTTTTAGAACTCATTTTTCAATTTCACACATCATAACACTGCTAACACCTCAAATTATTGATAAATTCTGTTTGTTTCCATCTATTCTCCTTATAGAATTCCACAGATGTTGGGACCTAGTTTTCATCACAAAGCGCGGTCTATGTTAATTACTAAAAGGTCTATGCTTGTGGGTGTCGAGATGGGCACAAGGTTCTATCTACCTATCTTGGTGAGATAGGTGTGTGAGAAGATATATGAATTTCAGCAGCTCATATACTTACTATTCGCTACACTGTATGAAATAAATACTGGAATGGTCAGATCAAAGATATTGTATTCAGATATTCAATTAATGATATAGTCAATTCTATGATGCAAATAGCATTAGTTAAAGATAACGTTAATTACACACACGGTTCACTAAATACTAATAAACAAGTGAAAATATACATGAACACATAAGAGATGTGTCAGGTAATAAAGGTAAAAACGTAATGAAGCTCGCGACTAGAACCACCTCTATTTATACTCAAGAGCTACCTGGCTTTAAGAAGAGGCACTTCTGATTGGCTGATAAATAAAGTCTTTTAGCAACTAATTCACCCATTACCCATGAGATATATGACATAATGCCCTGGTAGATTGTTACCAAATGTTCTCAAAGTTGTGCACTTACAAGATGCAATCTACCTGTCACCATCTAAGCGATAATGCAACGTATGCATATGTAACTTTGGCAGGTATATAAAGCGGAGTGAATAGATCATTAGCTGAACAATAGTTACCCAGCCAAATGAATTATCTCACAGATAAGTATTCGGCGCATATGTTTCTCTCAGAGGTGTAAAAATACAGCATTTTATTTTTTTGGTATTATATGGCGGTATTATACATATAATACCGTATAATACGGTATTTTAGTGGTAATTTATTCTGACTCAACTCCCACTCCAACCCCATTTTTCCACTGTGCGCATGCTCAGAGCAAATGAGCACATAAAAATGGGGTAAAATACCAAAAATTACAAAATTATCATTAAAAAAGTCTCAAACTTACATAAAATGTTTAATTTTTCAAATTTCTTTGAGCGCACACTGATTTTCAAGCGATTTTAATCAAAATTTAATAAAATATGTATAATACGGTATTATAAATGTTTATTATACAGCAGACGTCGGACGGCGGTTACTTTAAAGTAACTTGGTTATTTTTTTCAAGCTCGGTTACTTTTGGTTACTTTTTTGGCTAAAAAGTTACTTTAGTTACTTTTTCAGCTCCAAAGTTACTTTTTTCGCTCAACTCGCAAAAAAAATGGCAAAACGAAATCATAAAATTTACATGCAAAATGTCTTTTTTGGACATACAAAATTAAATTTTTCAAATTCAAATCTTCGCCCTCGCTTCGCTCGGGCATGAACAAAATCACAGTTTAATGAATTATTTGAGGCAATTATACGAAAAAAATGGTTTCCAATGCCCATTTTAGGCATTGAAAATCCAATTTTTTCAAAGTTTAACCTTTCACCCTCGCTTCGCTCGGGCATGAACAAAATCACGATTAAATAAATTATACATGGCAATTTTGTACTCTTCAAAGACAGATTTTGACGCCTACTGCTTAGATTTCTTATTATTTTGGAGTTTTGAGGCCAAAATAATTGGCATGGAAGTAAACTTAGAACTTTCCAAAAATCTATGAAAGTTCTGACTCACCCCATGAGAAATTCCTGGCTACGCCACTGATAAAACTCATTCTTAGATGAAATTTTTTTCTCTCTCTTCGGTAGTAAAATTACAGAGAAAAAAACAAGTTTGAAAAAAAATGGGGAGGAGGGGGTATTAATAATTTTTTAAAGGCAAAAAATTGAAAAATTGTCTACTTTTTCACGAAAAATTGGTTACTTTTTCACAAAAAATTGGTTACTTTTTTCAGAAAAAAAGTTACTAAAGTTACTATTTTTTTTCGAAATTTCGGTCCGATGCCTGGATAATGCTTCCAAAGTTCGGCCTGATTCAAAAAACAGTTTTGTGGGAGCGAATACCGGAACGGTTTGTTTTGAACAAGCCACTGTGAAGTATTGAAAAGTGTGTAAAAGAAACTCACCGCATAGGAATGAGGTAAGGGGCCAAAATTGAAATTTTTCTGAATAAAATTCATGTTTTTTGACTTCCAAAGTTCATTTTTTGGGTCCTTTTCTCAAAAAACTCAAAAGGGACTCCAAATGGAGTTGGAGTAAGGGACCAAAATTGAAAATTTTTTGAATGAGGAATCAAAACCCATTTTTTACCTCCAGAGTTCATTTCTTGGGTCCTTTTCCCAAAAAACTTGAAAGGGGCTCCACATGAGTTTGGGGTAAGAGGTCAAAATTGAAAATTTCTTGAATGAGGTATCAAAATCCATGTTTTTTTACCTCCAAAGTTCATTTCTTGGGTCCTTTTCTCAAAAAATCTCAAAAGGGACTCCTAATGGAGTTGGAGTAAGGGACCAAATTAAAATCCATGTTTTTTTGACTTTTAGAGTTCATTTCTTGGGTCTTTTTCCCAAATAACTTGAAAGTGGTTCCACTTGGGTTTGAGGTAAAGGGGCCAAAATTGACATTTTTTCTAGTGAGTTATCAAAGTGCATGTTTTTTGATCCCCGAAGTCTATTTTCGTGAAGTTTTTGACCTCATGCTTGAAATTGAGACTTATGAGACTTCGGGGTATCAAAATTGATTTAATAAATTTTCGGATGTTTGTATTACGGGAAAAAATCATTCGGATTAATGTATTGGGATGAAAAATTTTCGGAATTTTTCCATTCGGGAAGAGAAATTGAAGGAATACCCTCTCGCACAAGCACACGACCAACCCCCTGCCCACAGCAGATTTGCCAGAGTCAATCCACCACAGTTCATCTCTGGCTTCCTCATTCCCCCTTCTGCCCTTTTCTACATCTTTATAGCGTGAAACACATCAAAAAGGTATCTTTCGCGTTGTAAATGCAAATAGTATGTTTGCCAGTTTTGAAACGCGTTTTAATTTGCTTTGTAATAGGCGTAGTTTTGCAAGTTTGGCGGTAAGATTTCGGTATGGGTGTGTGGCTGCCGCTGGTGCGATACCCGCCGAAAACTACACATCGTATGTAACCGGCGGCGTTGCGGCGTAAGTGAAGTTGATATGATGTGATTCACTTCCTAGATGAAGTTTTTACGCCTTTGAATGCAAATGAACGACGCTGGAGTCGAGTTTCGGCGCGCAACCAGGCAATTTATGCGTGCGAAAAAGTTTCAACTGACGAAGTCGAGATGAGGTACCGGAGTACATTTGAAGCCGGCTTCGTTTGAAATTCGTTTCTTTGGGGGTTCTCTGCCCTTTGTGTATCCTCCGAGCAGTCGGATTTTGCCATTTCGACTACGTAAAGCCAAGTTTCTTGGAAAATAAGTATACCTGGTGTAAATGAATGAAATTGTTTGAAAATAAACCAAACGTTTGATAAATAATCGGTTATTATTACGGTATTCTTTGAAGGTAACGAATCGATTAAGTACTCGAACGGACACGGAGCGGATTTCGTTCGGTGAATTTCTAATCGCCTTGTACAAGTGACTATTGTGCTATGTAATCTTAATTAATTACCCAATTGAATTGGCGAAATATTGAAAACTACTTACTGAAAAATTTCTCTTCGTTAACTTAGACATAGCGGAAGAAATGTTTTTCAGATTCTGATACAGAGCTATAGCTGAAATTTGGTGACATTGTTGATAAGGAGGTAGATGGAGTCGAAGATCGATTACACTCTATGTGTCTGTAAAAATGTTTGAACTTGAAGATGGTCGGTTAAAAATTTCGTAATTTTGAACAGGTTCGTGTACCGATACTAGGTACACCATTAACTGCCGACTCATCATTTACCATTTCAATCGAAGTTATGTCTTCAACCTACATGAAAAAGATCGATTTTGATAACGGCTTATGCATAAAAATTAATTGGTAACTGTAACTGTGTATTGGAAGTTTTTCTTACATTTATATCTCTGCCAATTTGAAATATTATATTGCCATCGGCATCAGACTGCTGCCGGAAATCTGCATGATCTGAATTTAATGCAGCTGAATGACCTGAAGTCGACATTGGCGTTACTGTTTGGAATTGCAATAAATCATGAATTTCAGCCAGAGTATCAATTGTATCACTATTATCAAAATCGGATTCCAATCCAGTGGGCATACGATGACGATGACATCTTGTGATACTACATACTATTACTGTTTTGCCTCTATCTCTGCTCAATGCTCATTTCTCTCCTTATTGCAACGAGTTCTGTTGAAATCACATTGGGCTAATCCATGCTAAAACAGACCAAAAGTGAAGTCTGGTCTTCCGATTTCGCTCAGTTTTTTTTACCAGTTCCCCTTGGTGGTCTATTCACGAAACCGCGATTTTTTTCTAACCTTCAAGGGGGCGGGGGGAGCTCGTAATTTTCATGCAATTGTGATTTTTTGCCAAACTACCCAACTTTGAAGGCTTATATCTTGAAATAGGCTATACTTTGGGGAAACCCGTTTGCAGGGCCTGGAAGAGAATTGAAAGTAGATTCAAAAGTGATAATCACATTTTGGAAAGCTCAAAGTTGAACTTTGGTGGCGAAAGCTTAACTTTCATGATATGCACAAAATATGTAAGCTACCATATAAAAATCTGAAAAAATTACAGTAAGTAGCCCTTTTTACCCTTTTTTAAACCGACAAATTATCACGATGGGATCTCCAGACCCCTGGGGGTACAGGGGTCCACAATTTTGACCGAAATTCAAAAAAATCGATATAGTCGAGTAACACATCGATGACTACTAATTCAAAGGCGCTGAGTTCGAATATGTACTCAGTTTTTTCATCCGACCCCTCTGAACCCCCCTATTAGGCCCCTCGATAGGGCCAAAATTTGAAAAAATGAAAAATAACGTGCGATCAGTCGGTTGTTACGTTTTTGAGGGCGCTGAGTTCGAATATTTGATTATTTTTTGGATTTGACCCCCGAGTGTCCCCCTTAGCACCCCAATTTCGGGGAACAATGGGTTAAGATATTAAAATGGCGTGTGGCATAGCGATTCTCACTAATTTGAGTGCGTAGAATTCGAAAATCGACTTACTTTTTGATTTGACCCCATTCCTCGCGTTTTTACCTAATGAAAAAATACGAATTTGAGGGGAAGTAGTCGGTTAGATCACGAGGAATGGGGTCAAATCGAAAAGTAAGTCGATATTCGAATTCTACGCACTCGAATTAGTGAGAATCGATATGCCACACGCCATTTTGATATCTTAACCCACTTTTCTCCAAAATTGGGGGCTAGGGGGGCACTCGGGGGTCAAATCCAAAAAATAACAGGGCTGCGAAAACGATGAAATTTTGGTTCCCGTTCTCATTCTTGTTCTTGTTCTTCAAAACTTGTTCTCGTTCTCGTTTTTGTTCTTCAAATTTTTTGTTCTTTTTGGTTCTTGGTTCTTCATTTTTCTCGAAACTCGGAAATATTGGCATTTTTCAAGCAAAAAATTGAAAAAATGCATAATCATCGTTCTCGTTCTTCATTTATCGTTCTCGTTCCGCAGCCCTGAAAAATAATCAAATATTCGAACTCAGCGCCCTCAAAAACATTTTTTTCAAATTTTGGCCCTATCGAAGGGGCTAATAGGGGGGTTCAGTGGGGTCGGACGAAAAAACTGAGTAAATATTCGAAATCAGCGCCTTCGATTTAGTAGTCATCGATGTGTTACTCGACTTTATCGATTTTTTTGAATTTCGGTCAAAATTGTGGACCCCTGTACCTCCCAGGGGTCTGGAGATTCCATCTTGAAAATTTGTCGGTTGAAAAAAGGGTAAAAAGGGCTACTTACTGCAATTTTTTCAGATTTTTATATGGCAGCTTACATATTTTGTGCATATCATGAAAGTTGAGCTTTCGCCACCAAAGTTCAACTTTGAGCTTTCCAAAATGTGATTATCACTTTTGAATCTACTTTCAATTCTCTTCCAGGCCCTGCAAACGGTTTCCCCCAAATTACAGCTTATTTCAAGATATAAGCCTTCAAAGTTGGGTAGTTTGGCGGAAAAATCACAATTGCATGAAAATTACAAGGCCCAGCCCCTTTAAGGGTTAGAAAAAAAAATCGTGGTTTCGTGAATAGACCACCAAGGGGAACTCGTGAAAAAAATTTGAGCGAAATCGGAAAACCCAACTTCACTTTTGGTCTGTTTTAGCATGGAATAGCCCCATTATGAATTACACAAAAGATGAATAATAGCACTCATTAAGGAAGGATAATTGTAAAACGTGAGAAAATCATATTCTTTTTCACTTTGAGAATTGAGAGTTTGAGTTCGAATTGGAAAGCGAACTTAAATTTTATGGCTTGTAGCTGTACCGAAAACAAAAAAAAAAACTAACAAATTTAAGATCCGCGTCATTCACAAGCAAAAAGCAAACAAAACAGTCGAGAAAAATAACGTGACAATTGTTCCGGAGATTCGTTCGAACTGAACGACCGTGCGGACAAGCAGAGTACACAAGATAAAAAAAGTGGAAGCGTGTGCGGAAAAAACGTGTAATTTACGTGAAAATACATCGGAAAAAAATAACTAAAGATAAGCCGGCGAGATATCGCGAAATAACAATATAATTAAGAAATATTCGAAATCGAGTCTTCTTCTGCCATCGAACTGAAATTTGCGCCTAAGAAGATTTTTTGTTACCTAACGGACAGAAAGAAAATTCAAATCCGTTAGTCTCTAAAGAAGTGAGGATTAGAATTATTAAAGTGATCGAAATGTAGGTAATTCTAGTTGATTTAAGATTAGCTAAGTTTGATTGATTGAGGCGGCAGAAGATCGAGGTCATGGAGGCGTGGCAGAACCATCACGTAGCTTTTAAAGTTCAAAGTTCAAGATTACTCACCATAACTTCCTCGGCGTTATTTGATTCTGTTGTAACAGGTTTCGACATCTTGTTCGGAGTGCGAGAAATCGCGGTAGCAAGTTAATAATTTTAGAAAATAAAATTGAATTGCCGTAATTCGAAATTGTACGTTCACACGAAGTCTAGCTGAAGTTCTGACGTGGTCAAATTCATTCCAAGTTGAGTTCAAGTTGTCGAAAGTTTTGGTGGCCATTGTATGTTACAAGTTTGTACAAGTTTGGCGTTTGGCGGGTCAAATTGGTAGGTAACGTTAAGTAGGTTCGGCCGTTTGACACTTTGTGTCACGGTCGAGTCGAATATTTTTCGACACTGCCCCCAGGGGAGAGTGCCGCTAGGTCAAAGGTATAGTTTATAGAATGTGGTTAATCTGAATCGTCAGATGTTGATAGAACCGGTTCGTTGTTTGCGGTTTGTTGAACCGGTTGGATTCGGTTTATTCCTGATGTAGATGGAACTGGTTCATCTTGGATGTTTGAGGTCTCGGGAACCGGTTCATCTTGTGTGTTAGCGGTTGGAGGAACCGGTTGCTCGTTTGATCTTACCACTTCGAGAGGGTAAAGGTGGAGAATGGATCGCAGGAAGATTTGTCCTCGCGTCCTGATGTGCGCCAATGCTTGGCGGCGGTCTAGTCTTTCGATACGACCATATGACCAGTTTGCTCGTGGCTGACCTGCCTCGTGAACTAGTACAACATCCCCAACAGATGGTTTGAATTTTGATTGACCTTTGATAGCTTTGTGGTGTGTTTGGTGTACTTCTCTTAAAGATAGTAGATAGAGGTTCTTGAAGGCATCCCAATAGCCATCCAAGATGCGAGCTATTGTTTCGAAGTTTCGTTTTAAATCTCGGCCTGTTTCGGTTCTGATCGAGTTTGCAATTGGTTCGCCAATATCTACGTTGATGTTGGTTGGGCCAAGTTTTAAGAAGTGATTGGGTGTCAGGATTTGAACCGGATCGTCAGATGACACGTAAGTTAGAGGTCTGCTATTGGTTATATCGGCTATGAGGGTTAAGACGGTTCGCAGTTCATCATAGTCCAATAGTTTTTTACCGTAGGTGCGTTTAAGGCTGTTCTTTACCAAAGCGTTCAGTCGTTCGTATGCACCTCCGAACCAAGGAGCATATTGTGGGATGAAATACCACGCGATTCGATTGTTGTCTACAAACCGGTTTACTTGAAAGTCAGTTATTTTTACTTTGTCGCCAACCATAGGTTGCACAAAGGTAAAGGTGGTTGCATTGTCTGTGATAATTATTTGTGGCACTCTTCTTAGAGCTGAAAAGCGTTGAAGAGCCAGAAAGCACTGTTTTCCTGTCAGATCTGGTACCAATTCCAAGTGAATGGCTCTGGTGACTAGACATGTGAACAGGAGTACATGTACATCGATTTTCTCTTGATTTGAGTTAAGACAGTGTAATGGTCCGAAGTAATCAGCCCCAACATGCACGAAGGCAGCAAGAGCGTTTAAACGAATTTCTGGTAGAGCAGGCATTGGTGGTAGTTTATAGCTACCCCCCTGCCACCTTCTACAATCGAGACAACGGTGTATGATTGATTTTACTTTTGCTCTGCCCTTTACCACCCAGAAGCGTTCTCTGAGTTTTGATAGAACATGAGAAGCGCCTACGTGGTGATCTTCTCGATGGATTTTGTCTATCAACAGGTCGACAGCAAAGCTTTTGTTCGGTAGAAGGATAGGGTGTTTCACCTCCCAAGGAAATTGGCTGTGTCCCAATCTTCCCTGGCATCGAATAAGATTGTTGTCGTCAATAAATAGGTCAAGATTAGTTAAAGGTCTTCCTCCTTTTAGAAGGATTTTTCGGTGCTGATACAGGTATTTTTGTTGAATATCTGTGATCAACAATCGTTCCGCCAGACGTTTTCCTTCCATCGAGGTGGTAGGAAATGGTCGTTTTGTGATGGTGTAAATAAACTTCAGTCGATAATAATACACGTTTATAAGTCTATCCCAACTGGAGAACCGTTTTTCCAGGTCGTCAGTTAGCCAGATAGTTATCGGTTGAGCTTCGATTATCAGACTCGTGGTGTCAATTAATGTTGGAGAGGCTACATAAGTTTGTACATTGGTGGGAGGTAGAGGCCAGAGGCTAGGATACCCAAGCCATTCTGGGCCTTTCCACCACAATGAACTTTCGATTAGGTTGCTTGGAGTTTTTCCACGTGTTGCATAATCGGCTGGATTTTCATCAGTTGGTACATGTTTGATAGTTACGTTTTTCATTTTTCTGAGTTCTTCGATTCTGTTTTGTACAAAAGGTTGAAGTACCTCTGATGAGTTTAACCATTGTAGTACTGTTGTTGCGTCAGTCCACAATACAGTCGTTTTTAGAGTTACGTCGAGATTAGGTTGCAGAAATTCTGCGCAGCGCTTGCCAATGATGGCAGCCATTAATTCAAGTCTAGGTATCGTCAACGTATCTGTTTCTCGTACATCAAAATCCCGATTTTCTTCTCGTTCTGCTTTTTCTGATAATTTCTTTGGTGCCAGTCGTGTTTTGGCATATATCAAAGAACCAGTTGTCTCATGAGTGTCGGTATTCTCATGTACTAGATAAGCGCAGCAGGCGTATGCTTTTTTCGAAGCATCACAGAACACATGGAGTGAGAATTCTCCATTGCTGGTATTCTCCCAGAGTTTTCTGGGTATTGAATAATTTGGTATTTCGTTTAAAGCGGAACGGATTCGCTCCCAGTTTGATCTCAGCTGGGGTGGTAGCTCCTGATGCCACTGAAACTTAATCTTCCAGCATTCCTGCAGTAAGACTTTAAGATCCAGTGTACAGGGTGCCCACAGTCCCAGGGGATCGTAGATGCTTGCAAGGTATCTAAGTAAGCTATGTTTAGTACAAATGTTCGGTAGGTCTTCGTTTATCTGACAACAGAGGCTATCTTCGTCTACATTCCACATCAAACCCAAAACTGAGATCACTCGATTGTGAGCATCAGGCCAGGTTTTCTGCGCAGTCGATGGGATAGCTCTAGCGACAGTCGGATCGTTTGTGACCCAGTCACGAAGATTAAATTTTGCGCTGTCCATTCGTTTAGTTAAAGCGTTAAAGATAGCGATGGCTTCTTGAGGTGATTTAACGCTATGGACAAAATTATCCACGTAAAACTTTTTCAAGATTCGTATAAGTATTGGGATTATTGGTGGTTGAGATAATAGGTCTTGAATGACCATATTTAGTAGAAAAGGAGACGCGTTGGCGCCAAAAAATATTCGTGTAAATCTTAAGTAGATCAGATTCTCTGGGTTCAGAGGTAATTCGGGATCGTTCACCCAGATGAAACGAGTTGCGTCTCTATCTAGTAAGTTTAGCACGATTTGCAGAAAAGCTTTTTCGATGTCAGCACTGAGACCAATTTCTCGAATTCTGAAATTGATTATGATGATGATACTTGATTGTATGAGATTTGGTCCTGGATGTACTGCATCGTTAAAACTGATACCGGTTTTAGTTTTTGCTGAGGCGTCTTGAACAACGCGAAGTTTGCCTTTCTGCAAGATTGCTTTGTATGGCAGATAGTGAGTACGAGGTTTATTTTGTTCATTTGCGATTAGTTTGCTTTTTGGCGGCGGTGCTCGTTCAATTATTCCGAGTTGGAGTAGTTCCTCGAAATACAATGAAATTCGTTGTTTCATTTCGCTCGAAGAATTTTCGATAAGTGATTTGAGTCTTGCTCTTGCAATATGGTAGTTTGAATCGAGTTTAATTCGGTCGGATTTCCAAGGGAATCGTACAACATAACGACCCTCTTCGTCTCGATACTTGGTTCCATGAAACTGGTTGACAACCAGGTCCACAATTTTGTGTTTCTCAGGTGATTCGATGCCTAAGGATTCTAAATCCCATAGACGTGTCAGATTGTTTGATTGATCTTCGGTTTCCTTTGATTTCGGTTCGATTTCCGTGATATTTGATAATACTGTCGTCTTGATATTGCGTGTCACCATTCCTCCAGCGGTGACTGGAGTGGTTGATTTTAGGTCGAGTTTTGAATTCCAACTACCGGTTGGAATGTATCCAAAGGTCGAGTTGAGAATTGCGAATCCTTTCTTACATAAGTAAGTTAGGTACGGATTTACAAAGTTGTAGTATAAGTCTGTCCCTATTAATAATTGGATTTCGTGTTTTCTGTTTGAAAATAGGTCCCTATCAGCGTATTTTAGTTCAGGTAATAAGTTTTTTAAAGAAGACAAATTGCTTGTTGTCGGTTGCCTGACAATATCAGGTATCGAATAGAAGTCGCATTTTATGGTTGATCCGGTTTCGTTATAAAGAATCGCTGTTACTTCGAGAGAGGTCTGGCACAATGGTAAGTTTTCGTTTAATCGGTTACATTTTAATAAGATTTGTCTTTTTATAGTCAAATCAAGATCGCTTACCAGATCCTCTGCCACAAAGCTCGATTGACTCCCAGGATCAAAAATACCACGCACGGGTACTCTGATACTGGGACTTTTAGTATTACTAATGCTACATGAAAAGGTTTGTAATAATACAGTAGTTTCGGACTTACGGTCGTTATCCGGTCGGTTTTGTTTCTTCGTTTGGTCGGGTCTAGATTTCCCGGAAGGATTTGAACAGAGCAGGCTCAGATGACCTCCCTGACAATGCCAGCATCTCGCCTGAGGGATGCGGCAAATTTTTGCGTCGTGATTGGGTCCGGTGCAATTGTAACAACGTTTCAATTCTTGTAGGCGGTTGCGCCTAGCTTGCGTCGTCGGATACGTACGGCAATCCCCGGATCGATGAGGCCTATTGCAGAAGACGCACGAAGGATCTTTCTTTGCCTTTGAGGAGTTCGGACGTTCGGTGTTTGGACGCTTGCGGCTTTCCGTTGAAACTGCTAGCGATGTCGTTTCCTTTTCGTTAAATCGATTATTTTGCGGTAGTCCGTTGACTTGTAGCGTGACGTATTCATCTATCGTTATTAAGTTATCTATTGCAGTTAACAATTCATCGATCGAGTATCCAAATGTTTTCTTAGTTGCGAACACATCGCGTATGGCCGCTTTAATCAGTTCTTGAGGAAACTTAGTGGTTATAATCTTCTTGATGTAAGCCTGGTCTATTACAATCTTATCTTTTATAGAGTCTAGGTTCGCCATAAGCGATCGAATCTTTAAATAAGCGTTACGGCAGGATTTCTCGTCGGTTCCTGGTTCCAAATTTTCTAATTCAGCGGAGTACATTGATTGTAATGCATTCGGTTCGTTGTATTTCGAGATTAACAGATCGATGATTTTTTGATAATTGCTTGGCGTTTGTTGCAATGTTCGGAAGACGTCTTTAGCTTCGCCTTTCAGACAGTCTGACAGACACTTCATTTTGCTTTCGAGTCCGTATCTCATATTTTCGTGAACTGACACCTTGAACATCGGCCAAAAATTGAGCCATTCCCGAGCCTCGCCGTAAAAGGGAATTGGTCTCCACGTAAGCTTCACCACGTCGTGTTCGGTCGATTGAACGGGGTTATTCGCTGGCTTTGAAACGTTGGCCTCGCAGAAGGCTAGCAGGGTGTCGGCTTGCTGGATTTTTTCTTTGACGTCGGCTCTCGCTTCGTTTAGCGGGAGTTGTTCGTGAGGAGCATAATCGGTCGATTCGACAAGCAGGAGATCCTCTTCGAAAGTTTCGAGGAATCGTTTTTCTCGTTCTAGATTCGTCGCGGATTTATCTTTGATAGCTGCGTCCACCTTCGCCATAGAATTGCGAGCGGCTTTGATTAGACGGTCTAATGCTTCGGATCGCTTTTCGCTTTCATTCTGAAACAGATTTCACATAATTTTGTTCACATGTTTGTTACTTTCGATTTTAATTTTGTCACAAATTTTGAATTTAGATGATTGATTGCTTCAGTACATTTTTCAGTTTTGATCTGAATAAATATTACAATTTTGTTTGATTATTTAATAATTTTAATTTTCAGAATTTTTCAATTTTTTTTTTTTTGTTTTTGTTTAGGTTGGTTAGTTTCGCCTGGCTCAACATGATAATTTGAGGGCCCTCGAGAATAAATTGACTGACTTTTGTTGGTGGCATTTCGATATGGGCACCACCATTTGTCCCACATCTAGTTGAGTACGACCCTAACGGTCTCATACACCACCTCAGAATGATGCGTGTGATTGTCGTCGCTGTGCGCTTAAGCAGAAAGTCTTTGTCGAAGCAAACGACTTTCTTGAGGTCGCATCATGATAGATGCACAACATTCCCATAGCCTCGAAGGACTGTGCGGGAGATCTGTGTTCATTCATGATTACAGCAAGTGGCTGTACTGAGGATCAGTACACACACAGATCAGTACCCATCAAGCATAAATTCTCCTCAAAAGGATTTGTTGAATTTTGTTTGAGGGTTTCAAGACTCATAGAGTTCAAAATTACACCAGAAGATGAAATTTTGATTGATAAAACGACTTGCGTTTGATACAATATTGTTTTCAAACGTAGATGATAAGATTACCGTTTTAGCTGGTAGGCTGAGAGAGTTTCAGATTATCTCTCACATCAGATGCACGCACTGACAATCTGATGTCCAATAGCAGCGCTTGAGTATAAATGAATCGAAACGCCCATACATTCGATTCATTCTCCTCCTCAAGGTTGCTTTTAGTGCTATACTCACTAATCAGTTCATGTTGACGAACGTAATATTGTGAATATAGCGCGACGACATGTTAGCAAAGCAGTTTTGATAACAAAACAAT
Source organism: Pseudococcus viburni (assembly GCA_033439095.1). Lineage (NCBI taxonomy): Eukaryota > Metazoa > Arthropoda > Insecta > Hemiptera > Pseudococcidae > Pseudococcus > Pseudococcus viburni. The sequence goes on along the minus strand of JAVBJF010000062.1, from coordinate 579,143 downwards.
ACTTTCATTTAATTTTTATTCAGATTTACTCAACAATTTTCACAAAAGCCAGAATGATGATCTTTTATTGTTCATTTGATGGATGAAGATTAACGTAAGAATTTATCAAGACATCCTACGAAACTAACACCTCTTCTGTGCAACTGCATTGTTGAAATCTACCTCTGATCCGAGTACCCAAATCAGAGGAGATTCAACTGTAGAAGGTCCTGCAGGTGACGTTTTGAAAGTTGAGCTTTGTTAAAAGTGAGTGGGATTTATCGAATTTCTTCTTGAATTAAGTGGTCTTGGTCACTTAACCGTTACCAAGATCCATTCGAAATCCTACTCCAGATATGGTGCATTTAACTTTTGTTGAAAAATGCCTTCAAATTTGTTAATTTGGAAATTCAATTCTTTCGATATGAATTGAAGATTTAATTTTTCGATCAAGTGTTCTACATGCATTCACACAGGTATGGTATTCTTTTTGTTACAGAATATTTCAAGAAATTTTCAAGATTTACTGGGATTCAAAACCCAGATCAAGATTTCGGACTGTTTGAATTTGTGACTTTTCATTTCAAGATCATATATAAAGTTTGACAACAAAATTTCAAGTAATTAATGCATACTGATTAAGAATAATTAACAACACGTTTACACATATGGTTACAAATTAAAACATAATTGAGTTATTGATTTTTCTGTTACATGGTATTGAATACGAATGATTGCAAGCATAAAATTTTCGCTACATTGTACTACTGTTCCTGGTTGATTATTGCACAAGTTATTTTACCAGATCATTCCATGGATATTCTATTGATTTATTGATTTACGACTTCATGATCGAGTTTGCTATTAAACTTGTTGATTTCAAGTTTCATTCAAGCTGAAAATTTGCCTACCTGAGGTGGAGAGAAAAGAAATATACACAGGGGTAATAATTCTTGTTTTCGTTTGTTTGGCCGGGCATATTATTAACTAACGTATTGTCTAATGTCTACTTTGATCATTGTATATGCTTCTGAATTACAGACGTTTAATTTTCGTACGCTGATAGCTCATGATTCAAAAATAATCTCGGATGATTCTAGCTAGTTATTTCAACGTTCATGAGTATAAATGCCACTTGATCGCGACGTATTCGGATGATCAATTCAAGATTTGCTAATTTCATCGATATGTCTGCATTTTTCTGCCGCGATCTTTTTGATACTATGATTCTAGGTATTCTAGGTACTAGCTACTTTGACGTGATGGTTCTAGCCGCCCTATTGATACGTGATCTAAACCACGCTCTGCTACCACTGTTCCGGAGATTCGTTCGAACTGAACGACCGTGCGGACAAGCAGAGTACACAAGATAAAAAAGTGGAAGCGTGTGCGGAAAAAACGTGTAATTTACGTGAAAATACATCGGAAAAAAATAACTAAAGATAAGCCGGCGAGATATCGCGAAATAACAATATAATTAAGAAATATTCGAAATCGAGTCTTCTTCTGCCATCGAACTGAAATTTGCGCCTAAGAAGATTTTTTGTTACCTAACGGACAGAAAGAAAATTCAAATCCGTTAGTCTCTAAAGAAGTGAGGATTAGAATTATTAAAGTGATCGAAATGTAGGTAATTCTAGTTGATTTAAGATTAGCTAAGTTTGATTGATTGAGGCGGCAGAAGATCGAGGTCATGGAGGCGTGGCAGAACCATCACGTAGCTTTTAAAGTTCAAAGTTCAAGATTACTCACCATAACTTCCTCGGCGTTATTTGATTCTGTTGTAACAGGTTTCGACATCTTGTTCGGAGTGCGAGAAATCGCGGTAGCAAGTTAATAATTTTAGAAAATAAAATTGAATTGCCGTAATTCGAAATTGTACGTTCACACGAAGTCTAGCTGAAGTTCTGACGTGGTCAAATTCATTCCAAGTTGAGTTCAAGTTGTCGAAAGTTTTGGTGGCCATTGTATGTTACAAGTTTGTACAAGTTTGGCGTTTGGCGGGTCAAATTGGTAGGTAACGTTAAGTAGGTTCGGCCGTTTGACACTTTGTGTCACGGTCGAGTCGAATATTTTTCGACAACAATCGACCAAAAGGACAGTAAAAATATTTGAAAAGGGAAAATCAACATTTATCAGCAATATAGTTTAAGTACGTAGTTAACATTGTTTACACCAAAATGTAAACTATGATAGTTTACACATAAACTTCCATCCCTGCTTGTGCCTATCAATGGGTTTAGAAAAATTTCAACGATAATGAAATTTCCAAATCAATATTTCAGCAAACAGTATGTGAATTTATCATAGGAGCCCCACTAGCCATTCAGTAAGAACGTTAAGAGCTGTAAAACAATCCACACCCGCCTCCCCTTCAAATCACAATAATGCAGTAAATCAAGTATGCACATCTACTGAATACTTTTCCGCCTCTGTATGATTTTCTCCTCTCGCCAAGTCTAGGCATCTTTATGCATATTGACAAGGTGCGAAAAAATCATTTCGCCAGAATTCGCCTCCATTCTTGTTTCCCTTTCGACGTGGAAATTCGTCAAAATTCAATTTGACGTGCGATTATCGCCTTCGTCGAACTCGAGAGAGAGAAAACCGAACGAGCTTCTAAGGAAGGAAAAGTATAGCCAACGTAAAATGTTTTCCAGCTCGGACGTCGCACGTCAAATATAATTTCTTTTTTCTTCAATTACATAAAGTATTAACTTATCGAAATTAAATTTTCGTCGGCCTTTTTTCGCGCACGCATTCCCAAGTCGAGTTTCAATGTGTACCAGAGACTGGCATAGTACGGTTTCTTTTCCCCGCAGGAAAACAATTCGTTCGTATATTATACGTACGTATACTACGCAGATATACAATATGACTTCAGCGGAGAAAGCTGCAGAGAAAACAGAGGGGAACCCAATGTCGAGACATTTTAGTTTCATATAATACGGCTACGTTCCTCGTCCGGACCTCTCTTCTCTGTCGCCCACTCGGAAAATGTGTACAAAATATTTGTGATTTGTACGTTTGATACTCTTCGGGGACAGCAGAGTCGTTCTCTTCATCCGTGTAGCTGAACGAAGCCCGCACATGGATATGGATGTGCGACGTGCGTACGTACCCCTCGTAACGTTTTTACGCAATCCAGCGAGCGGCTAAATTGAAATTATTATTTGTTTTAGTCGTTTTCGCCGCCCGCCTTTTTCCATTCCGTACCTTCGGATGCGCAGGTGAGGTGCAAGTAGAGGTAACGTACGCTGTCTTTCTTCTGTTTAGCCTTTTATTTCTCGGTTATCCGGCCGCTTATATCGTTTATTCAATTTTTTTCTCATTTTCACCCGCCTTTGCTAATTTACTCCCGAGTAAATAAAAATTTACCGAGGTGCCGCAGGGCTTTACGATGTCGTCGTGCTGCGAGAAAGAAAACTCTTTAGAGTCGATTTAGGTCGAGGTAAAAACTGGCTCGATGGTATGAGCCTAGTTGGGGCATAGATAGAGGGAAATCTGTGTTGTTTTTCCGCATCTCAATATGTGTATTTTGATGTTTGGGTGGGTCGTTTTTACATTTTTTTAATTCGTTTTTTAGAAAAATCGAATGGAGGCGGAGGAATTGGTAAATAGACTAAAAAAAAAAGGTGGAAATTGCAACCCTTTGTCTTTTCCAAAAATTTTGTTTTGTATTGTTAAAAGCTCAGCATCTATGAAAATCTTCAACGATTTAAAAAACGAAACTTTTGATAAAATTACTTACAAGCTATCTCATTCTTTACTTTTCAAAGAATTTTCGTTTTATTGAATTCAATTCTTTCCAAACTTTCCCGAATTTTTTCATTTTAGGCATTAATTTTCTATCTTCTGTTTCATCGTGTTTCACACTACATATTTTAATCAGTTTTCATGGATTCAATTTTTTCAAAAACAATGCTGAATATTTTCATAGTTTTCAAATTATTTTTTGTATAAAGGACTATGGGCTGTTCCATACTAAAGCAGACCAAAAATCAAGTCTGGTCTTCCGATTTCGCTCAATTTTTTTACAAGATCCTGTTGGTGGTCTGTTCACAAAACCACGATCATTTATTTTCCAACTTCAAGGAGTCGCGGGGGGGGGGCTTCGAAATGTTTATGCAATTGCGATTTTTAGCCAAATTACCCAACTTTGAAAGCTCTTATCTCGAGATAAGCTGTTCTTGGGCAAAAACCGTTTGTGGGGTCTGGAAGAGAATTAATAGGAGATTTAAAAACAATAATAATATTTTTAAAAACTCAAAGTTGAACTTTGGTGGTGAAAGCTCGACTTTCATAATGTGAACAAAAGATGAAAACTACCATTTAAAAATCTGAGAAATTACAGTGAGTAGCCCTTTTCAACCTTTTTTCAACCAATAAATTTTCAAGATGCGATCTCTAGATCCCTGGGGGTACAGAGATCCACAATTTTGACCAAAATTCCAAAAAAAAAATCGAAGGCGCTGATTTTGAATATGTACTCAGTTTTTTCATCCGACCCCATTGAACTCTTATTAGCCTCCTTGAATAGGGTCAAAATTCAATAAAATGAAAAATAACATGTCACCTGTCGTTTGTTAGATTTTTGAGGGCACTGAGTTCGAATATTTGCTTATATTTTGGAATTGACCCTTCAGTGACCCTCCAGCTTCCCAATTTTTGGGAGAAGTATGTTGAGAAATGAAAATATCGTGTTCTAACTAATTCGAGGGCGTAGAATTCAAATATCGACTTACTTTTTGATTCGGCTCTTTTCCCCGTAATTTTTTGAAATATTCAATTCCGTATTGATCACTTAGGACTGAGGGTAGGGGTCAGTTGGAGCACGATGAGGGTGTCGGATCAAAAAGTAGTTAAGTTGATGTTCGAATTCTACACCCTCAAATTAGTTAGAATCAATATGCCTCACGATATTTTCATTCTTCAGCATATTTTTTTCTCAAAATGGGGCAACAGGTCACACTTCAGTTTTCATTTTTTCGAATTTTGACCCCATCAAGGAGGCTAATAGAGGGTTCAAAGGGGTTGGATGAAAAAACTGAGTACATATTCGAAATCAGCGCCTTGGAATTAGGAGTAATCGATGTGTTACTCAACTTTTTCGATTTTTTTGAATTTTGGTCAAAATTGTGGACCCCGGGGTCTAGGGATCCCGTCTTGAAAATTTATTGGTTAAAAAAAGGGTGAAAAGGGCTACTTACTGTAATTTTTCAGATTTTTAAATTGTATGTAGCTTTCATTTTTTGTTCACATTATGAATATTGAGCTTTCACCACCAAAGTTCAACTTGGAGCTTTTCAAAATGTGATTACCGTTTTTAAATCTCCTATCAATTCTCTTTCAGACCTCGCAAACTGTTTTCCCCCAGGTACAACCTATCTCGAGATATGGGCCTTCAAAGTTGGGTAATTTGAATAAAAATTGCAATAAAAATTTCGAACCCCCCCCCCCTTGAGGGTTAAACAAGAAATTATCGTGGTTTTGCGAATATACCACCTATGAAATGAAGTCAGAATACCGTGATAAAAATTTCTAGGTCCCTAATTGATAAACTCTAACCATCGAATGAGGTTCAAATTTTTTAAATTAAAAACACAAAATAAAATGAATTTTTTTTAAATTCTGAATTTTTAAAATTTATGACCAGGGTTTAAAAATACACTGCTTGTAATTTTTATCATTTTTTTAGTTGAATTGGCAATCATCAAGTGCTGTCGAATTTTGATTTTGTGAAATATTGAAGAATGGCCATTTTCCGCGATGAAGAATTTTTTTGCTTTCGTGCATGGTGTGTTAAAATTATCAAAACTTGATATTCCATATTCCTCAAAAAATTATCCAAATGACGAAAGTACATCATTCTTTTTTGTAGCGAAATCGAGGTAATGAAAAATTTTCGAACACCGTTTTTTTCCCTTTAGTTTTGCAATAACTCGTCTCCACAACTACGTAGAAAGTGAAAGAATGAGAATGTTCGTCTTTTAATGCTCTACAACATTCGTTTGAACCAATTTTTCACTGTAGTTGAGCTACGCTTGGGAAAAATACGACTTTTTTTATGGAAGCTCCACCTCTTCTACTTTGAGATAAGGGGTTGGTTCGTTGGTTGTACATTTTTCTTATTCTACATAGTAATAGGATGTACTATGCAGAAGAACCGGTTCTAAAAGCCGATTAAGATTAATCCGATTTTTGGTAATCATTTCTGTTAATGATAAATTTTCAAAATTGATTTTTTTCCGAAGGTCTTAGCCTCCCCCTCCATGACGTCCTAGGAAAATATTGTAAATAACTAAATTGTTTGTTTTTTAATGCTCTATAATTTTTGTTTCAACTTTTTTTTTCTCAAGTGCGTAATTTTAAAAGTTGGAGCTGGAAAACCAAAATTCGACCCCCGCCGTCTCACCCTCTCAAAAAAGAATTCAAAATATTCACCAATTTTTAGGAAGTTGGGGAATATTGAAATGCATACCTTGTGTTCATATGTTTACGAAACTTCCCCTTTTTGCAAATTTTTTCTGAACTTTTTTTCAGTCAAAATGTCCGTACTATTTCAATTTTTAAAATTCTTGAAATTTTGAATTTTGAATTTTTTCTCTTTGAAAGTTTCAAAAATCGAAAAAAATCTGAAAATTTTTAATGATTTGTAAGCAAAGAAGGATGAGTTAATTTTTTTGGAGATGAAGGAACATCAACTGTTTTTTACGAAGCAGCTTTTGGGTGGTGTTATTTTTAAGTTATCCGGTATTAAAAGAGATCCAAATAGGCTCAGTCATAATTCACAGGGTGTCTACCGGTCGCGAAAGTCGCGAAAAAGTCGCGAATTTTGATTTAGGTCGCTGAAGTCGCGAAAAAGTCGCGAAATTGACCTAAAATTCATCAAAAGTCGCGAATTTTTCCGAAATTACTTCGGTTTTTTTTTCATCTTTTAAAAAACAGAAAAAGTAAAGAAATTTCACCTTTTTGAACATTTTTTCTAAAAATTTTCGCCCTCGCTTCGCTCGGGCTCATAAATTTTAAAATCCTTCAAATTAAAAACCTTCTTCCCTTCTGTGGTGTCAGACAATTGAATTTTTTGAAGCGGAAAAAACCGGTTCTTGTGGGAGACTGAGTAGCGATCACGATTGGGAATTTCAAAGGAAATATTGTGTGTATTCTCAAGAAAATCTAAAAAAATGGAGAATTTTGGAATTTTCTAAGAAATGTTTTAAAAATTCAGAAAGAGAAATCATTTGGAAATATGTCTCTTTTTTGCTGTTTTTTAAATTGATTTTTCGAAAAAATTTCGCCCTCGCTTCACTCCGGCCAAATAATCGCATCATTATATTGGTAATCTGCTAATATTTCAGAATTGCCATGAATTTATTTCTCAGTTTTAGAGTCAACATCTAACAATTTTATCCGTTCTAACATGATTTTTCGTAAAAATTTTCACCCGAGCAAAAATAGCTCAATTTTAGAAAATTTTGGTGAAAAATTGTCTTTTTTTAAAATTGAAGACGTATTTTCTTCCGTGTATGAAATTTTTTCTGCAATAAATTTAATCTCTTTGATTTTTTTTTTTTGGGGGGGGGGGGGTCGAATTGAGAGGTAGATACTGGATACCTTGGAAAAAGGTCGCGAAAAAGTCGCGAAATTTGATTTTGAAAAATCGGTAGACACCCTGATTCAAAATAATTTTACAAATACCCACGATCTGAAAAAATACTCCGTTTTTATGAAATAAATTACTTACCTCTTCTACTCTCAATTTTTTCTCGTCCCAAAAACATTGTCGCAGTTCATCCCTTAAAATGATTATATTTCAATACTAACGAATATCGATGTAGTTCAAATTTTTTATTACCAGGTCCATTGTATCGGCATATCCACGTTCGATCAATTTATATTTTAATTTGTTCAGCCCAATTCGGTCGATATTGATTGGAGGAACAGCTGAATCATTAAAATTGAAAACAAAAATGAAAATACTGTTTTACCAAATCCTTTCTTGGGGTATCTTATTGTGATAAAAACTCCGTTTTTTGTTTTTTTTTTTCATTCTTTCATTCTCTTCTAAGCACCCCAAAAAAATATGGAATTATATTTAGGGCTAGGATTTATATCCGCGGACAAATAGAGGAAATTCGACTAGCAATGTTGCCACGCTACCCCTCATACTTATCACGCCACCAGTTATCAACAAAACATGTATTATCAATAATATTGACAACAAATTGACATTACATAAAAATGAAAATAACGTTTAAACGATACGTTAACGTAAATACGAATGGTTAAAATTATTCAACAAACTCGTCAAATAATTAAATGGCAAGCAAAAAATCAACTTTTTTTGAACGCGTACATAATATTATGCGGCGTTTTACGAGTGCCTTTGGTCTTCAATTTAGAACCTTTTGTTTTTACTTTTCGACTGGCTCTTCGTTGATGAGCGGGGCCGTTTACTGCAATCACTTTTGTCGATCTCATTCGAGGTCGATGTATTACTCTGCGAAGCGAATAAAGGGCATCCAACGTTCCAGAAGGTGTTTTCAATGCAGTTCGTAAATCGTTCGTAAACGCTTTTATTCCTTTTCCATAATAAAACGGATCTTTTGATACTTGCTCGTAGAAGTTATCTAAACTTGATTTAAAAGTTTCTAAATTATCGTTCGACTCAGTAATTGCAAGCTCTTCATCTGAGTTTTGAGCAGCGTTTTCAGTATTATAGTTTTCAAGGTTCGATTCTTTAATATTCACGTTTTCTGAATTTCCATTAATCGTATTTTCAAAGTCGCTATCATCTGATCCACTTCCAATTGAACACACTATTTCTTCAACAATACAATTCAAATCGGCATCATTTTCATTATTTGATTCTTCAAAATTTACCTCTTCGCCACTTTCATTTCCATCATATTCGAATTCCAGTGATCCGCTATCATTCAACACGTTTCCAATCGAACATTCTACTTCTTCAACAACATACGCCGCCGGATGTTTTGTTGTTGTTTTATTAGCAGCCGTAGTATCTTGTGTTAGCGGTTCCAGTAAATTTTTAGGTAACGATTCTTCACCCACCGCCAAGTAGTATAGTTGCTGCTTTTTCTCGGTGCTTTTGGTTTGATAAGGGTGTTGAAAATCCGATGATAATTCCAAGATCCGTTGATGTTTGCAATAGCTCCCATTTACGCCAACATAACACGAACAAATTCCAGCCTGACAGTCGATTTTGTAGCTTTTATTTGTATTTTTATTCGTTACAGTAAACAGAGCACAATTTTTCGGAGACTGGGTAAATTCATAACCATCGATGACCGAAGCAGGTAACTTTTTAGGTTTTTTTATATTCTTTTCAGCAACATGGTCAAGAAATCGATTAACATAATGTTGAGAGTATTCATTCAACAGATAAGAAACTAATTCGGCCGGACATTGCGCTTTAATACGTTTTAGAACATTCTCTTTCAGGACTCGAACTGATCGCTCGACAATATTATTTGTGTTACTACCTCGTATTGGAAGTGTTTTTCGATAACAAAGCGCCCACTTTTCCTTTTTTTTATACCAGTCTTGAAGATACTTCAAAAGTTGAGCATTGGATTCACATTTCTGACTAATTTGTTTCCAACGTGTGTTTCAAGGTCGTCTTCATCTTGTGATTGTAGCATTGCTCTAAGCTCCACAAAAATGGCCTTTTCGGCTGGAGTTTTTTTTAGGTATCGAAGCCAGGCTTGTTCAACATGAAATGTGCACAAAATGTGTATACTTTCAGGGAATACAACTCTCAGTGCACCGATCTCAGAAGCCGAGTCATCAGTGATAACTACCTGAGGGTAATTTAAACCTCCGAAAGAGTTTTCGTTATACAATTTCAAAAGCAAATTTAAACCTCTGGAGATGCTTAATATCGTTTCGCTGGTGGTAATTACTACCCCGATTGGAGCACCGCCGCATTCGTTTTACATAGCAATAAAAATACACGTAATCCATTTTTATCAACCGAACCAGTGCTATCTAAAAATAGCAACTCTTTAGCAAAATTACTTTCGACAACGCGCTTCATAAATGGACTACATATCGCTATACTGAAATTTTGATCGTCATATTTTTCATACATAACGACAGTTTGGTTAAATTCTTGTTTAATTCGGTAATGAAAGCTGTGATATCGTTTTGATTCGTATTTATCTGCGTAAAGCTTTTTATGTAACGACCATACCCAATAATAATCAGGATAATTCTTCCGATCCGAAATATATTGAATATACTCCGTATGCGATGTTATTGCCGAACGAATTTCTTCGCGAAATGCATTTATCGCCTTCATTGGCGTGAGTCCTTCATTAAATAGCTGTATATAGCGATTTCGAACATCTTCAGTCGGAGTACCAAATTTTATTTTCTGAATTGACGTCATCGAGTGGTTATGTTTAAAATTAATTCGAACGGTAGTATGCTTCCTGTGGAAAATGGAAAATAAATTGACATGAGTATGTGAAGATTAATATGGACGAAAAAAATTATTCAGATTACAGGCCAAATACACGTATATTGTTGCATTATTGATAATAATACACATGCTTTTCTTATTCACATTATACCGGGCTACTAGTGAGCACCTATTTCAAAGTAATGCGGCAGGTGAAAAGGGGTGGTAAAACGGCATCCCTCCTTACTTCCTAACAGCACTTAAGCACGTGAGAGACAAGTTATGAACATGTGTTCTTCACCTAATACAGCAACATGAACGGTAGTCGATTTTGTATATTTCATCTCAATTTGAAATTAAATTGCATCTGTAATGCTGAATTTTCGCAGTAGACAATGTCCAAAACTTGAAATGTAGAATGTAGAATATTTATTTTATGCTTACGGTTCACATAGATCGATAACTGCGAAAATACTACTACTACAGCCAGTTGTTTTGGATTCTCTTTTCTCTTTGAAGGCGTTCGCTCGACCATGATGCTCACAATAATACAAGTGCTACGAAAATAAAATAAAATGAATAACGTATTAACGAATTAAATACACCATGGCTTGAAAGGAAAATTATTTTCCTAAAGACCCTAGGGTATATGCTATATGGGTCCAATTATTGAATTACTTACAGAATTTCGTTGTTTCTTTTTATTTCGCCGATATACTGACAGCCTACTTTTTCTGAGTACGCAGATATAAACTTCTGTAAACCAGCTTCATCGCTGACAGTGGGCAATGTTATTTTGAAATTATTTGCCGAATTTTCGACAACTTTGTAAGGAAATGATGGTAAGCTTGTCTATAATGCAGTTAGAAAATACGTAAGTATTGGGATCCAAATATTCAAATCTTATGCTAATGAGTTCACTTACTTCTTGCTCCTTGGAGAGAATTCGACTTTCCTGATCACAATCGCCAAGGAAATGCTTCTTCGCCTTGATATGACGAATAAGATTGTCTTTTCTAGTATAGCTTACTTGACAGTACTCGCAGCTAAAAGCTCGACTGTTGGCTTTATCAGCTTTCTTCTTTCTTGTGGGCATTGCAATCGGATATATAAAAGGGCTTAAAATGCAACCAAAATTGAACAGACTTTATAAATTATTGTAATATCGAATCATCGATCCTAAAATTAGCTGCAATACGCAAAAATACGCATTTCGGCAACAAGTCGTAAGTCATGATCAACAAAGTACGATACTGGTGACGGAAAAATAGAATACAGGTGCGGCGCGTCTCCACTGGAGCGCAGGAGTGATAACGGGCTAATGGCAACATTGCATGTTGAATTTCCTCTATTTGTCCGCGGATATAAATCCTAGCATATTTAGGTACGTAATTTTGCATCGTCGTGTTACGTGTAATGTTCCGAGCATACTTTAAATTGCCTTTCATTCGCAGTACCATACCCGCGACGAGACATCTCGCAGTTGATTCGTCGAATAACAAATCTCGAGACAAGAATTGATATTATTTCAAACATACGCGATGACGAAATTGAAATGTTCCAATTTCGTACGTCTATAGGAATTGAATTTCTCCCTGCTCTTTTACGACTTCTATACTCCTAGAAAACATGCAGTCGCTTTTGCCATTCGCTTCGTCGAGTAAAAGAAGTTGAAAATACGAAAAGCAAAATAGTATTGTTTTGTATAATCCATCGAGCGCGAATTTTTTTTTTTTCCTCTTCGAATATCAGAATGGCTGCGTATGACGCCCTGCAGCACCGACGACGACTGTCGCGAAATTCGCGTGCAATTGTATCGTAATCGAAGGCGCCGACTGAGGCGGCGTGTTTTATTACTCGAGATTTTTTTTATTACGCGATCAAAAAAATACGGAGAATTGCGTTTCCTCGATCGACCTTTGCGATTATGGTACGAAAATTTCACACGAGAAAACACGGTGTGATGTGTGCTGTGCAATATGATGTGTTTAATGTATACTGGATTAGTGCCAGTCAAAACTTGGAACATGTAGTCGTTGAAAGTTTCAACTGTCTGGGCGCAGAGTGTAAGAAATGAAGAAAAATTGGAAGGCGTTAAATGTTCGTTTCGTTACGGTATTAATGGTTTTCAAAGGAACCCGGAGCGTGTGTGGTATTCGCCACTACTGTGCCACTTTTATAACGAAATTTGGCCATATTGCGGGTAAAATTTCGCAGAAATTATTACCCCGAGTAGCTAGAAATTACGAAGAGGTCGCCGGCGATGTTGAAACGCCGCCATGTATACGATTTATCGATGCGAGAAAAATTCTCCCACGGATACGAAGGGACGGAGGATGCAGGAGGTAGAAATGAGTGGATTATTAGAATCGGGGATGATAGTTGCCATGCTCGTGTGCGTTTTACACGTCCAAGTAGTTACTTTGGGATGTGTTATTTGCCTTTGGTGTACGCCGAAGCTGCCCCCCTCCCCTCTCTAGGAGGCTTCGTCGTGGTACCTACGCTGTATGCTGCGTATATAGTATTACCTCGAGATTAAAATACAATTCGATAAGTTAACATGGCGAAATTAATATCGGATTGGTATGTTTACATTGGCGAATTATCATCGAAGCGTGGTTTTGTACCGAGCATATAAGTACGATTAGGACTGGTGCTGGGAGATGTGCGTGTAAGTCTCTCTGTTTCTCTCGTGCTCTCTCTTTCTCTCCTCAGTTTCTCTCTCTCGGTTTCGTTTTGGATTCTGCATTGTATCGTAGTATTGTTTCGTTCCAAAATCAAGGTGTTTGGTGAACAAATGTCCACTAAAATGGATTATTCTGCATTTTTCTGTAGTTTAAAGGGAGAGGAAGGGAGTTGTTTGTTACGAAGTTATGTCTACGAAATCTCGAAATGACCTAATAGAAATTTAAGCCCTTGACTGTGCCTTCACCCGGAGTCAGCCAAAAAGTTGACTCCTGATTCCACCTTGACTCCGGAGTCACTTTCAGACCTTGACTTCTGACTCCATCTCGACTCCAGGGTCAATCTGTGACTTTGGCTCCTGACTCCGGCTTGACTCCAATGCAGGGAATAGAAATCGGGAGTTGGTGAGTTGATTCCCAGCTTTGAAAAAGGTTCTAATTTATTCCATTCTTTTTTTTTCAGTGGTATGTACGAATTGATTCCCCTTTTTTTCAGGCGTATATACAAATTGATTCCCAACCTCTTTCAACAAAAGAATTTTTCAGTAGAGCGAATTAATATGCACAAAACGTTTCTACGACTTAAAATTAGGTTCAGCAAAAATGTTGGTTTGTTTCAAAATGTGGATTTGGGGCCTACAGAGCAGGTTTCACTCCAGTTCTCAAGAATTGAAATGAAAAATTTTCCCATATGTTTCTAAATCACAGATCTTCGAAGTTTTCGAGCTTTTTATTTAAAAAACATAAAAAATGTGTTGAAATAATGTTTTAAATCCAAAATAAATAACACCATTGTTTTTTTTTGTAAAATTTTATTTCCGAAACTGCAATTAAAAAATTCCCAAGCATAAGCGCACCCAGATGGGAAAATTTTTCATTTCAATTCTTGAGAACTGGAGTGAAATCTGCTCTGTAGGCCCCAAATCCACCACATTTTGAAACAAATCAACATTTGCTGAACCTAATTTCAAGTCGTAGAAACGTTTTGTGCATATTAATTCGCTCTCCTGAAAAATTCCTTTTTTGGAAAATAAAGTGGGAATCAATTCATACATACCCTGCCAAAGAAATGGGAATCAATTCGCACATTCACTCTTGAAAAGGGGGGAATCAATTCGTACATCTCCAAAAAAAAAATGAGAATCAATTCCCCTGTATTTTTACACAAATATTTCTTTGGGAATCAACTCACCTACAGCCTAGAAATCAGCTATAAATTAATTATTTCTCGAGTGCAACCTCTCACAATATTATGAATAGAGGTGGAGAAGGGGGTTGGGAGAATTTAAAAATTGAAAAGTTGACTCCTGACTCTTCCTGATTCCTGGAGTCAAGGGAGTTGACTCCGAAGTCACTGTGAGACCTCGATTCCTGACTCCACTTTGACTCCGGAGTCAAGCTCACACCCTGACTCCTGACTCCACCTTGACTCCTGACTCGTGCTTGACTCCGGAGTCGATATTTGACTTTGACTTCTTGACTCCGGCGTTAAGCCGGAGTCAAGAAGTTAATTTTGAATCAGTTTGACTCCGACTCCGGAGTTGACTCCTATTCCCTGCGTTAAAATCTGAATAATTTTTGAAAATTTTTAAAGATTGAAAAAAATTGAAATTTTTTTACCTAGAATGGTATTAATATCAGTTTTTATCAAAAAAAATGCTATTCAGGATGTCCATTCTCTGGAAAACCGGGAAAAGCCAGGGAATTTTGGCGGTCTGGAAAAGTCAGAGAAAAGTCAGGGAATTTTGGAATTTTCTCTGAAATTCTTCGAAAATCCAAAAAAAGGATAAGTCATTTAGTCAAGTGTTTCTTTGCTTATTTTATTATAAATTTTTCGAAAAATTTCGCCCTCGCTCCGCTCGGGCCAAATTATTACATCTTTCACCTGATTTTTTCATTCATTGATATTCAAAATGCATGTCTTTGTCCATTTAATATGTACTGAATTATTCAAAAAATGTTTCCCTCGCTATTTGGGGGGGGGGGTGAAGAAAATTTTGAATTTTCAGCCCGGAAAAATCCGAATTTTCAATCGCTTGATTTGGTAGATACCCTGACATAATTTATTTGAGTTTTAATGCTTGATTTTGGCTTAGAACACTTTGTTTTTCCTTTTCATGCGAAGTTTTTTCTGTAGGGAATGAATTCGAATTTTCAAATTTTTGTGGTGAAGGGAGTTGGATGGGTTCAAAAATGTTCAGAATTGAATTTGAATTTTTTTTTGGACCGAAAAGGAGTATCTAAAGATCTCGTAAAAAGTATCTCGTGATTTTGAAAAAAAAAATCGTTAGACCCCATGCATTTATATCATTTTTATGCCAAATTCGGAATGTAAGTTTATCACGTTAAAAATCCCCCCCCCCCCCGGTCCACGAATATCATATTGAAAAGGTCTGGAAAAATTCGAAAAATTAGTCCTGAAAACCTGGAAAAGTCAGGGAAAATGATTTCCGAAATATAGTGGACACCTTGCTATTGATACCCACTAGGAGGCAGCGATTTTCAACTTTTTTCACATTTTGACCAACCCTTGCCAAAAATTCTTTTGAAATTACTTCAAAAAAACGTGATGAAATTTTGAATTTTTTTTGACATGTCCACCTCCTCTCTCCCCTGGGCAAAAGATCGGAGTTTCAAAATGAACAATTTTTCAATTTTTTTTTCTTTGGCGATGATTAGTTGTAGGTATTTCTATTGAGGAGTAAAAAAAAATTATGATTTTTCTCAATTTTTTGAGATTATGATTTTTTTTATTGCCAAAAACGCTGTTTCTGAACACAATTTGGACGCGAGCGTGAGAAAATACTTGAGCTTTGATCGATGTTGGAGTGTTGGATTTAACTCTTCAATAGTTATGCTAAATAATACAACAAACCATCGCCAAAAAAAGAACAAAAAAAATACATTAAAAAATTGAATTTTTGAATTTGCAGCTTTTGCCGCGGTGGAGGGGATGGAGAAAGATTAAAACGAGCCGAAAAATTATCAAATTTTTACCACGCCACGTCTTTTTTAGTTGATTTTACAGCGATTGTTTTTGGCATAGGATAATCAAAATTTGAAAAAAGTAGAAAATTACTATCTTCTTTTTTAGCAATACTTGAGAAAAAAAAAGAAAGGTAGAGTGTTGGACCTTGGACGTACATTTTTAGCAATTTGGTTCAGCTCAAGGTGGTTGAGGAAATATTAATTGGAGGAGCGGCTGAAACATAGAAATTTATTGCTTTTGGAGTTATTGTAAACGGAATTAATTTTTTTGAGAGAATCAATACAAGGATTGTTCATTGAAATTGAAACTACTCTCTTTAATTTGAATCAGTAAAAATTCACTAAAGATATAGTCAGAATTAAGTTACTAAAGAATCAGTGAAATTTCACTAGGTACCAAATAATGAAAAACTACTGATTCAGTTGGTGAATCATTTTTGAATTAGTAGTTTTTCATTGATTTCTACGCACTGACTAGATTCTGGCTATTTCATCAATGAATTTTCACTGATTCAATTTAATAGTGTAGTTGGTTGAAATCGCGGATTTTTATCTAATTTTTTATTTAATCGGCATTCCAATTCTAGAAAGTCGTGTGTATTGGATCCCTCTTCCAATTCCATTTCACTGATTCATGCTGTATGCTGTATCTAAAATTAGAATCGCATATCGGGGCATCTTAGCAAACATCAATCTCCAGTCGAGAGAAAATAGTTTTTTTTTGGAAAGAGTACGATTCTATTTCCCAAGATTTCCACGATCAAACTTTCAGTCGTCTTGACTGGTTTCTTTGATAATGCAGTACGACTCAAAGATTCGGATAGGTATTTGATGTAGGTTTGAAGACGATGAAAAAACAATAAAAAAACGTTTATTTGGTGATCCGGTGAAAGAAATGGGTATGTAGATTACTCGTGAAATGTAAAAAGCATTATTGGAAATCATTTTAAATTTTGAATTGATTATTCGAAGTAATTTTTAAGTAAAAGTGTATAATATTCTTGAAAGAAGTTTTTTTTTTGAAGAGATATTTATAAAAATCATGTTGTATCTGACTTATAATCGAGCAACTGAAACCAAATTCCGTTTTTTTCGGGGTGGATTTTCTTGTTAAACCACTCGAAAAGGGGCGAAAATTCGATTTTTAGTCGCTCTATTTGATTTGTAGGTATAATTTCTAGAGTTTATTGAGAATTTTGTACAAAATCAAAATCTTGCTGGAAGCTCCGGAATAATTGGAAATTGGAATGAAATTCAATTTCAGAAGGTCGAGATGTAAATCTAAGTTTCATCAATTTTACTGAAAAATAATTTTTTTCATATCACATGTGACCCTGAATATTAATAAGGGGTTAGTGTGTCATTTCGACTTTTTTAGTTATCAACAGCCTTACATGTATAAAACATTTCATGTTTCGAAAAAAATGGATATTTGGTCCCGAAAAGTACCTCTATGTAACTCAAAATAGTGAAAATGGAAGAGAAATGAGATTTTTCTTTGATGGTTCTGAAAAAAGTAAACTTACCTGATTATATGTATTTTGATGGCGATTTTGTAGCTGCATTACGTTCAGTTATGATCTGAAAAAAAATACGTCACATGTAATTTGACAAATCAAAAAATTGAAAATTAATTTCCGATTGATCGATGTTGGTTTGATTATTTTAATCGAGGGATGAGAATCGATTATAATCGATTAAAATCGTAATCATTCCATCTCTGATTATGTTCTTATCTCGATCCAGTGATTATAAGGAAACGTAATGTAGGTATCTATTTCAGTCATGCTCAAAACTGAACCAATTTCTTCCCGATTATTTTTGACCTATTTCAAAATCCAAGGAGCTATGGACATTCTATTATTGTGGATACCAAAAAATTCGAAAACGATTTTATTAATTTTTTGAAAATCAAACTGCCTTCCAGGATTCCTCAATGGTTTCTGTAAAAGGTTATAAAAATCTTCTGTTGTGTAGGGTTGTCCTTGACAATCGTTCCATATTTATTGATTCTATAAACAGCAAAGGGTGTGGAGAAGGTGAATAGCGAACAAATTTTATCGAGATACGCGAATATCAAAAATTGAAAAAAAAGATTTGTTGTTTCAGCAAGCAAACTTTTATTTGAAAAAAAAATCATCAACTGTGATTTTTCAAGGTTCCTCTTCATCTTAACCATTTTTTAAATATGGAGAAAAATGTTCAATTTCTTATTGGATTTTTTCAAACAAATAAAAAGTTTGCAAAAAATATTCGAAAAATAGAAGTAGAAGTTACTAGAAATGTATCAAAATTTATAGTTCAAATAAAAAATAAGAAAGAAAGAAATGACAAATTTTAACTCTATAAAATTTGTCAAAAAACAAATTCTAACTCGATAACCAAAATTTTTCATTTCCTTTCTTTTATTTTGTATTTTTGGTAGACGTACAAAATGAACATTGAAGGTGATTAGTTAGCACTTTTTTTCGAAAGTTGAAGGAAAGAGAAGAAAATAAGTTTTGCTTAGACCTAAAAAAGACGTCGTAAAAATTACCCTCCCCAAAATCCCACTTTCATGCTTTTTAGATAATTCTTTCTCAATTTTCAAATCCACAAACGTTTCTGCTGAAAACAAACCTACTAAAATTTTCACAACATCAAAACTCGATCACTTCTGACGTAACAAGTATCCTACATCGAAGCGTATACCCTGGGTCGAAAAATCCAACACAGTGTTCTCTCGATTTCAAACAAACCTCCCAATTTAGCACTCTCGAAAATTAAAACTCGCACAAAAGCGAGAATATTAAACCCACTCCAAAAGTACAAAGTCTTTAAACGCTTAAAAATGTCGAAAATTTTCCTTCGGCGAGGCGCAATCTTCGCAAAAAAAACCTGCGAATTGGAACGTCGTCGGAAAAACAAAAGTAAAGAAACCCATCATCGCAGTCAAGGGGATTTGTCGAACGGCCAAAAAATGAAAGAAAATCCGACTACAGAGATCAAAGAAGGAACACCAAAAAAAAAAAAAGGAAGAGCGGCGCAATCGTCGAATAGCTCAAATATACAAATTCGTTTCCAGACACTATTCGGGTCGAGGCAAAAAAAAAGCTATATAAAACGAAACCCCCTAATCTTCCTATAGAAAAATTTTTCCTACTTTGTAACACGAGAGAATCATCGAATCGCGAAAAAAAAATGCTATTTTCGTTTGTTTCGATTCCGAAAACATTACGAATAAAATTGTTATTATGTACGAGACGTATTTGTGTACGTCGAGAGTTATTTTATTGTAAATTGCTTCTTGTCGTGTTTCTGATACGTGTCACTTTGAAATACGTACGTACGTATGCCAACCAATATTCTATGTACAAACGAATGCACAAACCAAGAAATTTTTTCCAATACATGGGTCACGGGTATCTGGGAACGTTCAAATTTCGTCAAAAAATACCGCAGTCCAATTCGTATCCGATGAACAAAAAAAATCAATTTTTGTAACGAAATTATTCCTTCGACGCGAACATTTGCTACGTATTAGTTATTTTCATCCTCACGTGTGAAATATCAAATCGCCATTCATAAACATTAATAATCGTCGTAATGGGTTATCATTTTTTCCCTCCTCGTCTCTCGTCGTTTTCTTATACAGTATGACACAGAAGTCTTGGTCACTTGAAACACTTCTCAATATCCCAGAACTGAAAAGAGAAACCGAGACGATTCAAATGGCAATGTGTTCCTGGCGTCGAGGAAATTGAAGATCGATAATCAAACTTTCAGTTTGACCCATAGGGTGTCCACAAATTGAGAAACCGGTTTGTGACGCGATTAAATGTGATATGTTTTTTTTTGAAACTGGTTCAGCAATTTCGAACCAGTTGTCAATAATATTCGAAAAAGTGGAGATATGAAAAAAAGTTTGAAACAAAAGTTGTAGAGAATTAAAAAACAAACATTTTTTGTCCCACAACTTTTTTCCCATCTAGCAGTGAAAAGAAGTTGTCCTACATATAAAAGGTTTGAGTATAATTTGCTAGTTTTCAAGCCATAACTCTTCTCCGTTGCTAGATGAAAAAAAAATTACTGAACGTAAAACGTTCAGTTTTCATTTCTCCATAACTTTTATTTCACACATTTTTTGATATCTCCACTTTTTGATAATCGGTTGTCGACTTGGAAAAAAATCATCATAGAAACAACCGGTTTCAAAAAATTGGAGATATCAAAAAAAGTGTGAAATAAAAGTTGCGGAGAATTAAAAACTGAACATTTTTCGTTTTGTAATTTTTTTTTCATGTAGCAACGGAGAAGAGTTATGGCTTGAAAAACAAGAAATCATACTCAAACCTTTCGTTCGACAACTTCTTTCCATTGCAAGATGGAAAAAAAGTTGTTGGACAAGAAATGTTTGTTTTTTAATTCTCTACAACTTTTGTTTCAAACTTTTTTTCATATCTTCACTTTTTCGAATATTATTGACAACTAGTTCAAAACTGCTGAACCGGTTTCAAAAAAACATATCACATTTAATTGCGTCAATATGTAGATTTAATTTCAGTAAAAAAACTGGCCCCCATTTTTTGATCCAAACCGGTTTCTCAATTTGTGGACACCCTATAGCAAGGACTAGAAGTATGATTAATTGATTATCGATCTTCAATTTTCTCGACGCCAGGAACACTTTGCCATTTGAACCGTCTCGGTACCTCTTTTCAGTTCTGGGATATTGAGAACTGTTTCAAGTGACCAAGACTTCTGTGCCATACTGTATATATTTTAACGAAATCAATACATATTTTACGGAATATACGAGTGTTTATCTTATCGTATGTACCTAGTTCCTATGGCTGGCTACCTATCGATACACGAGCTCGTAGATTTTCAGGTGAACGACATCTACTACACACATCCTCGAAATCGACGCCCAGATTTATGTACGTCGAACTCGAGAAAGAGAATACTCAGATATGGGTTCCGTGATCGATAGTTCTAAGTACATATTAATCATACGGAATGTGAAAACGGAAATTGATTCACACCTGATTTTCTTCATTATCTTCCGCCCTCGTTCGCCTTCCTCTCTTTAATGGACGATACAAAAGTAACGCTGTAATCGGAAACCGCCACACCAACGCCACTGCGTTATAATCACACGTGTATTTCGATATCTTCCTCTTTCTCAATTTGTGCCACCGTTTCTCATCCTTTTCTGTACCTATGTGGTTCGTAGGACAGGGTGTCTCGATAGGTATGAGCCAGATATAGTTTTCTTTCACCTTTCACGAGCTTGAGTCTCGAGTCCATAATGAGTGTACTTGGATTTGGAAATATGTAAATTTTCCTATTCATATCCTTATTATTTTACTCTAATTTCTAGTATCATTTTTCGTATAGAAACGGATATGTTAATCAGTAGCTCTTTTGACCCTTATGAAGCCATTTCAAGGAAAATTTTTACGTTCGGTGTATTTTAAGATCATTTTTTCACGACTTGGCACGTTGATACTGTATATTTTGTTGCCACGTAGGAGTCTATACATAAAATATGTAATTATTGATTTTATGATGGAAAGGAACAGAGAAATGGCTCAAATGGAAATTCGAATTCATATGAAAACGATACAATATCGGTTACTCGAATTTGTTACAAAAATGATCGCAGGAGGAGGGGGTCCTTCGATACAATTCTCAGTTGACCTTAGAATGAAATAATTTTATAAAAATCATAGTTTTTGCGAAATTTCCCATAACTTGTACATGTACATACATTTGCAAATTTTGAGTATTTATAACGCGAGGGGCCCATTTGTCATTTTTTTTGACAATGTTCCACCACTCCAAAATTTCTGAAATTTTTATGGTATATTTATGGTTGAATAACACTTTTTTTTTGAGAAAAAAATTTCATTGTAGATTTGACCAAATTTTCAAAATGGCGACACAAAATTTTCAAAACGTTATAACTCGGCGAAAAATTTCCCAAAAAATTTCCTTTTTTTTGGTTTTGTTCTTCTCACCACCTAAAATCTATCTGAAAAATTGCAAATTCTTTATTCGGGATTGACACGTGAAACATAGTGTGGTGTGCGGAGTGTAGAGGGGCCAACTTGAAAACTGTGTAGAAAATCATTTTTACATAGCGTTTATATGGGAATGTTCTATTATTTTACAAATTTCTCGAAAATTGTGGCAGATGCGTAATTTTTTGTAAGAACTGAATTTAATATAGTTTGGTCCAAAAGAGTTTGCCAAAAATAGCCGACCAATGTTGGCGGTGAGGGGTAAACTAATGAAAAGGTAATTATATTCACACTGTGAAGTCAATAAAATTTGGTAATTTTTTGAACAGCCAGTGAATATTGTTGCTCTGTTTTGTTCGTTACTGCTTGTGAGACCTTGTTGCAGTGCTCAACGAATATCCGGTTATCCGGATATTGAAAAATATTCGGATTTTCCCGAATATCCGGATATCCGATCTTTCCCAAACATATATGAAAGGGGCCCAAATGTGTTATCAGCAGCGAGTAAAATTCGTGGGAATACCGGGAATACGACATTTAACCCACACAAGTGACTACCATCGTCAATTGACCGAAAAAGGGAGGTCACAAGGGTCATGATAAATCACATTCGTAAATAGGTATCCGGATATTTTTTCTGAATATCCAGATATTCGAATATATTCATCATATCCGGATATTCGTTGAACACTGCCTTGTTGTTTTTGGCCAACTCTTTTGGATCAAACTATAGTATATTACGTATCAGGAGCGGAAAGTAACCGATTAACAAGTGCAAAACTTTGAGGCATAAGGCAAAGCGGAGTGACTTGAATCGCATAAGTTAATCTTGTTACTTACCAATTCTGTTAAGTACATATGCTATTTTAATTTTATACATGTGAGCCTGGATATAGAAACCACCCTTAGGTGCAAAAAATTGGTTTTTGAGTGGAGGTTCTCCTTTGATTCTATACCTTCTGAAACGCCCAAAATCAGTGTCAACTCAGAAATCAATTTTTTACACCTAAGGGTGGTTTCAATATCCAGGCTCACACATGTGGAAAATAAAATTATAAAATTTCACAAAATTTTTAAAATCTTAAAAAAATTATGATTAGAATTTAGAAAAGAGTGCATGCATGATGAATCAACTCAATGCTGAAATGAACCTTATTCAAAGCCAACAATAACATAGTTTGAGTTGAAAACAATCGGTTGAAAACTTATAATGTTTATAAGTGGCTATTTTAATTGTCAGTGGTTGTACCATGTTGAATGCACAGGTTTTTGTTTCTTCGCTGAAGTTAAGCAACGTCGGGCCATGTTGGTACTTAGATAAGTGACTACTTAAAAAATTCTAGTAATGAGAAAATCGCTGTCAAAAAATTCTGATATAGAAAGTAATGCCTCCAGACAAATATGCGGGTGGAAAATAGCTAGTTTCTTCCTGGGGAGGAAAATAGCTACTGTAAACCCAGGGCAGAGATGTAAGGTATTTTATTCGCGTATAATACAGCTGTATAATACGTGTATAATACCGTATTATACAAAAATAAAATACTGTATAATACCGTATTATACATATTTTATTAAATTTTGATTAAAATTGCTTGAAAATCAGTGTGTGCTCAAAGAAATTTCGAAAAATTAAATATTTTATGTAAGTTTGAGACTTTTTTAATGATAATTTTGTAATTTTCGGTATTTTACCCCATTTTTATGTGCTCATTTGCTCTGTGCATGCGCATAGTGGAAAAATAGGGTTGGAGTGGGAGTTTGAATCAGAATAAATTACCATTAAAATACTACATTATACGGTATTATATGTATAATACCGTCGTGTAATACCGAAAAAATAAATTACTGTATTTTTACATCTCTGACCCAGGGACATTAGAACAGAGGTTTCCAAAACAAAAGTGTGTAGGAAACAGGCAATTTTCCAAACGTATAAAATTAAAGTAAATTAAATTATCTTTAAATGCTATTCAGACAAAAAATTACACAAATGTAGTCGTTTTTGAGAAATTTTGTAAAAACAAAACGTTCCTGTATAAACGTTATGTTGATGATTTCTTCTACACAGTTTTCAAGGGAGCATACACTAGCGCTATCTAGGTATATATCAATGCCGAATCTACATTTGACCAAAAAGTGGGAAAACACATTTTCGTCTCCCCCCCCCCCCAAAAAAAAAAATTGTGTCAAGGGTTCAAAATTTTGATTACAATAGTTTCTCATCATGGGTGACCTTTTAGGGAAGGAGCAGCCCAGATTGGTTTCCAAGACCAAACAACCCTGCTTAACCGACTATACCCTTTGATGTGGAGTCTAGAAGTTGAAAGAATACTTACTTAAAAGTTTTCAGACTTAATTGTGATTTCAGGAATTTGTTCTCCGGATTTTCATGGTATATGGCACTTTCATTTTGAATATGTTCCGGATTAGGATTTTCATTTTCAATCATAAAGAACTTCTTGTAAAAAAACAAGTGAGAGTTACACGTCACAATTCAATACAATTCAATACATGTGAAAAATTTTAGTGTTGGGCAAAATCGATAACTTGAAAATAATCAACAATCGATTCATCGATGAGAAAAATAATCGATCCTTCGATTAATCGATGAAAAAATAATCGATTGAACGATTATAAATTGCAATAGAAAATTCGAACTATTTTTTATTTGTTTTAACCCCAAAGCTGCCTACAAGCCTACCGAAATTTCAAAAAGTCTTTGAAACAGCTAAAATCCTCTTGGTCAAAATTCTTTAAAATAGGGAAAATTGTTAAAAATAGGTATAACGTTAAATACATTTGAAGAAATTGAACGTAGACAAAGTTTTAATTACAATTTTTTTCTCGTGTAAAATTTTTTAATTTAAATTTTCCAACATTTTTCTAACCTTAATTTTTTAAAGTTTTTGCAAATTCTTATTTTTTAAATTTTCTTCCAACTCGATAATTGATTTCTCTCTATATTAAAAAATCAAAACCGTATAGACGGTCGCGAACTGCGTTCGAGATCTCGAGATCTCGAAGATGTGGTAGTGTTGTATTTACACGAACTCTGGCTTTGTGTTTGTGCTGAAACGAGTTTTCGAGCTAGAAGAATTGTGAGTGACGTATCTACAGAGCGTTGCGTTTGTAGTGGTGAATTGGTAAGGGTAGTTTGACAACGCATACAGTGCTAACTGCCAACCTACCTGTACATTGTGGTAGGGGGTAGGTAAGGCAAACTCTTTACACACGTCGCACATCCACTGTACAGGTGCACACATTTTTCACTCAGGCTCAGGGTACAGATTATATACAAGTCACTTTTCAAGAGTTTCTTCATTGCTGCGAAATTCCAACATTTTCTGAAAACTTCGAAACGTCTTGAAACCGCTTTTAATCGATTTGAGAGATCGAAAATGAAAAGGGCAATGGATTTTTCCCCCTTTAAAATAAGTGCCATTTACCTATAAGTATACTACATAAATTTTAAAAATTTTGATTATTGGTCGTGTGAAAAAACGATCTGAATGGGCTGTCATATAACTTTTACGTATCATACTTCACCTTTTTAAAATTTTCAAAATGTATGTGGTATATTTATAGATAAATAGCACTTATTTAAGAAAAAAAAAACTCCATTGCTTTTGAGCCCTTATTACAAAACAGGACGGGGTTCAAAATTTTCAAAAAAGCAAAAATCAGCGAAAAATATGAAAGAAAACGCAGTTTGGCCTCTTTGAATTAAAAAAATTTATATCTGTCCGTCTGCCTCCGAAAATACTTGAGTCAGGGCGACCCTTTGAGCGTAGAAGTGGTCGAAATCAGTTTCCAAAGCCAAACCCCGTTGTTTAACCTGCAATGCCCTTCCAACTCCCACTCACACATTGTTCTATTCCAAATTTCTGTATTGTGTTCATTGTTTTAGGAAGCTGTTGAGCATCTGATTATTTTATTTAGATGTTTCAAAGGCATTTTGTTAGGGAGCGAGGTTGAAGATCGGTAAAAATCCAAACTTCAATTTTCAATTTTCTCAACTAGGTATACACTGTTTTTACCCTCCCATCTCGCCATCCTCATTTTTTTTATAACATAGCTATCCTGGACTTCAACCCAACTAAATTTTATGTTCTAAAAGGTAGCTCCAGTAAACATAACTTAAAATTTTGAAAATCGATTAAATCAGTTCTTTCGGGGAGAAAAATGGCCGAATTTTTTAGAGGGGGAGGGGGTTGATGGAACAAATTTGCGATTCTACTAAATTTTAAAGGGGTCGGCCTTTTCCGCTCTATTTCATTTACTCCATTGCTTATTTCACGATTGTCATAAATTTTAAGAAAAATGTGAATATCAGAAAGATGAATTTGGCCCGAACGAAGCGAGGGCGAATGTTTAGGAAAATTGTGAAGCGAGCAGCCCGAGCGAAGCGACGGCGCGAGCCAGGGGTTGAGGCCGCGGAGCGGCCTAGGGGGCGGAGCCCCCTAGTTTTTTTAAAAATATGAAGTTGAAAAAAAAATGTTTTAATTTAAAATTTGACAAATTTGGAGAAAATTGAAGTTTAAACTGTTGGACAAATTTTAATATTGGACACAATTTTTTTAAATGTTCGATTTCAAGGATAATGAGGATATAGGGAGGATTCGGTTCTTGAGTCCGAGAAGAATGGTTTTCAGATAGTTTTGAAATCCGGACGTAACACTGATGCATTCCAAAAAAAATCTTGTCAAGGATCCATCCTTGCCATCATCTTGTATCACTTCAATGATTCAACTTGAGCGCTTGACCTTTCCTAAAAGCTACTTTTCCAAAGTGCAAATTCTGGGAATAATTTTCATTACTTCGCGTTTTATGAAAAATCTACAGTTATTTCTCAGAACCATATTCTCGAAACATTTTTGTGATCTGAAATTGCGGAACACTATCACACACAACAGAATTTCGAAAAACCAGCAAAAACGTTTTTTTGAAACAGCCTTATTTTCCTCTCACGGTGGTCGAGACTCTAAAATGAGGTTATTTTTTGATCAAGGTGTCTGTGACTCCGAATTACCTGAAGGTACAACCATAAAATGACATCAATTTTTGGTCACTTTTCACATAAATTGTTGGTCAATTTTCAACATTTGCAATATATACCCAAGAATCTGATTTGGAATAATGCAACCAAGCAGGATACAAAAAAGGAAAAAATGATGATTTCTTCGTCCGTATAGACCTACAACTTATACTCGTACTTGTATACGTCGGAATAGAAAAAATCTCGCGTGAGTATAATCCGTTGAGGTGAAATTTTTAGTGTTTTTTTTTTATTAGGTATTTTTCCTTTTCAGTTTTACGAGACGTATTATATTTTTTGATAAAGTCGATTAGATAATTCTTGGCATTCTTTTTGACTTTTGCCGGACTGCGAACTATGCCGGTGTATTTTTTCCATGTTTTTTTTAGGTAATATAACGACCAATGGAACCAAAACGAACGTATGGAATCGAGTTCGTATGTTGGGTATGTGGAATGCACGCAACGTACCCCCCTGTACTTTTCCTTTACCACTTCGTGACTTCTGAGCTTATCCTACGTTGAAATTATGTTGCGATTCTTATGACAGCGAGATCTATTTCAGCTTTTGGATGCCTTTTTGTTTAAAAAATTTTCGTTCTCGGTTCGCTCGGTGTCGATGAATTTACACAATTCGGCTTCAAAGTGTTGACGTCACATTTATTACTACAAATGCACATTATCAGTTTGTGTACTTTTTCAAAAGGTGGATTGCGAAAAAATTGACATTGATTCTTATGGGAGATCTTTAGTTTTTCCAATATTTTTCATTTTTGATGTGTTTAATTCTTTTTGTTCTGACAATTTTGACTAATTTGAGAGCTTAACTCGTCAAAATTATCAAAAAATAAAAAATTCAACGCATCAAAACAGAGAAAAATTGAAAAAACCATTTAATTTTCTTTTCGATCTCCTTTTTGAAAAAGTACACAAATTAGTACGTGAACTGGTATTTGCATTTGTAGTGGTGTGATGACGGCAAGACTTTGAAGCCAAATTCATTCTCAAAATTATGGTTGAACTCTTTCGCTTTCATCCCAGGCAATTGAATGGTTTGAAGCAGAAAACGTTTGTATTCATCAATCTTTGAGAATTTGTTGGCGATCTCGAATGAAATTTTCAATTTTTTTTGATTTTTTTGAATTGGGGGGGGGGAGTCATCAAGAAGTATAGTTTTTTTTGAAAATCAAAAAAGAAGTACAATTTTTTGTTTTTGATTTCAGTTATAGACTGATTAGCAAATTTTTCTACAGTACCTATGATGTATGAGTCGGCGAGTTTCTCCTTTTTTAATAATATTAGCCGGAAAATTTCTCGTTTTCACCCCAAGATTTTTACCCGAGTTTCGTCTCTGTCTAATTCTATTTCCTAAAAAATGAAAATAATAAAATTGGGCGATTGTTGAATCAAAAAAACTTACAGGTGAAGATTTTTTTGTTACCTAGTCTTATTTCGAATGCATTTCGTTTAACCAAGATTTTCTCGACTTGAAAAAAAAAATCGTAGACTACAGTCATTGGCGAATTTGCAGAGCTGGTTTTATTTCTAGAACGTTATTCGAACGTTTAGTATAATTTGAAAAAAAAGAGTAACTCTCGAAGTTCAATTTTTTTCACTCAAAAACTCATGGCTTAGGCTGAATAAGATTAAAAAAAGTCTTCGAATACATTCCTAAAACAAAAAACAAAATCACCTCAAAATTAGACAAAAATTTCAAAATTTTATTTTTGAAAAAAATCGTACTGTTACGGATCGGTGATGTTAGTTTCGAGAATGAAAATCTGTGTGGCCATGGATTGGATTGGTTTAAAAATTGACTCGAATTCGAATGGTTTCCGATTTTGAGGTTTCAGTTCGACGATGTATTATATGGTACGTTGGCGCCGTCAAAAACTTCTGGCACAGCCACTGATTCTGTTTAAGTATCGTCGTAAATTCACCGCAGCACCAGACACTTGTATCTTCTGTAGCTGCAGCCTTTTAAACATCGGTAATTTTAATACAAAACGATAAGAAAAATAAGGATAGGGTTCGGCACGAAAGAGTACACGAGCTATACGAGTATCTGCTCATCTCCAATGTACATAAATACGGTTCAACTTTGAATTTTCAAAACGTCGATGTACTCTGTACTCATAAAGGTGTAATTTCGAAAGAAATACGGATACAAGACGTCGATTCGTGGCCCCAGACGTTACCAGTCGCAGTCGCGAGTTTTAACTGTATATTTTAAAAGGAAAATCGTGTTAATGCCACGTAAAATCGCATGATTGTCGTATTCACGGCGCTGAGCTGCGCTGCTGGTGGAATTTTATAAATCTGGATGTACCTATGAGGCGAGGTGGTTTTTCTTTCGCTTGTATTAAACTTTTATCGGTTCGTATTTGTAGGGAAGCTTGCCACATTCGTATTATTGTCAACGTGTTGTGTATTTTTCGCCTTTTTGCTGGGGTTACCTGCAGGGTGTTCGAGAAATCGTGTGAAAAATTCAATGATTTGATTTCTTTGAGAAAATATTTCGATTTTGTGATTTTTTAGGTAACCTGCGTGTAGATTCGGAATTTATGATTTGATAAATTAAAACTGCACGAGATTTTTATGAATTTTGTAAAATATTGCAAATTTTTTTGAAGTCTTCATGAAAATTGTTTCAAATTTTAGATTGAATACATATTAGAGTTTTGTTTAAACCAATTAATATTCTTGAAAATTTTACAATACTTCTTCAAATTCTGAAATCAAGTTGAAATTTACATAAAAATTGTTGAAATGTATTCGAGATTGATACAGTTAATTGAAGTATTGGGAAATTCTTTAAAAATGTGATAAAAATTATTCAAAACGTAAGAAAAATTGCAAAGTTTATTAAACTTTGTTGACAAAGTGAGGTAAAAATCGATAAAGTAACGATTTAACCATTTAAGTGCTAAAACTATACAATCATCATCTGGAATATATGGTGGAAACTGCCCTGCGTACCAATTTTGAAAGAATTTGAAATTTTTTAGTTGGTAAAACATATCAATGAAAGACTGAAAGTGTTTTAAATATCTCGAACGTTTTTAAAAATCAGATGAAAATTGTACAGATAGTGAGAAACGTTGTTAAACTTTGGTTGCAATGTGTGTAACGTAAGAAATTAAATTTTCATCAAAATTCACTCAAAATATCATGGAATGTGATGAAATATGAAATTTTGTAAAATTTGACTGAAAATGAAGTGAAAAAGCAATTTTTTAATATTGCATCCGATTTTTGCCTCATTTTGAGAAATTTTTGATAAAATTTTGATATTTTTTAATAGGTACCGGTACAAAGTGTATTTTTAACACCTTTGAAAGAAGTTTCAACCATTATCGATGTTTTTATCCTATTTTCACCAGCACTTGAATTCATTTTTTTTTCAGCAATTTTTTTTTGCTGTAGGAAGCAATTTTCACAACAATGTTTCATTTGTTTTCATAATATCTCTAAGTACTTATCGTGAATTTTTTTTTCTCCATCTTTGGAACCTTGCAATATTTATTTTTTTGTGAAAAGAATTTAATGGAAAGATTGTTTATTGAAACAAGCCCTTCAAAACCATGGAATTTTTTCTCCATTCTTTATTTAATCAGCACTCTGGTTCTGAAATTTCTGTGTATTGATCCTTTCTTTCAATGTTATTTTATTGATGCAACCTTGGTACTGCATATTTGGGCAAATTTTCCTAGAATGGCAAAAGTACCCACTTGAACTGGTGGAAGGAAAGTGTTTTTAAAAAGAGTATGTTTCATGTTGCTAGATTTCCCATGATCAAAATTTCAGCTGCTAAAATATATTTTTCAGTTTTTGGTTGATTTTTTTTTTTGAAACAAAGTAATTTTTTTTAGCAAAAAGTAATATTTTTGAATTTTTTTTTGTAAAATTGATGAAAATTAGGTTGTGATCTAAAATCGAACTTTTGGAATCAAATTTCACAACTCTCAGCCATTTTTGAATCTCCAGTGGAATTTTGATTTTTCCTACCCACATACTTCGAATTTCTCCGCAAGACTAGGAAATCAACTTGGGCAACTAGAAATTGGGTTCTTTGCAGCTTTGTAAAAAGTATTTTGCTAGCGATTTGCATTTTACGATTATCTTGATTTTCATCTCTTGAAATAAATTATTAGCTTTTCCGAAGATATAGTAATAGGAGAATCGAGACTAAATATTTCAATGCTGGTGATTAGCACTCTCAACTTCTCATCCTGCTCTGAAAACAGTAAACACTACTCTCCCATTTTTGAATCAGTGAAATTTATCAAAAAACACTGAAAAACAGTCAGAATTACAGAACGGTAATGAATCGGTGAAAATTTTTTCACTAAAAGCAAGTCAGTGAAAGAGAATCACTGGAAATCAGTGTAAATCACTGGTAATTAGTGAAAATTCACTGGAAATCAGTGAAAATTCTCTAGAGATTAGTGACAATTCACTGAAAACTCAGTGATATTTATGAAACTCGCTAAAAATCTGTGAAATTTTTTGAATAATCAGTGAAAAATCACTGAAAATTGTAAATTTCACTGATTTTTCCTGTGTTGCAATTTTGACTGTTTATCAGTGACTTTTCACTGATTCGGAAAGAGAGAGTACGAAGGCGAATTTTTGACGAACTTCTTGGAGCGAAATGGATGGGAACCCAATTTTTAGTCGTTCACTCTCTCATTCTGAATCAGTGAGAAGTCACTGATAAATAGTAAAAATTGCAGCACAGAAAAAATCTGCACTGATTTTTCAGCAAATTTCATAAATTTCACTGACTTTTCAGTGAATTTTCATTGATTTTCCAGTGATTTTTCTCACTGATTTGTTTTTAGCAAAAAAAATTCCACCGATTTTTTTCTGTGCTGCAATTCTGTCTGTTTCTCTGTGATTTTCGATAATTTTCACTGATTTATAATTCAGAGAACAAAAATGAATTCCTACGATTTCTGAATCAATTCGAAATTTCACTGAAATGCTCTAGAATGGTTTGTTTGAAATGATGAAATTCGGTTTTTAGGAGGTCGATATTAGAAATGGATCCAATTTTCACTGATTTTACTTGAACATAATTTATTTTCAAAAATATTACTCTTGAAAACTGATGATCTTCGAATTTTCAAAAACTCCCCAAAAATCGAAAAATCACCTAGGTCTGCTAAAATTTTGGTTAATTGTACTGATTCTGAAACACACTTCTCCCAAAAATCTCTTTCGTTGGTCAAATCAGACTCAGGCTTCTCGAACGATTCCCTTGTTTGAAAAACCATCTTCACCGAATACGAATTTTCGGAACACCCTGTTGATTTCTCAGCCCTTGAAATATATCGCCCCAAGTTTTTCAAATTTCGTTTATTTTTCATGCGCGATTTTCCTTCGCCTTAATCAGTTCCCTACATACTTGGATATTTCGTTATTCGTAAAATCCATTCCGTCGTTCGTTGAACTTGGAGGAAAAAGGGCGAACGATGGAAACAGCAAGAGCTTCGCGAACATCGGGTCGTTAATTAATTGGCGCGTTGAAATGTTGGCCACAGCAATGCAATGCACGCGATCGTCTGTAAAGAGATGACTTTGAGCATCGTACCGGCATTAGGTGTTGGTTTTCTTCTCTATTCCGGCTTTCTCTCGTTTCTCGTATTTTTATTTCAAGAACTCGCTCGGTGTTTATTTTCACGTCGGGCAAAAAAAATCCTAAAAGGTATTTCGAGAAGGATTTTTTTTCTCGGTTTAATTTATTTTTTTTTCGGTCGAGTTTTTGGGTCGGCAAGGGGAAGTGGACGATATGAATTTTAGAATGCGGCGTGCCGGCAACGTGGATAAAGTTAAGGGTAGAGCCAGTGTCTTGGCGTACACGTTCGTTTCGTACAACGTTTTAATTGTCGGGTTAAATATGTTAGTCGGTTGCGTTTTATGAAATAATAAAAAGGCACGTTTTTGTACATTCGGCGTGCCTGACCGGAATGAATATGGCGAAGGCGGCATAAACAGCTACCGTAGTCTGGGCTACCTAGCACAGGGTTCGTATACCTATAGTATACCGGAGTCTAGTTATCGTTAATTTGTACGCATTACACGATCGAATTTTTCACTACGGATTTATAAACGTGTCTATTTTATAATTACGTATTAAATTCCGAATGCCAATTGGTACAGATTTTTCCTGATTATTTCACTTAGTCGGAATGGGAAATGGTTTGATTCAATTGTTAGCGAATTTGATGTGAGAATGCGAAAAAAGTGTGCGGTTTTTTGAAATTGAAGCGAGGAAAATTAATTTGGTGAGATGTGATTAGTTTCTTACGAAATAATGCAGCCAATTTGATATTTCTGATTATTATTGATATTTTGAGAAATAATTGTTGTGATCAGTTAATTGACCATTTATTTTGGGTTTTTGTTTCAGGTGAGTCATTATTTCCAACAGTTTATGTGAAAATAGAAAAAAAGGAGTAAGTTTGTTGCACATTTTCTTTAATTAAGATGTTGGTATCGAACATCAATCGACACTTAAAATTTCTATTTTTCCAGTCCCTCCTCTCTAATACAAATTGAAATTTCAAATTTAGTAATAGGGTGAGCCGAAAAACCAGAATTTTTGATTTTCAAGTTCCAATATCGCGCAGCGAGGGTTGGGGAGACTGGAAAAAGGAAAAAAAAGGTCAAGATTGATTAATATCTTCCAATCAGGCAACAGGCTTCAATTCTTTAAAAATTGTCAAAAATTCAATTTTCTTAAAAATTTTCAAACATTCAATTTTTTCAAAAATTTTCAAAAATTACAAAAAATTTAAAATTAATTTTTGAGCCTATTTAGTGACTACGTACTCCAAAAAGCACTATTTTTTTGAATATAAATTCATGTTTTATAGCTTTTTAAATTTTTTAAATTAAATACTTCATAAAACACAGATTTTTTCAAAAAAATATTGATTTTTTTGGTCTAGGTAAGTACTAAGTAGTCATTGATAAAAGCTTTATAATTGATTTTAATTTTTTGAAATTTTCGAAAACTTCAATTTTTGACAATTTTAAAGAATTGAAGGCTCTTACGCGATCGGAAGATATTAAATCGATTTTGAATTTTTTTATTTATCTTGTCTCCCCAGTCCTGTTTTTTGCACGGTATTGGATCTCATGAATCAAAAATTTTGGTTTTTTGGCCAATTTTATTTGGTGATTTCCTGCTTTTTTACAGTTACCTGCCCCAGTATTTTGAACCTAATCGAATTTTGTGCTGAGAGATTCTATTCATGTTTTCATTTAAAACAGTTTTCTGGAATTTTCCTCTCGTATGGAAAAACTTCACCCACAGTTGATGAAATTTGATAAAAACTGTACTTTGCATCGTAACGTCTTGAAATTTTCTTTTTGTAATTCTTTCTGTATTTTTCAACAATTTTCGAATCGGTCGTTTCCTTGAAATTTATGGCAATTAGGATGTTCTTGATACAATTTCTTTTTGCATTTTTGTTTGGCCTTGGCAAAAAGTTATTGCAAAATAATCTCAAAAAGAACCGATAAAAATGTCAGATGTTTAGCCTCATACAAAAACATTTCAACACTCCTCCCCCCCCCCTTCTCCCCAAAAAATTCGAAAATTTGACCGTGATATTTTTTGCGCAGATCAAAAAATCGCAAATTTTCACCACATCTTTTTGAAGTTATTTCCCTACCATTTTTTGCCAACATCCATAAAAATTCGAAAAAATGTGTAAGTCGAGGCTCTCTAGTTTTTACTCATTTTTTTAGATCATTATCTAACAGTTTTTCAAACCAAAATCCCCTGTCTAAAATATTGTTTCGAGTCATTCTCATCCTGTGAGAAAACCATCAGCATTTTATTCTAATTTATTCCAGAAGTTCACGGGGGGGGGGGGGTGTAATCATTTCGGCTATAACAGCACTGAGTCCGAATTCTGGACTAATTTTTTTCTTTTTTCCCTCGATTTTTGTGTCCTCAAATTTTGGTCGTAATTCGAGTTCAAAACCAAATGAAAAATCGAACTTATTTGGGGCAACAGAACACCTTCATTTTAATGTTTCCTCGCTTTCCTGAAATCAATAATCATTTTAACTTGAGCATTGACTAAATTTTACTTATATACTTGTATTTTTCCACGGATGGGATATTCGTATGGAAGGAGTAGACGGATATACGTTTTTCATGAAACAGAAATCTTGGATTTTTGATTACCTGCGACTTGGAAACGAATGAATTCTAATTTCTTCTATGTACTTTCGGGATAATTAGACATATCTAGCGATCCGAAAAAGAGGAAATAGGTTTCTCACCCCAGTATCATTTTCATTTTTTTCCAAAAGAAAATTTAAAAGGAAAAATATAATTTGATGTGGTCTCTTATAGATATCAGCAAAATGTACCAAAAATCTAAAACTTTGACAAAACAGTATCAGTAAATAAAAATTGACCAAAAAAATATAGAACTTTAGCTTGAAAAAATAAATAAATGTGAACAAAAAAACATTAGTATAGTAAATTGAATTAAAAACCATAAGCAAATCCTGGATTGTAATAATTTCAACATTTTTGAATTCATGCTGGCTTGACTTGAACTAATAGAACGGGCTTAAGGAGTTCAATCGATCGAGTTTTTTTCGAATCTTTTAGACGAGCCTCGATGAAAAATTGGTATTTTTGAAGAATTGATCATAAATAAATTTTTGAGAAAAAATCCTTTGAACGATGTTTTGAATTTTTCCGAGAAAAAATTTACACGTTCTTAGAATCACCGAATACAACTTTTCATTGAGGTTCTGCTAAAAATGCCTGTTCAATAAATTCGTATTCGATTTTTTCAGAATGACCCTACTTTAAGGCCCTCTAATTTCGCTGCTTTGAGCTGGAGGTTCAGAAATTTTCATGTAGGTTCTCAAAGGGATTGGTCAAAATTGAAAGGTTTTTGTTTTCATTCTATATTTATTATGTCAGAATTTATAATCAAATTCGTCATTTTTTTCAAAAATGAAACCAGTTTCTGAAGGTGTAAATACCAATTTCAAATAAAATCGAAAATAGTGCCTTCCATTTCTTCGAAACTTGATGATATTTTCAAAATGTTCCGGTGACCCCGCACGCGTTGCGTCGCGACAGCCAATGAAAGACATTTTATAAAGGTTCGCGCAGCGTAAATGTACGCTCATTGGCCAACAGGCACAAAAATGTTTCAAGGTCAGCCGCATAAGTAAATTGCACGGACTATAGTAGCTTCCATTTCTTCGAAACTTGATGATATTTTCAAAATTGCAACTATTTTTCCTTATCACGTGACCATATTTTTGAGACGACTCTCCGCCCTTTACCCAATTTAAAAAATATTTCACCGATATTCCAGTTCTAAAAATTTCTAGAACTGATACCATCATCTCCGAATAAAAACAATATAACAACTCGACTTCCGCCAGTTTCCACCATCCGCACTCTGGCGAATAAAAATATACGTACTCGATACGAAAAATATAAAGCAAACTAGCTTTTTTTTTGCTTTCCGCGGAGCTTGTCGCGTTCGATTCTTTATACTAAATCACACGTGATCGTACTTTTATATCATCGAGTTGGAAACCTCTTACGCTGTTTTTTTGTTAACTTCTCGCGCAGCTTCTTCGAAGAAATATTTTCTCATAAAGTTGGCGATTGCGAACAGGAGCACGTTAAGCGTTCGCTAAGTACCTCGTATCATGTCATTCGCGTTCGCTCAAAGTAAATACACACGACTCGACGCGACGCCGCGATAAACTTAATATCGAATTCGAGTTTCTTTCACGTGCGGTGCGGCGCTTTATATACGTAGTATCTACGTACATATTTCACAAAAGCGACGAAAAATCCGCTTATTAAAACATACTGCAGAAGAGCGAACGAACGAGAGAGGTATCCGCACCTTCGCGTACCGCCACAGCCATTTTATCGTGCTGTGCCCCCTCCTTTTCCGGGCCTTTTTTGTCGAAAAACCCCATCCGCTCGTTTATGTTACCAAACTCTGTATATTAAAATCGATAATGAATAAAAAGCAACCGAGAACCGAACCGCAGTCAATATAATTAAACTTTCGATGTTTATTTTTGGGGCGACTGCGACTGTTCGCGATTTAATTTTTATAAGTATGTTTACAGCTATTTCCCTCGCTCTTTTCTCCGGCGACGGATCCTTCTCGGCTTCCAATCGACCTGAATTATTCGGTCGGCATCTTAGAACGAATCGAGGCTCGTTGACAGAGGCGTAGATTTACTTTACTATGAAGATGACGTTGTTAGGGCGAGTACTTGGTAAAATTTATATGAAAGGTCGATTACTCTGTATCTTTGTGGTTAAAAATTGTAATTTTTTCAAAATTTGGAATAAAAATTGCAATTCTTTCCAAACTTCAAATGAAATTTGCAATTAAAAAAAATTTGAAGCATAAATGAATAATTGATGCTTACCTATTATCAATTTCACGAATTTGGTGTTCAAAAGAAAGTAGTGTGTCTTTCTGTCCCTCTCAATTTTTGGAGAAATCTTGAGAAAATTTTCTCTTACGAAATTTAAAACGAAACACGTCCTTGGCATATAGTCTGCAGTTCATCTGGCAAAAAGTGCTCTGGAAAAATCGAAATTATCGTGCTTATTTGGGGGACGAAAAAATCAGTTGGTTTCTTATGTGTATGGGTCCCATGGCCCCGAAAAAGCGTATTTTTTTTTTGGTTGTCCTTGCATAATAGAGGTCTGGAGCCTAAAAAGTCCCTTTTTTTAATTTTCTAAATTTGACCGGGGACAAAAAATGTTATCATTGTTTGGTAGCAAAAACATGCCAACTTCCTTGGGCAACCCACGCATTTGAGCGTCAGCGTCCCTAATGTGAATTTTTTTGTGAAATTTCGTAATTTTTGGCTCCGTAATAGCTCCGTAGGCCCGTAGGCGTCATAATGGTCAGCGGAACAAAAAAAAATCAATTCAGCACATCCATGGATTTATTCCATACCCATCGAATATCACAGTTGAGAAAACGCTTCACTTTCCCCCCTTTTGTTAGAACTGAATTTTCAAAAAAAAAATTGAAAAATGGGGTTGCACCTATCAGAATATGTTGAAATTTGACGAGCAGCACAAATACATTAATGAAAATGTAATTGGAGCATTTTTGACAATTTTGAGCAATTTTGAGCCCAAAATCAGATCAGTTCTCAAGTATTTTTTAAAAATTGCCACGTAACCTGTGAAAAGAGGGTAGAAGTTTACCAAAATCTTGAGAATGTTGATTAACATTTTTTTGAGTCATTTTTGAAAATTTTGAGTACATACCAGTTTTCAAGTATTTTTTTCAAATAATTGATATTGACTTATAAAAATGGGCTAGAAATTCGCCAAAAATCAATAAATTTCAACCATAAATTTTGTAAATCTTGAACACATGATAAATTGATAATTTGTAACTATGATTATTTTTAAAATTGTTACCTATGATGCATATGAGATAGAATTTTGCCAAAATTCAAGAATGTAAGCCAAAAAATTTCTTCTTAAAAGTTGATCAAAAAAAATTTTGGTTCTCATATTTAAATTTTTGACGAAATTTTACCCCTTTTGGTAGGTTACACGTCAATTATTTGAAATTATATTCAAAA
This sequence comes from Pseudococcus viburni, assembly GCA_033439095.1. Classification (NCBI taxonomy): domain Eukaryota; kingdom Metazoa; phylum Arthropoda; class Insecta; order Hemiptera; family Pseudococcidae; genus Pseudococcus; species Pseudococcus viburni. Next base: position 540,396 of record JAVBJF010000062.1, on the reverse strand, counting down.
ATTGACCTGTACTCAAAATTCTCAAAAATGGCTCGAAAAAAATTTTGGTCAACATTTCCAAGTTTTTGTAAAATTTCATAGGTCACATTTCAATTTTTTAAAAATACTTGAAAATTGACTTGATTTTGAACTCAAAATTGCTCAAAAATTATAAAAATGCTCCAATTACATTTTCACTAATATCAATGGGCTATTCGCGAAATTTTAACCCATTTTGATAGGTCACAACCCCAGTTTCCGAATTTTTTTTAATAATTCAGTTTCAACAAAAAGAGGGGGTGGGTGATGCACGTGATTCATTTTCTCCTTTTTGAAATTCGACCACAACCTATTGTGCCAACCGTTTTCCACAAACTGTGACTTGACGGGTATAGAATAAATCCATGTATGTGTCGAGTTGATTTTTTTTGTTCCGCAGACCGTATGACGCCTAAAGGAGCCATTATTAAACCAAAAATGGCCAAATCTCACAAAAAAATTCCATTAAGGCAGGCATCCCAGTAGGTTACTTTTAAAGTACATAACTTTGTTACTTTTTTCAAGGAAAGTCACTATATTAGTTACTTTTTGCACTCAAAGGTTACTATTGGTTACTTTTCATTAAAAAAAGTTACTTTTTTGAAAAATTTGAGCAAAAAATCAATTTTTTTTTAAAAATGGTTTAAAAAAATTTTTTCTTAGAAAAGAAATCAAAAATTGCTTTTAAAAAATGATTTGAAAACAGTATACCATGACATTTTAGTATTATGAACCCTCCCTAGTAAAAATTCGAATGACTTTTACATTTTATAGGTGAAATCTTGAATTAAAATTTTTAAAAAAAGGTTCGTTTTTTTTTTACTTTTTTGGTTACTTTTCCGACTGTCAGAGGTTTCTAAAGTTACTTTTTTTTTTAAATTTTGGCTGGAATGTCTGCATTACGGGGGCTGGCACTCTACCTATTGTACTTGTTGCCCAAATAAGTCGACATATGTGAGCCTGGATATAGAAACCACCCTTAGGTGTAAAAAATTGATTTCTGAGTTGAGACTGATTTTGGGCGTTTCAGAAGGTATAGAATCAAAGGAGAACCTCCACTCAAAAACCAATTTTTTACACCTAAGGGTGGTTTCTATATCCAGGCTCACATATTTAGATTTTAGAGTGAGGGGGTGTCCACCAGACTGTGGGAAATTTTTACCCCCGGTCAAATTTTAAAAATGGGGAAAACGGGGTTTTTAGTCTCCAGCCTCCTATTGTGTGAGGCTAAAAATACTGATTTTTTTACCACAAAAAAGCAAACTCAATGAACACTTTTTGCCAGTTGGACTGAAAATTTTGTTTTGTGATACAGTTCAGAAGGAAAAATCTACTCTCATTTTTGAATCAGTAAAATTTATTTTAAAAAAACACTGGAAAACAGTCAGAATAGCAGAACAGTGATGAATCAATGAAAATTCACTAAAAACTCTGTCATATTTATGAAATTCACTGAAAAATCGGTAAAATCCTTTGAATAACACAAGTCGACACGACTTTTGTGTTTGGGTTCCGATTGCGAAATTTAAATTGCTTTTATATATCTAATGAAGGGAAAAATAATTTTTTTGTCCAAAGTTTGCTTTGGGGGTGTGGAAGCCAAAAATGTGATTTTTCAAGAACAATACATACAAATTTGAGAAAAATTTGGGAAAAGTTTGAAAACAATTTTTTTTGGCCCAATCTTATAGTAAACTTTACGCTGAATTGAATGTCGCATACCGCAGACCTCCATCTATTTTAGAAAAAAAGTTACGATTAAAACTTTCCTAAATTATGTGAAAAAATCGCATTTTTTTCGCCTTGCTCACCGAAAAGTGGGATTTCTGAGAAATCTAAGCGTTCTACGACCATAATGATCACGAACTAAGTTGTAAAGAATTAAATTTCCTATCGGATAGGTGCGTTCAGATTTTTCCGGGAGGCGTAGTTTTCGAGATATTCTCGAGTAAAGTTGAACATTAGTTGAGGCAATTGAGAAAAAAAGAGAAATGAAGCAATTTTTGGCTGTCAAAAATATTACAGCGAAAAATTGTGGGAGGTCGTGGTAACTTCTAAAGGTTAGTCACCTTCCACAATTTTTCGCTTTAACACTTTTGACAGCCAAAAATTGCTTCATTTCTCTAACTTTACTCCAGAATATCTCGAAAACTACGCCTCCCGGAAAAATCTGAATGCACCTATCCGATAGGAAATTTAATTTATGGTCGTAGAACGCTTGTATTTCTCAGAAATCCCACTTTTCGATGAGCAAGGCGAAAAAAAATGTGATTTTTTTCAAATTTTTCTCAAATTTGTGTGTATTGTTTTTGAAAAACCACATTTTTGGCCCCCCATCCCCCCAAGCAAACTTTGGAAGCCGCGAATGAGCATATTGGTGTATTTTGATGTCTAGAATCAGAATTTGGCCATGAGAACTGAAACACAGAACTTTTTTTTTTGTTGACTTGTGTAATCAGTGAAAAATCACTGAAAATCAGTGAATTTTACTGATTTTTCCTGTTCTGCAATTCTGACTGTTTATCAGTGACGTTTCACTGATTCGAAATGAGAAAGTAAATGTGAAAATTTCAATTTCCCCGCCTCCTTTAATATTCGCGAAATAGGTAAAATTTGCTTACAATTATAATTATATACGATACAATGAAATTCATTCAAATTATGTTTTAGATAAGGGGAATCCTTTTAGTTTTTGAAGAAATCTTGAAAAAAAATTTCCCTCATATTTAAAGCGAAACACAACCTTGGCACATTGACCTTGGAAGTAATTTCCCTATTTTGTTTTCGTTTCTTGGAAAAAATTCACCATCCTGCGAAAAAAATCGCGATAAAAAGAAAAAAAAGGTTAACAGCAATTCTAACTTGAGAGAGGGCAGGAAAGTCTCGAATGATCGAGCACCTAGTATTCCACTACAAGACAAGCCCGAATCGCGAATATGAAATTATATACCTACTTAGTCGGAAAAGAAAATTACATCATCGAATATTCATGTTTCGTGAATATTTCGCCGAGAAAACGGAGCATACAGCGCGAAATTCGTATACAGATAATTGTTATAAATAATTTCCGCTCCGGCGGGGCAATTTTTTCCTTCCCCGAGCTTTCGTTACTGGGCGGACTTCGAGACTCGATTTGAAAGAAAAAGAAAAGCAAAAGCTGCCTGTTAAAGATGTCATGTCCGGCGGACCTGTAATTAAAATGATATATGCCGGTATAATGAATGGCGAACACGCGAGCTACGTTCGTTTATGCGAAGGTAGAATATGCCACGATGATGGCCCGCCTGTGCCTTTATTATAACAACCTAGGTATTCAGGGTTTATCGACATTTTATCATTTTATAGATTAGATTAGTAATCTAAAGGATTTGCTGCGTGAGCATTGTGTGCAAGTGAACGTAGGTGTAGGTGGCTGGGTAACGGGTACTAACTACCAGTACTAACGTTCCACAGGTCGTTCGGTTTCGGTTCGTAATTTATGGACGGACGATTAAAACGTATTGTTGGATAGTTCTGTAATTCGTTGAGATTTCGGATTTGTTTTACACGTGCTGGTGTTCGAATCGAGTGAGTAGTCTGTGATTCGAATCGATGCTGGAATTTGGAAAATTTTCGCAAAAATTATTGTAAAAGGCTCATTCCATGTCAATTCGAGCAAGTTTTGAGCTTAGATCTTCCGATTGCGCTCAATTTTTTTTTACAGGTTCCCCTCATGGTTTAATGAAAGAATCACCGTCATTTTTATCCTAATCCTTCAGGGGGTGGGGCAGGCCCCCGTAATTCTCGCACAATTGGGATTTTTTGCGAAACTGCTCAACTTTGAAGGCTCATATCTCCAGATTGGTTCAGTCAAAAATGAATCTGTTGGTGCAGTTTTGTAGAGAATTGAAAGGAGATTCAAAATTGATAATCACATTTTGAGAAGTTCAGAACTGAGCTTTTGTGATGAAAGCTCAACTTTCATGATAATTACAAAAGCTAAGGGCTACCATTTAAAAATCTGAAAAAATTACTGTGAGGAAAACTTTTTATGTATTTTTCAACTAATTACTTTTCAAGGTGGGATCTCAACACCGCTAGGGGGCACAAAAGTCCTCAATTTTGATCAAAATTGAAAAAAAAATGCAAAAATGAAGTAGCACTTTGATTTTTACTAATTCGAAGGCGCTGAGTTCGAATATGTGCGTAGTTTTTTCATCCAACCCCTTTGAACCCTCCTATCAACCCCCTTGATAAGGTCAAAATTCAAAAAAAATGAAAAATAACGGGTGACATGTCGTTTGTTAGGTTTTTGGGGGCACTGCGTTCGAATATTTGCTTATTTTTTGGATTCGACCCCTTAATGCCCCCCTAACCCTCCCAATTTTGAGAAACTCTTGCAAAAAAATGAAAATATCGTGCGGCATATCGATTTCTACTAATTTGAGGGTGCTGAGCTCGATTATCAACTTACTTTTCCGATCTCCTTCCAATGACTTCCAGTTCATCCTACTTTTTGTGGTTTCGAGGTCATTGCAAGGCATGGGGACGGCAGATTGGAAAAGTAAGTTGATAATCGAGCTCAGCACCCTCAAATTAGTAGAAATCGATATGCCGCACGATATTTTCATTTTTATGCAAAGGGTTTCTCAAAATTGGGAGGGTTAGGGGGGCGTTAAGGGGTCGAATCCAAAAAATAAGCCAAAATTCGAACTCAGTGCTCCCAAAAACCCAACAAACGACATGTTACGCGTTATTTTCCATTTTTTTGAATTTTGACCTTATCAACGGGGTTGATAGGAGGGTTCAGTGGGGTCGGATGAAAAAACTGAGCACATATTCGAACTCAGCGCCTTCGAATTAGTGGAAATCGATGTGTTACTTCATATTTGCAATTTGTTTGAATTTTTACCAAAATTGATTACCCCTGTGCCCTCTAGGGGTGTTGAGATCCCATCTTGTAAAGTAATTAGTTGAAAAATACATAAAAAGTTTTCCTTACAGTAATTTTTTCAGATTTTTAAATGGTAGCCCTTAGCTTTTGTAATTATCATGAAAGTTGAGCTTTCATCACAAAAGCTCAGTTTTGAACTTCTCAAAATGTGATTACCAATTTTGAATCTCCTTTCAATTCTCTACAATGCTGCACCAACAGACTCATTTTTGACTGAACCAATCTGGAGATATGAGCCTTTTAAGTTGAGCCGTTTTGCAAAAAATCCCAATTATGCGAAAATTACGGGGCCACCACCCCCCATGAAGGATTAGGATCAAAATGAAGGTGATTCCTTCATTAGACCATCGAGGGGAACCCGTAAAAAAAATTTGAGCGCAATCGGAAGACACAAGCTCAAAACCTGCTCGAATTGACATAGAATGAGCCAAAAGTGTCGGCGGGGGGGGGGGGGTGGAAATTACCATTTACCAAAAATTTCTTAACCATTTTTTCGCAAAAATCGTAAAGGGTATAGCTGGGTTTTTGGTGAAATCGGCCCCCTCAGGTGGTGTACATTGATGAAAAAAAAATCAGAAAAATTTTTGACCCCCCCAACCCCCACCCTTTCGGAGTTATGACCATTTGTTATTAGTTTACTACCCGAAATTGAAATTTTGGCCTAGTATTAGGTATCCAAGTTCAAAATTTACAGTTTCATATTCTTTAATGTAGATTTTTCCTGAGGATTTTGTTTTGGCTGTCTCTTTGAACTTAGGTCCAAAAATCGCGAAAACCCAGGCAGAAATGTTGTTGTTTTAGCAGATTTTTCAAGTTTTGAGTGCTTTATACGGGAAAAACCTTCAAATAAAGAAACTAACGTCGGATTCGTGTTTAGCGGGTCAAAATACCCCGATAAACACCCTTTTCGCGATCGTTTTGCGTAAAGTCTCAAAATTCACCTTTTTCACTGATTTTTCATGACAAAAATAGCGAATTTCGAGTCTTCAAATAAAACGACCGCGAAAAGGGTGTTGATCAGGGTATATTGACCCGATAAATACGAATCCGACGTTAGTTTCTTCGTTCAGCCATTTCTCTCCTTACAAAACGCTCAAAATTTGAAAAATATGCTAAACAAACAACATTTTTGTACGGTTTTTCGCGATTTTTGGCCCTTGGTGCATCGAAGTCGCCAAAAGTGAATACGCCATGTGAATCTACGTTAAAAAAACACGTTTTTGGGATATTTTTGAAAAGTGGTCGCTCTTCGTTTATATGGCGTTTTTTACGATTGAAAACTTCAAATAGGCGAAACAACGTGAAGGAGTGCACCAAAATTTTTGAAAAAATTATCGTAAATACACCTCTACGAGATGCAACATTGTGCCAAAGAACAAAAAATTTCCTTTACTTCCATTAAAATTAAAAATTCTTGAAAATAATGCAACAAAATGGTCATAACTCCGAAAGGGTGGGGGTTGCGGGGGGTCAAAAATTTTTCTGATTTTTTTTCATCAATGTACACCACCTGAGGGGGTTAGATAGAAAATCGGAGAGGGGGCCGATTTCACCAAAAACCCGGCTATACCCTTTATTTAAAATGTTTTGAAAGTCAAAATATTGAAGTTTTTCAATTTATTGAATTATGTTTGGCAATTCGAATTCATTTTGGGTAATTTTGTAGTCGAATATTTTAAAGGTATTTTTAGGAAGAGTTTATCATTAAGTAATTGAGAGCGAGAAAGAATTTTTTGTGAAATTTTTTCTTATTTTTCTTACTCTAAATGTAATTTTTTTAAAATTTTTCAAAACGAAGACATCTAGTCAAGAAATTTTCTAACTTTTAATCTTTGTTTACACTTGAAGAAATAATTCTTGAAAAAGGAAACCATCCTTTGCTTGTTTCTCTACTTTTTTTCAATGATTTTTGTGAAATTTTTTGTAATTTTGAATTTTGATTCGTGATAATTCAACTGAATTTATAATACATTCGTGTAATTTTATGAATTTTATGACACGCCTATGCTAGACAGGTTTTTGAATGGTTTTCAAATATTTTCTACAATATTCCAGATATTAAAATTTGTTAGTATTTAATTTTTTTTTCAATAATATGTATTTACAGCGATGTGATTTGAAATTTTATATTTTTGATAAAAATTTTAATTTGTCTGCGGTGTTTGTTAAAAATGGCAATCGGGAACTCAGATTTTGCAATAGAGCCAAAAAAAAACTGAATCAAGATGAAAATTACTTACAATATTGTAATTGCCCCAGTCAGGTAATGTTTTCGTCTGTGGAATTGTCTGTATTGTATTCTGAGATGCACGTATCGAATAGATTTTAATTTCAGGGATGAAAATAGATCGTTTTGTCGAGTTTAATTCACGTTAACGAGAAATTCTATGGTAATATACTTTTATCATTAGGTATGTTGAACAATTTTTCTACCTAGGTACCTAATAACTTTCGTTAAATTCCAAGAATTTTGAAAAATTTGAATCAGTAGATTTATTCGTTACCATTTTTATCTGTCAAAAACATACTAGATGGGTAATAGTGTAAGTACTTTGTTCATATCCTCGAACTGCAAGCTGGTTTTTGAAAAACGAGTAGAAAATTAAAGGCTGTCTTTCTAGTGGATATTGCGAAATAAGAATGTATCTTGAAAGTCATAAAATGAAAAATAGTGCAGAAATTTGAAAAAAATTCAATTTTGAAGCATGTATTTAAAATTTTACTTCCAGTGGAATCGCGAGAAAATAATACCTCGAGTCCTTCTAAATATCCACTAAAAAAAATTACTACTTATAATAACCGAAATTGTATTCGATATATGTTTTTGGAATTCCAATATTTAAATCAAAATGTATTCCAAAATCAGTTTGACTGAAGTACCTAATTGAATTGATTATGCGTTTAAAAGTTATAACGAGATCTGAGAAAAAGGTTCAGTTTCTGTAAGTAAAGAATAAAAATTCAATTAATAAATCTTGAAAATATAGTTAACCTTATAATTTTTACTGAAATATTAATTTGTCAAAAAAAAATTCAAAAATGTGAATACCTGTAAAAAAAATAATTTTCAATTTTAAAGTAAAAAAAATGAATAGGTAAAAATAACATTTAAATACAAATTTTATTTAAAATAAATTGATAAAAATGAAATGAGGATTGAAATTACTTCCATTTTCAGGTTCAATGCTGTAATTTAATATAGCCCTAAATGCAGGCATCCCAGTAGGTTACTTTTAAAGTAATTTTGTTACTTTTTTCAAGGAAAGTCACTATTAGTTACTTTTTGTACGCAAAAGTTACTATTGGTTACTTTTCATTCAAAAAAATTACTTTTTTCAAAAATTTGACCAAAAAATCAACTTTTTTGGTTTTTGCTTTAAAAAAAGTCGCTTAAGAAAAAATTCGAATGACTTTTTTACATTTTCCAGGTGAAATCATAAATTGAAATTTTAAAAAAGGTTACTTTTTTGAACTTTTTTGGTTACTTTTCCGACTGTCAGAGGTTCCTAAAGTTACTTTTTTTTTTCAAATTTTGGCTGGGATGTCTGAAATTGCAACTTGGCAGCAAAATTAATAACAGTTTATTGCTCACTAGAACACACTTTGAATTGAAAATATATTAATATGATTTATCTGTCATTAAGGAGTAGATCGGAAAACGCATACTTCGAGTTTTGACGAAAATTAATGGAGTAGTTCAATTTGAGTGGGAACTGTTTCTGAAAAAAATGTAACACTCCTGCCATTGGTTAGTATAGTACCTTAATCATCTTCTGAAAAAATGCAATGTAGGTTTCTACTCATCCCTGATCACTGACCTTAAATTGGATATCACTTAGTGGCCTCTGCCGGGAAAATTGAAACGTTTCTGATCGCGAAATTGAAAATTTCTTCATTTTTACAAAAATCAAAATCATTTAGTCAATCTCTTCAAAACGAAAGAATTGTTTTAGCTGCAAGAATAAAGTTGATGATATTAAAAAAAAAAAAAAAAATGGACAGTGCTGCCATTAACTGCATTATGACTTGATTAATTTTTCATGGTGTCTATCTATTATTGGCGAGAAAAACAAGAAACCCCAGAAAATAGATGGAATTGTAATTATTATGCTGCAAAAAACAAGAATTTTCATCTTTCCTTGAATTGTTGGGGGGGGGGGGATTAAAGTGAGAAAAATGACCAGCCAGAAAAACTCTGAAAACAGCCAAAATTTTCATTTTTCAGATCCAGTGTACCCCATGTTTTAAAAAAAATTGGAGTTGTTTTTTCAGTGGTTTGAAAACTGCGCTAATAATCAAAAAACAATTTTTGCTCGAATTTTGAGATAATTGAATGATTGATTCAAATTTTGTAAAAGTAGTGAAATCTTCAGTTTCATGATCCGTAATTTTTCAACCCCCTTTGAAGAGAGCAATTTCGTGACAATAAGTTAGGGAAATTTGGATACGTTTTATCATTGGTGACCAAGGTTCCATTACGTAGGTGCAGCTATCAAAACCCAAAAATGACGAAAAATTGTATTTTTTTTCAAAAATGGCACCACTTCGAAGCTCTAGCTCTACCCATCGCGTCCCACGGTTAGGAACCTCTCATTTCTTCTGAAATGTTTCCCCCTCAAAGTGAAACTCATCAATGCTTGCCTAAATCCTGGCAGATCTACCCTTTGTTTATCATATCAACATTTTCGATATCTATAAATCATAATCTCTTTGTATCGAATTTTTGATTTTTTTAAAAATGCGGTTTACTTAGATATTCAAAAATGGATTTTTGAAATATTTTTTTCATTTGAAATGAAATAAATTTATGTTTAATGAGATAAACACGATTTCGTAAATTCTTTATAGAAAATTTTTCCACACATTGTGTTATTCTTCTCCATTTTTCTATGCAGATTTTAACCATGATATTTTTTCTTTTCAAAACACACCATTTAAAATTAGTAATCTGTTCGACGAAAAAAATTATTCGAGATTATTCCAAGACCATATCATTTTCGGTATAATTTCGCAACCGAAAATCTACTTATAGCGATAACACCTCGTAATTAGCCCAGCTCGTGAAACGAAGAACGAAAACGCAACGATAATAATGAATAAAATAATGTATCGTAGAGAATTGATAATTATATCGATTATGATTTCATTCAAGCGAAAATCTTCGGTTCCGTTTTATCGCCGACGGTTCGGTGTTTTCAATAGTCGCTGCTATATCTAGGTAAACTATTCCCTATCTAATCGCTGCTGCGAATAGCATTTTTTTCAAAGAAAAATTGCGATAAATTAACACCAGTCGTAGTCGACTCTCAGTTTGATAACCACTTGTTTCATTCACAATTATAGAACTTTTTTTTATCTGAAAAAACGTGCATTATCTAATCATTTCCTATTAACTATTATCAACTTACTTAAATTATGAATTGAAGTTTCGCATACAAATATGCCACATCCGTTTTCGTGCTCGAAACGTAGATATTTGCAGTCTACTGCGAGCTAAAATAAATAGCAAACGCGAATTTTATCTTTGGCCGGTGACGAATTCGAGTATCTCGAACCATTGCTTCGGTGTTATCAAAATTTAAATACTTGTGGATTGCGATAACAGCTTGTTCGAGTGTTGATATCGAGTCGAGTCGGCCAATTTGTGCAGCAGTCGAGATAACGTGTGACAATTTCAGAGAAAAATTTCTCACGGACGCTGAGAAATACAGCAATCTTTGAAAAAATTGGAAATTTGGGTAAAAAATCTCTCACGTCTCAATGAAGATTTTTTTTTCAAAGTGTAAATTAAAAAATTTTGCATACTTCGAAAGTTTCAAAGCACAAAATTGCCCCAATTTATCAATATAGCTACTCACTTGTGTGTAATTTAGATTGCCTGAGCGAAATGGTTGCTCAAGTATAGTGTTGAAGGGGGTAACTTGACCTCCTAAACACAAACCTGATGTTGGTTTTTACGTTTGATCATTTCTTCTCTTGAAATCATTGTAGTTTTTTAAGACTCGTAAGAATATCAAACTAATCAAAAATTGCAGTTTCTACAGAAGGAATGATTAGTGTAAAAACCAACGTCAGATTGGTGTTCAGGAGGTAAATTTTTTTCACGATTTTGTATATTTTTTGTACCTGCTCCCTCATTTAGAAGCAGTGAAAATTCGCTGATGAATAGTCAGAATTGCAGTACAGGAAAAATCAGCGAAATTATTTGATTTTCAGCGCAGATTCGCCAATTTTTGAAAGGATTTCATTGATTTTTCAACGAATTTGAGAGATTTTACTGACTTTTCAGTAAATTTTCACTGATTTTTTTCACTGTTTGCCTTCGATGAAAATTTGTCACTGTTCGCTTTTAGTGAAATTTTTTATTGTCTGCTTTCAGTGAATTTTTTAAATGTTTGCTTTCAGTGATGTTTTTTACTGTGTGCTTTCAGTGAAATTTTTCAATTGTTTGCTTTTAGTATTTTTACTGTGTGCTTTCAGTGAAATTTTTCAATTGTTTGCTTTTAGTAACATTTTTTTACTGTTTGCTTTCGATGAAATTTTTTCACTTTTCGCATTCAGTAAATTTTTTTACTGTGTGCTTTCAGTAAAATTTTTTCACTGTTTGCTTTCAATGAAAATTTTTAATGTTTGCTTTCGATGAAGATTTTTCACTACTTACTTTCAGTAAAATTTCTGTACTTTTTGGTTCCAATAAAAAATTTTATTGTTTGCTTTCAGTGACGTTTTTTGATTAGTTGCCTTCGGTGAATTGTTCCATTATTTGCTTTCAGTCAAATTTTTTCACTGATTGCTTTCAGTGAATTTTTTACTGGTTGCATTCGGTAAAAATTTTTTACTGATTACTTTTGATGAAAAATTTTTACTGTTTGCTTTCAGTAAAATTTTTTACTGTGTCCTTTCAGTGATTTTTTTACTGCTTGCTTTCGGTGAATTTTTTTACTGCTTACTTTCAGTAAAATGTCTTTACTTTTGCTTTCAGTGAAATTTTTTATTGTTTGCTTTCAATGAAAATCTTTACTGCTTGCTTTTGGTAAAAATTTTTCACTTTTTGCTTTCAGTAAAGTTTTTTAATGTTGGCTTTCGGTGAATTTTTTCACCATTTGCATTCAGTAAAATTTTTTACTGTTTGCTTTCGATGAATGTTTTTTACTACTTGCTTTCAGTAAAAATTTTTTACTTTTTGTTTTCAGTGAATTTTTTTATTGTTTGCTTCCAGTGAAGTTTTTTTATTGTTTGCTTTCGGTGAATTGTTTTACTATTTGCTTTCAGTAAAAAATTTTTATTGATGGCTTTTAGTGAATTTTTTTCTGTTTGCTTTCAATAAAAATCTTTACTGCTTGCTTTTGGTAAAAAATTTTCACTTTTTGCTTTCAGTGAATTTTTTTATTGTTTGCTGCTTTCAGTAAAAAATTTTCATTGATTGCTTTCAGTGAATTTTTTTCTGTTTGCTTTCAGTAAAATTTTTTTATTGATTGCTTTCAGTGAATTTCTTTCCGTTTGCTTTCAGTAAAACTTTTTCACTGTTTGCTTTCAATAAAATTTTTTTACTACTTGCTTTCAGTAAAATGTCTTTACTTTTTGCTTTCGGTAAAATTTTTTCACTGTTTGCTTTCAGTAAAAATTTTTGCTGCTTGCTATCGGTAAACATTTTTTACTTTTCGCTTAAAGCAAAGTTTTTTTGTTGTTTGCTTTCGGTGAATTTTTTCATTATTTGCTTTCTGTAAAATTTTTTACTGTTTGCTTTCAGTGAAATTTTTTACCGGTTGCTTTTGATTAAAATTTTTCACTGTTCGCTTTCAGTGAAATTTTTTACTGTGCGCTTTCAGTGATTTTGTTTAATTATTTGCTTTCAGTGACATTTTTTTACTGTTATTTGCTGTTTTCCAGTGATTTTCTATAATTTTTATTGATAATATAAATGAGAGAGTACTCTCAAACTTTTCATTCGTAATTTTTCCCCATTTGGACCAAACTTTTACACATGATTTTTCAACAACATTGAAAATTTATTTCTTCACTGTCAAAGTTTCTACACGTATGTTTTACGATTTTTAATTTTTTTTCTCTATAAAAATTTTTATTTGTTCTTTTTTGTGTTGAAATTTTCAAACTTACCCTAGTATTTTTTTCAAACTTGAAAATTCTTTTTTTTTTCTCTGTTAGTGAACAGATATTCTTTAGTTGATTATTTTAATTTTTTTTTCATTTGAAAAGTGTGCTCTTTTTCTGTGTTTCAAATAAAAATTTCAATAAGTACCTATAGAGAGAAAAACATTTCAAATTTGAAAAAAGGCCTAAAACTTAAATTTTGATGAAGAGGAAATTCAAATTCGAAAAACCATATTTTGTGTGCAAATTTTACTATGAAGAAAAAAATTGAAGTGAAAATTTAGATAGAGAAAAAATTTCCAAGTACAAATTTTGACAGAGTATAACGTCACAAGCAATGTATTATTTTCTTTTATCGAAAATAAAATAAACATTCTTTTCAAATTGATGAGTTGTTTGATTGAATCACTCTTGTGAACGACGTCTCTGATTGATCTAGTGTCACATTTTTGTGCGATGTCAAAAGACGCCAAATTACCCCCTCTTACGATATTTGAGTGACCACTTTACTCAAAGTCTTGAAATTCACTTTTATCACTGGAAAAAAAACATCGGTCTACGAAAAAAATTAACTTACTTACTTGTCAATATCGAGTTTCCCTCTTCTTCGAGTAGTCGACGTACAATTACATGCTCAAGATCAAATTATACCCTGCATCATTTTCGATCGAATTTGAAATTAAAACTACGCCAGACTCTGCGTCATTTCGATAGTATTTGCAGACTCATCGATACGTCGCTTTAATTTCCCAAAACGCCTCTCTACGTAGTATACAAATTCGTACACGTGGTACAATTTGACAACATACCCAATTCAAACAAAACGCCTGAGAGAAAAAGCTCCGGCAGCAGGGTAAATACTTCAGCAGCAGTATCGTTTTTTTACGTTTTTTTTTATCCTTTTTGCACGGCTGTGTTGTCTCGTAATGATATGATTTTCCATCGCGTTCTTCGGTCTCCTGGGCTTGGACCGAGTTTTCGCGTTCCGGCGCGAAAATTCCACTACGTTGTAAATATTTACACTTCATTGAGCACGATTCACGGCCATTGCATTCCTACTATAGACATACTTACTCGCGTCGCCTTAGTCGTTTCCAACAGTCGAGCAGTATTTTTCATTTTTTTTCCACAATCCGATGCATTATTACCCCTTCTTTTGTCGAGCATAAAATTACGCCAGCGATTTTCTTCGAGCAGAGGGGGGCTCGAGGAGGAGAATTTTACTCGTATTAATCATCGGTCGCCCTCGTACCTGCGGTTTGCTTTATTTCTCGCATTATGACATTATGTGTATAAAATGTACTGAGTAAATCCTCCTATATCGATAAATTTCCCACCTCCGGCCCTCCTCGTTTCCTTTCTCGGGAAATATTCGTGACCGCAGCTGCGCTGCTGTGCCACACGAACACGCCAACTTTTACGCCGCCGTGGCGCAATTCATTACCGCTCGTATGGCTTTTTATATTTCGTACGTGTACGATACATCAAAAAATGACAAAAACTACCGAAAAAGCTCGCTACCTTGTTTTCCCCTCTTCTTGCAGTTGCTCGAGACACCCGAAGCGTTCTACTGTGTGTGCTTTAGTCACACTCGCAACACCTTTTGGAATACGAGGTAGGTCGATATCGTGAAAAAAGCCTCGCCGGCTTCGTTTTTAAAACAAAACACCTCGTAACCCCTCCCTCCTTTCGGCCTTTCTCAGAACGTAGCATAATATACGCAGCGGAGTACTCGCTGCAACAATATTTCACAATTCCACCTCGTCGTGTGTCTTTTTCTACAGAAAAAAAGTAGAAGAAAAGAAGAGAAAAAGAAACACTAGGTACCTACTTTTAATTAGAAATATTTTCAAAAGAATAATAGCGCATCTACGCGACACAGGCCTCCCTAAAAGGCAACAAAAAAATTACCGGCGATTTCCAGCTTAATTGTTACGGTTATAACGGTGTCGTTTATTCGTCTTATTAGTTTTCCTCTCTGCCGGAGCTTCACGTGGCGAGTAGCTATATTCTGCCGTTGTTTTTTTCCCTTTCGATTGAAGCGACCGACTAAATAGTGCGAGTTCTTTAATTAAAAAAACGAAAAAAAAAACAAGTGCTAGAAAACCTCGTGTTTTTAGTTCTTATTTAATGATGTGTCGTCGAAACCGAATTTTTCTTTTGGATGATGTTGAAGGCTGCGATGGTACTTTTTTTTACTCTGAATGGCGTAGAAAGTGTTTTTTTTCGAATTTATTCACAAAGGGGCTATTTGAGGTGTTTGCGTTCAATTGGAACGAGAATTCGATTTTTGGAGTGAGTGTCCCAAAATTTTCAAGTGTTGGTATCTAGATTTTTGACGAACACAAAGTAAGGCGATTAAGTTTGATTGAAGTAAGTACGAGTTTGAATTCAAATTTGTGATGTGATCTGAAAAAGATCCCTACAAATAGGTCTGAAAGTCAGATTTTTCAGCCGAGCCAAAAAATGAAATCAAGATTGAAATTACTTACATAGTACATACACAGTTTACACACCTACAGCTCTGATCATTGTATTAATTGTATTAATGTTTTTTGGAGGTTTTTTTTTTTTTTTTTTTTTTTGGAAAAATTCCTCGTTTTTCTGACTTTGGCGCTGGCGATTCTGAAGCTGCTGGGGAGTAATTTGGCGAATTGAATAACAATAATATCAAATTAATTTAATACCACGTTGGTTTGAAAATTTTTCTGTACCTTCATCTTTTGCTTATTCCAGAAAAATATTCACTATTGGTTCAGAACCGTCGAACCATATTGAAAAGTTTTGATTTTTGATAAAATTGCCAATGTAATCTTACATGATGTCCATTTTCTTAGGAACTTGGAAGGTGTCAGTAAATTTTTGAAGTGCTGAAAAAATAAATAATTTACCTACGTTTTTTCAACCCCCTTCTCTAGTTCCAAAATTTTGTTAATATTATTTAACGAAAACTTATTACGTGTAGTCCAGGGCTAGGCAAAATATTCAACTAGGGGTGCAAAAACCATGGAAGTACAGGGTAGCAAAATTTACCTTTTCGTTGTAGAGGGAGAAAAACGCTACTTTATTCCCTCTCGCGGTGCTTCTATTCGCGTTTTTCTCCCTCTAAAACGAAAAATATAGTATACAACTCGGGAAATAACTTATTTTCGACGATTTTGAGTTATTTCCCTCGCTTCGCTCGGGCAATAAACCTCAAAATTCGTCGAAAATCACTTTATTTCCCTAGAGATTGATTTTTTTTTTTCAAATTTGACATTACAGTGAGTCGAAAAACCAAAATTTTTGATTTTTGAAAAGAAACCCCCACTCTAAAGTTGTTGGGGAGACTAGAAAAATTGAATAAAAAATTCAAAATCGATTCATATACTTTTCGATCGCGCAAGAGTCTTCAGTTCTTCGGAAATTGCCAAAAATTCAATATTTTCTAAAATTTCAGAAAATTGACAAAAAAAAATCAAAATTTATTAAAATCGATTTTAGAGCTTATTTAATGACTGTCTGAACCAAAAAGCACATTTTTTTGAAAAATTCCATGTTTTAAAGTTTTTAAAAATTTTTCCTATTTTTTCGCTTGTGAAAAAAAATTGAAAAAAGTTATAAAACACTGATTTTTTTAAAAAAAGTGTTTTTTTGGTCTTGACAGTCACTAAGTAAGCTCTAAAATTATTTTAATCGATTTCAAATTTTTTTGGAAATTTTTGAAGAATTGGAGGCTCTTGCGCGATCGGAAGATACATATGAATCGATTTTGAATTTTTTTTCTTTTATTTTTCTAGTCTTTCCAGCCAACAACTTTTGCATGAGGGTTTCTTTTCAAAAATAAAAAAAAATTTGGTTTTTCGACCAACCCTAGTGGACATTGAATCCATATTCTTCGATTTCTAATCTAATGAGTTCTGGAGCTGTTGTGCAGTGAAGACCTTCAATAATGGTTTGGAAAATTGACAGTTTTGACTGGCATCCGACCTTTGAGTGGTTTTTTTTTGGAAAGTTGAGAAAAATCAGTACTTCCATTTTTTTTATCCAAAAACTTCCTCTTAAATTACAAAAAAAGAAAAAAAAATGAAAAAATGATGATAGTCTCATTGAAAAAATATATACCTTCTTTTTAGTGAATTTATTTATGTGAAATTCGTAAGAAGCACTTCCCATGTCGTATTGTTGCAGATCTCGATATTATCGATTTGCAGCCATTCGGCATGAATTTTAGTCGTCGATTTCATTACTGGATCTTGTTCAGTTTAAAAATATCTGTAGCAGCTGTCAACGTGTCAACAATTCTAAGAAATTATAAAAATTTACTTACTAATCCTTGAAAAAAGAAGTAAAGATGCGAGAAAGACATGATGATTAGTCGCGCCCGCAGCGGGTAGCAGAGGTAGCGGTCGCTACCTCATAAACTTTTCGATTTTTTTTATTGGTGCATTATTAGGGATGTATGTTAGGATAGTTAATATTCAGGATTAAATCCTCGAAATTCAGTTTTATAGTCATAAAAAATCAGTGATAAAAGTGAATTTCGACATTTAGAGTAAAATGATAGCGAAAAGGGTGTTTATCGGGGTATTTGACCTGCTTAACACGATACGACGCTAGTTTTTTCATTTGGTCATTTCTTTCTGTATAAAATGCTCAAATTTTGAAAAATCTGCCAAAACAGCAACATTTCTTTGCGATTTTTTGCGATTTTCGGCTCTTGCGCCAACAAAATCGCCAAAACTGAATACGTGACGTAAATCTACGTTGTAAAACACGTTTTTAGGATATTTTCAAAAATTGTTGAACTTCGCTGTTAATGTCTTTTTTACAGTTGAAAATTTCAAATGGCCAAAATCTCATGAAGGAGTGCACCAAAATTGATGAGAAAATTATCGCAAATACACCTCTACGAGATGTACCTTATTTGTGCCAAAAAACAAAAAATTTCATTCACTTCCCTTGGAATTGAAAATTCTTGAAAATTATGCAATAAAATGGTTATAGCTCCGAAAGGGTGGGGGGGGGGATTCAAAATTTTTTACAGAATTTTTTTACATCAAGGGGCACCATTCAGGTGGAACTTCCTCTTGCTACCTCATCGGAAAATCCTGCGGGCGCGCCTGATAGTGAGACACAGTGGTTGAAAATTTTATTAGATAATTGATTTAAATTTATATTTTGTGCTAACGCTCCTTTCATTCAAAGTTTAGATAAAAAGCAAAACCATCACATCTTACACTAGAATATGACGAAAGTGAAATTTTCTATTTTTTTAAAGGGAAAATCAGTTTTGCGAATTTTTTTTTCAAAAGGGAAAAATATCCGCCAATTTTTTTCTGAGGTGTCGTATTTGTATCGATGAGAGGTTCACAATTGATTTTTTCAGAATTTCTTGTGAAACGATCGCGTTCGTCGTTTCATTAATTTTTGTAAATACGTATTTTGAAAAATATTCTACGAATCAGAAAAGAAATTGCCATGTTTTTCAAAAATTTCCTTCAAAAGTCTACTTCAGAGTCTGATGAAATGATTTTATTTTTTTAAATTTATATTATATTCATTCCGATACTTAAAATTTATTTTGGTTGTATTGTAATGTAATCTAGGAGCTTTTTAGTTTTTTTTTTTACTTTTGTCGTCAACCCCCCCCCCCTCATCATGTCTCACGAATCCGGCAAAAAAAATGTCATAATGTAATGCCCATGCTCTGAGAAAGAAATTATAACTTACTTGCAACTTAATTAAAAATTACAGTATCATTAAATCAGCGATAGTTTCTTCCATATTGTAGCTGTGGTACTCTCATTTGAGTTAGTCTTCCTCTCAAAATTTTTTTGGTGGTTTATACTGAAATAAAAACCACATGTCAATTCTTGGTCAAAAAAACTCGAAATATTCCTGAGCTAACCACTTCCATTATAATGTGCAGTTTCACTCTAAAGTAGTGTACAATTTGAAACTGGTTCATCAGTTTTGAACCGGTGATCAAAAAATTCCGAAAAAAATGGAAATATGGTTGAAACAAAAGTTATAGATTATCAAAAAACAATAATATATTTTATATTTTGTCATGGAATGAAAAAATGATCGCTTCATTTTCTGCAATTTTTTTTCAAACATTTTTTTGTATCATTACATTTTAAAATCCGGTTGCGGACTGTAAAGAATAACGAGTTTTTTCTTCAGTTTTCTCCAAGTCCACTACCGGGTTTTAAAATGTGACAAGACGAAAAAATGTTCATTCTTTTGGCAGAATCACTACTATTGGAACCTATTATTTCCATTACTAAAAATTACAAAGTTTTTGAAGCCTGAATTTGTGAATTTAAATCTTATTTCAAGATATGCACAAACCGAAGCTAATAGAGAGCTAAAAAAAATTCTAAAAAAACAAGAGCCAAAAATTACGGATAGAAAATTGAGTTATAAAAGCAGAAGAATTCTCGTAAGAAATACCTACCTTGAGATTTCAGTAGAAAAAGATCTTGATTTTGAGACATATCGGTTATAGAACAAAGAAAAAAAATCCTAGAGCTTGAGCAAAGCTAGGGCAAAATATAATAAAAAATTGAAAATTCCAACCAACAAAATGTTCATTTTTTCAATGTTTGAATTGATCCTAACGAATAACGTTATCGCAAGGTAAATGAATAAAAAATCGTTCAAAACGAAATGAAAAATTCATTTTTAAAGGCCCCATCCCATCTGTGATGCTAAGTACGCTTTTTGAATGAAAGGTAATAAAAAAATTGAGTCATCTTGCAACTTTGTCATTAAAAGGGTATAGCTGGGTTTTAGGTGAATTTGGCCCCCGCTCAGATTTTTGATCTAATCCCCTCAGATAGTGTTCTTTGATGTAAAAGAAATTTGGAAACATTTTTAACCCCCCCCCCCCCCTTGGAATTATGGCCATTTTATTGCATTATTTTCAAGAATTTTTTAATTTCAGTGGAAGTGAAGGAAATTTTCTGTTCTTTGGCACAAAGTTACATCCCGTAGAGGTGTATTTACGATAATTTTTTCAACAATTTTGGTGCACTCCTTCATGTTTTTTTGGCTATTTGAAGTTTTCAATCGTAAAAAACACCACATAAACGAAGAGCGACCACTTTTTGAAAATATTCCAAAAACGTGGTTTTTAACGAAGATTCACGTTACGTATTCAGTTTTGGCGATTTCGATGCACCAAGGGCTGAAAATCGCGAAAAATTGTGCAGAAATGTTGTTTTTTTTGGCAAATTTTCAAAATTTTCGGTGTTTTATACGGAATAAATTACCATGTTTACATGTCAAAATACCCTGATAACCACCTTTTTCACGATCGTTTCGCTTAAAGTTTCAAAATTCACCTTTTTCACTGATTTTTTATGACCAAAATAACGAATTTTGAGTTTTCAAGTAAAACTATCGCGAAAAGGGTGTTTATCGGGGTATTTTGACTCGCTAAACACGAATCCAACGTTAGTTTCTTCGTTTAGTCATTTCTATCGTACAAAACGATCAAAATGTTGAAAATTTGCTAAAAAAAAATTTCTGTACGGGTTTTCGCGATTTTTAGCCCTTGGTGCATCGAAATCGCCAAAACTGAATACGTAACGTGAATTTACGTTAAAAAACACGTTTTTTGGGATATTTTCAAAAAGTGGTCGTTCTTCGCTTATGTGGTGTTTTTTACGATTGAAAGGTTCAAATAGCCGAAAAAACTTGAAGGAGTGCACCAAAATTGTTGAAAAAATTATCGTAAATACACCTCTACGAGATGTAACTTTGTGCCAAAGAACAAAAAATTTCCTTCACTTCCACTGAAATTAAAAAATTCTTGAAAATAATGCAATAAAATGGCTATAACTCCAAAAGGGTGGGGGTTGGGGGGGTAAAAATTTTTCCAAATTTTTTTTACATCAAGGAACACTATTTGAGGGGGTTAGATCAAAAAATCGGAGCGGGGGCCAAAGTCACCTAAAACCCGGCTATACCGTTTGTTATTTTTCCATCACATAAAATTTTATCGTAGGATTTCAAGTTTATCTCTTTTTTTCCGAGAATCGGTCATTTTCAAATCTCGCAACAATTTTTTTTTTGAACTTGAAAACATAAAATACTGGTTAATTTCAAAATTAAATTTTTTTTACAGCTTCAATTTCAGCTGTTTTATTTGCTCTTTTTATCTTATAAAACTACTCAAATATACCGAGTCAATCACACCAATAAGCCATTCTTTCATATCCCATAAATGACTTTTTATATTCCGGGCCATATCGCAATCAATTTTCAAAATCTAGATCTACAATATTCCCTTCTAGCTGAATTTTCCAACCGTGTGGCACCATCCTCGGCGCAGTTCTTGGCGAAATGTGCTATTATAATGAACGAATCGTTTAGAAAAGGAAGAGAGAAAAAGAGGCGAAAAAAAAGAAAGCATTTTTGCCTTTATCGGTACAAATGACCCTCACATCGTATATAGTGCTTCCCTATATAGCTTAATAATGGGTTCTTATACGAGATAGCACATACGATGTGACGCTTCGGCCTTACGGAGAGAGGTCTGTGCCTGGGCGCACGGAGCAGGGAAAAATATTGTTATTGAAATTATGATTCACTCTCTCTCGGTGTACTATAGGATAGAGAATTATAGTCGGTGCCTTACCTTCCTCTAGGTAGCGGAGGTTTTCCATTATCATTAGGAGAAACCCTTTTGTCCATATAAGCTACCTTTTCGCGGTGCATCTGTTTTTACCAAGCGTACACCCATACGCCGAAATGGAGACAAGGACCGAGGCGAGGTTCGATATTACCGCACACTTGCCCCGAACATACTCTCATTTACTTTGATCATTAATCAAATTCTAGGTGTGTTAAAAAAAAGTTACCAGGAAGGAGGGTAGGCAAAAAAACAATTAATTATCGAAAGGTACGCGTATGGCTAAATTTACTTTTCGAGGTGAGCTGTGCTTTCGAGCTGTAAGGTCGTGTGTAATTTTTTCGGGTACCTCGACGACTAGATGGTTTTTTTTCTCATCGACGAAAAAATAAATAAGGAATGGAATGAAATTGAAAATGCTTAATATTGACGACGATACAGCGCGACGTAATTCGATGTGTGAAAAAATTGGAAAAACTTTCGTCATTTTTACGACCTCGCATTCGTATTCAAATTGAAAGTAATGAAAAAAGACGAATGAAATTATCACGTGTGCTTGGAAACTTGGGGAGTACCTAAGTCGGCGTTTTATAAAAGGCGATGTAAATAGCGTGTATAACGAAGATACTTCGGAGACTGGCTGATGCTATGGAGACAATTCGTTATTCAACGCGTGTCGCTGTCGTTTAGTTCATTATACCTACGTAACTTACGTTGTGTTTGGAATAATGCTCTTAACGTGTAGCTGTGTAGGAAACCTATACCTGTAAATTTTTTTTTTCAAGTCTTAATTAAACGTTTTGAACGTAATCACGCCGCATACTGATTAAAAGTGATTATCGACTTCCTTATGTGTGTCTCGCTTCGTGCTCTTAATGTTAATACCTTATCCATGCTGCATTATTGAAATACATAGGTACATATGGTACGATAATATCGCTATGGGTGAATATTGCTTATTTTAATCTTCCAAATGATTACGTGGTTGCCATGTGTATTCTGGATTCTCTGTTTGTTGGTTTGGGTGGGGCAGGGGGTAGGAGTGTGATTGGATGGTTGAATTTCGGGTTGAAATGACGTGTACGATTCAAAAAAACTTACTTTTTTCGTCTTTTTTCGAAACTATACTATTCGATTACTTTTTCGCTTGAAAATATTATGAATTTTTTTCACTCACTAGAAGTAAATTTCGGAAAATTTTGTATATCAGTGTAGCCAGTTGTATATTCTACCCTATGGAATTTACGTTTATCTCGAATTAATTTTTTTATCTTCTGAAAAATTCACAGTATTATTTTTGTTTTCAATCAGATAAGTAAAAGTATGTTTTGATTTTGAAGCCATTGTTGAGAAGCCGAGCTGGTAGGCTGTCAGCTCCATAAGAGAACGCTAGAAAAGTACTTAAGTTGGATCGATTGTGTATTTATTAATATTTCGCCAAAAATGTATTGGTCTTCAAATTTTCAAAAAAATTGTCTTGTATTTATTTTTATGCCTGCGAGAGAATATACCAGTTCTGTTTTTTTTTTAAATTTTCTAGCGTTTTCTTATGGAGCTGACAGCCTACCAGCTTGGCTTCTCAACAATGGCTTCAAAATCAAAACATACTTCTATTGATCTGATTGAAAACAAAAATAATAATGTGAATTTTTCAAACGATAAAAAAATTAATTCGAGATAAACGTAAATTCCATAGAGTAGAATTTACAACTGGCTACACTGATGTATAAAATTTTCCGAAAAATTTCCGAAATTTACTTCTAGTGAGTGAAAAAAATTCATAATATTTTCAAACGAAAAAGTAATCAATTCAAAGTTGGCATAAATTCTGTATTTTGGAATTTTACGATTCGCTGTTGGCTGCACTGGTGCATAAAATTTTCATAATTTTTTTTTCAAAATTTACTTTCAGTGATCCAAAAAAAAATTTTGCTCAATTACTTGATGAAATAAATCATTCCAGCTTAGTGAAAAATTCATATTATTGAAATATTGCAATCTGCAACTGTTGGACCCCCTGGTAGCAGTCTGAAGTTTGATCGGAGGAGGACGGCGATGGTTCAGGGAGTTGTAGAAACTCAAATCGCAACTTTTGAGTGCTGTGACGGCTTCTCGCACGATTTTGATTTTCTAAAAAACACAAAAAACTGCGTTTTTTTCAAAAGGAGGTGCACTTTGAGCACCCCCTGCTCCCCTCCCCTTGCACCTGGGGGGCTCAAATTTTTTTTAGGTAGTCTCCCACTCAAAGTAAACCACCCCACCAAATTTAGTCGAAATCCAAGGTATGGTTTTTTTTCACTCCACCCTACTGTGTATATCTCGTTCAATAAATTTTGAAAAATTGAAAAAAAAATCATGGAAGTGGTAGTAATTATGCTTTTGTTGAGGAGTCCCTTGATAAATGAGGCGAAAATGAAAAATGGTAGCAATTTTTTTTTTTCAGATTACAATATTCAAAATACTCTAACTATTTTCTTTTTCCCCCCAATTTTTCAATTTTTTTTGAAGAAAATCTGGTTTCAAGGCTGAGTAGGAACAGGGAGGGGTGTAGGGATGAAAATTTTACTATTTGTTTTAAAATTCAACTCATTTTATATTACACCCTACCTAGCGTATGTTCGTCTCGAGTCGAATTTTCGAATTGTGCTAGTCTCGCCCCTTAGAGTGGTTCAATTTCCCCTGAAAGTGAATTTGAAAATTATTGGATTCATCCATGATTTGTCTAAGATTTTTCAAATTCAATTTTTTTGTAAAATATTCGATGTAACGAAAAAATTATGCTTACCTACGATTTTAGAAATCATTTCGATAAATGCAGATTTCCAAATTCGAACCAATTTCATCAGTCTCGTTTCGAGCAAAGTTTAATTTCATAAAATCCTATAAGACTAATGTAAATTGGCAGACAGGGAGTTATGCAAAAAGTTATGACTTATGAGTCCATTCAGTTCATGGGATAGAATATGGATACATCAAATTGTCCTCATTTAGAAGTCAATTTTGTTGACTGTTTTGAACAACTGAACTGAACAGAACTGAAACCTCAGTACAAGGGTAGGGTGGATCGAAAAATCAAAATTTTTGATTTTTGGAAAGAAACCCCGTGCGAAAGTTGTTCGCTGAGAAGACTAGAAAAATAATTTTAAAAAAATTCAAAATCGATTCATATCTTCCAATCGCGCAAGAGCCTCCAATTCTACAAAAATTGCCATAAATTCAAAAATTGAGAGCTTATTTAGTTTAGTAACTGCCAAGACTGAAAGAGCACATTTTTTTGAAAAAATCAGCGTTTTATAATTTTTTTAAATTTTTCTTCACAGGTGAAGAAATAGGAGAAATTTAAAAAAGCTATAAAACATGGAATTTTTCAAAAAAAATGTGCTTTTCGGTTTAGACATTCACTAAATAAGCTCTAAAATTGATTTTAATAAATTTTAATTTTCTTGGCAATTTTCTGAAATTTTAGAAAATATTGATTTTTTGGCAATTTCCAAAGTATTGGAGGTTTGCACGATCGAAAGGTATGAATCCATTTTGAATTTTTTTATTATATTTTTCTAATCTTCCCAGCCAACAACTTTAGCGTGGGGATTCTTTTCAAAAATCAAAAATGTTGGTTTTTTGACCCACCCTACTCAGTGCCTTGATACCGTGATAATACATTGATACTTCGATACTTCGGTACATCGATACCTGAAAACCGGAAACAGAATACAACAACTTGTACAAAAACAGAACACTACAAAAAAAAATTATTTTCGCTTGAACAAAACACCAGAACGATTCAATTATTTTAAAAATGATTTGTTCCTGAATGAAACAAAAATCGACGTTCTGTTCCTTCAGCCCTGCTTTTTTTCAAGGAATTTAACATGTATAAAATGCTAAAAATGGGGGAAAAAATTGGAAAAATAATGCAAAATTTCCTAATACATATTACTTGAAAATCTGAAAATCTGACTCAATTTTAATTTATAGAGAGGAACTTTAAACTTGAGGAGAGGAACCATCCTAGAGGGTGCGAGGGATCTTTACATTTAATAAAAATGGCTAAAATATACCGTTTAAGCACCCCGCCCCCTACTTCCAGAACTCTATCTGAGATGGTTCCTCGAATTCAAAAATCATCTCTAAAAATCAAAATTAAATCATTGGGTGATTTAAATCTTTTCTGATCACAAATCTTAGGAATGCCTCAAAATAGGGTTTACGAGAGTGAGTGCGAGCCTAAACGCGAAAATTTTTGGCCTCTTTTTACCTGAAAATCCGATAAAATTTTCCATGCTTCTCCATTTTCACCGTAGTCAACATTGAATTTATATTGTACTCGATTTTTGATTAAAAATTCTAAAAATTTTAAATTCTTGATTCAAAAGTATTAGTCTAGGGACAAAACATGAAAAAGTGAGTTTCCGTGGACCCTAAGAGTATACCAGGTACCGGCAGTTGATTATTCATAATTCGGACCTGCTGAACACAACTAGCCCGCCGGTACGGTGAAAAAGTGGTGCGAAGTTGCCCAAAGTTGAGCTTAAAGTTCAAAAGTTCACATTTTTTCAAAAAATCGTCAAAAATCATAAAGTCACTCAATTTAATCGTTCTTTGGCTCATTTTGAAGGGAATTGCATCCTCTTTCTCGTGATGTATTACAAGTTGAGTTTTACTAAATACTTTCCTCAAATTTGAGCAAAACACTCAAAGTTGGTTTTTATTTTGAACTTTTGAACCGTATAGCAACGAACTGAGTGCGTCAACCGAAAATTTTGTTGAAATAGATGTTACGCTCCATTAAATTCTCTACTCAATGAGCTATTGGAGAACTAACATCTATTTCAACAAAATTTTCGGTTGACGCACAAAGATGATAATTTTCGTGCTTATTTTTGAATGTTTGAGAACGAAAGAGTTAGAAAGTTTTATCTGGACCTTAAAATGACGTAGGAAAAATTTCACCCCCTGACCACCTTTATTTCCTCTCTGCTCAATCTCAAAATCTCGCTTCAAGTACACAATGTTTAAAAATTTCGAAAAAAATTATAATTTTTTTCGAAAAGTTTTGTATGGAACGGATGTTTTTCCTCAAAAATACCATTGACGTCCGTGCCCCATTTTCCAGAGGTCCTTAGATTTTTTTTTGAAAATAATCAGTAAGTGAGTAAACGAGAGTTTCTGAAGTGAGGTTAACATGAATTTTTAATCCATAAAAATCTTCAACTATGATTTTCCATCATCACCTTCTGCCCTGGTCATTTTTTCGCCAGGAGGTGAAATTTCCACCGGACTGTTTTATGGTCCAGATACAACTTTTCAGCTCCCTTCCTTTAACTTTCGAAAAAAAAAGTGTAAACTGATCATTTGATCAATCCTTATAGTTGATACCCTAAAAATTTTTTAAAAATCGAGGTCAATTAAAAAAATTGTAGGTAATGACTGATTTTAGTATAAATTTTTTCTTTTTAGAACGTTAATGGTTGAAAATTTCTGCACAGGAGACTTCATTTTCCCGTGAAATTGTCAAAATAATTTCAAATTGCTGAAAAAGACTGCTCTGAGTATTTTAAGCGATTACTGGTGGAAGGCTACTTTCTTAGAACCTATTCCTTTTATTCCAGGAGTCAGAGGAACAAAAAATATCGGTTTTATCAGTAATCACAACTGAAAAAATACCACATAAAAAAATTTATAAAATTGGAAACTTTCTATCATTAAATTTCGATCGCAATTACATCTTTGGAATGAGTTTTCTTCTCAATATCCCTTTATCGTCTCTTCTGTTCAATTTTTTAAGCACGTGTCGAATAAAATCTCATATACCCTCTCTCCGCCTTGCAACGAGAAAAAGCACATCTTCACGTATTCATTATTTTTCCTTCTGCTATTACCCGTTGGAAAAACTTTTCTCAACAGATGTGAAAATTTCGCGAAATTTCTGCAGGAAAAAATTTTTCCAGACCATGCAGTTGATAATTTCCAGCCACGTTCGGCCAACTTTTCGCGTTATTTCTTCTCCGACTTTTGAAAAGTTGAACAAAGTTGTTTAATTAGCCTCGTTGGTCACTTGGGTAATCTGATAGCTTATCTTGCTACCTATACGTGGATTTAGCGTAGAGAAAAATTCCTCCAAAACCCGAAACTGTTTCCATTTTCATGAAAAAAAATCTACAGCCAGAAATACGCCGAAGAAAAAACATTAACGAGGCTCGTGGCCGGCGTTATTCAACAATTGCCGAGCCGCCTAAAAAAAAACGAAATTACGAATAAAACTGAATAGCGAGATAAAAAATAGAAAAATAAAAGCGCCAACATAATAAACGAATTAATTATGCAAATTTGAATTTGGAAATAAAAGTTCCCATAAAGGTGCGACGGGATCAAAAAATTACACTCGCGTTGAAATGGACGCACGGTTTGCCCCTGCCCCTGCTCCTGCCCCCTTGCACTCTTAGTATGTTGTATTTATGGTAAATTAATCGTGAAAGAAACGAAGGTGCGGTATGGTAGGTACCTAATAATGTAATGCAAAATATAGGTACGTTTTGTTGGAATTGTTGTATTTTATGTATGGGGCAGCAGGCCAGTTGAGCAGTTTGTTTGTGTTTTATCGCTAGGCTGCGATTTATACAAGGAACAATTGGACAATGGTAAATTTCGTACGTCAATTATAACGCTCGGTTGGACAGCTTTGGTTCTATATACGACTTCGATTTGGACAAATTGATATGTTTATGTGTAGGTCTGTAGGTGCACAACGCACGAACCAATTGCCGATGTAATCTTTTTATTTTTACCTACCTATACCTTGCGGTGTTCAGTTATTTGTTGGCCAATTGAGCGTTTTTCGAGTTGAATGGGAAAAAAGGGCGCGTATTTGCAGTTGAAATAACACTAAAAAGGGATTAAACTGGAAGGGGTTCGAATTAGATTAGAAGCGTAGTTTTTTGATCGAGTTTTCTGTCTAAGAAAATGCTACGTGTTTGTAAGTTGGACTTGAGTATATTTTTTTTTGGAAATGATTTTTAGTTATAAAAAAAATCGAATATTGGAATCGAAAGAATTGCTGGGTCACTTGAATAAATTCCACGTTGAGTTTTCTTTTGAAATGGTAGGGATTGGTTTCGATTTGGTTGTGAAGTGAGGAAAAAAATGGCAAGGAAATTTATTCTCTTCGATTCGATTTTAGAGGTCGTCTTTCTACTTTTTTTTAAGTTTGGAAAAAGTTGAAAATTTCATGCTTGTCTATTGAATTTTTTTTCTGAAATTTTGGCGGATTTCAGATCTTACAAGGGTCAAGTTTTCTGTGATTTTTTTTCCTGAAAAGCACCATATAAATTTTTTGGGAGAATTTCTTATCCTTTTTTACTTCTTTAGGATTTTTTGATTTTTCCATTTTTCCATTTCATTAGGTATTGAAAATGTTTGGACTTTTTTTTGAGAGATTCGTGTTTTCACGATAAAAAAAATTTCAAAACATTTTTTTCCAAATTTTGAAGCAAAATGGAAAAACTTCAGGATCAATTTTGAGAAATAGTCATTTTATCACCTTTTTTTTTTGCAATTATGTCTCAATGTCAATTTTTTGACCCTCCCTCCTCATCCTTAAACATGTTACTTTGCATAGCAATATAAATCGGTCGATTTATTTTAGTGTCCGACTATTTAAGAATTAAGAGTATGCTAGAATCATTGTTTTGACTGACGGTCAAGAACGAAAAACAAATCAAAGTTTGCATTATTAAAGGAAAAAAAATTGGAAATTGCTTACTACCCAACACTATCTTGAAATCAATATAATAATTTATACCTAATATAAATATATTATGTATTTGTGTTCGGAATTTTATGAAGGAAGAAAGGTCTAGGCGGATAAGATGCTGCACTTAGCTTTAGCTCCAATTTTCATTCTAACCACCTCAAATGGTATCCCTTGGACTTGGTGTAAAAAAATTCTGAAAATTTTTACGTCTTCCATTCCCTCCCTTTCGAAATTATGGCCATTTCTTTGCATTTTTTCAAGAATTTTTTATTTCAGTGAAAATGACGGAGATTTTCTGTTCTTCAACATATCGTTACATCTCGAAGAGGTGTGTTTACTAGGGTGGGCCGAAGAATCAAAATTTTCGATTTTTGAATTTCAATACTGCGCAAAATACGAGGGCTGGGGTAACTAGAAGAAAAATTCGAAATCAATTAATATCTTCCGATCGCGCAGGAGACTTCAATTCTTTAAAAAAAATGGTTAAAAATTCAATGTTTTCAAAAAATACAAAAAATTCAAAATTAAAGCTTATTTAATGAATGTATCGATCAAAAAGCATAATTTTTTGAAAAAATTCATATTTCATAGATTTTTTCCTATTAGGTACATTTCATTGATAAAGAAAAATTTGCGAACGTTATAAAACAACGATTTTCTCAAAAAAAAGTTCCTTTTGATCGAGATAGTCATTAAATAAGCTCTAAATTTTTTGTAATTTTCGAAAGATACTGAATTTTTTACAATTTTTAAGAATTGAAGGCTCTTGCGCGATCGAAAGATTTTGCGCGGTATTAACACTCGAGAATCAAAAATTTTGGCATTTCAGCTTTCGTCTCACCCTTTAAATTCACGTGGGTGTATTACCACGTTTTTTCGGCCATGTGAAGTTTTCATAAGTAAAAAATACCATATAAACGATAAGCAACTACCCTAAGAAAATTTCTAAAAAAAATGCGTATTTTAATGCAGAATTTCCCCTTTTGTGCTTGTTTTAATCGCTTCTTCGAACAGTTTGAACCAAGGCTGAAAAATAGTAAAAACCCGTGTATAAATATTTCTTGACTTTTTTTATTTTAAAAAAACAAATTTTTCTGGAAAAATGAAAAAAGTATTTAAATGTTATTCTATCCATTGCCCTCTCCCCCCCCCCTACCATATACTTATGCACACAATTTTATTCCCATTTATTTACAGTGGAGGCAAATTAGCACCATTAGGAAGAAAAAAAATACATCCTTTAACCCCCCAATTTTGAGAAAACTATGTTGAGAAATGAAAATATCGGGTGGGATATCGATTTTAACTAATTTGAGGGATTGGAATTCGAATATCGACTTACTTTTTGATCCGACCCCCTCCCCGTGCTCCAAATGACCCATTCCTCCTATCATCGGTGATCAATATGGAATTGAATATTTCAAAAAATTACGGGGAGTGGTTCGAATCAAAAAGTAAGTTGATATTCTAATTTACTCCCTCAAATTAGTTAAAATCGATATCCCACACGATATTTTCGTTTCTCAACTTAGTTTTTCCCAAAATTGGGAGGCTAAAGGGGCATTAGAGGGGCAAATCCAAAAAATAAGCAAATTTTCGAATTCAGCGCCCTCAAATACCTAACAAACGACAGGTCACTCGTCATTTTCCATTTTTTTGAATTTTGACCCTACCAAGAAGGCTAATACTGGGGTTCAGGGGGGTCGAATGAAAAAACTGAGTACATATTCGAAATCAGCGTCTTCGAATTAGTAGTAATCGATGTGTTATTTTACTTTTTGCATTTTATTGAATTTTGGTCAAAATTGTGGACTCCTGTACCCTCCAGGGGTCTAGAGATCCCATCTTGAACTTTTCGTTTCTGATGTCATTTTATCAGAAAAACAAAGAAAAACTGCCCTAGGAGGTTTGGGAAAAGGGGCCAAAATTAAAAATTTCGCAACCGTATCTAGTAAAGTATCGAAAAGCATTTATTTCGAAATCAAGAATCCGTTTTGGAGTTATTTTGACCCTTAACTCAACGGATAAATCGCTGTGGTAAAGAATGAAAGCCAAAATTAAAATTTTTTGACGCTGTTAGATTTTTAGTCTCAATCCCTGATACCAGTTAGCCGCAATTCAGGTCAACCAATAATCTAGCCTCTGAAATGGGCTCCAAATAGAAAAACATGCATTTTGATGCCTTTTTCGATAAGTTGAAAAAATTTCAAATTTTTTGTCCCCTTGCCCCACCGCTTTGAACCCCCTTTGTTTTTTTTGGTTTTTTGATAGAATAACATTATTCAGAATGTTACAAAGACGATACCTAGCTCGGTACTTAGTAGTGCCAAAAAAGTTGTACTCCTACTCATCCCTTGATCCGCGCGTTTTGTTAAAGTCCATGTTGATCGCACTTTGTTCGTTACATAAAATAAGTTTCTTTAGTTCAATTTTCATTTCGAATGTGCATCACGAGAATTGTTTCATTAAAAAATTTTGTTTTGACTAAATTTTTAGCACTTCTTTCAATTTGAATTTGAAATGTAATTTTAACTTCGAGTATTTTAAGTAACGGATCTCAAGATCGAAACATTTTTTTAAAGCAAATTAATTCTAATTTTCAATGTAAATTTTAAAAAGTTTCATTTTCCAACGTACTTTTCGAATCTTATTGTTTCCAAACTGTATTTCAATTTAGATTGTTTAACATTTTTTAATTTTAATTTTCAATATTTCTTCAATTTTTATCAAAGGATATTTTGAAAACAGAAGTTGAAAATTTTTTTTACAAATTCAAAATTGGAAATAATAGACAAAACATTTTTTAATTATTGGAGAAATTTTTTGAATTAGAAGAAATTTTGAAAAATTGCTATGAAAATTAGACATCAATATTAAAATAAATTGAGCAATTATAATACTTGAAAAAATGCACAAAAGTTGAATATGACTGACACCTGTAAAATGGGGGAAATAGGTGAAAATACGACACATCATCCATGAATACGTCAAACCAAAATTTATGTACTTGAACACTGATACTAACAACGATTTCTCGTGTTCACATAGGAAAGGCAGGATTTTCGTAAAAAAACCCTCTCTTAGAGTATTAATTAAAACCATTCAGTACTCCTCATCAAATTCGACATCTACTTCTAGAACTGAGTCAGTTTTTTTCCAAAAAATTAATAACTTGGCAGCCTTCAGATTCAGTAATAACATACGTTGAAGTTAGAATTCTGCAATCTTGGTTCAACTCTTGAAGAACAGCAATTTCGATCACAATTTTGTGAGGAGGGCTTCTTAAATCGCACTGCTGCAGGCACAATGCAGTGATTGTTTTTTTTCTAGTACTGGAAGTGCCTTCATCATCAACCAGCTCTTCATCTTTCGTTTCACCAAATTTAATTATATAACCAGCTTTAATTATCTGTTCACCACCTTCAATGGGCTTTACATGTCCATCGATGAACTTTAAAATCACACTTATATTAATCATTTTCACAAAACTTTTGTAAGAAGTTTTAATTCATCTACTACGAAAAAAATTAAATTGGAAGAATTAAAACTGATAACAATGAATGAAGCATCACATTCATCACAATTAAAACATAAAAACAACTCATTAAATGAACGAAAATTTGGACTATGAAAAGTCATTAGAAAGGTAATTTCACGGTGAAAAAGAAAATTCAAGTAATTTTTCCTAAAAATGTATACTTTTTGAGCCTTTATAGAAAAAAGTTGAGAAAATGAGATTCTCCCATAAGAATCCATGTTAAATTTTTGGGTGTTTGACTGTTTCAGTTTTGCCGCTAGAGCGCGACTCTTTCGGTGCTCAGTCCGAATGAAAATAGAAATTTTTTTTTAGAAAATTGACTTTTCAGGGTGAACAATACTTATATGCAGCGTAAAAAAATAACGAATTATTTTCGTTATTCGTTTCGTTACGCTATGAAAATTTTTTGTAACGTTTAAATTCTGTAGTGAAATTCATTCACGTTACCGTTTCGTTACTTGTAACGAAAAAATTTCGTTATTTTCGTTTTTCTTTACGTTTTTCGTTCCCTTTCGACAACACAGCTTTTGGGCGCGACATGGTCACATTATTGTCACTAATCAATGGCCCACCCTGCATAAAAATATCGACTGGAGACAAAAAACGAAAATTATATCGTACTTTTTTACTTCCTGTTTTTCTGACGAAAATCCACCGATTTTCCCTTTCCACAGTGGAAAATCGATGCATATTTTCTTTTCAATTTCCCAAATCGATTTCCAATCTCGATCA
Source organism: Pseudococcus viburni (assembly GCA_033439095.1). Taxonomy (NCBI): domain Eukaryota; kingdom Metazoa; phylum Arthropoda; class Insecta; order Hemiptera; family Pseudococcidae; genus Pseudococcus; species Pseudococcus viburni. Next base: position 506,687 of record JAVBJF010000062.1, on the reverse strand, counting down.
ATCACCGTAACGTTATAATTACTCGAGATTTCCAATTCCTGCCCGTAAAATCGATTCAATTTCCGGATCAGTTTCATTCTCATTTACTCGATCGACTTTCGCTTATTTACTCCTGTCGTAAGAATCGTTCGGTGGCGTATTTACGAGGATATTACATGCGGTATTCGATCATTGCGAATGACGCGACAAGACGCAGAACCTCAGCGACATGATTCGATATCGTTGTTGATGAATCGACGATAATCAACACTGCAATCCGCAAATTACGCAGTTAGATTATAACCGTTTATGATTATTTACGTACAAGAATATTACTCATGCGATGCTGACTCTGTGATTTTTCACGTGCCATAATTTTTCGTCGATTCTTTCATCATTTTTTTTTAAACCGTAGCTCTAATTTTTCGTCGATTCTTCCATTTTTTTTAAAAACATGGTTTTAATTTTTCGTCGATTCTTCCATTTTTTTTTCCAATATGGTTTTTATTTTTCGTCGGTTCGCCTTATGGTTTTCGAAACGTGTTTGCAAATTCAGCTTAATGTCGGATAAATCGACACGTACGCGAACGCAATTAAAGGCCAGTCGGTCAGCACATAGGAAATGGATTATTGCGGCGAATTTGATAAATAGTACGCTAACACCGCGATGTGTATATTTTTATACGTGTATCTGGCAATACACGCAGCATAACGGATTATTCGCTTATGTAAACAAATGAGATGGCGAAGCGAGGCGACGACCAGCGTCGAGTTTGCTAACCTATTTATCGCCATTCGAAATGGACTATACGTAATCGATAGAAAATGGATAGATGTTTGTACAACGTTTAAATGTTTACGTGCGGAAAGTCTCTGCCAAAAAACGCGTGCATCCGTTTTTGTTCGAAACCAAAAGGTAATTATACAGTATGTCACGAAAGTCTTGTCAATGGTAAACACTTCTCAGAATCTCAGAACTGAGAAGAGATACCAAGACGGTTCAAGGACATTGAATTGAAGATTGATAATCAAATTTCTAGTCCTTCCTATAGGGTATCCACAAATTGAGAAACCAGTTTGGGTCAAAACATGGGGGTCCGGTTTTTGTGTTGAAATAAAGTCTATACACTGATGCGATTAAAATGTGATATGTTTTTTTTGAAACCGGTTCAGCAGTTTCGAACCAGTTGTCAATAATACCCAAAAAAGTGGAGATATGAAAAAAAGTTTGAAACAAAAGTTGTGGAGAATTAAAAAACAGAGATTTTTTGTTCCATAATTTTTTTTCCATCTTGCAATGGAAAGAAGTTGTCCTACAAAAGGTTTGAGTATAATTTTTTATTTTTCAAGTCATTACGTTTCTTCGTTGCAAGATGAAAAAAAAATACAAAACGTGAATTGTTCAGTTTTTAATCCTTCACAACTTTTATTTCACTTTTTTTGATATCTCCACTTTTTGATAACCGGTTATCGACTTGTAAAAAAATCATAGAAATAACCGGTTCCAAACAATAGGAGTATCAAAAAAAGTGTGAAATAAAAGTTGTGGAGAATTAAAAACTGAACATTTTTCGTTTTGTAATTTGACGCGATTAAAATGTGATATGTTTTTTTGAAACCGGTTCAGCAGTGTCAAACCAGTTGTCAATAATATCAAAAAAATGGAGATATGAAAAAAAGTTTGAAACAAAACTTGTAGAGAATTAAAAACCAATAATTTTTTGTTCCATAACTTTTTTTCCATCTTGCAATGGAAAGAACTTGTACAAATAGGTTGGAGATTCATTTTTTCTGCGCAAGTCAATAACAAGTTATCAAAAAATGAATATATCAAAAAAAGTGTGAAATAAAAGTTGTAAAGAATTAAGAACTGAACATTTTACATTCTGCAACTTTTTTTCCATCGTGTAATGGAAAGAAGTTATGGTACAAAGAACTCGAGTATAATGTTATACTTTTTACCCCATAACTCTTCTCCAGTGCTAGATGTAAAAAAAGTTACAGAACCTGAAATGTTCAGTTTTCAATTCTCTACAACTTTTCTTTCAACCTTTTTTTGGTATCTCCACTTTTTTGAAACCGGTGCAAGATGCTCACAATTTTTCCAAGTTTCTTCAGTGATTTTTTCCATGTCGATAACCGGAAATCAAAAAGTGAAAGATATCAAAAAAAGTTTGAAATAAAAGTTGTGGAGAATTAAAAAGTAAACATTTCTTGTCCTGTAATTTTTTTTCATCCAACAATGGAGAAGAGTTATGGCTTGAAAAAGAAAAAATTATGCTCAAACCTTTTGTACAGCCACTTCTTTCCATGTCAAGATGATAAAAAAAATATGGAACAAAACATGATTGTTTTTTAATTCTCTACAACTTTTGTTTCAAACTTTTTTTCATATTTCCACTTTTTCGGATATTATTGACAACTGGTTTGAAACTACTGAACCGGTTTCAAAAAAACATATCAGATTTTAATCGCATCAGTATGTAGACTTTATTTCAATAAAAAACCGGGTATCCATTTTTTGGCCTGAACCGGTTTCTAAATTTGTGGACACCCTATAGGAAGGACTAGAAGTTTGATTATCGATCTTCAATGTCCTCGTCGCCTAGAATACATTGCCGCTTGAACCTTCTTGGTATCTCTTCTCAGTTCTGAGATATCGAGAAGTGTTTACCGTTGACAAGACTTTTGTGTCATACTGTACAGGCCGGAATCGTATTCACCATGGAATTCAGTTTCACTTCGATCCGAGTTGAGTTTTCGAGACGGTACTATGATTAGCGTCGAATTTTGGTATCCAAAGATGAATATTTTTTCGGCTATGAGAGACGAGGTTGTGGAGAGGAACGGGTATGTCGCGAAGCCTCGTACAAATATGATGTATGGTTTCGTCGAGTCGAATTTCACAGACTCATTAGTCGTTACAAGGGTGAAGAAGTACTCACACATTCAGGGTTCAGAGGGTTGTTGAATTCGTGTCGTTGGTATTTGGATAGAAGGGTTGCGGCGAGCACGGTGTTGAAAACCAGAGACACACCGGATTGGAAATTGGTTTACATCAAAGCGTCTCCGGACTAATTAAATTTTACGACGCGTAATTATCGGACACGCCGATGTTTACGTAATTACCTCTTGAGTAATTTCGTAAGCTGAAGCCGAGATTATTTTCTCGCCTATAAAAATCATATCGATGGATAGGCTGATTTGCGAAAAGTAATAAAACTTCGAAGGTATCGTCTGAAGTGAAAGTGTTTCTTTTATACCCGGATAATGTATGAACGAGCAGGTATACAATGAATCGGTTGACATGGGTTTTCTTTGCGAACTATCTGTGGTATGAGACGTTTCTTGAGTCACTTTTGTGCGCCGAGGCATTGCGTAAATATGACTAATCGAAGAATATGCGTAGATGTGATAATTAGAAAAAAAAACTTACTTGCTTATTATGCAAATAATATCTATATATAATATAGTCTTGAAATTAGTCTGATGTGCCTACCGGTCGCGAAAGTCGCGAAAAAGTCGTGAAATTGACCCAAATTCATCAAAAGTCGCGAATTTTTCCTAAATTACTTGTAATCCCCCCCCCTCGTACAAAACAGATAAAGTAAAAAATTTCATCTTTTTGAACATTTTTTCTAAAATTTGTCGCCCTTGCTTCGCTCGGGCTCGTATAGATTTTCAAATCCCATAAATTATAAACTTTCTTCCCTTCTATTTAAAATAATTAAATATTTTGAAGCGAAAAAAAAAAAATGTTTTTGTGGGAGGCTTCGTAGCGATCACGATTAGGATTTTCAAAGGAAATATCGTGTCCATTCTCTGGAAAATCTAAAAAATTCTGAGAAATTTGGAATTTTCAGTGGGATGTTTTAAAAATTCAGAAGGAGAAATGATTTGGAAATATGTCTTTTTCTGCTGTTTTTTTAAATAAATCCTCCAAAAAAAAATTTCGACATTATATTGATAATCTGCTAATGTTTCAGACTTCTCATGAATTTATTTCTCAATTTTAGGGTCAAAATCCACGAAATCTACATATATGTCCCGATGTCTTCAAATTCGAAACGTATGTATTTCTAATGATTGAGAGAAAAAATTGGCCCAATCACTTAACGAAAAAATAATGGATTCGAGTTCATAATATCAGAATATCACAATTAGCAACTGGCTGCACTGACGTACAAAATTTTCAAAGAAAAATTTCAATTTTTTTATTCCTGATGATTGAAAACGTGTATTTTTCAAACGATAAAAAAATAATTCGAGGTCAACTCAACTCCATAGTGTAGCATGTCACGATTTGTAACTGGCTGCACTGACATACAAAATTTTCATAGACCTTAGACCGCGCTTTGTGATAAAAACCGGGTCCCAACATCTGAGTAATTCTATAAGGAGAATAGATGAAAACAAACAAAATTTTCAGTAATTTGTGATGTTAGTGTTCTCAAGTTTAATAGCCAGAGTAAGTTGAAGTAAGTTTCCGTGAGTTACGAAGCATAACGCCTTCGTGACACATACACCCGAACCTACCTAACCTACCTACTTACAGTACTTACACGACCTCCCGAAGTTTCGTGACTCACGGAAACTTACTACAACTTTCTCTGGCTATTAAATTTGAGAGAAACTAACACCACAAATTACTAAAAATTTTGTTTATTTTCATCTATTCTCCTTATAGAATTCCACACATCTTGGGACCACTGATAAGACAATTTAGCATTGCGAAGCGCGGTCTATGTTAATTACTGTAAGGTCTATGAAAATTTTCTAAATATACTTTCAGTGATTGAAAAAAAAAATACATATTTTCAGGCTAAAAAATAATAAATTCAAAGTCGATATAAATTCCGTATTTTGAAATTTTATGATTTGCTGTTGGCTGCACTGGTGTACAAAATTTTCGATTTATTTTTTTTCAAAATTCGCTTTCAGTGGCTAAAAAAAATTTTTGGTCACTTACTCGATGAAAAAAAAATCATTCCAGCTTATAGTGATAACTTCATATTATTGAAATATTGCAATCTGCAACTTTTCAACCCCCTGGTAGCAGTCAGAGTTTTGATCGGAGAAGGATGGCGATGGTTTAGGGAGATGTAGAAACTCAAATCGCATCTTTTAAATTCTACGAAGGCTTCTCACACAATTTTGATTGGCTAAAAAAACACAAAAAAGCGCCTTTTTCAAAAGGAGGTGCACTTTGAGCCCCTCCTGCTCCTCTCCCCTTGACCCTCGGAGGCTCAAATTTTTTTTGTGAAGTCTCCCACTCAAAGTAAACCACCCCACCAAATTTGGTCAAAATCCAATATATGTTTTTTTTTCGATCCACCCTAAAACATAATTATGTTATTCTGCTCCATTTTACGGTGTTTTACCGCCAGAAAAATTGATATAAAAAAGTATTTCTGGGTAAATTTTTGTTTTTTGGTTGGTAACACTGATTTGAGCGAAAAATGAAAAAATATGATGATTGAATTCCCTTTCCTACCTACCAAACATGTCCCAAAAATCACCCACATTCATATCATTGGTTGGTCAGCACTTCAGTTTGAAACTTATAACTGTTTTCCTGCAAAAGCCACCTTTTGGATCTAACGTAAGCCACTTTTTCTGACGTGACGGGTCACATTCATAAAATGAATTAACGCATTGTTATTAAGGTGCTCGTTAGGGTGTCCCAGCTAAAATGAAAGTTGAAATTTTGGGACGCATACTCTCCAAATTTTTTACTTTTTCACCTAAAACATTTCTAAACTTGGTTACGACCCGATTGAAGCACGTTTACCCGTGCCGCCATGGCCTCAAAGTCATGTCATAAATCACGAATTTTGGGGAATTTTCAATGTGCCGTAACTCTTTCAATTTTCAATTTAGCTGAAAAATGTATGGAACCTTTCTTATTGTACGTGAAAAGATCTACAAAAAAGGTCATTTAAAATTTTTGCCCAAGTCGAAAATTGAAGGTGCTACGATACTTTAAAATTTGGAAGAAATTGCTAAAATTTAGGAATTTTCAAAGTGCTGTAACTCTTTCAATTTTCAGTTTAGGCGAAATGTGTATAGAACTTTTCTTATTGCATACCTATAAGAAGACCGATGAAAAAAATTATATACAATTTTCGCCTACGTTGAAAATTGAAGGTGCTACGATGCTTGAAATTTGTTTAAAAAACATGCTACACTTGGATAAATTTTCGAATACATTTTTTAAAAAATTTTCCATTCTCAGACTTTCATTTTTTAAAAATTAAATTCAAGCTAAATTTCAGAAAAAAGTCATCTTCTCCATCCATTTTTCGACTTCAACTTGATTTTTTCGACTATAAATACTTTGGTACATCTGTCATCATTAGAAGGACAGCTCTGAAAATCTGAAACTTTTAAACTGAGATGAGAATTTTCATGTTTTTTTCAAGTCTGAATGGAAACTAAATTTAGAAGCTGTTGCCTTCAAGAATCGCTTACAATGGCCAGAAATTGCTAATTTTCGTATATTTTCAAATCAAAAAACATACAACGATGACGTTGGTATTTGGTTTGCGGAAAGAGAGAAAGGGAAAGTGGAAAGCTGGTATTGAATTTTGAATCTTGGATATATATTTTTTTATAAATAATTCTAGAGATGCTGATAATTATCTGAATTTGTATTTTTTTCGATTAAAATATATGAATAACAAAAATAGTATATCGGCTAAAATGACCTGAAAATTATGAAAAACTTGATGTTCTTACGTATTCGTGAAAAAATAATATGATTTATGAAAATTTGGACGTAAGGTTAAGCCAGACGAAGGTGAAAAAACAACTCGGTGCGGCGTGCAAATACATTTAGCGGAATTCTATCGGAATCTGCGGTGAGACTGCTATTCTTTCATGACGGGAATTTTCTCTGCCCTCCTCTATGACAAAATTGAATTTTCAATTGTAAAATTGTAAAAATAACATTCCAATTAAAAATTTTTTTGAATGTAATAGCTTTGAAATTTAGTTTCCATTTCAGACTTGAAAAAATCATAAAAATTCTCATCCGAGTTGAAAAGTTTCAAATTTTTAAAACTGCCATTCTAATGATGACGAAAGTTGTATGTATTTTTTATAGACGAAAAAATTTAGTTGAAGTCGAAAAATGGATGAAGAAGATGCCTTTTTAGTTTTTTCTGAAAAGCTTGAATTTAATTTTGAAAAAATGAAAGTCTGAGAGTGAAATTTTTTTTAAAAATTTATTCGAAAATTTATCCAAGTGTAGCATGTTTTTTCAACAATTTTCAAGCATTGTAATTGCATATGATCTTTTTCGTAGGTCTTCTTATAGGTATGCAATAAGAAAAGTTCTATACACATTTCGCCTAAACTGAAAATTGAAAGAATTATAGCACCTTGAAAATTCCTAAATTTTAGCAATTTCTTTCAAATTTTAAAGTATCGTAGCGCCTTCAATTTTCGACTTGGGCAAAAATTTTATATGTCCTTTTTTGTAGATCTTTTCACGTACAATAAGAAAAGTTCCATACATTTTTCACCTAAATTGAAAATTGAAGGAGTTACGGCACATTGAAAATTCCCCAAAATCCGTGATTTATGACATGACTTTGAGGCCATGGCGGCACGGGTAAACGTGCTTCAATCGGGTCGTAACCATGCTTGAAAATGTTTTAGGGGTAAAAGTGAAAAAAATGGAATGTATGCGTCCCAAAATTTCAACTTTCATTTTAGCTAGGACACCCTAGTGCTCATATGATTTTTTGATGAAATCGTGAATTTACATATTTTTGGAAAATTTCTTTATGAAATTGCCAAAAACTTGGAGAGAGGGTGATGATCGATGAAATCGACAAGGAAGTGTATTGGAATAAACATCCTGGTTTTTTGAACTTCGTATTTGAAATGATCGCTGCAATTTTTTTCTCATAAGTAAGGTCTTGCAAATTGAAAAGACTTGCAGGAAATACTGTCTGAATCATTTTGATTTTGTTTTTTTAATCTCTTGCTACGATCAACTTCTTAGAATGCAGCTCTTTAATCCTCGATTTTTTTCCATCTAAGAATAAATTTCGTTTAATATTGATCTGCTATAAATTGCATGCAAAAAATCCACCCGAATTATTTCAACCCATAAAAAAAGCAACTCATTTCTTTCGTAGCCAGCCTCATATCTGATATGTACCTAGATCAAGATTTAGACCTAATTACACCACAATGCAGAACCGTACGATCCGTTATACCATCTCGATCGTTAATGTCGTGCTCGGACGACGAATAAAATACTACATATAAAGACTTTTCAGCAACAAGAAACGTGACGATGACGACGGACGCACTGAGAGAGACACCGAGTCGCATCAACGTCCGATTTGGGCGTCTTTTTGTACGTGTTCTTTTATTTTTTTGTCGGCGAAGTAATTGGAAGAAAAATAAGCTAAATGAGGTTGCCATTGATTCGGCATCTTGAATATGTGTGCTGCTTTGATGAAGACGACCAATCGAACATAATGATTTTTCGGTACGGCTACTCGACTCTGGTAATTATAGGACGTTCGATAGCTCGAGGTGCTCGAATCATTATCCCGCGTCGATCTCGCCTCGCGTCTTACAAATCTCCAACTTTTTCAACAATTGATACGACGGTAGCTAAAATTGTGACTTCATGTCGAGCTCTACCTACTCGTATTTCCATTTACACGAGTAGGTCGCATTTATCAGACCGGAGTACTGTTTGTGACAAGACAGATGGTGTTTTTTACGAAAAAAAAAGATGACTGCACGCGCTCGCCAATTTCGATAAAAAGATTGTTGCTTATCAGCAACAAGTTCACGACGAGTAGAAAAACAATCGAGAAAATGGCCATCCTCGTCTCCTCGTCCCTGGAACGGATTAAAGAAACGAGCCAAAGGGAGGCGGAAAGTTTCGTGTAACGAGGGGGCTTTTAGTCGTATATTTTTGTACGAATATAAAACTCGCCCCAAAGAAAGACTTAACTTGGTAGAGTGAAACAGCGATGACTACTAAAGAAACCCAAAATACCGAAGGGGGCGGACGAAGGAAGGGTAGAACGAAAGATAATGTTTTAGTACAGCGATGATGTTTTTCGCAGATTCTTGGCGCCTGCATGGGGGTGTTGTGGAGACCGGGGGGCGGAAGGGTGCCGGTATAAAGAACGATTTAGACACCCTTTTGCTAAATGTTTTATTTTTGTCGCAACGTTTGCAGCGGAGTCGATAGTGTAACGAAAAAAAGGCAACTTTTAACTCGGACTTTTGTTCGGATAAAGAATTTTCTGTATAAAAATAGATATTTTATCAGTAAAAGTTTTTTTTTCCCAGCGACACTCTAGCTTTTATTTAATCAATAAAAAAAAAAAGAAAGGTGAAGTCGTCTATTGTAAAGGTTTCTTTTTTTCGAATTGGGTATTCGTGTGTGTACATTGTGTACCGCTCCCTGCCAGCATCCAGAGTGAGATGTGATTGTGGTTTCTTTTCTCTATCTTGCGGTGTTTCATCGTCCCTTATAAAGCGACGCCCGACACCGACGCCGCAAAATGTACTCGAATAGGTTTTAAATTCCAAAGAAACGAGTAAATTTTTCCCCCGCTGGAAATGAATCAGCTAAAATGTTTTTTTCTCTCTCGTTCACTCCGGCGGTAGAATTTTTTTCACGTGTGGTGCCTCGTACCGTGCCGAATATAAGGAAGCAATAAAAATGACTAATGGGTTTAGATATCTTATGCGCGGCCCATTTTTATATTAGCTGCGTATTCCCCCAGCATATGACATATTTGTGTATTTCACGAATATACGGAAAAGTGGAGGCCGAGAGCACGCGTACGCGGCCAACTGTTTCAACGTTTGCTGGTAAATGAAATTAGATTAGCGTGTAATGTTCGGATAGGTATTTCCGACCACCCCTCCTGCCGGGTAGACCCCTTTGTGAAATTATTCCATTTCCTTGTGGCACGTTTTTGCGAAAAGCCTCGATTGGAATTCATTTTTTGTATGGTTTGGTCGCGTATACTTTTAATCAGGGAAAAAACTTGGCTTGTGTGGAGGTAAATTTTACGGATTTATTTGAATTCTAGAACTTGTCGAATCATCAGAGAGGGGTGTGGGATCGAAGCTCGCATTTGCCAAAAAATCAATATCGCTTTTATGACTGATGATCAGTGATGGGAAACTGAAATTATATCAGTTTTAGTTTTCAGTTATCAAAATATTAGTTTCAATTTCAGTTTCAGTTTTCAAAATTTTTTAGTTTCAATTTTCAGTGTTGGTTTTCAGTTTTTTCATATTTTTTTCCTTTTGCATCGAATCTACAGTATGGCACAAAAGTCTTGGTAAATTGAAACCATTCTCGATATCTCAGAAGTGAAAAGAGATATCAAAACGCAGTGTTGCCAAAAATTATGCTAAATCACGCAATTTTTTTCTTTCATTTTTGGCTTCCTGGCATAATTTTATGATGCCAGGAAACCAAAAAACACCCTCCAAAAAATTATGCTAAATCTGGCATAATTATGCTAAATTGGCAACACTAAAAGACGGTTCAAACGATTGGGTCAAAAAATGGGGTCCGGTTTTTTTATTGAAATAAGGTCTATGCACTGGTACGATTAAAATGTGATATGTTTTTTTGAAACCGGTTTAGCGGTTTCGAACCAGTTATCAATGATATCCAAAAAAGTGAAGATATAAAAAAAGTTTGAAACAAAAGTTGTAGAGAATTGAAGACTAAAAATTTTACGTTCTGTAATTTTTTCTTCATCTTGCAATGAAAAGAAGTTATGGTATAAAGGACTGGAGTATAATTTTTTGGATTTATGCCATAACTCTTCCTCATCGCTAGATGAAGAAAAAATTACAAAACGTAAAATTTCCAGTCTTCAATTCTCTACAACTTTTGTTTCAAACTTTTTTCGATATCTCCACTTTTCGATAACCGGTTATCTACTTGGAAAAAAAATCATCCGTACAAACTACCGGTTTCAAAAAATTGGAGATATCAAAAAACGTGTGAAATAAAAGTTTTAGAGAATTGAAAACTGAATATTTTACGTTATGTAATTTTTTTTTCATCTAGCGATGGAAAAGAGTTATGACTTGAAAACCAAAAAATTATACTTGAACCTTTTCTACGATAACTTCTTTCCATTTCAAGGTAGAAAAAAAATTATGAAACAAAAAATGTTCATTTTTTACTTCTCTACAACTTTTGTTTCAAACTTTTTTTCATATCTTCACTTTTTTGGATATTCTTGATAACTGGTTCGAAACCGCTGAACCGGTTTCAAAAAAAACATATCACACTTTAATCGTACCAGTGCGTAGACCTTATTTCAATTAAAAAAACCGGACCCCCATTTTTTGACCCAAACCGGTTTCTAAATTTGTGGGCATCCTATAGGTCGGGTTGAAAGTTTGATTATCAATCTTCAATGTTCTCGACGCCAGGAACACATTGCCGTTTGAACCGTCTTGATATCTCTTTTCACTTCTGAAATATCGAGAATGGTTTCAATTTACCAAGACTTTTGTGTCATACTGTATATAAAATTATGTTTCAAATGAGCTATTAGTGTCCTTTTTTGGCATTTTTCATGCAAAATTAACGATTTCATTGTAAGAATTTGAAATTTGTTGTTGGAAAACACGTTCCAAGTTGAAGTTTTGGAGTGAAAATTTTCAATAAAAAATTTACTCGAAAATATTCCGAAAACTATGCCTTCCAGAAAAATCTAACCGCTTGTAGCAGGTAGGAAATTTTTTATCAAGTTGAAATTTTTTCTCTCAATTTTTCCAACTCCGAATTATTTTTTAAAATCTTTTCGGACTTCGCATTTTTTCTGAGAATTTAATTTTTATTCTTTTCACTTGAATTCAAAATTATTTTTCAAACCTAAGACTTTCCTCGATTTTTTCAGCTTTGAAATAATTTTTCTCTTAAATTCCGAATTTCGTTTCCCACTTTCCCACCCAAAAGAAATAGATTTGATTTCATTCATTCATTTATATTGAAGATTTCTTTTGTCTGGGAAAGTGGGAAACGAAATTCAGAATTTATGAGAAAAATCCATTCAAAGTTGAAAAAAATTGAGAAAAGTCTTAAGTTGGAAAAATAATTTTGAATTCGAGTGAAAATAATGAAAATACTCAGTAAAAATGGAAAGCAGGAGAAGGTTTGAGAAAATAATCCGAGGTTGGATAAAATTGGGAGAAAAATTGTAAGAGTTGAAAAATGTCAACAAAAAATCAAAATTTGGTAAAAATTTTACAATTTTGAAAAAAATATTAAGATACGAAAAAAGTTAAGAATAAATTTTAAAGAAAATTTTGAAGTAATGTGAAGTAAAATTTTTCCAGATCAACTCAAGTCGCAATTTTTTTTAAAACAGTTGCAATTCTTAGTCGGATTTTGGGGATTGTGATGTTTTGAATTTGTAGGTCACACAATTACACAATTTGAAATCGATTAAAATTATATTTCAATATGCAAGGCAAGAGGTACTACAGAAAAACCAAATTGGATTTTTGGATTTTTGGATTTTCTGAATGATTCGAAAATTACGAATCGCAAATCATTTTCCAGAAACTGATTTGAATCATTTCTAAGAAAACGATTCGTGATTCGAATCAAAATAAACGGGGTTCGGCACAGCCCTGAAAGTAACCAAAATTTGGCTACCGGAACCCAGACAAAAAATTAGAAAAATTTAAAAAAAAAACTGAGACTTAACTGAAATTTATTTCAGTTCGAATTTGAGTTTTGAGTTTTTATCATTTCAGTTTCAGTTTCAGTTTTTCAATTTCTGTTTCAGTTTTTTTTCAGTTTTCAGTTCCAGTTTCAGTTTCCCATCACATTACTCGAGTATGTTGAATAAAAAATACTTGCCGAAATGGTCATTTTATTTTCTCTGTAATTGAACTAAGGCACTTTAATTTACATGGGTGAAATTGTCCGCCATTTTTACTGCAAAAAGAAGCAGTTTACTATAGACGTATATGGCAATAACACTAGTTTTCTCTGTAAATAACTTGAAAAGTACTGAATTTTTGGAATTTTTTGTAATAACAGTTTCGAAAGAGAATTAAAATAGCTTTCGAATGGTATAACTACTTTTTTCAATTTCATTAAATTTAATATTCCCAATTTTCGTATTTTTTTTCTTTCCATAAAAATGTTAAAATTGAACAAAATGATGTGAAATTTAAAAATAAGTGTATTATTCAAGACCTGTTTTCATTTTCATTCAAAAATTTTATAATTTTATTGCAAATGATACATTTTTGAAAAAATTTCTTCTTGCAGTAAAAATGGCGGACAATTTCACCTGAGTGAAACTATAGGGCCCTAATTAAACGGAAGAATTTTTGGTTACTTCAACGTTTTGTGTTTTCACGTTGAATTGATTCACACAATACTGTGCTGATTTTGAATGGATTAACGAAGTTTTTGGGATAAAGTTTGAATTTCTCCAAACTCTTTTGTTAAATTACGAAGAAAACTTTCCTGAATATAACTTTTTTAAAAAGAAAAAGAAAATCGGTCAGGTAGTTCTATAAAAAATGAGGCAAAAACATAAAAAACAAACTTCATGAAAAAGCTTTTAAAAGAAGAAATTTCAATTTCCAAAAAAGTTGAGCTTTTAAGTCTAAAAAACACATTTTTATCACTTTTTCCAAATTTTACCATATTTTTTTGTATTGTGAGCAAATGATAGCATAGCTTCAGAGAACATGGAAACTTTATTTTTGGACACTCTCTGATTTTGTTTTATTCAGTGAAGTCAAAGTTCCAATTTTTGCCATCGTCGCCAAAAATTAAAAAATAAATGCTCAGTGATGCGTAGAATTGTGATCCAAAGATAATATATTATTTTAAAAATTCAATTTCGCCCGTCGTAACTTTTTCAGGAAGTTAGTTTTGTCAAGAAATCCTTGAAATCATTTATTTTCTAGAATTTTCCATTTTTTTGGGCGATAGGTTGACTGAAATTGAGGTAATTTTCGGTTTTGACATTTATCCATGCATGACGGATTACTCTGTGCATTCTTTTAAAAAACTGTTTTCTCATCCCTTTACCCCCTCCCCTCCCCCTCTTAAACACTTCGCGAACCGTTTTTGGTCATTTGGGAGGGAGATAATTAATTCCCAAACCCCTCTTTAAAATCTTCGCTGCTTTGTTTAATTTTTTTTTTATGTAAAATAAAGCTTGAAACGCTTGCTCATTGGTCACTGCATTACTCAAGTATGATGATTTTCATAGATGCAGGAAAATCTGCGTTTGCAAAATTTTTGTGTTACGTGAAGTATTTTTATATTGTTTCTAATTTTCCAATATCTGAGGGAAAAGTTGAATCTTATTTATTTTTTAGAAAAAAACTGAAAACTTACTTTGAGTAAAAAACAAGCTGGGTCAAATATTTTTCTGAAAAGGCCCGCCTCACCCTTGACCACCTTTGTCTCCGCTACTGGTAAACCTGTATTCGTACTAAATGAATTTTTCGAGAAAAATCCATAATTCGAATTTCTCGTGGTAAACTTACCTACCGTACGTGCTGAATCGATTGTGTGAGGTTTTCGAGTGTTTTATCAGTAGGTGGTATGCAAGCACTGGTAAATTATCGATAATGATGATTAATTTTCTCGTTATTTCTACACTCGACGATTCTCTGAATCAGTCTCATTTTCTAATTCATGGTTTTCAGTGGTTGTCGCATCGAGTGTGTCGTTATCTGCGTGAGGTGTACGTATCTTTTTCGCGATGTGAATGTGTAACTTGTGGTGGTTGCGGTGATCAATTCTCTTCTAAATGATCGATTGCTAGTGAAATAATCAAAATATTTGACTGGTGGTCAAAAAATTTTACCATTTTGTACGGTGGATTGAAGATAGGATCTGAAAAACTGTGAATTTAATAGAATTCCAGCAGAAACCCTTTGAATAACTTGAAATATTATGAAGTATGCTGATTTTTTATGTTTTTTGCGTTTTCAAAAATCGTGTTCTTAATTTCGTACTTTTTTTATAACGAAAATAAGCAATTCAGAATTTTAAGAAGTGAAAAAATTGAGAATTGAAAAACTTACCAATTTCAAAGAAATGTTGGAAATACTTAAGAATTAGTAATTTGTTTCTGCACTGAGACAATTTTAATGATTTTACTGTAAAAAGCACAAATTTTCAACATTCATTTCTTTTCTTGAATTTTCTAATAAAAAGATAAAAAAGGGTTCTTTTTAGGTCAAATTCGAAGCAAGAAAAATTGCGTGAAAATGGCAAGAAAAATCTAGAAAATATCAAGAATTTCTATTTTTCAGATCCAGTATAGATAACATGTTCAAAATTCAGAAATTCATTATTTTTCGAGTTTTCTGGGTATAAATAGCCAGATATATCTATCTAAAAATGTATTTCAGCTACAGATTTACCAAAAAATTCTTGAAATTTTTGTATTTTTTCTTTTAAAACGTGTTAGAATGATTCGATTGGACTGAAAATATTGGTTCGTACTTCGTCGTGATCATTTCGTGGTTCATGATTTAGTATTATTTATTTTTGATGTGGTATTAGAAGGGGAAAGAGAGAATTCGGGATTAAAAGTGGTCCCAAATTTTTTTCTTCTATTTTTTGATTTTTTCTGTGGAAATTTCTGCAGAAATATTTCTCGGGTTCAACTTTCATTGGAAGTTTAGTTTCAGAATATTTCCCTTATTGAATAAACTCTTTGAATCGAAACGATTCGTAGAACTGGAATAATATTCTTTGGAAAGAAATTTATAAAATTATCGAGCCGTATGTATGTAAATATTTGATTCGATGATTCGAAGTAGTGATTGAAAAACCCATAAAACAAGAAGCAAATTATGTACAATGTGCAATTGTACAAATAAGTACCTAGATTGTTTACTTATGTAGGTTGGAAATACCTTCCTAATTTGTGAAATTCTTAGAACATCGTGGTTCTTTTCTTATCGTCATGATTTCAGATGACGTCATAAAAATAAATGATAATGTCGTAACATAAGTGAAGTGGGCGCATCATGTTTGGTACTGTCAAATATGACCAATGTTGGGAAAAATATTTTGTTACGAATGATTCGTAACATTACATGAAAGTTTTTTGTTATTTTATCAAAAATTCAATAGTTATAATGCCCCCAGTGCTTCAAAAAGGGCCTTAAATCTTAAAATTGCAAAAAAAATTATTTTATTGTTTTCGATCATGTTCGAAAATTTTACTGAGAATCAGAAAAAATTGGTATGAAGGTCATATGTGCCAAGTTCCTTGGAAAGAACCTTAAGCCCAAAATTTTTAAATTTTTTAGGCTTAGAGCCTTTTTTTTTTTGGAAAAAATTGAAACGTAATACAATCTTTAAACTAACTTTTTACGGATTCTTGACAAAATTTTCTATTACGATATCGATATGTATTCCTCCTCAATATAATTGTACATAAAGGAAAAAAGAAATTTTTTCAAACTCGTTCTTCTCGAAAATTTTATTTTACAGCTTATCTTTCTTTTTTGAAACCGAGCCGCTTAGATAATGTGGAACGGGTTTTTTTAAACGGATTTTTTTTACAGAAATTCGAATCTCAATCTTGGCAGATTAAGGTTTGAATTTCTGTTGAAAAATACATTTAGAAAAATGAGAAGACGGAATTTTCTTTTTTGTTTTGCAACCGATACAAACATAATTTTAAAAATATTGAATGATTGACCCCAGCCCTACCCCACACCACGCTACTTATGGCAAATTCCATTATTGAGTAAATGAATTTATATTGTTTTCATCATCACAGTTCCTGAAGTTAATTTTTTTGTAGAAATTTTAGTACGTATTTTCCATTTTGTGTTTAAAATGGATTGACTGTCAAAATAAACAAATTCATTTCTTGAAAAATTTGAAAAAAATAAGCAATAAGAACTTTAAATGATACATTTTGACATTCGAGAAGAGTGATTTACATTAATATATTGAAGAAAAACTCTACTGGGGGGGGGGGGGTCAAAAGAAATTTCAAATTATCAAAATTCTGCTCTATCAAGGGTGTTAGAAACTTTTAAAAAACTTTTGAGCAACAATCTGCAAAATATCAAGATAATTTCAATTTTTGCGAGGGTGACTTTTGGAGGAAGAGGAGGCTGAAAGTACAGGGTGTTCCACGAATCGTCTGTCATGCTTATTTTCTTGGAAACAGCAGAGTACTACTTTAAAAAAACCTGAAGTGAACATATTGCCGATCTTGAAAATTGAAGGGGCATGTGCTATTTCTGAAAATAATCACGTTGAAAAACTTTTCCAACAATGGGAATATATAGTACTGTGAAAACTGAACAAATTTTCACTTCATGATTTTTTGCCCAACTCAAAAATTGAAAAGGCTTCAAAAAAATTCTAAAAAAATAAACCAATCGACGGAATGGATAGCACGTTGAAAATTAAAAAAAATTGTCCTAAAGACTTTTCGCCTAATGTTGAAAATTATGGGGCTACAGGTTACTCAAAATAAATTGGCTTCAAAAAATTTTCAAATTTCCACAATTTTGAATGACCCTTCGTCCCTTCATTTTTAATGTTAGGCAAAAATTCTTTGGAACAAAATTTCTTCAGGTTTCAACATACTATCCATTTCTCCGATTACTTTATTTTTTATAATTTTTTTAAATAATAATTTTTTTTGCAAACTCTGCAATAATTCTAAAGTTAGGCGAAAAGTCATGAATTGAAAATTTGTT
Organism: Pseudococcus viburni; assembly: GCA_033439095.1. Taxonomy (NCBI): domain Eukaryota; kingdom Metazoa; phylum Arthropoda; class Insecta; order Hemiptera; family Pseudococcidae; genus Pseudococcus; species Pseudococcus viburni. The sequence continues at coordinate 488,972 of JAVBJF010000062.1, read as the reverse complement.
CAGGTTTCAAAATACCTTGGTTGAAAAAAATTTTAACGTAATTTTTTTGAAAACAGCAATTGCCCCTTCAATTTTCAAGGCAGGCAATATGTTTATCTCAAGGTTTTTTTAGTGGAGGTAAATGCCCGGTTTTATCCACAAAAATACGTATGGCAGACGATTCACGGAACACTGTTTTTTAACAGAAGTTCTGCAAAAATTCTGAAGATTTCTTATACAGGGTGGGGCATTAACAACGCAACCGTGTTTTCACAAAATTCAAACTATGAATGAAAATTGATATTTTTTTTCAAAAAATGTTATAGAATATAGGTTGGAAAGTAAAAAAAAAGTCAGAATAAGTGTTGAAAATGGCATCTATGACAAAAAACGAAAAACTCATCTTGAAGTTATTACACTAATATTGTTGATTTTTTCCGAAATTCTAGCACGTAATTCATCCAAATTTTGAGGAGCAGCTCTTTCTTTTAGGCAGCCCATCAAAAAAATGTGCGATGGAGTCAGAATAAGTGTTTGAAATTGAAATTCTTTGCTTTTCTGATAGACTTGATATGTTTATGTTCAAATGTAAAGCACGTTCTTTTCTTACTCTTTGCTCTCTCATGACGAAAATTCACTTCAGATTTCAATGGCAATGGTTTTATACGTTTTTGGAAAGACCAAAGTTACCATTTTCGGTGGAATCAAATGTTTTGGGTCATTTGGGTTGTGTTGGTGGCGATTTAAACTTTCGGTTGCGTTGTTAATGCCCCACCCTGTACTTCGATTTCGAAATTTTGATGGACACCTTGAAAATTAAATTTTTTTATTCAGCAGAATTTCGTGAGTCGAAAAATTAGCAAAAAAATCCCTTTTTGGAGAAATTTCATATCAAATTGGTAAAAATGGGGAAAATATTATTTCAAGTCGAAAAAATCTAAATAAATGCAATCTCGTCTGGAAATTTTCAATTTTTACCCCTTCAAGAAAGCCAACTCTGTTCGTTTCCAAAATTTTCCATCACCTTACATATTCAATGAGGTAAAGAGTTCAAAATAAACTACTATCCGAGGCTTTTCCAGGCATCATTCATAGCGGGTCACTTTTTTTGGGCGTTTGTCACTTTTTTCGACTTTTCACGTTCAAAAGGTCACTTTGTTACTTTTTTTCCCTCAAAAGTCACTTTTTCTTCGCACTTTCAGGCAAAAATTGAAATTTTCACGTAAAAATGGCTATTTTTCAACATTTTTTAAGAAAAAAAATTAAAAAATAGATTTTTGCTATACTTTGTTTGTTGTTTTGATGAAGGAATTTAATAAATGAAATGATTCGGGTCTTTTCAGTTGATTTATTTTTGAAATGTTTGAAAAAAGCTACAAAAAATCCCCCCCAGAAAACTGTAAAAAAATTGCCACGAAAAAAATTGAATTTTTGATGACTTTTGCTCAACAAAAGTTACTGAAAGTTACTTTTTTCTTCAAAAATTTCGCAATAATGCCTGCTTTTTTCTTTCATAGTATATTTATTGATTTTTCATTACTCCTTGATACCTTTATTGTTGAAAATAGTGCATAATTATATCATAAAATTTAAAACTTGAAATAATTTCAAAAATAGCCAAAAAATCGACTAATTCCACTTTTTGTATTTTCTGATTACAGGTTATGGTGTAGGACAGGGTTAAACCATGAGTAAAGCCGCGAAGGAGACACTTATCTTGGTGCTATTGCTGGCATACGCGTCGATCGAATCGTACGCCAACAAGGACAAAGACTGGATGCAATGTCATGAAACGATACCGAGCTGCACTTGCAAATGGGTGAGCGGCAAGAAGACGGCCAATTGCCAAAACTCGTCGTTCACCGATATCCCTCGAGGTCTGAGCGACGAGGTACAATCCTTAGTGCTGGACAACACACCCCTCCATACGATACGTAACGACGCCTTTAGTTCAGCCGGGCTGGTGAATCTGCAGAAAATCTCGATGCGGAATTGCCATATCCAAGATGTGGAGAAATTCGCTTTCGCTGGCCTGGGTATTGTCATCGAGATCGACTTGACGGATAACCACATTCGTAAAGTCGAACCTCTGTTATTCACTCCGACCGAAAAATTACGTCACGTGTATCTGAACAGCAATAAAATTGGTAAACTGGAGGATGGCTTGTTTGCCAATTTGAAACATTTACAGACGGTCGAACTGGAGGATAATGAAATTTCATACATCGGACCCAAAGCTTTCGATAATATTCCATTGCTGAAGAACGTCAAATTGAATGGCAATCATTTGACGCATCTGAAAAAGAGTATCTTTGATAAATTCAGCGGATCTTTGAAAAGCTTAGAGTTGAAGAGTAATCATTGGAAATGTGATTGCCATTTGCGCGATTTCATGATGTGGTATAACGATCGCCTGTATACCGATCCGACCACCTGTCTTGAGCCCGAATATTTAAGGAATACGCCGTGGAAATCCATCGAACCGGAGCAGTTCGCCTGTAAACCGGATATACTGTGGCCGTCGCCTGATGCCGTCTTCGAAGCCAATACTGATCAGCTGACGTTGGCGTGTAAAGTGCTCGGTGATCCGAAACCGGAAGCTTATTGGACCTTTAATTCCAGACCGATTGGAAATCGAACGGTGCCCGGACCTACGTTGTCGGATCGCAAGTATGTGGACATTTTTTTCATTAGAAATTTTTTTTTTAAATGAAAGAATTATGGAGGTGTCTGATGAGTAGTTGGTGAGATCAAATCGAAAGGAGGATTTTCCCTTCATAATAGAAAAATTGCTTTTGTAGTCAGTTCGAGTTGAAATTTTGCAACAGTGATGACTTCTTTAATAGAAAATTTAATTTCGAATCTAAAATTTTCTATTTTTAGCTCTTTTTCCCTTCTTCATAACGCCAAACTAAAGAGGGATGTGGAAATTGGACTACACCATCAAGGAGGCTACCCACTCTGAAAAAAGCCTGATATCGCCCAGACAGGGTGTCTACTGGTGTGAAAATCGTATAAAAATACAAAAAATGCACAAAATTTGAAAATAACCATAAAAAGTACGAAAAACCGTCAAAATTGTACGAAAATTACGAAATTTTGAGTGAGAAAATTATTGACGAAAAATGAAGTTTTTTCAGTCGAAATTGCCTTTTTTTCAAAAAAATTTCGCCCTCGCCCTTGCTTTGCTCGGGCTTATTGAATTCCCTTTGAACGAATTGAAAAAAATTTGTGTCAAAAGGCGATATTTAAATATGTAAAATCTTAGCTTCAAGTTCAAAAGATATATTTCTTGGAAAAAATAAATCATTTTCTAAAATCGATAATGAGCCACTCTTGTCCCTAAATTCATATCCTGAAAGAATTTTTTTTTTTGAAGTTCAAAGATTGAAAAATGAACAATTTTGATAGCCAGAATTTTCTATTTAGAAAAAAAATTGCTCTCGCTTCGCTCGGGCACACCTGCACTTTCACTACAACAGGTGAATTGAATGGGAAGGGAGGTAAAAAATTTGTAGTATTTCGTTTTCTAATGAATGGGCAGAGAAGTATTTATAGAAAGGAGATTGCGAAGTTTCAACTTTCTCTTCACGGTTGAAATTTTTGAAAAAATAATGAAATTTTAGGTTTCAAAATTCGTTTAATACAAAAATTTCATTTTTTCACTAAAATAATTGGAATTTTTGAAAATTGCATTGCATCAATTTGAAATTGACCGGGGGTGGGGGGGGGGGGGGGTTCCTGTGATTTTGTAAATTTTGCTATCAAAGTACGAAAACGGTACGAAAATAATACGAATTTTGGTTTTTGGATTCCGGTAGATACCCTGCCAGAAAAATATTCCCCATGGGAGACATTGAGGATTGGTTTCCTCTCTCTGATAGGGACGAAAATGGTTTGTAAAATATTGAAACACATGTCCATTTTTTTTTTTTTTTTTTGCTTTTCAAACGTGATTTTTCAAAAAAAATATCCTCTCTTCCCTTCACTTGTTTTTTTTTTGCCTTTCTATAAAATGAAGGTTACGTTTCCAAACTGCCCTAAGTCCAAAATCTGTATATGAGAGAAGGGACCCAGATGTAACCCTTTTTTCAGTGCATCCATTTTCTTTTTTCTCATACAGATTTTGGACTTGGGACAGTTTGGAAACGTAATCTTCAAACATATCTTTATTTTTAAAACTTCTTTGAAAAAACCCATCATTTTTCTATTTTTTATCACACAAAACCTCGCTGTTTGCTATTTCTTGAGATATTTTCTCTCGGGCAATTTCTCTTGTATACCGATTGACCAATTTTTCGGGGAGGAGGGGGTGGGAGTGTTGAACTTTGAAAATTCTGACAACACCCTGAAAAAATCTAGCTTGTTACCCCTGGACACCTTTTACACCCATAATACTCATTTATAAGCTAGCAGATTTTTGAAAAAGTAAAGCCATTTTGTTCCCCTAATTTTTTTTTTAAATCGAGAAAATTTCGTAGAAAAATTTAGAAAGTTGATTAATTTTTAAAAATCACAGAACATTTCAAATTTGATGATAATTTCATTAAAAAAATTGGAAAAAGTTGAAAAATTTTAGGAAACAAAAAATATGGAAATGGTACGAAGCTCGTGTAAATTAGAATTTAAAAATCTGTAATTTTGAGAAGATCGTTAGTTTTTTCAATTTAAATCAAAAAGAATTGAAAAAAAGTTTCTCTTTAGTTCAATAAATTCACTGTTTCAACTTCAAGTGGAAAAAGTTATAAATAGTTCAGCATGTTCGTCTAGAATTCGCTCTTGAAAATTATAAGATTTTTCAATTTCTAGTCCTCGACTCTCCTAAAAATATATGACTTCTGTGTTTTAAAAATTATTTTGAAAATTTCGATTGAAAAAAACTATCAAAATTTTCTTCTACACTTTTTCCTGCCAAATAGTCACATGCATATTATTTGAAAATTCTCAAAGAATTTTGTGACTCCTTCCTACCTTTCCCCTCGAAAAGTTTGGATGGTTGGAAGCAAGATCTGGGCGCTAGAGTTGTGACGTAGGGAAAAAATGACATTGGTTTAATGAGGAAATGCATATGTACCTATAAGTTTAATTTTTTTATTTTTAATTCATTATCGTGGGGGGGGGGAGATGAAATTTTTACGTCGGATCTAACGTAAAATTCGACGAGCTTTACGATGGTGTAATTGTTTTTGAATTTCGTGCAATCGTTTTCTTATAAACTGAGATGAACGAAATGAAAATTGGAAGGTTTCGTCAATTTATTGAATAATAAATAAGAAAAATTTGATCATAGAAAAAGAAATGACGAATATATGTACCATTGGAAAGAGCATAAAAAATTCTACATTTCGTCCACTGAATGTATTTTTCCATACGTTTTGAATGTAGTTATTTCGACCCAAATGTTTGGAGTAGTGTACCTCAAAAACAATAACCCATGGAAAAATACATTCAGCGTACAAAATGTAGCATTTTTGATGCTTTTTTCCAATGGTGTATTTGTTTTTTTTTCTATGATGAATTTTTCTTACTTATTTTTCAGTAAATTGACATCAGATTTTCATTTCGTTCTTCTCAATTCATAAGAAAACTATTGTACGAAATTCAAAAACAATTGCACCATCGGAAAGCTCGTTGAATTTTACAGAAGATTCGATGCAAAAATTATGAAAATAATTCCCTTCCATATTGAGTTGAAAATGAAAAAAAAAAAACTTCAAAAAAGCACATTCCCCCATTTAAACCCATGTAATTTTTCGTTTGTTTTTCGCATCTATATGATGACGTCACAAACTGATGAGAATCCAGCCCAGACCTTGTTGAAAGCAGGAAAAATTCGCCTGACCACTTTTTCAATTTTAAATCCCGGTCAAAATCAAAATGCCCATCTGCTTTGTATTGGAAAAATGGTCCAGAAAATTTGTGAGAGTTGGAGAAATTCATTTTTGAAAAGAAAAATTGTGATATTTTTCCTTATGATTTTTGTGTAGTTAAGAAATGTAAATTTTAAGAAGTCGAAAAAAGGTTTAAAAAAATCGAAAAATTGAATTTCTGATTGTATACACATCGCCAAGGAGAAAACAAAGAAATGCACTTACCTAATTTAAAAGATCAGCAATTCTATATTATAGTGTCGGCGTAGTATTGGCTTTCCAGGAAACAATGTAATTAAAAATTTTGGAAAAATATTCCAAATTATGAAATTGTTTCGAAAAATCATTTTACAAAATTGTACACTTTTTCATTTGAACGAAAAAATAGATTATTTTACAATTCGAATTCATAAATTCGGCGAAGTTTTGCAAAAAATTTAAAAAATTGACTAAATTTTAGAAATTTACGAATAATTTTAAAAAAATATATTTTTTAAAAATTGGATTTCCATCTTTATTTTTGATATTACTTTAAAATGTTTACTATCGTTAATTTGTCGATAACTTGCCTTTTTTAAAACATTTATTGACTGATTTCTTCTATTCCCCTCCCTAAATTTTATTGAGTTTTTTAATAAGCTCCTTTTGTTTAAATATGCAACGAGTCATATTCATAAATTTTATTCAATTCTGGAAGCATTATCAATTTTCATGCTATAAAATTTTGAAATTTTATTTGTTCGAATAATCGTTCTAAGTTCTCCAAATTTTGAACGTTTGCAAAAAATTTAAATAATTTTTTTTCAATTTTCAAGCCATGATTCATTTTTACGATTGAAATTCAATCTCGAAGTACCCCTCCAACTTATTCTCATAATTGAAAATTTATTGTGATTCAATTTTTTGGATGCCCTTTAATGTTGAAACCAGGAAAAATATTCATTTAGAAAATTTTCTTCACCCATCTGTATTAAAATCTCTAATATTACTACATTAAACCTTTACGGAGGGGAAAGGATCGACCATAAAGGCGGAACTGGTAATATCCAAAGTGCTTTCGGTATGTAGACCGATGATAAAATTTTGTAAATATGTATTCGAGCCTCGTTTTCCTGTTTATTTTTCATTAATGAGGTTTTCGAGAGGCGATTTTTCGCCTTCCTTCGGCCCGTCGTCGTCGCTGTCGCAGCTCCAACGTCGTTGTCGTATTATAAATAAAAATTACATTATTTTTTTTAAGCAACCTCCCTCCCCATTCTCTCATTCATCGCGTGTTTTTTCGTTAAATAATTTTTTCGCCAGAGACGATTTTCATTTTCATCGTGAAAAGTGACGGGCTCGAAGTATGGATTTTTTCAACGTTGTATCACGGAACGAGGACGATTCGCGAGACTGAGGAAAAAATTAATAGTGACGCGTACCACTCGAAAGTATCGACGTTAATTAATGGAATTTTAATAGCGAACGAATTATAATAATTAGAGACGCGGTGAAATGACATTTTTGAGTGGAATCCCGTCGAGAGTTCCTAAAACAGCCGGCGAGCGAGGGAGAAGGGGAAAAGTACGATGTGGAAAATGAACTTGCACGACCATCGCGGTATGAAAAATACCATATACGCGATTTTCGGTGTGGAAAGTTGCTCGACGAGGTGGAGAGAAGAGGGTTAGAACCTATTTGAAATTTTTCCACGATTTTTAACCCTGTATGACAGAATGTGTCAAGTACAGATCATCGCGTTTTTTCTTTATCGATTCGCCATACTGTTTTCTTTTCATTTTTTGTCGTATTTTTTGGCCATTTTCACAACAATGTTCTCATATTGATATTTTTCTCCTTCTATGGCGGTGAGAAAATTTCTAGACCGGTGTGGTTTGCCCGCGTGTTCGTTTTGGCGATGACATATTTTTTCCACGTTGGTATGTGTGTGTACCTTTGAAGGAGACGTTTTTGCCTCTTGAACGAGACGTGTGTAAAAAAAGGTGATATTACTCTTCAATTCTTTATGTTTGATCTTTATTCTTGCCTCCGAGTGATGGTTTCACTCGAAGAATTTCGCACGTGGCGTAAGTACGGCGCGGTTTTGATGTGGGTTTTTCGCGTAAAATGAAAACGAACGATAAAAAAACGTGTACTTGTCGTAAGCTTTTACAATGAAATATGTCCGTATTGCGGTTGTGTTTTTTTTTCGTCTTCGTCGTCCCTTTTGCCGGGTCGATCTGACGCGACGAGTTATCCGCTGCGATGCGAATTTATATATCTGCGAAGCGAGAGATATCGTTATTTTAGTAGACTGCGGCAGTATTTTCTCGAGTGGTTTTAACTACGTCGGGGCGTCGTCTCGTGTGTAGAATTTTTTGTTGTGTTGTGATTTACACGAATTAGGAAGTTTGCTGAGATGGTTTATCGACATGCGGTCGTGGGATGAGGAAGGAGGTCCTTCGACGAGCTGGAATTTACCGATATTTCATTGCCAGACCATAAAATTCCTGAAATGGGATAGATTGGGGAAATGATTAGTCGAGTTAGGGAAGCCAGGGCAGCTAAAAACGTATAATGTCGATATGCTCGTATAAAGTCGAATCCAAAGTTCTAGGTTCGTTGAGACACTTCTGCGTCAAAATTCGTCTGGAAAAGAAAAAATTTACTTACTTAGTTTTTCGTTAGTTTAGAAATTTACAGATATCGAACGGTTGTATACGAAGTGGCAGGAAATATGGAATTTTTACCCACTAAAATAATTGTTCCTGGTGATCGAGAAATTTTTAGATCCTGATCCAGAAATGTACGAAATAAGTGCAAATTTGTTGGTTTTTTATTTTAGGACAAACGCAAACTTAGATTTCCGTGTTTTTTTTTGGGGGGGGGGGGGGTCAACGAATGAATTTTTGCTTTTCAATTTTCATTTCATATTGGTAATGCATCCAAGTCAACAAAGTCGACAGAGTTTTTTTCGAGTTATTTTCATTCATTGAATATAAATCCGACGTTAGCCTTTTTCATTTGGCCAATTTTCCTCGTAAAATGCTCAAAATTTGAAAAATCTCATTCGAAAATGATGAATTTTGAGACTTCGAGTAAAATAGATTTTCTAAAAATGACCCATTTTTTGAAAATACAAAAATGTTAACTCCCCCCTCGTCCTCCCACCACTAATTCCATTTTCAAAATTCGAATAGCTGTATTCAAAGCTGTAAAATAGTTGATTTTTAAAAGTGACTTGATCAAGAGGTATTTTGAGGCGCTGAAACTTTTTTGATATTAGTTTGACCCTGAATTGAAAATTGAGCCTCCAGAGGGGGGTGCAAGGGGGCAACTTTTTGAAATTGTCGAGTGAGGTATCGTTTTATATGTATTTTGGGCTTATAGATTCAAGTTTGAAGTCAATTTCACCCTAACTTGAAAATTGAGCCCTCGAGGGGGTACAAGGGGGCAACTTTTTGAAATTTTCGAGTGGGTATCGTTTTATATGTCTATCTCAGAAAACTGCAGACGATTCTCCAGAATTTCAACGATTTTGACCATTTACAGAAATAAACTCGTCTCATCTCAGTTATCTCCGGACGATTCTCCAGAATTTCAACGATTTTGACCATTTACAGAAATAAACTCGTCTCATCTCAGTTATCTCCGGACGATTCTCTTGAATTTCAACGATTTTGACCATTTCCAGAACTCAGTCGTTAGAAATATTGATGGAAAATGACGATTTTCAAAAAGTAGGCAATTTCCTGAAAATCAGACTGCATAATTCGTTAGCCATACTTCTTTTTCCGGATACAATCGGGTACCACTGGAAAAGAAATCGAGATGAACATGTTAATACGGACTTTTTAGGTTTTGACCCAAAAAAAATTAGCAGAAAGGGGAAGTTTCGGATATAAGCTCAGTAAGACATGTATTTCAATATTCCCGAACTTCCCTAAAATTGGTGAATATTTTGACCCCTTTTTGGGGGGTGAGGGGTTCAAATTTTGGTTTTTCGGTCATAACTTTCGAAATTACGCATTTATGGAAAAAAATGTGAAATAAAAATTGTAAAGAATTAAAAAACAAATAATTTTGTTATTTACAGTTTTCCCCTAGGACGGCATGGAAGGGAGCTGGAGCCTTCCGAAAAAAATCAATTTTGAAAATTCCCCATTAACAGAAATAATTATCAAAAATCGGGTTAATCGACTTTTGGAAGCGGCTTTTTTGCATAGTATATCCCATTACTATGTAGAACAAGAAAAATGTATAGCCGACCCCTCATCTCAGAGTAGGGGGGTGGACCCTCTGTAGAAAAAGTCGAGTTTTCCCCCACGCATAGCTCAGCTACAGTGAAAAATTCGAAAAATTGGTTCAAACAAACATTGTAGAACGTTAAAAGACGAACATTTTAATTTTTTTCTACGTGGTTTTGGGGGAGAGTTATCGCAAAAAGAAAAAAAGCGACGCGGCGTTCAAAAATTTTTCATCAACTCAATAAATTACGCATGTGTAGATCTGGTATAAAATCTAGCGAACCGATAGCCCAAAAAGTTGATTTCTGGGGTTTTTGTGATCACTGAACTCGATTTTTATTATCATTTAACCCTTGTAACTAAATTGGACCCCAAAAGACAAGGTACAAAATTCGGAAAACATTTTTAAACGCTGCGCCAATTATTTTTCTTTTTGCGATAACTCGGCCCCAAGACCACCTAGAAAAAAAGTAAAAAAAGTAAAATGTTCGTCTTTTCACGCTCTACAATGTTTGTTTGAACCAATTTTTCGAATTTTTCACTGTAGCTGAGCTATGCTTGAGGGAAAACTCGACTTTTTCTATGGAGGGTCCACCCCCCTACTCTGAGATGAGGGGTCGGCTATACATTTTTCTTGTTCTACATAGTAATGGGATATACTATGCAAAAAAGCCGCTTCCAAAAGTCGATTAACCCGATTTTTGATAATTATTTCTGTTAATGGGGAATTTTCAAAATTGATTTTTTTCGGAAGGCTCCAGCTCCCTTCCATGACGTCCTAGGGAAAAACTGTAAATAACAAAATTATTTGTTTTTTAATTCTTTACAATTTTTATTTCACCTTTTTTTCCATAAATGCGTAATTCCGAAAGTTATGGCCGAAAAACCAAAATTTGAACCCCCTCACCCCTCAAAAAGGGGTCAAAATATTCACCAATTTTAGGGAAGTTCGGGAATATTGAAATACATGTCTTACTGAGCTTATATACGAAACTTCCCCTTTCTGCTAATTTATTTTGGGTTTGGGCTTTATTTTAGCTAAAAAGACTGTATTATGTTGCCGATGTTAAAAATTGAAGAGGCAAGTACCGTTACCAAAAAATTTCGTTGAAAAGTTTTCAACCATGAGAATGGATAGTACTTTGTAAACTGAACAAATTTTCACTTTATTTTTGCCTTTTTGCCTATCTTTAAAATTGAAGGGGCTACAGAAAAATTCGTCTAAAAATGTAAACTAATCAAGAAAATGAATAGATCGTTGAAAACTGAAGAAATTTTGTTCTGAAGACTTTTTGCATAACATCGAAAATGAAGGGGCTACGGATTACTCAAAATAAATTAGCTTGAAAAAATGTTCAAATTTTCTCAATTTTGAACGACCTTTTGCCCCTTTATTTTTGATGTTAGGAAACAAGTCTTCTCAACAAAATTTCTTCAGTTCTTAACTTACTATCCATTCCCTTGATTGGTTTACTTCTTTAGAATTTTTTGGAGCATTTTTTTTGCAGATCCTTCAATTCTAAAGTTAGGGAACAAGTCATGGAGTGACAATTTGTTCAGTTTACAAAGCACTATCCATTCCCATGGTTGAAAATTTTTCAACGAAATTTTTTGGAAACGGTACTTGCCCCTTCAATTTTTAACATCGGCAACATGCTCATCTCGATTTCTTTTTAGAAGCAGAATTTGTCCCTTCAATTTTCAAGTTCGGCAACATGTTCACCTCGGATGTTTTTTTTAATGGTACCCGGTTATATCCGAAAAAAAGACGTATGACAGACAATTCATTGAACACCCTGTATTTTAGTTATTTTTTGTCATTTAAAAAAGAAAAAAGAAAATTTTTGCCAGAAGTTGTGACAAGGCCAAGGTTACAAAAAAAATCACTAAAATCAGTGATAAAAAATTTCATGTTGAGACATTAGAAAGTACAAAGCAGGAAAGTTTAGTCGATACTGAAGTCTTTGGGTTTTCAGACGTGTGTAACATTTTTACTTTCGCAATATGACACCGATTAATTACAATCTCAATAAGAAAAATTTAAAACTAAAGCTTCCATCTGTAAACCGTGTTAGATTCAGAACGATTTTAGAAATACCACAACATAATATTATCAAACTTCGAATTTTTTGATACTTGCTTAGATATTGAGAAAAAATTGTTCAAAAATGCTCAATCGCTCAAGAATCGTCGAGGAATCTCTGTCAATAAACTTGGCAGATTTTAAATGATTTCGGAAATGAGTATAGCGCCTCTATTGGCAAATTTTCACATAAAATCGACATTGAATAACTGTTTCGAAAATTTCTCACGATCTGTTGAGAGACGTCTTTTTCTCTTTGTGTGGGAATATCATTTTTAAAATGGTGTTGATCTCGTGCTATTTTTCACTCAACAGGCATTGATATTTTATGTACGTTGAAAAAAAACGACTATCTTTTGCTCTTCTTTTTTTTTTTGGAAAATTGCTGTTGGTCATTTTTATTCTAAATCCTAAAGTTTGCTCTCTGGTGTGAGAGGAAAGTGTAGAATTGAAAACCGTTCGGTAACAGTTTTCCATTTTTGGTTCCATCACTACCCTTGAAGGTTATTTTCACGTTTAGGGTAAAAATATGACTCTGAAAATAGATTCAGAGAGCTAAAAAACATAGATTTTAATACCCCACTCGATTAAATTGAACCATTTTCAATTTTGGTCACACCATACTCTCCCGAGGGCCCAGTTTTACGTCTGAAGTCAAAATAAACCAAAAAATGGATTTGGAGGGTCGAAAACCATTGATTTCGATACCTCACTCGATGAACTTGGAAATTTTTAATCCCCCCGTCACCTTAGAGGGGCGACTTTTAAATTTGAGGTTTCTGTTTTGGTTTCAATTTACCCCCCCCCCCTCCCCCACAAAATAAAATTGAAAAAATTAGTTTTCGACTCAAAAAACTTTGAATAATCGAATCTGCGAACCCGAAAACTCGCATCTTTTTTTTGGATGTCTTTAGCGTGAATTTGAAGTTCGGGTAACACTAAAGTCAATTTTTTACACCTTTTTTTTCGCACTTAATTTGCCATTGTATTTGGTTTTTCCCCCATACGTCTGGAAAATTTTTAAAAACGACCCTATCCGACTTGGAAAAGAACTCTAAGAAATCAAATTCCGCAAACCCCAAATCCCCATCTCTTCTTCTATACCTTTGGTACTACTTGCAAGTTCTGGTAACACTATAAATAGCCCACCCTGTATATAAAATGAAAATTGATTTAATTTTTATATAAAACTTTTCAACCACGAACAATTTTCCCATTTTTTATTTCAAATTCAGAAATTTCAATCTCTCCGGCGAGAGAAATTTCGCCAAATTTCCTACCAATTCTTTTTTCTCAAAGTACTTATTATAATTCGCTCGCGTCAGAAATTTTCAATTAATTACAAGGTAAATAGATACTACGTATATAGGTAGTCTAGATCGGTGAGTTTGTGTGCTAGTGTGAATGTTTTGACGTCACTGGTTGAAAAATTTTATCACTACACTATAGACACTGGACCTGGTGCAGGTTATAATCACTACATTTGATTTACGTAATGTAAAAACTAGAGAAGCATTGACCTCGCGGAGCATGCGCAGACATATTTCAACCACTGACGTCACTATCCCTGCACTTTCCTCAGCTCCCGGGTGTGTACAACAACGATCTAGACTACCTATATACGTAGTATCTATTTACCTTGATTAATTACAAAAAAATTCTCCAAAACTCGTTAAACAAAGCAGACGAAAAAAATCGATTAAAATAAGCCCACCAGCGGCCTTTCGAAGCGAAAAAAAGGCCCATGCCTAATTAATTTCTCGAGCCAAATTTTCCACCATGCACCCTACTTGGAAATATTTTCAAATTTAATTTATCTGGTTAACGAAACCCGCGTGAAAAAAAATTTATCGCCTTAGGAAGCCGTAACCGCGAATCGAAGACTATGCGAATTTAGTACATAAGACGCCGCCTTTGGCGTCGAACGAATACATCTCTGCGTTTATTTTTCACTTTGTTGTGCGAGCAGTAATATACGCCCCTGAAGAAAAAATTTTCCAGAGTGAAAAAAAATTACGAAAGGAAGGCTCGTTGTGTACGATGTAGTCGTGGAACATTGTGGTAGTAAAACAGGCTGGATTTATTACCCGGAGGGTATCGTATACAATATCTATAACCTTGAATCTCCGGTACGAGGTATAAATTGAACTTGAGTATATGGCGTGCGGTGTTTAAAAAGCTACGTTACGTCGATTTGTTGCTTACCTCTCCGCATCAAAAGGACACGTGGTGTTGGAAAACGCTTATCTTAATGGCGCGCGGAGCGATGAAAAAATTGGAATATTTTACTTTCTCGCGACTTTTATTACCTTCGGGAGTTTAAATGTTTTTTTTCTCTTCTTCGAACAGGTATTTGGATTTCCAAAGCGAAGAAAACGCGTTCTGGGTGAACGTAACGATCTCCAAGATGAATCGTCAAGATCACGGTACCTACAGCTGCGTGGCCAAGAACGCTGCCGGAATCGTCGAACGAAACGTGACCGTATCCGGGCAATCTGGACCAGGCCAGATATTCGGATTCGCCAGAACCAATATCGGAGACGTTTGGGTGCTTTTGCTGTGCTTATTTATTGGTAAGTTGAACCTCGAGAGATGCAGAGATTGGGGGGGGGGGGGTACATCCCCAGAAGTTTTTCAATCAGCGAATTAGGCAGGCGAAAAAAAGTTCCAATTGGAAAAATCATGGTGAAAAAATATTTTCATTTTCCAAACATAAAAAAGGGTAATTCAGTTTTCCGAATTTATTTTTTGATTTCGGTTTTACCAACTCAAATTGTTCAGAATTCAGAATATAGGTTTAAAAATTGACCTGTTTTTTTTGATAGGAATATTTACTTTTTAAATTAGTACCTAATTCATGGGAAATGATTCATCAAATTTCAGAAAATTGGACAAGTACTACTTCGAGGGATGAAAAATTTTGAAAAATAGCACAATTTAAAGAATTGAAAAATTTTGAACATTTGATAAAATTCTTACAAAAATTCATGAATAAAAAACAGAAAAATTCACCAACTTTGAAAATTACAAAATTTAGAAATGAACGAAAATTTTTGAGACAATTTAAAGAATTCCGAAGCTAAAAATGAATAAAAATTGAAATAAATAATTTATAAGTTTTTAAAATTTTAAAAAATGACAAAATTTGAAAATGTGATGAATTAAAAAAATTATTGAATTGAAAAAAACTAACAAATTTTGAAAACTTGAAGAACTTGAAGAATTACAAAATTTGTAAAATGAACGAAATTTTAAACGTTGTCACTATTTGAAGAATTATTTTATTAATCGTAAAAACTTTTGAAAAACTTCATAAAATGATAACATTTGAAGAATTGACCAAATTTGAAGAATTTGGAAACTTGAGAACCTTTAAGAAATTGATACATTTTATAAAATTAACAAACTTTGAAAAATCGCAAATTTTTAAAAGTTGGGAGATTTTTAAATAATAGCACAATTTGAAGAGTTGTTGATCTTTGGAATTTCTTTTCATAAATTCTAAAAATTGTCATAATTTGAAGAATTAAGAAATTTTGGTAACTTGAAAATCCTTCAAAAATTGGCAAATTTATAAAAACCAATTCTTTGTCAGGTACTCTCTCATTCCGAATCAGTGAAAAATCACTGATAAACTATCAGAATTGCAGCAAAAACGATTTTTCACTGATTCTTCAAAGAATTTCATCGATTTTTCAGTGAATTTCCTAAATTTCCCTGTTTTCAGTCAGTGAATTTTCAGTAATTTCCAATGATTTTTTTTCACTGACTTGCCTTTAATTTTTCACTGCTTTATTACTGTGCTGCAATTCTGACTGTTTTTCAGGGATTTTTGATAAATCTCACTAAAATTTTGAACGCCTACTCTCTCATTCTGAATCAGTGAAAAGTCACTGAATTGCAGAACAGGAAAAATCAGCAAAATTCACTGATTTTCAGCGAATTTTTGCTGATTTTTTAAAGATTTTCACTTACTTATCAATGAATTTTCACTGATTTTCCAATGATTTTTCTCACTGATTTGTTTTCAGGAAAAAAATGTTTACTGATTTTCTCCTGACTTGCAATTTTGACTGTTTCTCAGTGATTTTCGATAATTTTCACCGATTAATAATTGAGAATTTTCGGGAGGAGGGGCCAAAATGTGATTTTTTCTTAATTTGTTCATATTTCGCCAAATGTGGATAGAAATTTCGCGTTTTTTTAGATCAATTCTAGGAGGTTACAGGAACAAACCAAAAAAAAAATTGGGAAGGGCAATTGAGTTCTAGCATTTCAAAAACTTTGAGCCGCCATTTTGAAAAAATGATCAAAGGTGCAGTGGAATTATTTCTCTCAAAAAACGTGTTATTTATCGATAAATATACCATAAAAATGTTTAAAACTTTGGAGTGGTGCAACATGGTCAGAAAAAATGAAAACTGAACACCCGTCATAGAGCTCGTACGGATGTCTCATTTTCCACGGCGCTCTCTTGGGAAGTACCGGCGTTCACGGGCCCACGTTTTCCACATATTTGTAAAAAATACAAAAAAAAGTAAAAATGCTCCAATTTCGTTCAAACTCAAGCGAATGGTTAGTGATGAGTTGAGAATGCTTTAAAAAAATTCAGCTCCTTGCGACTTCAGGGAGCTGAGCCATGGCTTCTCAAAGTAGGGTCTTCTCAAAAAAAAAAAAAAGGATGCGATTTTAATACCTATCTTACTCTCCATAAAATTGAAAAATTTAAATTTTGGTCGAACCCTGCCTCTTCTAGAGTTCAATTGTGCATCTGGAATCAAAATAACTCAAAAATGGATGGGGGGGAGTGAAAAAATCCAAATATCTCAATCAATAATGTTGAAATTCTTCAATTTGTGATCCATCTCCCCAATTCCAGGGATCAAATTTTAAGTCGAGGTCAAAATAATCCTAGAAATACATATAGGTGGTCAGAAGCTTTAAACCCCCTTCCTTTTATGACAATTGAAATAAATTATATTTTCATGTTATTTTCTTCACTTGTTTTGGTTGGCAATTTACTTGAACTTTTCCCTCCCTCTGGGGGCAGAAAAAATTTAAAAAAATCTTTTCCGATTTAAAAAATTTTGAGGAATGGAACGTCGCAACTTCCAAAGCTTAGCTATAATTTATTCTATTTTTATGGTAATTCCAATTTCATTCCACTTCCAGGAAAATTTTTATTCAAAAAAGTAAATTCAGGAAAATTTTATTCGGGAATACTTTTCCAAGAGTTTTTTTTATTCGGGAATTTGGTCGTTCATTGTCGCAGCTTCAGGGAAGGAGTTTTCCTCTCCCAAAAGGTGAAAATGGACTTTTAAAATGTTTGTAAAAAATAGCCACTTTCCACTTTTCAGGTGTTTTTTTTCCTAAAATTTCCGCCTTCGCTTCGCTCGGGCAATATTTCTACCCAGTCACAGCGCAGATCTTCGCTTATGGACTGCAATTTCATTCTTGGAAATTGGGAATTTTTGTATCCGGTTTGGTAGTAGTTGGTCGACAATTTTATTTTCTTGCCGCCCCCCCCCAAAAAAAAAAATCTGAAACTGTCCCTGCGAAAAGAGACGATCACCTCGCCACGATTGATGGCTCGACCACAGCTCAAGCTCATGGCTCGTTAGGTAACGAGCCTTCAAAGATGTGTACTTGGGTGACCGCTGGAAGGGTCGTCGAATGTCCAATTTCGCTATTGTAATTTATCGATTTGATTAACAGGTATTGTGTGCGCTTTGATTCTAATATTTATGCTGTGCTTCCTGTGTTGTCGACGAGCCGAAACCATAGTGGCGAAAAAACCTCCCAATAATTCGATAACGGCGAACGGCGATGTCACGCATCATATAGTAATGGAACCAGAACAACAGAAGACGTTGTTAACGGCTGTGAATCCTGTACAGAAACCGCCGCGTAAATACGACTCGTCGCCCCAGTCCGACAGCGGAGGCGCTGAAATGACCGAATTGAACAGAAATCTACTGGACGATACGTCCGTGCTAGGCAAGTACACGCTATTTCCAACTACCTAGGTCGAGTAATTGGTTAATTACCGGGCGTCTGCGTCTTTAAACGATAATTTATCGACGGTTGATTAATGATACGATGGCGTTTGGTATTATATTGGCTGGGAATCGACATCGACGTCGCGACTACGATATTGTATTGAGCTACAGGGTTAGGTTTCGTTGGCTGTGCGCTTATACCAGTTCGCGTGATGTAATTAACAAATTACCAGGTTGGTATTTTTAGCGCAGCGGCGTGTGTACGATGGATAGTATACGAAGGAACGGTGGATGGCGAATGCCCCGTACAAGTTTCGATTCGTGGTACGAGCTACGAGTATAATTCTGGCGGCGATGTTGATGTTGGTTTTGTATAAAACAGGTAGCGATTTGCAATGAGTGAATTCAGTACGAGGACGATCGTGTTTGGGTATAGTGTGTCTCGGAAGGTTCGATGGTGAGGGTAGCATTGGAACGAAGATGAGTAAGCGAGTTGAATGGGTTCCGGGAGTTTTTCTGGTGAAAACATTGAAGCAGGAAAATTATCTGTAATTCTACAGGGTGGTCGAAAAAAATTGAAAAAATCGTGTGTTTCAGAAAACTGTAAAATATGGAAAGGGTAGGTAAGGTACATTCCTTGAGTGGTTATTGGCTGAGAGAAATGGTTTACGAAAAAATTTGAAATTGAGGAATTCCCCTTCCTCATCAGCTGTATTAGGATTCATCATTTTTTTTTATTCAGAATAACATAGAAAAACTTTTATTCTATTTTGGAATTCTCTATTCGAAAAAAATTGGATTTGGTCAAACTAAAACCGATTTCAATGCATTCATGTCCAGAAGTAACTTCCACGTTGGAATCGACATCTTGACGTTTTTTTTTCAGTAGGTTCATTGAAAAAATCCATATTTAGAAAATAATTAGAAACTGGTTTCAAATTTTAATTAGTAAATAGAAGTTGGTGTGAAAAATTGACGACTTTGAGATTTTGGGATCATTTTTTTTTCACGAATATTTTACTCATTTGTTTAGAGTATTCAATTCCTTAGTTTATGTTAAAATCTCATTTCATTCATCTTTAGGAAAGATTCCTATATCAGAGGTCAAATTATTCTGTTTTTTTTTTCTGAAAGTTTCATTGAAAAGATCTAAAAATTATTTTTATTGTTTTTTCTCATTTTTTAAGTAGTTAGAAGAAACCGGTTTTATGTAAATTAGAAAACTGGTTTCATGTGAAAACTCAATGCATTGATTTAGTTTTTTTGGAAATAATTTTTTTTAGCGGACAAATAATTATTCGAGGTATTTTTTTTTTGATATATGATACATTTTTGAAACTGGTTTCGTAATTACGAACCAGTTGGTAATATTGCACAGTAAATTGGTTGCATGTAATTACAACTTTTTCCTGAAATTGGTTTCCTCGAGAAATTCGATTTAAAAAACCAGTGGTGCGTTTTAATGTGGCTCTGGCGTGTAATATAATGTGTAGTATTGAAACCGGTTTAATGTCTTCGAACCGGTTCTTATGATGATGTTTCGTCAAAATGTTCCCACTTTGAGCTTTTCTCCTAATCTTTTTCTCCAAAAATTGGAATGAAAATATTTGATGATTTTTTGCGAATATGACATGTGCATTTTTGAAACCGGTTTTACGACTATGAACTTGTTTTTCATGATTTATTGCTCTAAAAATCGCGTTCATATTCATTTTTTTAAGTGAAATGTATTTTTTCTGAAAATACAAATTGAAGAAATTCATTTTGGAGTGAACTGCTTTTTACAAATGAATGATTTCAAAACTGGTTCAATTGCTTCAAACCGGTTGTTATCTATTTCTCGATCCAATCTATTCTATTTTTTACTTTTTTTACAAATTGAGAATTCTTTGTAAATTTGATTCGAATGGAAATGGTTTCGATAAGTGGTATAGGTATGAAACCGGTTTCCTGACTTTGAACTGGTTTCCAATACCTGAAATTTTGATAATGGCTTATTTTCGTAGATACTCAAAATTTTCTTGTGGAATGAATTTTTTCTGAAAATTGAATTTGAAAAAAAAGTTTTGGATTTGGTTGGTTTACTTACAGAAATGATGTTCAAACCGGTCCCTAATCATTATCTACTTCAAATTTTTTCTATTTTTTCAACTTTTTTTTATAAAGTGTAGTTTCTTCAAAAATTTGATTGGAATAAAAGTGATTTTGATTTATAGTATAATAATTTTGAAACCAGTTTTACAGCTTCAAACCAGTTTCTAACTGGTTTAAAAAGATCATTTTATTTTCTACTTTTCCCTAAAATTAAAATTGTATAAAAATTCTGATGAAAAAACGCACTTTGGGATGAATTTAACGAGAGATGGATGTAGTTTTGAAACCGGTTCAATTATGAGTTGTTCTGAACTGGTTGCCTATCGTGGTGGACTTGAAACTTTTACAATGGATTATTGTTTTGTCTGAAATTCAACTGAAAAATAAGTGGCACTTAGTTCATACAAATTTTACCGTTTTGAAACCGGTTTTACGATCACAAATATTTTCAAAAACCCTTTCATTTCTGTAATTTCTTTCTCTTCTTAATTTTTTGCCCCAAAAATTGAGATACACTTGAAAAAATATATTTTGAAAAGCGTCCAACAAATTAAATGATTTTGTTGGTAGGTATTTTTGAAACTGGTTCAACTATTTTAAACCGGTTGTGATTTTACTATGAATTTTTTAGAGTTTCTTATGAAATACGATATCTCCAAAAGTTCGATGCAAAAAATTTGTTGATCTGAGAGGTACCGTCTTGAAAACGTTAAAATTGGTTTGAAGGTTACTTTTTGAAAAAAAAAATTGGAAATATATGTAGACGTTTGTTTGTACAAAATTATAAATTCTTTTCATTTTGAAGGATTTTTCTTCTTTTGGGGGGGGGGGGGGTCAATCCTCAACATCCCCTGCACTAAAGCAAAAAAAAAATGGAAGATAAAATTCTATTAGTAATTTTTTATTTTGAGTCATTTCACTTTGAAAGTTATCTGCTTATTTTGAAAAAAATTCTGAAACGTAGTTTCAAAATTTCAAAAAACTATTCCTTCACCTGTATCCACTTCTAAAAATAAATTAAAATTACTGGTTATTAAAAAATTAACAACGCTAAATTGATAGGCGTAAAGAATTACAGACCACACTGTACTTGAACATGAACGTATAACATTGGCATAGTGAAGTGATTCGCATTCACAAACAAAATGATAAGCTTGGAAGCTATATTTCGAAATCGGAGATTTTATTCATTGAGTAAAACGTGAATCATTGTATTGCGATAGTCTTATAATTTGCAGAATAGGAATACATAAAATTAGAATGTCAACGAGAGGAAAAAAACTGATACGAAATATCTTTCGCTGAAAGGCATATGCATTATTATCTCGGAACAGTTTATTTTAGTCTACCTTTAAAATAGGGTACGTGTGTGCTGTGAAGTAATTTAGGCTATTTCTCTTTCTTTGTTTATTATATTGTCACGCTCGAAAATGACTAACTACTGGGAAATTGATTAGTACATATTTCTCGAAATGTTTCTTTAAATAGATATTGTTGACAATATGTCGTCGTGGCTAATTGCGTGTGATAAGCAGGAAACATCGACGAGACGAGATTGTTGTGTTCAAGAAATGAGTGAAATGTATGGTGATGACGACTGATTCGTGGTTTATCAAGTTTTTTGTACATTTTTATGACGTGAGGTTTTTTTCAATGTTCAAAAATGTATCGTCGCGAGGATTTATTTTTTGCAGCAGGGAAGAGGTGAAATTTCTGGTGAATTCGTTTTATAAAACAGTAAAAAAATAGGTAGAGTTGTTTTATTCTAAAGGTAGCATGCGAAAAATTATGTAATTGATTCTAATCGAATTTCGCTCCGTGAAAATTGGTAGCCCTAATCTACATCGTAAGATAAGCGAATTCGTCAAATACCTCGAAAACACAATTGATTAAACGGGGTGGGAAAAAGGAGCGATGGAATTTCGAATTCATAATTTTTATACTTCATCCAATTAGTATAAAATTACAGTAGTTTATGCCCGAGAATAATTTCGAATTTAGGCATGCGATCGTATTAAATAATTGAAGCTCGAGACATTGTAACACGCTTAGTTTTTAAAAGTTGATATGAAATGCACGAACGTGGAAAACCAAATGGAAAAAAATGGTAATGAATTAATGACGAAATATGGTGAAATAATTTTGTCTGTTGTAGGTAATGATTGATGAGGGATTAAAAAAAGGTCGATGATGGGGCTCAGGTTTACAATTTTTTTTTCAAGTAAAGGAATGAATTTTGGCTCGATTAAATTTTTAATGTTTTTATGTCTGAAGGGTGATAAGAACTAGGAGGTTGATTCAAAATTCTCCTTTAAAAAAACAGTAATCGAGCACGTTAGTCTATCGTTTTTTGTTCAACAAGTCAGTAAATTTAGTATTTTCATTGGATCTCGGTCTCGAAATTGGTTTCGAAAAAATATTCTCGTTTTTTTAGAAATTTCAAGGAAATTGAAGGGAAAACGTCAAAAATGAGTGTATCGATTTTGAGCTTCAATTTAGAGGCAAGAAATTTACCATTTTTCGTCAAAATATTAAAGAATTGATTTGAAAAATTATTTTGCCGAAAAATAACAAAAAAAATGTTCAAAATTTTGAGTAAAATTATTTTTCGAAAATATTGTCACAGTTTTGAGAAAAATGAAGAAAAACAAGTTAAAAATGAGTGTATCGATTTTCAACTACAATTTGAAGACAAGAAATTGAAGATTTCCGTCAAAATATGGAAGAATTGAATTGAAAAATGATCTTGCTAAAAAAATAACAAGAAAAGTTGAGAAATTTGAGAATTTTTTTTGTAAATATTGTTGGAGTTTCATAGAAATTTTAAGGAACTCAAAAGAAAAACATGTTGAAAATGAGTGTATCGATTATACATTTCTATTTGAAGACAAGAAATTTATTGAGGATTTTTGTCGAAATTCAAAAAAATTTAATTGAAACATAATCTTGCTGAAAAATGACAGAAACAATTTTGAAAATTTTTAGAAAAATAATTTTTTGAAATATTGTTAGAGTTTTGTAGAAATTTTTAAGAAAAGTGGTCGAAAATAAATGTACAGATTTTGAACTTGAATTTGAAGACCAAAAATTGACGATTTTTTGTCAGTATTCTTATCTAAGAATTGAATTTAAAAATTGCCTTGATAAATTGTTGACATTTTTGAGGAAAACAATTTTTTGAAAATATTGTCAGAATTTGATAGAAATTTTCAGAAAACTGAAGAAAAAAATTATCAAAAATGGGTTTATCGATTTTGAATTACAATTCGGAGACAAGAAATTGAAGATTTTTTTGTCAATACTCATGCCAAAGAATTGAATTGGAAAATTGACTCGCTGAAAAAAATATCAGAAAAATAGTGAAAGTTTTGAGAAAAATGGTGAAATTTTTGAGAGAAATGGTGAAATTTTTAAGAAAATAGGTGAAATTTTTAAGAAAATAGGTGAAATTTTTGTGGAAAATGGTGAAACTTTTGAAAAAAATGGTGAAATGTTTGAGAAAAATAAGTTTTGATTTTGAGGTTAAAGACTTAGTTGGGAAGGGCCTCAAAATAATACAGGGTGTCAAACTTTTTTTTTTGGTAACATGTTGCCGATCTTAAAAATTGAAAAGAACAAATTCTGCTTCGAAAAAATTCTCGTTAAAAACAAAATTTTCAACCACGGGAATGAAAAATACTTCAAAAATTGAACAAATGTTCACTTCATGACGTTTTGCCTAACTTTAAAATTGAAGGGGTACAAAAAATTGTCCAAAAAAATTCTAAAAAAATGAACTCTTTAAGGGAATAGATAGTACGTTGAAACCCGAAGATATTTTGTTCTGTAGACTTTTTGCCCAATATCAAAAATAAAGGGGCTGAGGGTCACTCAAAATTGAGAAAATTTGAAAAAAAAATTGAAACTCATTCATTTTGAGTAAACGTAGCATCTTCATTTTCGATGTTAGGCTAGAAGTTTTCGGGGCAAAAATTTTTCAGTTTTCAACGTACTATCCATTCCCTTGATTGGTTTATTTTTTTAGAATTTTTTTGAACAATTTTTTGTAGCCCCTTCAATTTTAAAGTTGGTCAAAAAGTCACAAAATGAAAATTTGTTCAGTTTTCAAAGTACAATCCGTTCCCATGGTTGGAAATTTTTTAACGTGGCCTTTTTTAGAAACTGTATCTGCCCCTTCAATTTTTAAGAATGGCAACTTGTTCATCTCGAGGTTTTTTTAGTGGTACCTTACCCGGTTATATCCAAAAAAAAGACGTATGGCAGACGATTCATGGAACACCCTGTATTTGAGTCGAAATCTTGAATATGTTTCAAATTATTTTTTTGTCGAGGAAATGTGCAATGAGGGGGGGGGGGTGTCAGAATAATTTGAATTTTTTAAAATCAATTTTTTCGTGGAGGAAACTAGCTTCTTAAATCATGCACATTTCTTTCGTGAATTTATACCTTTTTTTTTGAAAATTCAATTGGACCATCAGCTTAAATGATTCAAATATTATTAATTAAAAGACAATATCTCCAATACCTATAGTTCAGGCAAATAAGAAAAAAAATGTACCAAACCCCCCAAAAATTAAAGCCTGATTTTTTTTTTCGCGTTTTACTTTCGTAATGGTCCACTACACAACATACTAAAATGGACACCCCACAACCCTCCGCTATCTCCAGGGGAGGGGTAAACGTCCGCTGAAACCCGGTTTTTCGTGAGTATCTCCTCAAATAAGCCTCAAAATTGAAAAATAGTTATGAACAATCCGTATTTCCATCATTTCCAAAAATACTGTAAATATTGGAAAAATAGGTGTTTTTCACCCTTAATTTTTGGGCAAAGAAGCGGGTGTTTTCGAAAAAAAACGAATCTGTCTGATAAGAAATTACACGTAGAACATGATTGTTCATAACCATTTTTCCATTTTGAGACTTTTTTGAGGAGATATTCCCAAAAGTTTCGATTTTTTCCAAAAATGCTGTAAATTGTTGAAAAATAGGTGTTTTTTACCCTTAATTTTTGGTCAAGGAAGTGAGTGTTTTTGAAAAAGAAAAACCCCTTCCGATAGGAAATTACGCGTAGAATAAGATTGTTTATCACTACTTTTCAATTTTGAGGCTTATTTGAGGAGATATTCACGAAAAACGTGTTTTCAGCGGACGTTTACCCCTCCCCTGGGGGTAGCGGAGGGTTGTGGGGTGTCCATTTTAATATGTTGTGTAGTGGACCATTACGAACGTAAAACGCGAAAAAAAAATCAGGCTTTAATTTTTGGGGGTCAACTCCTAAAATGCCTGGACTAATAATAAAAGATGGAAATCACGTCCATAAACCACATCGAAGGCAAATTGCTCGATGGGCAGTAGCGGAAATTTTCAATAAATTTATCTTTGCTTTTCGATCGAATTTCTATCCTCTCTCTGCCTCGAGGAGGGATCTCATTACCCGGCTCGATGTATTTCACCTCGAGCCAGGGTACCGGCGAGCGACGAAATAGAAAATTAAACGTGTTTTGGACCGAATTAATTTTTTCTTTTGCTAATAAAATAAATTTATGGAAACGCAATGCTCACGTAGCAATGACCATATCGCCTTAGGAAAGGGTTCGACGCTAAACGGTGCCGCTTTAATGTAGCGTAATAAACGAGTACACCCGAGAAGCCGGGTAATTGGAGTGGAATTTATTAATTTTTTTGCCGGGGCCCGGGCCGGGCCGGGTGCGGGCGTCTCGTCGGCCCCAACACCGACGTTCTTCGCCGGCTTCGAATTAAACGAACGTATGTTTACAAGGGGGTAGCTTTAAATAGGTACCTATAACGAAAATTGTATATAAATTTTATGGTTAAAAATTATTGTACGTAGCATACCTAGCTGTACGTTTTACGAATAAGGCAGACGCAGATTTCCCGTATTTTATTAGGGTAATAAATTAAAATTTTTTTGAAACTCGAACGCCCTCGAGCGAAAAATTTATTATATTGGATACGACGAAGAAGGCGAATGGGATGGGGTGTCGGTGCGACCATGATCGGGCTTACGAAGACGTACGTCTTGGTTGCTCGCTGCTGCTGGAATTCTATTATTCTATACAGTGTCGGTCTTCAACGAGAGAAACTTATTCGTTAGCAGTTAAACGGAAAATACGTATTTAATGAAAATTTATTTTCGTTCATTTCGCTCGTCGGCGAGAGCCAACGACGATACACAAAATAGCCCTTCGCGTCTTTCGTGCTACGCGAAATGAGGTATGAGGCGCGAGCCGAACACGTCGGGGTGAAAATTTTTCAATATTAATGCGTGTTTTTTTTCTGGTCTTTTTTTCTTTTTTGCTCGTGTGTAAACTCGTGTATCTCGAGGCGCCGCTTTATTAGATAAGGAATCCGTTCCGCTGCCACCAACGAGGTGTTATATAGGTAATTTATCTCAAAGGCTTCGAGGACGTTTGTCGTAAATTTTCTAAGTCGTCGGAATTTTTTCGGCCGATGCCGCCAACTCGATCGAGAACGTGTACTCGGCAGCAGCCGTATCAAAAGGAGGTGCCGGAGACCGGAGATGTATAGCATGTCGAATGTAATACTGATTAATGGCGATACGTGGAGCAGATTTCGATTACAAGCGGCGTTTTTCGTTCGCGGCTCGAATCTTCGGGATTGTGGATTGCGAATAAATGTACTTACTTACCGGGACGATACTGCGGACGCAGAAGCGACTTTCTGTAGCTAATTTCAAAGTCTGGATCGAATTCGTAAGGCAGTTTCTAGTTAGAATGTTGAATTGTTGAGAAAGTTTCGGGTGGCGTATTTCGGGCGCAGGAGTTTGACCGAGATAATTACGTGGTTCAAATACGCGATTGTTGGAGGGTGTTGTAAGGAGAATTTGCCCTGGTTGGAGTAGATGGAGGTGCTCGGTTCAATGTAATTTTTGAATTTTTTGAACCGAATAGGTTAAAAGTTATGAGAAAAAGTTAATGTTTGGTTGGTGACTTTGAAAGAGATGAAAATTTAAAAAAATGAACCTAGAAGGTCGTCAGTCGTACGTTGAAACTAATTTTTTGGTATTTTGTTTTCATTTTGAACTTTTCTTCTGCCCGTGAACAGGATTTTGAGTTTTTCAAAAATGTGCAAAAAAATGATGAAATAATCTAGAACAGTTTGAAGGAGGGGGGGATTCTGGTCAAAGTTCACGCAACAATGTACGTAATATGAAGTCAATTTTTGGAAATTGAACTTTCGAGTCTTCAAAATAAGTAGTTAGATTAGGTACCTATTTCTTTTAATTTTCTGTTATTCAAAAAGTTACAAAAATGTGAACCTTGATTTTTTATTTCGTTTTAATTTATTAAAATATTTAGGTAGGTACCTAGTTGTTCAGCAGTTTATATGTCACTTTTTAGCTTTCTTCAAAGGGCGAACCTTCCCCTTGTAAATTAGCAAAAAAAACAACAAGAAAAACGAAAAATCAGAAAAAATTTTACTTTGGTAGGAAAAAAAACAAAAAATAGCCAGAATTTTATTATTTGTAATTTTACTGCACTGAAAAAACATTAAGGGTAAAGTGCCCTAACTTCGACCGCTTCCTAATTTCGACCACCGGCCGATTTCGGCCGCTATGGACGCAATCTGCACGAAAAGAAATTTTTCCTGTTCCTTTTTCATAGAAAAACAATTTGAGACCAAAATCACAACCCTACAGGCAAAATTAGCGGAGAAAATTGAAAAAAACAAAATCGCATAAGGGTAAGGTGCACCATTATCGCCCACTTTTTTTTGAAGTCTCACCATTTCAAAAGTTTAAGGGCTGGAAATGTCATTGATGGCTTAATAGATACCTACATCCTTCCCCTACAATTGTGGAAAGCTCCGGGGCCATCCGTTAAAATTTAGTATTTTTTAGGAATTTTTTTCTGAAACATGTCAAAACGCAAGGTCGAAATTTTGGGTTCCCAATATCGACTACCGACTGATTTTGTCCGCTATGAACGGAATCTACCGAAAAATATTTTTTTTGTGTTTCTCTTTCACAGATGAACAATTTGAGGCCAAAATGACAACCCTACAACCAAAATTCGAGAAAATTGAAAAAAACGAAATCATTTAAAAACAACAAATTACATTAGATTATAGGTGGTCGATAAAGGGACACACCATAAAAATGAACTTTGAGTGAATTTCTTTTTTACCTAAAGTTGTAATTATTAAAATGCGATGATTACATCAGAAACTTTGAACTTTCTCAATCACAAAAACACTAGAAACATTTAATTCGATAATTTTAAGAAAAAATTCCAAGGCGTGCAAGCAATTGCTAAAAAAAGTTTTTGGCCTTCCAACTTCTTCTTTTCTATTTTTCTCCGCGAGTTTTGGCTTTCAGAATGTCGGAGTGGTCTTATTTTTCCGGATTTTCGATGAAGAATATGAAAAAAAAATTTTCGACTCGCTGTCGCCCATAGCGCCGGAGATAGACGAGGTGGTCGACATTGGGCACTAGGCGATAATGGGGCACCTTACCCTTAGGTGAAAATTTTTTTTTACGTTTTCTTTGATCTCAAATTATGAATAATTTTTTTAATAAATTCTACCAAATAATTGTGAATTGTGATGGGGCATGGTATCAGATTTCGATAAAATCATCGTTTTTGAAAACAACTGGAGGTACGTAACAAAAATTTTCACCAAAGTTCAAATTATTTGGGGTGCCCTAATCTCGACCAGCTATACTATCTTATGTAATCTGTTTTTTGAATGCGATTTTGTTTTTTCTGATTTTCTCCGCGAGTTTTGGCTGTAGGGTTGTCGTTTCGGTCTTATTTTGTTTATCTGTGAAAGAAGAATATGAAAAAATTATTTTTGGGTAGATTCCGCTCTATGCGGGCAAAATCAGCTGGTGGTCGAAATTAGGAACCCAAAATTTCAAAATCAATTTTCGAGTTCCCTCAGAAAAAAAATCGCAAAAAATACAAAAAATGATTGTATCGGCTCACAATTTTAGGAAGTGATAGAGGAAGGATCAAGGTATTATTTAAGCCATTTTCGACGTTTCTACCTCAAAAAGTCTTTGATTGGTGGAAGATTGAAAAAAAGTGGTCGAAATATGGCAACCTTACCCTTATAAATAAATTTTATCCAAAAAAATAATAACGGAGCACCATTCACAAAATTTTCAAAATTTATTCTAAAAAAATAATATTGATTTTTTGTGGATAAAATTTTTTGGGATAAAATTTATAATTTTTTCAACGCTTTTTATTGATTTTTCATTTCTCATTTTTTCAGTGTACGAAAAGCAAAATTTTTTAACATTTTACTAAATTTTTGTAATCAAAGGAGAAAAGAGAGGGGTTATTTTTGAGGCAAATTTGAAGCAAAAAATAATATAGAAATAGCAAAAAAAAATCAAAAAAAGATAAAAATTTTCCATTTTTAGATCCAATGGACATCTTGCACTGGCTAGTGAAATCTGCCTTTATCTCAAAAAAACAGTCAAAGTGTCTCCACGAATGGTACTTGAAACTTGAAAACATTTCATCCAAATTTTCAACGCCTCCATTTTTTCCTTCCCCTTTCAGAATTTTCGTCGCCAAGTATGCTGAAAAATCAGTACAAGACATCTTTGGATGAAGGAACAAAATTTTTTGAAAGTTTTACTATAAAAATTGAAAATTTTCAGGGAAAGATTTCACTTTTAAAATTTTATTTTTCAAAACTATGTTGCCTTGTTTTTAAGGTATTGGAAAAAATATAATTTGGTCGACAGGTGATAATAGTAATGGAAAGATCCTACACTTGACAAAATGTTAGGTGCAGCCAATGAAAAAAGTGATGGGGTCCATTCAAAAATTCAGTTTTTCCAAATGAAAAAAAGTAAAAATCTGCTATTTGAATTTTTTCATTCCGTTCATAGTGAAAGAAGTAGAGGTGAAGGGGAGACGCTTCAATTTCTTAGGTTGATCAATTGATCATCACGTTTTTGGTATGGAATGGGAATTTCCAGTGTTTCCCTCCTTTCCCTCCCATCTGAAATCTTTTCAGCTCGCCTTTGGTCGCCGTGAAATTATTCAAGTGTATTGTTGAAAATGTTCTAAAAATTGCTTAAAATATAGAAACAGTATTTTTTTGTCAAATTTTATTCTGGAAATATGGGAAAAATCTCATGAAAATTGGCGGAATCGTTTCGACAATTGTTTAAGAAGATCGAAAAAATTACTTTTTTTCAATATGTGATCCATTTTTAGAATGAGTGATTCAATTTGTTTAGGTAGTGTATTGAGAAAGAGAGTACGAAATTAGTAAGAATTTTTTGATTTTTAATTTCTGTATGAATCCTTGAGGACATTAAGAATACCTATTTCAATTTTTTGTAAGGATCCCGCCGAAGATCGTGCGAAAATTCTGATTAAATCGTGTGAAAGTCGTGCATTTTGATTAGGTTCAAAAAATTTCAAAAAAGTGACATTTCTAATTTTTTATTTTTCATTTGTTATTTTTGAAATTTTTAAGCCATGAAAAAGCAAGTACAATATATATATCTTCTAATTCTAACTAAAATTTCGAAAAATTACCCCCCTCCCTCCCTCCTGTGGTATCACATATTATAATTTCATCTCATGATACAAAAAAATTATAGAAAGCACTGACGAACAAAAATTTAAATGAAATATTTTTAGAATTTCAGGTAACATTTGAAACCGCTTTCAACCTGTTAAATTTT
The DNA here is from genome assembly GCA_033439095.1 of Pseudococcus viburni. Classification (NCBI taxonomy): domain Eukaryota; kingdom Metazoa; phylum Arthropoda; class Insecta; order Hemiptera; family Pseudococcidae; genus Pseudococcus; species Pseudococcus viburni. Next base: position 458,025 of record JAVBJF010000062.1, on the reverse strand, counting down.
TTTGTATATGAGAAATGAATGAAAATTGTTGAGAATTTGAAAGAAAAAATCACGATATGAATTTTTATTGAAAGATCTTTTTAAAATGTGAGGTATTCGAAAAGTTGAAATTTTAAGAAAAATACTAATTGTGAAATTTTCTTCTTGGCCAAATATTTTGACCAAACTCATAAAAAACCACCCCCGGGCCCCTCCTTCAAAAATATTCTCATGCAAAAGCTTCCATCTTTGAAAGTTTACGTAAAAATGACAATTCTGCTTTTCCAAGTCCAAGGTATCTAACAGTCCTCCAAGTCCTACTTTTGTTCTGATTTTTGCTTGTGCGTCCTGATGTCCTGTGTTTTCTCTTTTTTCAATCAAACTTTACAATTTTAAATTTATTTTCCTCATTTTAAAAAAAAAAAATGGAATAAATTTCATTTGGAATTTCATTGATTTTTTTTCATCTGATTAAAAACAATGGTCTAAAAAGGAATTTCCCCCCCCCTTCCTAAAAATTCGTGAAATGTTTGAAAAATATCATGCCAATTTTCGTTCTTTTTCATTATGAAATTTTCTTAGACACATTGAAAGTCCCCTTTCCCTTTTCCCTTCAAAATTTCACGCTGCTGTCTTATTCAACTAAACGCTTCGATATATTTAAATCTAACCCTCCCGAGGATTAATCAAAATCCCTCGCATCGGTTTCAACAAGGAATTCAAAAAGCTACACAATTTTAAATCTGCCAAAGCGGAAAACAAAATAGAAAAGAAACCCATACTTAGGTAAAGAGTAAAGACAGATGAATCATACACAAGGGTTATTTTGGAACCAGACTCGGTGCGTTTTAATAATTGCTTGGGCGTTTTTGTTTTATAACGGTTCCTAAACGGTTACAATGTTTGAGGGAAACTACAACAAAACAGAAAAAAAAGGGTAAAGATTGTAATTTTTTCCGACGTAGGTTTTATTTTTAGTTGGCAAAGTGAAGTTAACGACTTCGCCATATACAAATACGTGTTCATCGCTGTTTGTAGCCTACGATTTGTGTACCCGACGGTCGGCGATGTTTACGCATTTTTCGTGTAATTGCCGTGTTGCGGGTAATTGAATGACTCGATGATTGAGCATAGTAATGTGTACATGATGTTTATAGCTGGCGTGTACCGTGTGTAGGGAGTAGAGAGTGAATTTATTTGTACGTTTATTAATATGACCGGCCGGCGATCTGCATGATTTATAGGATCGTTTTTGGCAACAAACGTGTAACGTGTACGCCACATAAGGGTGGTAATTTGAACGAGCAGGGGGTGAGGGGGTGATGATGGGAAATTCGTGTGCTTGTTCGAGTTCCCATACTTGCGTTTGAAGTTTAGACTGTTGAGTGTGCTTTGTTGTTGTAGGGTTGGATGGATGATTTGGGAGGGGTGGGGGGATGGTTGCGTGGTCGTGACGAATTTTGGATTATTCGAGTAATTCTATGACCAGATTTTGTTTTTTATAGAGAAATAGATTGAGAGGGGAAGAATTGAGTGTCAAACCATCCGGAATTATCACCTACGATAATTTGCCTTCGTGAAGTATTAATCAAATCAGTTCCCGTCTCTACTACAATTTGTGGAAAATTGTCCAATTTTCTGAAAGTTATCTATATTTTGAAAAGTTGTCCATATTTTGGAAAAATTATTGGTTTTTGGAAAACTCTTCAATTTTTAAATGCCTGCGGTGTACAGTTTTTGAAAAATTGATTTCTTTTCAAAAAGTGAACCAATTTTGAAAATTTTTCCAAGTTTTGTTGTAAAAATCGTTCAATTTTTGAAAAATTGTCTCAAGTTCTTGAAAATTTTCTAATTTTGAAAAATTATTCACTTTCTGAAAATTTTTAAAAAAATCTTCAAGGTTTGAAAAATTTTGTAATTTTTAAAATATTCTTCAATTTTCGAAAAGTTCATCAATTGTCAGAAAATTGTCAAATTCTTTATAATTAGTGAATAATTCGACAATTTTTTCTAAAAATTGGCCAGTTTTCCAACAATTTGAAAGTATTTTAGAAATTGGAAAATGGACCTTGAACTGGGGACATTTGCCAAAAATTAGACAATTTGCAAATTAACCCTTTTTTTGGAAAACTTTTCAATTTCAGAAAAACTGATAAATTTTTGGAAAATCAACAGAGGGCAGCGCTGTTTAAGTGGTATGTAGGTCTAGGTACCATTGAGGTACTCCTATCCTCCAAGTTTCAGACCTGTATCGTAAGTGTTTAAAGTTTGATGGCCAAAACTAGCTTCAACTCGAGATCAAGGGGACAATTTCCCTATCCATCTCCCAAATTTTTTTTGTAATTTGAAGAAAGAGCGTGGGTAGGGTTCAGATCGAAAAATTGAGTCGGATATTCGAACTTGTTGACGTCAAATTAGTGAGAATCGATCTGCTACACGCTATTTTTATTTTTAGCATGCGTTTTCTCAAAATTGGGGAGGGAGCTAGGAGGGCACTGAAGAATTGAATCGAAAAAAATAAGCAAATATTCGAACTCGGTGTCCTCAAAAACCCAACAAACGACATGTCACACGTTTTTTTTTTTGAATTTTTGGTCAAAATTGTGAACCGCTGTACCCCTCTCTCCCCGGGTGTTGAGATCCTATTTTTGAAAATGAGCTGGGCAGAAAAAGGATAAAAGGGAAGATGCATTGTAATTTTTTCAAATTTTTAAATGTGGCCTTCATCTTTTGTATACTTATTTTGGCTCATTCCATGTCAATTCGAGCAAGTTTTGCCCTTGGGTCTTCCAATTTCGCTCAAATTTTTTTTACGGGGTCCCCTCGATGGTCTAATGAAAGAATCGCCGTCATTTCGATCCCAATCCTTGGGGAGGGGGCTCGTAATTTTCGCACAATTGGGATTTTTTACAGAACGGCTTAACTTTAAAGGCTCATATCTCGAGATTGGTTTAGTCAAAAATTAATCTGTTGGTGCAGTTTTGTAGAGAATTGAAAGGAGATTCAAAATTGGCAATTACATTTTGAAAAGTTCAAAGCTGAGCTTTTTTGATGAAAGCTCAACTTTCACGATAATTACAAAAGCTAAGGAATACCATATAAAAATCTGAAAAAATTACTGTAAGGAAAACTTTTCATGTATTTTTCAACTGATTACTTTTCGAGATGGGATCTCAACACCTCTAGGGGGCACAAGGGTCCTCAATTTTGGTCAAAATCCAAAAAATTGTAAAAATGAAGTAGTACATCGATTTCTACTAATTCGAAGGCGCTGAGTTCGAATATGTGCTCAGTTTTTTCATTCGACCCCACTGAACCCCCCTATCAACCCCCTTGATAAAATCAAAATTCAAAAAAATTAAAAATAACGTGTGACATGTCGTTTGTTAGGGTTTTGACGGCACTGAGTTCGAATATTTGTTTATTTTTTTGGATTCGACCCCTTAGTGCCCTCTAACCCTGCCAATTTTGAGAAACCCTTGCAAAAAAATGAAAATATCATGAGGCATATCGATTTCTACTAATTTGAGGGTGCTGAGCTCGATTATCAACTTACTTTTCCGATCTGCCTTCCCCATGCCCTACAAATGACCCCTAATTCATCAAAATACTGGAAATTATGACATTTTTAAAAAATAAGGATGAAGCTTTAAACCACAAAAAGTAGGATGAATTTAAGATTAAAATGACGGCGATTCCTTCATTAGTCTATCGAGAGGTGCCCGTAAAAAAAATTGAGCAAAATCGAAAGGTCTGAGGTCAAAACCTGGTCGAGTTGACATGGAATGAGCCAGCAGCTGATAATTATCATACAGAATTCTTATTTTGCATACTAATTATTTGGGTCACTAGAAAATGATGGCTAAGAAATATAAAATTAATTTAGGCCCATTGGAGTTGCACCAGCAGCGCCCTCCCCCCTCCCATTTTTAGGGCTAATGATACTTGATAGATAGCCAATCATGGTATCGTTTCCATTTGAATCGCTGAATCACATCTCCTGATCGTGAATATGAAGTCAAAAATTCGATTCAACCCCTTCTGTTTCTACCTCATTGATAAATCTTTGAAAAATTGACAAATTTTAGAAAAACTGACGACTTTTTGGAGGATTGATAAATTATTAAAAAACTTCCAAGTTTTTGAAAAATTGTCCCAATTTTTAATAAATGGCTCTAATTTTTGAAAAATTATTCAATTTTCTGGTAATCGTCCAAATTTTGAAAAATCTTCCAGGTTTTCAATAATCGTCTCAATTTAAAAAAAAAAATATTATATCATTTTTTGAATATCGTACAAACACCTTGCCGTTGAAAAAAATTGGCCCAGCTATTCAAGTCGTCTGGTTCCGCCAATATCATCGAGAGATTGGCAAAAAGAAGGAATAAATTTTCGGTGTTTGATTTTTTGTCTGAACTTTGCTTTTCGATCTAGACATAATAACTACATGCCAGGCCCCAATTTTTTTGGCTTTCGAAAAAATTGCGAATTAATTGTTTTTTAGTTCAATAAATAAATATCTGGACCTTTCTATGATCTTTTTGCAGTTCTACCTTCTCATTTTTTTGGATTTTCTACAATTTTTGATTTTTTTTTGAAATTATTGGACGAAAATAACATTTTGATGACCACTGCTGACATTGATACATTTTTGAGTAATTGATACAACAAAAATTCATATTCAGATCACCATTAGTTTCTTTCAAATCTGAATTTGCTTTCAAAATGATATTTACGAATGAGACAGAGATGATATGGCACGTACGTAATTCGACTCTAGACATTCGAAAATTGATTGGGGTAATTTACGAACCATTCTATTTATATTTTTCAACTTTTGGGTAATTCGTGACGACGAAATCACGTCTTCGAAAACGTCAGGTGAACGACACCGACCGACGACGTTGCGCTGCGTGAAAAACGAAAACGACGTGTTCATTTCAATACCTACAAAAGCTTGAAAATTCGCCTCCATCGTCGTGCTGGCGAGGGGAACGGTGTCAAACATTCGCCCATTAAAGTTTGTTAAATCCGAGCTAAAATAAAGTTTTCCAACTGTTAATTACGTGAACATCTTTTCGTCATTAAAATCACCTTGTAAACGAAACACACAACGAGACGGTATAGATTTTTGGTACTCTTTGGAACCGCACTGACTACGTAGTTGGCCAACTATCATAATACTCTTTTTGCCTTTACACCTTTAGCTTTACGCCACATAGTCGTAGGTACCCAGTCGAGCGTGTGCACAGAACATTGCACTCTGGATGAAAAATTTTCCGCCGAGTTTTGACGAAGATGCGAAAATTTTGTAAAACTATCTCGTCAACGTTTTGGAAATGAACTCGTGCTGCGATTTTTGTTCATAGAGGGGTTGGATTACTCAAGCGAGGTGATTTTGTTTGAGATGTGGGTAGAAAAACCACAATACGAGGTTTTAAAAGGAACGAGGTGAAAAACGCCTACGCCGAAGGTAACCGAGACCCTTGCGAAAAACCGAACCTATTTTTCCATATTCGCGCTTTCGAGAGTTTACTTAAGCTTTTATAGTAAACTTTTTTTAAGCGTTTGGATCGAAATAACCGTGGAGTTTGATTAAATTGGCGCGTAGTCGTTTTGCGTGTATTATGATCGAGTATCGAGAGAAAAAAAAACTGAATTTTGAACGTTTTTCTGCACGGAGTTAAAGTGCTCGATAAAGAGTACCTTTTTTTATATCAGATGGTCGACGAATTAGTTTAATGGATCGAAGATGATGTTCTACGTAGGACAGAATGTTTTAGCGTTGGAAATGTCTTTTTTGATGTATCGAATCTCGAATGGTCGTGTGGTTTTATTTCGTATGTAGCATGAAAAATGAAATTATCAGAAGGGAAATTGTATCGGTGGTCTTTTGTGAAATTCGTGTGGATTTTTTCGCCGGTAGTAGAATATTGATTTTGGGCTATTTTTCGAGCAAGACGTCAATTTATTTTTAGCGAAATTGATTGCAAATTCATATCAGAGTTGAACGTCTGTCCCTTTTTGACTGAAATTTTGCTACCAAATTTTTTGTACTTCGATTTGATCAATTTTTGGAAGTTGTTTCAAGTTTTATTGTTTTTTTTTTTGTCAAGACATGCTGAGTAAGGTGGGCCAAAAAACCAGAAATTTTGATTTCTGAAAAGTTACCCCCCCCCCCCACAAAAGTTGTTGGCTGGATAGACTAGAAAAATAAAAATGAAATTTCAAAATTGATTCATATCTTCCGATCGCGCAAGAGCCTTAAATTCTTCAAAAATTGTCAAACATACAAAATTTCGAAAAAATTTAAAATTGACTAAAATTAATTTTAGAGCTTCTGTATTGACTATCTAGACCAAAAAGCACATTTTTTTTGAAAAAACCAGTGTTTTATAACTTTTTTCAATTTTTTTCAGAGGTGAAGAAATATGAGAAAATTTAAAAAAACTATAAAACATGGATTTTTCAAAAAAGTTATACTTTTTGCTTTAAATAGGCCCTAAATAAGCTCTAAAATTGATTTTGATGAGTTTTGGTTTTTTTTTAATTATTAAAAATTTCTGAAAATGTTGAATTTTTGACAATTTCCGAAGAATTGACGGCTGTTGCGCGATCGGAAGATATGAATCGATTTTGAAATTTTTTATTTTATTTTTCTAGTCTTTCCAGCCAACTGAGCCAACAACTTTTGTGGGAGTAACTTTTCAAAAATCAAAATTTTTGGTTTTTCGGCCCACCCTAATGCTGATATTCCCTTCCCCGCCAATGTTGCCAATTTGGCATAATTTATGCTAGATTTTTTTTTGGTGTTTTTGGCTTCCTGGCATAATTTTAAGGTGCCAGGAACGCCAGGAAGCCAAAAACGAATTTTTTTTTGCGTGATTTAGCATAATTTTGACATAATTCCAAATTTCCAACAGAATTGGCAACACTGCTTTCTCCTCCTCCCCATCCGCCTCAGAATTTTCCCCTCAATTTCAACTAATTTCGTCTGAAATTTTAATCGAATGAGTTAAAATTACGGGCGCATGTAAACTGCACACACGTTGGAGTAAACAACGAAACGGTGTATGTAAACTGCACACATATGTAAATTGCACACTCACAGCGATAACGTATTCTGCACACCGTTGGTTTGAATGAACGATTGAATCGTTCATGACTTGTTATGCCTCCTTAGCTACTCATATTGTAAATTTTCTTCCATTTTTACTTTGTCTCATCCTTGGGCAATGTAGAGCTTTCTACTTCTTTTGATTGGGGGGGGGGAGCTGAACAATTAATAATTTGGGAATGTACCTTTTTCATTTCATTTTTCATCTTGAATTAAAAATACCTAGAACTCAAGTCGCCTTATTTTTGTAAAATTTGCTCTGCAGAAAAATTAATTTCTCTCTCATCCTCCCTCTCCACCCAAAACTGAAATCAGTAATATTTTTGGAAGTTTGTTCTTGAGGAAAATTCCCTACTCCGGTAGAATTTTTGATAAACTTGTTGGGGGGATGGGGTCTAATCCTGCGTTTTGATTTTAGGATTTTGTTGCTACACTTTGACAGGAATCTGAAAATTTTCGAGAAAATCGGCCTGTCATTGAAAAATAAAGGAGAGTCATTTCTGGAAAAAATGGACGCTTTGCTGATTTAAAAAAAAACAATGAACTAGTGATAAAAATTGTTCAAATGCTGTTAAAAGAATTGTTGAAATTTCGTCTGAAACATCGCGAGATCGTGAAATCCAAACCAGCAGCCATTACCTATCCGAAATTCATGCAAATTGGAAAATCTGATATTCGGTACCATCAACGTCGACCTTTAAAACTACAAAAACGAATTAAATTTTTTTATTTTATTTAAGCCCTGATGTTGCGAAAAGAAGCACAACGAGCCAATCAAACGTTACTGGCGAAAAGTAATTTAAGTAATTTTAAGAGTATCATTTTTTGTATGCGCCATTTCGTTCATTTATTTTTTGTGTGCTAATTACATATGTGTGCAAATTACACTTCTTCTTGGTGTGTGCAGATTACATATGTGTGCAAATTACACTCGTTTGTGTGCAATTTACTTTCTTCCAAAATTACAGTTTTTATTCATATTTTTCTAAATTTTTATCTATTTTAAGTTTTTTTTTAATACACTACCTACTTACTTCCTTTTTATAAAATTTCATCGTACCAAATTTTTTGTGATGTATCTGAAAATTTTGAATTTTTTAAACTGCAGTTTACTTTGAATTGTGCTTTTTGTCAATTTTTTCGATTTTTTGGTAAAATTTAATTTCTTGAATTTGAAACAAATTTTTATTTTGAGGCTACATTGATTTTCTTTCTGAATTTTTACATTTTGTTGAAAAACATTTTTTGTATGAAGTTGTAATTTTATTGCATTTCGTCTTTTTTGTGAAAAAATCAAAATTTGTAATAGGCCGTCGTCATCGTCGAACCGAATTTTCAAACTGAATTTCACACCTTCATCCCTTTCTTGTATTTCTCTGTTTTTTTGGCCGTTCTTAGAATTTATGATGATATGTATTTTATTTATTCAGAATTTCAGATGTTTAATCATTTTTGATCAAATGACATTTTTTCAACGATATTGGAACGAACTCTCCGTTCTCCTCTCACGTGATTTTTTTCTCGATTTCAGCGAATTTCGTTTCGTTTTCGCACGATGGTTCAAAAACAATTACAATTTTTTTCAATTTTCATCCTGTTTTTTGTGATTGATTTTTATGAATTTTTTAGTCCATTTTCGTTCATTTATGATGAAATTTAATTTTTTGTAAACTCGTTGTCCAGCTAAAGCTATTTGAATTTTTTTTATGATATTCATCTAAATCCCCCTCTCTCTTTCAATTTATGTAATTTCTCCCCTTCTCTTAATTTTCAATAAAATATGGTCGATGAATTCAGGTTTTCTCGTTTTCAAGTTTCAACTTTCTAAAATGGAATTTAGTTTTTTTTTCCTGAATTTCCACCCATTCCTCCCTCCTCCCTCCATTGTATCAATTTTGTTTTTTTTTTTTCAACTGCCGCATTTTGTATTTTATTTCCGCTCGATTATTGGCTGATGGCCCCTGAATTTTTTTAGGTGAGATTTCCCCTCAGCATAAATCCATTTGAAAATTCATTCTTTTCACTCGGAATTTAATAGAAAAAACTTTTCAATTTTAAAGAAAACTCGATATTCGCTGCTTTATTTCTCAACGTCTCGAATGGAAGAAGGAAAGTGAAAATAAGAATATAGTTATTTGTTCATGTAGCCGGCTTCGAAAATCGAAATGTTTTCACAGCTCTCCTCGACTCGTCCGAAATCGAAAGCCAACTTCCGCCGCGCCAAATGAAATATGAAAATATTAAAAAGCTAAACCGAGTTATTTATCACGAAATAAATTTTTATTAAATTTTCTTTTCGCGGTGGTAATAAAGAAGCAATATAGAAATGAAAATTTTACAACTCGATTCTTCGTCGTTCATTGAAATTCCTGCGTTAACGTACCTTCCTATAGGTGTATAAACGGTACGTGTGCCTTCGGTTCGTTTAAATTCTATTATACGTGTTAAAGGCACCTCGATATGACATTTATGCGTTACGTTCTCCTTTTTCACACGAATAAAAAAGACGATTTCCGGCATTTTAGCAGCAATACGACGGTAATTCTCTCATTCGACTCGGTGCCTGGTAGTTTTTCCATAGCGTCGGTTTTGTTTCGAGTATGTGTTTATTTGGTATATAGTCGTATAAGATGAAAGGTGTTTTTGACACATTGACGACGATGTCTATGTCTTCTGGCTGAAGGAGGAGGAGAATCCGCGTCGTATAATGTAAATAATCCGACGTTCGACATAAAAGGCGTCTTTAAAAGAGAGTAATATTTATTCGAATACGCAAATATAACTTACGTACGTCTTTCTCGGCGGCGTTGCGGTTATGTTTTGAATAAATATTATCACGTAGTCGTCGATGAAAGGGAAAACTTTGCGGAGAACGGTGGCTTTTTAAATGGCTGAGACGGCGAACCAAGTGTAATTCGAGCCGGGTGGAAATTTATTCTCACTTTCGAATGGAAATCGAGATGAGTCTGTAAATGTATACGAGTGAGAATAAGATGGGATGAGTGTTTTTATGGAAGAAATAAAGGAGAATAAGGTCGCATCGATGTTGACTGATCAAAATTAGTAGATCGAGAAGTTCAATTCGAGATTAGGTATTTCAGTTTTTTTTCAAAATTGCATCAAATTCAACCATAGTTGTATAGAAATTGATGAAAGTTGCTGCAACATCAACAGACGTTGTTTTAGCATTACGCAGTCAACCTCAAATCCAACTAACAATGAATCAAAATTTTCCGATCAATTTCAATATTCAGCAGGTATCGATTTAACGTTTTCATATCAACACCTGTTGATTGAATATTTTTCACTCAACAGATTTTTAACCTTTTCGATCAACACCAACATGCAGTATGTTGTTTGAACATTACCCAGTCATTATGTTGATTTTACATTTTCTGATTAGCACCATCAGATATTGATTGAAAATTGCCCTGAAAATAGTTTAGGATTTTTTTCTAACAACACCTACAAAATATGTATTAATTCAATAGTGTTTCATCTCAACTTCAACAAATATTGATTTAACGTCTTTAATTAGCCTTAATAATATTGATTCGGCATATTTAATAAACTTCAACACATGTTGAGTCAACATTTAGAAATCAACTTTAGCACATGTTGAGTCAACATTTTGAAATCAATTTCATCACATGTCGAGTCAACATTTTCCGATCAATTTCAAAACATGCTGAGTCAACATTTTTAAATCAACTTTGAGACATGTCGAGTCAACATTTTTCGATCAATCTCAACGCATGTTGAATCAACATTTTCCAATCAATTTCATCACATGTTGAGTCAACATTTTCCAATCAACTTTAAGACATGTCGAGTCAACAGTTTCCCGTCAATTTCAACGCATGTTGAATCTACATTTTCCAATCAATTTCATCACATGTTGAGTCAACATTTTCCAATCAATTTCATCACATGTTGAGTCAACATTTTCCAATCAACTTCAACACATGTTGAGTCAACATTTGGAAATCAACTTCAACACATATTGAGTCAACATTTGGAAATCAACTTCAACACATGCGGAATCAACATTTTGAAATCAATTTTAAGCCATGCAGAGTTAACATTTTCCGATCGATTTCAACGCTTGTTGAGTCAACATTTTGAAATCAACTTTGAGACATGCCGAGGCAACATTTTCCGATCAACTTCAACACATGTTGAGTCAACATTTTCCAATCAACTTCATCACTTGTTGTGAGTCAACATTTTGAAATCAATTTCATCACATGTTGAGTCAACATTTTGAAATCAACTTTAAGACATGCAGAGTTAACAATTTTTGATCGATTTCAATGCTTGTTGAGTCAACATTTTTAAATCAACTTTGAGACATGTCGAGCCAACATTTTTCGATCGATTTCAACGCTTGTTGAGTCAACATTTTGAAATCAACTTTGAGACATGCCGAGGCAACATTTTCCGATCAACTTCAACACATGTGGAGTCAACATTTTCCAATCAACTTCATCACTTGTTGTGAGTCAACATTTTGAAATCAACTTCAACACATGTTGAGTCAACATTTTGAAATCAACTTTGAGACAGGATGAGTCAACATTTTCCGATCAATTTCAACACATGTTGAGTCAACATTTTTAAATCAACTTTGAGACATGTCGAGCCAACATTTTTCGATCAATCTCAACGCATGTTGAATCTACATTTTTCAATCAATTTCATCACATGTTGAGTCAACATTTTCCAATCAACTTGGACACATGTTGAGTCAACATTTTGAAATCAACTTCAACACATGCCGAATCAACATTTTCCGATTTTCCGATTAACTTCAACACATGTCGAATCAACATTTTAAAATCAATTTCAGCCAATAATTACTTCAATATTTCTAGTCAATTTCGATAAAATATTTATTCTACATTTTAATATCAATTTCAAGGAAAAAATTGGTTTATAAAAAACATTGATTTTGTAAATTGAAAATTTTTTTTTTATTAAAATTAATCAATATTATCCAAAATTATTATTCAGTATCTCATATCAACTTCAGCAAAAATATCAATGCAACATTCACAATCAACTTCACCAAGTGTTGATAAAACATTTTCTATTGATCTTCAATAATTTTTTAATCAATTTCTATTAACATTGATTCAACGTTTTTTCAATCAACTTTAGCCATCATTGATTCATTATTTTTTCCAGTCAACTTCTACAAATTTTGATTCAATTTTGAAATCAACTAGATAACTATAATAAATATTTTTTAGAAGCAATTTTGGCAAAATATTGATTCTTCACTTTTGACTTCACCAAAAATCAATTCAACAATTTTAATCAACTTCAAAATTTCGATTCAAAATTTTTTATTCTCGGTACTTCAACAAATGTGAATTAACTCAAACAAATATCGATTCAACATTTTCGGTCGTTTCCTTCCTCAACAAATGTTGATTTCACATTTCAAAATCAACTTCAACAAATGGTGATTAAATTTTTTTAATAATGATCCACAAATTTCGATTAATTTTTTTTGAAAACTTCAACGAATGTTGTTTCAATATTTCTTAATCAATTCGACAGGCAACAAATGTTGATTCAGCAATCTTTAATCAACATAACAAGCTGTTTCCTTAAAATTGAGAATACTGCTTCAATATAATTTATTATGGCACTGCAAACTTCAATTTAAATTTTTCAAAGTTAAATGTTGATTCAAAATTGTTGCTCAGTCAACTTGAAGTTGCCTGTACAACATTTTAAAATTATACTCGAATACTATGTAATCCACTTCGACTTTTAACAAATGTTGATTTTACATTTAAAAATCATCTTCAACAAATGTTGATTCAATATTTTTAATAATCATTAATCGCCAATAAATTTTGATTCATTTTTGTTTTTGAAAACTTCAACGAATGTTGATTCACCATTTCTTAATCAATTTGAGGGGCAACAAATGTTGATTCATAACAAGCTGTTTCCGTAAAATTGAGAAAATTTCTTCGCCATTATTGCGAAGTCAATTCAGGTTTCAATTTTTCAGTCAAATGTTGATTCAAAATTGTTGCTTAATCAATTTGAATGTTGCCTGTTCAACATTATTATAATGTTGCTTGAATATTACGCAAATCAACTTCGACGTTTAACAAATGGGCGATAATTGATTCAATATTGTTTTGTCAACTTGAATATTGACACAACAAAATTCCAAAATTTTCTTCACTAATTCCTAGACGCCGAGTTACCAAAACGGGATCGAGAGCTCTCGGCTACTTCCGAAGGTGTTCGTTCGACTTGTTTGAATTTTTTCATGATTTTTACGTACTTTTGCATATAAATACTGTATCTACTTATAAATGCAGTTTAATTAGCTGAAATTAAAAATACGATTTTAATTAAACAAGTACCTATACGAAAATTAAACTTTTTTAGCATTTAAATTAAATATAAAAAATAAAAATTATACATGTCATTCATTTTTTTGATTTCTGTAAGTAAAAGTATTCGTGCCAATTTTATTTTTTTTACTTCTTTGATATTAATTTTGGAATATCTCATTTTATTATATTTTAGTGTCACTGAATCACTGATTCACTGCTGGGTTAAACAAAATCACTTTATTTTTAAAAAAGTATTTTTATTAAAAATATCTTTAAATTCTTCTATTCGATTATTTCAATTTTATAACATTTCTTTACCTAATATAAAAATTTCAATTTAAAAATTGACAAATCAGAATTCAATAGTACCTAGGTAGATATTAATAATTTATGTGACAAATAATTTTTTTTTCAAGATACTTTGTAAAAAAATGGTAATTTTTTTTAATTCAACGATAAATCAGTGAATCTAAAAAGTAAAAACAAAACCCCTAAAAAGATAAAATTATGTAGATTTTGAAATCATTATGTATCATAGGACTCATAGGAGTAGAAAAAAATGGAAATAAAATTGGCACAACTTACTGGAACTAAAAAAATCCAACTATGTTCGACTTACGAAATGACGTGTTTAATTTTTATACTTATTGATGTCAAAAAAGTTCAATTTTTAATTTCATTAAACATTGCGTAACGCGTAAGTGCGTAAAAAATTATGAATAAATTCAATGAAGTCGAACGAACACCTTCGGAAGTAGCCGAGAGCTCTCGATCCCGTTTTGGTAACTCGGCGTCTAGGAATTAGTATTTTCTTCAACATAGGATTTCATTATCATTCCGTCAGTTTCAATATTTCGAATATTGAACGTTGTCAAATTCTGATTCAACGTTACTCAATCAAGCTGATCACTTGCTGATCAACTTGAGCAATTGTTGCGTCAATATTATCTATGAAATTCAACAGTAAATATCATCAAAAAATGTCTATTCAACATGTTTTGAGCACTAGAACTTGAATTCAAGATTACTCTGGTGATTTGATCATTCATAAGGATTCAATCTATCATTTTCCTTAAAATCAACAGAAATTGATTCTAAATTTTCCAATCAACTTTTACTCTGGCCAGCACAACTTTCAAAATTTTCTTCAACATTATTCTACTAACTTAAAGATGGGCTGATTTACAACACATATTGATTCTATGTTGCAAAATTGACGTCATCTGCAGGTGAAATAATTCAACATTATGTTGATCAACTTCAACTTCGATTGAAATTTCTTTCGCCTTATTCAACCCTGTTTCGACACTAACCGAAGTAAGGTCAATTGGGGTAATTGTAAATTTTTCGGAAAATTGAACCGATTTTGTGATACTCTTTTTCGTTTTACTCTGTAAGTAAGAAAGCAAAGTGATTGAAATTTTTACCATGTATCAATGAATGTATAAGGAGTAATATGGCGGTTTGTTTTCATCGATTCGATTATTCATTCTGAAATTATGGACTTCGTTTACAATTGGACAAGAATATTTACATTTACCCCACAGTGGTGGGGTAAATGTAAATGCATACATTGTGCCTCATAAAAAACGTATCCCTCGGTTTTTTTTTGCATAGTTTGGAAAAAAATTATAGAGATTAAATATTTAAACGCGTGGAAAAACTAACTTGTAAAAAAAAATCAAAAAAAATCAAAACCAAAAAAAATGATATTTTGTGTTTAAATTTGTGAATCCCATTTAAATAACACGTGTTTACAATTACCCCACACCTGAAAAATTTGATGGGTATTTGTAAATGCTGCAGAAAAATAATTTCTCAGCCTCAAAAATCATAAGAATTGAATTTCATCATTTTTGAATGTCCGTAGAACTAAATTAATGCATCAAACACCAACTTTTTTACTTTTTTCTATTTTTTCTCGAATTTTGAAGATTACGTAAATTGTGTGAAAATCGAAATTTGATATCATGTTTTTTTCATCGCGAAATTTTTCATCACAGCTGTCACCAAGAACCCGAAGTTTTTTATTATAGTAAGACCAATTATTCAAAGTTTTTATTTTTGGCAACTCCAGCTCGCTAGATGCATTTAAGTATTTACAGCACGACTTGTTTACAATTACCCCATGTTTACAATTACCCCAAATGACCTTACTTGAGTACTATAAAATCAGTCATTCTAATTATTCCTCGTGAACTATTTGACCTCAACATCGAATATCAATGAACTCTTTTCATTAACATTCTATAAAAATAACTCTATGTCACAAGTTTCTGTAGCTGCATAATATTTTTAATCAGCCGTTTAATTACGTACAATTTTCCATTTCTAAAGTTATAATTAATATAAATAATTATTTCGTAATCGTTTCACTACCATTTTCCTACCACTCGACCGCAATCTAATCTTATTTAATTTTTCAACAGGTGGCACCAGCGTAGCCGGAGACTCGATAGAAGAGCGCCGATCGACCAATTCGATCGAACAACTGTCATCGTACAACTCCCAAGATAACCTGCTACTAGAACGTCTCAGGCCTCTGAACCGATCTCACCATCCTCCAGACCTGCTGGCATTCCCGAACCGGCGCACTCAAGGATCTCCGGCCGGCAGCGTCGTCTCCAACGATCCGGACAACTCTCGTTTCCGCGCCATTCACTCTCCGGTTCGCAGCCCCATTTACCAAATGCACCAGTACGCTCCGTCTTACGAGACTCTGCCCTATTCTCGAACCCAATCTCCCTTCAGTCCTACATCCCTCACTCCCGTCATCCAACACCGCCAAGGCTACGTGACGATCCCGCGCCGACCTCGCGTACCCAGCTGGTCGAGCGCCCCGACGCCCACCATCGAAGAAGCTCTCACCAAGGCTGAACCTGTATACGATAACCTGGGACCTCGTACCACCGCCGACGGCAGCTCGGTGCTGTCGCTGACTCGTAAAGTGGCCGATTCGTCGCCCAACATGCGAACCCGACCTTTACCTCCGGCCCCGCTTTACAGCAGTCACACGTTACCGCACAAGAGTAAACTAAACCACGTGTATTTGGCAATACGCGAAAACGAAGAACCTCAGTTCAGACCGGTCGTCCAAAACGGTAGTCCCGGAGCTGGGACCGAGAATCGAGGGGTAATCAGACCTCTACCTCTGCAATTCTCGCCGACCAGCGAAACGCCTCCGGTTCACGATAAAAAAAGAGCCAGCTGGGCGACCCGGCAAGTTCCGGAGACTGGTACACTGAAGAAGACCGCTCCAAATGACCTGTCTCCGACCAAAAATACCGCCTCGCCGGTGGTATCCAGCGCTGCCACCAACGGTACGCCTTCCAGGTCTCAGAAAGTTCCTCCGAAGCCACCGCCCAAGCCAAAGAAAAACGGACCGTTGTTCGAAGACGAAGGAGAAGATGGTACGGAAGTTTGATAGTATACCATCTCAAGTGTATTTTTTTTGCCAATTGTCGAGCAAACGATCCGCGTCCTAGACAGATATGCATTGTAGCCGATGGGATGAACCCATTGCCTACATAATGCCTCAGATCGAGGGCCAGAGCCCCATATTTTGATAGAATGAGTTCCGCTCTAAAGATGAACTCGCCGAACCGTCCCATAAAATGCTGCTCCGGACGCTGATCGTTTTTTCAAATGTTAAAGACTGTTCCCTTCGGTCCTCTCGTGATTACATTTAAGTCAATTATTTTTATCTTTACGTTAGTAAGGTAATGTTTTTTACTCATGTTGTTTCTCATCGTTTTTTTTTCCTTCGTTTAATTAGTAATGTGACACCCCCTCTCCCCCTTTGTCCCCCATGTTCCCTTATGTTGTAAATATGCCAATGGTTTTTCCTCCCCCCCTTTTTTTTATGGCGTAATCGGTTGTCGAGAGATTATTTTAAGCGAATTTCGTTCGATATGTAACTTTTCTTGCCTTATGTCTTTCAGATGTAAAATTTGACTAGATACGATTTCCAATATAATGCTAGTATTTCTTCGATAGCTTTTAAAAGTAGAATTATTATTCGAATTGTTTGTAATAATGATTTTTCAGTCCTTGCAAGGATGGTATCTCAACTCAAAGTTGAATTTTGAGCCCAAGCAAAAATAAATAAAAAGTAAGTTCATCATAAAAGAATCCTATATCCAAAATTTCGGGTGCTGAAGTTCCTTTCTCGAATTTTGGCGAATTTTTGAAATGTAAAAATGACCTCATTGCTCTGCAAAATATAAAAATTTGATCTAATCAACGAAAAAATCTGAAATTTGGTATAAACCCCATTTTTGACCTGCCGAATCGATTGGAAGCGGTTTCGAGACCTTTCAGAGCCTCCAGAAAATTTTGGAATTTTCTATCGCTGGAGAAAAGCCTGTAAAAATGGTCCATATGACCTTCGGCATCTATATAATCGCAGATTATACTCATTGAGTTCAATTAAGATTTTTTCCAGGAAAATTTCCTGCCCAAAAATGTGGGACTTGAACCCAAAGTTACGAATTTTGGAAAATTTCACTTTAATCGATCAAATTGGTCATCATGGGTACCCAATCCGTGATTATAGATGCTGAAGTTCATATGGACCATTTTTATGGGCTTTTCTCCATCCCTGGAAAATTCCAAAATTTTCTGGAGGCTCCAAAACGTTTTGAAACCGCTTTCAATCGATTCGGCAGGTCAAAAATGGGATATATACCAAATTTCAGCTTTTTTCGTTGATTAGATCAAATTTCATATTTTGCAGGGCAGTGAGTCAGGCATCATAGCTTCATAGCAGATCATTTTTTTTAGGGTGTTTGTCATTTTTTTCGGCTTTGGTCACTAAAAGTCACTTTTTTCATCCAAAGGTCACTAAGTCACTTTTTTCCTCTCAAAATCACTTTTTTTCGCATTTTCGAGCAAAAATTCCAATTTTTACTTAAAAATTGCTATTTTTCAAAATTCTTCAAGAAAAAAAATTAAAAGTTGATAATGATTTTTCAAAAAAAAATTACCCTCGCTTCGCTCGGGCAGTATTTTAATAATTCTATTTCTAAATTTGAAAAAATTCTGTTTTTCTAAATCAGTAAAGTAATTGATTTTTTAATCAATTCCCCATTTGACAGAATAAATCAATAGTTTTGACTAAAATAAATCAATCAAACAATTGAAATATCGCAGATTTTCAAATAAATTCATTTCACTGATTCAAAAAGACACAGTTTTACGAAAATTGACCGATTTAGATTTAGAGAGTAGATATATGTAGGTCATATATTAATTGTTTGTTCCAAAAATCTGGCCTTTTTCAATTTTTCTTTGCTCAAATCTGTATAATTAAATTAATTATGTATATCTGCCTCCTAAAGTGCCACTAGAAAATTATATTTTTAGATTATTTAATTTTTTCATTGAATTTTGACCCCCTCATTTTTTTCCTTGAATTCTCAGCCCTCTTTAACTGAAAAAAAATCCCCCGAAAAAATCGAATTTTTGGTTACTTTTGGTCATTTTTTGGTCACTTTTTTTTCAAAAAAGGTCACTAAAAGTCACTTTTTTTCTTCGGAATTTCGCTATGATGCCTGGATAATTTTGAAATTTCAAAAATTCGCCAAGATTCGAGAAACGAACTTCAGCACCTGAAATTTTTGATATGGGGTTCTTTTATTATGTGCTTTCGATTCGATTTCATTTTTTTGGGGGGCACAAAATTTTACTTTGAGTTGAAATAGGTACTTCCCTAGTTAGAAAATATTTTTTGTGTAAAATTGGAATTTTTTTTTCTAAATTTGAACACTTTTTTTAAAAAAGTAATAATAGAAAAACGAATCTGTCATATTCCTGGTCAAATGTTTTTTTTTACATAATTTTGAACAAATTACTCCCTCTCTTTGATATAATTATTTGTTATATCAAAACGAACGCTTTGGAATTATTTTTTAAGTTCCTATTATAAGTGTAAGGCTACAACGAGAAAAATTGAGTAGTTATTCTGATCGGTGATATAATTCAAATACCGAGCTTTAGACAAGTTAACCGATTGAATACGTATGTTTAGATTTATCCAATTGTTAAAAATTATGAATTTCGTGTAAAATGAGTAATTTCCAAATTATGTAAATTTATTCGCGTTTTACGACCGAATATTGAGTATAATGTATTTATTTGAAATGAAAATATATTCGTATGATTCGAAATACGAAATATTTCAAGTACTACAATTTAGTTACCAAATTGTACTTTTTTTTTTAATTTTTGAAAATTCTCATTTTTCTTTGCGTCGACTATTTTTGTATTTTTTTGATTACAGTTATTCTATTGGCAAATGTAGTTCTATGTATTGTTTCTTTGTTGGATATTTTTTTGTATAATTTTTGTTTCTTGTGTAGTTGATCTATAATTTGATAAAATGTACTAATTTGCGGCGAATTTTTTATCCTTTGTAAGAATTTTATCAAAATGTTGTCTATTTTTTATATTTTTTTGGCTGCTATTGATTAACAGGAGTTGTGCTATCGATGGTTGCTAAAATAAAGACTTATTTGTGAAATATTCAAAAGTGAATTTGAATATTTTGCTGAGTAGATATTTCAAACCCTGTCGCAAATTAGTATATTTTCCTATTATTCGTGTAATTCATATTTTTTATTCCTTGATTTTTCATTAATTTTAGTAAAATTCACCTTCGTACCCTATTTGAATATGCTTTGTTTTTGTTTTTATTATTTTTTGTGTATGTACCATATGTAATATGTAAAGGTATCGATATTCGTATGTGAATGTTTTATTTCATTCGATTTTTTTTCTACATGAATGTATTTCCTTTTTTATTCGTGTTAACCTCTTGCCTATTTGTGTTGTGAATTTTTTTTTATATTATACATGTATTTTTGCGTATAAATGCTTACGTAAACGAATGGTTTGACATTTTTTTGTATTTAGGGACCAGATTGATGTATGAAAAGACAGTTCTACATAAATGTGCTTAATATGTATTTTATTGAATACGGTACCTACGAATAATATTACAAACATGTTTATTTTATGTATAAATATCGACTTACTTGTGTAAGAAAAATTTTTACGACTGGATTGTATAGTAATATATATTTTGTACTCTTGTGTTGAAAATATTTAAATATATATTTTTTTATTTACGTTATTTTTGTCGAATTTTTGGAATTTAGGTTTAATTGAATGAAATTTTTGTCTCGAAAATGTCTATAGTTTTTCTGTCTTGGTGAAATTTATGAAAAGGTGGTTAATGGAAGGAATTTTTATAGATCATAAGGTTGATATTTGAAAAAAGAATAACAAAATTGGAATTCTTTTGATAAAACTTTAAAATGTCATATTTAAAAGAAGTTAATGAAAAAGTGTAATAATAATATTGAATGAAAGTATTGGGCAATTAAAATTTAAATAATATGTACTTCTCTTTCCTTCTACTACACTGTACGACTTCTGAAACAAATATTTAAAAAAACATCCTACTTGATCCGATTTACGAGTTAAATGCATTAATCAAGAGAAAAAAGCGATCAAAATTTGATATTGCCTAAAAATATTTTTTCCATTTTGTTGTTCACATTTATAGGCATACACATAATCAAAAAAAAGTACTTGCAATGATTTTTTTTAAAAAAGAACAAAAATTGTTGTTTTTTTCGTGATTCCTGATATTTTTCATTATGATTTTAATATTTTTATAATGATTACAAGTTTTAAATTGAAAAATAATTAGACATTAAAATTTTCAAATAAATGCCCAAAAATGATTCAGACACCTAGAAAAATTACCAAGTAGGTGCAGTTAGTAATGAGTAAGTAAGCTATGCTGAGCAACTCTGAAAAATAAATTTAGCGGAACTAGCTCTTAGCTCTTAGATATTTTTGAGGAAAATGGACAAAATTTTACAGTAGGAAAAAATTTAGTACCTATCAAATTTTTTCAACTTCAGTTTCTTCAAATTTTCTTCAACTTTATAGTACCTATTTTTAAATGTTTTTCCTTCTCTAAAATTGCTCCCTCGAATAATTTAAAATTTTTTCGTCGTTTTTTTTTCAGCTAAGTACATGAAATTTTATTTTTCCCAATTGAGAATTTAATAAAAAAATTTCCAGCATCGAATTTTTAAATACATTTTTAACTTTATGTTTCTCAAATTTCTTCCGACTCAATAAGTATCTAATGAGAAGAAATTTTGATAAAAAATATGAAATCAAAAATTTAAAAAAAAATAAAAAAAAAAATATAAGTTAAGTAAGGTTACTTGAAAAATTTTTGATAAAATTTAAATTAAAAAATTCACTGATGGAAAAATTTTAAATTTTGATACCGCTTTGAAAACAAAATTAGAAGTTGAAAAAATTCGAGTTTGAAATAATTTGAAGTTGGCATAAATTTTCACTTGGATCCTCGAAATCCCATTTGTAATTTGCATAAAAATGATTTAAGAGCTAGTGATATATCTTACATACGAGGAATGATACTGGTCGTCGGAGTATTGTTTTAAATATATGAATGAGTCATGAGTCAGTGATTTTTCGACTCCAGCAGATACCATGGGTTAGTGTATACCTCCGAAGCAAGAATCTCACGTTGATTGCACATTTATTTAGCTGAAAAGGTAAGTTTTTTCTCTTATGGCGAATAAAAACTAAATGAAATAGATAGGTAATCGAATATGGCCTTATTTTAGGGTTCAACAAATATCCGGATAATCCAAATGCTATCCAAATATTCGGATATTTGGAAAATATCCGGATAATCGAAAAGAAGGAATTTCATTGGATATTCTCTTAGTCAAAAAAAATTACTCCAGGAGTGCTAAATGAAATTACAAAAAATTGAAATTAGGCAACGCTGCGCAGGAGGTGGACGAAAATTTAAAATTTTGCGAAATGGTTTGTAGACGACTTTCGGAAGCTGTCGGAAAAGTTCAATCCTGTTCGGGACGTCTTCGGGAGCTGTTCGGCAATTTCCGTGATATCCGGATATTATCCGGATATTTGGATGTTTATCCAAATAGTATTTGGTATTTGGATATCCGGATGTTTGTTGAACACTACCTTATTTTGAAATTGCTCTTCAATGTAGTGTAACAATACGAATAACGTGACAAAAACGAATCCGATTAGGGATAACGATTGTAAATTTATCGAAGATACCACAATAAGCATAAAGAATCTAAACTTTACGCAGCTTCATTGATCAGAAAAAAATTGACAAGAAGTCAAAACGATTGAAAAATCTGAAAAAACAATTGAAAACAATCGAAAAAAAATTATAGAAACTTTGAAAAAAAAAACAAAAAATGACTTGGACGAAGAGAAGTTTTTGGAAAAATAAAAAAATTTAAATAGGTGGAAAATTGAAAAAGTTGATAAATTTTCGAATAAATTTAAAAAAAAATGTTCACTCTCAGACTTTCATTTTTTCAAAATAAATTCAAGCTAAATTTCAGAAAAAAGTCATCTTCTTCATCCATTTTTCGACTTCAACCTAATTTTTTCGTCTATAAAAAATGCTTACAACTTTCGTCATCATTAAAATGGCAGTTTTAAAAATTTGAAACTTTTCAACTCGGATGAGAATTTTTATGATTTTTTCAAGTCTGAAAAGGAAACTAAATTTCAAAGCTATTACATTTAAAAAAAATTTGATTGGAATGTTATTTTTACAATTTTACAATTGAAAATTCAATTCCGCTATTTTTGCACGCCGCACCGATTTGTTCTTTCACCTTCGTCTGGTTTAACCTTACGTCCAAATTTTCATAACTCATGTTTTTCTTAATTTTCAGGACATTTTAGCCGATATACTATTTTTGTTATTCGTATATTTTAATCGAAAAAATATAAATTCAGATAATTATCAGCATCTCTAGAATTATTTATAAAAAAATATATATCCGAGATTCAAAATTCAATATCAGCTTTCCACTTTCCCTTTCTCTCTTTCCGCAAACCAAATTCCAACGTCATCGTTGTATGTTTTTTGATTTGAAAATATACGAAAATTAGCAAATTCTGGCCATTATAAGCGATTCTTGAAGGCAAACGGGTTCAAAATTTAGTTTACATTTAAACTTGAAAAAAACATGAAAATCCTCATCTCAGTTTAAAAGTTTCAGATTTTCAGGATGACAGATGTAGGTACCTATAAGTATTTATAGTCGAAAAAATTGAGTTGAAGTCGAAAAATGAATGAAGAAGATGACCTTTTTCTGAAATTCAGCTTGAATTTAATTTTGAAAAAATGAAAGTCTGAGAGTGGAAAATTTAAAAAAAAAATTTGTTCGAAAATTTATCCAAGTATAGCATGTTTTTTAAAACAATTTTCAAGCATCGTAGCACCTTCAATTTTCGATGTAGGCGAAAATTGTATATGATCTTTTTCGTCGGTCTTCTTATATGCAATAAGAAAAGTTCTATACACATTTCGCCTAAACTGAAAATTGAAAAAGTTACAGCACTTTGAAAATTCATAAATTTTAGCAATTTCTTCCAAATTTTAAAGTATCGTAGCACCTTCAATTTTTGACTTGGGCAAAAATTTTAAATGACCTTTTTTGTAGACCTTTTCACGTACAACAAGAGAGGTTCCGTACATTTTTCACCTAAATTGAAAATTGAAAGAGTTACGGCCCATTGAAAATTCCCCAAAATCCGTGATTTATGACATGACTTTGAGGCCATGGCGGCACGAGTAAACGTGCTTCAATCGAGTCGTATCCAAGCTTTAAAATGTTTTAGGGGAAAAAGTAAAAAATTTGGGGGGCATGCGTCCCAAAATTTCAACTTTCATTTTAGCTGGGACACCCTAAGGTCCTACATGAAAAATGTCACCTTCGTGTTTTTTAAAGAAATTGAGAAATTGTAAAAAAAATCGAAATTTATTTTTAATAAAACCTTATCGCATAAAAACACAATTAGGTATCTGAGTATAGTAAAATGCTACATACAACACCGAATTACCAAAATGAACATTTGACAGATGGATTCATTCCACTATTTCTCGGACAGTTCCAAATTTTCGCAAAATCCTTTGAATTCCTGAAAACTTCATTCACGCGTGTTTCGTCAGGACTATGGGGATCGGCGTCATATCTATTATGAGCATTACTTTGGGGATAATTGCAGTAGGCCTGTATAAAATGCAAATCAATAAGAATCACTTTTTACATGCTTCATTACGTAAATAATAAACAAAAGTAGGTATAATATTGGTAAAAAAAAAAACAATTACGTTGGCATATTCTAAAGTGAAGAGTTGTTCGTGAGTAAAATTTTCAAAGTGTACCAGAAGTGGTTCTACTCCTGTTTCAGATACAAAATTTCTGTATGCAAGTAATGCCAAGTTGAATCCTCCACGGTCTGCAAAATCTTCTTCTATTGTTGATACCGTGGGTTTAATATTTTTCTAACATCATAAAATATACATCAGAAAAAGTTACTGTAACTGTTTGCATTAAGTAAAAGTATACGTATTGGTGGTGATGAAACACTTTATCCTTACATTTTTAGTAATTTCCTCGTTGGTAACGTAACATTTCATTTTTGTATCATAATTTTTTGAACTGATTTCACTCCACCAGTTTTCTGTTATGCCCCACTCGTTTCCTGAAAAAAAAAAAACAGGAAGCTAATATAATATGATCTACTCAAATTTGGGTGGAATAAAAACAACACAGGTCCTCTAGATGTCGATAAAATTTAAAGTGGTTTATTTTGAATGAGGGAGCTTGCAAAATATTTTGAACTCTCCCGACTAAAAGTGAGTTGTAGCAAAGGGATCTTAAAATGGATCCATTTTTTCAAAAATAGTTTTTTGCCACTTTTTGGTAGTGCCACCTGCGGGGAATCTTGGTCATCCGCCCCTTCCAAGAATGGTGAAATCCGAGTTTCTACATCATCTTGAACCATCAACATTGAAATTCAATTCAAAATTTTGCGTTCTACAAGGATTAGTCCAGGCAAATAAGAGAAAAAATGTACCAAACCCCCAAACTTTAAAGCCTGATTTTTTTTCGCGTTTTACGTTTGTAATGGTCCACTACACAACATACTAAAATGGACATCCCCATAACTCTCCGCTACCCCCAGGGGAGGGGTAAACGTTCGCTGAAAACCGGGTTTTCGTGAATATCTCCTCAAATAAGCCTCAAAATTGAAAAGTAGTAATAAACAATCTTGTTCTACGCGTAATTTCCTATCGAAAGGGTTTTTTTATTTTTCAAAAACACTCACTGCCTTGACCAAAAATTAAGGGTAAAAAACACCTATTTTTCAACAATTTACAGCATTTTTGGAAAAAATACAAACTTTTGGGAATATCTCCTCAAAAAAACATCAAAATGGAAAAATGGTTATGAACAATTATGTTCTACGTGTAATTTTCTATCAGACAGGTTCGTTTTTTTTTCGAAAACGCCAGCTTCTTTGCCCAAACATTAAGAGTGAAAAACGCCTATTTTTCCAATATCCACAGTATTTTTGAAAATTATGGAAATAATACGAAGCTATAAATACCCAAAATTAGTATTTTTTTATACATGCTGGTAGGGTATTCCAAAAAAAGTCACCGAAAAAATTTCAACCCCTACCGTTAATTATAAGGAAGGTTATTGAAATTGAATACTGCATTTAAAAAATCGGAGATGTGGAAAGAAAAAGTACTATAAATGCGATGTTATTGCTGATTATTGGTGATACGAAACACTTCTTTGCGTCGTAAGGATTCAAAAACGATATATTCAGCTTCGTATTTCCATCATTTCCGAAAATACTGTAAATATTGGAAAAATAGGCGTTTTCACCCTTAATTTTTGGGAAAAGAAGCGGGTGTTTTCGAAAAAAAAAACGAACCTATCTGATAGGAAATTACGCGTAGAACGTGATTGTTCATAACCATTTTTCCATTTTGAGGCTTTTTTGAGGAGATATTCACAAAAGTTTCGATTTTTTTCAAAAATGCTGTAAATTGTTGAAAAATAGGTGTTTTTTACCCTTAATTTTTGGTCAAGGAAGTGAGTGTATTTGAAAAAGAAACACCCCTTCCGATAGGAAATTACGCGTAAAATAAGATTGTTTATCACTACTTTTCAATTTTGAGGCTTATTTGAGGAGATGTTCACGAAAACCCGGTTTTCAGCGAACGTTTACCCCTCCCCCGGGGGTAGCGAAGGGTTATGGGGGTGTCCATTTTAATATGTTGTGTAGTGGACCATTGCAAACGTAAAACGCGAAAAAAATCAGGCTTTAATTTTTGGGGGTCAACTCCTAAAATGCCTGGACTAGATACTTAAAAATTGGAGATGGTTCGGTAATTTTACGATTAAAATCGCTTACTCAATCACCTTAACATAAATCAAAAAATTTTCCAGATGCCTACAAAAATTTTTGATAATATTTTCCAAAAAAATATGTAAGTACCTATTAGGTTGTAAGTCAGAAAAAAAACATATTTCGGATTTTAACCAAATTTGGTGCGGTGGTTTACTTTGAGTGGGAGACCTCCCAAAATTTTTTAGCTCCCTAGGGGCAAGGGGAGGGGAACGAGAGGTGCTCAACGTGCACCTCCTTTTGAAAAAATGCTGTTTTTGTGGTTTTTAGTCAATCAAAATTGTGTGAGAAGCCTTCGTAGCACTTGAAAGATGCGATTTGAGTTTCTACATCTCCCTAAACCATCGCCATCTTTCTCCGATCAAAACTCAGACTGCTACCAGGGGGTTGAAAAGTTGCAGATTGCAATATTTCAAAAAAAATGAAATTTTCACTAAACTGGAATGATTTTTTTTCATCAAGTAACCAAACAGTGTTGCCAACCAGCAGTGATGGGAAACTGAAATTATATCAGTTTCAGTTTCAGTTTTAGTTTTCAGTTTTCAAAATATCAGTTTCAGTTTCAGTTTCCGTTTTCAAAATTTTTTCCCTTTTGCATTTTCTGAAAGTTTAAGTATTATTTATTTGAGGTGTTTTTTTTTTAATTAGAAAAAGTGACCACTTAGTTACAAAAGTATCTTTTGTCGAGAAATCATTTGAAATAATTTATTTTCTGGAATCTCCAATTTTTTGGGCGATATAGGTTGGCTGAAATTGAGATAATTATCGGTTTG
This sequence comes from Pseudococcus viburni, assembly GCA_033439095.1. NCBI lineage: Eukaryota > Metazoa > Arthropoda > Insecta > Hemiptera > Pseudococcidae > Pseudococcus > Pseudococcus viburni. The sequence continues at coordinate 430,474 of JAVBJF010000062.1, read as the reverse complement.
ACATTCATCTATGCACGACGGGTTCTCTGTGCATTCTCTAAAAAAATTGATTTCATCATCTCCGAAAACCTAACCCCCGCCCCCTCCCACCCATCTTTAATGAAAATCGCAAAAAAAAAACGTTTTTGACCGTTAGGTATTTGAAAGTTGACAAATCGGGAGATCAGTTTTCGAAATTTTCATAATAACAAAAAATGTGTGAACCCTTTTCGGCCATCATTTGGACGTCATTTTGGAATTTTCCCACCAGTTCAACTTTTTCAAAGCATTTTTTTATAGCTACAAATTTACTTATTTTCAAAATTGTCATATAACTTCCTTTTTTTAAACAATAAAGTTTATAAATTTATGAAAATTCAGTATAAATACGTTCAAAATGAATATTTTTTTCCCACCAGTTCCGCACTTTTTGATGAAATATGACCTTGGATGACGTAGTTTCAACAGCCTCTATTGGAATGAGATAAGATGAGCCTGAGTTACAAGGATTTTTGAAAAGGGGATGGACCCTGAGGGGAGGGGAACAGTTTTTGAAAAAACACCTATATACTCACTCATTTCACAGTTCTAAACAAATTTTATTATAATAACAAGTTTCATTGTACGTATTTCGTTTATTTTTGATGAAAATTGCAAAAAATGAAAATATGAACATAATTTATGACTGTTTTAGGAAATTTGACGATCCGGCAATTGGGTTTTCGAAATTTTTGTAACAACAAAAAAATGTGCAGAACCCTTTTTAACTATTAGTCAGGTCTCAATTTCATATCCGCTCGACTGAGCTGTAAAAAGCATTTTTATGATTGATTTGTGTTCTAGACATTACAACAAACAAATTTAGCCCAGATGTCCTTTTTTACCCCTCCCCCTTTTGCGAGGGTCCACCTCCCTTTCTTAAAAACGCGTGTAGCGCTCCTCCTATGGGTTCTAGAGAAAAAAATTCCCACAAAAGCTGTCCCTCAACATCTCAGCTACAAATTAATTTCTATAGAAAAACCAATTTGGGGCCACCGGTGCCCCTCAAATTTGAAAAAAATGTTTCAAAAAATCATAAAAATTACGTTTTTTTCATTTTTACCGAAAAGTTTCTAAGATGAGTAAAATTTGTGAATAACCAAAAGTATTCAGAATCAAATTTCCTATTCAGTGAGTTATATCACGACTATTTTCGTCCCGCTCCCCGTTACAAACAGGCCCGCCCCCTCTCCCACATCAAACATTTTAGTCTTCTAGAAATTTTCCAGAAGAATTATTCTTCACTATCTAATCCACAATTTCGGTCATTATAAAAATCATTTTTTGAGCAATCCCTACCTCTTAAATTCGAAAAATATCCCTCAAAAATACATAAAAATACATTTTTTTTTACACTTCCAACGCATATCTTTGAAGATAAATATGTCGACAGAAATTAGGTATAAGTTACTCATTAGTTGCTTCTTCATACAAAACTGAAAATTGAAAATTACGATTTTTAGATACTTTCCCCTCTACCATTACCTACCATATCAATTTCAGGTGCTGAAAAAGATTTACATTGGAAGTGTAAAAAAGCGTATTTTTATGTATTTTCGAGGGATATTTTTCGAATTTAAGAGGTAGGGATTGCTCAAAAAATAATTTTTATAATGACCGAAATTGTAGATTAGATAGTGAAGAATAATTTTTGCTAGAAAATTTTTCTAGAAGACTGAAATTTTTGATGTGGGGAGGGGGTGGGCCTGTTTGTAACGGGGAGCGGGACGAAAATAGTCGTGATATAACTCACTGAATAGGAAATTTAATTCTGAATACTTTTGGTTATTCACAAATTTTACTCATCTTAGAAACTTTTCGGTAAAAATGGAAAAAAACGTGATTTTTATGATTTTTTGAAACACTTTTTTCAAATTTTAGGGGCACCGGTGGCACCAAATTGGATTTTCTATAGAAAGTAATTTGTAGCTGATATGTTGAGGGACAACTTTTGTGAGAATTTTTTTCTCTAGAACCCATAGGAGGAGCGCTACACGCGTTTTTAAGAAAGGGGGGTGGATCCTCGAAAAAGGGGAAGGGGTAAAAAAAAGGCATCTGGGCTAAATTTGTTTATTGTAATGTCTAGAACACGAATCAATCATAAAATTGCTTTTTACAGCTTAGTCGAGTGGATGTGTTTTTTCGTGAAATTGAGACCCTACTATATTATTAGAGTAAAAAAAAATCGAAATCGGATGAAATCATCCGGAGTTAGAACGACTTTAAGAAAAGGCGTGGATCCTCGGGAGGGGAGGGGGTTAAAAAATGGCACCCAAGCTAAATTTGTTCATTACACAGTCTTGATTAAAGATCAATCATCAGATTACTTTTAACATTCCTATCGAGCGGAATTCACTATGCGACTATACTATTTGCGTCAAAATGATTTAGGAACTAAGTAGTTTTCACAAGTTTCCGACTTTCTCACGTGAAAGTAGAATTTTATTTTAATGTAGTAATGTCATTGGAAAAGAAAACTTTGAAAGAAAATGCTAAGTGTTTATTGTACTTAATCGAAAGAAATTCGAGCAACGGGCATACCATCATAGCAAAACAAATTCGAACTTGAGAAAAAATTGTAGGTAAAAAATTTGAGCATACAATGCTGAAAGCTGAAACCTAAAAGTTGATAATTAGACAGTGAATTTTTGCACATTGAGCAATTGAGCTATTAAATCTCCAAGCTTGGGGGAAAAAGTTGAAATTTTTCTAACAACCTACAACCCTACGTTAAGTATTTGTGAATGTATCAGTTAATAGGTTAGTAGGTAATTACTAATTAGGTATCTATAAGTACATTAAATTGAGAATTTTTTAAAATTTACTTTTAGGGCCAAATGAATGCATCATTTCATGACCTATTGTATTGCCTATGCCTCCATAATCCAGAGCTCTGAAAAAAAAAGAACCGGTTCGTTAACAAATGCAAATACCATTGAAAATAACGGGTATTTAATCAATATTTTATACTTTAGACCGTTTCCAAATCGCGGCAGTACCATTTGGTTAGGAGAAATACCTGCGTAAGTGAACGAAAATTACACATTATTAATGCAAAAGCCTCTGATTTTTCTTTATATGCACATATGCTTTAAGTACGTCCACAAAAAATCATATATGTACCTAAGTATGAAGACGAACTTACTGATGAAGTTTATATGTGGTATGTAGAATGATGTACACGCACACCTTCCAAATGTTGAGATAGAAGCAAGCACGTTACTGCAAAATATCAATCTTTTATATCATTATCTATTAGATAGGTAAGTAGATCTAGGTAGTACCTTGACGGGAGATTCTTGATATAGGTACTTATTAGGTATGTATAGTAGGATGGATCGAAAAAAAAACCCTATCTTGGATTTTGACCAAATTTGGTGGGGTGGTTTACTTTGAGTGGGAGACTTCACAAAAAAGTTTTGAACCCCCCGAAGATCAAGGGGAGGGGATGCACCTCCTTTTAAAAAAAACACTGTTTTTTGCGTTTTTTAGCCAATCAAAATTGTGTGAGAAACCTTCGTAGGACTTAAAAGATGCTATTTGAGTTTCTACATCTCCCTAAACCATCGCCATCCTTCTCCGATCAAAACTCTGACTGCTACCAGGGGGTTGAAAAGTTGCAGATTGCAATATTTCAATAATATGAAATTATCACTAAGCTGGAATGATTTTTTTTTTTCATCGAGTCAGTGAACACAATTTTTTTCAACCACTGAAAGTGAATTTTGAAAAAAATTGAAAATTTTGTACACCAGTGCAGCCAACAGCAAATCATAAAATTCCAAAATACGGAATTTAAGTACCGGGTGCTCGATTAATTCTGGCTCCCCCCGATACTTTTTGGGTCAAAAATCGTAAGTTGGCTACACTTCGTTCGATTTGTTTAATTTAAAGAAGTATTGCCAACTTACGATTTTTGACATAAAAAGTATCGGGGGGAGCCATGATTAATCGAGCACCCGGTATATCGACTTTATTTTTTTGCCTGAAAATATTATGCATTTTTTTTTCAATCACTGAAAGTATATTTCGAAATTTTTTTTCGAAAATGTTGTATGTCAGTGCAGCCAGTTACAAATCGTGACATGCTACACTATGGAGTTTACGTTGACCTCGAATTAATTTTTTTATCGTATGAAAAATACACAATAATTTCGTTTTCAATCATCAGAAATGAAAAGTTTAAAATGTTTCTTTGAAAATTTTGTACGTCAGTGCAGCCAGTTGCTAATTGTGATATTTCGATGTCTTCAAATTCGAAACGTTCTTCTATTGATTGGGAGAAAAAATTGGTCCTATCACTTGACGAAAAAATAATGGATTCGAGTTCATAATATCAGAATACCACAATTAGCAACTGGCTGCATTGACGTACAAAATTTTCAAATAATAATTTAAAATTTTTCATTTCTGATGTTTGAAAACGAAATTATTATGTATTTTTCAAACGATAAAAAAATGGGAGTTGGTGAGTTAATTCCCAGCTTTGAAAAAAGTTCTAATTGATTCCCATTTTTTTTTTTTTGAAATGTCCGAATTGATTCCCACTTTTTTCCAGTGGTATGTACGAATTGATTTCCCTTTTTTTCAGGCATCCGAATTGATTCTCAACCTCTTTCAACAAAAGAATTTCTCAAGAGAGCGAATTAATATGCACAAAACGTTTCTACGACTTAAAATTAGGTTCAGCAAACGTCGCGTCGGTTTGTTTCAAAATGTGGATTTGGGGCCTACAGAGCAGGTTTCACTCCAGTTCTCAAGAACTGAAATGAAAAATTTTCCCATATGTTTCTAAATCACAGATCTTCGAAGTTTTCGAGCTTTTTATTTAAAAAACATGAAAAATGTGTTAAAATAATTTTTTAAATCCAAAATAAATAACGCCATTGTTTTTTTCGTGAAATTTTATTTCCGAAACTGCGATTAGAAAATTTCCAAGCATAAGCGCACCCAGATGGGAAAAGTTTTCATTTCAATTCTTGAGAACTGGAGTGAAACCTGCTCTGTAGGCCCCAAATCCACATTTTGAAACAAACCGACGCGACGTTTGCTGAACCTAATTTTAAGTCGTAGAAACGTTTTGTGCATATTAATTCGCTCTCCTGAAAAATTCCTTTTTTGGAAAATGAAATGGGAATCAATTCGCACATTCACTCTTGAAAAAAAGTGAATCAATTCGTACATCTCCAAAAAAAAAAAATAGGAATAAATTCCCCTGTGTTTTTACACAAATATTTCTTTGGGAATCAACTCACCTACAGCCAAAAAAATTAATTCGAGGTCAACGTAAACTCCATAGTGTAGCATGTCACGATTTGTAACTGGCTGCACTGACATACAACATTTTTGAAAAAAAAATTCGAAATATACTTAAAAAAATACATAATATTTTCAGGCGAAAAAATAATCAATTCAAAGTCGATATAAATTCCGTATTTTGGAATTTTATGATTTGCTGTTGGCTGCACTGGTGTACAAAATTTTCAATTTTTTTTTCAAAATTCACTTTCAGTGGTTGAAACAAATTTTTGTTCACTGACCCGATGAAAAAAAAAATCATTCCAGCTTAGTGATAATTTCATATTATTGAAATATTTCAATCTGTAACTTTTCAATCCCCTGGTAGCAGTCAGAGTTTTGATCGGAGAAGAATGGCGATGGTTTAGGGAGATGTAGAAACTCAAATCGCATCTTTTAAGTCCTACGAAGGCTTCTCACACAATTTTAATTGGCTTAAAAACGTAAAAAACAGTCTTTTTTCAAAAGGAGGGGCACTCTGACCCAGGAGTGCGGCCCAGGCCCTGGCCCAAGCCCCGAGCCCCGGCGAGCCCCGATTTTTTTGTCTTGAAGCCCAATATTCAAGCCCTGAAACCCAAAAAACTTCATTTAACGAAGCCTCGACCCAAGCCCTGAGCCCGTTTCTCTGAAAACCAAGCCCTAAATGTAAGCCCTGAGCCCCGTATTGTGATCGGGGCATTTCGGGGCTTTTCAGGGCTTTCTGTGAAAGTGTTTCCAGAAGTATATAAAGTTGCAAAAATTTTAATTTCTGTGTCCGCAATACAAGCATCTGTAGAACGTCTTTTTTCAGTGTTAAAATTTATATACTCAGACAGTCGATTCGAACTGACGGACGATATATTGGACGATATTCTATTTGTAAGTAAGAATTAATCATGAAATTCTCCAGTGTTAGAGTTAAGAATGTTGAGATAGATTAATATTACATTATTTCCTTTGAAATTAAATAAAAAACTAAAATGGAATTTTTTAGCTGTAAAATTTCAATTTTTTCGAGTAAAACTGAAAAATCTGAAATTAAATTGAATGTAGGAAAAATTTTAAGGGGAAAAATTGCAAACCCGGAAAAGCCCTGAAAAGCCCCGAAAATTTCATCCAAGCCCTGAACAGTAAGCCCTGAGACCCAAACCCCAAAATACTCCGGGCCCGACCCAAGCCCAAGTCCCAAAATTTTTTTTTTGGAAAGCCCAAGCCCCGAGCCCCGAAGACGAAATCGTTTGGGGCCGCACTCCTGCTTTGAGCACCTCCTGCTTCCCTCCCCTTGCCCCTCGGAGGCTCAAAATTTTTTGGTGAAGTCTCCCACTCAAAGTAAACCACCCCACCAAATTTGGTCAAAATCCAAGATATGCTTTTTTTTTATCCACCCGAATGTATAGTATACCTAATGTATTTACTTACACTTTTTTGAGAGGATCATTAAAATGTTTCCGTATAGCATTTTTTTCATGGGAATCCAAAATTTCTTGCAATGCTGACATTATTTCCAAAGGATTGTCTTTTTCATCTATATAAATCTGGAAAATTGGTTACATGTATTTTTTTTAAATGAATAATTTTTTAATTGTGATACCCCAGGGAAAAATTGTCAGACATGAGCAGGCCTGAAAAATGACCGCGTTTGAGCAGGTATGATCATACCTGCTCAGGCATGAGCAGGACAATAAAAATAAGTGTTTTGAATAAATTTCCATTTTTAGATGCCAGGCCTGCTCTGGCCTTCTCAATCGCGGCCATTCTTTATTACTGATCAGACCTGAGCAGGGTAATTCAGTCATGCTCATACCTGAAGATTTTCCCCTGAGGCACTAGAGTTCTTGTACATGTAGCGGAATTATTTCTAAATAAATAATATTAATATCTCACATTATGATATAGCTCGTCTAGAATTTCAAATAATTCAGGTAAATCGTTAATATCTGGATAGGGAATATATATCCCCAACAAATCCAATTTTCGTAAAGCTCTTTTTTTGGTTTGTGACTCCATCCATGTTACTTGCTCGATAATTTTTGCAAAAGTTCCTCGCATATATTTTAGCATTTTAATAACCTAGAAAAATTCAATAATTTCTGAAAATTATGAGGAGGGACTAAAATAAAAAGATATTTCCACAATGCAATACTGGTACAGTGGTAAGTACACTTATCACTTATCAGCGTCATCGTTTGTAGAAAATAAGGTACATATGTGACCTGGACTACGGAAAGGTACCTATAGTCAACAAAACCGATTTTTTGTTTTTGATCGATATTGATAGAAGAAAGTATGTTCCTTGCAAAGACATAAACCGCAGGATCCAGATTTTATTATTTTTTTTGTAAAGTACATTAGTTTTGTCAAGAAGCTTAATTTTAGACACATTTTGTATAAAAGTGAACTTTGAACTTCCGACTGAAATATCTCGAAAGCATAGCTTTCTATAGAAAAACTTATCTACATTTTACAGAAAGAAAATTTTACGCTCTACAATTTATGTTCTATTCATTTTTTCCATAGAGCCCTTCCTTTGCTCAAAAAATTGACTTCAAGTGATAAAAATTTTAAAAATATGTAAAAAAAATCAACAAAAAATTGATAACTTTTGACACTTGAAGTCAATTTTCTGAGCAAAGGAAGGGCTCTACGGAAAAAATGAATAGAACATAAATTGTAGAGCGTAAAATTTTCTTTCTGTAAAGTGTAGATAAGTTTTTCTATAGAAAGCTATGCTTTCGAGATATTTCAGTCGAAAGTTCAAAGTTCAACTTTCAAACCGAATTGTTTTATTGACCGTGTTTTTCTCGGTAAGTTGATTTTGGCCAGCTGTCCTTTTTCGTATACCAGGTCACATATTATGAGTTTTATCAAGTACCTATGTTTTTGAAAATTTTCTTACCTCCGTTCTTGCCTTCCTATATTTTTCTTGTGCGTACATATAGCTAATAGCCAAATAAAATTTGGATCCGACCAAATTTACGCATAGTTTCGTTTTCAGGCCGAATCTGTAAATAGATTTTATTACATTGTAACTTACAGTGGACAACACGAAAAATAGTGTAGGTCAATTAGCATGATTTTCAGAAAAAAAAATCGTGTGAGAATTCTTTTGAAGGAAAGAATCAAGGATGAAAGGATGACCATCTAACCATCCCTGAAAGAACCACGTTCTAGACGTCCCAGTTAATTGAACCCCTCGAGTACCTACTTGGTTTTCGGGATCAAATTTTTAACAAGTGTTGCCCAAAAAGATTTTTTCCTTGCCATCGGGTGAGGACTGAGGAGGGGGGCCGGGGGAGTCTTGAAAAAGGCACCTTTTACAAAAAATACAGTGCGAGCCAATTATAGTGACACCGCGATTATAAAATGAAATATCAAAATGGTGATAAAGGGTATGGCTGAAAAAGAGATGAATTAGACCCAGCGCATTTGGGTTCCTAGACTAGACCTCTACCCTCTCCCGTTTGGGGTTATGGCCATTTTATTGCATTATTTTCAAGAATCTTTAATTTCAATGAAAACGAGGGAAATTTTCTGTTCTTGGGCAATAAGTTGCATCTACTTAGTTACTGCCTAAAAAATTCGTTTTTTTTATACCTATGTTGGATTTTGACCGATTTTTTGAACCAAGGGCCGAAAATTTTGAAAACTCGTACAGAAATGTTATTTTAGCAGATTTTTCAAATTTTGAGCATTTGATACGGAAAGAAATAATCGAATAAAGAAAAAAACGTCGGATTCGTAGTCAAATTCCCTGATAAAGAGAACACCCACTCTTTCGCGATCGTTTTACACGAAGTTTTTAACGTTACTTTTTTCACTGTTTTTTCGCGAGAAAGACGTAAATTTAGAGACTTCTAGTGAAACGATCGCGAAAAGAGTGGGTGTTCTCTTTATCATGGTATTTTGACTCGCTGAACACGAATCCGACGTTTGTTTCTTTGTTTGATCATTTCTTTTTGTATAAAATGCTCAAAATTTGAAAAATCTTCGAAAATAACATTTCTGTACGAGTTTTCAAAATTTTCGGCCTTTAGTTAAAAAAATCAGTCAAAATCCAACATAGGTATCAAAAAAAAAACGAACCCAAAAAAATCAGTCAGAAATTGACATTTTTCCTATTTTAAAACTTTTGAGTTACGTTTCATGGATATACACAAGCAATGAAGTATCTCACCTTGAACAGCTACAGAACCCTTCCAAGAGAAGTAAATGTGAGAATATTTTTGTCCAAATATTCTCTACCTATGTCTTTGGCTTTAAATCGTGCAAAGAGTTAGGTACATGTGACGCCGCATACGAAAAGGGGGCAGGGGGTCAAGTTGTATTAATACCATCAATTTACATAATACTACCATTTTCAGGCCTGAAATATACAGTTTAGTACGATTTTATACCTATTATCGTGTTTTCAAATGATAGCATATTTTCCAAAACCCTCTCCCTTCAGGACTCTCTATCTCTTCTGCTATTGGTCGTGCGAAAAAAAAATTCAAACAAAAAATGTTGGAAATTGAGTTTAGAACAAAAAAGTACTGAGCTACTTTTGCCGTAAACTGAAATCCTGAAAAGTTATGTTTTTTTATTTCCTTATTTGCCTACACTAAGTATCCTTTTTTTCATTTTCGTTGAAATTAAAAATTCTTGAAAATAATGTAATAAAATGGCCATAGCTTCAAAAAAAAAGGTAGGGGTCGAAAATTTTGTGAATTTTTTTTTAGTCGAGGTACATACATCACTTGAGATGTCTAGGAGCCCAAAATCGCTTGGGGCCAAATTCACCCCTTATCCAGCTATACCTTTTTTGCAAAAAAGTGAAAAATGAAAAAAAATACTTGAAAAATTTATTGATGTGAGATCACTACTCTTCATTTTTTTAAATATTACATGCAATTGTATCTGGTTATTTTTAGATGTAATTTGATAATTTTACATCAAACTGAATCTAGTCCAGTAGAATTAGCCAAAAAAAGGAGGGTCATAGGGAAAGAGAAAGACTCGACAACCAACCAATTTTTGGTTCTAATCGACAATTTTTATGCCCTTAACATGAATCTGAGGTGAATGTTTCAGAAAAATTTATAATTGTTTATAGAAATTGAAAATGTGTTTTAATAAAAAAAAAAAAGTACGAGCAACTCTTTCGCTGAATGCTCGCATTAGACAAAAAACACTGTCTAATGTTCGCATCCGGCAACTCATCAGTATAATTTAAATACATAGCTATGGCCTAGGTCTAGGTACATACGTGAAAAATTGGTCCAAGTGAAAATGATCATCGCTGGTCAATGACGATATCTTCAAATACTTCAACTTCTCTTTGCTGATGTCTATAAAATGGTATGGTAGGTAATGTTAATAAGAATGCTGATTTTACTATTATATTTTAATGGCATATTATAGTTTCATTTTTTATTTTTTCAAAAATATCAAGTAGGTACTTACCGCATTCGGCAACGAAATTGGAAAAAAGTACCCGATTTAAGCAACGATCATTAACACCATACATTTACATACTGAAGTAAGTAAGTAATTTAATGGTATATTCAGAGAAATATTACTATTCTTTCAAAAATATTTTCAAGTTCAAAGTTTTTCTATTTTTTTCCAGTTCAATTATTGAAATTTTTTCCAAATTTTTAAATTTCTATAATATGTTTTAAATTTTTATCAGGTTCAAATTTTTTATACTTACATAAGTCGATTTTTTAAAAGTGTTATACGAATACATATTTCTCCCACTTTTTTTAGTTCCAGCATTGTGTGCAGTAGCGTAACTCGACACCCTTCTGGAGTGGAGGGGGGAGGGGGTTACCTAATCAAATTTGAAACTTTGTTTTTGCAACAGGGCTATTCCATACTAAAACGGACCAAAAATGAAGTCGGGTCTTCCGATTTCGCTCAAATTTTTTTTACGAGTTCCCCTTGGTGGTCTATTCACAAAACCACGGTCATTTTTTTTCTAACCCTCAAGGGGGCGGGGGGCAGGCCTCGAAAATTTTATGCAATTGCGATTTTTAGCAAAACGGCTCAACTTTGAAGGCTCATATCTCGAGAGAGGTGGTACTTGGGAGAACACTGTTTGCAGGGTCGGAAAGAAAATTGACAGGAGATTCAAACGCGATAATAACATTTTGAAAAGCTTAAAGTTGAACTTTGGCAGTGAAAGCTCAACTTTCATGACGAAAACAAAGTATGAAAGCTACCATTTAAAAATCTGAAAAAATTACTGTAAGTAGTGTTTTTCACCCTCTCTTCAACCAACAAATTTTCAAGATGGAGTCTCTGAACCCCTGGGGGTAGAGGGGTCCACAATTTTGACCAAAATTCAAAAAAATCGAAAAAGTGGAGTAACCCATCGATTACCACTAATTCGAGGGCGCTGATTTCGAATATGTACTTAGTTTTTTGATTCGACCCCTCTGAACCCCCCTTCAGCCCCCTTGATGGGGTCAAAATTCAAAAAAATGAAAAATAACGTGTGGCATATCGTTTGATAAGTTTTTGAGGGCCCTGAGTTCGAATATTTACTTATTTTTTGGATTTGACCCTCCAGTGTCCCCCTAGCCCCCCAATTTTGGGAAAAAGTATTTTAAGGAATGAAAATATCGTGTGACGTATCGATTCCAACTAATGTGAGGGCGTAGAATTCGAATAACGACTTACTTTTGTGATCTGAGGACTTCCTCCCCCGTGCGCTGACCCACCCCCTCCAGTAATAGCAACAAAACTCCTAAAAACTCGATTTTGTATTCCCTAATAGTGTAGCATTTAAGTTCACTTCATCGAATATGTTTATACCACTTCACTTTTGAAATTTTATTAAATAATAGTTCGTTACTAGAATTCCAGGTTTTATTTCTATATTGCATACATATACGAGTCCATATTTAAACAGCAAATGAGTAAAAAAATACGGTGGAGGGGTGTGGGTCAGCGCACGGGGGAGGAAGTCCTCAGATCACAAAAGTAAGTCGATATTCGAATTCTACGCCCTCACATTAGTTGGAATCGATACGTCACACGATATTTTCATTCCTTAACATACTTTTTCCCAAAATTGGGGGGCTAGGGGGACACTGGAGGGTCAAATCCAAAAAATAAGTAAATATTCGAACTCAGGGCCCTCAAAAACTTATCAAACGATATGCCACACGTTATTTTTCATTTTTTTGAATTTTGACCCCATCAAGGGGGCTGAAGGGGGTTCAGAGGGGTCGAATCAAAAAACTAAGTACATATTCGAAATCAGCGCCCTCGAATTAGTGGTAATCGATGGGTTACTCCACTTTTTCGATTTTTTTGAATTTTGGTCAAAATTGTGGACCCCTCTACCCCCAGGGGTTCAGAGACTCCATCTTGAAAATTTGTTGGTTGAAGAGAGGGTGAAAAACACTACTTACAGTAATTTTTTCAGATTTTTAAATGGTAGCTTTCATACTTTGTTTTCGTCATGAAAGTTGAGCTTTCACTGCCAAAGTTCAACTTTGAGCTTTTCAAAATGTTATTATCGCGTTTGAATCTCCTGTCAATTCTCTTTCCGACCCTGCAAACAGTGTTCTCCCAAGTACCACCTCTCTCGAGATATGAGCCTTCAAAGTTGAGCCGTTTTGCTAAAAATCGCAATTGCATAAAATTTTCGAGGCCTGCCCCCCGCCCCCTTGAGGGTTAGAAAAAAAATGATCGTGGTTTTGTGAATAGACCACCAAGGGGAACTCGTAAAAAAATTTTGAGCGAAATCGGAAGACCCGACTTCATTTTTGGTCCGTTTTAGTATGGAATAGCCCAACAGGTAGAAAACTGCCGATTTTTTATTATTGTGGGTAATGTTAAAGAGTTGTTATAATTCAAAGTCCTCTCTAATATTTATGCCGACTCGATAAATTAACGAATTGAATTTTTCCAATCGTCATTATCTGCACATTTTTGATGAATAAAATGACAGCGTAAGTCAAAAGATTAGGGAATTTATGATTAAATTGTTTCATTAATTTTGTTCTAATATCCATTTAATGAGAAAAAAAATGTAATTTTAATTACTTACGATTTTGATTCAATGTTTGTATTTTTATTTTAATATAAAATTTTTTGGACATAGGTGACCCGTGCCCTGAAAAGGGACCTATGGGTGCAAAAAATGAATTTTGACTTTTTTGGTGATTCTTATAGAAAAAAATCCCCTTTTTTTAACGACTCATCCTACTCTCTTCGCACCTTAGGTTTTTCGAGAGAGGTTGGGGGAGGGAGAAAGACTAATAAACATTATACAGTATATCGTACTTACAAAAATTGAAATACAAAAGAGTAAAAACAAACAGTATAAATGACATGAGGTTATACAGGGTGGCTCAGTTAAGGTGTGAAATATTAAAACCACGTATTCTACTTATCATTTGGAGTAAAAAATGTTATATACATGATGGGTCATAAACTTCATTACTGAGTTATTCGCCTTTAAAGGGGGCCCAGATTTCACCCAAAATTGACAATTTTTGCTCCAGAAGTGAAAATTTTCGGGGGGGGGGTAGGTGGTGGAAAAAGTGAAAGGAGGTCCATCGAAACGTATACCAATTTTTTTGGGGGGGGGTTCATAAGTAAGTGTTTTAAAGCAAAAATGTGGTTCTGTACCAGAAAGTGGTCGAACAAGAACAAGAAATCATTTTTTTGAAATTTTATTCACTTTTAGGGGTAGTACTTCTTATATAACACCTATTAACCCAAATTTATGTTTTTTTAATTTATTGGATGCTTAGTAATCAATTTATCAAATTTCGACCATCCCACAAAATTACAATAAAAATCGAATTTAATGATTTCTCATGATTCCTCATTATTATAAAACAATTTCGCCTAAAAATTTTTTCTAAAAAATCAAAAAAATGGAGGGTATCTCAGCATAATTTATTTTGTGGCAACGCTGTAATTAACTTCCGCGTAAGTAACCCCGACGCTCGTCTCGTTAAACGCAACATTTTACCAGTGATGGAAAAGTGGAATTGAAACTAGAACTGGAACAAGAAAAAAACTGGAACTAAAATTGAAAAACTGGAACTGGAACTGGAACTAGAACTGAAATGATGAGAACTGAAATCTTAAAACTGGAACTAGAACTAAAATGAATTTCAGTTTTATACCAATTCCACCAGTTGCAATTTTATTATTTAAAATATGATTTTTTCCCTGTAAATTATTCAATTTCTCCATTTTTTTTCAACGAAAATTTACTAACTATGAATTTTTTTCAAGTAAATTTTTCAAACTTCAATTTTTTCAACGTAAATTTTCAAACTGAATTTTTTCCTATAAATTTTTCGAACTTCAAATTTTTTTCAACGTAAATTTTCAAATTCTGAATTTTTCTCCTGTAAATTCATCCCTCAAAATTTTTCAAACTTCAACACTTCCACGTAAATCGGAGTCTTCTTCAGGAATATTTTGAAAAATACAATTGAAAATTATTTTTCACAACTGCATTGAAAATAGGTAATGAATTAAACAATAAAAATAAATAATAAATATCTTTATTGTATTTTCCATTATTTTATTTTCGATGTTGTTGTTAAAAATAATTTTCAGTTGTATTTTTCAGAATATTCCTGAAGAAGGCTCCGATTTACGTTTCAGAAGTTTTGAAGCTAAACAAATTTACAGGAAAAAAGTTCATAGTTTGAAAATTTGAGTTGAAAAAATGTAGAAGTTTGAACAATTTTGAGGAAAAAATTTTAAACTTGAAAATTTACGTTGAAAAAATGAAAAATTTTGAAGTTTAATAAATTCAGAGTTTAAAAGTTTGTTGAAAAGAAGTAGAAGTTTGAAAAATTTTGGACTTGAAAAATTTACCTTGAAAAAATTTGAAGTTCGAAAAATTTACAGGAAAAAATTCAGAGTTGATAAATTTACGTTGAAAAAAAATGTAGAAGTTTGAAAAATTCTGAGCAAAAAATTTTGAACTTTAAAAATTGCGTTGAAAAATTTTTGAAGTTTAAAACATAATTATACAGGAAAGAAACTAGTTTGAAAATAATTCAGAGTACAAAATCAAGCGGACTTTGAAAAAAAAACTGCTCACCACCCTCTGCAAATCCGAAAAACAGGGCCAGGTAAAAAATTGTAGTTTGAATCAGAAAAGAAGAACAACAAAGCTCAAATTTATCAGAAAATTTTGCATTTTTTTTGTCCTTCAAAATTTAAAAAACTGAAATTTTAGAACTGGTATTTGGAACTGGAACTGGAACTGGAACTGGAACTGGAACTAGAACTAATATCATTTCAGTTTTCCATCACTGCATTTTACGGGCGTCGCGATGTGCAATGTTGCCGAATTTCCAGTTCTTTACTCGGCAATATCTCAGAAAGAACGCGTTTTGGGCCCATGTTGAATATGACATTTTTTGTTTGTATTGAGAAGTAGAATAAGAGGTTTCAATATTTCACACCTTAACTGAGCCACCCTGTATAAAGGCATGGACATATAAGTACCTATAAACAGACATTAGGATGAGAGAGAGAGGAGTAGAGTACCACACCAGTGGCTGACTACTTGTGTGTGTGCATGTGCGACGTGCGTGCATCTTACTGTTCCAATACTTGCCACTAGTAGGTTGGGAGAGAAAGGAAAACAGGGGTAGTTAGGGAAAATGATAATTAGCATACTGATTATCTATAAGGAATTCACAGTATTTTTGGAACTCTCAACTATAAAAGTAGTCTTCGGGATTATTGTTATTCAAGTTAAAGTTGGGAGCCATTTTATTTTGAATTTTGTCTAAGTGGGGGCAAAAGAACATAAGATGCAAGGAATTTTGCTGGACATAACCACAAGTACAATACTTGTCATCCACCTTACCAATTTGAAATAAATAACTTTGAAAGTTGCAGTGATTTGAAAAAATTTGTGTTGTTTTATAATTTAGAATACAATCCAAATAGTAAGTTTTTTAATTTTGGGATCAAAATGTGTGTTATTAACGCTTTTTCAGAGATATTCCAACGTAATTACCATGTTTTGATTGACCAGTTTTAAAGAATGGCTTTCAGCTTTTTGTAGTTTAAATTTTGAGCAGTAATGGTTTCAATTTTGTAATCAGGAGCTTCATGAAGGGGGGGGGGGGGTTCAATTTCGTGAACATTGGGTATTTTTTGATATGTAATTTCAAATAATTTTGGGGTCATTTGTTTTACAACAGGAAGTGAAAAGTTGTGCGCCGCATTTAGGATAGGTATCAGAAACTGGGTAATTATTTTTGGTAGAATAGATTAAATTTCTAGTGAAGATTTGGAGATCGAGAGCGATTTCTTTCAAAAGAACTGAAGAGGCTTCATAAGAAATGGTACAGTAGGCTTTAGCAATGTTGATACAGTAAAGACATTGAATTTTGCGAAGAATTTTTTGTAAATAGCTACGATTATAAAGTAAGTGTCAATTGAATGGCGCAAACCCAAAGTTCCGATCTTTTTTACTTTCCTCAGAAATCGTGTTTAAAAATGAAGGCAAAGTCCAAAAAAATTCAAAAAATGTCAAAAAATTAGCGAAAATTGTTTTTCAAATTCAAAATGGTAAAAAGTACTACAGAGTCGAAAATGACCACCAAACATGTTTTTCTCGAAATTTTGTTTTCTTCCCAGAAGTGCCTTTTCAGGGCGCGAGTCACTAGATATTTTTTTTGATTTCATTGAACCGTCCTAAAGTTTCGGCACACCTACTCAGGAGGTCCAGTCCAGTCATTAACAACAAAACGTGTATTGGTATTGGTATTGGTATTGGTATTGGTTTTTAAAACATTTTGGTTTTGGTATTGTTTTGGTTTTGGTTTTTCAAACGTTTTGGTATTGGTATTGGTATTGGTATTGGTTTTTCAAACGTTTTGGTTCTGGTTTTTTTTTCGTTTTTGTTTTGGTTTTGTTTTTTTGTTTTTTGTTTTCTAATTACATGCGTAACAACAATTCAACAAGTATAAAAATTTCAACGCCTGGGATGAACGTTTTTTTTTTTTAAATTTAATTTCATTCAACGAAGACTCTGCGTACTATAGAAGAACAAGAAAAAATTTTGAAGCTGAAAAAAAATTGAGAAAAATTTCGGGGTTGGAAAAAATAGAGAAAAGAGTTGAAAAAGAAATAGTTTTAAAAATTTGAAGATTAAAAAAAATGAAAAAAATTTAAAGTAGGGAAAATTTTGGAAAAAGATTTCAAATTGGATGAAATTTCGAGAAAAAATTTCAAAGTCGATGAAATTTATGGTTGAATTGAAAGAGAACAAAAAATTTAGAAAAATTGAAGGATTGGAAAAAATTAAGAAAAAATTAGTTTGATAATCCAAAGTCGAAAAAATTTAGATTGGGAACAAATTTAGAAGATATTTCAATTTCAAACTACGTGTATGTGAAATTGTGATTGTGAATGTGAATACGACCGTGATGAAAATTTTTGATTGACGATGTGATCATCGGATCTCCGCGAACGGCGTTTCTGATTGGCAGATTACCATAAAGTGGCGCATCGTTAGTGTATCCCGCAAAATCGCGACTGAATTTTAATTTTATAGAATTTTTCACCGATTTTGCATTTTTTTCGCTTTCGATTAACTTTTTGGATAAAAATTGTTGGCTTCACGCATGATTACACACAGCTAATATGGTAATACAAGCGGCTGAACACGATAACGCACAAATGCGATAATCAAACAAAACAAAATGACGTCAGACAAGGACGCGACGACGCAACGTCATAAGGACGCAAAAACCGAAAAAAAAAACGAAAAAAAACAATACCAAAACAAAATTTGTTTTGGTATTGGTATTGGTATTGGTATTGGTTTTTTGAACGTTTTGGTTTTGGTTTTGTTTTGGTTTTGGTTTTTTCGTACGTTTTGGTTTTGGTTTTGGTTTTGTTTCGTTTTTTTGTGTTTTTTAGTGTTTTTTTTTCGGTATTGTTTTTCGGTTTTGTTTTGTTGTTAATGACTGGTCCAGTCACGCCTATGGACATAACATACGCAAATCGCATGTGCATTATAGAAAGCAGGTTTCCTAATTGTCTAAAATATTTCATTGCATATCTTCATACGAACATACGTAACCTATACCAAACTTACACTACACTTACCTGAGTTTATACACATAAAAAATAATTTTCTGGCTTTATGGACCGCTGTAGGCTCATCGGCACTGTTTCTTTTTAGGAGAAAATCTAAGAATTACAATTCAACAAATAGGTAGATATAATGTGATTGATGACTTCATGGTTATTTATAGTGAGTAGGTGGTGGAAATTTAACCTTTAACATCGTTGGAAATTTTTGAGCACATTACTTCAGAAGTTGAATCCCATAACGCCTGGTATTTACCCTTATAATGTCCGCATGCGTACTGATAGAAATCATCACAAGGATCTACGCTCATATCCATCCACATCTCGAAATTAGATGCTGAAATAAATAGTTTTATTATTTATTAAACATTATAATTGCGAAAAATCTCGAAAAGTAGTCGAAATTTGACGAAGTTTTTTTTTTTTTAAAGAGGTTATTTCAATTCGCTATACAAAAAATAAAAATTATGTACCTCGAAACATCGGGGGGGGGGGCTTGGTGGAGTAACTTCCCGCGGAGATTTTTCAGTGTTCAGTTATTTACAATTTGTTGACAACTTTTCCCAATTTGGGAAAATTGAACAGTTGTACATTCATGTTTAATTCAATTCGTTTTAAATGAAAAAACAAAAAACAATTATCATTTTGACATGGATATGGGTAAGGTAGCCAATTATCATCCACTTTTTTGGGGGTCTTCACCATTTTAAAACTATAAGAGTTAGAAATGCCATTGATGGTCTAATAGATACCTACAATACCTACATTCTTCTCCTACAAATTTATAAAGTTCCAGGGTCATCCAAAAATTTTAAGTATTTTTAGGAATTTTTTTCTAAAACAAGTCAAAAATTGATTTTGAAAATTTGGGTTCTCAGTTTCGACCACCAACTAATTTTCTCCGCTATGAACGGAATCTACCGAAAAACATTTTTTTCGTGTTCATCTTTCACAGATGAACAATTTGAGACCAAAATGACAACCCTTCAGGCAAAATTCGCAGAGAAAATTGAAAAAAAAAACGAAATCGCATAAAAACAACAAATTACATAAGATTTGTATACCTAGGTAGTCGTTGATGGGGCACACCTTTAAAAAAAAATTGAGTGAATTTTTTTAAAATTCATGCGCCGACACCAAAAGCGAGTGTGTCACGATAGTACGTTTCCTTTACGGTTCTGACGGAGTGGGGCAGGGGGGGGGAGGGTGTCAAAAATGGAAAAACTTGAAAAAAAGTTGAGTGCTGAACAAATCCATGATCTAAGGTTCCTTCTTACTCTAAAGGAAAAGGCTGTGTAATTTTTTTATAGGAAGATTTAATATTTGAACTCATATTTTCCCTAATTGGGAAAATTGAACGTTTGTATGGTACTATCATATTTTTTTTTTTTTGAGAAAGGAGAATTAATTCATTTTTTAGGGTGAAATTTATGTATCATTTTTGTATTCCTATTTTCCCAACTTGAGAAAAGAACCTCCTCGGATAAGATAGTGAAATCTGCCCTTTAACCGATTAGGACGAAATTCACCCAAAAGGTCAGTCTTGATGTAAAACCACTCCAAAATTTTTTGGCTCGACCCCCCCCCCCCCCCGTACCTGAGTAATATGGCCGTAAATGCCAAAAATTCAATATTTCATATCTTGGCGGGGGCGGTCCACAAGTTTTGAAATTTTCGCAGAAAATATTCAGTAAGTAGGTGTATACGTGAGAATTTTTTCAATTTTTTTGACAAAATTGGGGGGATTTTGGAGATTTGAAAATTTCAAAAATTTGTAGACAAAAATTGGGGAGACCCATGGCTGGAATTTGTCTTAAAAAATTAGCTATATCCTTAGGTACAACATTTTTTTTTCAGGCCCGGTGGGGGGAGGGGTGGAACATAGTCAAAAAAATAAAAACTCAGAAAAAACATGTTTTCTGTTGCTAATTAAATTTTGTGCAATATGGGTTGAAATATACAATAATTACAATTTTTGATTATCGTGTCTCAAACAGATTGTAATATACAAATCGTCCTTCTAATGCTAAAAGGTCGTAACTCCAAAAGTTGGTAATTTTTGTTTTTTTTGCTACAATGACAACTTTGGGACGTCCTCCATCTTGTGATTACATCATTTCAACCCTAAAGTCAAACAAATCCTTAAAATTATATGTAAAAAAAATATGTTGGTGTATCTCCATATTCTAAAAATTTTGAAACTTTATGGTCTTAACTTCAACAAATTGTCCCTGTAATGCTAAAAGGTCGCAACTCAGAATTTTACTTTTCACGAGAGTGATAAAAAACGAATTTTGTGCCGGAAAATTGGGTTTCAAAATATAGGTTTTGAGAGGCGCTGATGATAGTTTAGCCTCAAAAATAAAACTCAGCCTCCTAATTTGGATTGGGATTCAAAATTTTGAAACATGCTATACGAGTGTCAAGAATTTTTTTTAGAAAGCCCAGTTTCAATTTTGGAGGCAAACAGTCGTCAAAACTAGAATCAGCGCATTCGAAAACATACTTTCATTTCGGTACCTAGATGCATTATTTTTTTCATTTTTTCAATTTTTTTCATGGCCTCATTTAGAAGGAAGTTTTGTACAGAAAACGATGTCCGAAGTACGAATTTTCAAAACGGTTCGGACACGGACACGGGCACATCGATCGAGGTTGGCACGAAATCACGTCTTTTCTCATTTTCTCAAAGGTTTTTGAATAACATTGCTTTTTTCATGTAGTTTGAAAAAATCGAAAAAATTCTCATTTTAATCTGGAAGAGAATGGCGGAATTTTCTCTTGTGCACCAGGCCCGTAGTCAGAATGGTTCGGAAGGGGGGCAAATGACATCTCAGGTGGGGTAATAAAAAATGAGACAAATTAAATGATACTCCTCATTTCACAAAAAATTTACATTCATCTTTCAAGCTACATACAAGAATTTCTTTTTACCAAATTCATATTCACTCAAACTCTTCAAAATAAAAGCGAAATTCTCTTAATCATTTAGAAAATTTTTTGATGAAATTTTTGAAAGAATTTCAGATAGAATATGACAAAAAAAAATCGGTTCACTTTTTAAACCATGAATAATGTGAATTTTTTGAAAATTACGGAAATTAAAATCCAATTGGCAGAGTTTCCGTGAAATTTTTTTTGAAAATTTCATCACAAATTATATTAGACGACCAGGAAAACTTGTGATTCGCAATTTTTGATGCGTTTAAGTGAGAAATTTGAATTTGGTAAAAGAGATCTGCAATTTTTCAACCAGCTTGTAAAGGGCAAGAAGTGTATTCAATTTTGAAGTCAATTGTGCGCAGTGTAGAAACTCGAATCGCATATTTTACAAGAAGGCCAATGTTTCCAGCAGGTGGTACTATCCAAAAAGTTTATAAAACTATTGGTTTTTTCAGATGACAAAACTTTCAGGTCTCCTAACTCTTAGTTTTGTTATTCTCGGAGCAAAACGGAAAGAGGGCTCGAAATTTTTTTAGAAAGTCTCATTGGTACTCAAAGTGAACTATCTTATCAATTTTCGTCAAAATTCAGAGTATTTTCAGTTTTTTTTCATCCACCGTAATTCATATTCTTTACATTCAAAGAACCGAATACCTAGAATTTTTTATAAATTTTCCAATTTTCAACTTTTTTTTCGCAAAGATGAAAAATTTGAAAATTGTAACCTCATAGTAGGCCTAGTATTGCTGCCTGAAATCACGTTATACTGGTTCAAAATTTGATAAATTTTCCAACCTTATTCATTTTTTATTTAAATTTTTTTAAATACGAGTTTTTTTTTAAAAACTATTGAAATATCGCCCAACTTGTATCAAAATCAGTAAAAATTCATCTCCAAAGTTATTAAAGAGCCACAAAATTGTAAAAAAAAAATTGTTCAGAATAATTATTTATGAAAATGAATGAATCTTTGTCAGGATTTCCAAAAATGCTGACGTTTGAATTGAGATTTTCACAAACTTTATATTTTGATGAGAAATTTATTAGAATTAAAGAATCTAAAGTAAGTAAAATTTTCAAAATTTCCGACATTTTGAATGAAAATTGATTCTGATTGAAATTTTGAGCTTATGGAATCAGATGACCAAATGGAAGGATGCTATTGAGGCAACATTTCCATATTTTGGTTTTTCACAATGGGGTTTTAACTAATTTCTTCAAGAGACAAATGACTGTTCTAGGAGGGGAGGGGGGCATTGCATCCCTTTGACAGAGAAAAAAAACGTTCATGTGCCTAAAAATTTTGCTCTACCACTAAAAAAATGAGCAAATTTCTGACAAAGCAGCCATGAGATTAAGGGGCAGCGCGATGGGGGGAATGGGGGGAGTAATTCCCCCCAGTCGGTTTCTAGTCGGCAATTTCGGCAAAATTTCGGATATTTCAAGTAATTCGGAACTTTTTTGAAAATTTTGGCAAATTCAAAAAAATGTTGGAAATTTTGTAGCATAAGTAATGAAAAATACCTCAATTTTATTTTTTGATAAAAATAAAAAAGAATATTATGAATTTATTACGAACGGAACGGAAATTGTGGTCTTTTGGTAATTTTTAATGGATTTACTTATTTCTCAAATTAAAATTTTTCAAAAATATCGGCCTCACTGTGCTCGGCCATATTGAATTTTTCCTTCCATAATTTTAAAATGAACTAATCCCTACAAAAGTGATTTTTTTCGTATTTTTCCTTAAAATTCTTTCAACCAATTTTATTGAATTTTTTCTCCTTAAAACTCATTTTCAATGTTTGGGAAATCAAATTTTTAAAAGCTTTAGCCTCGCTGCGCTCGGCTCAATCCTATTTATCTTTTAATAATTTTAAAGTAAAAGTCGTCCGATTTTTTTTTTCAAGTTTATTAGATAATTTAAAACATTGTTTCATTGCACCTTGAATTTGGTCTTCTAAAATTTTCGCCCTCGCTTCGCTCGGGCCAAATTCACTTCTCTCATATTCACATTGAAACTATTATTTTTTTAATCAAGTAGATACATCGTAATTTTTATTGAAATTTTCCCTCCTCGCTTCGCTCGGAACTTGAACTAATAAACAATATTCATATGTTTTTTCAACTATGTACAATGAAATTGCTGAGAGAAAAATTTTCAGGCATGGGCAGGATTGATATTTTAAAAATTTTAGTCAGCAATTTTGAATTTTTTGGTCGGCATTTTTGAATCTCATTCCCCGGCTCCAAAAAAATTTGTGTTCGAACCGCCTGTGATGAGATTACTAATCGAGTATTTCATTTGCACTTTCAACAAGGAATACGCTATTCTAATTACTTTACTTACCAGCTGTGATACATTCTTGCGAACTGCAAACGCTCTGCGTAAGCGGCTTTGACGACGTTAGCTCTAAAATAAATATGTCGCGATTATGATTTGAATAAATCTTATTCTTGGTTAGGATTGAATTTTGAAGACTTACCAGAAAAAAATATAACTGATGTAATAATTGTAAAAACTGAATGTTGAACTCGTTGAAATACGGATTCTTTTTTCACGTTTCTTTCACTTCTAGACGAATGCATATCCATATCCGACGAAACTCACTTCAGAATAAAATGACAAAAATACTCGCTCAACTCCACTATTTTAAATTTAAAATCTCAAGACTCGTCGTTACCCACACGATATACACGATATGTACTATACTGAACACAAATTCACCATTTCAAACTAAGAATTCATTTTATTCTTGGTCAACGCGAAGGAATTGTCACAGGCTTCTTGACTCTTTGCTTAATGAAACTTTAATAGGTCGTATGAAATGCTGAAATGGAATAGAACACACACGTTGGAGTTTGAAGAATTGTAGTGAATACTTGATTACCTTCTACTGAGAAACTTGAAGAGAATAAAATAATGCAAGTATAGGCACCTTTTCTAGATACTCTAAATGAGGTGTGATCCCCCAAATGATCGACTCATTTGATTAATGAAGTAATGAAATACTCTTCGATAGTATATCGTTAGATGCAGACTCATTAAAATCCCACCAGGGGGTATTCCAACACGAAGTGAAATGTTGAGTCGAAACAAAAATATATTGAAAGTACATCATAAAAGAACCCCATATTCAAAATTTTAGGCGCTCATTTCTCGAATTTTGGCGAATTTTTGTTATTTTAAAATTATCTTATCGCCCTGCAAAAAATGAAAATTTGATGTAATCAACGAAAAAAACGGAAATTTGATGTATATCTACACTATTTTTGACTTCCCGAATCGATTGAAAGCGATTTCAAGACGTTTCAGAGACCCCAAATAATTCTGTAATTTTCAAGCACTAGAGAAAATGCCATAAAAGTAGGGATGAATCAGATTGCTCATGTTGGTGATCTATTTGATCGATTAAAGCAAAATTTGCCGAGCTATTTTTTTCTGCAGCGAAATTTTTTGGAATAAATTGAAAAATATGCCTACACCCAGGGTTTCAAAAACGGAAAATTTTTCGGTTTTGTTTTTGTTTTACGATTTCGGTTTTCGTTTTTGCTTTTTTGTTTTTAATTAAATTTTAACGTTTTCGTTTTTGAATTTTTTTTTTTGAAAGTAAAAACGTGAATACGTAATGATTGAATACATATAACGATGAAAAGTCGAAAAATTTTCGAAACTTTTATCTAAAGAGCAAGAAATGGGCAAAATGAAGTGTTTTTTAATTAATTTCTTCATAAACTGGAATAAAAAATGAACAATTTTCAGGCATATTTCATTAAGTCATGATCCCATTAAACGAAAAGTAAAAAAATAGTTTCATTTTTCATATTTCTCCTTTCTCTATAAAGCCTCAGTTTTTTTCATGATCGAAAACTCCAATTTTTAAAGATTTTGCATTTTTGCCTCATAAATTGAATTATGATTACTATTCACTTGATTTTTGAGAGTTGGAATCAAAAAATCTTGAACTTTTTTTCCCCTAAATATTTCATTTTAAAAATTTATACCCTCTCATGATACCACAGGCCTGTATAGATTCAAAAATGAATTCAAATCAACTTTTTGCTACCAAAATGCCAAAAAAATCAAAAACGAAAGAAAAGAAGAAAAATTGGTTTGATTTTGTTTATCACTATTTTACTAATTCAATTTTTGTTTTTTTTTTCGTTTTTAAAAATGATGAGGAATAACGTTTTTTTCAATTTTTGGTTCTCGTTTTTTTGAGTTTTTGAAACCCTGCCTACAACGCAACGTAGGTATAGGCATCGAGGTAAAAAGCAGAAAGTTGGTAAATATTCTATTTTCCATTTCCCAAAACATGTTACAACACCAAAAAATCGAGGGAAACCGGAAATTACTATCTAAGTAGGTATCAACACTTCACTGGTAGGTATAAAAATAACACCAACCATCACACACACACACACACAAAACCAAAAAGATCGAAAATTTTTTTTGAAAAAGAAGTGTTTGAGTTCAAATTTTTCCAAACTTTATAGTTCCAAATTTTTTTCTAAAAATTCAAATTTCTACAAAACTTTTAAAATGAATTATTGTCCAAGTTTGAGTAAATTTTTCAAATTTTTTCCGAGTATTGAAATTTTTAGATTAAAAAACAAATTTACACCTTGAAATTTTCTTCAATAATTTTTTGTGGGTTTTATGTTTTTATAAGCACGTTTTCACGTTCATTTAAAAAAAAATTATGCATGGGTGTTCCACGAATCGTTTGCCAAACGTATTTTTTTGTTTAAAACCGGTAGCACTAAAAAAAATGTTGAGATGAACATGTTGCCTATTTTAAAAATTGTAGGAGCAAATGCTGGATGTTGGAAACTGAAAAAAGTTTTGTTCTGTAGACTTTTTGCCTAACATCGAAAATGAAGGGGCCAAGGGTCACTCAAAATAAATGAGCTTCAAAAAATTTTCAAATTTTCTCAATTTTTAATGACCCTTAGCCCCTTCATTTTTGATGTTAGGAAAAAAGTGTACTGAACAAAATTTCTTCAGTTTTCAGCGTACTATCTATTGCTTTGATCAGTTCATTTTTTGAGACTTTTTTGAACAAATTTTTTTGTAGCCCCTTCAATTTTAAAGATAGGTAAAAAGTCATGAAATGAAAATTTGTTTACTTTCCAAAGTACTATCATAGACTTACTCTATGGTACCATCTATTCCCATGTTTGAAAAAAATTTTTAACGTGTTTTTTTAGAAGCAGCATTTGTCCATTCAATTTTTAAAATAGGCAATATGTTCATCTCAGGTTTTTTTTAATGGTACCCGGTTACATATATCCAAAAAAATATGTTTGGCAGACGAATCATTAAACACCCTGTATAAGTATATTTCCCCTGTTCTTTTCATATTTTCCCCAACGCAAACGAACTCAATTTTCGAAATATTGTGAAATATGCAAGAAAAATGTGAAAAATACCCGAAATATGACGAAATATCCTCTTTAAACGTCTGAAATATGTCTACATATACATTTTAGCTTTAAATATGCAAAATATGCAATATCAAATTGGGCTCATTAAACAGAAAATTTTTTGATTCGCAAACATTTCGACCATATACCCCATTATCTTTGACTGTTACGTTAGAAAAACATGCTGTCTCATATAAATCCGTTCCCTACATATTACTAGACGATCTATTTCATTGACGTTAATAAAATTGCATAACCGGTTTGCCGTAAATATTAAATTAGATAACGAGATAGTGAAATAATTCCATCACCCAAGGATTTTTCATAAATTTGAATTTTTTGTTGAACAATTTTTTTAATACTTTTTGATAACTTTTGACACTTAAAGTCAATTTTCTGAGCAAAGGAAGGTTCAACAAAAAAAAAATGAATAGAACATAAATTGTCGAGCGTAAAATTTTCTTTGCGTAAAGACTGATTCCTTTTTTCTTAAAAAACTTAGCTTATGTTTTAATTAGTTAAGTATTATTTTTAAATAAAGTACTTTTTTAATTATACATTTATTGGAAATTACATTCGATTTTTCAAGATTACCGTATATACTATTGAAAAATACAAAAATTGTGATCATTTCTCACGCTCAATGGTTCAAACACAGAAAAATTGAAGACAAGCAACTGTATACAGGGTGTTCCATAAGTGGACGACTGCACGTCCATACTTCGTTTTTGGATATAACCCCGGGTCTACTAACAAAAACTTGAGATGAACATGTTGCCTTTTTTGATAATTGAAGGGGCAAATGCTGCTCACAAAAAAATTACGTAAGTTTTTTTTCAACAATGGAAATGGACAATACTTTGAAAATTGAACAAATTTTGTTCCGCAAACTTTTTGCCTAACATGAGAAATAAAGGGACTACTGGTCATACAAAATGGAAAAAATTTGAAAAATGTTAAAACCCCACTTGTTTTGAATGACCCTTGGCCCCTTAATTTTTCATGTTAGGCAAAAATTTCGCGGAACAAAATTTGCCCAATTTTCAACGTACTGCCCATTCCCTCGGTTGATTCATTTTTTTAGAATTTTTTAAAAACAATTTTTTCTGTAGTCCCTTCAATTTTGAAGTTAGGCAAAAAGACATGAGATGAAAATTTGTTCAATTTTCAAAGCACCGCCCATTCCCATTTTTGTGAGCAGCATTTTCCCCTTCAATTATCAAGATAGGCAACATATTCATCTCAAGTTTTTCTTAATGGTACCCGGTTATATCCAAAAATGAAGTATGGACGTCCACTTACGGAACACCCTGTATTTTATTTATCATTTTTCATAATTTTTCGTTGAAAAATTTCAATCCTGCCATTTCTAAAGGATAAATAGTACCTACACATTTTTTGAAGAAAAAAATTAATTTTTAAAAACACTCGACGCTCGACGATCTTATTTGATCCATTGATCCCAATCGATAGGTCCTAAATTAAATTTAACCCATGGCAACCTATTCTTAGACACCTTTTTCCTAGCTCTGGTCAACCAGGTTATTGAAGACGTAGTCTTAGGTATACTGAAGTCATCTATAAATATCTCCGAATTATCGGTCCAGTTTGAATACGCAATCTGGGTGAAATTACGTTTATAATTAATCGCCAGGTAATGCATATTTTTCGGTCTTTTCGTACCCAAGCTCGAATTATGCTTTTCAACCTGATACAGTACATCTTTAAATTTACATTTACATTTAAGCTGGATCATTAAAAAATTACCATCGTTATTTACAGTGATCACATTACTGTTGATATCTTTATCATGCAACGATACACTTACATCGACATTCGACTCAGCATACGTCTTCTTGAGCCAATAATACAAGATTGCCTGATAATGATACTCTTTGTTGGTAGATTGGCGAAAAAACGGCGTCATTTTGGAGACATAGCTGTCCAAATGCTTCTTCAGCCTTTGGAACAAACTCGCCTGAATTTCGCCCTTGAAAAGTTCCTTCATAATTTCTGAAATTTCCAAACTCCCGTTGGCAAATTCTGGCTCGTAGGAGGCCATCAAGTACTCCACTAGTTCTCTTCTGATACCTTTGTTGGGGACACGAAAATGCACCGGAGGTTTCTCGCAATACGTAAAGTAGCCATTTTCCAAGAAATACCAAAAGAATACGTCGACGTTGTTGTCCTCCGGTGGCTCGAGTGCCTTGACATTTTTGATCAAGGTTGCCATTTTGTTCACATTGAACCAGTCCACGTTCGAGTATACGGTGTCTGACTTTGAAAAAGCCAAATGCAGTACGATCTTGTATAATAAGGTGTTTTTAAAAAAGGAAATGAGAAAATCCGCCTGTTTCATTTGACGTATCGATGAAATATCAGCATCTTCGGGCATAGATAAGTATTGTTTGATGGTACCAGGGTTGTAAATTCCGAGAAAAGTAGGAGTGACTCCATATCCACCGTAAAATTTCCTCAGAATATTTTGCTGAGTGGAATTAATTTGTTTATGAAGACTGACCAGTGAGGTAACTTCGTCATCGGTGAATCCGCAAAAAGGAGTCAAAAAATCGCTCTTGAGAAATCTATAGTGATCGATGGTCCTCGGATAATCCTCTCGATTAGCAGTAGTCTGGGTAATACTGGTGATTAACGCATAGGCCACGAAATATTCGGCCTTGGGTTGCAATAATTTCGACGTCATTGAAATAATCAAATCGTGAAGTTGCCTTATATCGAAATCGAATTCTTTATCGAATGCTTCATTCAAAGCAGCGTCATGATTATCGATAAAAACAAACACTCGTTTTCCAAAATGACAAAATAGTAATTCGGATAATTCGTAAAAACAGCTGGATAAATTGGCCTCGGATAAGAACCCCTTTTTCTTGACTCGTTTGAGTATCTGAAATCGACATTTGCGAGGATTTTCCTTCCTCAGGTGCTCATTCAACCAATCGTATGATCTAAAAGAAGTCCTCACACGTCGGCGTAAAGCTCTCAATGATTTTTCAAACGTCGATCTCACGATACCCTTGAAATCGATCGAAATGACCGCGTACTCGGCGAGGTGTTTTTTGATGGTTTCCTGATGTCGAGCGATCTGCAGTCCTAGATTAGGGTCTGTGAATAATTTATAGCTCGTGGTGTCCAGTTTATCTATTTTCGTACAGTTTTCGTTTACTTGGATTTGAACGAAGAATTTCAGCATGCTGAGTAAGCTGGTTTTGCCAAATTTTGCCGGACATGATATCGAATGATAGTTTCCAGGCAGTTTGAAAAAGTCTTCTATGAAGAGAGTTTTGTCAACGAAATTCGACTGGTCGGAGATCAATTCGGTGAATTCAGATGTGAATGGAGAAGAATCTGGATCTACGAAGGTGTTGACCACGATGTGGAAATTGTTCACCAAAATGATGCTTAGTGAAGTCCAAATAGGGTTCATGGTTCTGCATGTTCAATCGATATCACAATGAAATTAACTAGGTATTGCAGTGAGGAGGCCCAATTGACTGAAGAAAATTCACGAGATTAGAGCATTGATTTTTTAAAAATCTGTATCAGTCAAAGGGTATAGCCGGGTAAGAGGTAAATTTGGACCTGGCTTCGATTTTCGATCTAACTCCCCCCCAGAGGCGATTTTCGAAGGGAAGTTAGGGAAGTCAGACTTCCATTGATTTTTTCAAAGGTTGAGAATTTTTCAAGTACCAATTTTTTGGTGAAATCTGTCCAGAAAAATAGGTAAATTAAATTAACTTCCATTCTAAAACAAGGTAGTTCGGCTAGCTCCTAATTATTTTTGTCATAAATGGGTTTTCAACGATCTAAGTTCAAATCTATTTTTTCTAATTTCTGAGCTCAAATTTTTTCAACTCTAAATTTCTTCAATCACTTTACTTACATATTTTTTTCAAAATTGTATCATATTTAAAAACTTTTCAACAATAAAAAATTATTTCAAACCTAAATTTTCTCAACTTTTTTACAATTTCGATTTTTTCCCTTTTTATTTAAATTTCATGGTTTTAAAAGTTCCTTCTAATTATTTAGTCAGAGGAAATTTTAAAAATCATAAGTTGAAATTTTTTTAAAAAAGTAAAATTTTTTGAAGTTATTGGAAAAAGTTTTCGAATTAGATGAAATTTCAAGAAATATAAATTTGAATTTTTTCAAAATCAAAGTTGGAAAAATTTGTTGAAAATTTTAATTTAAAAAAATTTTCAGTTGAAAAACATTTTGGTATAAAAAAATTTTTCCAACATTTCTTCAAATTTTTTTCAAATCCATATTTTCTTAAATTCCATTCAACTCGAAAATAAGGACTGAATTTAAAAAAAAAAGTTTTCTACATCATGTTTTTCAAAATTTCTTCTTAACACAATGAGTAAGTACCTAATTAAAAGAAATTTCAAAAGGTAATAAAAATATAAAACACGTGAATCTATTTGAATTTTGTGTAGTTTTTTGATAAATTTGTATAAGAAAGATTTTGAAAAATGTTCAGTTTCTTGTAACTTTCTGACTTCCTCAGATTTTCCCTTCCAAAATCGCCACTGCTTCCCCCCAAATGGTACCCCTTTATGTAAAAAAAATCTGGAAAAATTCAACATTTTTGCATAGGTTTTCTCGATTTTTAGTCTTCACAAGGGAAGTACTTACACGAGGTGTGACTCGTCAACGTTCTAAACGCCATGAGTTGCGGAGTTATTTCAATTTTCTTTTTTCTTACATTAGATTTTTGTAATTTTTTCGGTATATTAGGCGATTTTTTGAAATTCAAAGCCTCATCACCCCCCCCCCCCCCAGTCAACTTCAGGAGCTAAAATTTTGGCTGTGGAAGTTTTTTGTGATGTTCAACTAGCCTGAATTTTTTTTCATTTTGACGAGTCACACCTCGTGTACTTCCCTTGTAAAGACTAAAAATCGAAAAAACCTATGCAAAAATGTTGTTATTTTAGTAGATTTTTCAAATTTTGAGCGTTTTATACGGAAAAAATGACCAGA
Organism: Pseudococcus viburni; assembly: GCA_033439095.1. Taxonomy (NCBI): domain Eukaryota; kingdom Metazoa; phylum Arthropoda; class Insecta; order Hemiptera; family Pseudococcidae; genus Pseudococcus; species Pseudococcus viburni. Next base: position 398,722 of record JAVBJF010000062.1, on the reverse strand, counting down.
AAAAGAAAACTAACGTCGGATTCGCGTTTAGCGGGTCAAAATACCCCGATAAGCATCCATTTTGCGATCGTTTTCTTTAAAGTCTCAAAATTCACCTTTTTCACTAATTTTTCATAACAAAAATTGCGAATTTCGAGGATTCAAGCAAAATAATCGCAAAAAGGGTATTTATCGGGGTATTTTAACCCACTAAACACGAATCTAACATTAGTTTCTTCATTTGGCCATTTCTTTCCATATAAAACGCTCAAAATTTGAAAAATCTGCTAAAATAACAACATTTTTGTACGGTTTTTCGCAATTTTCGGCCCTTGCGGCATCGAAAACGCCAAAAGTGAATACGTGAGATGAATCTACGTTAAAAAACACGTTTTGAGGATTTTTCAAAAAGTAGTCGCTCTTCCCTTTTATGGTGTTTTTCACGATAGAAAACTTCAAATAGCCGAAAAAACGTGAAGGAGTGCACCGAAATTGTTAAAAAAAATTATCGTACCTAAATACACCTCTACATGATGTAACTTTGTGCCAAAGAACAGAAAATTTCCTTCACTTCCGTTTGAAATTAAAAATTCTTGAAAATATTGCAATAAAATGGCCATAGCTCCGAAAGGGGTGGGAGTGGAGGGGGTCAATAAATTTTCCAGATTTTTTTACATCAAGGGGCACCATTTGGGGGAGTTAGATTGAAAATTGAAGCCAGGACCAAATTCACCTCTTACCCGGCTATACTCTTTGAGTCAAATTCTGCCTATTTTTTCAGTGGAATAAATTTTACTGAAAATTATTGATTTTTCGTCGATGGTTCAGTCAAAAATCATCGATTTCTCAGTCTTTTTCCAATTTTACAGAAAAAACAGTATAATATTCCATTAAAAAATCATAGATTTTCAGTAAAATTCATTTTATTGAATGAAAAAGGCAGAATTTGACCCGAATCTGACTGATTCAAATTTAGAGAGTATAAATCTTCGGTATAAAATCAACAGATAAGTACTTACTCATTCCAAATAGATAGGTACCAGCTCGATTGAAATTTTAGGTAGCTTCAAGAGACATTTGATGGGGAAAATACATTTTTTTGAAACGTAATGCATCAATTTATAAAGAGAAAAACCACATCGGTATGATATTCAAAAATCACTCGAATAATGCACTCGTAGAATTTGAAATGAATCCTGAATAAAATGTTTATAACGTCCTTTTAAAATAATGAGAAATTCAACTGCGAACAGTAAATTGATCGATGTTCAAATTTTGATAACGATAGAATTCATTGATAATTTTCAAATCATTGATAAAGCCAGCTTTCATTTGAAATACCTTTCGATAATAAAATTGGTAAATCATCAACAAAGTTATTGATTTCGAATCTTTTGATATTTTTTGCCCCTCGACTTCGATATTAAAATATTTACTACTTATTACCTGTAGGAGACTTCACTTTCTCAATTACCTATGGGAACCGAGGGAGGGGGGAGGGGTAATTTAGCGACGACTTCTACTTGAAAAATACATCGGACGCGAAAATGAAAAATAGAGCGCACGACTGAATATTTCATGTTTGACTCATACGACTATCAAGTTACCATGCGACTCGATTTTTTTTCCAAGTTCATGTTATTTTTAAAATTTTTCCATTCTGACGAAATTTTTTCTCAACTTAAAAATTTTTCCTGTATTTTTTCTTAAAATATTTTCCAACATTCTGATCTCTAAAATTCTATTTCTTAATAAGTAAGTACTAACATTATTAAAAACTTGATAAATTCTCTCAAATTTTCATTTTAATTTTGATTTTTATAAAATTTTTAATTTTTCAGCTTTGAAAATTTTAATCCCAAAAAATTTTTTAGTTGGAAAATATTTTTTGGAAAATTTTGAAATCAAAAAATGTTTGATACAAAAGCGAAACTCTTACCTTAAACCAGAAGCGAGACATTTTTGAAAAGTCAAAAGTTGAGAAAATTTTTTAGAGTTGACAAAAAACTTTAAAAAGAAACTTTTTAGAGTAGATGAAAAATTTCTTTAGGACTGAAGTTGAAATTTGAAAATTTTTTGAGAAACAAATCAAGAGTGAAAAAATATTTTTGGGAAAAATTTATGGTTAAAAAAATGTTGAAAATAATACAGGCTTGAAAAAATTGAGTGCTGGAAAAATGTTTCAATTTTAAAAAATTGCACAAGCTATAGAGAAAATTGTTTCGGTTTTGGAAAATCATCCAATTTTCAAAAAGTATCCAAATGGTATAGCCGGGTAGGAGGGAAGTAAAATTTTTGATCCTGCCTTTCGGAATTTGGCTGTTTTATTGTATCATTTTCAGGAATTTTTAATTTCAACGAAGTAAAGAAAATTTTCTGTTCTTTGGCACAAACTACACCTCGTAGAGATGTATTTTCGATAATTTTTTCATCAATTTTGGTGCATTTTTTCATGAGGTTTGGCCGTTTGAAATATTTAATCAGTGATAAAAGCACTTTCCAAAAATGTTACGTTCCCATAGTCACCGAAAAGTACTCACAGTGCTAAAAATTTGACTTTCAAGAGCCCCCAGGGGGTGAGCCCAGTGATTTGGGTTTGGAAACAGTGCATTTCTGAAACGAGGGCTTCTATGAGTATTTTTTACAAACAGAATTTTTCAGTCCCCGAACGAAAATTTTTTTGAAAGATAACACAAGTCGACACAAAAAAAATGTTCTGTGTTTTAGTTCCCATGGCCAAATTCTGATTCTAGACATCAAAATACACCAATATGCTCATTCGTGGCTTCCAAAGTTTGCGGGGTGGGGGGGGGCAAAAATGTAATTTTTTAAAAACAATACACACGGATTAGAGAAAAATTAGAAAAAAAATTTTTTTGATCCAATCTTATAGAAAATTTTCCGCTGAATCGAATGCCGCAAACCGCAGACCTCTATCTCTTTTAGAAAAAAAAGTTACAGCTAAAACTTTCTTAAATTAGGTATGTGAAAAAAACGCATTTCTTTTCACCTTGCTCACCGAAAAGTGAGATTTCTGAGAAACCTAAGCGTTCTACGACCATAATGACCATAACAAAAGTTGCAGATAATTAAATTTCCTATCGGATAAGTGCATTCAGATTTTTCCGGGAGGCGTAGTTTTTGAGTTATTCTCGAGTAAAGTTATTTAGTTTTGTTGAATACATTCGCATTTATTGTAGTAGGTACACTTAAATATACCTAAGTACAGAAAAATTATGCCACGTTCAATATAATCGGCATCACTTGGAGTTTTGTAGTGTTTTTTTTTGTAATTCTAGGTACGTATAAAGTAACAAAGATCTAAGTACATCGAATATTCGTCTACGAGTGAGAAAATTAAACACAGAAACATCTAAATAAGTGGTTCGAAGTGCAACCCACTCTTAAATTATACAGGGTGTTCCATGAATCGTCTGCCAAACATATTTTTTTGGATATAACCGGGTACCACTAAAAAAAAACTTGAGATGAACATGTTGCCTAACTTGAGGATTTAAGGGGCTACAAAAAATTTTTTTCAAATTTTTTTTTTCTGATAAACTAAGTAAGGGAATGGACAGTACGTTGAAAACAGAAAAAAATTTGTTCTATACACTTTTTGCCTAACATCAAAAATGAAGGGACCAAGGGTCATTTAAAATTGGGAAAATTCGAAAATTTTTTGAAGCCCGCGTATTTTGCGTGAGCCGTAGCCCCTTCATTTTCGACGTTAGGCATAAAGTGCACAGAACAAAATTTCTTCAGTTTTCGATGTACTATCCATTCCCTTGATTACTTGATTTTTTAAAAATTGTTTTTGAAAAAAAAATTTGTAGCCTCTTCAATTTTTGAGTTAGGCAAAAAGTCATATAGTGAAAATTTGTTCAGTTTTCAAAATACTATCCATTCCCACGGTCAAAAAAAATTTTTGACGTGATTTTTTTAGAAGCAGCATTTGCCCCTTAAATTCTTAAGATAGGCAACATGTTCATCTCAAGTTTTTTTTTAGGGGTACCCGGTTATATCAAAAAAAAAAAAAATGTTTGGCAGACGATTCATGGAACACCCTGTATCTACCTACATGATAAACTCTGTTCAAATAAAGCTCCTTATTGCCACCAATATTCGATACTTTTGCATCTTGTGAACCCATAAATATTTATGAAAACCTCGTTATAAGTTAAATAAGGCAATATTGCTGGTGAAAAATGAATTAGGTGAAATTTTTCATTTTCAATAACATTTAAATCAGTAGTTCGAAGTGCAACTCTCTTTGAGTATTTCTAGACACCTCAATTCTTAAAATTATGTGATTAATTTAGGTACACTCTTAAATTAGGTACATGATAACCTATTTTCAAGAAGATATAGGCCCTTTTTATTAATACCTACCAAATAATCAACTAGGCCTATTGCAAATTGCAAATCTCATAAAATCGTGATAAAAGTAGGTATCCCATTTCAAGTGAACTAAAGTAGTACATAATACCTACTACTGTATGTGCAAAAAAAGATCCAGATTTTCATTTCAAATTAATTTTTGAACTTTCTCAAAACATGGTACAAAATGTATCATCGATTTGGTAAACTGCAGCTTAGTTAGTTCCTTCTTTTCTGCTTGTTGAACTGAAGTGTACGCAGTATTTGCACCTGCGAGTAGATGGTATTCAACATATCCGGAAACTGGAATAGATTCAACGGGTACACTTCGCAGACGACGAGTTCTATTGGTCGTTGAATGATGGTCATAAATGTGTAGACGAGCCGACGATCTCGGGGTTCCAGATAATGCCAAGGGCTGTTGTAAATTTCCAAAGCGATCATTTCGTTCTGAAAAATATATTTTAAGTCATAGGGGGAATAAAATACTATACTTTATTCCCTCTCGCGAATCGCTCGAGTGCTTAAATGCGCGTTTTATTCCCTCTACGATGTAAAATATGGTATGCAACAAGGGAGATAAAGTGATTTTCGATGAATTTTGAGGTTTATTGTCCGAGCGAAGCGAGGGAAATAACTCAAAATTGTCGAAAATCAATCTCCCAAGTTGCATAATATACCTACTATTTTTAGAAAAGCTAAGAAACAAATTGGATGCCCTCTCGTTTCTCAATACAGTAGATTTGCGAACTTTTTTCCCATAAAAATTATTCATGGCAGAATTTTTAATTTTAAGGCATCACATTTTATTGAAATATTTACCATATTTTGAAACATTTCTCCAAGATAACAGTATGATCCTGCACATAAAAGTACCCCGCATATGACGAAAATGGTAGGCAACGATTGACGAAGTTCTTTCAAGTCAGTGATCTGTTGGAATTTGCCACAATTAAATTTCTAAATATTATTTCAATTTAATCAATACCCATATTCAATATGTATAATATCATAACATAAAAGTCGATTTTTACGAACGGGTTGGCGTCAAAATTATTGCATACATACAAAAACTGAACACATCATTGGAAAGAGCTCAGCGAAGAGAATATTTATGGTGGAAATAGTTCTGAAAAAGCTCGCTCCAAACGTTCAAAGTTGAGAAAAGTTGAGTTGAAGTTTGATAATTTTGACCAATCAGAAGCCAGCATTCCTTGAATATCAACAACGTAATGGTGACTGATACGCGGATTCCCTCCTAAACAGGTAGGGTTTAAATCCTGTCCAGCGAAATTATTTTTTCAACTTTTTTTTAAAAGCTGACTTATTTTTTAATTATTATTTTTTCAATTACGCAGATCGAATTGATTTTTTAGTAGGCGAATTAGCTCTATTTTTAAGAAATAAAAACATTTTTAGGTAGCCAATATTTTATCGCCAAAAACTGTAGAGGGTGGTCCCCTGACTAACCTCTAAAAAGTTTACACCCCCTAGACCCCGTGCTAAATTTTTTATGGAGGCTCCATCCCCCTCAAAAATGGGTTTTCCCAAATAACTTCTCGGGATTTGGTTTTACGGCAAAAAAAGTTCAGTACTTTTTTGTTCTAAACTCAATTTCCAATATTTTTTGTTTGAAATTTTTTTTCATACGATCAATAGCAGAGGACATAGAGAGTCCTGAAGGAAGGGGGTTTTGGAAAATATGATATTATTTGAAAACGCGCTAATAGGTATAAAATCGTACTAAACTGTATGTTTTCGGCATGAAAATAGTATTATTATGTAAATTGATGGTAATAATACAACTTGACCCCCCCCCCCCCTCCCTATGTACTCGCCCCACTTTACCCACTTGTTTTTATCTAGCACAAGTAATATGACTGAGGGGTGGGGTGGGGTGGACACATAGGAGGGGGAAAGATGATCAAAAAGCATTTTTACCCTCTTCCCCCTCCCATGTGCCCACCCCTTCCCACCCCTCAGTCATATTACTTGTGCTAGATAAAAACAAGTGGGTAAAGTGGGGCGAGTACATAGGGAGGGGGGGTCAAGTTGTATTATTACCATCAATTTACATAATAATACTATTTTCATGCCCAAAACATACAGTTTAGTACGATTTTATACCTATTAGCGCGTTTTCAAATAATATCATATTTTTCAAAACCCCTTTCTTCAGGATTCTCTATCTCCTCTGCTGTAGGTCGTACGAAAAAAAAATTTTTCATACAAAAAATGTTGGAAATTGAGTGTAGAACAAAAAAGTACTGAACTTTTTTTGACGTATAACCAAATCCTGAGACGTTATTTAGGAAACCCCATTTTTGAGGGGGGTGCTCCATAAAAAAATTAGCACGGGGTCAGGGGGTGTTGACTTTCTAGAGGTTAGTCAGGGGACCACCCTCGACAGTTTTTGGCGATAAAATCTTCGCTAGCTAAAAATGTTTTTTTATTTCCTTATTTGCCTACACTATTTAGATTAAGGTAATTAAAAACACGATCTTTTCAAAATATTCCAGATCGAATATTTTTTTTTGTGTGTACCGCTCCCATTAATTAAAAATTCGATTTATTGTATCTAATTAGAATTAAGTAAGTACATAGGTTAATTATACTAATTTCAATTTTGCAATTTTACGTGGAATTAAACAAATTTTCTTCCATTTATTTTTTCAATTGTAAAAAGTCATAAAAATTTTTAAATTTTTCAACACGCCAAATCATTGTTTCAAGGTTGAATCAATTTTTTCAAAATAGAAAATTGACTTCAAGTGTCAAAAGTTATCAAAAAATGTAAAAAAATGTTCAGTCAACAAAAATTTGAATTGTGAAAAATCCTTGGATGATGCAATTTTTTCACTACTTTTCTCGTGATCAACGTGAAATAGTATATTATGCAACAAGGGAGATTAAGTGATTTTCGACGAATTTTGAGGTTTATTGCCCGAGCGAAGCGAGGGAAATAACTCAAAATCGTCGAAAATCATTTATCTCCCGAGTTGCATACGATATTTTTCATTGTAGAGGGAGTAAAAGTAGACTTTTACTTCCTCTACAATGAAAAATACTATAAAAATCATCCATTAAACTTCAAACAGTATTTCAAAAGTTTAAAAATGTCAGCTTGTGTTATCTTTTTTTTCTTTGATAAATTAACGAGATCGTGTCAGTTTTTGGTCAAGATTGGTCAAATCGATTTTTTATTGAAAACTTTTCAATTTCAGATAATAAATTAGAAATTTTTTCAATTTTTTGTCGTATCATTTGGTCTTATGTTTATGGATTGACCACAGCTTTACAACATAATATTCAAATTTTAGATGAAAAAAAGGTTCATTTTTATGTAAAATGGTCAGCGTTTGCCAGAAAGTGGTCATTTTCTCCAAATTATAGTTTTGTTGATCATAAAACACACAACTAACCATCAAAAAAAGGCAAAAAATGGATATTGGTATGAATTTTTTGAAAATTTAGAAATATTCCAAAACCCATTTTGTATTTAGTTGAAATGATCAAGTTGAAGAGCTCAAATTTTCATTACATTTTTTCTACGTCATCCCAGAACTTTTTTTTTCAATATCCTTTAATTTTATTTAAAAAGCCAAAAACAATTCACCACGCAGGTAATTACCGCCTATTCACTTTTAGAATTTTTTACATTATCTATGGCAAAGGTTCCAAAATTTTTAAGTTTTTGACTCAGATGATCTTTTTAGGGCATTAAAAATCCAATTTTTTCAAAACTTCGCCCTCGCTTCGCTCGGGCACAAACAAAATTACACTTCTGTAATTTATTTGAGACGAAAGTGCAGAAGAATGCTCCCTTTTTACCCCCTCCCCATTTTTAGCAGGTGAAAAAAGTCAGTCCCCCTTTTCCACTTCGAAAAAGCAGAAAAATTGTCCAACACACAGCCCCTTTTGTGCCCCCCCCAATTTTCCATTCTGTCGACGCCACTGAACTTACGGACAAGATCTCGACCAAAATTTTTAAATTTTTTTGGAAGTCATAAAAGTAGCATGAAAATAGCACGAATTTTAGTGTAGAAATTTCAAATTCTGAATGTATTTTTCTTCAAAAATTTTTGCCCTCGCTTCGTTCGGGCTCAACAAATTTACTTACATAATTTATTTTCAAAATTGCGGTATCTTTTTTGTTTTCCTCTACAGAAAACTGAATGTTTTGAAACGGAAAAAATTTGTTGTCATTTATCAAAGCACTTAAAATACCTAGCGATTTTGAATGGAATTTTCAAAAAAATCGATTTATTCAGAATGGAGCAGATAATTCAGATTCTGGAGTAGATATAGTTTTTACTGGTATAATTTTGAAAAAAAAAATAGTTGGAAAATTTGAAGTCCTCATCCCTCCCCCATGGAGCACATGGCTTTGGAAGGCCTTTGAATACCCATTTCACAGAGTAAAATTATTTTTTAGGAAAAAAATCCAAAATATTGAAAAAAAAATTTATTTTCAAGTGCGGGGGGGGGGTGGACTGAATGAAACGAAGTGGCCTGATAAAATTACATATCTCGGTGGCCTGCCTTCTTTTTTTCTTTTGGGATCCAATTCTGAATAGAACCAAAGGAACCCCAAAAATGTTTGTTTTTTTTGAAAAAGGACCAAATGGAGTCAAACTTATTACAGGTACATACTTACTGAGGAAATGAAGAATGCGCGAATTATCAGTACAGCCATAACTTCTACGTAAATCACCGAAGAAATTGATTTCAATTCACTCGCATATTTTTTAGCCATTCTGCGAACATTTGGAAAATGTTGAATACTTAACAGTGGCGTCGGAAGGTGGGGTACAGTGGGTGCATTGCACCCCCTCCCCCCAAATTCTGGCTGTGGTGCAAAGTATCATTTGCACCCCCCTTTCCCCCATTGCATCAGATAGGGATTTTCGAATCATTATACCATGAAAATAGACCTTTTTTGGGCATTATACGCTCAATTTTTTCAACTTCGCCCTCGCTTCGCTCGGGCATGAACAAAGTCACAATTATATAAATTATTTGAGTCAACAGTGCGAAAAAGGTTCCTTTTTGCCCCCTCCCCCGAAAATCCTTCTGTTATTCCAAGTTTTTGTACTCGCTTTGCACCCTTCCAAAAAAAAAGCTTCCGACGCCACTGTACTTAAATATAAAAAGTTATGGTGTAGTAGGTAATCATGTCTATGTCTATTTTTTGTTTTGTTTTTATGGTCAACTGAGTATTGATTTGGTAGAAATTTACTCACGAATGCAATTCCTGATGCCGTTTTATAGCAAACGTAGTTTTACCCATAAATTCATCCAACGCCAATGCTTTTTTAATTTTCATTTCATGAATTTTGGACAAACTGCTCGGTATATACTTGTCCTCCATTGCGGTTTCGATCATCCAGATTTCATCCATGCTTTTATTCAGTGATTCGGACGCATCTCGTAAGAAAAAACTCAAAGACGTGAATCTGGTGTAAATTATGCGAACAGTCGCAAAACAAAGTGCTGGTCCAGTTACTGAGACGGCATGCAATGGCCACAGGCTCACAATTTGTATGACTCGAACGATAAAACGTATCAACGCAGTTTTCTCAAATGGCATGTACATGGGATAAAACACGATGACGTAGTCTCCGAAGTCTACATACTTTTGAAAACTTTGCGAGAATCCAATTAGACCGACAATAAAAATCGATAGTAAAACGATAGCAATCCAGTTTACAGATGTTTTGGAATCGGGGTTGGCAGATATTGCTGTTGTAGATTGTGTCGATGACTGACTTTCCAATATGAGATTTTTACTGTCCAAAAAATCGAATAGTTTTGAAAACGTGTCTCTCGTCGAATAAACCCAAAGATAGAGTAGAATTTGGACAGCTAATCCGCCCATAATAGGTGCAGGTAGCAGCAATGAATAGTAATCTTTCACCGGCGCATTGATCAAGTAGGCAGTGCAAAAGAAGTAAATCACGGAGTAATTGGTAATAATGTAATTGATCCAAAATTTCCTGAAACTCTTTTGCACGTTTTCGTCGAAACAGAATCCTCCACATAGGCAATACATCAAGAATGTGGCCTTGGTTTTTGAATTTTTGTATTTCTTATCGAATCCATCCGTGAAAATGCAGCTTTTGAATTTCTTACGAGCACGAGATAAAGTTTCCATTTTTTTCCCACTTTCAGTATAGATATGAAGTTGATTTACAAGGAAAACTGAGACACAACTGTTTTTCAAACGAGTACGATTCAGCTGAGGATTGTTGAAACTACCTACAATCATTTGCTGTAAATATTTTTACATGTTTTGGGAAACGAAAATGAGAGAACGCATTATTATTGAATAATAAATTTTGTTTCCCTGTATCGCGAAGGTGCCCTTTTCATAGATTATTATCCCCAGTGAGGATGAAGCAGTGGTTTGGAGAGGAACGACACTGAAAATTTCCTATTATCTGAAGCAAGAAGTAAATTAAGGAGGGGAACTGAAATTTTTGGAATTCAATTGTTCCCAACTTCGAACTAATCTGATGTTGATTTTATTACGAATTACGGATGAATTTTTAACTTTGTTTTCATTGGTCACCTAGGTACCCTTTTTAGAGGATTTATCCGTCATTTTGATGAATCGATAGTTTGAAAACTTTTTTGAAAATTTTCAATCATCAGAGTTTTTCATTTTTTTGTCGGGGCTGGGGGTGAAGAAGTTTTTGGATTTTCAGCCTGGAAAAATCCGAATTTTTATTCGCTTGATTTGGTAGACACCCTGACATAATTTGTTTCATTTTTCAAAACTTAATTTTGCGTTGGAATAGGTACTTTTTATATTTTTTTCTGTAGGTAGTGAATTCAAATTTTTGTGGTGAAGGGGAGTTAGGTGGGTTCAAAAATTTTCAGAATTGACTTTGAATCTTTTTGTTTGGCCCGAACAGGAGCATCTAAAGATCTCGTAAAAAGTATCTAGTAATTTTTAAAGAAATCGTTGGACCCCCATGCATTTTACATCATTCTTTTGCAAAATTTCGGGATGTAAGTACATCACATGAACAACCCCCCTCCCGGTTTACGAATATAATTTGTTTAAAAGGACTGAAAAATTTCGAGAAATTAGCCTGGAAAACCTAGAAAAGTCGGGGATAATCATTTCTGAAATATAATGGACACCCTGTTAAAGCAAAAAGCACATTTTTTTGAACAAATCTGCGTTTTATAACTTTTTTAAATTTTTCTTCAGAGGTGAAGAAATAATGAAAAATTTTGAAACACTATAAGCAATGGATTTTTTCAAAAAAGTTGTGCTTTTTGCTTTAAATGGTCCCTGAATAAGCTCTCAAATTGATTTTAATGAATTTTGGTATTTTTTAATTTTTCAAAAATTTCTGAAAATGATTAGGCAATTTTTGAAGAATTGAAGGCTCTTGCGCGATCGGAAGATATGAATCGATTTTGAAACGTTTTATTTTATTTTACAAGTCTATCCAGCCAACAACTTTTGCAGGGGAGGGGGTAACTTTTCAAAAATCAAAATTTTTAGTTATTCGGCCTACCCTAACGTCTAATTCCAATAAACGTTGAAAACAAACGCGGCGATGCGTTTGGCTGCAGCTTCAGCGTTCGCTGCTCGGGCTTCGTTTATTAGGTAAGTATACGTTCTGCGTTCGAAAATAGATCGCTGAAGTACTGTTGTCGGAGAGTTCTTAACGTTGGGCTAGGCTGTAAATCTACATAATAAGTAAATACCTGGAATAAAGGTACGAATTATTGGAAGTGAAATACTCTACTTACGCTTTGGTTTACAATAAATTCGGGTGATTTTCAATTTCAATTTTTTCCACATCGTTTGCTCATTTCCTAAAAAGTTTTTAATTTCAATGTCAAACCTATAATTCTCTTACATTTTTTTCCATTTTCGAATTATTGGAAGCCTATTTTCAACTTGAAGACCAATATTAATAAGATTAGGTAACTAAGCATATTTAATCCACATTTTGAAATTTGTTTATCATTAAAGTCTCGTATTTACGGCAAACCGAGTAGGCAATTTTAATAACACGTCATAATTATGTGAACTCAACGCAAAATTGACTGTGTTTAGTTAGCCACCGTAATGAAATGATCCTATTTTTTTTCAAAAGATACCTAATTTTTACTAAATAAATTGTTGATTTCGAAGAAAATTAAAAATTAAAATGTTTCCTTCAAATTCTTCATCTTTTTGAATTGTTAAATAGCACGGAAAAGAAGAATGTGATTTCCTGTAAATTTTTGGAAAATTCATTATACAATTCTTCAAATTTTATTTTTAACTCTGATCAGAATCGAAAACTCGAGTTGTTTTTGTTCTTTTTCTTTGGTGAAATAAGATCTGTAAGACTCGTCCCCCCTTTTTTGTAAATTTTCGTTAGGATGTTCCTATGTTAATGTATTTTATTTGATAAAAAAAATTGTTGAAATTGTTCTGTTTTAAGAACTGTTTTTTCCCAGTGTGAAATTCTATTTATTTTTATATGAAATAAACTTATTGTTTTTCTTAAATTTTTGTTCGGTCCTTGTTTTGTTTGTATAATATTTTGATATTACTTGAAAAAGTTACGCTAATCATAGATATTCAGCGTAAAAGCAATAAGAATAGGTACTTTCGTTAAATTTTGGTTTTTGGAATTATTTGGATGAATTAAAAAAAAAAATTACAAATATTACTTTTTTTACAATTTACAATTTTTGACAGAATTACTTCCTGTCAGAAGGGGAGACCAGTGATTGATCCAATGTAGTATTCATCCAATCCTGCATTGATCCAATTACAAGTTTCACGAAAACAAGTTCCTTCATTGTGAAAGACGTAAAATGACTCAGACTCAGAAATTTCGAATCTAAAAAGTTAAAAAATAAACAATATTTAAAACTTTATTTTTTTATTAAAAATTTCTCGTTTTTTTGTTTTTGTAATTTTTTTACTAATTTTTCTGTTTTTTTTTCAATTAGGTAAAAAAATGTTTTATAGTTTTTCAATTTTTTCTCATTTTTAGGTAGGTAAACAGATTTTTCAATTTTTCCAAATGTGGCAGTTCTTCAAATTTTTCAAGTTTTAATAATGTTTTTAATCAAATTCAAAACGAATTGGTAAAAATAAAAATTGACTCGCCTTCCATTTTCGCTGCGAAGAGGAGATAATATGTCTTTCTAGTAGATTAATGGACCATCTAAAAAGTACCTACTTGTTTTCTTGAACGAATTGGATGTATGAAAGATGAAACTGAAAGTCTAGATTGGATCAACGCGGGTTTGGATGAAAGACTTTTGTTATTTTCGATATTTTTAAAAAGATTGGATCAATGACGGATTGGATAAATAAATATGTACCTAACCTTTTCAAATTCTTTTACTCAAAATGAAAAGATGTCATGACGTCCTCTCATTTTTTGAATTGAAAAAACTTGGAAAAAATACAAATGTATTTCAGTTAAATTTTGAAAAAAAATGAATTCTGACAGAAGTACGAAGAAATTAAACTTCGTGAACTTAAAAAAGAAATTTAAAGAAAATTTGAACTCGGAAATATTTTTGAAAAATTTGAATTTGAAAACTTCATACGTTCATTCATACATACATTCAAAAGAAATTGAAAAAATAGAATGACAAATATTTTGAAATGATTTCTAATTTGAGAAAGCCGATCTTCCCTTGTGATGTAAACTGAAAATATTGTCAAAATTCAAAAACTTGGAAAAAATTATGAAGTTGAAAAAAATAAAAAAATAATTTTCCGTAAACACTCCTAGTGGTGAAAGTTACAACTACATAAATTGAAACCATGCAGGCATTGCAGGCCAACTAACGTCACAATCGAACTGGTGGGAAAATTTTGAATTTTCAAATTCAAAGTATTAATTTTTTTCTCAGCTACAAATTTTATTACTATTTTCACAATTATTGTCACAAAACTTCTTTTTTTTGCAATAATTGATAAGTTTATGAAAATTCCGTATTAATACATACGAAATGAATGATTTTTTCTTTTTCCCACCAGTTCCTTATCACACTTTTTGATAAGGATGACGTAGTTACCCAGTTTCAACTGATTAAAATAGGAAAAATAATTATGATTGCTTTTTCATGTTTCATTGTCATTTTAAAATATATTAATTACTTTTAGTTTCGCCTACCAAATATTACAACAATATACTTGAGTATAGTCATCTGTGAGATTATTCTGATAGCATCTAAAGGTGAGTATTAAGTACAGTTGTTCGTGTATCGTATCTGTATGATCTGTATGATATTTTCTAATTCTCTTGAACTGAAATTATTCTGATTTCTGTTTGTAGTGATAAAACAATGAATTCACCAACGAGCCACGAAATAGATTCAAGTTCAAGCTCGCTCGATTCTTCAGCGGATGGAAAATTAATTTTCTGTGCCTACCAAATATTACAACAATATATTTGAGTATAGTCATCTTTGAGATTATTCTGTTAGTATCTAAAGGTTCGTGTGTCGTATCTGTATGATATTTTCTAATTTTCTTGAACTGAAATCATTCTGATTTCTGTTTGTAGTGATAAAACAATGAATTCATCAACGAGCTGCGAAATAGATTCAAGTTCAAGCTCGCTCGATTCTTCAGCGGATGAAAAATTAATTTTATGTAAGTGAAAATAGATACTTATCTTGCTTGCTCAAAATTCTTCTCGTGATTTACGAAGCAAAGAATTTTTTTCACGTTAATCATTTGATCTGTAGAAAATGAAAATTCATGATGTGTGCTAAGCTGACACTGATCATTTTAATATTACTTTCAATAAATCAATAATTATTGGTATTTTCATTTAGATGCAGATCCTGAAACGAAACAACTGATAAAATTCAACGGGTCTGATTTGCTAGAAGGTAATTTTATAAATTCATAGACGTTGTGTGAAGAATTTATTTCAAGTATTGATAAATTTGTATTGAAATAGTTCCAGATTTGGCTACTGTAAATCTCGATGATTTAATTTCCGAACCGTACTTCCAAGATAATACGCTTCTCTTTGAGAAATTACTCAGCCACAATTTTGTACTGTGCGTGTACCCGCCTGGCTCCGGTAAATCCACAATCGCAACACTTTTAAAATACTACGTGTTGAAGGATGGAGTGCCTCCCAAAATTGAAGCCTATTTAGATGGGTGCAAATTCCATAGAAAAGAAATCACTTTTGCTAGTAAAGATGCTAATTACAAAAGGATAAGAGGTTCCGGATCGGTTGTGTTGTACATGGATTTTAGCCTAGTTGAAGGCGATTCGCTTTCATTGTTGGAGAATTCATATGGTTTATATCTGAATGAATGTTGGTTAAACCTTGGTCTACCCCCGAGTATAGTGGAGGCGCAAGAAAATCTGTTCTGCTCAAATTCATCCGTTGTTTGGAATTCGTTGTCTCTATTACGATCTGCTCTTACCGATCATTTTGAAAAAAACGTATATATCATTTTAGACAGTTTGGATAACATGTATAATTTAATAGCCAGTTTACCGTCTGATGACAGCAAAAGACTATATTCAATATTCACAAAAGATGTTTCTCAACTATTCGATACACGTAACTCCGCGATAAAAATTTTTGGATTCGGAGTTTCGCCATATTTGATTGAAGAATATCAGAGCTGTACAGTCTACTACGTTGGCAATGAGGATAAAACGAAAGTTGGACAGTATTTTTCTTTCTCTGATACATCAATTCAGAATGTGCTTCGAACCTGGAACTTGATGGGAGTTTCTTTAGAGCAATGTAAATTAGCTGCTCAATTCAAGTATAATGATAATGTTTTTGTAAATCCCTACCTTTGTGTTTCTTATATGAAATCCTTAAAAGAACAAGAACCATTCGCTGTAAATATATCACCACCATCGTTATGGATGAGCTGCATTTTTAAGGAGGAAGACTTGGAAGTCTTACTTGGTGTATTATCTGGAGAATGTATTTGCAAATTCAACATAGCTGTGACTATGAGAAGCATGTGTATTATTCCAGAATTGGAAAAAAGTCGTAAATTGTATTATCCATTATTCATATTTGGAGGATTTTTATCATGTATCCAACTGGAAAATGACACGTATAGTTTATCTGCGTCAAACGTATCAGCGAAACTTTTACTAAAACATCATCTAGATTCATTATTTACGAACAAATTTCAAAGCACAGCGCTAGAATCGAATGATTTGCTCAACGACTTTATTGCTGGAAGATATTCACAATTTTGTATTGCATTATCGAAAGCTTTGCTGAAACTGTCGTCATTTATGAGTAAGAATCAAATGCAGTATCATCTTTTTCTGGCCGGAATTTTTTATCGCTTGGAGGAAAGTGGTTACGACACGGATAATGTTAAAGCTTATGGCGCTATTAGACCTGACTCGATTTTTAAGAAGGATGATCATGTGATAGTCATGGAATATAAGCATGTAAACCTACCTCCGAAAAATAAAGCAAAAAAAGCACGTAAAACTGAAAAAGAAACGCTTAAAACTAGAGTTGTAAACGAGTGCCGAAGTATTGTAACCAAATGTTGCGAGGAACAGATTACGAAGTATGCACCTGTTATTGCATCGAAATACCATACTAATGTTCAGGTCAACTTGATGATATTTTACTTATACCACGTAATTTTACTCCATTGTACGTATAATTACAATAATTGTGAATTCTCAGAGTATGAAATTTCTGCGTCAAAGGGATATTATACTAAGTGTGATTTGGAATCGATAAAGGCATAATTATATTATTTTTTATTTTATGTAAAACGTGTTGATTGAAATAATTATTAAGAAGGAAAATTTGTATACTTAATTTGTTTGATTGTATGAAATGTAACTACTTTTAATTTTTTTTCTGTTGTTTTTGCAAAGTTTCGTGTAATTTTTGAAATTATTTTTTGTATTATTTTTTTAATATTTTATTCGATACGGTAGCTTTAGTTTTAGAGGAAAGTCTTTACTTGGTATCATTCGATAGATGAATATGCACTAAAAAACAAATAAATAAATTTTATCCAAAAAAATGGTAATGAAACACCATTCACAAAATTGGCAAAATTTATTCTGAAAAAATAATATTTATCACGAAAATGGGTAAAGTTTATTTTTATGCAATAAATTTCACTTACCAATTTTCGCGATAAATATTATTATTTTTTTAGAATAAATTTTGCCAATTTTGTGAATGGTGTTCCGTTATTTTTTTGGATAAAATTTATCAATTTTTTGATAAAATTCCTCATTTTTTGGATAAAATTTCTAATTTTTTCAACACTTTTTATTTATTTTTCATTTCTCATTTTTTTCAGTGTGGTGTCTACATAGCAAAGAAAAATAAAAAAAATTAGAAAGTAAACAATTTCTTCTTGAATTCAGCACTTTTTTGTGTGTGTTTGATATTTCGATTATGAATCATTTTTGTCCTCGCTTCGCTTCAACCAAATTATTTATCCTTCTGACGTTTAGTGGAATTTCGATGAATTTATGCGGATAAAAATGTCATGAAATCCATCAGAATTTCTCTTTTTAAAATTTATATTTTGTGGAAATTTCACCTTCTCTTCATTCGTGTTCATAATTTTTTTCTCTAAAATTTAGGTGGGTAATGATTTTCATATTTAAATTTTTCGCCTCAGATAATGGTAAAAAATGCACGAAACTCGTTCCAGAAGTAGGTACACTCTTGGTATTTGAAATTTTTATATTGGTTCTAAAAAGTTTGCTCTGATTTCGCTGGAGCCAAATTCATTGACGAATAAAAATACTACCTTTCGAGGAGGAGAGAAGAGAAGTACCTAGGCAATTAGAAAACAATTGAAATTTATCCCTTGAAAAATACTGGATATTGTTTTTCCTCAGTTCAGGAGTAGTTTTGCAAAACTGTTTGAAATGTCCTGCTAAAATCAAAATCGTTCCTGTTGACTTTGTTAATTTGGCGGAAACCATGAATGTTTTCATTTTACTCGTCAATTTGTATTATTTTTTACTCAATGCGTACCTAATATCTCATCACAATGAAGTTGCCAAAAAAAAGTGCTTGAAATTTCCTATAAAATGAGTATACATATAAAAGGTATATTTTTTGAGTAGGAGATGGAAAAATTGTGCAAAAATGGCAAACAAATCCAAAAAGTAGCAAAAATTTTCATTTTGAAAATTCAGCAGGCATCGTGATGAGGCGAAATTGTAACAATTCTGAAAATAGTGAAAATTAAATGAGTAGCTATTCTGCTCCTATGTCAAAAAATTCATTACATAACGAAAACTGAAAATTCATTTTTAAAAAACATCTTGTTTTCACATCATTTCCGATAGAGGAATTTGTCCTAGTAGTCGATGGGTGTACAATTTCTATCGAAAACTGATCAAAGAACGATTCGAATCATCGGAAAAAAATAAAAACACAGTTTCAAATTTTCAAATGAATCAATTATAAGAGTGTAATTGTTTTTTCTGCAGTTTCAATTGCTTTTTGACACATAAGGTACCGAGTTGAATTTTTTATTTATGCATTTTTCCATTATTGTTCATTTTACGGCGCAAAATGAATTATAGGACGAGTATGTGCCATTTGTCAGTCAGCTGTATTACTATTTTTGTTAATTGTTCGCAAATTTTTTGCTCGTGTTCGTGGGTTGTTGAATACATAATTACAGGGGTTCTTCAAATTTTTCTGTTACTTTTCCGTTTTATAAAATCATGCATTATTTCAAAGAAACATTAGCCAGATACCAATGTCAAAGTTGTTTGGGAATTGAAATATGATAATTAATACAATGAACTTGTGAAAATTTGCAATTCTCAGAAATTTTCCAAGATGATGAAAAAAATTATTAGTACTCATCAAAATTTTTCAGTTTCATTTCTTCGCAAACATTTTACACTTCAATTTTTTGAGTTGAATTTTCAAAACAAAAATATTTCGAGATTTTTTAAACACAAAAATAGAACTGAAAAAGAAAAAAAAATCTATTGAAAAAATACACAATATTTTGTTTTAGCTATCAAAAAAAAAAAAGAAACAAACAAAGAAAAAAGAAAGAACATTTTACACAATTATAAAATGGAAACATTACATGTTTTATTTACACTAATTTAACTGGAAGAAATAACCCAGTCGAGGAATTCATACTTACCGGTAAATAAAGAATTAAATCATAGGAAATCTATCAATAGGATTTTGGAATACGAAAATAAAACTGGGAATGGACTTCTAGTTATAAGAACACAATGTGTAATTTACTTATCGAAGACACGCTCAAGACCGCATAATCTAAAATTTGATCACTGAATCGAATGTCTAATTAAAGCTCAATTGTGTATCATATCACATTACTGTAATTGGGAGGCTAAGGAAGAAATCATATTTACTCGAGATCAATCGAATGGAAGAATATGGCTGAGATATGCTGACGTTATAAATCGTCATCACCAATATTAACGAAAGAGTCGTTTTCTAGAAGAGGGACAAATGTAGAATTTTTACCGTCTATTTTCTTCGTCATAAGGGATATGTCTTTGTTGATTTTTGATCTTCTGGTCTGAAATAAAATTCGGTTAAATTATCTTTGAAAAAATGCAGAAAAATTAAGATCATCTTTGACTTACAACTGAAGGCTTTTGATAATGAACCGCCGTGATCTGGGATCTAGTTGATATTTTCTTAACAAGATTATCGTTTTCGGAATTTCCCTAAAAATGAAATAAAACTCGTAATTAACGATCCTAGCATATGATTCAATAGGGACATGGCATATCATGGCGGCGCTCTCTCTATTTTTTTGTTATCGTTCTGGAGGTGAAATTCTCCAATTTTGATTGGCGATGATCAGAACTGTCACGAACTTTGACAAGAGTTGACCAATCAAAATAGGAGAATTTTACCTCCAGAACGATAACAGCATGTAAACAGAGCTGTCGCCATGATATGCCATGTCCCTATTCATAAATTGAATCAGATAAGGAAAAAATATTACATTATTGGCAAAAGTGCCAGATTTCTTTATCATCAGTTCATCGACGATCGACTGAAGGCAAACGGATAAAAAAAATACGCATTCGCTGATGATCGTAATCCACTGAAGTTTATCTGTGCTGATTAAATATTCAAACGATAACTGCACCTCTTGCTTGATGTCCTGAATCGAAAGAGAGAAATAAATACTTCGTCATTGAATAGAAATAATTTTTCTAAAAATTTAAACCAATCGTTACATTTAATGGAGTAATTTTCCAACATCGTATCCTCGTTATTCTAAACTTGAACTCTTTATCCGCAAAAGTATCCGATTTAGGAGTAAAAATCAAGTCTTTTTGGCCGATAGAAATGGTCGTCTCAGTACCAGGTTCTGGGTAATCGCAGGTGCAATGTTCGAATCTTACGTAACCATAGAATTTCAACGTCCTCGATACTTCTAAATACTGTTGAATAAACAAAAATTGCACTATTGAATCGAAATCGATAACGATGAAGTATTTTAAAAACTTACGTCACGTTTAGCTCCGCGTGACTGCAAAGTTGCCAATTTCTCTTGAGTATCCCGATCAGACTTAATCCAGCCTCTTTCGACGTCGAAAACAGTCTGAGAGTATAATAAATTCAACGTAGATCGATCAGATAACAATTTCATATCGATTGAGGGATCCCAGTAGCTGCAAAGTAAATAAATTACTAATCTCGTTTTCTTAGAAAACATAGATAACATACCTTTTTCGAATGACAACTTTATTCTGGCCAGAGATTTGCTTCATCGTAATGACCGGGCATTCGTAATTTTGTAAAAGATGAATCACTGCAACATATCACTTTCTAATTAAAACGACAAAAATTCAACCTACAGAAAAATATTGATCAAAATACTCACAAGAAGTTTCGCCATTTTCACCCTGACGTTGAACGAATAAGGAAAAGTATTGATTCAGCTCATGAGGGATTCTCAATTGATCGCATACTTTCTGCAATCAAGCACATAATCGATAAGTAGAATACACAAAAATAGAATCGATCGTATTCATTGAATTTTCAAACAAACCTGAAGTACAACTTCAGAACTATCTTCATAGGTTACTTTGACCACAACTTGTGTGCCATTCAGAAGCCAAACCGTTAAATTATTATCATCGTGCCATTTACTGGCCAATTTCTGTTGAGCTGAGAATAGAAATCTTCGCAATACGTTGCTGTTAACGAGCTCATTTTGTTGACTAACTGTAAAATAAACTCAATCAATGGTCAAGTCGATCAGATTGTACGACAGATATGTCAGAATTAATTACCTCCTTGAAGAAATTTCTCCAGACAAAATTGCCTTTCTTCCAGCTGAGCTTTAGAAAGAGGGAAGAGTTTTTTCGGAGGGAAATAAGGTAACGCCTGAAATCCGAAGACTTGTTTCAGTTGTTCATTGAGAGTATGCATTTGACTGAATCGCATATCACAGTGGAAGATACCGTTGATATAGATGCTATAAACCTGCACAAAATGAAAACATTCGGGTTTCACAAACACTTTACGTACGAAAATATGAGAACGGTTTACTCACGATGTATGAAGATCCATTCGTTTCTTTGACTTCTTTCGTTTTGGGAATAGAAAAATGCATCTTAAATGAAACGTAGTACCATATTTAGTTATTTCAAGCGATAACTACAAATATTCAAAACACCGCATACATTTAAGTGTTGTTCTCAATAACGAAAACAGATTTTTCATACTAATACCTGTAATACACCTCATTACACCTCTTTCTATTGAATGCAAAAGTAAGTCTTTACTGGCAACCAACGAGTGAACGCGTAACTGTGAGAAAAAGTAACTTTTTACTCCCTAGGGAGGTAAAGTGACGCTCATTATGTGTTTGTTTACGTACATTTTCTACATTGCGCATGCGCTATCCCATTTTCAGTACTGATAACGTTATACTTCAATTTTCTTTCCTCTTATGGTTACCATTAAAGACTACTTTTGTATTCAATAAAAAAAGGTGTAATGATACGTATTACAGGTATATAGTATGAAAAATAGTATATGCAACTCGCAAAAAAGTGCTCGATAATAAAAACGTATGCTTACAGCTCTCGCCTTCGGCTCGCGCTGTAATTCCGCACACGTTTATAATCTCGCACTTTTCTACGCTTGTTGCATAATATACTATTTCGATAGTTATTCGTACGACGGAAGAAAACATTCGCAAACAGGACACATTCTAATTCGAAATTGAATTAGAACAATTGTAATTATTAATTTGTTAAAGGTTTTTCAAGTAATTTCACAATTTCATTTCACTTCATAAATGTTGTGTTACTTATTCAGAGGAGAAAGGGGAATAAAAAATGAATAACGCGACGGAGAAGCGAGAAAAGACCCCGGTTAACCGGGTAACAGGAGAACGAAAACAATTGAAAGTCACGGCAGTTTCGTTCTTTTTCAAGTTTTTAGGTTTCTCCTTCCAAATGACGTACTGTCAGTGTGTGTTCCCGTTTAACGTTACTTTTCTCTTTCGCGACGCGTTTCATTTCTCAGTTTCGGGTCTCAGTCTCACTTAGTCTCACTGTCTCAGGTACCTATACGGAATTACGGAGGGAAACGAGACATGAAACAGGTTTTGTTTTTGTGTTGAAATGGTGTCATTTCCTCCTTTCGATCCATTTCCATATGGTGTTAATATTTATAAGAAAGCGGGGTGAAGGAAGAGTTTAACTGTAAAACTGTAACCTTAAGGACATTCGAATTCCAAAATCGCAGCGAGTGTATAGGCAAACAAAAGAGAAAGCTACCCTCACAGAGGAGACGGAAACCTAAAGGCGGTATTTATGTAGGAAAGGAATGTGCAATGAGTGTTCGCTGTCACCCTATATTGTAGCTCGTAACTTACGGCTACGACTACGAGTAGTAGGTTAGGTATATAATGAAAAGGCAAATCGAGTTCTTTTTCTTTTATTTCGTAGATCCTGAAGGAAAAAATCTAACTGTGATAGCGAAGTTGGAATTAGTAGTTCAAATTTAAATTTTAGTTTTTTCTGGTAGAATAGGGGATTATCTGGTAAAAATCTTATAAGGGAAGTACCTAGGTACCCCAACTCTAAGTGAAATTTCAAGCCGAAATAGAAATAAATCGAATGTATATTACATACATCACAAAAAGCCATAATTATGCGAAATGTCAGGTGCTGAAGTAATTTCTCGAATCTTGGCGATTTTTGAAACTAAAATTATCTCATTGCCCTGCAAAAAAAGAAAATTCGATCTAGGTTATCAACAAAAAAGGCTGAAATTGGGTATAAATACGCTATTTTCGATCTTCTGAATCAAGAGAAAGTGGTTTTGACTTTTGGAACTTTCAAATTTTTGTGGAATTTTCCAGCTCTAGAAAAAATCCTATAAAAATGGTCCATATGAACTTCAGCACGTATAATCGCCGATTACGCATATTGGCGGCCTATTTGATCGAAAAATAGGGTAACTACTAGTAGTTTTCGACTTTTTACTTCGATGCGTACGCTATAGGAGTAGTTTTAAATTTAGTTCAGGAAAAGTTTTTTCTATCAGAAGATAAAGACATGGACATAAGTGGAGATGGACCGTAACTTGGGGGGGGGGGGGGTGCTTGAGCCTCAGTTGAAAAAGAAAAAAAAAAAAAATCCTCCAAAAATGGTTCCACCCTTACGATTAATAGATTTTTACTCACAATTTTTTCAATTTATGAAGAATCGATGAAAGGAAAGAGGGCTCTACCGTTCTACCATCATTTTGAGGATGCATTGTGTAAATTCATCGAGCCTGAGCGAAGCTAGGGCGAAAATTTTCGAAGAAAAAGGGATCCAAAAGCTATGCAATCAAATTTTAGAATTGAAATGAAGGCGAAATCTTTAACCCTTCACTTTTAAATATACCTACTTCAATTTGAAAAATAGATAATTTTCAGAAGAAAAATAGATAATTCGTTTTTAAACAGTTTGTTCGAAAAAATTCCATTTCATAGGCGTAGAATTTTTGTGATTTTTTTAAGGTTTTTTTTTACGAAATTTCGTACATTTTTGCTACATGACAAAACAATATTTACAGACTTAGAAAAAATTTCTTAAAAAGTCGGCAAATTTGACTATTTGCAACGAAATATTCCTATTTTTGAGAACACTTTTCGACTTGAAAAACAAAATACCAATACCCCATCGTGTTTCACGCTGTACTCTATCCACGAATAACTTGGAAAAAATCTCCCGAAAAACCTCCTGGATTGTTTTCCAAAATTTGTGAGGGGGAATTTTTCCAAATTTGGTTGCTCTGAATCAGTATTCATTGTTTCCAAATCTCTTAGATCATTGGTTTTCGTTGATAATGTCTACTCGTACATAGGTAGATAGCTAACCTAGATGGTTAAATATCATTCGGTGTCATCAGTCAATCAGTCATCATACGTGGATTTTAAAGAACGCGAATAATCTGTTTCAACAATCAAAATTATGCTCTGTTTTTGATCGATTACATGTAACATGTAAGCACCTGCTACTTAATTTCTTCATCAAAAAGACCATTTTAGTAACTTGATAGGAATAGTAGGTCTTAAAAACTTAATTACCAACCTTCTTTATTCGTACTTGCCTATTATACGTAAGATGAAAAATTCAGGTAGGTAATTACGACTTCAAAACCAACCACTTCTATAGAACTCGACATCCCAAGTAATTTTTGCGATAACAATTTTTTTAATTTATCCAATAGTTTTCCTAATAGTGAGGGGGAAAGAATTGTCAAAAAATATAAAATTTCCAAATTTTGGGCAAAAAAATTCAATTAGCATAAACCGAAAGTGTTTTCTCCCTAAATCGAGGTCGCAGAATCTAAATTTTGGGTCAATTTCGTCCCATGAACAGCCCAAAGGCTCCCACTCAAATTACCGCGCATTTTTCTTTCTTCAGCTTATAATAATAAATTTTTGCAAAAAAAATTCCACACGTGCATCGATGATGTAAAAATGCAGAAGTGTGCAACATTTGAACCATTTTGGTTGACTAGAAGCCGAGAAAATTGATTTTTTGTCAATTTCATCACGATTTTCAGATTTTTTGCTCTATGCTAGATAAAGTACACTGTATACCATAGTACTAGGCTACGTTTTTTCGTTCCAAGCGAAGAAGCGAAGTTTTCTTGCAAATTACGATTTTTTTTCATTTTCTCGGCTTCTACTGAAAGGATTTTGTTCAAACATGGCAAACGAATACTTTTTTACATTTTCGATGCATGTATGAAATTTTTTCAGAACAAAAAAATTTTTACAAGCCGGAAAGAAAAAATGCCCCAAAATCTGAGTGGGGGCGTTTGGGTTGCTCCAAGGATGAAATCGACCCAAAATTTGGATTTTGCTACCTCGATTTAGGGAGGGAACGCTTTCGATTTATGCCAATGGAATTTTTTTGCCCAAAATTCGGAGATTTTTAATTTTTTGGCAATTCTCTCTTCCTCAAAATTAAGGAAAACTATTGAATAAATTAAAAAATTTGTCACCACAAAAATTACTCAAGATGTCGAGTTCTATAGGAGAGGTTGGTTTTGAAGTCGTAATTACCTACCTGAATTTTCATCCTATAATAGGCAAGTACGAATGAAGAAGGTTGTTAATTAAGTTTTCAAAACCAATCATTCCTATAGAAATCAATATGCTTAGTAAGTTTGGTTATTACAAATTTTTCGATTTACCAAGTAGTTTCCTTAATTTTGAGGAAGAAAGAATTGCCAAAAAATTGAAAATCTCCGAATTTTGGGCAAAAAAATTCAATTAGCATAAACCGAAAGTGTTTCCTACCTAAATCGAGGTCGCAGAAAACCAAATTTTGAGTCGATTTCATCCTTGGAGCAACCCAAACGCCCCCACTCAAATTTTGGGGCATTTCTTCTTTCCGGCTTGTAAAAATTTTTTTGTTCTGAAAAAATTTCATACATGCATCTAAAATTTAAAAAAGTATTCGTTTGCCATGTTTGAACAAAATCCTTTCAGTAGAAGCCGAGAAAATGAAAAAAAAAATCGTAATTTGCAAGAAAACTTCGCTTCTTCGCTTGGAACGAAAAAACGTAGCCTAGTACTATGGTATACGGTGTACTTTATCTAGCATAGAGCAAAAAATCTGAAAATCGTGTTGAAATTGACAAAAAATCAATTTTCTCGGCTTCTAGTCAACCAAAATGGTTCAAATGTTGCACACTTCTGCATTTTTACATCATCGATGCACGTGTGGATTTTTTTTTGCAAAAATTTATTATTATAAGCTGAAGATAGAAAAATGCGCGGAAATTTGAGTGGGAGGCTTTGGGCTGTTCATGGGACAAAATTGACCCAAAATTTAGATTCTGCGACCTCGATTTAGGGAGAAAACACTTTCGGTTTATGCTAATTGAATTTTTTTGCCCAAAATTCGGAGATTTTCAATTTTTTGGCAATTCTTTCTTCTTCAAAATTAAGGAAACTACTTGGTAAATCGAAAAATTTGTAATAACCAAACTTACTAAGCATATTGATTTCTATAGGAATGATTGGTTTTGAAAACTTAATTAACAACCTTCTTCATTCGTACTTGCCTATTATAGGATGAAAAATTCAGGTAGGTAATTACGACTTCAAAACCAACCTCTCCTATAGAACTCGACATCTTGAGTAATTTTTGTGGTGACAAATTTTTTAATTTATTCAATAGTTTCCTTAATTTTGAGGAAGAGAGAATTGCCAAAAAATTAAAAATCTCCGAATTTTGGGCAAAAAAATTCCATTGGCATAAATCGAAAGCGTTCCCTCCCTAAATCGAGGTAGCAAAATCCAAATTTTGGGTCGATTTCATCCTTGGAGCAACCCAAACGCCCCCACTCAAATTTTGGGGCATTTTTTCTTTCCGGCTTGTAAAAATTTTTTTTTTATGAAAAAATTCCATACATGCATCGGAAATGTAAAAAAGTATTAGTTTGTCATGTTTGAACAAAATCCTTTCAGTAGAAGCTGAGAAAATGAAAAAAAATCGTAATTTGCAAGAAAACTTCACTTTTTCACTTGAAACGAAAAAACGTAGCCTAGTGGTATACAGTGTACTTTATCTAGCATAGAGCAAAAAATCCGAAAATCGTGATGAAATTGACAAAAAATCAATTTTCTTGGCTTCTACTCAACCAAAATGGTTCAAATATTGCACACTTCTGCATTTTTACATCATCGATGCACGTGTGGTGTTTTTTCAGAAAAAAATTCATATTCAAAAGCGAAGTGTAGGGAATAATGTGCTGAAATTTTGAGTTGAGTTGGGGGCACTGAGGTTACTCTTACGATGAAACTGACCAAAAATTTGGAATCTGCGACCTCGATTCAAGAGGAAATCGGTTTCTGCTAACTGAAATTTTTCTCCTAAAATTTGGAGGTTTTAAATTTTTTGGCAATTCTTTCTTCCTTAAAATTAAGGAAACTACTTGATAATATCGAAAAATTTGTAATAACCAAACCTACTAAACATATCGATTTTTATAGAAATAATATTGGTTTTGAAACTTCGATTACCTACCTAAATTTTACATCCTTTTACAGGCATGTGTGAATGATGAAGGTAGGTAATTAAACTTTTAAAACCAACTATCTCTATAGAACTCTATACGCTGAATAATATTGGTTTTTATAAATTTTTCACTCAACTCACTCGTCAGCCCTTTCCTTATTATCGAGAAAAAAAATCATCAAAAAAAATAAAAATTGAAAATCTCCATATTTTAGCCTTTAGGCACAAAAATTCAATTAGCAGAAATCAATACCTAGTATTTTTATCCTTCTTACGAATGCAAATTTTTCGAACAAAAACTTTTTTAGCTTATTAAAAAACAAAATCGAATTATAAAAAAAATTAAAATCATTCTATTTTCCCATAATCGAAATTTTAATTTCTTTGATATGCGATTTTGTTTTTTAATAAGCTAAAGAAGTTTTTGATCGAAAAATTCGTATTCGTAAGAAGGATAAAAATACTATTGGTTTCTGCTAATTTAATTTTTGTACCTAAAATATGGAGATTTTCAATTCTTATTATTTTTTTTGACAATTTTTAACGCATCGGCCCGCTCTAATTTTGGCACCAACTCCTTACCTCTGCTCTAAATTCGAAATTTTTATTGCTGAAAACCCATTTCACGTGCATCGAAGATCCAAAAGTTGATTCACACATATCAAAATTGAACCCTTTTGTATAGGTTCGTGAAAACATCGGATACTGTTCTCAACTACCCCTACCCACCATTCTCAATTAGGCTCATTGACCTCAATAATATTTAATTGAAAAACGCTGCATTTAAACTTACAACTACCAACATTCAGCAGTAATGTATGGCCCCTCCAAACTAGCGTTATGCAACTCATTTAACCACACTGCTTCATTTTTAGCATGTAATCTTTCTTCTTTTTTCTACAACATGCCCAGAAAGGACAAGCGGTAGAAAAAAGACAAACGGTAGAAACTAGATAGGACAAACGGTAGAAACTAGGTAGGACAAACGGTAGAAACTAGGTAGGACAAACGGTAGAAACTAGATAGGACAAACGGTAGAAACTAGATAGGACAAACGGTAGAAACTAGATAGGACAAACGGTAGAAACTAGATAGGACAAACGATAGAAACTAGGTAGGACAAACGATAGAAACTAGGTAGGACAAACGGTAGAAACTAGATAGGACAAACGGTAGAAAGGACAAACGGTAGAAAGGATAGGACAAACGGTAGAAAAAATAGAGAGAAAATGGGAAATTTAAGGACAAGCGGTAGAATAAAAAGTGCATGGACATTGGACAACTTGTAGAAAAATAGAGAGATAAAGGGAAATTTTAGGACAAGTGGTAGAATGGAAAAAAATAAAGAAGGTTGGCAGCATTACATTCACTCTGTCGGTCTATGTATGCGCATGCATCGTTCAATGCTGATTCATTTACCATGTTACCTTTTGGTTAACCAGTGGGGTCTTTTCTTGCTTTTCCGTAATCACCAAAAATGAATTGCTTGATAACTTTGATAAAACTTCGCCCCGCTGCGATTTTGCGGGATACACTAACGATGCGCCACTTTATGGTAATCTGCCAATCAGAAACGCCGTTCGCGGAGATCCGATGATCACATCGTCAATCAAAAATTTTCATCACGTATTCACAATCACAATTTCACATACACGTAGTTTGAAATTGAAATATCTTCTAAATTTGTTCCCAATGTAAATTTTTTCGACTTTGAAATTTGAATTATGAATTTTTTTTCGCGATTTCATCCAAACTAATTTTTTCTTAATTTTTTCCAATCCTTCAATTTTTCTAAATTTTTTGTTCTTTCAATTCAACCATAAATTTCATCGACTTTGAAATTTTTTCTCGAAATTTCATCCAATTTGAAATCTTTTTCTAAAATTTTCCCTACTCTAATTTTTTTTCAATTTTTTTAACCTTGAAATTTTTAAAACTATTTCTTTTTCAACTCTACAATTTTTCTCTATTTTTTCCAACCCCGAAATTTTTCTCAAATTTTTTTCAGCTTCAAAATTTTTTCTTGTTCTTCTATAGTACGCAGTCTTCGTTGAATGAAATTAAAAAAAAAAAAAACGTTCATCCCAGGCGTTGAAATTTTTTCGGAATTCAACTCGATTTTTAAAATAAAAATAAAATTCTCAAAAGTTGGAGAAAAATTGTAGAGTTGAGCAAAAAAGTCTACAGATTTGTTATTCACTACGTCGTTTCAGAAAAGTAGGAGAAAAAATTTAGGATTAGCTATAGCAGAAGATGAATATTTCGTTGCTGATAAAAATTTAATAAAAAATTTCAAAAATTCAAGAGTTTGAAAAAATTAAATTGTAGAAAACAAAAACATATCAGGGTTAGAAAAAAAATTGAGAACGAATGTTGACTTGAAGTTTAAACTAACAATTTTTTTAAACAAAATTTTAGAGTAGGAAAAGGAATAAGTTTTTGAGGATGATTTTAAAGTCGTAATCATGATAATCATAAATAGAACGTATCTGCGCAGCATTATCCATGATTCGGTACTCAAGTGGCGCATCGTTAGTGTATCCCGCAAAATCGCTTTTCGCGTTGCGAAGTTCCGACCGAACACGAAGATTGTCGAAGAATCACGAATCACACTTTGAAAAAAAATACGAAATCCCAGTCAATTTTTCAGTAAGTAATAAAAAATGGATTGGAAAATTTTAATAATTTTTGTTTTCAAATAGAATGAGATGATCTTTCGAGCAATGTAAGTAATTAGATTCAAATGAACTTTGTAATTTCAATGTTTTGGATATTGACTAACAAAAAAACCACCTGAGGAGTATTCTTCAAAAAGTCAACGCATGATTCAAAAATTTGACAGATTTTTAAAAAATCGACAAACTTTTTAGAAACTGATAAAATCTTTAAGAAATTAGCAGATTTTTTAAAATAATTGAATTATTTACTTACAGGGGTTTCAAAAAAATTGAAAAATTTGTACCCTTACTTGTAATAAAATTCTGTACTTACCTATAGCAAAAAAAAATGTTGCAGTAAATGAAAAATGACATGTGTATCGAAGATACATTCCAAAAGAGCCGGTTATCCAAAATTTCGACAAAATAAATTCATTTTTCTAATTTTGTTGAGTTTTTGAAAATTCAAAATTACTCAATCGTCCTGCAAAAGTGCAATGAATGAAATATGTGATGTAAGTAATTAATCGAAGTAAAAAACTAAAATTTAGTAAGTATCTAAATCTTATTTTCATTCCCCCACTGAAATTTTTGATTTGGAAAAATATGAATCCAACATGTATTTTCATATCTCACATGAAAAATTTTCAATTTTTGGTCTTTACATCTTGCCCCAATCCTCCTTAAGCCCTGTTGTGTTGTTTTTTTTTTTTTGGAGAAATAGACTCCAAAAATGAACTTGGTAAGGTCAAAAAACATTCACTTCGATCTCACCAGTTACCACACTCGATATTTCCGAATATTTTATACCCATCCCTCCCCATGTCACTGTACGTGAGTTCTGGTTTAAGGTTGGGATCAAAATGACCCCAGAAATGGTTTCAGAAACTTTGAATTTGAATATCCTCTAGAACCCAATTTCAAATTTTTTACACTCAAATATTTTACATTATTTTGTATCAAATAACAAATATGAAAATCGATAACTCATTCCACGAGTAATTTTTGTGTTGGGAAATATGTTTTCTTTGATAACTTTTTTGTGAACGGATTCTGATTTTTTTGTAATTTAATCTAGAATCGTGTTTATAAAATTATTGACCTGTTTCGTTAAAAATCTGCCACCTGTTCTGTAAATTTTACCAAGTAGGATGGGTTGAATTCACGTCATGATATGTTTGCATGATTTTGCATCTGATGATAATGTGAAAATCGGTAATTTATTTCACAAGTAATTTTTGCAGCTAGTACTTTTTGATTAAGTATCATAAATTAATTCTGATTTTTTTTATTTAATCGAAATCTTCTCCATAAATTTTAGTATTTATCTCATTGTACCTTGTCTGGATTTCAATTACCTACCCATAGAAAGACGTAACCAGGGAACTTGTACTAGAAAATTGTCTTTCAGTAAGGTCATGTAATTCAAATTTTCATTTCTATTCGGTAAACGTTTATTCTTCAATAATTCAATTACTTACACCGAAAAAAATTTCTAGTTGATGACATCGTACAAGTTGGAAAACCACTACAGTTCTCCACAATTCTCATGTTTGTTCCGAAGAAATATTCCTAGCTACCAATATCATTCGAGATTCTGTTTTCGTCTAAGTTACCCTTTGTTATCCAATAACTTGTTTTTAACATTTTTTCCATAGATTTTACGTTGATAATTATGATAATAGAATGTACAGCTTGAATCGATCATTGTATGGTCAAAATTCAGTGAATTAGCAAACTACCAAATAAATATGCCCGATGATTTAGTAATTTGTGTAAAATCATTGTTTTTTAAAAAGATTAAACAATTTGTAAACAAATGAGAATTAGAATATTGGCGGAGGAAAAAATGGGGGGAAAACGACGTCAACTTTAATTTATTTTCTGATTTGCGACAAAAAAATCTTTAGAAAGTGACTGCTTTTTCGATTTCTTTGATTTCTTCGTTTTTTCTTTAGGAGACGGTGCTTTTTTACTTTTTTTCGCTTTCTCTACAGCTTCTTGAATAGCATCTATGACAGGAGGGTTAGATTCAATAGCTCCGTTCTTCAGCCATTCTCTCAGGTCGTCTCTGTAATTTCAAATTATTTATCATTTGTGTCAAAATGATCAAACATGGAAAATTTGAGATTACTTACGTTAAACCTCCTAAACCGATTAAAGTGAAAAAGTTAATCGAGAATCTGGTATTTTTCGGATTATCTTTCGGGAATAACCCTTCAACAGCTTCTTGCATTTCTCTAAAATTGAAAAATTGATTATAAATATCTAATTTCTATAAATATAAAGAAAAATCAAAGAAAACATACGGATCTGAAAGCTTAGCGCGTAATTTTTGCAATCCCATGTACTCGCATAGCTCTTGAAACAATATTTTAATAAAAACTCTTCCCGAAGGCGTGGTATCTTCTTCACTGAGCCGAATTACTGCCAGAATTGTCCACGGTATCGCATCCGAGTACAGCAAATGAGAAAAAAATTTAGCTACATTACGTAATCTATTCGTATCTAACCTATGAATTGTATGGTAGGTATCGACGAATATTTGTTTCAAAGGTTCGACGTAAATTCTATTAATTTGACAGAATCTCTGAAAAAAAAAATCATCATCAGAAAAAAGAAAATAATGGATTTCAGAATCGGATATACGAAAAATATTCAACCTGAGCTAACAATCCAAAAAAATTTTCGTACGTTCGTTGCTGAGTACAACAATCTAAAAACATGTGACATAATTCTACTTCTTGACCAGGTTTTATTTGCATTTTTAGTAATTTATGGGCGCATTCTTCGAAATCCAGCGATGAGTTGATGGTTAAATAAACCGTTCGTCGAAACGCAACTAGATTTGTTTCAGTTTCGTCTCGAATCTGATCTGTAACAACAAAAATAAATATAGAATTATTAAGTCAGTTTAGAAAGTAAACTAGAAGAAATGAACATTGAAGTACTTTTTTCTGAGTCAGGATCATTTTCATCTCCTTCTGCGGAATCGTCAGATCCTTCGCTGTCTCCTTCTTCGCCGTCGTCGTCACTATCGTCATCTCCCAAGATTTCTTTACATAATTCTTTATATTTGTTCTCGTTTTCTTCGTAATCAGGGTCATGCCTAAAAACGTCTGTAACGAAATAAAGACTTTAGAATGCTGGGAATTTAATAATACAATTTTTCAGGAGCACGACTTGATAATTTTAATTACTCAGAATATCTTGATTATCGAATTTGTCGTCGATTGAAACTAAATGCATGGTTTGTTCTTCTTCGTCAATAAGATCGAGCTCTTCGATTAGAGCCGGATAATCCTTGAATTTGTCTTTTCTAACTTGATACATAACTTCGATCATGTATTGCACCTGTAATAAGACTCGATGAGTTAGATTCAATACGAAATCCTAAAAATTATAATTCAGGCAATTCGATTGCTTACTCTTTTATCAAGGTCTCCTTCTTGTAAAAGTTTCCGTAGAGAATCGAACACAGAAAATAAACCTTTGGGAGAAACTTCGCCTAATTTTTCGCCACATTCTTTCAAAAATGCAATAGCGATTTCGACAGAATCGTTGGTAGGGCGGAAAAGTAGAAATTGCAGAATTTGTAAAGCAGCTATTTCATGCAACTGTTGAAAAAAATCATAAATAAATCAAGAAAATTCAATATTACACAAGTATTTTAGATGTGAACCATGAATTTACCATTCGTTGATTAACAAGATGAGCGATAAACGTAGCAGCAGCGAGACACGATGCTTTATCGTTCCTTCTGTAACTGTTTTTAAATTGATTAACGCATCTTTGAATCAATAATTCGCCTATAATTGGAAACTGAAATCGATAATGGAAAATGAAATTAGAGGAAATTGAAAAATTGTCTAAGGTTTTTTTTATAAATTAAATACCACAAACCTTGGAATTGACAACTGCGATTAACGCAGCATAAACGTTGGTGAATTTAATCGATGCAGCTTGGGCTTGAAGTAAAGAACGACACAGCAAACCTTTTCCCCGAACAATATTTTCTTTAAATAAACTTCTGACTATGATTCCTATATTCGCGACGTTGATTTTGTTAATTAAACCGTGAATGGATTTTTTCAAAGCTTCCCAAGCTATACGTTGGTACGCAGCGCTGCAAATAAGATTTCGAATAAGTAAAATTTCTAAAATAAAAAAAAAACAAAAAAAACGGCATCTGTATCGAAAACACATACCTAGACTTATCGGTGATATTTTGAGCCATCATTCTCAACTTGGCCGGAGGTATATAAGCTCCTCCAGTTCTCAAATTAATGTCATCTTTTTTGGCGATCTTCTTTCCATCAGTATTTCCAACTTTGTTCTCATTGCCAGGCTGATCTACATTTTCTTTATTAGTTTCTTCTTTCGCATTGGGATATTTTCGATCAGGAGATTTACTGCGAGAGCGATTTCTACGACGATCAGGATCTAAAAATTAAACGAAAATATATAAATAATAATTAAGAAATAGAAACCAATTTCCACAACACCATTTTAAATTACCTTCTCTTCGTCTGAAATCGTTTCTTCGACGATCACTTCGGCGATCATCTCTCCAACCATCTCTTTTTCGACGGTCTTCCTTCAATTTCTTACTAGAATGTTGCCGATCGTCTTCCGGGCTTCGACTTCTTGAGTGTTTCGTATGCTCCATTTCGTAAGGCAAGTTATACGCGAGTTGCTCGTTGATATACTTATTATTAAGTAAAATGGATTACTTGGATATTTTATGACTTACTAATAACACGTATAGAATAATTTTCCATTATTAAACGGCAGAATAATTAAAATAATGACAAAAATTATAAAAATTGCGTTATTCGAGAAAATTTTCAACCCTTTCTTTTTCGTGTATGTAAACAGAAATTTTTCCAGTTTGATTTTTTAGCGTTTTGGGATAGATTTGGTTTTGGTTTTACGAGTTTTACTAGCATTTCAAAATTTTCTATTACGTTACGGGTTCGGTTATCGGGAGACAATGCATAACGTAACGTGTAACCAATATTTATTCACAATTGATAACAAGGCAGAATAATTAAAATAATCATAAAAATCATCAGCGCCAATTTTTATTTTTTTTTTCAATATTTGAAAAAAAATGCAGAATGCATTCTCTTTCATTTTGAGAAAAGAAAATAGTCAGGATAGGGGTGGATGGAAAATCGCTACCCATGATTTTAACGGGTTGAAATATTTTACTAACATCATTTTCAGTGCAATAGGAAAATAAAAAAAAATCGATTTTTCGCTAGATATTGAAAAAACACGAAAAAATTATATTTTAAAGGACTCCTAAAAACAAGCACGATCAGCGTTCGCTGATCGGGAAAGGGTTTTTGCGTTTTATAATAATACTTAATATAAATGCAAATCAGAAAAGACCACAAATTATAAGGAATCAATTCGCATAATTACTTCTTCATTGTCATTTTCCCAATTTTTTTCAACTGTTTCTAAATTTCGGAAGATTGTCGTTTACGAATTACGATTACGATTTCACTACCTTCCACTTGAAAGTTGAATAATAATTGAGTTTGTCACTGAAGCTTTATACTTTTAATAGTAAAATTGCTTGATTTTTTAAAAATATAAAATTTTCGGAATTTTAACACCATTGACAAGAAAAAAGTGATTATAAATACCATTTCCATTTTAATCCGACATCTGGATCTAAGTAAATTCGCAATAGGGTTTTCGCGCATCGCGCAAAAACCCTAAAAGCATAAACTTGGTTTCAAATTCATTCAAAAGAATAAAATATTACAGATATCTTGTAAATTTTACCTTTGAAGATTACGAATACGATTTCTTTCCAGTTACTTTCAGTGTTATGATTAAATGGTAACCTTTTATCACCAATTTTTCGTAATTTTTTACTGAATTATTTGATATCTTTTGTTTGAATTAGTTTAAATTAAACAGAGGCGTGACGAAGCAATATTTCTGGGGGGGGGGGGGGTGAAGCTCAAATTTTCCCAACTATTTTCCGAGAAATTCCCAACTATTTTTCCTACTTCCCAAAAAAAATTCCCAACTAGGTAATTTTTATCGTGGCTGCCCAGGTGTTGTGAAAAAAAAAACAAATAAACACACTTGACAAAATTTCAAATTTCAACTTGAATGCAGCCTTGAGAGGCAGTGATATGGACAGAGACGAAACTTAGGCAAAAGTCTGAAGGGGTGAAAATAAAAGATTTGCTAGTTACATTTTCAAAAAAAGGGAACTTTTCATAAATTGCACGCAAGCCATTGCAATTTTTACCTTGTTTCAGTAAATAAAAAAATCTAGGTTAGACTAGGTAACATATGTATTGATACTTATTTTGTTAAGATTTATACAGATTTAATAATGTGTTGAGCCCGAGCGAAGCGAGGGCAAAATTTTTTTAGCGAAAATAGACTTTCAAAAATTGAAAATTCAACACACTTCTCTCATTGAGATTTTCCAAAATGTGACCAATACTTTCGAATTCTTCTCTATTCCTGCTTGGTCACTGACATCACAACAAATAGAAAAACAATTTGCAAGATATGGAACGTAATATTTAACCCGAGCGAAGCGAGGGCAATTATTTTTTTTTGAAAAATGTATGATAAAATAAGCAAAAGAACCACTATTCTGAATTCCTTCTTAAAGATTTTTGAAAAGCGTGTCTTGAAAAAAAACAAAGGGGTTCAATAGTGATCATTTGGCGAAAAAGGGTGGCTTTAGTGACTAAGCGTGAAAATAGGGGACAGCCATTTAAAAGCTGATTTCTGTCTGAGGCCTGTAAAACCAATAATAAATGAGAAGGAAATTTTTTTTCCCCTTCAAAAAGTATTCAATATTGTCTGAGATAGAAGATGAGAGTGTTCATATCATTGTAAGTAGCGAGGGCGAAAATTTTTGAAGAAAAAGTATATACAAAAGCTGAAATTTTTTCATTTTTCAAATTAATAGGTGAAGTCCTCAACTCATACTTCTTAAGTAATTACATTGGTTTGCTTAGGTGTTGGTATATGCCCGAGCGAAGCGAGGGCTAAAATTTGAAAAGTTAGTGATTTTTAAAACAAAAATAATTATTTTTTCAATAGATTATTCTTTGAAAAATTTCTATTACTTCCATATAAAAAATTTGTGATTTTAAATGTTTTTTTAAACGAAATTTTAGCTATTTTACACAATTTGCAATCAACTTTTTCGATATTCTCAAGTTTTTTCAACGTTCCCAAGTAAGTACAATTTTTCAAAAACTTGGGAATTTTAACTGTTTTGAATCTAAACTTGAGAGAATTGGAATAAGTTGGGAAAAAGTTGGGAATCCCAAATTCACACAATTTTCCAAGTCCAAATTAGGGATTGTGATATTCTCAATTTTTTCAGCTTTCCCAAATCCAAACTTCAAAAAAGTTGGGACAATTTGGAAAAAAGTTGAAAATCTCAATTGTACCCAGTTTTCCTAAAATTTGATTAGGGATTGTGATTTTCATAAATTTTTTCGACTTTCCAAAATTCAAACTGCGGAAAAGTTGGGACAAGTCCCAACTTTTCCCAATTTTCCCACTTTTTCCTGATTTTCCCAACTTTTCTCAACTTTGGAATCGTCTGGGGGGGTGACGCACCCCCCCCCCCCCCCCCCCCGTTAGTCACGCCTCTGAAATTAAAACAAAGTTAGTTAAATATTTCAGATTCGTGATTTTTTTATTGATTTCTATTGAATTTCATTCACATTTGCTCATTAAACAGACCAACATACGAAAAATTTACCAAGTCTAAAACGTAAACACACCACAAAATACGTGATAAGCGTTCGAGGAGTTTCAGGGTCTAGACACTAGTGAATTATTTAAACACTTGCATCTATTTCCAATAGCACATTCGGATGTTTACGTACGCGCATACGTATACGCGCGCATGGGGGGGGGGTAGTTTTCTGTAGTTTAGCGTCATGTATACCGTTGTCGAACGCATCTAGGCAAGCTGCACCGATAGCCGCATGATTAGAGCGTTGACTCGTGGTGCCGAGGGTCTCGGGTTCGAATCGCGGCTGAAGATGATTTTTTTGAAATTTTTTTTCAACCAAAAATTTTTTCCAAGTGATTTTTTTGCTAACATTTATTTTTTTTTTACTAATTTATTTTTTAAACCTAAATTACGTGTTATAAATTAAGAATTAATTTTTTTACCCTCTCAACCTCAAGTGGTACGCGGGGGGGAGATGCCACCGAGCGAAGCGAGGTGGCATCTCCCCCCGCGTACCGCTCGGTGGCATCTCCCCCCGCGTACCGCTCGGTGGCATCTCCCCCCGCGTACCGCTCGGTGGCATCTCCCCCCCCGCGTACCGCTCGGTGGCATCTCCCCCCCCGCGTACCGCTCGGTGGCATCTCCCCCCGCGTACCGCTCGGTGGCATCTCCCCCCGCGTACCGCTCGGTGGCATCTCCCCCGTGTACCGCTCGGTGGCATCTCCCTCCGCGTACCGCTCGGTGGCATCTCTCCTACGAAATTACGCGTTGGCAGGCAAAAAGTAAAAAAAAAAAAAAAATTCCGAATGTGCTATTGGAAATAGATGTAAGTATATAAACAACGAAAAGAACAAAAAACGAGTAATGGAGTAAATTTTGAGGTGATAAAAATTCAGGGCTGCTAACCGAAATGATTTTTGGTTTCGGTTAATAGTTAAGGTTACTGTTACTGTTGGTGATTAATGGTTTCTGGTTAATAGTTTCGGTTTTCAAAAATTCTGTTTCAAGTTACGGTTTATGGTTAAGGTTTTTCCAGGGATGGAAAACCTTTATAAAAAAATAAAGGTTTTCGGTTTGGGTAAAGGTTTTCGTGAAAAAATGAAGGTTAAGGGTTCTAAGGTTTTTCAATTTTTAGAATAAAGGTTAGGGGTTCTTGGTTACTGGTTGCCCGGAAGGTAAGGGTTCCGGGTTAAGGTTCCGGTTAGGGTTTTGGGGTTTTTTTAAAAAAAAATTCTCATTTGATTAGGGTCATTCGGGCAAAAATTTTTATTGTTGTGATGTAAAAAACGTCAGAAAATCCAATAAAATTGATCCCAGGTCTTGAAAATCATTTTTTAGGAACATATGGACCTTTGAAGTTGAATGATCAATATTCAATTGCTCACTGTTCATTATATATTCCTACCTATGTCATAAAACTTAGTACTTACAAAATATTCCTAAAAATCAATTTAAAAAAAAAAATTTAGTTTCAGTATCACAAAAATCTGAACTGCTTGCAGAAAAAACCCTAAAAAAACTGAAAAATTGAAACCTCAAAACCCGAAACCCTTAACCCAAAACCCAAACAAATTTTTAGGGTTAAGGGTTTTAGGTTATTCATTTCCAAATTCATTTAGGTTATGGGTTAGGGTTTTTTTCGCTAGTTTTTATAAGGGTTAAGGGTTCCAGTTATTTTTCAAAGCAAAAATAAAGGTTTTTTAGGGGTTAAGGTTCCAGAACCTGTTCCGGTTCCGGTTCCGGTTTCCATCCCTGGGTTTTTCCATTTTTTTTGTTTTTTTTTGGTTAATGGTTAATGGTTACGGTTAATGATCATAGTTTACTTTTTTTTTCTTTTTATAGTTTTTATGTACCTACTGTTTTCAGAGGCGATTTTCCAAGGGAAGTTAGGGAAGTCAGACTTCCATTGATTTTTTCAAAACTCGAAATTTTTTCTAATGCCAATTTTCTGGTAAAATGTGTTTAGAAAAAAAATTAAATTGAATTAAATTCTATTCTAAAACAAGGTTCAATTGTACCCAATTTCCAGATTCAAAATTTTTCCAACAGTTAAATTATTTCAAACTTGAATTTTTTCAGAATTCTTCTAATTTTGATTTTTTTAAAATTTTCTCTTAATTTTATATCTTTAAAAATTCCTTTCAATTATCAAGTCAGAAAAAAATTTTAAAAAACATGAAGTTGAAACATTTTATTTTTAAATTTAAAATTAGGAAAAATTGATGAAAATTTTTTTAAATGATTGGAAAAAAAATTTAAAATTAGAAGAAATTTTGAAAAGTATGAATTTGAAAATTTAAAAAAATATATTAATTAGAAGAATTTAAAA
The DNA here is from genome assembly GCA_033439095.1 of Pseudococcus viburni. Lineage (NCBI taxonomy): Eukaryota > Metazoa > Arthropoda > Insecta > Hemiptera > Pseudococcidae > Pseudococcus > Pseudococcus viburni. The sequence continues at coordinate 358,112 of JAVBJF010000062.1, read as the reverse complement.
AATCCAAGTTGGAATAATTTTGAGAAAAATTGAATTTAGAAAATTTTCACATTTGTAAAACATTTTAGTACCCATTAAAAAATTTTTCAACTTAGATTTCTTCAAATTTTTTTCAAATTCATATTTTTTAAAATTTCTCCAAACTCGAAAATGACTGAATTTTAAAAAAAGTTAATAGACGTGAACCTATTCTTATTTTGTGTGGTTTTTTGATAAATTCACATTGAAAACATTTTTTTAAATGTTCAGTTTTTTTGAACTTTCTGACTTCCTCAAATTTTCATTTCCAAAATCGCCGCTGACTGTTTTGTAATTTATAATTTTAATTTTGAATAATTGGCTTTTAAGTACAGATGAATTAACCACAAAAAAAAACTGAAAATTATTTCGGTTAATGATTACGGTTATGGTTAGTGGTTTTTGAAAATTTGGATTTCGGTTTATGGTTACGGTTACGGTTTTTTTCAGTTTGTGGTTATGGATCATGGTTAAGGTTTCATCTTTGGAGCAATTTTTGTGGTTAATTTGTGGTTATTGGTTACTGGTTAAGGTTATATACCGTTTCGGTTAGCAGCCCTGTAAAAATTATTGTAAATTCTTTTGATGTAAAAAGTTTAATTTGATTCACAAGAAAGAGTCTAACTACAACTTGTATCCAGAGTTGGGTCGAGTCTGCTCTGAAAATGGACTCTGAAAAGATTCGGAGACTCGGAGTCTACTCGAAATGAGACTCCGAGTCTTTTTCTTGAGAGACTCGTTCCTTGAAGACTCGGAGTATCTCTTTTGAACGACTTAAAACTATGCGAGTGAGTCTTTTTCCGAGTCTCTCTCTTCTTTTTTTTTCTTCTGATTGGATCATTAGTAAAAAAAAATTGAATTTTTCCGTTGGTTTTTTTTTGTGGTTTGCTCAACTTTTTTTCAATTTCTCCTGGTTAAATAATTACAAGGAAAGAAATTGGAAAAAACGAGTGATTTTCAATGTAATCTGTGAATTATTATATTTTTTTATGGTCGACTTCTGAAATGATTTGATACAGACAGGTACTGTTTACATTTTCAATTGTAGTAAAAAGTCAATATTAGTGTTGTACGAGTGAACAATGTACACTAATGAAAGATTCATCAGCTATGGGCTATGGTGTTAATTAGTTTTATTATCATCAATTCTCCTTGCTGGAAAGATTAAAACAGGAAATTATATCAAGTATAGGAGTATAGACGATCATAGTTGTGGTGTTTTTTCTGCCATTCTGCAAAAATCATAAAAAACGCAAAGTTGCTTTTTTTTTGGAAGCGGACACTTTACTGGGTATTTACATTGCAATTTTTTTCTCGGAAAATCCTCGCTAACTCTGCTCCAAATGGTCCGATTTCAAATCTGTTTGCACCGTTGGACTCGTCTCGTCGAGACGAATTTTTTCATATATTCACACTTAAAATTTGGACCATTTTTCGCAAAGTTGCTTTTTTTTGGAAGCGGACACTGTAATGGGTATTTACATTGCAATTTTTTTCTCGGAAAATCCTCGCTAACTCTGCTCCAAATGGTCCGATTTCAAATCTGTTTGCACCGTTGGACTCGTCTCGTCGAGACAAATTTTTTGGTATATTCACGATCAAAATTTGGGTCATTTTTCGCAAAGTTGCAAAAATGCATTAAAGGCGAAATCAGACGTTTTTGCAATTTTGCGAAAATGCATCCAAATTCGAAACCGATGCAAAGGAATGCTGATCTAGGTATTTCAATACAATCTTGACGTGAAGATTAGACCACGCACAAAAACTGTACAGGAAAAAAATAACATTATGGTTTTAGAAAGAAACACAGCGAATACAGAAAATTTCAATACCTAGATAGGTACTTCCTTGACCAGAACAAATTTTCTAAACAGCACCGCACTCTTGAAATTACTTCAAAACCACGTTGATGATGCAATGATTCATGCAAAATCACAGGAACTGCAAATCCGTAAGTAAAATCTTGACCCATGATGCTTATCTACTCCAATACGAATCACTGTAAGAAAACAAAATATTAGAACATTGATCAAGAAATGAAATAGGTCCTAGAAAAGGTACCTAATAAATAAATTCAACATAAAAAAAAAACAAAAAAAAAAACGAAACGTTAATTAATCTGAAAAAGAATAAGAAAACAAGTACTCACTTCTTCCAGAAATTCCTGAGGCTGAACTTTTGGTACCTACTCGAAGTTGAACCCATTCAAAATGATCACCGGGGCTCTGTTACTTGATATCGAACTTGCTGAAAACGTGAAAACCATAGGCATATCGTTCACATAAAAATAAAACTAGATTACCTAAAAAATACAAAAACAAAGAGTAATAAAACAATATTGCTCGCTAACATTTAAAAAAAAATACAGGTACAAAATGCTAGTACAAAAGCGAGTAGGTATCTAGGTATCTAATACTAGAAAAAATCACGAATCTATTAAAAATTCTACTCAAACTGGTATCAAAACTTACGAGAGCTTGGGATGAAGTCTTTGTCTGGGAAATTTTTCCATTTCAAGCCATGGATTTATCTGCAAGAAGACAAAACACACTTATGTAAATACAAGCGTTAGAAATTTACAAGTCACCATTATTAAATTTGCAAAATTGAAAAAAAATCAAGTAAAAAGGTAAAATTATGAGAAAAAATTTTCAAAAACTTGAACAAAAAATCTAAAACACTTACGTTGTTGTAATCCAAGTAGCCTTTCTGAATCAGTGTTTTAAATCTAAGAGAAGTATAATCACCTTATTCGCCTAATATAATATCGTCGTCGAATTTCTTGTGCCAAAAAAACTCTCGTTTTGCGGATATAAAACATTATTAAATTCGGAACCTGCTGTTTAAAACATTAAAAAATCTGAAATACGTTTTTTCACGTTTGAATACCTTTTCGATTAATTTTCCGGCGATTAATTTCACATTAATAATTTTTATGAAGCGTCGGTGTCGAAAATAAACACCGAATACGTGATCAGCGACATCGAATTAGTCTATAACGACTCTTTTTTAAGAAATCCGACGTGTTTATAGATTAAAGTAGATTTCACCGTTAATCATGGATCCTGCACTCGAAATAATATCGCCATTGAATTCTCCGTACCAAAAAAAAAAACCCCGCAGAGACATTAAACGCGATTAATTTCAGCTCTGGGACGATTTTTAATATAAAAATTCCTTAAAACCACGCCAATACGTATAAAAAAAATTTGAAACTGAATCAAATTTGAATTTATCATGTTGAAATCGATCAATCGTTCCGAAACGAATCATTGATCCGAATACAAGAAATGGGGCAAAATTTTCATTTAATTCAAATAATTTGCATTTTTTTTTCAATCATTTATAATTAAAAATAAGTACTGAATATAAATATTATATGAATTTTCTTATTGAATTTTATAATTATCATTATTAAATAATTTAAAGTCCGAATTTAGGAAAAAAATTCAATACAAAATTTGTACGAACGACATTTCTTCGAAAAACACAAAATTACAGAATCGTTCACTAGCGCTCCACAAGGTAAAAAAAGGAACTAAAAAAACAAAAATGACTTGGCAGTTTTCAAGTTTGTAATGCGTGATTTTGAAGAGATGAAGCCATTTCGTGAAGAATCGGACGGAATCTCACAACTGCACCCTCCCATAAATGATACCGAAAAAGTGAAGTGATACTGCGACCGTGTCGGTCGCGTTCTCGCGTCACGTTGTATTAGGCGGGGTCTACACGTTGGAATGTTGCGTTTGAGATCACATTTCGAAATTCTTTTCATTTTTTTTTTATTATTAATTTTTTCATCACAACATAATCTAACAATATCAACGATTATTTAATGGAAGTAGAATGATTGCAATTATATATACGTTGTTTATTTTTAAGTATAAAAATACATTATTTTTGATTCTCAAGCCATTTCCATGATAGAATTTCCTAAATTTCAACTTCAAATTACAATATCTAAAAAAAAATCATCTCGACGACCTAGTAATATTTTACATGTTTCTGGACCCAAATTCAACGCTCTTTCCGAAAATGCCGAAAAAATTCCAGATCCGCGCAACCCTTCGGCCCCAAAAATGGGCTTTTTCTTGGGAAAAATGAGCAAAAAAAATTACGAAAAATACCCTAAAAAAAATTGATAAAAATTTTTTTCAATTTTTTTGACAACATCTTCTGAAGCTGAGGATCGCGCCCGATTCAATGGTGCAATTGCCATCTCGATCAGACCAGCGGTTCTCTTAATAATCGCGAATAAGGGGTCGACGGACGGAAGAAATCTCAGCCAGAAAAACACTTTTTTCAACTAAGCCACGTTTTTATACAATTATACCTGAAATAAATTTTTCACTCAAAATCTAAATCGACGCGACCTGGTTATATTTTACTTGTTTCTGGACCCAAATTCAACGCTCTTTCCGAAAATGCCGAAAAATTCCAGATCCGCGCAACCCTTCGGCCCAAAATGGGCTTTTTCTTGGAAAAATGAGCAAAAAGTACGAAAAAATACCCTAAAAAAAATTGATAAAAATTTTTTTTCAATTTTTTTGACACATCTTCTTGAAGCTGAGATCGCGCCCGATTCAATGGTGCAATTGCCATCTCGATCAGACCAGCGGTTCTCTTAATAATCGCGAATAAGGGGTCGAACGGAAGAAATCTCAGCCAGAAAATCACTTTTTTTCAACTAAGCCACGTTTTATACAATTATACCTGAAATAATTTTCACTCAAATCTAAATCGACGACCTGGTTATATTTTACTTGTTTCTGGACCCAATTCAACGCTCTTTCCGAAAATGCTGAAAAAATTCCAGATCCGTACAAACCTTCGACGGCCCCAAAATGGGCTTTTTTTCGGGCAAAAATAGTAAAAATTACGAAAAAATCCCCTTCAACTTGTCGAAAACTTGGATAAAAAATTAATCTGAACCCATCATTTTGAAGCTGAAATTAAGCCCAATTCAGTGGTGCAATTACCATCGTGATCCGACCAGCGGTTTGCTTATAAATCAAGTTTTAGTGTACGAGAGCAGAGAATCTTGGCAAAAAAAACCACTCTTTCTAATCAAGCCACGTTTTCATAGAATTATACATAGATTTATTTTTCATTAAAAATCTAAATCGGTGACCTAGTAATATTTTACGCGTTTCTGATGCTAAATTTCATGCCCTTTCCGAATCTGCAAAAATTTTTGGAATCCGCACACAACCTTTCGGCCCCAAATTGGGTTTTTTTGGGCAAAAAATGAGTAAAAACTTCGAAAAATTCACTGCAATTTCGAAAAAGATTCTGAGAAAATTTTTTAATAACATATATTTTGAAAGCTGAAAGCATGCTCGATCCAATTGTGCAATTACCAGTCTGATCTGACCAGTGGTTTGCTTATAAATCACGTTTCAAGTGGTGAGCGGAAAAGAATTCTTGCCAGAAAATCACATTTTTCAATCAAGGCATGCTTTTCATATGATTCTACTTTTGATTTATTTTCTTTAAAAATCTAAATCGACGATCTAGCAATATTTTACATGTTTCCGGTCTGAAATTTCACGCTCTTTCCGAAAATGCTAAAATATTTCAGATCTGCGCAACCCTTCCGCTCCAAATCGGGCTTTTTGGTGAGAAAAATGGGCAAGAAAATCGAAAAAAATTCCTCTCAATTTTGAAACAAATGGAATAAAAAAAAATTTTATGCATCAAATGGAATAGAAAGACTTTATGTCAATGTTTTTTTTTTCCACAAGATGTATTGAAAAAATATTTTACTCAATTTGATCAACGTTGAGGAGAATTTTACGATTTTCTTGCAAATTTTGCCCACAAAAAGCCCGATTTGGAGCGGAAGGTTGCGCAGATCTGAAATATTTTAGCATTTCGGAAAGAGCGTGAAATTCAGACCGAAGAAATAAATCAAAGTAGAATCATATGAAAGCATGCCTTGATTGAAAAATGTGATTTTCTGGCAAGAATTCTTTCCGCTCACCACTTGAAAACGTGATTTATAAGCAAACCACTGGTCAGATCAGACTGGGTAATTGCACCATTGGATCGAACATGCTTTCAGCTTCAAAATATATGTTATTAAAAAATTTTCTCAGAATTTTTTTTCAAAATTGCAGTGAATTTTTCGAAGTTTTTACTCATTTTTGCCCAAAAAAACCCAATTTGGGCCGAAAGGTTGTGCGGATTCCAAAAATTTTGCAGATTCGGAAAGGGCATGAAATTTAGCATCAGAAACGCGTAAAATATTACTAGGTCACCGATTTAGATTTTTAATGAAAACTAAAATCTATGTATAATTCTATGAAAACGTGGCTTGATTAGAAAGAGTGGGTTTTGCCAAGATTCTCTGCTCTCGTTACACTAAAACGTGATTTATAAGCAAAACGCTGGTCGGATCACGATGGTAATTGCACCACTGAATTGGGCTTGATTTCAGCTTCAAAATGATGGGTTCAGATTAATTTTTATCCAAGTTTTCGACAAGTTGAAGAGGATTTTTCGTAATTTTTTTTAATTTTTTGCCCCAAAAAAGCTCATTTTAGGGCCAAAAGGTTGTGCGGATTCCAAAATTTTTGCAGATTCGGAAAGGGCGTGAAATTTAGCAACAGAACCATGCAAAAAATATTACTAGGTCGCCGATTTAGATTTTTGAATGAAAAATAATTTCAAGTATAATTGTATGAAAACGTGGCTTGATTGAAAAAGGTGATTTTTCTGGCTGGGATTTCTTCTGTTCGACCCTTAATCGTGATTATTAAGAGAACCGCTGGTCTGATCGAGATGGAAATTGCACCATTGAGTCGGGCGTGATCTCAGCTTCACAGATGATGTGTCAAAAAAATTGGAAAACAATTTTTCTGAATTTTTTTAGGGTATTTTTCGTATTTTTTACTCATTTTCCCAATAAAAAAGCCCATTTTGGGGCCCGAAGGGTTGTGCGGATCTGAAATATTTTAGCATTTTCGAAAAGAGCGTTGAATTTGGGTCCAGAGAAACAACGTGTGAAATATAACTAGGTCGTCGATTTTAGATTTTGAATGAAAAATTAATTCATGTATAGTTCTATAAAAAACGTGGCTTGATGGAAAAAAGTGATTTTTTGACAAGAATTCCATCCGCTCAATACTTTAAACATAATTATTGAGCGTACCGCTAGTCGGATCGAAATGGCAATTGAACCATTGAATCGGGCGTGATCTCAGCTTCAAGATGATGTGTCAAAAAAATTGGAAAAAAATTTTCTGAATTTTTTTAGGGTATTTTTTTCGTATTTTTTACTCATTTTCCCAAGAAAAAGCCATTTTGGGGCCGAAGGGTTGTGCGGATCTGGAATTTTTCATAATTTTCGGAAAGAGCGTTGAATTTGGGTCCAGAAACAAGTAAAATATAACCAGGTCATCGATTTAGATTTTCAAGTAATTGTCATTTGAAATTAAATTTGCCTCATAAAAGTGACCTATATTTTCCCATTACATGGCTTGAAATTATAAATATACACGTTAATTACATTGAAATCATTGTACTTCAACTAAAAATATTAATAAATTTATTAAATATAGATAAGAGGGGAAGATGTGATGAAAAAATTAATAATTTAAAAAAAAAATGAAAGAATTCGAAAATGCGATCTCAAACGCAACATTCCAACGTGTAGACCCGCCTAATACAACGTGACACGAGAACGCGACCGACACGGTCGCAGTATCACTTCACACTTTTTCGGTATCATTTATGGGAGGGTGCAGTTGGTGAGATTTCCGGCGGACTCATTTCGTGAAGCATGATGATTCATTTTCAATTTATTACTGGAATTTATTTGGAAACATGGACGCCATTACGCTGTTTGCATTATTTTACATCGCGTTTGCCGTTTTGTTACGTGATTTAATTAGTCTTTATTATTTTATTAGTTCTTCGTAGAATTTTCCTGGTAAGAAATATGTTTTATATTTGTTGCGTAGATGTATGTTAATTCATATGAATCGAAATTATTCATGTATATTCTGCCGGCTCAACGCCATCGGAACTTTGTAGGAATTTTGTGTTGGTTAAGACTTGAAGTTCTTTTTTTTTTCGATGTACTTAAGTTCTTCGTAATTTTTCTGCCGAAACATGGCACTTATTTCTTTTTCGGCGAATGTAATATGATTGTATTGAGAAAAATTCGCGAAATAGGTACGAAGTAATGCATGTTAGGTACGTATTTTTATTCGCGTTGCCCAACTCTTTTGAGTGACGTTTTTATGGTTCGGAAGATTCCATTTCATCATTTCGTTACGAAACTGAGGAGAAAAAAGCAATAAGCGCCTTTCGAACAAGAACAAGCGTTAATGAATAATTGAATAATTTTCACAGAGTACTTGTCGGAAATCACGTTAATAATTATGTACCCTATTATTTATACTAATTCATTTACCTAACTAATATTACATTTGATATGTTCGTGCAGAAACAAATGGTCAGAAACGAGAAAGGACAAGATCAGTTACTCGTCGTTGAATTGACCGTTGAATCATGAATCATCCCTATTGTGTGAAATTGTGGCGATGTGACGCTCGACGCTGTTTTTTCATGAAAACTGTTCGCTGCGAAATTGCAATTATGATTATTGGTTGAGTTTCCTGTTATTTGTATAAAGTACGTACTTCCATATTTTTCGCGATTTTTGATATAGGTATTCATATATTTTCCACGTACGTGTTTCATTTGGAAAATTTCAGTGAAGAAAATTGAGTAATTTTTAACTTTTGGTGGTCTATTTTTCGCCATCGTCTCGTTCGGGCTCAACATTTTGAAATAATTTGTTCCATTTTTCGAACTTGAAGATTTTGCTTTAAAATAGGGGGTTTCCTTTAGATGCTTCGTGATTCATGTAATGTTTAAATTCAATTCAATTTCGTTTATGAAAATTTTTTCCATTTTATTGCTCACCTCTGGGCTAGCTGGGTAAATTATACCTGTACCCACAATTAATTTGCTTATTTGTTTTTTACAGTAGATAATATGCGGTGATTCGAAGAATCAAATGGAATCGAAAAATGATGAATGCGTCGGTGAGTGTCTAGTATTTATTTTATAATAGTTTGCATAGTCTCTTCCATCTTCAGCGGAATAAGTTTGGCGAGATTCTGGTCAGGATATTTCAATTGTGTACCAATTCGTGGATGAAAAACTTATTCGTGGTGTCACTTTCCAGTAAAATCAGGATAAATTTAGAGACTTTTTGAAAATCCAAAAGAAGAAGAATTGTATGTATTTACGAAACCGTAACATCGCATTTCACTTATGTGACTAGAAAAGAACTTGAAATTTGGCAACTCGTGTCGTTATTGCAGTTTTTAAATTTTCTTTTGCCAATATCAAAAACGAGGTGTTTGTTCGGCTCAAAATCTGACGACGGATTCGTGTACGGCGTTCGAAAATCTACTCGCGGTCGGAATTCAAGCACGATCGGATAATAAAATTTAATTTTTGTAAAGTGATCCTATTCAAATCCTTGAATTTTCGGGTAGTCGTTCAATACATCGGCTAATCTTTCTAGTTTATCTTGTAAATGTGTTGCATTTCTCAGAATTGAGCAAAGTACCTATTTATTCGCTAGAAAAATTTCTGTAACTGATGAACTATTGTGTAAAATGTAGTTTTTAATGAGGTACATTTATTTATTTCTGTTTTAATCGAAATTTTGTTGTGTTTTTTCGATGATTCATTAGGTATTTCTGCATGGTTTTACGAAAGATTTGGACGATATGCGCTGGTTATTCCGATTTGGACGTCGAGTTACTTGAAAATAACATCATCGCTAATACGTTATGTTACTTGTTGACTGATTTGCTGGATGTTGCCGATGAAAATAGAGCAGCTCGAAATGGAAGGTAATAAAACTTTGAAGTAGTAGATATGACGAATTGAACCGTGGCCGTGTAACATTTGCAGTGTTTTTTTTGTTGTTTTTTTTTTCAGATTGAACAGATTTCGTGAAGTTCGCAATCGTTGTATGAAGTCGGCAGCTTGATCGGTGACAGAAAATTTGGTGAAGTTCGCAGTCGTTGTATGAAGGCGACAGCTTGATCGGAAGACAATCAAGGTACTTATTCTATTTGAAGTAGTAGATATGATGAATTGAACAGTGGCCGTGTAACATTTGCGGTAGTTTTTTTTTCAGATTGAACATATTTCGTGAAGTTCGCAGTCGATGTATGAAGGCGAAAGCTTGATCGGCGACAGAAAAAGTCATTAGTGCTTCCGGAAGATAATCAAGGTACTTATTGTAATTGAATAAGAATTGGTATGACGATTTGACGATATAGTGGCGTTGTACTTAGACCTAGACGTGCTCCTCAATATGGATCATTCAATGAATGCATTATATTTAAACCGTTTTCAACTCGACGAACAATCTGGTTGACAGTGTTAGTGGCGAATTGACCATTATTATGAATTTTGTATTTTTAAGCGTCCAAAGTTTAGGAGCCACATTTGGACGCCGGATTTTTTAATAATCGACTCTTATTCGGCGTATTTCGCTTCAACAAATGATTTTTTTTTTAGTTGGAAATTATTTAGGAAGGTACCTATTTATTAGAAAATTCACTTTTTTCATTTTATTTTTACGCTACTTTAGAAGCAGTTAAAACTGGAAATTAAAGTCGAATACGACTAATTCGAGGTCGCTGATTTCGAATTCGGTGACCGATTGCAGCCACGAGCTTTTGTTCCGAAGATACGGCTACTTTTTTCTACAAGAATGCGAGTTTTGTGCTATCGAGAAGGAAAATATTTCGAAAAAATTATGATTTTTGACTAATTCGAGCTCGCTAACCACTAAAATGCCATTTATTTTTATCCAGCTACCGTCGATTTACAAAAACCAGCGTTTTTCGAGGAGAAAATTGACGATATTTCAGAAACAAAGGCTCGATGACGCAAACGGACACCGAATTTGGAATCAGCGGCCTCAAATTCATCATATTCGACTCCTATTTCGTGTATTTCGCTTCAAAAACGACTTCAAAATTTGCTTTTTCGAAAAAAAAAATTTTTTGAGTTGAAAATTATTTAGGAAGGTAACTATTTACTTATTTGAAAATTCACTTTTTTCAAATTTTTTTGAGTTGAAAATTATTTAGGAAGGTAACTATTTACTTATTTGAAAATTCACTTTTTTCATTTTATTTCTACGCCACTTTTGAAGCTGTTGAAAATTGAAATTGAAATCAAATACGACTAATTTTAGGTCGCAGATTTCGAATCCGGTGTCCGTTTTCAGCCCCGATCCTTTGTTTCGAAGATTTGGCTTCGTTTTTCGTCGAAAAATATATATTCGACTCCCATTTTGAGTATTCGTTTCAAAAAAAATTTCGAAATTGATGGGAATTTATTTTGTTTCAATTTATAAGTAATTAGGAATCGAAAAATTTTGTCTAGATATTTGAAAATACCGAATTTTGCTCCTTGAAAATTTAAATGTGTGTTTGACTTCTAATTGACAATATACTTTCGAACGTGGAATTTTCGTAATGCAAAAGGATCGCGATCTTGAGATGTGAGCATTTTCATTCTTATGTCTAAGGAAATTATGTTCGAAATTAGGATCCCAAGTTTTCGAATTCGGATTTATTATTAATTTTTCATAGCTTCGTATTTTTGACCTGGTTCTGATTCAAAGTTTGTGATTTTGTTTTACTAGTGTAATCTTTCCATTTTTTGATTGTAATGCAGCTCCTCATTTCACAGATTTTCTTTGAGGTGGGAAATCTCCTATTTTCTCCCCAAAAAACATATGTTTAGTGTGTAACATGATACTTTACCTGGGATCAAAAATTTGCTGTCTAATTAAAATACATAAAAATACGATTATGAATTATCGAGTTGAATTTTTTAATTTAAAAAATTATGATGGATAATGATAATAATTTATTACGTTTTTTTTTTAATTTTCAGATTTCCTGATGCCTTAATTTCCAACCTTCAAAGTGATACCAGGCTGCTGTACCAGATCAATTGTACCACCGGAGCCGAAATGCCACGATCCCGATTGGAAAGTGTACAAGAAACGATTGCTGCATAACGAAGATGATTGATATTGCGAATGATGGCCTGTGATTGCTCAGCAGTTACCAATCGTGAGTAGATATAATTATAATTTAATTAAACACGATTATGTAATGTGTGTTGGTGATCTCTACAATGAGCTAGAAAATGGTTATAAAATGAACCACAAATTTCCTAAAAAAAAAATTGGCTTGCTTTCAGCTGAAATTCAAAATTTTTTGTTTATTTTTTCGCACGAATACTTGAGTTTTTGAAGTTAATGTTAGTAGACTTTTTTTGAAAATGACGCGTTGAGGATTTTTTTTTGCATGAGAATTTAAATGTGTTTGAAGTGGAAAATCCTACAGGTCATGAATAAAACCGTTTGAATTTTGAAAAATTTGCCAGGGTTTGTGAAATTGTCGTGCCTTTGAAAAAATGTCCATGTTTTTTTTTTCAATTTTTTGAAAAATTGTGCAATTATGGAAAAAAAAAACTCTTCCAAGTTTTGGAAAGTATCGTCTAATGTTCAAAAGATTTTCTTGTTTTTCTAACTGTTCATTTTTTTTTTGGAAAAACGAGCATTTTTTACGAAATTATGAAACTTGTAAAATTATTCTAGTTTTGGAAGACTCATTTTTAAAATGACTATCCCAATTTTGGGAGATTCGTCAGTTTTTTGGAAAAGCATCCGGGCTATATCAACTCGGACCAAAAATGAGGTCGGATCTTCCGATTTTGCTCAAATTTTTTTACGAGTTTTATTCACATTACCCGCGATCATTTTTCTTCTAATCGGGGGGGGGGGGGGGGGTGTCGTTAATTTTTATGCAATTGCGATTTTTTGCCAAATTTCCCAATTTTGAAGGCTCATATCTCGAGATCGGTTATACTTGGAGGAAAAACTATTTGCGGGATTTGAAAAAAATTGATAGGAAAATTCAAAAATGATAATTACATTTTGAAGAGCTCAAAGTTGAACGTTGGAGGTGAAAGCTCAACTTTCACAATCAGTACAAAAGATGAAAGCTACCTTTTAAAAATCTGAAAAAATTACAGTGAGTAGTCCTTTTTATCCCTTTTTCAATCAACAAATTTTTCAAGGTGGATCTTTACACCCCTTGAGGGTACAGGGGCCCAAAATTTTGACCAAAATTCAAAAAAATCGAAAAAGTGAAGTACACATCGATTTCTACTAATTGGAAGGTCCCGAGTTCGAATATATACTCGGGTTTTTCATCCGACCCCTCTGAACCCCCTCGATAGGGTCAAAAACTAAAAAAAATGAAAAATAACGTGTGACCTGTCGTTTGTTAGGTTTTTGGGTCACTGAGTTCAAATATTTGCTCATTTTTCGGTTTCGAAACCTTGCGTTCCCCCAGCCCCAATTTTTGGGAAAAGTATGTTAAGAAATGAAAATAAGCGTGTGGCATATCGATTCTCACTAATTTGATGGCGTAGAATTCGAATATCGACTTACTTTTTGATCCGACCCCCCTCTCTCGTGCTCTAACCGACCCCCTTCCACAAATTTATGGAGAAAAGTAAAAGTTATTCTACGCAAAATTTCCCCTGTGGGTGTTTGTGCTATGCCTACCTGCAATATGTGCCCGTATTCATTGGATTTTAAATTTGAATAATCAGTGTAATGGGGTATCATTTATTACAAGTCCATTGAGTAATACCGCATTTGTTTTTATCATTTTTTCAGCTCCGGATTCCCTGCAATACCGCCTCGAAATTATCGAAGCTATTTTTAAGTTTTTTAATCTAAGTTGATAAATTAGTTGTATGTGTTTTATATGTAGGTAATTAGATATTATTGTTAATTTTTAGTCGAGCTCTCCCTCCCTCCTCTAGGCGTTTTATAAAAATTGGGATCTTTTTTTCTGGGTACAAATTTGATTAAGGGAAATAGGTTGTCCATCGAAGGTTATGATTCGAGGTTACGTGTTCTAATTGCCTTCGAAATGCAGAGGCTGATTGGTGAGAGCGATTGCAAAATTTTTTGGTGTTTTTTTTCGGCATTTTTTTATGGTCGGGAGTAATTTTGAAGGTGGCGTGAAGTAGGGAGCGGGGGAATAATTTAGGCGCAGCGCCGATGTCGGTATCTGGTGAACCTGGACACCTCACGACAACGGAAGAGACCCCAAGTTTTCTTCGATGCCTAGTGCGATCACTCCGAGATACTGGGAGGTTATCCCGGCGAGGGCTAAAGTGGCATGCTAGCGGTCGTTTTTAACGACGGGTATTTTTCGTACCATTTTAATTTCAATCAAACGTGGTGATTAAATCGCAGGTCAAAGTGCGTGTGAAATTGGTAGATGAAGTGATTTTTTTTTTGATTAGGGCCTGCCTAATAAGTGTCCCGGTGCCTTTGTCGAATTTGTTTTTTTTTTTAGGGATTTTCAGCTTAGGGCGTGTCATTTTCGGGCTGAATTCAGAATTCAGCCCGGGCAGGGTTGGAGCTTGGTTTTACGAGGCTCTGGCCGGTGAAAGGTAACTTTAGTTCCCTACCAGGTGCTGTGCTTCTTCGGAACTCAGTACACCGGCAGAGGGGAGCGTTCGTATGGTGAACGGTTACCCGTAGCCTTTGGCACGTGGCCTTTTCCCCGCCTTCGGGGAGTCTGTTAGACATCACGATCACTCTGGCGCTTAGCTGACAGCTGGCTTTGTCCCTGGGTGGCTGGTGGGTTAGGGCACGGCCCCTGGCCTCGTGGATTTGGGCTGGCAGCTCTGTGGACGAGTGCGCTATATACCTTGCCACGAGGTGAAGACCGCTTGGTATGAGATCCACGTCGCTGTCTGATAGGTAAGGAAATTAGGCGCTGCCTTGGCGACATTATAGTGCGGGTGTTGACCTGGATTTTAAAAGCTACTTTTGATTGCCAATTAATTGGTGCGAAATGAGATATCATTGAGGGTTCAAATTTTACTCGAATTTTAAAAATTGGTCATTTTTGGCGTTTACGAAGATACGCGGGCTCAAATTTTGGATTTTTTGGTAGAAATTTGTTGTTTTTTTTAATTTGCGACGAGAAGTGATCTGTGTTTTCGATGGGTTATTTCACCTTTTTTTTCTTTTTTTTTTGGAAAAGAAATATACTCAACTTCTGCATTTCGGTGGGAATTAGTTCAGGTAATTTCTAAATCAAACTTTGATGTAAAGGGGGCTGTTGTTTTGGGGTTTTGTCGGAGTAGGCGTGTTAGTGGGGGACCCTTGGGTATATTTATTATGTACGTAGTTGTATTGAAATGTTGTTTAAGTTTCAAAATTGTGATAACCGATCACGGTTTTTTTGGCTGCCGAGCGGCCGGCAGTTTTTTTTTAGCCCAGATCGGTTAAAACTTAGATTTTAGAGTTGTATATTTTTTTTGCCGCTGTGTTCAAGAATACAAAGTTTGGGTTTGGTTTGTGTTATTTTGCTGTCGCCAATGAATGGTTATCGGCTAACAATCATTGGTAGGACAGCGTTCGAGTTAGAATATTCATTTTTTCAGTAGTAACGAATCGCGTAGGTACTTGGAAAATTGAATCAGCGACCTCGAACGGATCGACGTATGAAATACCAGTATTCGAGCGAATTCAAGTCGCCAATACCGCATTTAATGTGCATTTTTCGAATTAGGCGAAACGCCCCCTTTTTTGAATACATTGCAGCTCAATTACTCAAAAAAAACGACTAATCAATAATTTTGATATTTAATGTACAGCAAAGAGGTCGAATACGTCGATTCATTATTGTTGATCTTTGGTTTGAAGAATGAATAGTTTTCAAAAATACTAATTCAGGCAAATTACTGATGGATTAATGAAAATGGATGCTGAATTATGAATTTACGATCTTGATTTAGTCATATCCGACTTATTTCCAGCACATTTCAGCTGTAGAATAGACCAAAGGTGAGTATTTCAAATTGAAAGTAACGATAATTACCCTTTTAGGAAATGAAATAGTCGATAAATCTATCGATTTGACCTTGGGAATTGAATTTTTTGGAAGAAACGAAGATTGATTGTTATACGTGAAAATTACGTCATTTGTTTTATACTTCGACTTCGGAAATACCTGATGTAGCAGAAAAAAAACAGTTTATTTCATTGTACTTCGAAAATGCCTGATATTACTGGCGATAGGCAACTTAAATAATAGAAATTAAATGCGTATTTTATTTCATTGCGCTTGAAATGCCTGCAATTACCTGCGGTAGGCAACTTGAATAACAAAAACGAATTAACTAGCCTAGAAAAGTAACGATTTCGCGTCTAAAATGGCGAATCACTCGCAAAACAGCTATCCAAATGCGAAAATATCCGGCTCGTTGAATTCTTCGAATCTAAATACGTATAATTTTCACGTTTTTTGCCATTCATTAAACATTAAAATCGTCAGAATGATTTATTTACGTAAAATTCAATCAGATAGCTTCGAAAAATTGCGAATAGAGTATTCAATTATAGCAAAACTTTGCAACCTCATAATTTTTGTAGTTTCGATCCTCTCCTAAAAAATCTGCATTTTGTAATTTTGCAACCTCATAATTTTTGTGCTCTCGATCCTACTCATAATTTTTGTGGTTTCGATCATCTTCTAAAAAATCTGCATTTCGTAATTTTGCAACCTCATAATTTTTGTGCTCTCGATCCTCTCCTGGATTTGTGATTGGAAAAACACAGATAGTATGTAAAATAACCGACACGGAGAATGATTGTCTGATTGGTTAAAATTGGGTCATGGCTTACGTCTGATTGGTTAGTTTCTGATTACGTCATTTCGAGGGTTGCTTCTTATCACTTTTCGGTTTTTTATTTTTTTGTGTAACCGACGTGTAGTAGCGTGTTTTTCTCGATTATTTTATTGTTTCTTCCTTTCTTCGTAATTCGTATTAAAATTGCTACGAGGTTTTGATTATCAACAAACTGAAGAAAGTACGTTCTTTTTTTCCTAGTGAATGATACGTCGTGATGGAGACAGAAAGTACGATAAGCAAAACTGCATTAGCTCACAGTTAGTTCATACTCTTCATAGCTCATAGCTGCCGAGTCAAGATTGCAAGTCGACAAGCAGTGGTTTGGAGAGGGACGATACTGAAAATTTCCTATCTTCAGCAAGAAGTAAATTAACGAAGGGAAACGAAATTTTCATTTCTGGTTTTCAAATGTTCCGAATTTCAGCCTAATTCGATGTCAATTTTATTGCGAATTACGGATACTCCAGGAGGCTTAAAAAGTGTCGTTTCTGTCGTTTTTTGAAGAAACGACCGGAAATTACCATTTTTAGACAGTACAGTAAAAATGTAATTTTTGATGTTTTTCAGAGACCACTCCAGAAAGCTTAATGACCATTTTTGGGACAATACAGTTTGATGTTTTTCTAAGACTACTCCAGAGGACTAAAAAAGTGTCATTTTTGTCTTTTTTTGGAGAAACGACAAGAAATGACCACTTTTGAGAAAGTTCCTTGAAAACGTCATTTTTGGTGTTTTTCAAACACCACTCCAGAAGGCTTAAAAAGTGTCGTTTCCGAAGAAACGACAGGAAATGACCATTCTAGGGAAAATTTCTTGAAAATGTCATTTTTGATGTTTTTCAAAGACCACTTTAGAACGCTTAAAAAGTGTTGTTTATGCCGTTTTTTGAAAAAACGACAGGAAATGACCATTTTTGGGAAAGTTTCTTGAAAATGTCATTTTTGATGTTTTTCAAAAACGTTTTTATTGGTCACCAAGGTGCCATACTAAAACAAACAAAAAATGAAGTCGGGTCTCACGATTTCGCTAAAAAAATGTTTACAAGTTCCTCTTGGTGGTCCAGTCATCGATGATCAATACGGAATTGAATATTTCAAAAAATTACGGGGAATGGGTCGAATCAAAAAGTAAGTCGATATTCGAATTCTACTCTCTCAAATTAGTTAGAATCGATATGCCACACTTTTCAAAATAGTTTTTCTCAAAATTGGGGGGGGGCTAGAAGGGCACCAAAGGATCAAATCCAATAAATTAGCGAATTTTCGAACTCAGCGCCCTCAAAAACCTAACAAATGACAGGTCACATGTTATTTTTCATTATTTGCATTTTGATCCTATCAATGGTGGCTAATCGGGGGTTCAGTGGGTCGAATGAAAGAATTGAGTACATATTTGAAATCAGCGTCTTCGAATCAGTAGTAAGCCTAATTGAAGTGTTACTTTACTTTTTACATTTTTTTGAATTTTGGTCAAAATTGTGGACCTCTCCACCCTCCAGGGGTCTTGAGATCCCATCTTGAAAATTTGTTAGTTGAAAAAAGGGTGAAAAGGGCTCCTCACTGTAATTTTTTCAGATTTTTAAATGATAGCTTTCATCTTTTGTTCTTATCATGAAAGTTGAACTTTCACCAACAAAGTTCAACTTTGAGCTTTTCAAAATGTGATTACCGTTTTTGAATCACCTAATAATTATTTTTCTGACTCCGAAAACAGTTTTTCCCCAAGTGCAACCTATCTCGAGATATGAGCCTTCAAAGTTGGGTAATTTGGCTAAAAATCGCAATTGCATGAAAATTTCGTGGCCCGCCTGTCTCCCCGCCCCCCTGAGGGTTAGAAAAGAAATTATCGTGATTTTGTGAATAGACCGCCAAGGGAAACTCGTAAAAAAAATTTGAACGAAATCGGCGGACCCGACTTCATTTTTGGTCTGTTTTAGTAGGGAATAGCCCCAGTACAATTGGCCTCAAAATTATCTTTCAAATGAGATGTCGGCGAGCTTTCTAACTGGGTCATTCGCTCATTCTATGTCAGTTCGTTCACAAAGTGAAAAGTGGGGTCGGCGATTTTTTTGAATTTTCACATGTAGATAGAGCTCGATGAGAGATGACGAATGGCGCAATCCGGAGCTCTCCAAGTCTTTTTGTAGAGCAGCCATGAGCACTTGAAGTTTTGAGGTAAAATTGCGGATATGGTAAATTTCGAGCGTGGATAACTCGAAAACTATGATGGTAGAAAGATAAAACTTTTTCTAATGTGTAGGGCCTTTGAAGAGCTTTTTTGAAAATCAGTGTTGCCACTTTTTTAATACCAAAAATTGGCTGGAAATGTTGAAAAGTGGTATTTTTGTATGAAGGACACCGTCGAAAATTCCAAAAAAATATATATTGTACAACGTTTCATACTGAGTAACATATTAAAAAACTGAGATGGCGTTATTTTTTAAACTCGTTGAAAAAAATTTCGAAGTTTACGAGAAAACATAATTTTTTACCCCTAGTACTGAAAATTTCCTAAACTGGTTAAATTACCTTGTTTTTACCACATTTTCATCTTACATATATTAAATATTAGTACACAAAAATATTTTTATCAAGTCGATCCTGATTGCTATGTACTGTATAGGTAGGCTTTTGTCACCCCCCCCCCCCTCCCCCTTCAATATAATAATCCAACATAGAAATAGTTTTCAAGTGTGGGCAGATATGATTAAAAATCAAAAATAACATTTAAAACCAGTAACTTGATTCGTTTACTAATTTCCATGTTCTTGACCTACCAATACAGGGTGTCCGGCAAGTGGTCTGCCATACTTCATTTTTGGATATAAACGGGTACCACTAAAAAAAAAAAAAAACGTAAAATGAACAAGTTGTATATCTTAAAAATTGAAGAGGCAAATGCTGTTTTTTAAAAAATCACGTAAATTTTTTTTTCAACCATGGGAATGCAGTGGTGGATGGCGCCGTCAGAATCGCCCGAGCGAAACGAGGGCGAAGCATTGAAAAAATTAGATTTTTAATGCCCTAAAAGACATTTTTTCATGTTTTAATGCTTTGAAAATCCCTATCTGATGTAAGTGTAATGTAAATTTATAAATACAACATAAATTTGGGGGGCAAGCGGAGGTCAGAACTTTTTTCGGAAGGTCTGATGCCCCCCGGCCCCTCTTGATGACGCCTCTATGGGAATGGATAGTAAGGTACCTGTACCAAATAAGGCCCACAAAATTTCTTTCGCCTCTGAACGCTTCCCAAATCATCGGATTTTTTTTTTTTTTTTTTTTTAATCGAAAGCTAAAGGTTCCAGCTATAGCCCAGTGGCCTTGAAAGCTCGTTTCAATGCTTTATCACTCGCTGAGAGCTTTCGCAAAAAAAGCTCTCTCCGGGCCTTATTAAAAACAGGTGGTCGTTTTAAGGCCCGACCTGAAATGTAATAAGGCCCGACCTATAAAATGTAATAAGGCCCGACCTAAAATGTAATAAGGCCCAACCTAAAACCTAATAAGGCCCAACCTAAAAGTAATGATAATTTAGAATTACGTAAAACTGGGTCCATATGATCAATTAATATTGACAAACTCACTGGTTTGTCAATATTAATTGATCATGTGGACTCATTTTAACCAATGAACGCGTGTTGTTGGGTTTGACAATCCGCGGTTTGTCAATATTTATTGATCGTGTGTACCCGGCTTAAGTAAGCAAGCAGTTGGGCCTTATTATGTGCTTTTGACTTTTTTTCTTTGAAATTGAATATCTCCGAGATAGTAAATTATTGCGAGATGCGGTTTGTACCATCGTGATGCCGAGACTCATATGTACATGAGAACTCGATTTAATTAATAAAAAGTAATGATTACTTCCCTTTTTGAAGCGAATAATTTTCATGAAACCTCAATTATGATTTATGAGTCAATTTTCAGCATATCAAAACTTTATTGGCTTCCTACGGTCACGAAAACAGCCAGATCGTAAAAAAAAACCACCGAGCACTATTGCCATAGCCAAACACTACAATATTAGATACTTTTTTAATCGTTAGGATCACTAGCCTCGAAGATAGGCACATTGGGCCTTATTTGGGGGTCGGGCCTTATTTGGTACAAACACCTTACTTTGAAAACTGAATAAATTTTCATTATATGGCTTTTTGCAAAACTTGAAAATTGAAGGGGCCACGGGTCATCCAAAATAGAGAAAATTTAGAAATTTTTTGAAGCTCACTTATTTTGAATGGCCCGTAGCCCCTTCATTTTTGATGTTAGGCAAAAAGTCTGTGAAACAAAATTTGTTCATTTTTCAACATACTATCCATTCCCTTGATTAGTTTATTTTTTTAGAACTTTTTTGAACAAAATTTTTTGTAGCCTCTTCAATTTTCAAGATATGCAAAAAGTCATATAATGAAAATTTATTCAGTTTTCAAAGTACTGTCCATTCCCATGGTTGAAAAAAATTTACGTGATTTTTTAAAAAACAGCATTTGCCCATTCAATTTTTAAGGTATGCAACTTGTTCATCCAACTTTATTTTTTAGCGGTATCCGGTTTTATCCAAAAATGAAGTACGGCAGACCACTCACCGAACACCCTGTACAGTATGTACAGCGTTCAGAATCTACTTGATAAAAATAGTTTTGTTGACTAATTTTTAATTTTCGATGAAAATGTGCTTTTTTCGTTGATTAGATCAAATTTTCATATTTTACAGGGCGATGGGGCAAGTTTAAAATATTTCAAACTTTCTCCAATTTTTGCCCTTGAAATTTTCGATACATGGGGTTCTTTCATGATACACGTTCGATTCATTTTTGTTTTCACTCAGAATTCAACTGCCCTACCCGTTGAGATAGATCCCTCCCTTGACAAGATAAAAAATTGGATGAGTGTTGAGTAAAATTAACCCGGTACGAGAACAACGCCAATTTTTTCTTTCAACAAGTACGATTCTTCTGGAAATTATTGAAAATGTCTACGTATAATTTGCGTAAATATTTTCGTGTTTTCAGAAACGAAAATGAGCAAAGGAATTACGATTGAATTTTGAATTTTGTTTTCGTCTATCTCCAAGGTGACCTTTTCGTAGCTCATTATGCGCACAACCGATGACTCATCAGTTTGAGAATACGACTCAACAATCGAAATTTCCAAAGGTCAAACGAAGGGTGTAAGCAAAGTGAATATGTTTTTAGATAGGGGCTGGAAAGGGGAGGATCGTTTATCAAAAATTATAAACTTTTTTGTTAGGTAGGTATTTGAGTATTTGACCACCTGTTTAAAATTTTCATAAAGACCCTTTTTTGACATATTTTCTTCGTAAAAAATTCAAAAAATTGAAATTTAGTTAAAATGGAAAGCCATACTTGAAAAATTTGAAACTTAATTTTTTTCATTCAATTTTCAATTCATTTCCTATTTGAAGTTGAATTTTATTTTGATTTGGTTGACAATTTTTGACATTTTAAAAGATGACAGAGCGTCGGTCATCGGTACTCGTTTCATAGTATCTGTCAAAAATGAGAATATGCGAATGACGAACCGAACGGAGGTCAAAGATTTAGCTTACCTCAACAGGCTCTCTTGTTCGAAATTTGATTTCAGAGCGACCCCAAAAACAAAAAAATATATAAAAAAACAAATAATAACAATCATTTTAAAATTTTTCAAATATATTTTTACAAACCAAACACAAATAAATTCAATTAGGTGCCTACTTTAAGTGTACCTATTTCTATGTCGTAGATAGGCAAGTTTTAGATAAATACCTAAATATATGTAATTATGTGAAGTGCATTCGATCACTAGGAATATTTTCTTAGAAATTGAAATTATTTACAATATTGTAAAAGAGAAACGTGCTCAATTCTTATATCTATTTAAAAATCTCTTGATAATAATTATTAGGTAGGTACTTATTGCATAGATTATTAGTAGTGATAAAAATAAGTAGATACATTAGCATTAAAAATTTGGTTATTGAAAAAATTATTATTTTTTGGTGCAAAATTAGTGTCAAATTTTATTCCAAATGGAATATTGAATTTCCCATTTAAATTTCAATCACCAGTTCGACACCTTATGGTAAACAGCAGCTTTGTTAACCATGTCGCTTCTGCCTGTTCAGCTGAAGTGTGCGTAGTATTTGCACCTGGGAGTAGATGGTATCCAACAAATCAGGGAATAAGGACAAATTCAATTGGTACAATTCGCAAACGACAAATTCTATTGGACGTTGAATGATGGCCATAAATGTATGAATCAGCCGACGATCTTTCGGTTCCAAATGATACCAAGGACTGTTGTACATTTCCAAAGCGATCATTTTGTTCTGGAATTTTTTTTCTATGTGTAGTGAAGTTGAAAATAAATTGCATAGGGAGTTGTTTGCTGATCCAGTGGATAATTTTTTTTAAATGATGTACATTTACAGACGATTCTAAGTGCACAAATTATAGGAATATTTACCATGTTTTGAAACACATCTCCAATGAAACATATGAGTAACCAAAACAATAGTATTGCGCAAAGAACCGCAAAGTCAGGCAACAATTGATAAAACTGTTTCGGTTCTGTGATCTGGAAATAAATGTTTTTAAAATTCGATCAGTTGCATTATAGTATGTCTTAAATTGAATTTTCGAATTTTGAAAGTCTCACTCTCTTCCGGAGTGGTTCATTTTCCTCTAAAAATGAGATTCCCAAAATCTTAGCACTCTAGAAGAGTAAAGTGGCCTAATTTCGACCACTTCCTACTACAGGATGACTGAAAATTACTTCCCCAAAAAAATTTAAAATTTCGGTAAAAAATTATTATTGATAGGGTAAATTTTTTTTGGTCATATTCTACTAATATAGATCGTCTTCTAATCTCTGTACAATTTATAACCCGAAAAAATTCAATATTACGCAATTTTTCCCTTAAACCAGAGTATTAATTCAATAATGCTGAATTAAATCACCTGACTCCAATTTGTGAAGCGCTGAAATGCAATCCTCCTTATTTTAAAATTGAACGCACTGTTTTCAGATTAACAGGGTTCAATTCAAGATTTTGAAGAACTCGTCACCTATCCACAGAAATTCCTAGATTTTATTCCACACAATTTTTAAATTTCGTTCGACTAGGTTTAGCTATAGCATTGTAAGCGAAAATCAAATTATTCTTCATAAAAAATTCAAAAATGATTGAGAATTTTTGAAGAGGCCTGTGTTCGAATAGTAATGGACCAAGGATGCTGCCAGAGTTGAAATTTTTTGGATAAGTTAATTAGGGAATTTTTGCTAAGCATTTTTTTTTGGGAACTACTTTTCGGTCACCCTGTAGTTCAGTGGGAAACTGCAAGTAAACTGCAAAAGGTGATAGAGGCGTGAAATTTGGTATGGTGAACAAGGACATCATAACGAATTTTTAGAGCCCGGGAGGCCATCGCCAAACCCCATAGGAGGAGGTGGGGGAGAGGGTTTGAAGGAGGGTTCCGCCCCCATTTTTCAAAATTGAACTATCGACCCTTCTTTGGCGTCATTTCCATATGATTGAATCCCACTGAGTTCAAAATTGCCATTACTTTCAAAATCCGAGTAAGAGAAGTCCCTCAAATTTGAGATTTCTCAACTCGCTGTTTTCGCATTTTCCCTCAAAACTGCCTAAAAATCACATTTTTTCAACTTTGCACAACCTGCCGAGCTTCCAATCAAATTTTTACTATGATTTTCGAAATCTACGGGTAGATTGCCATATATGTGACGCGTCATGAGAAACCATACCTACCTTAGGGTGAAGGATGTCAAAAATGAGATTTCGACATTTTCTGATTTAAAAATGTACCAGGAATCGAATGGAGCAACCCGCAGCTCATTCAGAGCAAAACTCGTCGAGTTATGACACTTTGAAGTTGAGAAGTTCTGAAAACAACTTTTTGAGAAAAAGCTCTTAAAGTTTTTCATTTCCTTTTTTTTTTGAATTTCTACGACTTATGAAGGTATAGAAATGAAATTATCATGAAAAATTGGTGATTCTGTAGTAAAATTTGACGAGGAATTCAATGGTGCAAGTTTCAGGTCCATATGTGATAGAAAAAACGAAATCGTACTGGTGAAAAATTTTTCCGCGGTTTCTTTGATCATACGTATTATGAATAATTTTCAGAATAAATTGTGCAACATTATTGTTCTTTTTGATGGTGAATAGGGTCAGATTTCGATGGAATCATCGTTTTTGAAAATATATTGAGGTAAGTACGTACTTACTTACCAAAAATTGTTGTGAAGTTCGAATTATTTGGGGTGCCCTAATCTTATGTAATCTGTTGTTTTATCTATGCGATTTCGTTTTTTCAATTTTCTCCGCGAGCTTTGGTTGTAGGGTTGTTGTTTTGGTCTCAAATTGTTCATCTGTGAAAGAGGAACACGAAAAAAAAATTTCCGGTATGATTTCGTTCATAGCGGACGAAATCAGTGGGTAGTCGAAATTAGGGACCCAAATTTTCAAAATCGAATTTTGACTTCTTTCAGAAAAAAATTCAGAAAAATAGAAAAATTATGTTATCGGCTCAAAATTTCAAGACGAGCACATCGGGACTAAAACCGAGCTACCAATGAAATTGATTAATTGAGTCTAAACTTACTCACAAGAAGGAAGCTTTCAGTTCGTGTAGTGCACTTTAGCAACTCCCCCCCCCCCCAGTTCCTATATTTTCGACATTTTTAAATCGTCCACAGCTTTTTCGATTTTTCTTTCGACTAAAATTTTTTCTCTGCATTTTTTTTAACCACTAAATTTTTTAAAAATTTTTTAAAACTTTATTTCTTTTCTTAAAATTTTATTCTTAGGATTTTTTCAAACCAAATTTTTTCATACGTCATACCACATTTTTAAACTTCAAAGCTTCAAACTTCTTCTCAACATTTTTTCAACTCTAATTTTTTTATTCAATCTTGACATTTTTTCATACTTACTCTGAATTTTGAAATTCCAAAATACATACAAAAATAACACAGGGCGACAAAAAATTTTTCTGTTCTGTTTCTGGGTTCTCATGCCAAAATTCTGTTTCTAGACATCAAAATACATCACCTTGCTCAATCCTGGCTTTCAAAGTTTGCTTTGGGGGTGGGGGGCCAAAAAACTGATTTTTCGAGGTCAATAAGCCTGAGCATCACAAAAAAATTGAAAAAAAATTTTTTTGGACTAATCTTGTAGGAAATTTCACAGCAAATCCAATGCCGCAAACCGCAGACCTCCGTCTCTTTTTTAAAAAAAGTTACAGGTCATTCTTTCCAAAATTTTGTGAAAAAATCGCATTTTTTTAGTTTTTTTTCGCAAAGAAGTGAAATTTGAGAGAAAAGTAAGGGTTTTAAGCCCATAATGACCATGGTGAGAGTTGTAGGAAATTTCACGGCGAATCGAATGCCGCAAATCGCGGACCTCTATCTCTTATTGAAAAAAAGTTACAGCTCATTCTTTACAAAATTCTGTGGAAAAAATCACATTTTTTGTGCCTTTTTCGCGAAAAAGTGAAATTTGAGAGAAAACTAAGGGTTTTAAGGATGAGCTGTAACTTTTTTTCAATAAGAGATAGAGGTCCGCGATTTGCGGCATTCGATTCGCCGTGAAATTTCCTACAACTCTCACCATGGTCATTATGGGCTTAAAACCCTTACTTTTCTCTCAAATTTCACTTCTTTGCGAAAAAAAACTAAAAAAATGCGATTTTTTCACAAAATTTTGGAAAGAATGAGCTGTAACTTTTTTAAAAAAAGAGACAGAGGTCTGCGGTTTGCGGCATTGGATTCGCCGTGAAATTTCCTACAAGATTAGTCCAAAAAAAATTTTTTTCAATTTTTTTTGTAATGCTCAGGCTTATTGACCTCGAAAAATCAGTTTTTGCCCCCTCCACCCCCCAAAGCAAACTTTGGTCGTCAAAAAAAATATTTTTTCCTTTATTAGTTACATAAAAGCAACCCAAATTTGGCAATGAGAACCCAAAAACAAAATTCGTGTCGCCCTGTGTAATGTCTCTTGTTGCACGTAGTTTTATTATCGAATGAATAAAATTGTTTCTCATATATTTATAATTTTTTTTGGAAAAGGAAAACATTATTTATGTGAGCTTGGATATAAAAATTAGAAACCACCCTTGGAAGTCAAAAATTGGTTTTTGAGTTGATGTTCCCCATTGATTCCAGGTATACTCCTTCTGAAATAGCCCAAAATCAGTGTCAACTCGAAAACCAATTTTTGACCTTCACGGGTGGTTTCTATATCCAGGCTCACATGAAAAGTTTTAAGTTTGTAAAAATTTCAACAAGTTGTAAATTGGAAAAAAATCAAGTGGAACAGCGATTGGGGAACAAATTAATAAATAGATATCCGACGAAATTTTAGATTAAAAAAAATGTGTAGAAAAATTGATTTTTTTTTTAAAATTTCAAGGGCAGAAAAAATGGAAAAAATTCTAAAATTAGAAAGAATTTTGGAGTTGGATAGAATTTCGATAAAAAAATTTACAATTTGAAAACCAAAATTGATGAAAAATTTCAGTTCGAAAGATTTTTAAGAACAGTTGATGAACAATTTCAGAGTTTGAAAAAATATCAAGGTTGTAAAGAAATTGAAAAAAGCTTGGAGTTTTAAAAAATTTACAAGGGATGGTAGTGGAAAGATCAAGGTAGGTACTTACCTATTTTTAAAGCTATTTTTGAGGTTTCTACGTCAAATAGTTTTCGATTGGTGGAAGTTTCAAAAAAAGTGGTCGAAATTAGGGCACTTCACCCTTATCCATGAGGGACCATAATTAAGCATTATTTTGTGATTTTTAAGGAATATTTGGAAATTTTGCATCATCCCCCCACCACAAAAAACTGTTTTCGTTTATAGCATGCGACCCTATGTCAAATACCATAAGAGAAGATTGATGTAGGGAGCTAGAATTTTGAAAATCTCATTTCTAGAGGAACATGAACCACCCCAAAACGTAGAACCTCTAAAATTCGAAAAAAATTCCCCGTGTTATAAGAAACGCCTCAAGCTAAATGAGTATTCGTTTCAGTTTTTTTATTTTTTAATTTTATTTGGGTTTGGCTTCGTTTTAGTTGAAAATAATTCATCTGTCTTACCGAAGCAATGAAAAAAGTTCGAACTATCGAAATCAGCAACATTTGTACGTAAATCAGCGAGAAAATGAAATTCAACTTGTTCGCGTAAATCGTTGCCATCCTGCGAGCATAAAAAAACCATGTTTGATCAGTGTCAAAAATAGGTACCCACTGAATACCGAACTTCAAAACACTTTTTACTCACGAATGTAATTCTTGATGTTGTTTTATAACAATGACAATTTTCTCTACGAACTCGTCCGTGGCCAATGCTTTTTTGATTTTCATTTCTTGAATTCTAGACAAACTACTAGGCATGTATCCGTCTTCCATTGCTGTTTCCAATCTCCAGATTTCATCGATACTTCGACTCAACGATTCGGACGCATCTTGTATGAAATTGCTCAAAATCACGAATCTATCTCGAATGCGATGAGCAGTTGCAAAAAAAAATGTTGACATTGCAAGGGAGTGAACAAGCAGAGGCCCGACGTTTGCGAATTGTATGACTCGAATGATCCAACGTATAAGAATAGTTTCATCAAATGGGATGTAAAAAGGGTAATACACGGTGATGTAGTTGTCAAATTTTACGTATTTTTCGAAATTTTGCGCGTTTCCAATTAGAAGGAAACAACAATTCGCTAATAAAATGATTTTGATCCAGTTTTCAGTTTTCTTCGATTCCGTACTGATGGATTCTGGTGTAGCAGATTTCAACGATTGCTCACCCAGTATGAGATTTTTACGATCCAAAAAAACGAATAATTTTGAGAATGTATCTCTCGCTGTATAAATCCAAAAGTAGATGCCAATCATTGCTAGCAATGCGCCCATAAGAGGTGCTGGTAATAGCAACGTGTAGTAATCTTTTTTCGGGGCGTTTGCCAGGTAGAATATGCAAGAGGAGTATACCATTGTGAAATTCAGAATATTGTAATTAATCCAAAATTTCCTGAAACTTTTCTGCACCTTGTCATCGAAACAAAATCCTCCGCACATGCAATACAATATGAAGACCATCTTGGTCGTTGAATTTGTGTACGTTTGATCAAATTCATTTGTGAAAATCCAGTTTTTGAATTTTTTACGAATGTTTGAATAGATTTCCATTTTTTTCAGTTCTACAAAATTACACAAATATTACAGTAGGCCTATTAAGTTAAGTCAATATGAAAACCGCGACACAACTGTTCTCAACAAATATGTACATAGGAATTACAATCTACTCAATTTTGTTTTAGAAATTAACAACAATGACTGTATAAACTGGGTATCTACGTTTTTGGAAACGAAAATGAGAGATGAAATTAGTACTGAATTATAAATTTGTTTTTCGTACATTGCCAAGGTGCCCTTTTTATAAATTGTTTTCCAACTTGAGTATTAATGAATGTAGAGAATTTCGGGAATGGACGACCGGGGAGGGGGAAGTAATTGGACATCTTGCTTATTTAACATTTTTCTCATTTCGTTTCATTTATCCACCGACTAAAAAATTTTATTGATACTTTTTTATGCCAAAATTTGACCAAATCGAGATTTTGATGTGTCGAATAAGTTGCGTATTCATATAAATTGGAAGGGACAAAGATGAAAATTTTCATTTATTTTTAATTTTGAGCTGTAATATCGATCCACGGGTCGTTTTTGACTCATTTATGGTCCCTGGATCGCATTCAGCCCATGCAACTCAATTTTTTTCCATGTTCATGTTATTTTCAAGAATTTTTTTCTAGAATAAAATTTTTCTTGTTCATTTTTTCTACCTACTTACTCTTGTATGCTTTCTAAAAATATTTTCCGACACGAAAATTTTTCACGGCTCTTAATTTTTTTCAACATTTTTTCATTCATTAAAATTTTTTTCAGCTACAAGCTTTTTTTATTCGCCGAAATTTATTTCAACTATAAATTTTTTGCCACTCGCCAACTTCAAAATTCTATAATTTGATCCTAAAATTTTTAAAAATTTCGTAAATTTTCTCAAGATTGTGACCCGTGCGGGGAAATGATACCTAAAGTCGGAATTTTCAAAAATGAATTTTTTTTAGCTAAAATAATAAAGGAGGCCATAAGGAACATATTGCGACCTTGATGAGCATCTAAGATAGATTCTTCGCCGAGATAGAGACATTTGAAGTTAGGAAATTCTTGAATTCCAAAAAAACAAAATTCTGAGAAAAACGCGTTCAAAGTTTTTACTCCTGTTTTTTATGTATCAGTCATCAAAAAAGCTGCCAAAACTACTTTTGAATACTAAAATTTCACGAGAAATTTGTTTCTGATGTTGAAAATTACTTACGGAGAGAGGAAAATGAAAAAATTTACTATTTCAATGCGTTCAATTTTTTTAAAAAACCTGCATTACAAAATGAAATTTGGGTATTATTTATTATTAAGTAAATTATAAAAAGTATAGCTTATTTTCGATGAAGGGAAGACAATTTTGAGATTTTTGAAGTTTTTTACGTTGAGATTTAGACTGACGAGTCTCCAAAAAGGTGACACATTTCATGGACCGCATTTTGCAGCGCACATCAATTTTTTTAACGTTCCGACTTTAGGTATACCTTTTCTTCAGTCGGTTTGAACGTCATTTAGACATTTTCTAATAGGTTATTCGAAGTGAAACTTTGGTAACAAATTCGTAAATGTCTGAACTACTCGAAAATGCAAAAACATTTTTTGAAAAAATTGTCCACTCTTCATTTTTTGGCTTTAACGCAAAATTCTGTTTTCCGACTTTAGGTACCCTGTCCCTGCACAGGTCACAATTTTCTTCGTTTTTTTTTGTTTCTATAAAAAAATTTTGAACTCAATTTTTGTCAATTTTTTAGTCTCAAAAAATGTCATTTATTTAAAAATCCCGACCTAACCGAAGTTAGATTGGTCCATAACTTGAATTGACCAAGCTAACCGACATGTCCTTGTTTGAAAAGCTTCTTTTTTTTTGAGGCAAACTTTATTAATTATTTGGTAAATTGTTTTAGTTTTGGAAAATCACTTTCTCAATAGGTATAGATGTTGTCTAAGTTACCAAAAATTTCTAGGTTTTGGAAATTTTTTCAATTTTTAAAAATTGCAATAGTTATGAAAAAAGTTTCCCGGTTTTGTGAACTCGTCTATTTTTAAAAAATTATTCAATTTTTGGAAATGCTTTAATTTATTGAAAGTTGTTAAATTTTTATAAAACTCAAGTTTCAGATTATTGATCAAGTTTTGAAAAATTCTCGTTTTTAGAAAATCGTCTAAATACTTTATCCATGAAAAAAATTGGCACATCTGTTTAAGTTGTCTCGATCTTTTAATGGGTTATACGCATCAAACCAGGGGCGTAGCTACCAAGGGGAGATCTCCTCCCCTCCCCCCCCTGATATCAGAAAATTACCTGAAAAAATGGAAGGAGGATTAAAAATTAATTTTCTCAAAGCTTCGCCCTCGTTTTGCGCGGGCATGAACGAAATCGCAATTATGAACTAAGTATTAACTATTTCTATCAACTATGCAAAAAATGGCTCCCTTGTGATATTCCAAGTCTCCTTGCCCAATTTGCATCCTCCTAAAAAAAGCTTCTGACGCCACTGCTTGGATTTGTTAGGTTTTTTTGGGGGTTTTAAGGTCAAAATAATTAGTATGACAGTTGTTTGTTCCACAATAACGTTTTCATCAATGTTTTTCCTTAAACATGCTATGCAAATTGCATGAAAACATTATCAAGTTGGTTTTTATAGTAAAAAAATTTAGTGTAGAGGCGAGAGAGGAAGGACTTGAAATTTCTCAAAAAATTATGAAATTTTGGACCCTCTATGAGAAATTTATGGCTACGCCACGGCACCAAACCGAACATATGGGGTAAGTTTCCTCCAAACTGAGCCGTTAGCAGATTTCACCTCTCTTACCTGGAAAAAGGGTCCTTACCTGTTTTTTGATTGCAGAAAGAATATGTTTTAGGAGTTATTTAGTTTCAACTTTCACACCATTCATCAACCGATAAAAATTACCATCAAGCCGGACAACAAAACCCACGCAGAGACTACAATCTTCATTTATTTCACAATTTTTCACAAATTGATGTACAATTCAGCACAAAATTCCATACATCGATTCAAATAACTTACACAAAAAAGGAGAAAAAATCAATCAAAAATAATGACTTTTAAAAATAATACAAATGCAACATAGTTTCAAATCGAGAAAAAAATTAACATATCAACCTACATTATGAGTATCCGTTTTATTTGATTTTAATGTTCTAAAGAGAGAAAAAAAAAACAAACCCCTACTCACGAACGTCACATGAAAAAAAAAATACAAAAAAATACACGTTCGAATACAATTTCTGGTCATAAATGTAAAATGCCAAAAAGAAAAAAAAAGTTTACAATCTTAAAATTACTCTTTAAAATTAAACAATCGCACAGAGAAAATGAGCTACGAGTTAGAAAAATCATATAAAGAGAAAAAAAAATTGTTAAAAAAATAATCAACGAAATAAAAACACGAGCTTTTACAAAATTGAAATTTTCATAGTCGTAACAATACACGAAATCGTACAGTTATCAAATTAAAACCTACGGATAATCTATTTATTTAAACTAATTTCATCTACATAAACATCGATCGACGAACGTGTAAATTTCACATCTCGATTCAATATTATTCCATCGATCGCACCACTTTCTGGTAACCTTTCTATGTAATACCTACATAAATAAAAATACACCCCAGATTACATCATCTGGCTCATCTGCAAATACTTATTTTCCTCCAACAGCGAATTCAGCGAGGTTGTCATATCGTTGATGACCATATTCGAAGACTCGTTCTGATTCGGTGTCGTTGTACTGCTCACGTTGAACATTTGGCATTGCTCGACGTACTGCAACGTTCGTTCGTAAGCTGCCGGTCTCATGTTGAGAGACGATTGGCTGACAACGTTGCACTGCAGCTCGGTCTCGCTTCTGATTTGGGTTTGCTGAGGCCCCCTCATCGCCTGCATCGATTGGGTATTGTCGCCGGTGTGCTGAGGTTTAAATGGCTGCTGCTGATGTTGATGTTGATCGTTTTGATAAAATTGGTGATTCTGCTGCTGCTGATAAGATTGCTGCTGTTGCTGCTGCTGCTGGTACTGAGCCTGGTTATATTTCATGTTCATCTGAGAATGATTGCAGTTGTAATTCTGAGCTGCAGCTGGATTGAAATTCATGGCTCGAGTATCCCTGGCGTTGTTGGTATTGTAGACATTGTAGTCGCCATCCGATTGCCCATTCTGGCTATACTGATCGGCCATATAATTAGCCTGGTAATTCTGAACATTATTCATGGCACCGTTGCCCTGATTGCACTGCCAGTTCTCGGGGACTTTGGCATTGTCGCCAGTGGCAGCAGTTTCGTTGTAAAAATGAGCATTGCACTGTTGACTATTACAATTACAATGCCTGGCAGTAGGCAGATGCTGATGGCCGAAGCAAGAAGGTACCGGAGCTGTTGTGCCTTGAGCCGGACTCGGTAATCCGGGCTGTGAAGGGGTCTGGTTCGACATTGCATTCGCCGCATACGAGTTATCGTAATTATTATACCCATTGGCAGCTCCAGCCACCTGATTACAGCTGTATTGAGAATTATCGTACATGTTTTGATCCACCAGACGTTCGTTGTGCCCGCTGAATTGATATTGGGCATTGGATGGGTAATTCTGAGCATTATTGGATGCATTCGCGTTGTAATTTGGTAACCTTGAATTTTGAGCTGGTTTGAAGTTATTATGGTTGTTGGCAGGGTTGTACTGAGGTAAATTATTGCTGTTGGTGACGTAAGGGTCTCTGGTATTCGTATGAGGTAACGATTGCGATCTTTGCCTCTCGGTACCATATGATTTGCGTTGTTGAGCAGCGTTTGAGAACCCGAAACAGCTATTTTGTCTGGTGGCGCAATGTGAATTGTAATGGTGGCCTGAGCCAGCGGTTCTGGTCGCTGTGCTGGCAGCGAATTCGGCCGTATTGGTCGAGTTGTAAATGCTGTTCAATTGAGATTCCAGATTTTGCAAGTTGGTATTGGGGAAGGATCCGAAACGTTGGGTGGTCGGAGCTGGAGTCGTGGCGGTGGTATTGGATCCAGGTGTAGAAGGTGTGTCGTTGAGGACTGATGTTTCGGCTGCCAGCTGTGATAAGAAAATATGACGTTAATGCGGATTCATCATGAAGGAGATGGTTAAATTATGAGAACGAGTTCGTACCTGATTGATGAACTGCATGATGTCGTCAGAAATTACGAATTTGTTGTCAGCAGTGTCGACGTCCGGCGTTTCCATGAAATTAGCGTTGGGATTGTGGATCGGCGGAGGTGCCGCGGATTGAGATCTAGGAGGTTGAGGACTGTGCACTGGTTTGCTGCTCGATTGACACGGTTCCGACATACGTCGGGTTTCGTTCATCATCTGCATTCCGAAGCAATTGCTGCTGCTTTGCATCTGTAAATGAAATAGGGTTTTCGTCAGTTATATTGAAAGTGGAAAAAATTTGAATAATATTTTTGAGGTTGCGGAGAAGAAAAAAAATATCTAAAAAATTTTTTGAATATGTGACGTGCTCTGTGAAAAGGGACCATTTGTCAGAAAACCAAATTTTTCAAAAGAGCAACAGTATCAAATTTTGTTCAAAAAAATCGATTCTCAAATTTTAATAAATTTCAAAAAACAATGTTAAATGTTCAGTTCAACTGGTTCACTGCTTCACTAGTTTTCAAAAAAAAAAAATTAAAAAAAAAATACTAGACCTACTTTTCAAGCCACCAAATGAATATTTAGTTTTTGTGGGCAGCTTTGCCATTAATTTTTTTTCGAAATTTCATCAAAATTATTCTAGGTGATGAACAAAAATTTTTCGTCTTGCAGGAACGATTGAAAATTTTACAACACGATTTTCTCACAATTTTGTTTGTCTGGATCTCAACTTCAAAATGGAATATTCAGATCAATTTTTAACCGGTTATCGATTTTTTTTTTTAATATTCAGAATTTAATTCTTGAAACAAAATGGGTACATATAATTAACGCCTCGAAAAAAAGTTAGCAAAAATCGAGGAGTGAATTTTTGAAAAAATATGAGAAAAACAATACTGGTCCTAAAAAAATAAATGAAGTAATTTCCCAAAGAAAAAATCGATGAATTGACTTCCCAAGTAATCAACGAACTGTCTTTCGAAAAAAACAACCAGGAAAAATAAAATAATAGGTAACAATTTTTGGAAAATTGAAACATTTTCAAAAAACTCGATCAATTAATTTACGAAAAAATAAAGAGCAATTCTTTAAAAAAATCGAGAAATTAATTTTTAAGAAATGAAATATCGTAAATAATATTTTTTATTTCTGTAGGAAAGAACCAACCTTTAGAATATCAAAAATTTTAAATCAGTTTTCAGAGAAAAATATGAAAATAAATTATTAAAATTAATTCTTCGATAACTAAAATATCAAACAATTGCTCTAATAAATTTACAGGTAAGTAGGGAGAACTCAGAAATTCAATTTTTGAAAAATCATTTTTTAGAAAAATACTGAACAAAATTTGAATAAAAATTTGATTTGCAAAAAATCAAGAAATTGAAAATTTTTATGTGATGGCTTTTTTGGACAGAGGGAGGGAGGAAGTACATTTCTATTACGAATTGGGAAAAATGAGAAAAGTCGTATTGAGTTGGAAAAAACCGTAAAAAATTACGTTTTTGGTCAAATATTTTTGAATTTTTACATACCTCTTTCATACATGGAAAGCCAGTGATAAGAACAACAATTTCTTGAGAGAGAAAAATTGGTGAATTTTTTGGAAAATTAGAAATTTAAAAATCAGGTTTTAATGCAATTAAAAAGTCGATCTGTATTTTTTTTTGGGGGGGGGGGGGGGATTTAGACTACTGGGGATTGATTTTTTGAATTCCTTAGCAAAAAAACCCTCAAATTTTTAAGTAATTTATGGGGAAAAATCAATTTTCAAAGACCTAGTTTTCAAAAAAAACTATCAATATTTTTAAAAAATTGAAAAATTGAATTTAGGAAAAAAAAATCAAATGAATTTGATTTTTCAATTGAACTCGAAGAGGCGATTTTCAAAAGAAAAAAAGGAATTTTTGTGCTAAAAAAATTCGAGTAATCCATTTTAAAAAATTTAACTGACTTTTGGTTGAGTTGTTTAAAAAAAAAATGAAAAAAAAAACAACCAACAAATCATAGAGTCAATCAATTAGTTGGAATGCAAAAACAATTAAATTTGACATTTTGGTAACCTTTGGCATATCTGTGACTTTTCGATTTTTGTGTGACCCTAGTCTGCTCGCTTACAGTTTCAAGGATTTGAACATCACCCCAGAGCGTTCGTTTAGTCTCGACTGCTCGCGGACAATGAATAAAACTCATGGCTCGCTCATTTCACTTCAAAAATAGTTCCTAATTTTTCATTCAGAAGATAATAAATATTTTAAATGTAAATTGTAAAACTAAAAATTTCGAAGAAAATATTTCTAGCTACCAAAAACGTTTATTTTTTCCAATATTTGAACTAAAAAAATCTCTTTTTGAATATTTAGAAACTAATAATTTATGTCTTTGAAAGCATATTTCAAAAAAAAGTGAATACAACTTTTTTTCCTTCGAAAAAACTAACGACTTTCAGATAAATTTCAAAATACCAAAAAAAATTATCTTACAAGCTCAATTGTCAAAATATTTTCGACGGTAAAAAATAATTTTAACGTTTCAGAGGGTTTTCAGAATTCATTTCATTTCTACAATGGAATTTTCAACCCCTACGTCTCCTACGTACCAAATTACCAACGAGCTGGGCGATTATTTCACTGACGTTAATAAAATTGCCTAACCAGTTTGCCGTAAATAAAATATTCATCATCAAATACCATTTTCTCTTCTACCTCTTCGATTGTCCAATATCACTCAACCTTATTTTACACGAAGCTCGAGCAGCTACGCGACTTTTCAGCCCATCTGGACGCTATTTATGCTAATCAATTTCGATTTTCAAACAAATATGGGACTTTATTTTTGAAAAATTTAGAACTGGATCGATTTCTGCTGGGATTGAAATTGAAATAAATTGATTTTCAATAAATTAAACAGTAATTTTTGTTACTCCATAAATTAAGAAAAAATATATGAAAATCTATTTCCAGAAAAATTGAAAGAAATTAGCCTACTCCATAATTTTTTTTTTGAACACCTGCCTCTCTTTCCGATCATTTTTTGTCGCAAGGATTACGACCAAAAACATTAAAAATAAAAAAAAAGATTTCTCCGCAACATATTGAAAAAAATTCAAATATTTTCTGAACCAATTGGCTTACCTGATTCGCTGTATGAGATCCATATTGACTCGAACGTCTCGACGAATCAACCGAAATAGGGTCGTAATACGTTGATGCGTTACTTAGCCTCTGCAAAATGGACAAAATTATCATTATTTTCCCAATTCAAAATAAATAAGAGGATTTTTACTGATCATTTGAAAAATTATTTTTACCTGAGAAAATTGGCTATTTTTCCTGCTAGACGGATCGAAATCTGAAGATTTCATGCTCGTATTACACGTGCTCATCGTAGAATTACCACTATCCCTTCTCGTCGTCGTTTCGGTCGGCGCCATTTTCAAATTCGTGATACGATGGTTCAATTCATTGATACTACCGAACATTCTTCGATTATCTGCACCAAGGAGACAGAAAAAAATCAATTACGAATAATTCAACCGATTTAATTAATCGACTTCAAAATCTCCGATCAATATGAAACTTACGTGTATTATGACTTAATGGCATTTGAGGAGACACCGCTCCTCTAGGATGATAATCTGGTAACGATTTTTTATTTTTCATACTTAAAATATTTCTATTTCTACTTAACAACGAATGTCTGGCGGCGCAGGCTTGCATAACGTCAGCTGGACCATCGTCGATAACCTTTAAAAAAATCACACATAAGTAAAAAAATTCCCAGAATCGATGAAATTAGTCCAATTCAAATCTCCTTACTTCATAATCGGCGCTTTCTTCAGCCCAAATATCGTCCACTGGTTGATTCGAAGATAAATTCTCGTTCATCAGGCTACCTTCGTCGCACAATGTGGCATGAGACATCGGAGCAACACTCAAAGGACTACCTTGCTGACCAGGTGAATTGGTTTCCTATCAGAGAAATAAAAAAAAATTAATGAAATCCTCATCTCATCATTGAAATACAATTGAAAATTATTCAACGAACCTCTGATTTGATACTAGGACTCGATACGCTTTCGGTTTTGGCACTCATCGGCATCTCATCTCCGGGTAAAGGAGATGATCCTCCGGCTCCGCTATCCTCTGAATTATCTTTCGGCCCGGCTCCGCCTTTATGCTTCTTGTTGGCGTAGAAATCGGCGCCATGGACTGTTTTCACGTGCTTTCGTAAGGAACTAGGATCTGTGTATCGTTTCGTGCATCCTGGCGCTTTGCAAATGTACGGTTTCTGCGAATAAACGAATCGATTACATTCCGGTTTCAATTTCACTTGACGATCGTTACCGAGGGTGCTGCTTACCTCGTTCGAATGCGTTCTATTTTGATGTTTGGCTCGATCCGAAGCATTGCTGAAAGCCTTGCTGCAGCCTGGATATTCGCAAGTGTAGGGTTTTTCGCCAGTATGAGATCTGAGATGAGTTTTCAAGTTTTCCAGCCTCGAGTACGCTTTGGCGCAGCCTTCGAACTGTATCGTGGGAATAAATTCGATATAAATTCGTCGCCTAGGATAACTAAATGGGTATTTAAATATGCAAATACGTACGGTGCATTTGTGAGGTTTTTCTCCGGTATGTCGACGCATATGGACGACCAGCATGTACTGAGCTTTGAATGGTTTCTCTTCTCGCGAACAATCTTGCCAACGACACACGTACGATTTTTTATTGACTTGGATATGATCGCTATTGATGTGCTGTAAAAAATTTAAAATAGATTAATTAATTGGAATTCAAAATTATTTGAAAAAAATTAGGTACCGATCTCTTCGAACAAAATTTTGCTCTTATGAAACAATATGATTTTTTAATGGATCAGTAGAAAGATCATAGGCGAAGATAGGAGGGATGGGGGACTTGAGCCCTCCCAAATGTTGAATTAGCCCTGTTGAAACATTTTTCTGCTAACTTGCACAAAAAAACACAAATTTTCATCAAATAGGTACCAAAAAATACGAAATTTTGTGAAAAGCTTCGAAAATCACAAAATTTTTGCACCAAAGAAATAGTCAGGTCTCAATCGTACAAAAAAGGCTTCCTCGCGAAATTCCTGTTAAAATTGATTTTATGATTGTTTTTTATTCTGGACACTAAAATAAAGAAATTAGGCCCGTATGCCCTTTTTCTCCCCTCTCCCTTTCCTCAGGGTCCACCCCTAACAATTCAAACGCGTGTATCGCCTTATCTATGGGTTGTAATGAAAAAATTTTCAAACAAAAGTTGTTCCTCAGCATCTAATGTACATTTTCATTTCTCATCAAAATCCATTTTGGAGCAACTCTTGCCTCCCAAATTTGAAAATAAAACAGTTTTCAGAAAACTTCAAAATCACATTTTCTTCATTTTAAGCGAAAAGTTTCAGAGATACGGCAAAATTTGTAACCACAAAAGGTATTCAGAATTGAATTTTATTTCCCATGAGCTTTATCACGACAATTTTCGTCAACTTTTCCCGACAGGGTGGATCTCTCCCCCTCCTCCTTATCTCAAAAGTTGGACCCACGAAAAAAAATTGAACGATTTTTGTTTTTCGATATCAAATGCATAATTTCATTTATTATCGGAATTCATTTTGGAGCAAATTTTGTTCGTGGGTCCAACTTTTGTAAAAACGAGGAATGGGGGAGAGGTTCACTCTGTCGGGAAAAGTTGGTGAAAATGGTCGTGATGGAGCTTATTGGAAAGCAAATTCAATTCTGAACACTTTTTGTAATTACAAATTTTGTTCTATCTCCGAAACTTTTTGTTTAAAATGAAGAAAACGTGATTTTGAGTTTTTCTCAAAAACATATTTTGTTTCTAAATTTGGGGGACAGGAGTTGCTCCAAAATGGATTTTAATGAGAAATGAA
Organism: Pseudococcus viburni; assembly: GCA_033439095.1. Classification (NCBI taxonomy): domain Eukaryota; kingdom Metazoa; phylum Arthropoda; class Insecta; order Hemiptera; family Pseudococcidae; genus Pseudococcus; species Pseudococcus viburni. Next base: position 318,082 of record JAVBJF010000062.1, on the reverse strand, counting down.
AATGCACATTAGGTGCTGAGGAACAACTTTTGTTTGAAATTTTTTTTATTACGACCCATAGATAAGGCGATACACGCGTTTGAAATGTTGGGGGTGGGCCCTGGGGAAAGGGAGAGGGGAGAAAAAGGGCATACGGGCTTAATTTCTTTGTTTTAGTGTCCAGAACAAGAATCAATCATAGAATCAATTTCAACAGGAATAGCGCGCGGATGTACGATTGAGACCTGACTAAAATGGAATTTTTTCAAACAAAAAAACTATTGAAAAACAAATCATTTTCTTTCCAAAAATCATCAATTTTTCAAATCTGAATTTCGTCTCCATTTCAACACTAAAATTTGATTTTAAAAAATTAAGAAATTTAGCTTTTGGATTCCTTTTTTCTCAAAAATCGCAATTCATTCTCGAAATTATGGTACGAGTATGAATTCTCTTTCCTCCCATCGATTCTTGTTATTGAAAAAAGGTCAAGTAAAAATCTCGTAATGTAAGGGTAGAAAAATTTTTGGAGTGACGAAAATGAACATTTTTTCCTTTTTAACTGGGGCTCAAGCCCTCCCCGCAAAGTTTCACTCCATCTCCGCCCATGAGAAAGATTGAGGGCAATGTTCCCAACCGAAATTTCGAAGAATAGATACTCAAAACTAGTAATTTTTCAGCACGAGGACTCACTTTGACTAAATCTTCCTGAGTAGGAAACTCCATAGTGCAGTCTTTCCAATGGCAGTTGGTTTCGATGAAATCTGGTTCCTCTTTGCAGTCTCCGGCTGACTCGGGTGAGCTCTGCTTCATCTCCTGCTTGATCCTGGTCGTCTTACGAGAATTTGTCATCATTGGCATACTGGTATCAGCTTCGGCTCGTATTCTTTCGCAAGGATTATGAGATATCTGCGAATTAACCCAGAAAATGATTTATTATCAAATTTCACTTGGTTTTCCATTTTTGGAATTTTTTCCCTCGAATTTTGGCAAACTTACCTCTGACTTTGGTATACAGACATCGCCAGCTAACGTAGGATGATACAAGCTCGATGTGGGCGATTGATGGGCCGATAAAGGAGGCAGTAAGCCGCCCGAACGCAGCAGATGTGCTTGGAGTTGTTGCAGATGCGGTGTCATACTCCGATGTAGACTCAAATTTGGACTTATTGAGCCGGCCGATAGGTGCCCGTATGAGCCACTCGTCGTGCTCGAGCTTCGCGAACAGTTTACTAATGAGACCAAGGTGTTGGGTGAAAATCGAATCATCGAGTTTAAATCCAGAGTGTCCGAATATGGCGAATTGGATAAGGCACGTTTGCGATTTTGGCGAGCGCTGTTCGGACGAGGACTGCTGTTCATTCTAGACGCTGTAAACATCACATTTATTTATAATTAGAGTTGAAATCGATGGGAAAATCGAATCTTAAAAATAAACAGAGTCATGAAGTAAAGCGACTAAAACTGATATATTTTTAAACTTCACCTCCTCCCCTACCCCGACCATAATAAAAAGTTCAAAATTTAACGTCTTAGAAATGAAAAAAAGCAATAGGTAATTTGAAAAATGAGCAACAATGAACGCTAAAAATATGAAACAATGAAATGGTAATTTCACAAGAATCAGTTTTCAAACAAAAATTATTTTTCAAAAAAGTGGAAAAAATACATTTTTGAATTTCTTGCAAAATTTCAATCTATTTTGATAGATCGCAAATACACATCAGAAATTTTTTTTAAATTCTTATAACCAAACCAATAAATAAATTTCGAGCCTAAAATGGATGGTACGATTCAAAAAAAAACTTTCAATTGGTACTCACAAATATCTCGAAAAATCTCATCTCGTTTTTAGCTGACCACAAGACAACATTTTGAAATTTTAAAGGTGAACAAAGTAGTAAGTAGGGATCTTAAAATGTTTGAAAATCTCGATTCTTCAAAATACAATTTTCAGATGTGTACTTGCGACCTATCAAATTATAATGAAATTTCGCAAGAGATTCAAAAATGTTGACGGAAAAATACTTTTTACACTTTTTTGAAAAATAATTTTTGTTCGAAAACTGATTCTAAATTTTTCAAGCAATGAATTCTTAATTAATAAAATTTTCAACTTTCCGAACTTTTTAATTTGATTTTTTCAAGTGGAGGGGGAGGGGAGGAGAATTTTACAAATTTCTTAATTTTTATCGCAATGAATTAAATTGAATCTTATTTTTAAAACATAATCCAATCCTCAGTTACAATAAAATTGATCTTTGATTCTTCATTTTTCTATTTTTCTTTAAAAATTGCATACCTATTATTTTCTTCTAGAAATGAATCGGATTAATTGAAAATTTTGTCGAGGGGGAGGGGTAAAAATTGAAACGTTGACATATTTTCTTCAAGTATCGAAAATTTTTGAACCACTGATATGAGATTGAGTTATTTTTCACAATTTTTCAAAAATCCACCAAAGTAGGTAGTCCCCTTCTAAGAAAATTCTGATTTAACATTACATGAGAGGAGGAGACGAAGAATTTAAATATAGATATTATTGAAGCTATCAAAAAATTTTCAACTATTGCCATTAAAATAGAGTCCATTTCCTAAATTTTTCAAAAATTCTCCTCATATCCAGAACAAACGAAATTTCGAGGTCAAAAATGGGCAATATGGCTCAAAGTAAATATTTTATCCATATTTTCAAGCTCACTGAAAAATTTAAACTTTTTAAAAACAGAACCGGGCCGAAGGAAGGGGAAATAAGGGCATTTGGCTGTCCCCTCCTATAATAATAAAATTGCATTTTTCATCAAAAAAATTAAGTCAAGTTGAAAATGTAAATCAGAGTTATCGGAAAAAATTCCATCTCAGTCAAGAATTTTAAAAATGTTTTCTCCAATCGTAACTTCAGTTCATTTTTGCTCTGAAGGGCCATAAAATCATTAATTTCAGTTCATTCTGCTCTAAAGGGTCATAAAATCATGATAACTTTAGTTCATTCTGCTCTAAAGCATCATAAAATCATGAGGATCACGACTACTTCAGTCCATTCTGCTCTTAAGGGTCATAAGATCACATTAGAAAATTTATCTCGCGAATTTTCTCCAACGATTGAAATTTTAAAGTCTAAAAAATAAGTGATTCAGTAAAACTTAAATTTGCAAAATTTTCAAAACTACAAAACTTGCAAAGCCAAAAATGGATGGGGTGGAATCCTTCAAAACGAAAATTTATTTACACTCTCAAATTTTTTGCAAAATTTCAATACAGCTACTTTAATGAGTCGCATGCCTATTTTTCAAAAAAACATTTCCAAATAACATTTTTTTACGATGAAATCAACAGGAAATCTAACAATAAAAATTCATTTCTCATCAAAATGTCAGTAGTAAGTATTTCAAAAATCTTCAATCTTCGGGCACAAAATAAAAACCCCTTTACTCGTAAATATATGCATTTTTTTTCGTTTCTCGCATCTTTACACAATTCCAAAATAATTTTCAAACGAAAAATTGCATTTAAAATACCACATTAAATTTTTTTCACGTCTCTACTCAAAAATGTTTGTTTTCCAAAATTTGAAAAAATTTTCCAAATGATTATCAAAAATAAAGTGTTTTTGAAGCTCGGTTTCTGATAAATCACTAAAAAAAATCCAAGATGTGATTCCCAAAGATTAATTTTAGCACATGAAAATTCTAAGATTATTGTTTTTTAATTTTCTGCACAAAAATTCAACTACCTAAATTTTCAATTTTTCGAATACTTTTTCGTACCCGATTCGATTTATCGATTACCCAATTTGTTTTGATGCTTAGTTCTAAAATTCTCAATTTGAAAAAAAATTTTAATTGATTCCCAAATTTAAAAAAAATTGATTCTCAATAATTTCTCAAAAATACGGATTTTTCTCATTTATCAAGAATTAATTCAATAATAAAAATGTCAAATAAAAATTTTCAAATCAATAATTTTCAAAATTTTTAAAACGGTTGAGTCATTTATTAAAAAAAAAATGGCGTTATTAAAAACCAATCGTGAATACGTCATAACTAAAAAATATTCCTTCAAAAATGATGAAATATGCAACGTTTTTGACTTGTTAGTCGAATAAATTACATAATCGATAGTTTGAAGGAGCAATTCCAACTGGACGTTTGATCGCTCATTCTTCACTTCAGCCAGTTTTAGATTTCGTTCATTTATGAGCCAAAATTTCACCCAATCTAGAATTTTCAATTTTCTTCCACAAAATACAATAAAAAACACCCCACCTCATCACCAAAGATCCCAAAAATTATCCAATCCCGAACCCCAAAATCACCAAAATGAACAATCTAATTTTTAAAATTATCTTATACACAAAATTTCACACAAAAAAGCAACAAAAATCAAAACTTACCATCCAACGAAAACAGCAACTCGGAGCTACCGATGGACGATGTTGGCGGCAACTCTGCTAACGATCTCGGCGGTAAATAATCGCCCGGAAAAGTTAAACCTGCAACACACAAACAGAAAATACATCAGCATAGCTCAAACATAAAATTCGATCACCTAGAACACGTTAACTCACAGAAAAACCCCTGGTTAAATCCTTGAGCCACGGTACTCTCTCCGGACTTTACCTCATACATCCTTAATTTAAAACCGAATTATTTACATCGGGTGAATTAGCAACGGGAATCATGCACGGTACGGCCTCTTCACCTTTAATAGATACGTTAGGCAGTTTCATCCAACAACCGAGAAAGTATTCGGTGGGGATGAACCTGTTCGAAAGGCAATACAATAGCCGCGAGAGAGGAGCACCAGATGAAGTCATTATTTTCTTCTTATTGACGCGATTAAGAAGAATAGATAGCCCGCCGCCGGTTCCTACGTGCCTTCCAGTCCCCTCCCCGCCCTGCTTACCCTAAAACCTCGTCCTAAGCACCTTGTAGCGTACTCACGCACAAGATGTGCCCGAGCAGCGATACAGCACCGGGCAGTGGTTCTAATGTTGGTTTTTTCCCTACCTTTTGGTCTTCGATATACAGGCTGTTCCATGAATCGTCTGCCAAACATATTTTTTGAGATATAGCCGGGTACCACTAAAAAAAACCTTGGGATGAAGACGTTGCCTATTCTCAAAATTGAAGGGACAAATGCTGCTTATAAAAAAATCACGTAAAAAAATTGTTTCAATCATGGGAATGAATAGTACTTTGAAAAATGAGCAAATTTTCACTTGATCATTTTTTGCCTTTCTTCAATATTGAAGGGGCTCTAAAAAAAATTGTTCGAGAAAAATTCTCTAAAAATTAACTGATCAAGGGAATGGATAGCACGTTGAAAACTGAAGAAATTTTGTTCTACAAACTTTTTGCCTAACATCAAAAATGAAGGGGCTACGGGTCACTCAAAATAAATGGGCTTCAAAAAGTTTTCAAATTTTCTCAATTTTTAATGACCTTTAGCCCCTTCATTTTCGATGTTAGGCAAAAAGTCTACAGAACAAAATTTCTTCACTTTTCAACGTACTATCTATTCCCTTGATCACTTTATTTTTTGAGAATTTTTCTCGAACAATTTTTTTTAGAGCCCCTTCAATTTTAAAGAAAGGCAAAAAATCATCAAGTGAAAATTTGCCCAGTTTTCAAAGTACAATCCATTCCCATGGTTGAAAAAATTTTATACGTTATTTTTTTAGAAGCAGCATTTGCCCCTTCAATTTTGAAAATAGGCAACATGTTCATCTCAAGTTTTTTTTCAGTGGTACCCGGTTATACCCAAAAAAAAATGTTTGGCAGACGATTCATGGAACACCCTGTATGGGGATCTTACTCTACGAGCCTATTTCGGACGCCAGATTAATCTTAATTAAGTGACGCTTTTTCAAACACCATTGTCGTCGGGATTTCTTTAACGATGACGGGTCCATTAATATAAGCCCAGTTGCCAGACTCGGATTCGTCCAGCTACCGATATTCAAACAAGTAGGCCTAATACTTTGGGAATAATTGAACTGCCCAGTTCCACGTTGCCCAACTCTTCCTCAATTCCAGGCCAAAATTTCGCCTCGAAATGGATTTTTTTTACACAAAATCTATATTAGACGAGTTTCAGGAAGAAAAAATCATGATTCTTTGGCAGCTTCCGTATAAACGAGTATCGTTTTCGAAGTTAAATATTGACAGTACCGAGTTAGCCTAAAACCTAAATACAACGTGGATTGCTCAGTCATATCTGTGTCTTTTTCCATTTTCTCCATCTCGAATGTCAATGAACGATAAGATCCTGCCCCAGATTCAATATTTAACCAACACTTAGCACCCATGTTCGAACTTCTGAGCGGTACCTTTTCTAGCTGTGGATATTTTATTGCTAAATTAGCTTCTCTAGCCTAAGTCCAATTTGTGTGGACGGTTCTAACAACGGACCGAAGAAGCAACATATGCCCGGACGTGAAATAATTATCCGAAAATCTCTATCCAGGGATGTGTTTACGAGCGATCCGTGCAGTACGTACCACCATTATTTGATTATACCAACCGGTTACAGGTACAATAAGGTAACACCCATTTTCAAAGGCGAAAACCAATATAAAATAGTTTTATATTAGTCATAGACCACCTTTTTCACGTACCAATCGAATAAAACGTATTTCGCGCTGAATTTATATTGCAGCGGTTATTATGGTCGGGGCTGACGCGATGTGGATATACCGCCGCCATATAATTATTATAACTAATCCGGCCGTGGCAATACGGGTCGTAAATATCGCATAAATTAAACACGGCGATAGCGAAAAAACACACCGTAAACGTCACCTCTTTATTCTAGTTTACCGGCGCGCCGATTACCGTGCGGTGATGACTTTTTCAGTGGAACGTAGGTGTGGTGGGCGAGATCCTGGGAAAATTTAGGTATGCAACTTTAAATACGAGACTGCGGAGAATATGGGTGAAGATTGAATAAATCGATGGATTTAAGGATCAAGATCAATCAGAAAATGGGGAAAATTTAGTCTTTGGTGATTTTCTCAGGTTGAAAATAGGTACCTACGACTGAATTTCCATTGCTGTTCAAATACGTTACAAAATTTTGGATCAGACGATTAATGAAATTTTAGCAAAAATTTGGGTCCAAAATTCACTTGTATCCACTGGGGGTACCAGAAATGGGGAACCTCATCAATTTTTTAAGTAATTACTTCAGTCTAAAAATGAAATGAGCATTAAATGTGAATTGAAAAAAATTAGGTACTTCAAGTTTTTTGAAGAAAATTGGTAAGATGGTGTACCTACTTTGTGTAAATGACCCCCCCCCCCCCCAAAAAAAAATGAGCATCTAACTCAAAATGGAAGTGAAGTAAGAAGTGCTCAAAATGATGCCACTTTTGAAATAACACCAAAGTTTTTAGCTTTATTGAGTAGTGCAATCTGTCTGGCACTCTTTCATTTATAAATCAGTAAAAATGATCGAAAATCATTGAGAAACAGTCAGAATTGCAACACATGAGAAAATCAGTGAAAAAAATTCAATTAAAACAAATCAGTGAGAAAAATCAGTAAAATTTATGAAATTAGCAGAAAAATCAGTGAAAATCTTTGAAAAATCAGCGAAAATTCGCTAAAAATTAGTGAATTTTTTTCATTTTTTTCCTGTGCTGCAATTCTAATTGTCAGTGACTTTTCACTGATTCAGAATGAGAGAGTAACTCTTTAAATCCGGTTTCTTGAAGAAGTGAAATTCAAGTTTTCTGACCCTTTGATAACGTTCAAATCAAAATTTTCAAAAATTATGTAATTTTAGTAATTTTCCCCATAAAAAAGAAAATGACCAAAGACAATCAATTTTATGGAATTTCTGCGTTTGAAATAGAAAAAAGTAAAATCTCAAAGGGGTTAAATAAATTTCTAAAACTAATAGTCCAAAGGCAAACTGCATTTTTCCGGCCATAAGGGAAAAATTATGACAAAAACATAAAATTTGGTATGGCGAATAGAGACAACATAAGGCTTTTTTGACCCCGGAGGTAATCACCAAACCTCATAGAAGGGTGAGAAAGAGGTTCAGGAAGATGGCAGTCTCTATTTTTTCAAAATTGATCCATTGGCCTTTTTTCAGGGTCACTTTCATATGACTGAATCTCGCTGAGTTCAAAAATGTCATTACTTTCAAGATTCGAGGGAGAGAAGTCCTTCAAATTTCAGATTTTTCAATTCAAATTTTCGCATTTTTCCTCAAAATTGGCTAAAAATGACATTTTTTCGACTTCGCACAATCTGCTAATCTTCCAATCATTACGATTTTCGAACTCTTCAACTTCTCATACTCCTACTTTGTTTGACTATAGGGGTTTTAAGTTGTTGAAATTGGATCAATTTTTTATATTTTTATGAAAAATTTTTTTTGGTATTTTTCAACTTGAAAAGAACCAAGTAGTGATCGATACTTTTTTCTTTCTTTCCCCCTGCTTCCCACTTAATTTGGCATCATGAACAGCTTCCTCGCCAAGAATAAACATTTGATTAGATTTATTCAAAAACTTTTCATAGCAGTGCTGATTTAGGCAATTTTTATGAAATTCCAGACATAAATTAAATTGATCATAGAAATGACTTTCAATTATTTTTTCACGCTTTTTTTTTAAATACATCAAATTCATTTTTTTCGACCAAATTTTTGGCTCGATTTGATTCGTTCAAGCGATAAATGTGAAACTGTTTAAAAAAATCAAAAAAATTCTTCAAATTCGATATCTGCAACTTTTCGACTCTTTTGTAAAGAGTAAACAATGGTATCAAAGAAAGAACAAAAAAAATTAAGTTCTTTATGTTTGTTTTTTTTTGGGGGGGGGGCTGTTCCATTTTTTGTATAAATGTAAAATTAATTATATTTTAAACAAAATCGACTTATATTTATGTAAAAAAATGGGACATTTAGGGCATCTTACGTATTAGCAATTTTCATGACATTAGAATAGATCTACTAGGCATTTTTTTTTGTTTTTATCCAACTTTACTTTTAAAACACCATATTTGGGGATGAAATGAATAAAATTGATAAATTTGTCTTTCATTTCACCTTCAAAATTTAGAAATAATAAAAAATTTAACCAGTCTTCAACAGTCAACAATTAGACTCGCTTCGTTTAAAAAATAAAAGATGCGCAATTGCGCAATTACAATGAAGCCCTTGAACATGAAAAATTATAAATTATATAATATTTTTCCATCGTTTTCATGACCAGAAAAGAAAAATACTTCGATCGGTACAGAAAATTCGAAAGGAAGAGAAGAGAAGAGATGACGAGGGAGCAATTGTGGCACGAAATTCATACACAACTAAATTATGGACGGGTAGTCCAAAACTTTTCCATGACTAATATTCAAGGCTGAAATGCTGACTACAATTATTTCATCGCCATCAAATATCGATTTATCATTATCGAGAAAGAAAGGCACGTGAAAGTAATTTATTTTTCTCCAGAAAAGTACATGCTTTTGCTTCGTAGTAGGCAGTGTTGCAAGAACAGAACCGAAAACGAAAACCGAGAACCAAAAAGAACCAAATTTTTTGAAATTCGGTTCTCATACGGTTCTAAGAACCTAAATTTTAAAGAACCGTTTTCAGCGAAAATCGAAAAACAAAAAAATTCTAAAAAAACCGAAATCCGAACAAAAACCGAGAACGAAATGTTCAAAGAACCGAATCGAGAACGAAAACCGAATTTTTTGGTTCTTTGGGTTTCAGTTCGGCGATTAAGGATTGTTTTAATCGTTTTATTCAAGTTTAATCATTTTTTAAAATCTTGAGTTAAGGTGATTGTTATATTCGTTTAATTCTAGTTTCATCATACGTGATGCGCTCTGTGAAATAGGGCCACAAGTCGGAAATGTAATTTTCTCTGTGCAGCGAAAAAATCGAATTGAAGTCGCGAAAATTGATTTTTTTAAAAATATATTTTTGAGAGAACATACGTTGAAAAACTTTTCGCATAAAATTTCGGCTTGGAATAATTTTTTGAAATAAAAACTTTACAAGTGCCGTATCTCCGTTATGTTTAAACCAGTTTTTGATTTTTTTTTCCTTAAAATGTTCAGAATACTTACCTTCCTTTATCGTTTGGGCCAAAAAATTGATTTCGTTTTTCTCCGACTTGTGACCCTACTTCACAGAGCGCATCACAATATTGAATTAAAAAAAAAAAAATCTACTTCATTTTTTGTTTCAAAACAATTGACTGCAGATATGCTAAATGTTTCATTCGAGTTTTATTGTTTTTAATTTTTTTTTTTAAATCTTTGGTAAAGGTGAATCTTTTATTTGAGTTTATATTGTTTTTAGAAATTAGGCTGTCTCAAACTTATTAAAACTTTGATTTTTGAACACTTGTTTTTCCTTTTTTTTAGCGTTGATTACTCGACCCATCTGCTAACACTTTTTCTCGAAAAGAACCGAAAATTTTGATGAAGAACCAAAAACCAAAAAAGAACCAAAAACCGAACGAAAACCGAATTTTTTGAGAACCGAAACCAAAAAAAACGAAAACCGAAAACTGAAAAGAACAAAAACAAGAACTGAAAACAAAATTTTAAATTTGAGAACCCAAAAACCAAAACCAAAACCCGAACTGAAATTCATGGGAACGAAAACCGAAAACCAAATCTGTAATTTTCGGTTCTTGCAACACTGGTAGTAGGTACACTTCTTGGAAAAATTATTGTCAAATTTTTACGGCTAGCTCTCTTTTATTTTAAATCAGCGAAAAATCATTGATAAATAGTCAGAATTGCAGCACAGGGAAAATCAGCGAAATTCTTTGATTTTCAGCGAATTTTCGCTGAAACGATTTTCACTGATTTTTCAAAAAAATTCGCTGATTTTTCAGCAAATTTCGAAGATTTTACTGACTTTCCAGTGAATTTTCACTGATTTTTCAGCAATTTTTTTTCACTGTTTGTTTTCATTGAAACTTTCCACTACTGTGCTGAAATTCTGTCTGTTTTCCAGTGATTTTCGTCAATTTTTATTGATTTACAAATGAGAGAAAAAAAACATATTTTACAGGCATTTTGCAAGTGAAAAAATTCAACTGCAGTGAACTAATAAGAAATCAAGAAATCCAATTCGGATCTACAGGAATGAGATTTCTCTCGAAATATTAAAAAATCTTGCTCTTATAAAATCACGTCATTTTTCTATAACCGAACCAGATCGCGGGAGGGGGGGGGGTCAAATAAGGCACTGAGACACTTTGTCCTTCTTAATGGCAAAATTACATTTTTAGTCGGAGGAAGAATTGGTACTCTCTCATTCTGAATCAGTGGAAAGTCACTGATGAACAGTCAGAATTGCAACACAGGAAAAATCAGTAAAAATCACTGATTTTCAAAGATTTAAAATAATTTTGCAAAGAATTTCACTGATTTTTCAGCAAATTTCATAAATATTACTGAATTTTCAGTGAATTTTCACTGGTTTTCAGTGATTTTTTTCACTGATTTGCTTTTAGTGAAATTTGTTCACTAATACGTTACTGTGCTGCAATTCTGGCTATTTTCAGTGATTTTCGATAAAGGAAGTTCACTGATTCAGAAATGAGAGAGTAAGTCAGAGTCAAAAATTTTACAGAAATAATGACTTTTTTGGGGGAAAATTTTCTATTTCGAGTCCTAAAAATTCAATTTCAGTCCGAAATTTTCACCTCTCCCCTCCCTTCATTTTCTAACTTCGTTTTGTGTTTGAAAAATCCTTCATTGTAAAACCCTCATTTTAATATTTGTGTTTCTGACATAGCCATTGTTTCCTCCAACACATTCCACACCCTTCTCGAAAAAATCCACCAATTCTCAACACCACAATCCCCAAGCCCCTCCTTCCCAAAATCCAAACCTGGATCCATTCGTTACAATAACCCTCCTCTAAGAATTTCTAAAAAAAAAATCATCAACAGTATCACTCTTCAATTTCCACAGGTCAAAAAGGACACTGGGACACTTTATTCTTTTTAATGGCAAAATTTAATTCTTCGTCGGAAGAAATAGTAAGCCAGAGTCAAAAAAATTTCGAAATAATGCCATTTTTTGGAAAAAATTTTTGTTTCGAGTCTAAAAAATTCAATTTCAGTTAGAGATCCCCCCCTCGCCTCCCAATAAGTCAACTTCGGTTCATATCTCCTTTTTTAAAAAAATCTAGATTACACGAACCTTATTTTATGTTTGTGTTTCTGAAAATTCCCTCCAACACATTTCACCATCTTTTGAAAAAATCCCCCAATTCCCAACAAAATTTCCCAATCCTTCCGCTCCTCAAACCCCAGATCTGGACCCATTCGCAACCAGTAACCTACACTAAAAATTTCTTCAAAAAAATCACCAACAGTTTAACTCTTCAATTCCCACAGCAATTCGCCAACCCCCTTCCTCTCGATACCCTCGGCCATCAACCTCTTCATTACACCTATTAGCTCGCGCTGGCATCAAAATGGAAACCACGCTACTCGTTTTACATTCACGGTTACTTACACACGAAAATAATTCCTCGCTTCACACCTTCGCTAATTACCATCGCAGAAGGCAGAAAATAATAAAAATACACAACCAGATACCAATTTAATTCGCATACGAACGTGCGGCCCAATCCCAATACAAAAACAACCTAATACACGACGAGCGTCTCTTTATACATTTAATTTTTTACAATCACGCCGTAGCCATGTACCAGGAAACGTGCTCTTCCAATATAGTAGCAGAATAGAGTACTCTCTCACTCTACTCGAAGCTCTCAGCTAAACGGCCAGTATGATAATCGCATGATAATCACGTATGGTACGATATAGTCTGCGACGCTAACACATATCCCGCAGCATATGCCATTGTTTTTTTTTTCAACTCCATAGCACCGAAGCTCCGCGTCCTTTGTAGGAATACAGAATACTACACGAGTATATTACAGAGACAATGCAGCAGAAAGAGATGCGGGTATGGGTTTTGAGGATGAGAATTTGAATAATGCGAAGAGGAAACGTAGATCGGTTGAAATTCACCTTGGTGACCCTGGAGAGCCTCGACGTTTGTGGAATTCACCAATCCGATAGGGTATTTGGTGTTCCGTACACGTACCATAGCACGTGTCCAAGAAGCTGTCAAATTTTTTATAGCCTTCGTCATCCGAATCGAACTGATTCATAAAACGAGAGAAATTCATCAATGGAGATGAAGTGAGGAGAAGGGACACCTGTTGGATTTTTTCTCCTCCCAGCGGATTCCGCTGGACATCGTTTTCAGCCCTAATCGGTCGTGTTAAAGTTTCGAAAAAAATATATTCGCGATGAACTATTCTCAACTGGATTCTTTCATTTCTTGCACGAAACGAAACGCGTTCCGAGCATTATTCTGTCCCTTTTCACTGTTCGTTGCGCCCAGTCTGTTTTTATACGCGTAGGTATATTGTATACGATGTTTAACAGCATGATATGGTTTTAGTGTGTGTATATGGTTACACAGAATGCAGATATAGCTTAGAAAGAGACGCACCAGCGAAGTAGTTTCTTCGGTATCTGCGTCTTTCTCTAATGCTCTCTTTTTTTCTCTCTCCAGCATCTCTTTATTCACTGATCTCGCTTCGGTGTATATCTGTGGTGTATCTTGGAACGCGAGCACGGGCTTCTTCGACTACTAAATGTGCTATAGAAAGACCAGAAATGCTATACCGAATAGTTAAGTGGTTCGAAAAATACCGAATGTAATTTGATGCGGAAGACTGGTTTCGTGTAAGATTATAAGTCGAAGTGAGCGGTTAGGGCGATAAAGAGCCGAATTCTGGATTCGCTGTTGTGACGATGATGACGTTGATTTGATACCATATTGTAGGGAATGTCTTTAGGCTAGGTTTATCCGCAGATGGGAAGATGGGAGTGAATTTGGAGGTGGAGATGGAGTTTTTCGATTAGTCTCATAGGAGTATCATTGGATAGAAATTATTGAATCATTTGGGCTGGAAAGTTTGCAGGGTCGAGTAAAAGTCTCTGATTTTTTTTCTAGGCACAATCCCAAAGAATAAGATTGAAGGAGGTGGAAAATTTTCAAAAAATTACCATACCTATGTATACCCACGTATTATTTACAATCTGTGAAAATTTCGAAAATTTCCTTCTCCTCACGAAGATATCGTGAATTGAATTTTCAGCATACAGAGTGCCATAACTCCAGAAGGGGTGGAGGTATCGACCTCGGATTCAGATTTGGGAGGTCAAATTACATATATATTTCGACACAATAAATTAGAAAATTTTGAGTTTTTTTCTACCTCCCTCCGCACTTTTCTCCCGACCAATGGTTTTAAGATCCAGAGGACCAAAGAAATGTTAAAATCAGCCCTTGACCCGAATTCGGTATAAAAGTGGTTCTAAATGTTGCTTGGGACTTTGTTGGAATGTTTTCAGGTTCCAAGCAACAGAACCACTTTTGACCAAATTTGGATCAAGGGCTGATTTTAATATTTATTTGGTCCTCTGGATCTTAAAACCAAGGGTCGGTAGAAGGGTGGGGAGGGGGTAAGACAAAACTCAAAATTTTCAAATTTATCGGGTCGATAAAAAGTTCGAAATATATGTAATTTGACCTTCCAAATCTGAATCCGAGGTCGATTTATTTGAAAACTCAAACGAGGTGGAGAGCGGAGAGGCAGAACTCATATTTTACCTGAATTTTACGAGAATTGGAATTATAAAAAACAGGATGTCCACCATATTTCAGAGATGATCCCTGATTTTTCCAGGTTTTCCAGACCGATTTTTCGAAGTTTTCCTGGCCTTTCAAATATGATATTCGTAAATCAAAGGGTGAGGGGGGATAATTTTTCGCGAGATGTACTTACATCCCGAAATTTTGCATAAGAATGATAATAGGTCATTAGGTATGCAATGCATGGGGTCTAACGATTTTTAAATCACCAGGTAAGTACTTTTTACAAGATTTTTAATTGCTCCTCTTCGGGCAAAAAAAGATTCAAATTCAATTCTGAAAATGTTTGAATCCACCCAAATCTTCCTGACCACAAAAGTTAGAAAATTTCAATTTATTAAAGAAAAAATTTCAAATAAAAAGGAAAAACTAAGCATTTCAAACCAAAATTATAAAGTTTTGAAAAATGAAACAAATTATGCCAGGGTGTCCACCAAATTAAGCGAATGAAAATTCGGATTTATCGGGGCTGAAAATTCAGAAATTTTTTCATTTTTTATTGCTTTCCTCTCCAAAAAAAATGAGGAAGTAAAATTTGTTGAGATATAAACGTATTGAGCCCGGCCGAAGTGAGGGGGAAAATTTTTGTGAAAATTTAAAATAAAATAAGCAAAGAACCACTTTTCTAAATGATTTATTCTTTTTTTAGGATTTTCAAAAAATTCCAGAGTAAATTCCAAAATTCCCTGACTTTTCCAGGTTTTCCAGAAAATGGACACCCGGAGAAAAGGACGCACGAGAACGGGCAAAATTTTTTCCTTGGAATATACAATTCTGTATGGTTCAATTACATTTTATTTTTAGCATTATTTGTAAAAAATTGCCACAATTATATCTCAAATCACACTTGAAAATGTTCAATTCATTAAATATTTAGAACAATTTTTTTTCATAAAAAATAATGATTTTGCTCAATTGAAGAATATTTTTACTCCCTAGTTAATTTGGGTGGGAAACCTTCCAAAAAAATCTTGAGCTCTCGGACCCTTTGAGAGGGATCATGAGCTCCCAATGTAGGATCATTTTCGACAAACCCCCTGTTTTTCGAATTCACAACATTTAAATCCTCTTTTTTTTCGAAAAGGCTAGCACTGAAAAGATGTGTTTTAAGATGATGAATCTCGAGGTGAGTTCGGTATTTTGATTGGACGACCTCCCTACCAGGCTGTTCATGTTTGCAAATCGATTTTTTCTATTCAATATTATGAATCAAATTTTCCAGGTTAAGGCAAATATGGTACCTTTAAAGGAAAAAATTAATGATTAGGGAATGAAATTTAGAACCTCCTACTTGCTTTTGAACATTTGATAGTACCAACAGAAAACAGATTGTTTTTGATTTTCAAATCCTAAATGAAATGAAAAATTAAATTTTTAAATTTTGCTCGACCAAAAATTCAGAAGCACGTAAATATGGTTCTAAATTTTATTCTCTAAAATCCTCTATTTAAAAGATTTTGGGTTTGGTTTCAATTTTTATTTTTTGACATAGTTGCAATCGCTTTCGATTTTAAAAAAAATTACGTTATGTAGGTATTTGTACTTGAGGGTATGACGAAATTTTGGGTAAAATGCAGTCATATTTATTTCCACATTCAAAATTTTTTAAAGCGATTTTTTGAAAATTTCAAAACATGAAAAACTCGAGAAAATATAATCGAAAGTTTGAAAATTTTCAGAAAATGACGTAACGGAGATCCAAGATTCAAAAATCAATTTAAAAATAGCATGTCTAATTACTCCCCCCTCCCCTGATAGCAGTAAGTATGACTCATGTAGCCAGCTAACTCACCTCAAACAATTTTTATTCCTCATCAAATTCTCTCAAAAATAGTACCAAATTACCTCAAGTAAATACATTTAATTTTATATTTCGTTCGATGATTGGACCAACGTAGGTATGTCCATCCCCGAAATTCTAGATCCATCAATACTCAAATTAGAAACTGACCAATAAAAAGAGCACCTTGGCGATATACGAAAAACAAATTTACAATTCAGTCCTAATTTCATCTCTCATTTTCATTTCCAAAAACGTACCCAGTTTATTATTCAAAATATATTCAATTTCTGAAACAAAATTGAGTAGGTTATAATTCCTATGTACATATTTGTTGAGAACAGTTGTGTCGCGTTTTTCATATTAACTTAACTCGATACTTTATTATTTGTGTAAGTTGGTAGAACCGAAAAAATGGAAATTTATTCAAACACTCGTAAAAAATTCAAAAACTTGATTTTCACAAATGAATTTGATCAAACGTACACAAATTCAACGACCAAAACGGTTTTCATAATATACTGCCTATGCGGAGGATTCTGTTTCGATGAAAAGGTGCAGAAAAATTTCAGGAAATTTTGGATTAATTACAATATTCTGAATTTCATAATGGTATACTCATCTTGCATATTCTACCTGACAAACGCCCCGATAAAAGATTACTACTCGTTGCTATTACCTGCACCTGTTATGGGTGGATTGCTAGTACAAATTGGCACCTATTTTTGGATTTATACAGCGAGAGATACTTTCTCAAAACTATTCGCTTTTCTGGATCGTAAAAATCTCACCCTAGGTGAGCAATCGCTGCAATCTGCTACACCAGAATCCATCAGGACAGAATCAAAGAAAACTGAAAACTTGATTACCATCATTTTATTAACAAGTTGTTGTTTACTTCTGATTGGGAGCGCGCAAAATTTCGAAAAATACGTAAAATTCGACAACTACACCATCGTGTATTATCCTTTTTACACGCCATTTGATAAAACTGCTCTTATACGTTGCATCATTCGGGGCATACAATTCGTAAGCCTATGGCCTTTGAATATGTTCTGCACAGCAACGCCAGCACTTTTTTTTGCAACTACTCATCGCATTCGAGATAAATTCGTGATTTTGAGCGATTTCATACGAGATGCGTCCGAATCGTTGAGTCGAAGCATTGATGAAATCTGGAGATTGGAAACAGCAATGGAAGACAAGTATATGCCCAGTAGTTTGTCTAGAATTCAAGAAATGAAAATCAAAAAAGCATTGGCTACGGACGAGTTCGTAGAGAAAATGGTCATTGGCATAAAACAACACCAAGAATTACATTCGTGAGTAAAAAGTGTTTTGAAAGTTCGGTATACAGCGAGTATACCTATTATTGATAAGTACTGATCAAACATGCTTTTTTATGCTCGCAGGATGGCTACAATTTACGCGAACAGGTTGAATTTCATTTTCTCGCTGATTTACGTTCAAGTGTTGCAGATTTCGATAGTTCGAGCTTTTTTCATTTCTTCGGTAAGACAGATGATTCATTTTTAACTGATATGAATGGGCCACGAAGTCCAAACCCAAATAAAATAAAAATTTTTTAAACTGAAATGAATACTTATGTAGCTTGGGGTGTTTCTTATAACAAAGGGAGATGTTTTTTCGAAAATTTGGACACTTTGGGGTGGTCCATTTTCCTCTTTCCTCCAAAAATAAGATTTTTGAAATTCTAGTTCCCTACATCAATTAGGATCATGCGCCGGCCTACAATTTTTTCTTATGAAATTCAACATATGGTCGTATGCTAAAAACGAAAACAGTTTTTTTTTGGGGGGGGGGGGAGGATTATGCAAAAGGCTCTGGTGCAATAAGGGAGGGGCCTCAAGTGGAACTTTGTAAAAATTCTTATGCCATTCGATTTGTATTGGTAGAAGATGATTTTAGAGCGCATGAGCAAATTTTTCTCTCACCCCTGGGGGGGGGGCTGGGGGCCCAAAATACGCTATTTTCAAACTAAAAGCTTCTAAAAATTCTCTCTCCGCGAGTTTTCAACCGATTTTTTTCAAACTGATTTTTCCACAAAAAAGGGTCGGGGTAAGTTTGGTGACATTTTCATATAATTCGACCCTCTTGAACTCTAATCTGCTGTGGAAAAATCGGGGTTAACCCTCTCCCAAAACTCCTCCACGCACACCCCATAAGAGAAATTTTTAATGACTTTACTTCTTAAAAATTTCCTTATGGGTCACACACTATACACTAATATAAAAATCACGTTTCAACTCGGGTTCAAAAAGTGCAGTATGCCTGAGCTAACCGCAGGAACTACATTGGACAACAGCAATGGTGTAAGCATTAAATTCGCTCAAAACATCATAGTCGTAAGAAATTGATGAATAAAGGTCGAAATGGGACACGACGAGTAAATAATAATATTTTCACCAGGAAACCATAAAAAATGAAAAATTGACGAGAAACAATTATTTTAAGCAACAAAACTGATGAATTACACCAGTTTTTTGAATGTTTGACCACTTTCCAACAATTGAAAAAATCTGAAAAAATTCTCAGGAGTGTGAAATACATTGGGAAATTTTAATCTGAAAAAATTGTTGAGAAGGCACCAAAGCTGTGTTCCCCAGGGGGATTTGAAATTTTCAAAGCCAAATTCAAGGTCATTAAAATGGTCGAAAAAATCTGAAAAAATTTCAGAGCACTTCCCTCCAGTACTTCTACCTATGTGCCAAGTTTGAAAAAAATCGGTTGAAAACTCGCGAAGAGAGAATTTTTAGAAGCTTTTATCTTGAAAGTCGCGTATTTTGGGCCCCCAGGCCCCCTCCCAGGGATGAGATAAAAATTCGCTCATGCGCTCTAAAATTATCTTCTACCAATACGAATCGAATGGCATAAGAATTTTTACAAAGTTCCACTTGAGGCCAAATGACCTCATTATTGCATCAGAGCCTTTCCTAATATTCCTTAAAAATCTGAAAAAACGACTCAATTAGGTAGGTATGTCTAAAAGAAAAAAAAGGAAAAAAAAGGAAAAAAAAGGATGAACTTTCGACCCAAGGAATATCGAAGGGAAATTCTGGGGGGAGGTCTCAAATACTAAATTTTAGCCATTTTTAAGCCCCGCTGATCTCCCTGAGATGATTCCTCGGGTACACAGTTCACGCCTAAAAATCAAAATTGAGTCGTATTCTCAGATTTTTAAGATATATTTATTTGGAAATATGACATTATTTTTTTCAATTTTTATTTTTTTATTTTCTCACGCGTCATATAATGTTATATCTCATAAGAAAAAGGGGGATCAGGGCATGGTCCCTCATGGTTGTAAGGTGCTAACACTTCAGAAATCTTATTTTTAGAGGAAAATGAACCACTCCAGGGGGTGAGGCTTTCGAAATTCGAAAATTCGATTCAAGACATACCCTAATGTAGCTGATTGCAATTTAATAACCAACAATTTACAGATCACAGAACCAAAGCAGGTTTATCAATCGTTGCCTGTTTTTATGGTCTTTTGTGGATTACTATTGATTTGGTTACTCTTATGTTTCGTTGGAGATATGTTTCAAAACATGGTAAATATTCCTATAACCAGCCGAGAGTTGTATACAGAATCGTTTGTAAATTAACACAAATTTTTAAAAATTGTCCACCGAATTCGCAAACAACTCCCAATGCAATTTATTTTCAACTTCACTGTAAATTTTTTTTCCAGAACGAAATGATGGCTTTGGAAATTTACAACAGTCCTTGGTATCATTTGGAACCGCAAGATCGTCGGCTGATTCACACATTTATGACCATCATTCAACGTCCAATAGAACTGGTCGTTTGCGAATTGTACCCATTGAATTTATTCTTGTACCCTGATTTGTTGGATACCATCTACTCCCAGGTGCAAATACTACGCACACTTCAGCTGAACAGGCAGAAGCGACATGGTTAACAATAAAGCTGCTGTTTACCATAAGGCGTCGAACTGGTGATTGAAATTTAAATGCAAAACTTAATATTCCATTTGGAATAAAATTTGACACTAATTTTGCACCAAAAATGATAATTTTTTTATAACTAAATTTTTAAAAATAAGGAATCTACTTGTTCTTATCACTATTGATAATTCATGCAATACTTAATAATTATTATTAAGAGATCTCTATATAAGAATTAAACACTTTTTTTAAAAATAATTTTGTAAAATCAAAGAATTCAAAGAACCTTCAATTTCTAAAAAAAATATTCCTAGTGATCGAATGCACCTCACATATATGTAGGTATTTACCTAGCATCAACCTATCTACGACGTAGAAATTCACTTTATGTAATTGAATTTATCTGTGTTTGGTTAGAAAAATATATTTGAAAATGTTGAAATGTTTTTTATTATTGTTTCTACGTTGTTTTTTTTGTTTTTGGATCAGTCTGAAATTAAATTTCGACTACGAGGGGCTGTTGAGGTAACCTACTTCTCTGACCTCTGTTCGTCATTCACATCCTCTCATTTTTGACAGAAACTATGAAAAGAGCATCGACGACGCTTTGTCTCATCTTTTGAAAAATGTTGAGAATTGTTAACCAAAATCAGAATTAAATCTAACCTCTCAAAGTGGACGAAAAAATAAAGTTTCAAATTTTTTAAATATGGCTTTCCATTTTGACCAAGTTTTAATTTTTTGTGCCACTTTTTAACGGAGAAAAAATTTCAAAAAAGAGGCTTATGAAAATTTGAAATAGTCAAATACCTACCAACGTTTTAACCAAAAGGTTTATAATTTTTGATACCTGATCCTCCTCTTTCCAACCCTCATCTAAAAACATTTATTCACTTTGGTTACACCCTTCGTTTGACCTTTGGAAATTTCGATTGTTGAGTCGTATTCTCAAACTGATGATTCATCGGTTGTGTGCATAATGAGTTACGAAAGGGTCACCTTGGAGATAAACGAAAACAAAATTTAATTGCAATTCTTTTGTTCATTTTCGTTTCTGAAAACACGAAAATATTTACGTAAATTGTACGTAGACACTTTCAACAATTTCCAGAAGAATCGTACTTGTTGAGAGAAAACAGTGGCGTTATTTTCCTACCAGATTAATTTTACTCAACACTCGTTCAATTTTTTATCTTGACAAGGGAGGTAACTATCCCAACCAGCAGCTGACTTCTGGGCAGTAACAAAAATTAATTGAAAGTGCATCATGAAAGAATCCTATTCGAAAATTTCAGAGGCTAAAGTTTATTTTTCGAATTTTGGTGAATTTTAGAAATTTTAAACTTACCCAATCGCCTGAAAAATATGAAAATTTGTTCTAACTGACAAAAAAAAAAGGCGAAATTTGGTATATAGGTACTAGTACGGGTTCCAGATCCTGTATCGTTTCAAAAATGCAAAAGTATGCAGCTGGTCAGATATAAAAATTTTGAGATATACGATCGAAAGAGGACCTCTCCCCGACCCCGAAACAGCCATCACATTTTTGAGATCGAATTGCAAACTCATTCCAGGGGTTCTCAAAGTTGTGAAAATGTCACCTCTGCCTTGTTTCCTATTCTTGTCTCTAAATATTTATGAAATAGGGGTAGAGGGGGGTTCAACCGCTCAAATTGTTTGTAATTGACCACTCTTGAAATAACAACCAGCAATAACCCCCACTCGATGATTTTCATGCCATCAGGGGTTCCCAAAGTTGAAATATTGGAAATTCTGGGTACAGAAGTGAAAATTCAAACGAATTTTCTACCGTTGTTAATTACGCAATCGAAAAATGGTTCGGATGAAAAAGTTGCGGAATTTCATGAGGATTTCAAATATGTATCAGTTTTTTTTGTAGCTTTGATAGGAGCCGAGTAATCTTACATTGAACCTCGGAAACTGAGGTTTGCAAAAGTTTTTAATTTGAAAATACTGTCTTCTGCTTGTACCCTATTATTGTCTCTAAATATTTATGAAAAGGTGATGGGGGGAGCTCAACCACTCAAATTGTTTGTAATTGACCGCTCTTGAAATATCGACCAGCAACAACCCCCACACCTAGTGATTTGCACCCCGTCAGGGGTTCCCAAAGTTGAAATATCGAAAATTTTTAGCACCGAAGTGAAAATTCAAACGAATTTTCTCGCGTTGTTAATTACGCAATTGAAAAATGGTTCATACAAAAAAGTTGCGGAATTTCATGAGGATTTCAAATATGTATTAGTTTTTGTCGTAGCTTTGATAGGAGCCGAGTAATCTCGCATCGAATTTCGGAAACCAAGGCTTTGCAACTGTTACCTTCATACCTCGTTTAGTTTATGACGCCTAATTACCTACATGAGATGAACAATTTTTTTTTTGACACCTTTTTGTACTTTTCCGCGCTTCTTTCTAACAAAATACGTAATTTCGATTTGTATTTCATATACTTATAGGTACAAATTAAATTTGAAAATAAAAAAAAAGAGTAGGTAGGTACATTTGAAAAAAAAATAATAATAATGCAGGTAAATCGCGCGATTTTCTCAATTCAAGTTACGACGTCTAAAAATGTATCATAATAAGGAACTTCCTTCAAAATTTCGAGCTTTCAGTTCCAAATTTTGTGAAATTTTTCGAATTTTGATGGTCGTTTATTTTTTTTCTGTTGACACCAAGCATAGCACGAATAATACGTTTGGTCTGAAATGAAAAAAAATTTTGAGTAAGTTTCCATTTTTTTTTTTTTTTTTTGTGAAAAAAGTTCTATGATTAGATACTTTCTTTAAAATTTCGTGCTTTTTGACCAAAATTATGATGAAGTATAAACACCGTGGCAATGTTTGATCTGAAAAAAAAAAACAAAAAAAAACATGCGTAGATATTTTTACTTTGACTTGCTAGTGGATTCAATGTAACTACTAAGAAGTGGCAACAACAAACTCACGGGTTACCTAATCGCTGTATTCTTCCTCTTCGTCCGTCCTAAATAATTCATCAACTTTTTCAAACATTGCATTTTTCAATTGCATAATTACCAACTCGACAAAAATCGTTTGAAATTTTGC
Source organism: Pseudococcus viburni (assembly GCA_033439095.1). Lineage (NCBI taxonomy): Eukaryota > Metazoa > Arthropoda > Insecta > Hemiptera > Pseudococcidae > Pseudococcus > Pseudococcus viburni. Next base: position 294,576 of record JAVBJF010000062.1, on the reverse strand, counting down.
TTCAATGCTTGAAATTGAAAATTTTTGCAAGCCTCGTGTGATGTTCGATGCGAGATTACTCGGCTCCTATCAAAGCTACGACAAAAACTAATACATATTTGAAATCCTCATGAAATTCCGCAACTTTTTCATCCGAACCATTTTTCGATTGCGTAATTAACAACGGTAGAAAATTCGTTTGAATTTTCACTTCTGTACCCAGAATTTCCAATATTTCAACTTTGGGAACCTCTGATGGCATGAAAATCATCGAGTGGGGGTTATTGCTGGTTGTTATTTCAAGAGTGGTCAATTACAAACAATTTGAGCGGTTGAACCCCCTCTACCCCTATTTCATAAATATTTAGAGACAAAAATAGGAATCAAGGCAGAGGTGACATTTTCACAACTTTGAGAACCCCTGGAATGAGTTTGCAATTCGATCTCAAAAATGTGATGGCTGTTTCGGGGTCGGGGAGAGGTCCTCTTTCGATCGTATATCTCAAAATTTTTATATCTGACCAGCTGCATACTTTTTGAAATTTCCGCCTTGGAACCCGTACTATACCTTATTTTTGAACTCTTAAATCGGTTAGAAGTAGTTTCGAGACGTGTTGGAGTCTCCAGAAAATTTTGGAATTTTCCAGAATTGAAAAAAGGTTAATAAAAACGGTCCACGTAAACATTAGCACCTCAAAATTCAGATTACTCATATTGGTGGCCTTATTGATTGATCGATGGAAGTATAATTTCCCAAAATTCGCTTTTCTCGTAGAAAATTTTTCGGAAAAAATGGTATCTACGAAGTTTCAGATTTTTACTTCGATGCGTACGTGGTAGAGTTTTTTTTTTTAATTTTAAATACTTTCGACCAAAAATATGGATTTGACCCGGCAGTTACAAATTTCGGAGCTTTGTGCTCTAGCTGATCAAATAGGTTATCAATATGAGTATTCCGCAGCTATTAAATCCAGCGTTTATTTGGATCATTTTCAAAGACTTCTCTCCTGGGCTGAAAATTTCTAAAATTTTCTGGAGGCTCCAAAACGTTTCGAAACTGTATCCAATCGATTCAGGAGTTCAAAAATAAGGTATATACCAGATTTCAGCTTTTTTCGTTGATTAGATCAAATTTTCATATTTTGTAGGGCGATGGAAAAATTTTGAAACTTCAAAAATTCGCCAAAATTCGAGAAATGAACTTTAGCATTTGAAATTTTAGATATGAGGTTTTTTATGGTGTATTTTCGATTTATTTTTGTTTTGGCCCAAAATTTTATTGCCGGTTGAGATACTTCCCTTGTACATATATTTTGGGGGATTAAAAAAATGGGAATATATTTCAGTCTGCGTAAAAAATCAACAAAATGATTTTCACAGATTAATTTGATCAGAAACACCAAAATCAAACAACCATGGATATGTTTTATTCTGTTTTGACAAAAATATACGCGAAAGTTCCCAAGAATTACTACCTCCGACAAATAAGAGCCGATAACTATTGCAAGTTGGCCTCTATCTTGGAAGGTACTCACCTAGACACTTTTGAACTTTTGAAATGCTATTTGAAGTTAAATGGGCGATTTTTATAATATTTATCACGCTGATCACGAAAAAAACAATGAAAAAATTCCTCTATTCGAGGATTTTTCACAATTTAAATTTTTTGTTGAACAATTTTTTTTTACTTTTTTTGATAACTTTTGATTTGACACTTAAAGCCGATTTTCATGTGAAAAGAAAGTGTTCTACGAAAAAAAAAAAAAATAGAACATAAATTGTAGAGTGTAAAATTTCCTTTCTGTACAGTCCAATTAATCTTTTGTTATAAGCCATAGTTTTTGAGATAATTTTAATTTTAAAAAAAAGTTGAACTTTGAACTAAAATATCTCAAAAATTAAGCCTAGAAAAAACTAAATTGGACTCTACAGAAAGGAAATTTTACGCTCCATAATTCAAGTTCTATTCATTTTTTTTTTGTAGGGCCCTCTCTTTCTCCAGAAAATCGACTGCACTGGTCGAAATTTACACAAAAGTAAAACAAATTTTCAAGAAAACATTCCAATATTATGAAAAATCCTGACGTGCAGGAATTTTTTTTTACTATTTTTCTCGTGATTTACGTGAAAAATACTACGACAATTACCTACCAATTAAACTTCAAACAGCATTTTCTATTTTTCGTCTTGATAACTGTTTTTAGTTCTAAGTTCAGCGCTGATTCCAATTTCTCCATTACACCAAATTTAAGACTAAAAACAGCGATCAAATCGAAAAAAATAGAGAAAAAATTCCAGAACTTCAGAATTTTTTCATAAGTATTGAAATTTTTCGTTGAACATTTGTTTTACATTTTTTTATGTAAATTTTGACCCTTGAAATCGATTTTCTGGGGAAAGAAAGGGTTCTAGGAAAAAAATGAACGGAACATAGATTGTAGAGCTTAAAATTTCCTTTCTGTAAAGTTTAATTAGTTTTTCCTTGGGAGGCTTAGTTTTTGAGATATTTCAAATTTTTTCAAAAAGTTGAATTTTGAACTTGAATATCTCGAAAGCTAAGCCTTCTAAGAAAAAACTAATTGAACTTTGTGGAAAGGAAATTTTACGCTCTACAATTTATGTTCTATTCATTTTTTTCGTAGAACCCTTCCTTTTCTCAGAAAATCGGCTTTAAATGTCAAAAGTTATCAAAAAAGTGAAAAAAACTGTTGAAGAAAAAATTCCAATTGCGAAAAAACCTCGGGTGATGGAATTTTTTGGCTATTATAAAAATCGCCCATTAAACTTCAAGCAGCATAGCAGCATTTTCAATATCGACGATACTTAGCTGGCCACAACAAAAAAAAAAAAAAAAAAATAGGCCTAGACACAACTAAGTACACTATAACTTTTTGTACCGATTCGAAATTTTTCACATGTTCGCAGAATGGCTAAAAAATATTCGAAAGGATTGAAATTAATTTTCTCGTTGATTTACATACAAATTATGCCCGTGATGATAATTCGCTCATTCTTTATTTCCTCGGTAGGTGTAATAGATCCGAAACATGATCGACTTTTCATTTTATATACAATTTAATTAAAATAAATAAGTACATACATTCAAAAACTTAATTTTGGGAAATTTCAACAGGTTGCAGACATGAAAGAATTTCGTCAATCGTTGCCTATCTTTTTCGTCTTATGCGGGTTAGTTTTACTCACATTATCATGCTGTTTCATTGGAGAAATGTTTCAAAATATGGTAAATATTTCAATAAGATATGATTCCTTAAAATTAAAATTCTGTCACGAATAATTTTCATGTGTAGCAAAAAAGTAGGTAAATCCACAATAATTTATTTAAAAAATACTAACTGGATCGAAAAACGAGCAGGCATCCAATTTTTTCCCTCAGCTTTGCTAAAAACTTTAATTTTTCAGAACAAAATGATCGCTTTGGAAATTTACAACAGCCCTTGGCATAATCTGGAACCAAGAGATCGTCGGCTAATTCACACATTTATGACCATCATTCAACGCCCAGTACAACTCGTAGTTTGGGAATTGTATCCCTTGAATCTGTTCCAGTTTCCGAATATGCTGAATACCATCTACTCCCAGGTGCAAATACTGCGCACACTACAGTTCAAAAAGCAGAAATGAGGGGACTAACGAAGCTGCGATTTACCAAAACCGATGAAACATTTTGTATCGTGTTTTGAGAAAGTTCAAAATTTAATTTAATACGAAGATTGGCACCTGAATTTATTTTGCACACATGGAAGGCTATCAGTTATCATATACCTGATTTAAGAGCACAATTAAGAAATGAGTTTTCTGGAAGTTCTTAAAGAGAGTTGCACTTTGAATTGCTCATTTAGATGTAATTTAAAAATGAAAAATTTCGCCTGATTTATTTTTCACCAAAGTATTGCTTTATTTCACTTATAACGAGATTTTATCAATATTTGAAAGGACCTTTATTTGAACAGAAGTTATCATGTACTTAGATACCTAATTTAAGATTGGGCTGCATTTCGGACTACTTTTTTAGATGTTTTTGTGTTTCATTTTCTCACTCGTATACAAATTTTCTATGTTTATTTTAATTAGATACGTTACACCTAAAATTACGTTAAACACCACAAAACTCTCAATTTTTCTGTAAACTTGTATGTCGATATGCTACAATAAATTCGATATATTCAACAAAACTTGATCTACTTATCTGAATGAGTATGGCAAAAAGGTCTTCCATATTTTCTGAATTCTCCAGTTTGGTAGTAACCTTATTCTTTTGCCCAGGGAGGGTTTCAGCATAACTTTGAGAAAGGAAGGGAGGGGGGGGGGGGTTAAAAAAGAGGATTTCCGACTAAAAATGTACAAGCCAAAAAGAGAAAAGAATAGAAAAGTCTTTAGAATGTTTAATTTGCTGATTGGACACCGAATTGCCGACTGAATATTATTTTCACGGAATATTAGTCGATTACCGACTTTAAACTACGTCTGGGAGGTGTAACACCCCTCCCCTCACACCATTGCAACCGTCCCGCCTTTGCCACAGCTTTGACTCCTCCAAACCTAAACCAAATTTTATCTCGAACAGCAAACTTCACTGGTGCGATTAAAATGTGATGAATTTTTTCGAAACCGGTTCTCTAGTTTGCAACCAGTTGTCAAAAATCCCCCCCCCCAATGGATACAAAAAATTGATTCAAACAAAATTTGTAGTGCTTATTGAACATTTTTTGTCTCTTGGAATTTTTGAGCCAGTTCAATAGTTTTCATGATATTAACCGGGTTAGAAATGCGATTTTTTAGTAAAATTTCGTAAATAGGGGTTGCAAAGCACTACCATAAAATGTAAATATTTTTTGTGAGAAGAGAACCTTATTTAAAACAATTTGACAAAAAATTGTTTCATTTCGAACAGTTTATTTTTGAAATTTTTTTTTCAAGTTCAGCGTAGTTATGCAAAAGAATTGCGTTTCTAACCCGGTTAATATCTTGGAAACTATTGAACTGGCTCAAAAATTGCAAGAGACAAAAAATGTTCAGTTTTTTAAGCACTACAAGTTTTGTTTGAAAATTTTTTTGTATCTCCATTTTTTGGGGAATTTGTGACAACTGGTTGCAAACCAGCGAACCGATTTTGAAAAAACTCACCGCATTTTAATCGCACCAATGTGTAGACTTTATTTCAATAAAAAACCCGGACCCCAATTTCGTCTCGGTATCTCTTTTCAGTTTCGAGATATTGAGAAATGTTTCAAGTGGACAAGACTTTTGTATCATACTGTATTTTATTTTAATTGGGATGAGATCCCAGCCAAAAACAGGAGCAACAACAATTAACATATTCAATGTTATTGATGGATGAGGAGCACGACAAAAGAAAAAAATCTCAAACCAGATGAGGATAATTCGTCCCTGTAATGCTAAAAGGTCGTAACTCCAAATTTCAACAATTTTTGTTTTTTCGCTGAAATGACAACTTTGGGACGTCCTCCATCTGGTGATAACATCATTTCAACCCAAAAGCGAAACAAATTCTTAAAATTAAAAAAAAAAGATGTTGGCGTAACTCCATAATTTTAAAATTTTTGAAACTTTTTGCCCGTAACTCCATCAAATCGTCCCTCTAATGCTAAAATGTCGTAACTCCAAAACTTTACTTTTTACTGCAGTGATAAAAAACCGTATTATGTATGATTTTTGAATTTTGTGGAAGAAGTAATGATTTTGATATGCTTCTTTAGTGTTGAGAATGAATTTCCTATTATTTTTTTTCAAAATAGGTACCAATTTTTAATTTGGCGTAACTTTTCTGTGTTCAAGTGTAAAACGTCGTAACTCCATTTTAAAAATTGAAAATCGGTATTTTGAAACAAAAAAATATCGATAATTCATTCTAAATACTAAAAAAACAGTGAAATCAACACCTCTTCCACAAAATTCAGAAATCTTAAGTAAAACATTTTTTCAGCTCTCCTGTAAAAAGTAAATTTTTGGAGTTACGTCCTTTTAGCATTAGAGGGACGAATTGAACTTTCGAAATATTGGCTTTTGATCGCCCATTTTAAGAAGTGTTTATGCTATTTTAATAGAGAATTGAAAAGTACTCTCTAATTTATAAATCAGTGAAAATTATTGAAAATCACTGAGAAACAGTTAGAATTGCAGCACATGAGAAAATCAGTGAAAAAATTTTCAATGAGAACAAATCAGTGAGAAAAATTACTGGAAAATTGGTGAAAATTCACTGAAAAGTCAGCAAAATTTATGAAATTAGCAGAAAAATCAGTGAAAATCTTTGAAAAATTAGCAAAAATTCGCTGAAAATCAATGAATTTTGCTGATTTTTTCCTGTGCTGCAATTCTGATTGTTTATCAGTGACTTTTCACTGATTCAGAATGCGAGAGTATGAACCCCAATTGATTTCCTACTCTCACAAATGATGAAAAATTTTCAATGCTGACTCCAAGCTACAAATTAATATTACAAGAGCTAAAAAGAGCACCATGGTGATAAATAAAAACAAAATTAAAATTAATTTATCTTTTGGGTCTGATGGTTGAAAATTTTCAGCTTTGCCCCTCCCCCAGCCATTGTTTCATCAATATGGCGAAACATAATGTACGAAAAGGGCACCTTGGCGATAAACGAAAATAAAATTTATAATTCATGTATAATGCTTCCTCTCATTTTCGTTTCCCTAAACATATAAAAATATTTACACCAAGCGACTGTAGGCAGTTTAAACAATTATTAGCTGAATCGTACACGTTTGAGAAACAGTTCCGTCTCGGTTTTCGTCATGAATTAACTTCATATCTGCTGAAAGCGAGGAAAAAATGAAAATTTTCTCCGCTGTTCGAAAAAAACTCAAAAGCTGGATTTTCACAGATGGATTCGATCGAATACACAAAAATCCAACGACCAAGGCTATCCATTTACTGTACTGTCTATGCGGTGGATTCTGTTTCGACGAAACCGTGCAAAAAAGTTTCAGGAAATTTTGGATCACATTTAACATTTTCAATTTCATCATGATTAACACGCAGGTGAAAGATTACTACTCATTGCTGCTACCTGCACCTATTATGGGTGGATTAGCTGTCAAAGTTCTCCTGTATCTTTGGGTTTATTCGACGAGAGACACGTTTTCGAAACTATTCGATTTTTTGGACAGTAAAAATCTCATGTTGGAAGGTCAAACATCGGCACAACCTACGACAGCAGTATCTGGCAACGTCGATTCCAAAAAATCTGTAAACTGGATTACCATCATTTTTCTATTGATTTTTATTTTCATTCTGATTGGATATTTGCAAAGTTTTCAAAAATATGTCGACTTCGGAGACTACATCATCGTGTTCTATCCCATGTACGTGCCATTTGAGAAAACTGCTTCGATACGTTCTATCATTCGAGTCATACAAATTACAAGCCTAGTGCCATTAAATTGCATGGCACTACCTGCCCCGGCACTTCTTTTCACGACTGTGCGAAATATTTACACCAGATTCAAATTTTTGAGTTTTTTTATACGAGATGCATCCGAATCACTGACCAAAACTATGGATGAAATCTTGGTGACAGAAATAGCAATGGAAGCGGGATACATACGGAGCAGTTTGTCCAAGATTCATGAAATGAAAATTAAAAAAGCATTGGCATTGGATGAATTTATGGGGAAAATAACCGTCGTGATAAAACGACATCAGGAATTGCATTTGTAAGTTAATTTAAAGACATTACATACAGTGTGCTTTTTGCTAGAAGTAACGCTTTCCACCTAGTAACTGTGCAACACATTCTGAGTAGATGTAGGCATGGTTGCCTACCTTCTGGATTGAAAGGGCAAAATTATTTTTTTGCGTTTTCAGCACATACAGAATTTTACAGCTCAATAACCAGGATAGGTGGAAAATTTATGTTTTTAAAAATTTTCTCATTAGGTACTTATAAATGGTTCTAAATGAAAAAAGTTTGCTCTTTCCAATGGGGCGCAAATCTCATTAATTAGAAAAAAGTTACAGCTGTTTAAATTTAAAAAAAGACACAAAAAAAATAATTTTTTGTAATTTTTTAAAAAATTTAAACTACTTTAGATAGAGAGCTGGAGTTTGGGCAATTGGAAACAGCAAACTTTTTTCATTTAGAAACATCAATAATAATACAGGCCTGCATTTCTCTTCTTCTATTTCCTGCCTAATCAACGTTGATAGGTGATTTTGATATATTTTTTAGACCTGAGTTCGAATATGATTTCAGTTTTTCTCCATTATGTCAGAATTTTTTATAATTTAAATGTTTCAATGAGAATTTGTTTTACATTATTTATATAACTTTTGACAATTGGAGTCGATTTTCTGGGTAAATAAAGGGTCCTACAAAAAAAAAAAAAAATGAATAGAATATAAATTGTAGCGCGTAAATTTCCATTTTGTCAAAATTAATTAGTTTTTTCTTTCGAAGCTTCTCTTTCGAAGTATTTTAGTTCAAAGTTCTCAACTTTCATATTTCATTGAAAACATCTCAAAAACTAAGCTTCTATAAGGGAAAAACTTATTGTACTTTGCAAAAAAGAAATTGTACACTGTACAATAATTCATGTTCTATTCCTTTTGTTTCGGAGGAGGGCGGCTTGATTATCCCAGAAAATCGAGTTTTTTTGTGGTGAACCACATTTTCAACATTTCTCAAAAGGGCCTGCATTTGTTTAATTTTTTTCTGCGTTATCGATTCTGACTGGTGATTCTGGCCTACTGTTTAATGCAAGATTTCAGTTATTCAGTTTTTCTATATCTCGTCAGGATTTCTTCCAATAAAAATTTTTTGTTGAATTTTTTTTTACTTTAAAGTCTATTTTTATGAACATAGAAAAGTCCTTACGAAAAAAATGTATGGAACATAAATTGTAGAGCGTAAAATCTCCTATCAGTAAAGTTTAATTTTTTTTCTAGGAAGCTAAGTTTTCGAGATTTTTCAATAAGAGATGAGAGTTTAACTTAGAACTTTCGACTGAAATATCTTGAAATCTTTGTTTTTTTTAAAAAAAAAACAACACAATTGTTTTCAACAGAAAGGAAATCTTACGCTCCACAATTTATGTTCCATTCACTTTTTTCGTAGAACTTTTTCTATGCTCAGAAAATTGACTTCAAGTGTCAAAAGTTATCAGAAAGTGTAAAAAAAATGTTTCAATAAAAAATTCAAATTTTGAAAAAATTCCGAAGTTCTGGAATTTCTTACTATTTTTCTCGTGATCGGCGCGAAAAATACTATAAAAATTATCCATTAAATATCAAATAACATTTTCTATGTTGACCTGTAATACTTAAGTGATGAGAGAATTTTTCTAAATTTAAAAAAAAAGAATAAGTAGTCTAATTGGCTAAAAAAATTTTTCATTATTTTGTCTGCAGGTCCCCCCCCCCCCGTTGACCTTTCATGATGACCAATTTCTAAAAATTCCCCATGGAATGCAATTTTCAATGTCATTCGCAGCAATTTTTCACCTACCCTAGTCTATAAATTTTTGAACGTGCTGGAAACGGAAAAAAATTATTTTTGTCCCTGCAATCCAAAAGGTAGGCCAACGTACCCACATGGACTCAGAAAGTGTTGCATAGTTACTGAATAGACGGCCTTTTTTCAGCGAAAAACACTCCGTATATATTTGACATTTTTTAAATGGGTTCTACATAGAAATGTTTGCAGGATGGCTACTCTTTACGCGAATAAATTGAAATACATTTATTCGCTGATTTTCGTACACACTATGACGGTGGCGATAATTCGCGCGTTTTTCATTTCCTCGGTAGGTACGGCGCCGGCGCACTCTGAACATGGTCGTGAATTAATTTCAGGACGTGTATTACTTATTTAAAATCCGTTCGTAAATTTAATTATGGATAAAATTAACAGATCACGGATACGAACCAACTTCGTCAATCGTTGCCTGTCTTTTTCATCTTATGCGGAATACTTTTTCTCATGTTGATACATTGTTTCGTTGGAGAAATGTTTCAAAATATGGTAAAATATTTTTACAATCGGGATTTTTAGCCATAACTGAAAAATCTGCAAATCTATAACGATTTTTAAAAAGTTCTGAACGGGTAAATTCTTCTAAAAATTTGGTTTTACAGAACGAAATGATCGTTTTGGAAATTTACAACAGCCCTTGGCATATTCTGGAACCAAGAGATCGTCGGATCGTTTACACATTTATGACCATCGTCCAACGCCCAATAGAACTCGTCGTTTGCGAATTGTACCCGTTGAATCTGTTCCTGTTCCCGGAAATTATGAATACCATCTACTCCAAGGCGCAATTATTGCGCACACTTCAGTTCAACAAGCAGAAAAGACGGGACTAACGAAGCTGCAGTTTACCTAGCTCATGATACATTTTTCACCATGTTTTGAGAAAGTTGAAAATTTAATTTAAAATGAAATTTCGCACTTATTATTATTATTTTTTGCTCGCAGTAGAGTAGGTATGCACTAGTTTAGTTCATTTATGTGAGATATTTTTATCACTATTTTATGGGTTTGCACATGGACGTCCGCAGGATTTTCTGATGAGGTAGCAACAAGAGAAAATGCTGACGAGCATAATTTAATTCTGAGTGCATTTCGGAAAGTTTCACAACCCCTTCTCCTCACACTTAAGTACTTCTCCAATGAATTTGGTAAAGATGTCAAAAACATTAAATTTTTTGATCCAAAATATTAAAACCTCATTTTTAATCAAAATTATTGAATTTTGAAGTCAAAGAAATATTATTCAAAAAAATTGTCTTGAATTTAATTCAAAATGATCTCGTCAAGGAAGAAAGGTGGTTTTATAGCGGAGGGATCTAAAATTCGAAAAATTCTCACTTCATCAGAGGGCATTTTTCTCAGGGTGTCTACCGATTTTTAAAATTCGAAATTCGCGACTTTTTCTCGACTCCCCCCCCCCCCAATCAACGAGATCAAATTTATTACAAAAAAAATCAAAACGGAAGGAAATAAGTATTTTAAATCAAAATCATAAAAAAATGAACGCATTCTGTCACTTTTCAAAATTCCTAAAGTAAGGTTAACCAAAAATTGGTGGAAAAGAAACATTAAAAAAAAATTCACTCCATTAGGTACATAAGGAATGCATGAAGGCGATAGAATCAATTTATTCTCGTAACGTACAGTTCGAGATGGAACAGCGGAAAAAACAAAAAAAGTTAGGGTCATATGAAGAAACATTAAAAAGACAATTTTTCACCAAAATTTTCCAAAAGTGGATTATTTTTATTTTAAAGAAGGTATAGTTACTGCTTGAGCAAAATTTTTTTTGAATAATTTATTACAAAAGGAGCAAAAAAACATTTTCTATAGTGATTTTCCCTTCTGAATTTTTAAAAAATCTCTGAAAATTCCAAAATTATTCGATTTTTCTATATTTTTGGGAGAATAGACACAATGTCCCTTTTTCCAAAAAAAATCGAAAAAATTTTGAAAATTCCTATCGTGATCGCTACTAAATCTTCCACAAGAACGAATTTTTTCCGTCAAATATTCAATAATCATTGTCTAGAATAGAAGGGAAGAAGGTTTATAATTTTAGAATGATGTATGTAAATTTAAGAGCCCGAACGAAACGAGGACGAAATTTTTATAAAAAGTGATTGGAAATTTGAAACTTTTTCAATTTTTTTGTTTTGTAGAAAGCGAAAAAAATCAAGTAATTTGGGAAAAACTCGTGACTTTTGATGAATTTTGGCTAATTTCGCGACTTTTTCGCTACTTCAGCGACCAACATCTGAATTCGCAACTTTCGCGACCGGTAGACACCCTGTCCTAATTTTTCTATTTTCCAAAAAAAAATTTTTATGAATTTAATCTCATATTTCTTATTGAATGCGCAGTTTTTCAAAACCAAAGGAAAAGGGCTAGGCTTCCCCCGGCTCTGCTTGGTATACCTAGCCCCAAATCTTCTTACGTTTTGTAGTATTGATTTTCCAAATTGATTAAAATTCCTCCATAATTACAATACAGTTCCGTGTATTTTGAATTTTTGAAGATTCGAAAAAAATTAAAAAAGCGGATCCAAACGAAGATTTTAAAAGGGGGTGAAATACTTTTTCTCTAATTTCTTTGGATTTCCTGAAGGGAGGGTGAATATTGGCAGAACTCGTGTGTTTATATTAATTCCCCAAAATTTAAAATTACGACATAAAAAAAATAGAGGAATGATGCTCGAGTGAAGCGAGAGTACATTTCGGTTTTCACAAGCTCTCTGAGACCTCGTACGGGGGAAAAATCTTTCCCCCATTCCGGTAATATCCACACCTGACACACTTTTTCAACCGAAAAGTTCCCATTTTTTTACCTTTTTTATTAAATATTGTTTTTTATCATCATGTACCTAATTTACCTAAAAGTGTAACTAATCGCACAATTTTAAGAATTAAGGCGTTTAGAAATAATTCCTAAAGATAGTTGCGCCTTGAACTATTTTTTTAGATGTTTTTTTTTTTCAATTTTTCCCCCTCACTCATATATGAATATTTTACGTTGGACTTCGTTCACTTTATACTTATAAATTATAATGCGATTCTAATATCTTTGGTCATTTCGGTTTTGGAAAAAAATTCCAAACTTTAACGAACAAGAACATAATTTGTTAAGCAAACAATTTCAGTCGTAAAATCATCATCAGTGATTTAATATACTAACGTGGTGAAAAAAAAAGATAAAAATATTTCACAAAAAATGAAACTTATTCGCGATGTTGGAAAAAAACTCAAAAATTTCATTTTTACTGACGATTTTGACGAAAAATATCAAAATTTGGCTGCCAAAACGATCTACATATCGTATTGCCTATCCGGAGGATTCTGCTTCGATAAAGATGTTCGGTTGAATTTCAGAAGACTTTGGATCGCTTACAACTTGTTCAATTTCATTTTGGTATACGTGTCCTGTCTATACTATTTGTTCAACGCGCCGATCAAAAATTACTACGATTCGTTATTGCCTACAAGTACTGCATTTACTTTATCAACCAAATTTACCGTTTACGTTGGGATTTTCCTGGCGAGGGATACGTTTCTCAAAATATTGACTTTTTTCAACGACGGTGAAAATCACATCACGCACGTGGAATTGGTCACACTCGAACCAGTAGCATCAACATCTACCGAGACAGATACCTTTGCTTCATTCGATACGACCACAAAACCGAAAAAATTCACTCGAGTTATAATTTTCGCAGCGTGTGTCTGTTTCGTTATTTTACTTGCGGCAGCGATGGTTATCGATTATGACAGATTTTCCGAATTCGACGACTACTTTCTACTTAACTATCCGATATACATGCCGTTCGAGAAAACTTGGCTATTACGGGCTGCGATTCGAGTACTTCAGTGCTTCACTATCTTGCCTGAGATTCTTATGTGTGTTAATTTTTTAGCATTGATGTTCGTCATCACTTTCGAAATGTACGATCGTTTCGTACTATTGGGGACATCATTACGGGAGCCTTCGCAATTGCTGATTCGAAGTATTACCGAGGTTTTCGAATGGCAACGAGCCATGGAAGATGATTTAATACCGATTAGGTTATACAAGATTCGAGAATTGAAAATCAAAAAGGCTCTGGCCTTTGAACTATTTGTATCGGAAATCATTGTCGTTATCAAACGACATCAGGAATTGGTACGGTGAGTTAATAAAGATAGTGCTACTTTCAAGTATTCGTCGTTAGAAATTTAATACCTATTCGGTGAGGGAAATGGCCAAAAATTTCTGTGGGAAGTCAATCCATATGATGAGAAATATTCTCGAAAATTCAGTAATTTACTCACCTTGTGTAGAAGGGTTATCCAATGCCCACCTAAATGATATTTTTCATCTTAAAAGTTTAAAGGACATATGCATTTTTAGAAAAACTTAGGTTACCAAAAAATGATAATTTTTACCAAAAAAATTGTAATTTTTACTTACCAAAAAATGGTTATTTTTACTTACCAAAAAATGGTAATTTTTACTTACCAAAAATGGTAATTTTTAATTACCAAAAAATGATAATTTTTACCAAAAAATTGTAACATGCCAAAAATAGTAATTTTTACCAAAAAAAATGGTAATTTTTACTAACCAAAAATTGTAATTTATACCAAAACTTGTAGTTTATACCAAAAAATGATAATTTTTACTTAGGTACCTACCAAACATGGTAATTTTTACTCACCAAAAACGATAATTTTTACTAACCAAAAATGGTAATTTTTACTTACCGATAATGACAATTCTTAATTACCAAAAATGGTCATTTTTATTAACCAAAAATGGTCATTTTTATTAACCAAAAATGGTCATTTTAAATTACCAAAAATGGTCATTTTTAATTACCAAAAATGGTCATTTTAAATTACCAAAAATGGTCATTTTTAATTACCAAAAATGGTCATTTTAAATTACCAAAAACGGTCATTTTTAATTACCAAAAATGGTCATTTTTAATTACCAAAAAATGTTAATTTTTACCAAAAAAATTGTAACTTGCCAAAAATAGTAATTTTTACGAAAGAAATGGTAATTTTTACCAAAAAATGGTAATTTTTACCAAAAAAATGGTAATTTTTATTAAAAATTGGTAATTTTTATTTTTTACAAACCAAAAACTGTAATTTATACCAAAAAATAATAATTTTTACCAAAAAATGGTAATTATTACTTACCAAACATGGTAATTTTTACTCACAAAAAACGGTAATTTTTACTTACCAAAAATGGTAATTTTTACCAAAAAATGGTAGATTTGACCAAAAAAATGGTAATTTTTACTTAGGTAGCAAAAATTGTAATTTATACCAAAAATTAATAATTTTTACCAAAAAATGGTAATTATTACTTACCAAACATGGTAATTTTTACTCACCAAAAATGGCAATTTTTACCAAAAAAAATTGGCAATTTTTACTAGAAAAAATTGTAATTTTTACCAAAAAAATTGAAATTTTTACCGAAAAAGAAATAGTAATTTTTACCAAAAATGGGAGTCTTTACCAAAAATGGTAATTTTTAACCAAAAATAGTCATTTCTACCAAAATAGGTAATTTTTACCAAAAGTATTGATCATTGACCTGAAATTAGATACCACCCTATGAATTTTTTTTATATCTGATCAGATCTCAAAAATGACCCAATCTGATTTCATCAAATTGCCAACATTAAATTACATAAAATCACATCTAATTGCATCAATTCATTTATAAGAAAATGATGAAAGTTCATACTCAGTTTGATGTAATCTAATCAAATTACATCTGGAAAAAACCAGATGTAATTAAATATAATTCTATTCGGACATTTTTGAGATAAAATTTTATCAAAATAGATAGAATTTGATGTAGGTACCTAACTTTAAATAAATCAGATATTACAAATGATTTGATATAGGTACCTATGATTTGATGTAAAATTTTTTCATCTGTATTTCTTTTGAAAAACTGCATATCACGATTCTGTAAATTTCATAATTTTTAGAGCTACACCAAAGTAAGCCTAGGGGGCTATAGCCCTTCCTCCCCCCCTCAAGTTCGGAAATGAAATTTTTTATTCCAAACATGAGAAAAAGTGCTTTTTTATTGCTCTTGAAACATGATTTTTCGACAAATTTTTTTCGTCCTCGCTCGCTCGGGCAGTATTTCAGTCATTCTGTTTCTTGCATTAAACATAACTCTCTAAATCTGAATGAGTCTTTGATGGAATTCTGCTTTTACGAATTAGTGGAATAATTTTCATTGAAAATGAATGATTTTTCACTGATCTTTCAGTCAAAAATCCCTGAATCACTGATTTCTCAATCAATTCCCCATTTGTCAGAAAAAATCAATAATTTTGACTGAATGATCAGTGAATAATCACGGATTTTCAGTTGAATTCATTTGACTGATTCAAGCAAGCAAATTTATTTTTCCAATTTTTCTTTGCTCAAATCTGTTTATGAATTATCAGCCTACTGAAAATATCTTGACTACGTTAGCGTCACTGAAATAGCAGGTTACTAATTTTTCTTCATTGAAATTTGACCCCTCCCCCAAATTTCTTCTGAAATCCACAGTCGTCCCTTAAATAATTTCTGGACGCGCTTATGATTTCTTAAGTTGGTAAATTTCAGTTTCAAAGTTGGAAAAATGGTGAAGGTTGCATCCCCCCCGGCCCCCTCCATCGAAAAAATATCGTCGCCGACTATTTCATCAATTTTCATTAAAATCTGAGTTTTTTTTATACACATGTTGTGCAGCATTGCAAGATTAATCGCAGACAAAATTCAATTCATAGTTTCACTAGTTTTCCCGCTGAGTTTCGGTACAGGGATTGTTATCGTATTTTTCATCAGTTCGGTAAGACCAATCAACTAATAATTGCAACCCGGTTGATTTTTTTTACAAATAAAATTGAAATTTTAAACAGATTACGAAATTTGGACAAATTGTTCAAGGTACGCCGTTGTTTGCAGCTGGATTCGGATTTATGTCATCCTGGTTGGCACTGTGTTTCGTTGGAGAGATTTTTCAACAATTGGTAATTTATCGTGATAGAAGATCCTCTCATATTAACCGTTTTTCTCCTGAAGGAGAAAATCCTGTTAAAACCTCTATCGATATTAACAATCATCCTCTACCTATTTTTCAGAATGATGTGATTGCTGCTGAAATTTACAACACCCCGTGGTATCTTTTGGAGCCAAAAAATCAACGCCTCGTTTACACATTTCTCACTATCATTCAAAGGCCAGTCGAAATTAAAGTTTGTCGAATATATTCTTTGAATTTACTCTTATTCCCGGAATTATGGGAAATGGTTTACTCCAAATCGCAAATCCTTCGTACACTTCAGTCCCAAAAGCTGAAAAAAATAGCATAAATCTACTTTAAATTCGCGGAAGTCGTGTGTCGTAATTTTCCATTTCTCACGTGCAATTAAAATCGTTATTTTAAAAAGATTTAAACTAATTTTATTTAGAACAATTGTAGGTCGTGTTTAGCAATAATTTTCGATTATGCATTCAATTGTAAATTAGCACAGCGAAGAAATACGATTTTATTTTTAAGAAGAATTGATGTTTGATTTTTACTCATTTATATGTTCGATTATAATTATAGTTTTAAACATACTTCTATTCTTATTTCATTTGGAACCAATTTGTATAATTTTGGAAAATGGTCGTGATAAAGCAGCCTTCAACATTTAATTGAAAAAAAAGGAGCCTAAATCAAGGGAGCTTTTCCACCCAACTGACAGTAAGATTTGGACGGAAACAAAAATATTTCGACGGTACATTTACATTTTTTAAAAAAACTTATCCAAAATTACATGAGATAATCTTATATTTTCAAATTTTAGTACGTTTTTTAAAATTCAAAAAAGTTTGATTTTCGGCGCTGCAAGCTAAACATAATGTACAAGTATCTCAACTGGACAAAAAATTACAACCATTTGAAAAAAAAAATCCTGGCATCAATTTTTAAAACTTCGCTCACTTCCAAATTTCCATGTTCTTTCCTATTTTTTTTAGTTTATTTCTCTGGTCTTGGGAACAATTTCTAACCCAAAAATCCTCATGTATCGTTTTTTTTGAGGAACATTAAAGTAAAAAAATTGACAATGAGTCACATACTTATATTTCACCTTCTTGTGAAAAAAATTTACAATGCGAGGCTAATATATTTAGTCATTTTGGTTTATAAAATATTTCCAGATACCTATTTACGAGGCTTAAATGATCTCCAATTAAAAAATTAAACAAATTACGAGATATATGATTAAAATCGCACAAGTTTCAAGCCTAAACAATTTCCTTGGCAATCCTATCCAATCAGGTTTTTTTGTTTCTCCGGAGGCGGCATCCAAGGAACGTAGAAAAGTCACCATGGATACTCAAAAATGAAAACAAAATTTTAAATCGAAATAAAAATGGAGCACAAAAAATAATTCGGAAATTTGTATGCATTATTAAAGACGATCTAGAGCAAACAACTTGCTTTTTTTGTTTTTTAATTTCTTCATTGGAGGCCTCAGAAGAAGTAAAAACATGTGAAAAATTTTAATTTTTCAACATTTAAAAAAAATCCAATTTTAGGAGCGGTTCCTTTGGATAAAAATTCCCACCGGTGCGGTGTGTAAAATGAGCCTCATTCCGGGGGGTTTCTTGGGCGCTGAATTGAATTTTTACAGCTTTTCAACCCTCGAATTCAAATTGGGCTTCGAAGAGCTGAGTTTACAAATTCCAAAATTTTAAAAATTGAATTTTTTTTCCATTGAGCAATGGCTTATTTCTATGACCTCACTTGGAACAAAAATTTAAAATGGGAAATGTTCGTATTTTAATGGTGTACATTTCTACAACGATTATTTAAACAAATTTTTCAATTTTTCCGCAATGATAAAGGCACGATTGGGAAAAGTCCCGAATTTTTTAAGAAAGGGTCCAGCCTTCTACGTTGAGTTGAGCGCTAGGTCGTACGTTTTTCTCATTCTACACACTAATGAGAATTTTCATTCAAGAGATCCGATTCTAAGAGTGAATTTGCGTCCATTGTTTAACATTATTTGTTGTTTTTTTTTTTGAAATTTAGGAAAATGAAAATTCTACACATGCCCTAAATCTTCTCAGAAACCTCTTGAAAAAAAATTCAAAAACAAAAAATGTTCTTCATTCGGACCTCTGAACAATTTTTTGTTTGAATTTTTTTTCGTAATCACATGAAAAAGTTATTGCCGAAACACCAAAATGTGGAGCCTTCTGATTCCCAAAAAGAGGGGCGAATTTTCGTGGGTTAAAGGGATTTTCGAACATGTTGATTGAAATCCATATCCTGCAGTATACCTATACACGATATTTCCCCTTCTCATGAATTTTATTCGAGTCGAAACCTAAAATGACAACATCAAGGCTGTAAAGATATTAACATCTACAGAATATTGCCAAAAATTTCATAAAAAAATAAAACAGGTGAAAATAGTCGTCTTGGAACTTTTGAGGGTTTGAATTTTATCCTTTATCGTAATTCGTAATTGTAGTTCCGCTACCCCACTTCCAACACGACTCAGTGAAAAAATTCGAGGTTTCGTAAGACATGTTGCTTTAACGAATTAGGGTCAAAAAGACAAAGGTAAGTAGGTAATTGTAAGAACGTCTTAAAAATTCATTATTGAATTCGAGAAAGTACAATTTAAGACGACGTTTCGATTCCAATTCACCATTCGTGACAAAAATTCAACCCTGCTAAGTCGAAAGTTAATTTCATTCGGTGCTTCGGGAGTTTTCTCAAAATGGAATTTTTTTCTCGAGCGCGTGATCAAATTGAAAAATGGATCTTCGTCGAAGAATATCATCATCGATATCGAAATCCAACCACTAAACTCATCTACAGAATGTATTGCGTTTCAGGAGGATTCTGGTTTGATAAAAACATTCGGCCGGGTTTTAGAAAAGTTTGGATCGCTTTCAACATATTCAATTTTATTTTCGTGTTTGCATCGTGCATATTTTACTTTTACAATGCACCCGTGAAAAATTACTACGATTCGTTATTTCCTGCGTGTAGTATGATCTCAGTAATAGGCAAAACCTGCAGTTATATCTGGATTTTCATGATGAGAGATATGTTTCTCAAACTATCCGTTTTTTTCAACGATGAAAATCACACCGAAGACGTGGAATTGGTGGAATTTGAGCCAGTACCATCGACTTCAGCTGGAACAGAAGACGATACTTCATCTGGCACGACCACGAAACCAAAAAAATTCGCAGGAATGATAATTAGCGTAGCGTTTGTCTGTTTTGTTTTTCTACTTTTGGTTATGTTGAGTTTAAATTTTGACCAGTTTATTGAAGTCGACAATTATGTAACACAAATTTATCCCATGTATCTGCCATACGAGAAATCTACGCCATTACTCTTTGGGATCCGGCTACTGCAATGCTTCACCTTTTTACCAGAGTTTTTCGTAGGTGCATATTTTCCCACAATGATTCTCGTTATTACTTTCGAGATATACGATCGTTTTGCAGTTTTGGGAACATCTTTAAGGGACCCTTCGCAATCGCTCATTCAAACCATCAACGAGATTATCGAATGGGAACGAGCTATGGAGGATGATCTGGTACCAAGAAGATTATCCAAAATTCAAGAACTGAAAATTAAAAAGGCTCTAGCGTCCGACCAATTTGTCTCAAAATTTATCGCAGTGATCAAACGACATCAAGAACTGCTACGGTGAGTTATGTACCTATTTAAATTCGAACGTAGATTTCATTTTTCATATTCACAGGCATCAAACAGAAATTTTGGAAAAAAATAGTGACTTTGGTGACTTTTAATCAGGCAAAAAGTGGCCAATTTTTTGAAAAACGTGACCAAGTTTTCAATTTTTTCTCAACCATACCCCTCCTTACCTCATTATTTTTCCATAACTACTTTTCTCTTTGCGATGATTCCAACAAAATCTTTTTTTTCATTAATAAATCTTCACTTGAAATTAAGAGTTTTGGAATAAGTTTAAAGTAACTGAAAAAAAGAATTAATTTTTTTGACGAATTTTTCGGCAATTTATAGATCTTTTACGTATAATCATATTTATAAAGCATTTTCGAGTGATGTACTTACAACCCGAAATCGTGCAGAGGAATTATTTGAAATGTATGGGGTCTAATCTAACGTTGTTTTTTTTTTTGAACAAATTATGACGGGTTGTTGACTAACTGTAAATCATACGGATGAAAATCCGAATTTTTCTGGGCTAAAAATTAAAAAATTTCGTACAAGCCATTGCAATTTTCAGCTTACCCCTGTAAATAAAAAATCGATGAGGGAGTAAAATATAAATTATTTCGTTAAGATATATTAATCAATGTGTTGGCCCGACTGAGGCGAGGGCGAAAATTTCAGCGAAAAAGCCATTGAAAAATTGAAATTGAACACTTTTCCCTCATTGAGATTTTCTAAAATGTGACCATTAATTTCAGATTATTTTCTATTCCTTCTTTCTTATTTTCAACATCGTGGTCAAAGACATCACAGTATTCCTTTTTCATCACAGCTTATTAAAAAGTAGGTACGGTATAAAAAAAAAAAAGAGATTTTCAATGAATTCTGTAGAAAAAGAGTATAAATTACATGTGCATGAGTTTAACGCGGAAAATTTTCAGAAAAATTTATAATTTCATGAATAAAGACAAGCATTCAAATATCATTTTTTCTGTACATTACGGTCAGCAGAAAATTATGAATATAAAATTTTTTAAGATATATAAACAATTATTTGGCTCGAGCGAAGCGAGGGCTTAATTTTTTGAAAAATTTATGATAAAAGAAGCGAAAAAAACACTTTTCTGGATAGGTTCCTTCTTTTGGATTTTTGAAAAAAGTGACCAATAGTGACCAACCTTGAAAATAGGGGACAAGTCACTAAAAAAAGGTTACTCTGTTTGATGCCTATATTCATCGCTAGCTATTTCCTTACTAAATAATTTTTTTCAAACAATACCATATATTGTACAGTATGGCAAAACTTTTCGCTGACAAAACCGAATTTATATTTTCATTCGGTTACCCGGCGAACTTTTCAATTACCATTGTTATGCTATTTCTCATGTCATCGGTACGTAAATAAATTTTATAAAATTTTATTCAATCCATTGATTTTATTCCAAATGAAATTTTAATTTTCAATAGATCACGGAAATTCAACAAATTTCACAAGCGTTATCTCCGTTTCTAGCTGGATTTCCAGTATTACTTATTTGGTTGCTCTTTTGTTTCGTCGGAGAGATTTTTCAACAAATGGTAAAACTGATATCTTAGAAATTATAAATTGCTCTTGCAACCTACGTAGGTAATAGAGGTTTGATGGAATAATACTACCGTACTTTGCAGAATGACGTCTTGGCTACGGAAATTTACAACACCGCTTGGTATCTTTTAGAACCAAAAGACCGGCGTCTCGTTTACACATTTCTCACCGTTATCCAACGACCGATCGAAATCATCGTTTGCCGATTATATCCTTTGAAATTAAACTCGTTTCCGGAATCTCTGGACACGATTTACTCTCAATCGCAAGTACTTCGTACGCTTCAATTGAATAAGCAGAAAAAATCATCGTAGATCTATTCCAAACACGTAGATCGTATTTTGTACCTTTTAGTTCAAAATACCCAGACACTTAATTGTAATGTCACCACCTCACCGTTAAAAATTTCTAGTGATATTTTCCAACTTTTTTGTATCAAAAAATCCACACATTCTTCTTCATCATTATATTAGTTAACTAGCGTTTAACCCGTCCTCCGGACGGGAATCGACGTATATACGTCCTATACTGATATCCAGGCTGCCCACATTGATGATCTATTTGATCTATTGAAGCACAATTTGCTGAAATTCGTAGATTTGAGTTCAAATCCATATTTTTTGGCAGAAAATTTTCTTGGTCACTAATAAAATTCAAATTTAGTACAATTTATATAATTTTTAATTAATGGGAGGGGTGTTAAAAAAAAGATTCGTCCCAGGTTGTTAATTTTTGAATATATGTAGTTAAAAATGTAATATATGTTATTGTGAAACACAATTGATCAATTTTTGAAATGGGAATGGGTATTTAAAAAATTATTCAACTTGTGTAATTTTTGAAAAATGATAAAAAAATAATTTTTATCAAAAAATTTGATGTACTACTTATTCAATTCAAGTTGAATACGATCCATAAAGTTTTTAATTAATAGGAGGGATTTTTTTGTTGAAAATGATTCGACCTGTGTCCCTATGTAATTTAAAAAGGAAAAAAATTGAAAATAATTTGGCATAGAAAAATTTAACTGATGCTATTCAAGTAGAAAATAATTTTAAAATATCTTAGTGTAGCCTAACAGGAGAAAAAAAACAGATTTGACCTGGGATATTTTTTAAAAAATTCAAATTGAGTATGATTGATCAAGTTTTTTGGAAGGGGGTAATCAACAATAATTGATTTGACCCATGTAATTTAAAAAAAATTAATCGATAGGATTTTTAATTTATGGGAGGGGATATTTAAAAAAAAGATGAGACCTGGAATTTTAAACATGACATTTTTAATTAATGGAAGGTGGTAGATTGGAAAAAATTGATTCAGCTGATGTAATTTTATCTTTAAAAAGTAATTAAACACAAAAAATTGAAATCTTAAGAAAAACTGATTCAAACTGAGGTATTTTTTTTAATTTTAGAACCTTGTGATTTTTAAAAAAATGAAAATTTTCAATTGATTGACTTTTCAATTCATGGGAAGAGATATTTAAAAAAATTATTCGATCTGAAATTCAAATTAAGTACTATCTATTGATCTAATTTTTAATTAATGGAAGTGGTGTTGAAAAAAAGATTCGTCCTAGGTTATTTAAAATAAATTTTGAATAAAGTTGAAAAAGTGAAAAATTTTAATTGATAAGATTGTCAATTCATGGTAAGGGATATTCAAAAAAAAAATTTATTCGATCTGAAATTCAAATTGAGTACTAATTTTAATCAATAGGAGGAGGTATTCAAAATAAAATTGATTCGATCTGGGTTATTTAAAAAATTCAAATTTAGAACAGTTTATCTAATTTTCAATTAATTGGAGAGGTGTTAAAAAAAAGATTCGTCCCAGGTTGTTAGATTTAGAATATAGTTGAAAATGTAATATATGTTTATGTGGAACACAACTGGACTTGGGGTATTTAAAAAAATGATTCGGTTTTTCGTAATTTGAAAAAATTATCAACTTATCAAATTTTTAATTAGGTAATGGGAAAAATTAGAAATGTTTATAATGTAATTCAAATTGAAGATAATTTATTAACATTTTGTTTTATTGGGGGGGGGGGGGGGGGGAATAAATTAATTAAATTTTCAATTAATGGGTGGGGTATTAAAAAATGATTTGATCTGGGGTATTTTCTGAAAAATTCAAATTGAATACAATGGATTCGAATTTTAAATGGGGAGGGATATTTAGAAAAAATGATTCTACACGTGTAAGTTGAAAAAATTGAAATGTTTATGATTTTTTAATTGAAAACTTAATTGAGAGAAAAAAAGTTATTGAATTTTTAATTAATAAGAAAAGGAAAAAATTGATTGGACCCTGGGGTATTTAAAAAAATGATTTGACCTATGTAAGTTGAAAAAAGGAGGGGTATTCAAAAATATTGGTGTGTTTAAAAAAATGATTCAACCTGTGTAATTTAAAATAATTATGAATTAATTGAACTTTCGACTTGTGTAAGTTGAAAAAATTGAAATTAATTTTTTATAATTCAGAAATTCGACTTGAGGTATTTTTTTTTAAATTGATTCGTTCTAAAGTTTGTAAGTTGAAAGAAATTTTAAAATTAATATTGAAGATAATTTATCAACATTTTGATTTATTGGGAGGGATATAATAAATTAATTAAATGTTTAATTAATGGTAGGGGTATTTAACAAAAAATTGATTCGACCTAGGGTACCTATTTTCTAAAAAATTCAAATTGAATACAATGAATTCGAATTTTAATCAATGGGGAGGGGTATTTAAAAAAAATGATTTTACACATGTAAGTTGAAAAAATTGAAACGTTTATGATTTTTTAATTGAAAACTCAATTGAGAGAAAAAAAATTGGTTGATTTTTAATTAATAAGAAAAGGAAAAAAATTATTGAACCTGGGGTATTTTGAAAAATGATTCTATCTGTGTGATTTAAAGAAATTGTTAATTTATCGATTTTTTTATAAATGGGGGGGGGGGGAGAGATTCAGGAAAAAATGATTCGACCTGTGTCCATAGAAAAAAGGAGGGTATTAAAAAAAAAAAGTGATTGAACCTGTGCAATTTAAAATAATTATGAATTAATCTAACTTTCAATTGATGGGTGAGGGTATTCAAAAGTAATTCGACTTGTGTAAGTTGAAAAAAATTGTTTTTTTTTATATATATAATAATTGATAAAATTTGGTAATTTATCACGAAAAAAATTCCAAAAAATTATTTATTCAAACAGGATTTGAACCCTGGTCTTATTAATTTTCATTAAAGAACCTTGAAAATTAAAAAAAAATGATTCGGCTGGGGTAATTCGATATTAACAAAATTATTTAAGACAAAAAAATTGAAAAAAAATTCTCCCCGGGCGGGGTTTGAACCCTGACTTATGAGGTGATACTCCGCGAGTGAGTCATCATGACTCTTATCTATCTCATAGAAGGGAGGGGCCTGATGATATCACATTTTGAGGAATATCTCAAAAACAAAGCAGTTTTGGCAAAAATTGAAGAGAACCGAAATTGTAGCCAGTGAAATTTGCTTCCGGTAGAGTGTCGTCAGATTTTTGATTTGAGCCAAGCTTTTCGAGATATTTACAAAAAACTGGGGTTTGCCTTGATGGGCGGGAGGGGAAGGAGGGGATGGAACTTTAACTCAATTTTTCTCAGCTTTGGAGCCAGCTTATCCGAAACTTTTTACGCTAAAAACCATCTCCTCGTCAAGCTCTTTCCGATGGTGTATTTACTTTTCGGATTCGTGCTTTAGTTTCAGAGTTATTGCGTTACGAAAAAAACGTCTTCTATTTTATATATATAATTGATGATTTAGTAAGAATACGTAGTGTAATATCAATTTTGAATGTTTTTTCACTATTTTCACCGATAATTTTTTTTCTAATTTTCAAATATATATTTTTATTGGAGACGTCGAATTTCCTCCATTTCTGCCCCTCTCACCCCCCCCCCCCCCCCGTCATAAAATAAATGGGTTCATTTTGAATTGAAAGTTACAGATTTGCAAATTCCATTCGAATTATTGAGGCCACGAAAAAAATTATGCAAAATTTACAAAATTACATCCTCATTTTGAATCAGTGAAGAATCACTGATGAGCTACATACATATTTAGGGTTATTTCAAAAGAGGGCATAATTGCGGAGAAATCAAAATTACCTTTATGACTCGTACAAAACAATAGGTATAAAATAAAACAAAACAAACCCTATCTTAAAAGAGTCAAGCCAAAATTTCGGGCATACCTAGGTCTCAGTTAACCGTGCCCATTCGCCTCGGTCCTGCGCCACTCTGATGAATGAATTGTTTTTTAAAAAGTTTGAGATATCATCTGCCCACCTGGCCTTCTGTTTTCCAGGTCTGCGTGTATGATCTCTGAGGCACCAGTTCAGGATCCTACTACCCCATCTTTCGTCTTATACCCTATAGATATAATACGGACTTTTTAGGTTTTGACCCAAAAAAAATTAGCAGAAAAGGGGAGTTTCGTATATAAGCTCAGTAAGACATGTATTTCAATATTCCCGAACTTCCCTAAAATTGGTGAATATTTTGACCCCTTTTTGGGGGTGAGGGGGTTCAAAATTCGGTTTTTCGGCCATAACTTTCGAAATTACGCATTTACGAAAAATAAGTTGAAACAAAAGTTGTAGAGAATTAAAAAACAAATAATTTTGTTATTTATAGTTTTTTCCTAGGACGTCATGGAAGGGAGCTGGGGCCTTCCGAAAAAAAAAACAATTTTAAAAATTCCCTATTATCAGAAATAATTATCAAAAATCGGTTTAATCGACTTTTGGAAGCGATTTTTTTGCATAGTATATCCCATTACTACGAGCGTAGAAAAAGTTGCGTTTTCCCCCAAGCATAGCTCAGCCACAGTGAAAAATTCGAAAAATTGGTTCAAACAAACATTGTAGAGCGTTAAAAGACGAACATTTTACTTTTTTTACTTTTTTTCTACGTGGTCTTGGGGGCGAGTTATCGCAAAAAGAAAAAAAAGCGACGCGGCGTTCAAAAATTTTTCATCAACTCAATAAATTACGCCTAAGTAGATCTGGTATAAACTGTAGCGAACCGATAGTCCAAAAAGTGGATTTCTGGGGTTTTTGTGATCACTGAACTCGATTTTTATTATCATTTAACCCTTGAACCTAAATTGGACCCCAAAAGACAAGGCATAAAATTCGTAAAACATTTTTGAACGCTGCGCCTATTTTTTTCCTTTTTGCAATAATTCTCCCCCAAGACCACGTAGAAAAAAAAAGTAAAAAAGTAAAATGTTCGTCTTTTAACGCTCTACAATGTTTGTTTGAACCAATTTTTTGAATTTTTCACTGTAGCTGAGCTATGCTTGGGGGAAAACGCGACTTTTTCTACGGAGGGTCCACCCCCCCCCCCCCCACTCTGAGATGAGACGTCGGCTATACATTTTTCTTGTTCTACATAGTAATGGGATATACTACGCAAAAAAACCGCTTCCAAAAGTCGATTAACCCGATTTCTGATAATTATTTCTGATAATAGGGAATTTTCAAAATTGTTTTTTTTTTCGGAAAGCCCCAGCTCCCTTCCATGACGTCCTAGGAAAAAACTGTAAATAACAAAATTATTTGTTTTTTAATTCTCTATAACTTTTGTTTCAACTTATTTTTCGTAAATGCGTAATTTCGAAAGTTATGGGTGAAAAACCAAAATTTGAACCCCCTCCCCCCAAAAAGGGGTCAAAATATTCACCAATTTTAGGGAAGTTCGGGAATATTGAAATACATGTCTTACTAAGCTTATATACGAAACTTCCTCTTTCTGCTAATTTATTTTGGGTTTGGGCTTCATTTTAGCTAAAAAGCCCGTATTAATAATTATGCGTCCTGCCCATTCCCATTTACTTTTCCTAACATTGCGGAGTGTAGATAAAATAAAAATTGCGGAGAAATACTTGTATGTATTAAACACTAATAAAAATTACTTACTAATTTAAACATTAAAAATAATTATAAAAGAAAGTATAATTTTCAAAAATTCTTATTTCTACACTTCGCTAATTTCAGAAAATTGCAATGTACGTTTAGCAATAATCTTCGATTATACATTTAATTATAAATTTGCACAGCGAAGGAATACGATTTTATTTTTAAGAAGAATTGATGTTTATTTTATACTCATTTATTTAAGTTCGATTATAATTATAATTTTAAACATACTTCTACTCTTATTTCATTTGGAACCAATTTGTATAATTTTGGAAAATGGTCGTGATAAAGTAGCCTTCAATATCTAATTGAAAAAAAAAAAACGGAACTTATTATCAAGGGAGCTTTCCCATCCAACCAGCAGTAGGATTTGGACCGAAACAAAAATATTTCGAAGGTACATTTGCATTTAAAAAACAAACATCCAAAATTACCTAAATCAATGTGATTTTCAGCGCTGCAAGCTAAACTCAATGTACAACCATCTCAGCTGGACCAAAAATAACAACCGTTTAAAAAAATTAAAGAGTAGTAATAAAAAAAAATTCTGGAATCAATTTTCAAAACTTCGCACACCTCGAAATTTCCATATTCTTTTTAATATTTTTTAGCCTATTTCACCGATCCTGGGAACAATTTCTACCCCAAAAATCCTCTTTCCTCGTGAGGAGAGAGGATTATTGAATTTTTTCACGAAGTGATTGCAATAACTTGGTGAAAAAATTCAATAAGGAATTTATTTTTTAAAGGAAATTTAAAGTAAAAAAATTGACAATGAGTCAGATAGGTAATTATATTTCTCCTTAT
This sequence comes from Pseudococcus viburni, assembly GCA_033439095.1. Classification (NCBI taxonomy): domain Eukaryota; kingdom Metazoa; phylum Arthropoda; class Insecta; order Hemiptera; family Pseudococcidae; genus Pseudococcus; species Pseudococcus viburni. The sequence continues at coordinate 265,987 of JAVBJF010000062.1, read as the reverse complement.
TGTGAAAAAAATTATTATGCGAGGCTAATATCTTTAGTCATTTTGGTTTGAAAAATATTTCCAAATAAATATTTACTCAAAAGTTGCTCGGAAAATGCGTGATGTAAAATTTCAAAACTAACGAACAGCAATACTTATTATCGATTACCTACGCGAGTATCTTCAGTAATGGAACAAACCGAGCGAAGCATACGTTAGGAAAAATGGAACTAATTAATATCCTTTGTGACTTCATGAGGGCCATCTTTGTGCATTTCTGTTCTGTTTTTAAAAATTACTTGAGGGGCTTAAATGACCTCCAATTAGAAAATTAAACAAATTACGAGATATAGGATTTCAAATCGCAGAAGTTTCGAGCCAAAAAAAATTATTTTGGCGATTGGAAATTTCCTGGGCAATCCTATCCAATCAGGTTTTTTTTCCCCGGAGGCGGCTTCCAAGGAACGTAGAAAAGTCACCATGGATACTCCAAAATGAAAACAAAATTTCAAATCGAAATAAAAATGGAGGACAAAAAATAATTTGGAAATTTGTATGCATTATTAAAAGACGATCTAAAGCAAAAAACTGGCTTTCCTTGACGTCAACTTATCTACGTACATTAAAACCAACCTCTTGCTCGGTAATTAGAGGAGTGTGGGCATTTGATATAATTTGAATAAATTTACGAATAACCAAATAATTCAGGGAATGGAAATTAAAAGAAAAAAAATTTGGGTAGGTAGTACTTATGATTATTTTAGTTTTTAAAAAAAATCCCAAATTCAATATAAAAACACGAGAAAGGAAAATTTCGTACATATAATACCTATATATACGTATCTACTGTAAGACTTAAATGTGAGCCTAGATATAGAAATCAACCTCAGGGGTAAAAAATTGGTTTTTGAGTTGGTTTCCCCTTGATTCTACTCATTCTAAAAGGCCCAAAATCAGTCTCAATGTATGTAAAAACCAATTTTTGACCCTTTAAGGCGACTTTCCGATCGACTTTCCGGATGGTTTCTATATCCAAGTTCACATATTGTATTTCAACATGTTCAACTTCCATAAAGTCTACGAATATTTAGCCACCTGTTTGAAGGTCAACCGTGTCCACATTTTGATTTTTCGGCAACAACTTCTCGGATTATGCACTTACGAAAAAAAATTTCAAATGAAAGTTGCAGAGAAGCAGGAGAGCAACATTTTTGTTTTTTAATTTTTTCAAAAGAGACCTCAGAAGAAGTAAAAATATGTGAACATTTTTCATTTTTCAACATTTAAAAAAAACAATTTTAGGAGCGGCTCCTTTCCCACTGGTGTGTAGAACGAGCCCTATTTCGGGGGTTTCTTGGGCGTTGAATTGAATTTTTACAACATTTCAACCCTTGAATTCAACTTGGGCTTCGAAGAGCGGAGTTTAAAATTTAAAAAAATTCAATTTTCTTTCATTGCCCAATAGCTCACTTCTATGAACCCACTTGGAACAAAAATTGAAAATGGGAAATGTTCGTATTTTAATGGGCTACATATTTTCTACAACGATTATTTAAACAAATTTTTTAAATTTTCTGCAATAATAAAGGTACAATTGGGAAAAGTTCCGAATTTTTCAAAAAAGGGTTCACCTGGTGGGTCGTACGTTTTTCTCATTCAACACACTAATGAGAATTTCCATTCAAGACATACACTTCTAAGAGTAAATTATTGTTTTTTTTTTTTGGTACCTATTTTGGAAAATGAAATTTCTAGACGTGCTCCAACTCTTCCTCAAAACCTCTTTTAAAAAAATTTCAAAACAAAAAATGTTCTTCATTCAAACTTCTCTACAACTTGCTGTTTGAAATTTTTTTTTGTAATCACATCAAAAGGTTATTGCCGGACCCTTCAGATTCCCAAAAAGAGAGCCAAATTTTCGTAGGTTAAAAGGAATTTCGAACATGTCGATTGAAATCCATGTCCTGCAGTACGAATACACGAAATTTCCCTTTCTCATGAATTTTATTCGAGTCCAAAACTAAAATGACTGCACCAAGGCTTTGAAGATATTATGATCTAAGTACAGCAAATAGCCGAAAATTTCATAAAAAAGTAAAACAGGTGAAAATAGTCGAACTGGAACTTTTAAGGATTTGAATTTTATCCTTTATCGTAATTTTAGTTCCGCTACCCCACTTCCAACACGACTCAGTGAAAAAATTCGAGGTTTCGTAAGACATGTAGCTTTAACGACTTAAGGTCAAACGGACAAAAGTAGGTTGGTAATTAATTATATTCTCGTTCACTTTTCCAAGAAGGTCTTAAAAATTCATTATTGAATTCGAGAAAGTACAATTTAAGACGACGTTTCGATTCCAATTCACCATTCGTGACAAAAATTCAACTCTGCTTAGTCCAAAGTTAATTTCATTCGGTGCTTCGGAGGTTTTCTCAAAATGGAATTTTTCTCTCTAACGCGCGATCAAATTGAAAAATGGATCTTCGTCGACGAATATCATCATCGGTTTCGAAATCCAACCACTAAACTCATCTACAGAATGTATTGCGTTTCAGGAGGATTCTGCTTTGATAAAAACGTTCGGCCGGGTTTCAGAAAAATTTGGATCGCTTTCAACATAATCAGTTTTATTTTCGTGTACACATCGTGCATATTTTACTTTTACAATGCACCCGTGAAAAATTACTACGATTCGTTATTTCCTGCGTGTAGCATGGTCTCAGTAATAGGAAAATCCTGCAGTTATATCTGGATTTTCATGACGAGAGATACGATTCTTAAACTAATCGCTTCTTTCAACGATGAAAATCACACCGAGGACGTGGAATTGGTGGAATTTGAGCCTGTACCATCGACTTCAGCTGGAACAGAAGACGATACTTCATCTGGCACGACCACGAAACCGAAAAAAATCACAAGGGTGATAATTATTGCAGCGTTTTTCTGTTTTGTATTTCTACTTTTGGCTTCGTTGAGTTTTGATTTTGACCATTTTGTTGGATTCGACAATTATGTAACACATATTTATCCCCTGTATATGCCATACGAGAAATCTTCATCATTGCTTTTTGGGATTCGTCTATTGCAAACTATCACCTTTTTACCAGAGATTTTCGTTGGTGCATATTTTCCCACAATGATTCTCGTTATTACTTTCGAGATATACGATCGTTTTGCAGTTTTGGGCACATCTTTAAGGGACCCTTCGCAATCGCTCATTCAAACCATCAACGAGATTATCGAATGGGAACGAGCAATGGAGGATGATCTAGTACCAAGAAGATTATCCAAAATTCAGGAACTGAAAATTAAAAAGGCCCTAGCGTCCGACCAATTTGTCTCAAAATTTATCGCAGTGATCAAACGACATCAAGAATTGCTTCGGTGAGTTATGTACTAGGGTGGGCCGAAAAACCAAAAAATTCGATTTTTGAAAAGTTACCTCCCCACTCCCCCGCAAAAGGTGTTGGCTGGATAGACTAGAAAACTAAAATAAAAAAATTCAAAATCGTTTCATATCTTCCGATCGCGCAAGAGCCTTCAATTCTTCGAAAACTGTCAAACATTATAAATATTATTTTTCAGAAATTTTCAAAAATTTCAAAAAAATCAATATCCATCAAATCAATTTTAGAGCTAGTTTAGGCACAATTTAAAGCAAAAAGCACAACTTTTTAAAAAATCCATGTTTTATAGTTTTTTTTTTAAATTTTTCATATTTCTTCACCTCTATGAAGAAAAATTTCAAAAAGTTATAAAACACAGATTTAAAAAAAAAATGATTTCTAGTCTGGATAGTCTCAAAAAAAGCTGAAATGTTTTCAAAATTTTGAATTTTTGTCAATTTTTGAAGAATTGAAGAATGTTGCACGATCGAAAGAAATGAATCGATTTTGAAATTTTTCATTTTATTAGTCTTTCCAGTCAACAACTTTTTCGGGGGTAACTTTTCAAAAATCAAAATTTTTGGTTTTTAGGCCCACCCTAATGTACCTACTTAAATTCGAACGTAGATTTCATTTTTCATATTCATCGCTACCTATTTCTTTACTAAATAATTTTTTTCAAACAATATATTGTACAGTATGGCAAAACTATTCGCTGACAAAACCGAATTTCTCTTTTCATACACTTACCCGACGAACTATTCATACTCCATTGTTATGCTATTTTTCATGTCATCGGTACGTAAATAAATTTCTTAAAATTTTATTCACATTGATTTTATTCCAAATAAAATTTTAATTTTCAATAGATCACGGAAATTCAACAAATTTCAAAAGCGTTATCTCCGTTTCTAGCTGGATTTCCATTATTACTTATTTGGTTGCTATTTTGTTTCGTCGGAGAGATTTTTCAGCAAATGGTAAAACTGAAATTTTTAAAAATTATGATTTGGCCTTACATCTTACGTAGGTAATAGAGGCTTGATGGAATAATACTACTAACGTATTTTGCAGAATGACGTCTTGGCTGCGGAAATTTACAACACCGCTTGGTATCTTTTAGAACCAAAAGACCGGCGTCTCGTTTACACATTTCTCACCGTTATCCAACGACCGATCGAAATCATCGTTTGTCGATTATATCCTTTGAATTTAAATTTGTTTCCGGAATTTCTGGACAGGATTTACTCTCAATCGCAAGTACTTCGTACGCTTCAATTGAATAAGCAGAAAAAATCATCGTAGATCGTATTTTGTACCTTTTAGTTCGAAATACCAAGGTACTTAATTGTTATCTCACCACCTCACCATTAAAAATTTCTAGTGATATTTTCCAACTTTTTTGCATCAAAAAACCCACACATTTTTCTTCATCATTATATTAGTTAATTTAGTTAGAATGCATAGTGTAATATCAATTTTGAATGTTTTTTCACTATTTTCACCGATAATTTTTTTTTATAAATGGGTTCATTTTGAATTGGAAGTTACAGATTTGCAGATTCCATTCGAATTATTGTGACCATGAAAAAAATTATGCAAAATTTACAAAAATACATTCTCATTTTGAATCAGTGAAGAATCATTGACGATCTACATGCATATTTAGGGTACCTAATTTCAAAAAGGGGGCATAATTGCGGGAAAATACTTGCATGTATTAAACACTATTGCAAATTACTTACGAATCAAAGAAGTACGTTTGAGAAAGAAATGGTTTTACCACAGCAACTTACTTGGGAAAGCAAAAATGAGAAAACATTATGAACTAATATACCAAAGGTCAGGAATACGATTTTATTTTTAAGAAGAATTGATGTTTGTTATGGTACTCATTTATTTATGTTCGATTATAATTAAAATTTTAAACATACTTCTATTCTTATTTCATTTGGAACCAATTTGTATAATTTTGGAAAATGGTCGTGATAAAGTAGCCTTCAATATCTAATTGAAAAAAAAGGAACTTAGTATCAAGGGAGCTTTCCCATCCAACCAGCAGTAAGATTTGGACCGAAACAAATCAATTTTTAAAACTTCGCTCACCTCGAAATTTCCATATTCTTCTTAATATTTTTTAGCCTATTTCACTGATCTTGGGAACAATTTCTATCCTAAAAATCCTCTCTCCTCAATAACTTCATGAAAAAATTTAATAAGGAACTGATTTTTTAAAAGAAAATTAAAGTAAAAAAATTGATAATGAGTCAGATAGGTACATACTTACGTATATTTCACCTTATTGTGAAAAAAAATTATAATGCGAGGCTAATATTTTTAGTTATTTTGGTTTGAAAAATATTTCCAAATAAATATTTACTCAAAAGTTGCTGGAGCGAAGCATACGTTAGAAAAAATGGAACTAATTAATATCCTTTGTGACTTTTTGAGAGCCATCTTTGTGCATTTCTGTTCTGTTTTTAAAAATTACTTGAGGGGCTTAAATGATCTCCAATTAGAAAATTAAACAAATTACGAGATATAGGATTTCAAATCGCAGAAGTTTCGAGCCAAAAAAAAATTATTTTGGCGATTGGAAATTTCCTGGGCAATCCTATCCAATCAGGTTTTTTTTTGTTTTTCTGACGCTGGCTTCCAAGCAACGTAGAAAAGTCACCATGGATACTCGAAAATGAAAACAAAATTTTATGTCGAAATAAAAATGGAGAGCGAAAAAAATTTCGGAAATTTGTATGCATTATTAAAAGACGATCTAAAGCAAAAAACGGACTTTTCTTGAAGCCAGCTCATCTACGTACATTAAAACCAACCTCTTGTTCGGTAATTAGAGGAGTGGGGGCATTTGAAATAATTTGAATAAATTTACGTATAACCAAATAATTCAGGGAATGGAAATTAAAAGAAAAAAAATTTGGGTAGGTAGTACTTATGATTATTTTAGTTTTAAAAAAATCCCAAATTCAATATAAAAACACGAGAAAGGAAAATTTCGTATAATACCTATACACGTATCTACTGTAGGACTTAAATGCGAGCCTAGATATAGAAATCAACTTCAGGGGTCAAAAATTGGTTTTTGAGTTGTCGAATACATCCTTTGAATTTAAACTCTTTTCCAGGATTTCTGGACACGATTTACTCTCAATCGCAAGTACTTCGTACGCTTCAATTGAATAAGCAGAAAAAATCATCGTAGATCCATTCCAAACATGTAGATCATACCTGGGTCCTTAATTGTAATGTCACCACCTCACTATTAAAAATTTCTAGTGATATTTTCCAACTTTTTCGTATCAAAAAACCCTTATATTCTTCTTCATCGTTATATTAGTTATTTTAGTAAGAATACGTAGTGTAATATCAATTTTGAATGTTTTTTCACTATTTTCATCGATAATCTTTTTTTTTTTAAATTTTCAATCATATATTTTTATTAGAGATGTCGAATTTCCTCCGTTTCTGCCCCTCTCACTCTCCCTAGTCACAAAATAAATGGGTTCATTATTTTGAATTATTGGACATTACAGATTTTCAAATTCCATTCGAATTGTTGAGGCCACAAAAAAAATATGCAAAATTTACAAAATTAAATTCTCATTTTGAATCAGTGAAAAATCACTGATGATCTACATACATATTTAGGGTAATTTCAAAAGGGGACACAATTGCGGAGAAAAACCTACTTGTATGTATTAAACACTAATAAAAATTACTTACGAATCAAAGAAGAACGTTTGAGAAAGAAATGGTTTAACCACAGCAACTTACCTGAAAGCAAAAATAAGAAAACATTATGAATTAATATACCTAATTTAAACATTAAAAATAATCATAAAAGAAATTATAATTCTCAAAAACTCTTATTTCTATACTTGGCTATATTTTAGAAAAATTGCAATTGTAGGTCGTGTTTAGGAATAGTTTTCGATTATGCATTTAATTATAAATTATAGCACAGCGAAGGAATACGATTTTATTTCAAAGAGGAATTGATGTTTGTTTTATACTCATTTACATGTTCGATTATAATTATAATTTTAAACATACTTCTATTCTTATTTCATTTGGAACCAATTTGTAGATATAATTTTGGAAAATGGTCGTGCTAAAATAACCTTCAATATATAATTGAAAAAAAAGAAAATCCCATTCAAATTGTTGAGGTCGTGAAAAAAATTATGCAAAATTGACGGAATTACTTTCTCATTTTGAATCAGTAAAGAATAAAAATCACTGAAAAACAGTCAGAATTGCAGCACAGTAATAAATCAGTAAAAAAAAAGGTCGTTAAAAGCAAACAGTGAAAAAAGTTGTTGGAAAATCAGTGAAAATTCACTGGAAAATCTGTAAAATTTTTGAAAGGGTACCGGCGGTTAAGATAGGCGAATCTGTCCCCGAGCTGAAATTCGAAACTAACCGATGGAAGTTGGTTCTTATGGTCTGAAAACCTTGTGGAAAAATTTTTGGCCCCTTACTCCTCTCCTATCCTTAGTTATGGGCCAAAACGTGCTTTTTTCAGCCTTTTCAAAAATAATTTTTATTTTTGCGAGTTTTCAACTAAATTTTTTCAAACTTGCGTGGAAGGTACACTATACTGGAGGGGGGGGGGGGGTAATTAGTTGATGGGTTGAAAAAAAATTTCGATGATTTCTTCTAGCTAAAACTCGTGTTTAAAAACTTCAAATCGAGTTTTCTACATGATGGTTCAGAGGTGCAATTCTGAAAAAATATATTTCATGTACAGTCCCTACGTACAACGTGATATTTTTTCAGAATTTTCCAGGTGGTAGAACATTAATTTGAAAAATGCAAAAACCATTTTTCCACAACGTTTTTCACTCGTAAAGTGGTCATTTTTGGTCGAAAATTTTGTTACTTCAAAATACCTAGGTATTTATACGCCACTTTTCCGATTTTCACTTCATTTCATTCCTTTATTGCAATTTTTGTAATTTCAAGTACAAATAAGTACAGCAGAAGGCTGAAAATTGAACATGTCACCAGAGGCCTTCCGAAGCGATATGCTCTTGGGGAGGGGGGGGGGGTGAGAACTTCAAATTTTCCAACTAATTTTTTTAAATTTGCCAACTAATTTTTCCAAATTTGCCAATTGATTTTTTTAAAAAATGTTACCAGTGCTAATTTTTCTTAAAACATTGCGGAAGCAATATTCATTAAAAAAATTTATTTAGGAATAGAAATGACTACTTTTTTGGTACATATAAAAACAGATTCAAAAATAATAATACCAAAAAAATGTTACAATCTCGAATTTTTTCCCTGACCAATTTCATTGTAAATGAAAACCCCTTCGGAATTGTCTTATTTGTCTCGAGTGAAGGCTGTACTTAACGTAGCTTTAATATGAATAGCCGATGAGAGAAATAAAATTGGCCTGAGCGAAGCGAGGGCGAAAATTTTAGAAAACCTCAAATTTAAGGTGCAATAAAACAATATTTTGTATTAATAAACTTAAATGAGAAATTGGCTGCTTTTACTTTAACAAAAGAAATATGATAAGGCCGAGCACAACGAGGCCAAAGCTTTTGAATATTTTGATTTATAAACGTCGAAAATGAGTTTCAAGAAGATAGAATGTAATTAAAGTGGTTGAAATAATTTTGAGGAAAAATACGAAAAAAATCACTTTTGTAGGATTTGAATTAAGTATTTTAAAATTATGAAAAGAAAAATACAGTAGGGCCGAGCGCAGCGAGGCCGAAGTTTTTGAAAATTTTTTATTTGGGAGGTAATTTCAGGGATGGGTTGAAGAATTGCGATTTGTATCGTGATTTTGGGGAGTAATTTCAGTCTTGGATTATGATTTCTTAAAGGAGGTCCTCAAAAAAATCGTTCTGAGGACTTACTTGCCCTCTGTCTCTTTAGGTGAGACCCTGCTTAACTACATATATATCTTACTTGAACCGTTGAACCTAAAAGTATACCTATTGTAAAAATCAAAATCAACTTTGAGAAAAATTAAAAACTTGAAATAATGTTTAGAAAGCAAAACGTGAAGTTACTTCATTAAAAAGGTTCTAAAATCAAGTTTTAGAAAAATTGTTTAAATGAAATAATTTTTAAAAACTTTACAGTTAGATTTTTCAAAATGAAAAAAAAAATGGATTTAGCCCGAGCGAAGCGAGGGCAATATTTTATAAATTCTCAAATTGAATGTGCAATAGAATAGTGTTTTGTAAGAATAAACTTTAATGAAAAATCGACTGCTTCTACTTTGAAATTATTAAAGCAGAAATATACCATGGCCGAGCGTAGCGAGGCCGAAGCTTTCGAAAAATTGGATTTTCAAATATCAAAAATAAGTTTTAAGGAGAATAAGAACAATGAAATTAATTGAAATAATTTTGAAGAAAAGTGCGAAAAAATCTCTTTTAAATTACAAGTACAGCTATAAAATTTTTTTGGTTGACGAGTGAAAATTTTCAAAATGCAAGATAATTAATCATTTTTTTCCTAAAAAAAAACATTTAACAACGGTTTAATTCTTCGCTGGGAAAATGATCAATTTTCAGTTGGAAAAGGTTGGGAAAATGACTAATTTTCCCAACTCATAAGTGAAAATTTTGTTGATTTCCGACTTTTAAAATAGGTAACCATTTTATTTATTCATTTTTCATTTAAAAAATAAATACCAATCGTCCTAACTGACATTTTTACTCATCACTTGGGAGAACGACCAATTTTCAATTGGGAAAATTACCAATTTTGAGTCTGGAAATTTACCAATTTTGAATTGGGAAAATTACCAATTTTGAGTCTGGAAATTTACCATTTTCGAGTTGGAAAAGTTACCAATTTTGAGTTGGAACAAATGAAAATTTTGTTGATTTCCAACTTTTAAAATAACCATTTTATTTATTATTTTTCATCAAAAAAATTAATCCCAACTGTCCAATTTTCCCAACTCACAAATTTCAATATTTCACAACTTTCTCAATTTTTATCACTCGGGCTTTTCTGCCAACTTTTTGCCAACTTCACCCAACTTTTCCAACTGGAAAATGCTGGGGGGGGGAGACACCTCCCCACCCCACCCCGGTCGGAAGGCCTCTGCATGTCACTTTCTTTGTACCACCAAATTGGCATACGAAACGTTGCTCACAATTTTTCATTACTGATGAACTTCAAATTACGATGGTAGAACGATTCGGGCTCGAAATCTAAATTGTGGACCTCTGCACCCCCAGAGGTCTAAAGATCATATCTTGAAAATTTGTTGGTTGAAAAAGGGTAAAAAGGGCTTACTTACTGTAATTTTTTCAGATTTTTAAATGGTAGCTTTCATCTTTCGTTCTTATCATGAATGTTGAGCTTTCACCACTAAAGTTCAACTTTGAACTTTTCAAAATGTGATTAGCGTTTTTGAATCTCCTATTAATTATCTTTCAGATCCCACAAACAGTTTTCCCTCAAGTACAACCTATCTCGAGATATGAGCCTTCAAATTTGGGTAATTTGGCAATTGCATAAAAATTTCGAGGCCTGCCTCCCCACCCCCTTCAGGGTTAGAAAAGAAATGATCGTGGTTTTGTGAATAGACCACCAAAGAGACCTAGAAAAATTTTTTAGAGGTCTCATACTCGAAATAAATTATTCTATCAATTTTCGTCAAAACAGAATGTCTTTTTTAGATCAACCTTAATACACATTATAAGCTAAAATTTCAAAATGTTTCCCCCGCTCATCAACGACCAAATAAGTACTTTTGACAGCGAAAACAAATATTTAAAATTTAACCATAATTTCACCGGTAATTTTCGTACATGAAAACATAACAAAACATTTACTTATTACATCGGTACGTCAGCAGAAAATTTTCAAATGCTGGAATACGATCAAATCGAATTGTCGTGTTGGCCAGAATCGTGTTGATTTGTTTTCACCTCGCAGTAAATAAAGTGAACCGTGCATCCATCACGAATCGCGTTTCGCTTTACAAAAAATGTCGTCGATTATCTCAATCTTGTGGAAAAACATCGTGAAATGTATTTTCATCGAAGAATTCGACGAAAAATACGAAAATCCTACCGCCGCAACGATCTTCACGCTGTATTGCTGTTCGGGAGGATTCTGTTTTCATGACGACGTTCAACCGGGATTTCAAAAATTTTGGATCATTTTCAATATTTTCAATTTCACGTTGATAAATGTATCGTGGCTGTTTTACTTATTCAATGCGCCGATAGAGGATTATTTCGGTTGGTTATTACCAGCACCTTCGATTTTTGGGATACTCTTCAAAGTGGGAATATATTTGTGGATTTTCTCGACCAAAAAATTGTTCACACGGTTGATCGATACCATGGATTACAACGAGGGAAGAAACGAAAAGTACATTCCATTCTGTACCATGCTTTTGAATGATTCCCGACTTAGGATCATCCAGATATTGACCTGTTTTGTAGGCCTTTGCGGTGTGGCCTTCAATTCAGAAAATTTCGTCAATTACGAAAACTACATCATCTATTTTTATCCCACGTATTTCCCATTTCGTGTCACGCCTCAGATACGTTTCGTAGTACGATGTGTACAATTGGTAACCAACTCACCCGAGATTATTCTTGGTATAGGGTTTCCAACGATGATTTTTGTAACCATCATCGATATCTATAATCGATTCGAGCTATTGAGCTTGTCTCTTCGAGAAACCACATACTCAGTTCGTTTGAACATCGATGAAATTGCAAATTTGGAGACAGCCATGGACGAGAAACGTATACCGAACGGTTTCAAGGAAATTCGCGACCTAAAGGTTAGAAAAGCGTTGGTATTGGACGAGTTGATCGGGAAAATGATGATGGTGGTTGAACGCCATCGAGAATTATATTCGTAAGTATGACGTCTGATGCTTCGAATTACAATTACTATTTACGTGATTACACTTCAGCATCATTTAATGGTTATGAATGTGTTCCACAGAATTGCAAATTCGCTGGTGAAAAAATTCAAGTATATTATTTATCCCATTTCAGTGGGAACTTTTTCGGTAGAGGTGGTTCTCATGTTTTTCATCACTTCGGTACGTTGAATTCTTTAAAAAAATAAATATGTAGTGGGTAATCGTTTATTGCTTCACTCTGATTATTTTAATTCATTCAAATAGATGTTGGATCCGACACATTTCAGCCAAACATTGATTTTTATTTCATTGGGGTGTGGATTATTCTTGAACTGGTTCTTTTACTGCTTCATGGGAGAACTTTTCCAACAAATGGTAATATTCAACGTATCTTAATAGTCCAGGCAAATAAGAGAAAAAAATGTACCAAACCCCGCAAAAATTCAATCTTGATTTTTTTTTGCGTTTTACGTTCATAATGGTCCACTACACAACATACTAAAATGGACACCCCATAACCCCCCGCTATCCCCAGGGGAGAGGTAAATGTTTGCTGAAAACCGGTTTTTCGTGAATATCTCCTCAAATAAGCCTCAAAATTGAAAAATAGTTATGAACAATCTTGTTCTACGTGTAATTTCCTTTCAGAAGGGTTTTTTGTTTTTTCAAAAACAGTCACTTTCTCGACCAAAAATTAAGGAGAAAACACTTATTTTCCAACAATTTACAGAATTTTTGGAAAAAATCAAAACTTTTGCGATTATCTTCGCAAATAAGCCTCAAAATGGAAAAATGGTTATGAACAATCATGTTCTACGTGTAATTTCCTATCAGACAGGTTCATTTTTTTCCGAAAACATCCACTTCTTTGCCCAAAAATTAAGGGTGGAAAACGCCTATTTTCCCAATATTTACAGTATTTTTGGAAATGATGGAAATACGAAGCTGAAAGTACCCAAAATTATACCAGTGAAGAGTAATTTTTCTATACCTACATGCTGGTAGGGTATTCCAAAAAAAGTCACCGCAAGAATTTCAACCCCTACTGTCTCTTGTAAGGGAGGTTATTGAATACTGCATTTAAAAAATCGAGGTTGTGGATAGAAAAAGTACTTTAAACGCGATGTTATTGCTTATTATAAGTGATACGAAACATTTCTTTGTGTCGTAAGGATTCAAAAACGATATTTCCAGCTGCGTATTTCCATCATTTCCAAAAATACTGTAAATATTGGGGAAAAATGCGTTTTCCACCCTAAATTTTTGGGCAAAGAAGTGGGCGTTTTCGAAAAAAAACGAACCTGTCTGATAGAAAATTACATGTAAAACATGATTGTTCATAACCATTTTTCCATTTTGAAGCTTCTTTGAAAAGATATTCACAAAAGTTTCAATTTTTAAAAAAAATTCTGTAAATTGTTGGAAAATAGGCGTTTTCTCCTTAATTTTTGGTCAAGAAAGTGACTGTTTTTGAAAAAACAAAAAATCAGTCTGATAGGAAATTACACGTAGAACAAGATTGTTCATAACTATTTTTCAATTTTGAGGCTTATTTGAGGAGATATTCTCGAAAAACCGGGTTTCAGCAGACATTTACCCCTCCTCTGGGGGTGGCGGAGGGTTATGGGGTGTCCATTTTAGTATGTTGTGTAGTGGACCATTACGATCGTAAAACGCGAAAAAAAATAATCAGAAATGAATGTTTGGAGAGTTCAATCCTAAAATGACTGGACTATAATGGGTAGAGAGAAAATTCAAACGTATCCAAATTTGTTACTTTTTTTCTACATGAAATACACAGGGCGACACGATTTTTGTGTCTGGGTTCCGATTGCCAAATTTTAGTTGCTTTTATGTAACATATTAAAGGGAAAAATAATTTTTTGACCAAAGTTTGCTTTCGGGGGCGGGGGGGTCGAAAAATAAACACGTGCTTGAGAATTTTTTTCGAATTTTTGATTCTCAAGCTCATGTTTATTGTTCTCGAAAAACATTATTTTTCGACCCCCCCCCCCCCCCCCAGCAAACTTTGAAAGCCACAAATGAGTATGTTGGTGTATTTCGATGCCTAGAATCAAAATTTAGGCATTGGAACTGAAACACAGCACAAAACATTCAAATCCAAAGAGTGTATGGATTATAAAATGCTGAGTAACTTTTTAAATGCTGCTTTTCCTTACATGTTTTAAACTCTCCACTCCTCTTCATTTTTGGACCGAGTAGGATGTGAATGTTGAAATTTAAAAATAACTCGATAGCGAAAAATTCTGATTAAATAAAGTTATTTTGAAATTTTTTCCTAATTTTTCGGTACCTAGTAAAACTACAAAACATATTTTTTCAGAATGAAATCATTGCCACGGAGATTTACGAAACTCCTTGGTACGACTTGAAACCGAAAGATCGTCGACTCGTTTACACATTTCTGACCATTCTTCAGCGGCCAATTTCCATTGTTGTTGGAGGATTGTATCCGGTGAATTTCGAATCATTTCCGGGCATGTGGAATATGGTTTATCAGAATATGCAGACTTCGTACACTCCAACTTCGTAAAAATAAAAATACCACTTAGATCATATTCGGTCAATAAATGAAAACTGTCGAATAATTTGCACTTTGAATATTGTTGTCACGTACTGAAAATAAAAATTGCCAGTATATTCCATGTGTGCATCATTAATTTGACATCTACTTGTATAGGTATTTCAACATTCAATCCCCTCCTCCAAATAAATTTAAAGACAGTCAAATAAGTGAACAAATTTTGACGACATGATCGTCTACGTCTCTCAGATCTCAACGAAAAATTGTTGAGCTGGTCTGCTTTAATTGGAGAACTTCTCAGAAAAAATTGAGCACTTTAGCCATGAGAGGGTTCTCAATATGATTAATTACATATAATTTTAATTTTTCTCCACAAAGAAGTTGGAAAGTTTCCAATGAAAAAATTGAACATTTGTCGATTTTCGCTCAATTCCATTCACTAACTGTATCCCCTCAAAATTGAGCCAAAATTTATTGTTTTGATGATATTTTTCAAAAAAAAATTGCATGACGTGGGAAAAAGACTTGAATTTTTTTCAAGTTCGATTACTCGGTCTCGTTCGGTGATTAAAATCGTGAACAAAAAAACAGCTTAATACGAATTCGATGTTGGTTTTTCCATTTGATCATTTTTTTATTGTTTTAATCGAACGTCATGGGTCAATAATTCAGTATATCATGCCAAACAAAAATTAGAATTTCGACAGACAAAATGATCAAAAAAATTATTATATTCGTGTTCAGCAAGTCAAATTAACAATTCAATTCTGCTCAAACGACCGTCCCAAAATTTATTTATTTCACTTGAAAAAAAAAACATTTTTATCGATGACTTCTCAAAAAAAGAGACCAAATACACCACAAAATTTATAATCTCAAATCGCATCTTTTCAGGAGGTACTAAATTGTTCAAAAATATTACTCGTCAGGCACAATGCCGCCATGGTGATTTTTTACTTTTTTTAAATAGGTACCTATTTATCTCAAACGTGTTTATGAGAATTGAAATGTTGAAAAAACAGACACGATTTCAGCTTCTCCTCTCCAATTTTTTGCAAAATGTTAAGCCCTTGCCTCCCTCGAGCTCAAAAATATACATACAATATCTATAAATTGACAAGTGCCCTGTAAAATTTTTCATAAAATGGCGTATTTTTCCCCTCGCCAAATACAAGCAAAGGGGGAGGGAATTATTTTTTAGAAAAGCGGTAAATTCTATTCTGCCTATGAGCGCCAATGCACTAAATTTAGCTCAGCCCCCAGGCATTGCGAGGCACTGAAAATTTTTCTGGGAATAATTCGACTGAAGTATTCTCTTATATCAGAAAATTGTCGAAATCGAAGAACCATTTTTTCTGGCCCATCCAACAGTAAATACGAGAAAAGGTAAGTAGGCGAAATTACCTTTATTCGTGACGAAAGTAAAACTTCGAATATACCTACCTAATTTCAATTCAAATTAGTCGATGTGGAAAAATTTCTCAAAAAATAAAATTATGATTAAAATCCAGGGGTACTAAACATGGGCACGGTTCGACTTTTGTATAAAATTTGATGATTCGACATTGAATTTCGTAAATTTCAAATATCGTAGCAACTATTCGATCACAATCAAGCACCTAAGCATACTTTTACGTGGAGAAAACAATTTAAAATCGACCCTACCATGGAGTAAATTACAAGTCACATTACATGTAAAAATTTCAAAAAATACCCATTCGAAAGTAAAAATAAATAATATTTAAAATTTAAACATAATTTCACGAGCGATTTTCATTCGTGAAAACATAACAAAACATTTACTTATTAACTCAATACATAAGCAGAGGAAATTCAAATGCCAGGAAATATTCTCACAGAGTCGTCGAATTTGTCAGAATCGCGTTGAAGTACATATTTCCATCGTGTAATACTCTCTCATTCCGAATTAGTGAAAAGTCACTGATAAAACGTCAGAATTGCAGCACAGGAAAAATCAGTGAAATTCACTGATTTTTCACTGATTAATCAAAGAATTTCATAGATTTTTCAGTGAATTTCATTAATATCACTGAGTTTTTAGTAATCAGTGAATTTTCACTGAGTTTTCAGTGAATTTTCACTGATTTTTCAGTGATTTTTCTCACTGATTTGTTTTCAGTGAAAAAATTTCCCCCGATTTTCTCCTGTGCTGCAGTTCTGACTGTTTCTCAGTGATTTTCGATAATTTTCACTGATTTATAATTGAGAGAGTAAACGAAGTGATCTCAGATCTGTGCCCAATTGTACGTCTGGTTTTTGAAAAAAATGTCGTCGATATCGTCAATCTTGTGGAAAAACATCGCGAAATGTATTTTCGTCGAAGAATTCTTCGAAAAATACGAAAACTCAACGACTTCGACAATCTTCACGCTGTACTGCTTTTCGGGAGGATTCTGTTTTCATGACGACGTTCGACCGGAATTTCGAAAATTTTGGATTTATTTCAACATTTTCAATTTTATTTTCATATACGTATCATGCATGTTTTACTTTTTCGACGCTCCTTTGGAGGATTTCTTCGGCTGGTTATTGCCTACTCCAGTGATGAGCGGAATATTGGTCAAAGCTGGCACGTATTATTGGACTTTTTCAATCAATGAACTGTTTTCAAAATTAATCGACACTATGGAAGATAATGAGGGAAAATACGACAAATACGATTCATTTTGCACCACGCTGTCCAAGAAATCCATAATGAAAATAGTCAAAATATTATTCTGCATTTTGGCACTTTGCGCGATGGCTTTCAATCTTGAAAACTTCGTCAAATATGAAAACTACTTCATCAATTTATACCCCACGTATTTTCCATTTCATTCCACGTCTCCGCTGCGTATTGTAATTCGATTCGTGCAAACTGTGACTCTCGTACCGGAGATTTTTTCAGCTGTGGCGTTACCAGCTTTCATGTTCATAATTAGCCTCGACGTCTATAACAGATTTGAGCTATTGAGCTTGTCTCTTCGAGGAACCACATATTCAGTTCGGTTGAATATCGATGAAATCACAAATATGGAGATAGCCATGAACGAGCAACGTATATCGAACGGATCGATGGAAATTCGCGAACTGAAAATGAGAAAAGCGCTGGCATTGGACGAGTTGCAAAGAAAAATTAGTATTGTTGCGGAACAACATCGAGAATTATATTCGTGAGTAGATACGAATGAAATGTAATACCAACTTTATCATTTTGAATCAGTGAAAAGTCACTGATAAACAGTCAGAATTGCAGCGCAGAAAAAACCCAGTGAAATTCGCTAATTTTTCTGCTAATTTTAAAAAAATTTCACTGAAATCTCAGTGAATTTTCACTGATTTTCCAGTAATTTTTCTCACTGATTTGTTTTCATTGAGAATTTTTTCACTGATTTTCTCCTGTGCTGAAATTCTGACTGTTTCTCAGTGATTTTCGATAATTTTCACTGATTTATAAATCAGAGAGTAGTTAGGTATATAAAATCTTTGGCTTTATTCATCAATTATTTTCATATTATGTTTTCTGTTCAAAAGTATTGCAGAATCGTTGGCCAAAAACCTGGAGTTCATTTTTTATGCTGTTTTTGCAGAAATTTTTTTTGCATCCCTGATCACTACATTCCTCATTTCTTCGGTATGTGAAATTGGCTTAAAAAAATCCACCCCTAATTGTTGATTAGTCTTGTACCTAATACCTAAGTAATGATTATCATTTATTGGGACAGATGATCGATCCAGCACATTTATACCGATCGTTAACCATTACCTTAGTGACATGTGGAATATTTATATATTGGTTGGTATGCTGCATAATGGGAGAATTGTTTCAAGATATGGTAAGCAAAGCACCAATCTAATTTTTTATGGGTCGAATCTCCAAATTTGTTAATTTTTCCACTCATCTGAGTTGAAACTGACCAACTCAGAATTATCTGGAGTTGAAGATCCTCACTGTGCTATTCCAACTTCTCAATAGGATTTTAATTAAACATCAAAAATGAAATAGATACATCCTTGCGATTCATCTCTTATTTTTTTCAAATTAAAACTTATTGAAACTCTTCTCAAAAAAGTTCAATTTTTGAAAAAATAATTATTCCGCGTTTCTACCAACAGCCCTCACCCCATAAAAGTACTGAACTTAGCGTACGATGGTTTTTAAGTGGTACCTTTTTAATGTAAATAATTATTCCTTGGTGTCTGAACCCAGGGAAGGGAAGGGGGGGAAGAGAAATTTTCATCAAAACCGTTTTTATTTTTCTTTAATGGGTTCGGACTACAAGGTCCATTAGCCCAGCTCAAACATCAAGTTTTAGATAAGATGGTCAGCTATAAGAGTCAGTATCACATTTTCATTCATCTACTATCAATTCGAGTAAAAAATTTCCAGGAATCACAATTATGAATTTTTTCCCAAGTATTCTGGTAGAAAATTATTTTCTCTACAATTACTATTTAGATATTCAGAAAACCGCTACATTTTCACATTGTCAAAACTGATCATACAAAAAGACAGATTCTCAAATACCTATTGATCCCGGTGGAGGAGAAATCGGAAGTAATTTTTTTTTTATTTTTAAAAATAATTCAGCTTGAAGGAAAATGTCAACCAAAACAAATGTCTTCAAATTTTTTCAATTTTTAACAACTGTCCAATCGTAAATTTTGATTTTTCAGAATGGCATCGTTGCCGCGGAAATTTACGAAAGTCCTTGGTACCTTCTGAAACCAAAGGATCGTCGATTGGTTCTTACGTTTTTGACCATCGTCCAACGGCCAATTTCTATCGTTGTTTGGAAAATACATCCGGTGAATTTGGGCTCATTTCCCAACATGGTGAATACGGTTTATTCGAATATGCAAAGACTCGGTACTCTACAGCTTCATGAACGTAAAAATAGCCCTTGAACTAAATTCGAGTGTTCATTAAATTGAATAAGTACACCTTGTATGGTTATATTTTTCTATACGATTATTTATACAGTATTTTTTCATTTAATAATTAATCTAATTAATAATAAATTTGTGCTAACTTCATTAATGTGGTTTTTGGTGTCTAATTAAAATTTTCATTTTATTATTAGGTATAATTTAATCAACAAATTTATTTTATGAATTTTCAGCTTTAATTCGTTAATTTATTCAAAATTTAACATCAGATTTTTTTTCAATTTTAATTTTAAATAGGTAAGTACTAACGTTTAGAACTGGTCACGTTTCACGTTGTTGATTTTAATGTTCAAGTATGAAAAATACAATTGACTGGTCGCACGTATGTATCATTGGCAAATAAATTACTATTTTATTTGATGCGTTTTTCATTAATTCGACATTCCAACCATGATTGAAAAAAGTACTTTAGGGGCCTCATTTTTTGTTCAAAAAATTAGACTAAAACTATACTCATTTTCGAATTTTTTCGCAAACAAATTCAGATCTACTTAAAATTTTCTAGAAGCAGTCAGCTCAGTTTATAGTTTTGGTCCGAACTAAAAAAAAAAAGAAAGAATTGTGAGATAACGCCCCCTCCCCCCTCCTCAAACAGATATACAACGATTTCAAAAAATTAAAAAAATTGCGTGCTATCTCATTTCTGAATCAGTGAAATTTATAAAAAATTACTGAAAACCAGCCAGAATTGCAGCACAGTAATAAATTAGTGAAAATTTTTTTCACTAAAAGGAAGCCAGTGAAAGAAAATCACTGGAAATCAGTGAAAATTCATTGAGAACTCAGTGATATTTATGAAATTCATTGAAAAATCTGCGAAACTCTTTGAATAATCATCGCTGAAAATCAGAGAATTTCACTTATTTTTCTTGTGCTACAATTCTGACTGTTTATCAGCGATTTTTCACTCTCCCCTTCTTGCGAAAATTTCACCTTTTGACAAAAATTTCTGTGCAATTAGCAGGCATCATAGCAAAATTTCGAAGAAAAAAACTGACTTTTAGTGACCTTTTTTGAGAAAAAGTAACCAAAAGTAACCAAAAATTCGATTTTTTCAGGGAATTTTTTTACAGTTAAAAGGGGACTGGGAATTCAAGAGAAAATGAGGGGAGGGGGTCAAAATTCAATGAAAAAATTAAGTAATCTAAAAATCTAATTTTTTTAGTGGCACTTTAGGAGGCAGATATACATAATTAATTTAATTACATTTATACAGATTTGAGCAAAGAAAAATTGAAAAATGACGAGATTTTTGGAACAAACAATTAATATATACTCTCTAAATCTAAAACAGTGAATTTTCGTAAGTAAAACCGTGTCTTTTTGAATCAGTGAAATGAATTTATTTCAAAATCTGTGATATTTCAATTGTTTGATTGATTTATTTTAGTCAAAATTATTAATTTATTCTGTCAAATGGGGAATTGATTAAAAAATCGATTACTTTACTGATTTAGAAAAACAGAATTTTTTCAAATTTAGAAATAGAATTATTGAAATACTGCCCGAGCGAAGCGAGGGCAATTTTTTATTTTAAATCATTATCAACTTTTAATTTTATTTCTTAAAGAATTTTAAAAAATAGCAATTTTTACGTGAAAATTTGAATTTTTGCTTGAAAATGCGAAAAAAGTGACTTGAAAAAAGTGACTTTTAGTGACCAAAGCCGAAAAAGTGACAAACACCCTAAAAAAGTGACCTGCTATGATGCCTGAATTAGAAATCTCCCTGGTAGATAGGTAACGAAAAATAATTCATTTACAGGTTTCAATGACGTAACATGCTTCTTGGTTTTGTAATTTTTTTTTCAACTAACAAAAATTTTAAACCAGATTTTTATAGAAAACTTTGATAAAAATAGGAACAAACCGGGATTAATGCTGAGAAAAAAGGTCAAATCTCCAGAAAGGGACTTGGGTAATTAAAGTTTTTGTTTTTTTTTTCAGTCCACTGCGCAAAATTTGAATTAAAACAATTTTCAACCACATAAACAAAAAAAAATTTAGGTAATAAAAATATCGTCTCATGATTAAAATTCTGGAATAACATAGAAGGGCTTCGAAGTTAGTATATAAAATTTATCGTTTCAGCACTGAATTTTTGTAAATTAGGTATGACGGAACGAAGGGTAAATTTTAAATGTTCGCTTTGGTCCTTGGCAACAGTTCGATCACAATTACATTTTCACGGAGAAAAACAATGGAAAATCAACCCCACCAGCATAAGCGCACCCAAGGGGAGGGCTCAGGAGGCTTGAGCACCCCCTTAAGCTCGGCTAAG
The DNA here is from genome assembly GCA_033439095.1 of Pseudococcus viburni. NCBI lineage: Eukaryota > Metazoa > Arthropoda > Insecta > Hemiptera > Pseudococcidae > Pseudococcus > Pseudococcus viburni. Next base: position 243,965 of record JAVBJF010000062.1, on the reverse strand, counting down.
AAATTTTTTCATCATAAAAATGTCAGAAAGAAATGCATTTACCTATTGCTTTTCGAATATAATTTTTCAAACAAATTTCGAGGATATATTTCTTGAATGAACATATATTATTCTCCAAATTTGAAACGAATTTTGTAGAAAATTCGTGCCCTTTTGAATCAGTGAAATAAATTTTACTGAAAATCAGCCATTTTCCACAGATTTTTCAGTAAAAAATCTCCGATTTCTCAGTCAATTCTCAATTTGTCAGAAAAAATCAATAATTTTTGGTGATAAGATCAGTAAAAAATCACTCTAATTTGACTACTACAAATTTAGAGAGTACATCGGTGCATTGCTGGTTTGTTCCAAAAAATCCCGAAAATTTTCAATTTTTCTTTGCACTAATTTGTACTTGTATCATTTGCCTATTGTAAATGTTCTGAGTACACCATTTAAATAACAGATTACTGAATTTTCAATACATTTTGACCTCCTCCCAATTATTCTCCAACTCAGCCCCACCCTTACACATTTTCTGGGTGCGCTTATGCCCACCAAAAAGTAAGATCATACTTTATAAGAGATATCGCTTTGAAAATAAAAACAAATATATCTGAAATTAAAACATAATTTGACAAGCAATTTTCGTTCATGAAAACAAGACAAAAAATTTACTCATTACCACAATTTGTAAGCAAGAGGGAATTAAAATGCCAGGAAATATTCGTACGGAGTCTTCGAATTTGCCAGAATCACGTGAAAGTATTTTTAAAACATGTATTAAACGAAGTGACCTGTGTACCCACTAAACTTATAATGTCGCGATATTTTCCATTGCTACGTAAAAATATCGCGAAATCAATTTTCAAGGACGAAATTTTAATTTTTGGGGGTTTGGTACATTTTTTATTTTATTTTCCCGGACTAAGGGTACATTCCAGCGATTGGTTCAAAAATCGACTGACTTTTGAAACCATCGGTATCGCAGTATTCTCCAAAAACTATTGTTAAAAGAAAATCGCGCAACACTTGTTCTGCTTTAAGTCATTGATTCATGTCATCATGCGAGTATAAGAACAATTAGCCCAGAAATATTACTGGCGGTAATTAAGTATTTTAGTTATTTTAGGGTTATGCCAAGTGAAAGTCATGAAATAATACGAGATTTTCAAAGAGCTTTTTTCATGGAATGTCCTTTGGAAGTAATTTTATTTTTTTACGCATCGTTAAATAACACGAACAATAATAATATATGAAGAATTCGAGAACAACAGAAATGAATTCTATTAGGCATTTAAGCAGTTTAGTACTTTCTTGCCAATAATTTCACGAAAAATTGCATAAAAGTTGAGTAAATCTGTAAAAAAAATCATTTTCTTCATTAATTACATCAGAATTTTGATTTTGAATGATTTTTAAAGAATATCCGTTTCATTGTTTTCCAAAATTTTTGCGTTTGTTTTTCTTTTCTATTTTTATTAAATAATTATATTTTCCTAATATTCATAAGTTTCAGGTATAAGTATTATGTATGATATAATTTTAAATAAACAATAAATCATTTAAATTAAGTAAATGCAATTTTGAAAAAAATGAGAAGCTAGGCTTTCCCATTGAAGATTTTTACAAATATAATTCAATTTTCTCTAAAATAAATGCAATGATTTCAAAAAAATTTTAAACAATTTAAAAAACACATCAAATAATAAATAATAATAGATAGATATTATAACATAACATTTTTTCAAAGATTTTTATAGGTAAGTACAAAATTATAATATTTCAAGAGCTGAATATTTGATTGAAAATTTTTCAAACATACCTACCTACCCTGAGTACCCAACACACAAAATTTTTCAACAAATATTACTTAGATACAGTTGTGTTCCACTCGAGTACATCAACAACAATTAACGCAGAAAAAAAATTGTTAGTCTTTAATAAAGTACTCTCCATCCACAAATTTTAAATTATAATGAGATTATTTTCAAACAGTAAGGTTAATCGAGTAGAATAGGAATTTGAAAGAATTTATATTTTTGAATGATTTCCAATAAAATCAAAAGCATTAAATACTTTTTATGCTTCTCGAACAGCAAACAAGAATTAATTTAAAAAATGAGAATTTGGTCTTTAATCAGTATTTTACTGTTATCAATACAGAGTGAAAAAAATCAACAATGAATAATTGCTCAGTCGACAAGTAAGTGAATTATAATTTACTTATTTCATCAAAATCTTTCTGTAATACAAAGAACTAAATTATTCATTTGTGGAAAATCGTGTTCATTTTTCACATGTTCATTCTTAAATTCTTTATCCGTTTTGGGAAAATATATCCAAGCAATGCTGGTGCTATGTTTTGTATTCGTAGGGGATCTGTTCCAAGTGAAAATTATTATTGTAAGTAGTGTCAACCTCAATATCGCAATTTGACGAACTGCAATATCAAAATACCCAAATTGAATTCAAAAATGGAAACCGTAATGGATCAAAAACCATTTCAAGTTATTCGTTGATCAAAAATATCTACTCTCTCATTCTAAATCACGAATCGGTGAAAATTCACTGATAAATAGTCAGAATTGCATCACAAGAAAAATCAGCAAAATTCATTGATTTTCAGCGTATTTTCGCTGATTTTTCAAAAAATTTCACTAATTTTTCCGCAAATTTCATAAATTTTACTGATTTTTATCAAATTTTTGCTGATTTTTCAAAGATTTTCACTAATTTTTCCGCAAATTTCATAAATTTTACTGATTTTTAGCGAATTTTTGTTGATTTTTCAAAGATTTTCACCAATTTTCAGTAAATTTTCCTGACTTTTCAGTGAATTTTCATTGTTTTTCCAGTGATTTTTCTCACTGATTTGTTTTCAGTAAAAATTTTTTTACTGATTTTCTCATGTGCTGCAATTCTAACTGTTTCTCGATAATTTTCACTGATTTATAATTGAGAGAGTACACCTAATGATTTAAATTGATCTACATTCGATATGTACCTATTCCCTAATTTTTTACATTTAATAACCGTACGATTTAATAATTCTGATATATTCATTTCACCTCAAACACACCTTATTGAAGTGAAAACTTCTATGGTGGGGGTCTATTTTTTTCGACGCGTTACGCTTATACACGGTTGCCAACCACCAATTATTCAGGAATATCATTTATCTAGGGAAATTTCCCACATTATATTACAAAAATATCATTTATCCAGGGAAATTTCTCACATTATATTACAAAAATATCATTTATCCAGAAGTGAAAAAGGAAAATGTTGGCAGCACTGCTTTACCTTTTAAAAGTCATTAAAAAAAATGTCACTCATTAAGTGTGACAAAAAGTCGAAATGTAATCTAAAAGAAAATTATTAAAAGTCAAAAAGAAAATTGTTGACAGCACTGCTTTACCTTTTAAAAGTCATTAAAAAAATGTCACTCGTTAAGTGTGACAAAAAGTCAAAATGTAATCTAAAAGAAAATTATTAAAAGTCAAAAAGAAAATTGTTGACAGCACTGCTTTACCTTTTAAAAGTCATTAAAAAAATGTCACTCGTTAAGTGTGACAAAAAGTCAAAATGTAATCTAAAAGAAAATTATTAAAAGTCAAAAAGAAAATTGTTGACAGCACTGCTTTACCTTTTAAAAGTCATTAAAAAAATGTCACTCGTTAAGTGTGACAAAAAGTCACAGCACTGCTTTACCTTTTAAAAGTCATTAAAAAAATGTCACTCGTTAAGTGTGAGAAAAGTCAAAATGTAATCTAAAAGAAAATTATTAAAAGTAGAAAAGAAAATTGTTGACAGCACTGCTTTACTTTTTAAAAGTCATTAAAAAAATGTCACTCGTTAAGTGTGACAAAAAGTCAAAATGTAATCTAAAAGAAAATTATTAAAAGTCAAAAAGAAAATTGTTGACAGCACTGCTTTACCTTTTAAAAGTCATTAAAAAAATGTCACTCGTTAAGTGTGACAAAAAGTCACAGCACTGCTTTACCTTTTAAAAGTCATTAAAAAAATGTCACTCGTTAAGTGTGACAAAAGTCAAAATGTAATCTAAAAGAAAATTATTAAAAGTAGAAAAGAAAATTGTTGACAGCACTGCTTTACCTTTTAAAAGTCATTAAAAAAATGTCACTCGTCAAGTGTGACAAAAAGTCACAGCACTGCTTTACCTTTTAAAAGTCATTAAAAAAATGTCACTCGTTAAGTGTGACAAAAAGTCAAAATGTAATCTAAAAGAAAATTATTAAAAGTCAAAAAGAAAATTGTTGACAGCACTGCTTTACCTTTTAAAAGTCATTAAAAAAAATGTCACTCGTTAAGTGTGACAAAAAGTCACAGCACTTCTTTACCTTTTAAAAGTCATTAAAAAAATGTCACTCGTTAAGTGTGACAAAAAGTCAAAATGTAATCTAAAAGAAAATTATTAAAAGTAGAAAAGAAAATTGTTGACAGCACTGCTTTACCTTTTAAAAGTCATTAAAAAAATGTCACTCGTTAAGTGTGACAAAAAGTCACAGCACTGCTTTACCTTTTAAAAGTCATTAAAAAAATGTCACTCGTTAAGTGTGACAAAAAGTCACAGCACTGCTTTACCTTTTAAAAGTCATTAAAAAAATGTCACTCGTTAAGTGTGACAAAAGTCAAAATGTAATCTAAAAGAAAATTATTAAAAGTAGAAAAGAAAATTGTTGACAGCACTGCTTTACCTTTTAAAAGTCATTAAAAAAATGTCACTCGTTAAGTGTGACAAAAAGTCAAAATGTAATCTAAAAGAAAATTATTAAAAGTCAAAAAGAAAATTGTTGACAGCACTGCTTTACCTTTTAAAAGTCATTAAAAAAATGTCACTCGTCAAGTGTGACAAAAAGTCACAGCACTGCTTTACCTTTTAAAAGTCATTAAAAAAATGTCACTCGTTAAGTGTGACAAAAAGTCAAAATGTAATCTAAAAGAAAATTATTAAAAGTCAAAAAGAAAATTGTTGACAGCACTGCTTTACCTTTTAAAAGTCATTAAAAAAAATGTCACTCGTTAAGTGTGACAAAAAGTCACAGCACTTCTTTACCTTTTAAAAGTCATTAAAAAAATGTCACTCGTTAAGTGTGACAAAAAGTCAAAATGTAATCTAAAAGAAAATTATTAAAAGTTAAAAAGAAATTTGTTGACAGCACTGCTTTACCTTTTAAAAGTCATTAAAAAAATGTCACTCGTTAAGTGTGACAAAAAGTCACAGCACTGCTTTACCTTTTAAAAGTCATTAAAAAAATGTCACTCGTTAAGTGTGACAAAAGTCAAAATGTAATCTAAAAGAAAATTATTAAAAGTAGAAAAGAAAATTGTTGACAGCACTGCTTTACCTTTTAAAAGTCATTAAAAAAATGTCACTCGTTAAGTGTGACAAAAAGTCAAAATGTAATCTAAAAGAAAATTATTAAAAGTCAAAAAGAAAATTGTTGACAGCACTGCTTTACCTTTTAAAAGTCATTAAAAAAATGTCACTCGTCAAGTGTGACAAAAAGTCACAGCACTGCTTTACCTTTTAAAAGTCATTAAAAAAATGTCACTCGTTAAGTGTGACAAAAAGTCACAGCACTTCTTTACCTTTTAAAAGTCATTAAAAAAATGTCACTCGTTAAGTGTGACAAAAAGTCAAAATGTAATCTAAAAGAAAATTATTAAAAGTTAAAAAGAAATTTGTTGACAGCACTGCTTTACCTTTTGTGTGTCATTTGGAATTTTTAATTGACGTGCAAATTTTAATTTTCGTTCAATATATTGTTTTTGAGTGGAAAATATATTTCAGTCGTTTATAGCACATTTTTTTCGCGTTTTTCTCACTTATATGTCCTAGATTACTAATCCTGAAATTTTCATTTGTTATAAATGACATTTATATGTTCTAGATTACTATTCCTAAAATTTTGTTAAGACCATATCCTGTTACTTATTTATTGTACAAACAACTAGACACGTCTTTCCGTTCTCACTTTTTCAATTATTCATTCTCCATTCCTTTGTTTTCAAAACCTTAATATATTGTTCTCTTATTCTAAAATTCTTCATTCGTTTGCACCATATTGCATATGTTTTGTTACCTATCTATTACATAAAAACTTTCACTAAGTTTCTCATAATCTATACAGGTAATGCGATTTGTTTAACTTTTATCATTTGTTCCAAATGACATTTCCTTTTTTACAAAAAAATATTATCTATTCACCCACCTCTTATTATAGATTTCAAAATAAAAGAGCGAAACCTCTAATATACAAATCAAAAATTCAGAAACAAGTTTTCACTTCTGAGGTACGTCCCATGACGCACCCATTTTTTTACAACTTTTTTTCTCCTAATCAACACAACTCGATAAAAACACGTAAAAAAAATACCAAACTCACTCATCGTACTTGATTGCCCCGTCGACAAAAACCTGACGTAATAAAACGTTTCAATACAGGCCAATCTGATCGAGATACAAGAGAGCCGCACATACCACCGATACAATGGTCAATTTACATACAAAAATCTCGTCCATGTTCGACTCTTCCAGCACCAGGTATACTAACACGATGCCAGGACATTTAAATCGTTTACGTAAGAACTCAAAGAGCTGGACCAATATCCATGCTCAGAGAGAAAGAGAGGCGCTGGAACTTGGACGAAGCAACACTATAAATTAATTTCAATCGGTCGACTATCAAAAGGAGTAAGAATAAGAAAACCACATACACGTATCGCATACGAGTGGCCACGTAACAACGTATAACAACTCAATGAATCAGATATTAGAGCACGGTATAATAATCGAATATCAAATACCGATGAACTACCTAACGCTGGTATTATAAATCATCGATATGGTATACGAGAGTATTAGCATTTTGAAAAGTAAATACACACAGGGCAACGCAAGCAGCACTTAAGACAAACTCGAGCTCCTGCAGTGCAGATTTAAATCATATACAGGTACCTTATTACTATAAGAGATTACTTTTTCGTAACCTGATGTGTAACAGGGAATGAGACGAATAAGAAATTGAAACAGGGAGCCAGAGTCCTGGATAGGATCATGGGGAGAAATTCTTATTACGAGTGTTTGAGAATGATATCTTAATAGTGAACTAAAAATACGGTTTTCAGAATAAGATCTAATCGTGACAATTTATTTTGATTTTTATCACACGTAGGTAAGGTAAAAAATAGTCTTCCCATTTTTTTTAAAGCTAAAATTCTCATATTTAAAATACTTATAATCACACCATAGACAAATTTTTGAGCTCAATTTTTCGTTAAAAATAAATTTATGAATTCTATTGCGTTTAAGAAGTATCCAAACCAAAAAAAAAGAGTAAAACATCATCATTTTTTTCATTTATATAAATTTAAAAAAAAATTGAAAGAAAGGTGAAAATTGGATTGATCAATCCCATTTTCACCCTTTTTCACTTTTTTTTTTTCTGAAACAACGGCCAAACTGTCCTCATTCTCAAAAAAAATTTAAAGCAAAAAATTAAAGCGTTTTCAAAACCATGACGAGATCATCATGATCATCATCTTGATGATTGTCGTCATCAAGACTATCCAGGGTTGGCCACAGTCTCATTTCAGATGAGCATCTTACAAGAATCTCAGACTCAGAGCGGACTCGAAAAGTGACTCAAAGTCTTTTTTCTCTCGAAACTTGCTTGAGTGGTTCATGTCAAGAAATCTGTAAACGACCAATGATGAGAGGATTTTTTTCTTCATCAATAGGTACTTGAAGAATTACAAATTATCTTCCTTGCTTTTTGGTATTAATTTTCTCAAAATTTCAAGCTTTTATTTTTTCTACTCCAAATACTTTTCAAGATTAATTTTTTCAACTTATTCTGAAAATTTTCTAGCTAAAATTTTCATCATTTTCTCAATTAGGTATTTCATTTCTTTATTTTTTTTCTTGGTTCAAATTTTTCATGTCTCAAATTTTCATTATTTTTTTCGATATTTTTTTCAATCATAAAAATGTTCAAGTTCACGTTCGTAATCAGCAAGTCCAACAAACTCGAAACCTAAAAGCAGGACCTTCAAAAAGACTTTTTTAAAACAATATAACAAATCTTGTACACCCCCCCCCACCCAAAAAAATCAGGATTTTTACATTAAAAGCAGAAAAGCAGGACTTTTGCAGAACCTATAGGACCTTTCAGCCAAAAGTAGGGCATTGCAGGACCAGCAGGATTTATTAGACATGCTGATAATTCTCTCCAAGTATTCTATTTTTATTGTTTTTTTTTTTTTTTTTTTTTTTAACAAGTAAGTAAAATGTTTTCAAAAAGTGGAGAAATTTTAAAACTGATTTTCATGTTCAAATTTTTAAAATTTTCCCAAACTTTAATAAAAAAATCTCCATTTTCTTCGCCTCTAAAAATTTTCAAGTTCAAATTTCCTTTATTTTCTCTAATTTTCAAAGATTTTCCAAATTTAAATTTTCTCGAATCTTTCAAACTTCAAAATTTTTCATAACCCGGAATGACGTCAAAGAAATAAATTAGAAAATTGAAATGTGAATAATTCAATTAAAAATTTTTCTGGCGTCTTGTCAAGTTGATAAAAATTTTGAATCTTTGAGGGGATTTTAACTATAGGAAAAAATTAAAGTTGAATAAATAACCAAACAATTTGAGAAAATTTCTAAAACAAAAGATTTCGAGGCAATGAAGTATTAAAAAAATATAAAAACTTGTAAAACAGAGACTCGCATGCACTTCTAGAATCGTTGGCAATTCGAGTCTTTTTTTCATAAGGCTCGCATGTTTAGAAATCAAGCCAGAATTTTCAAAAACTCAAGCTTTTGACTCAAGAATGTCAAAATTTCGGACTCTGGTCAACCCTGATCACGATAATCTTCGATATGATGATCATAATTTTTATCAATTTATTACCAAGAAATTTAATGAAAATTTAAAGTTTTAAATTTTTTTTCCAAAAAATGAAGAATTATGTCAGTTTTATTCAAGATTCTATCACTAAAATTTTCATCAATTAATAATTACCATCACTACGATCATGAATTATCATCATCATCATCACCACCATCATCATCAACATTACCAGAATCGTCATCATCATAAATATTCTCTGCTCATTTCTGAATCAGTGAAATTTATCAAAAATCACTGAAAAACAGTCAGAATTGCAGCATAGTAATAAATCGGTGAAAAACAGGGAAACATTTTTCACTGAAAGCAAGTCATTGATAGAAAATCACTAGAAATCAGTAAAAATCACTGAAAATTAGGGAAAATTCCGGAAAATTAATGAAAATCAGTGAAAATTACTGGAAATTAGTGAAAATTTGCTGAAACTCAGTGATATTTATGAATTTCTCTGAAAAATCTGTAAAATTGTTCGAATAATCAGTGAAAAATCGCTGAAAATCAGTGAATTTCACTGATTTTTTCTGAGCTGCGATTCTGACTGTTTATCAGTGATTTTTCACTGATTCGAAATAAGAGAGAATATTTTCACTTTTCCACTCATGTTTTGAAGAAAATGCTAAAATTTTCTCACCTTCCAAAAAAATCCCACTATAATCCATAATAATAATTTTTACATCATGATCGTCATTGGATTGATCATCATGATCAGATCATTAATTTTCACATTATTCGTTCATTTTTATTGAAAAAATTGCCAAATTTAACCTTAAAATGAAATAATTTCCTATCATTATTAGAAAGGGTCATTAATTCAACCCCAAAAGCCTCGTATTGAGTCAAAAATGAGATGACAGTGCTGATCAAGGTATCAAAAAATTGAAACATCTTCACTTCGTAAACTCGAAAAAATTCCGAAATTCACGCCAAAAAAACACCATCTCCTTTCTAAATCTATAGCCTAAAATCAGCTAAAAAAACATCTTCCAGACCACTTCCTTTTGACCTTTGAATCGATATTAAAACATCTCGCACGCGATAATCCCAATATACCTTATACCCATCACCTAATACGCATAAATACAACATACCATGCAAAGATGTGGATGTTGGTGTGGCCAAAGACGAATACAGATGCTCCATGTAGGCAATCCTGGTATACGGATTAAAATCGGCGGGGGGATGGGGTGGCGGCGGCGGCACTGGTAATACACCCCCCCGCCGAGATAGAAATCCGCTGAGATCTCCAGTACCTCCTGCTGAACCACCTCCTGTTAACCTGTAACATAATGTAATAATTATTAATGATTTTTAATATAATAATTTATCGAGGCGTTTGCCGTTAATAGAACGAGCCGTGCATGATAAATTAATCACAATTTTCTTCTCGAACCATTCCCCTCCCTTCCGCCAGTTCGCTCGTGTGCACTACTACTATAAATTTTTAAGGTCGTTTACATCTCCGATGGCGAACCACAGGCCGGTTATATCTATTTGGTTATTATAAAGGTTCTCTAAAACTACGTGTATAAAGTGGTATGATGTGATGGTGGTGTATTTTCTTATAAATATGCCATATCGTGATACCTACTTAGGTACTTACGTACTCTATACGTATTTCGTTCATCGTTCACCTACTACACCCTGTTTTTTTTCTTATTGCGTGAACGTGCGTACACACCGAACAAGGTATTAAATTTCAACTGTTTAAAAATTTCCCTTCTCGTATCCCACACGACCGATAGACCGACCATAGGTGGTTTTTTTTCGCTAATCTGCAGCTATTCGATAAAGTATAGGTAATTCTTTAATGTCTTTGTTACTCTCGGCGTTAACCCGTTCGTTATTTTATATTTAGTTACCTGGAAATTATTTTCAATACAGGAATCAAGGTGGTTAACCTGTCATTTTGCTGTAAGTAATACGCGAATTAATCGATTTTTATATACGTTTTCGCGCACGTGATAATCTATCTACGTTTTCTTCTTCTCTTTATTCAGTGAATAGGGTTTAAAAAGTCAAGTGATCATATTGAATGTATTATTCCACTTTTTTGCCCTTTTCGTCCAGATTTTCAATTCCAAAAGATGCTCCATTTGATTACTGGTTCATATTTAAATCGTTGCCAAATGCTACAGTTGATCATAGCTAAATTTTTTGGAAAATGAAGACAACGAAAGGGAAAGGAGGAGAAAAACTGATAGGCTTAGATGTACCCAAAAATTGTGTAAGCGAGGCTCAGATTTTGAGAAAACATGGGGGGGGGGGGAATTCAATGAAAAAATCTGGAGTAGTTGGGGCATTTTTAGTAGGCAAATAATATACACCTACAGATTTCAGCGAAGAAAAATTGAAAAATGGGGAGATTTTGATTTTTTTCAGTCAAAATTACTGATTTTTTCTGAAAAATGAAATATTGACTGAGAAATTAGTAATTTTTAACCGAAAAATCAATGAAAAATCCCTCATTTTCAATAAAAATTATTATACTGATTAAAAAAGACAGAATTTTTGCGAATTCAACTGATTCAAATTTAAAGAGTGGTATTTATTTATTTAAGAAATATGTGGGAGAAAAAATCATACCCTTCTTTGACATTTTTATAATAAAAAAATCTCCTTGCCAAGCTGGGGGGAGGGGGGTGTTCAAGCCTTCTGAGCCTCCCTTAGGTGCACCCCTGCTAATAGGTACCAAATTTCCCCAAAACTTTGCAAAATTTAAAACTCAAATCCATCATCATAAATTTAAAAAAAAAATTTACGAACTAAAAAAATTAATTATTGTCACATTTTTACGACTTTAATACTCATTGTGTCGAATGAAGAGGGAGGGAAATCCAGAAATTCCTAAATTTGAAATAAAAATTCAAGTGTTAAGTTGCCCATAAAATCATATTAAAAATATTTCAAGAAAATTTGAAATTCGTATGAAATTGCAAATTGATGAAAAATTTGAAGAAAAGAACGCACAGAAAACTGTAAGTAAGTACCTAATCAAACTTGATAATATTTTAGGGGAAAAAATTGATAATTGAAAAAAAAAATTAACTCTAGAATCAATGGCAACATTACAAAAATTGCAAATATTTTCAAAAATTGCGTAAAAAATGAAAAAAGTCATAACAATTTGTAGATGTATGATATTAAAAAATATTTTGAATTTTTCAAAACCAAAAGTTAACAAAGAAACAAAAAAAATTGAAAAAAATCTTGACAAACGTGATGAAATTCATTAAAAAATCGACTACTTTTTCCTTTAGGGTAAAAACCTTAGATCGTGGATTTGGATATGCTCAAATGTACTTACTTTAGAAATAGGGCAATAGAGACAAATCTTCATAATCTTTTATTAGAATATCAATGTACCTAAATCCTGAATATTTTTTTCTATTTTTTCTTATTTTTTCAACATTTTTAAATAGGTAACTAGGTAGTTTTCCCAGTTTTTCTTTATTTTTTCTCAAAACATTTCCTACTTGATAACTTTTTATTAAAATATCAATATTTTTTTTTCAACATTTTAAAACACTTCACAGTTTTTCTTTTCTTTTTTTTCAATTTTTTTTCACATAAATTTTTCAAATTTTACCCCTCGCCCTCCCCACGCCTTTAGACATATCCATATCATAAAAAAATTTTAAAGTCGTAAAAATTTGACCATAGACCTTAATTTAAATTCAAAAGAATTGAAAATTTTACAAGAAATCGTAAAAATGACAAAATTAGGCTGAACTGGAAAGTCATAGAAATCATCAAAAATCATATTTTAAAAAATTCATAATGAGTGGATACATGATTGTAAAAAAAATTATGTTTTCTTCAAGTAAGTACATTCTGTATCTAAAAAATACCAAAGTTTGTAAAATTAAAAACTTAATGAACAAAACGATTGATTAATAAAATTAAGAAAAAAAAAATCTCGAAAATCATCATAAAAATGGCAAAACACCTAAATTTTGGGAAAATTGAAAATTAAGGAATGAGAATTGTACGAAAAAGTGCTAAAAAATTATATGAAATTGATCACCATAAAAATACGAATCATCTGCCTCGAAAAATTCAGGTAAAAATAAAAAAATCCAAGTTTGTAAAAATTTGATGTTCAGAAATTGTAAGATTATGGTCAATACCTAACACGATGAGTACCTATCAAGCTTTTAGGAAAGGAACCAGAGCAATGTGCAATGTGTCAAAAAATTATCAGCGAATAAAAACTCTAAAATTGAAAAAAATGAACACACTTTCGAAAAATAAATTTCATAACAGTTCTGAAAAAAAAGCTAATACAAGAGGTGATGAAAAATTAAAAATTTGCTATAAGCCATTCAGCCAATTCAGGACTTGGTCGAACCTGGGTAGAAGGAAGGGGAAAAGGTAGAAAAGACAACTATGAATGACCTTTTCTGCAAAAAATTTTGGTTCAAGATGAAAAAAATTGAACATCGAGTCAGAAAAATAAGAAAAAATTACACTTCAATCCAGAATTTTCGATTTTAAAGTCCTTCAATAAACCAACTTTAGTTCTTATTAAATCATTTCGAATAAACATTAATTTTTAAAGCTCACAAATAAATTTAGAAATCGCCTCAACCCCTCTTTCCCCTCCAGACACATCTCAAACATGAAAATTCTCAGATGCACTTTCCAACACTATCTAGTTCCTCGACACTTCCGCTTCTGCCATCAAACGCATTAACCCAACCTCAATCCGCAAACTGCAATCTGAACGAAATACCGCACCTGTTGCATCAAAAAGGCCGATCAGTCATCGAGAAAGAACCGCGTCATCGAGAAATCTTTCACCTGTAACGCGACAACACCAGTTTTGGTTGACACATAGGCAGCCAAAATCTGCAACATTTAACACCCAAGCCGCTATACTCGGCGACGACACAGCAAAACAGCAAAAGACGTATCCCATATGGTAACAAGTTTTCGATTTCTTGTCAGGAAATTGTCAATTCACCGATGTCTGCGGTGTCGACTTGTCGGTGATTTTTTTCCGGCGAGGGAACGCCCACATCCATATGCTTATCCCATCCGTATAGATAAATGAAAATAAAAATACATGGAAAAGAAACATAGCTGTAATATTTCAAAATTCCAGTTAGGTGTATGCGTGTTCACGACACATGAGCTTGTCTCAGCTCTCAGCTCTCAACCCAGGTCCCCTTGGAAACGTCGACATTAATTATGCAATTTATCGCCTTCTGATGGTTTTGGTTTCGATGCTCATTTGATTTTTTCGTCGTTTCTTCTGCATTTCTCCATAAAAATTGTCGAAGTTTTTACCCAGATTGGGTACCAATTTCGAGACGTAATGTTCGAAATTTGGGCAATTTTCGCTCAATCCCTCTCCTTCCTTTATCATCACTCAAAGGTAAATACCTACACAAGAACGACGACGTATGGCATAAGTTTAAACTGTTTTTAACACCATGTGCCCATAAAAAGATATACACCCAGGATCAGCGCCAAAAATCCCCCTCGTCTTCAATACGGGTCACCATAATATAGTGAAAATTTACAAAGTACGAATTAATTTAACCTTCTGTCGCAGCCATTTTATAATTAACGGCTCGTTCTCTTCCATGGACTCGTCTCACCCCGCACTCGGTCGACTAAATTTATAAATAACTTCCTATATCGTATTCTTATTCGAGAAAAATTACACATTTCTCGAAATACGTTAATAGGGGCTGACTTACATGAAAAAGATGAAAGACGTAACTATAATACCTCGAGCTGCCTGCGTTAACTAGAGACTTACTATACCGAAAAGACGAACGACGACGAAGTTAATGAGTCATTTCTCGAATATTTACGAGTGTGACGGCGCGCAGACGGATGGACTTGGGAGTACGCGATCGGCGGCGGTGTATTTACGAATAAGGTGTCCTGTGTCGTAAATTATGTGATAATGATTAAGAATCACCGGGCTGTACTCGACTATAGAAAAAAAAGAAGACAAAGCAGATCGTAGAGAGGAAGTGTCTCGTGTGTAAGCCAGATTTACACTGATTACATGTGTGATGTCGGTATGGCACATTTTTGTGGATTTTTCCGGTGAAGGGGAGATATGGGCAAGATCTGATGAGAAATTGCATTGTTTGGTTGGAATTTGCCATATTTATAGGTTTCGAGATGATCTGAAGATCCCTAAAAATGGTCAAAAATTATAAAATGTGACATGATACAATGAAATATTTTTTATTCGACGATCTTATCAAATATTTCATTTATTTGAAACCAATTTTCCACCACCTCACCAGCGTCACCAGATGAGAAATTTAAAAATTTTCAATTCAAAGTTCTCGAAAATCCCAAAAATCACCACTTGTCTTTTTCTTCATAAAATCGCTAGAATTACACATAAAACTTGTTGATATTCTGAAAAAAGGCTTAGATTTTGACATTAAACTGAAAATTTAGCACAAAAATTACAATTACAATTTTAGGTTGTCTAGAAGATCAGTAGGCCGGATTTTTATGAAAAAAGTTGGAAAATATTCATTGTTTTAAAAAAACTGCTAAGGCGATAAGTCCAAGCACTCTCTCATTCCAAATCAGTGAAAAGTCACTGATAAACAGTTAGAATTGCAGAACCGGAAAAATCAGTGATTGTCGTTCACTAACTTCCTGAATAAATTTTTGAAAAAAAACGATAGGTAGGTATTTTTAAGGACAGTAGTCAAAAATCCAAATTCTCCCAAAAATGATAAATTTCACCAAAAAAATGATAAATTCCACCAAAAATGAAGATTTTTACCAAAAATGAAGATTTTTACCAAAAATGAAGATTTTTACCAAAAATGAAGATTTTTACCAAAAATGAAGATTTTTACCAAAAATGATAAATTTTACCAAAAATTGAAGATTTTTATCAAAAATTGAAGATTTTTATCAAAAATTGAAGATTTTTATCAAAAATGAAGATTTTTATAAAATTGTACCAAAAAATGATAAAAATTTCACCAAAAAATGAAGATTTTTACCAAAAATGATGAATTTCACCAAAAAATGAAAATTTTCATCAAAAATGAAGATTTTCATCAAAAATGATAAAAATTTTACCAAAAAATGAACATTTTTAAAAAACAATGAAGATTTGAAAATTTTTACCAAAAATGAACATTTTTATCAAAAATGAAGATTTTCATCAGAAATGATAAATTTTACCAAGAAATGAAGATTTTTATCAAAAATGATGAATTTCACCAAAAAATGAAGATTTTTACCAAAAATGAAGATTTTTTATCAAAAATGATAAATTTCACCAAAAATTGAAGATTTTAATCAAAAATGAAGATTTTTATCAAAAATGAAGATTTTTTATAAAATTTTACCAAAAAATGATAAAAATTTTACCAAAAAATGAACATTTTTATCAAAAATGAAGATTTTCATCAGAAATGATAAATATTACCAAGAAATGAAAATTTTTATCAAAAATGATGAATTTCACCATAAAATGAAGATTTTTATCAAAAATGAAGATTTTCATCAAAAATGATAAAAATTTTACCAAAAAATGAACATTTTTACCAAACAATGAAGATTTGAAAATTTTTACCAAAAATGAACATTTTTATCAAAAATGAAGATTTTTATCAGAAATGATAAATTTTACCAAGAAATGAAGATTTTTACCAAAAATGTAGAAATAAAGATTTTTACCAAAAATGAAGATTTTTTATCAAAAATGAAGATTTTTTATCAAAAATGAAGATTTTTACCAACAAATGAAGATTTTTACCAAAAAATGAAGATTTTCACCAAAAATGAAGACTTATCAGAAATGATAAATTTTACCAAGAAATGAAGATTTTTACCAAAAATGATGAGTGTTTTTTGATAAATTTCACTGATCCAAAAATGAAAGAGCAGAGTAAAGGCAACATTTTTTTTAGAAAAATGGAAAAATTTATGAGTCCAAGTGGAACGAGGGCGAATTTTTTTGAAAAATGGTATTTAAAACTCGAAATGTTACCATTTTCCCCAATATTTTGTTGTTTTGAGGTAAAATTTGTAATTTAAAGTTGAAATCAGATGACAAAAAATCACCAAAATCACCACTTGACATGGACATCACCAGTAAATCACCACGGCTTCGGCTTTAAAAAAGTTTAAAAATCACCAGTATTGGGGACAAATCGCCAATGCTGGCAGCACTGCCACCTCAATTCGAAAATGGGAGATCATATCACATCTCTAGCTGCTGAGGCACTCATCTCAACTCACCACAAATAGGAAATTTTTCTTCAAAGAAAAACTCATACCAGCTTCCTTCAACTTCCTCGGATCACCTCAGAATTGCATCCAAGTGTAGATGCGCCTTTGAAATAACCTACGCATTATAGACAATCCGCACTCAAGCATCCTTTTTACATATGCGCGAACATTTCCGTTAATTAATGTCGTCGACATCGCGAACGATTCCCTCCGCTCTGGTATCTCGTACACCGCTGCACCGTGTAGTTTAAATGGGTACCGATATAAACACTGTTCTGTTACGAGTCGCGATGTTGATGGCTGCTTTAAAAGTCGAAAAAATATAAATCTATCTCAAATAACTCAGCGACGTCTGTAAAGTGTGAACTGTCAAGAAACCCTTTTTATTCTTGCGCGCTGCGCCGCCGTCGAATCTTAGAACACAAAACCGCACGTTACCGTGGAATTGTGTTTTATTTCTATGTGGTAGTCGCGTTAATTTACTAACTAGAAGCATGCGGTCGGAGGAGGGCAGCGAAATGAGAAAATGCTCGCGAGCGATTAATATTCGCGTGACCCGGTAGTTATTATTTTAAACGGAATCGCGACCGGCGAACGATTAATCGGTTCGGATTGTTGCGTTTTGATGCGGAGGAGGCGTGACGAGACGTGGCGCGGTGGAGTGGCAGAGGCGGTGGGAATAATGCCAAAGTTTTCGCTGTCTGTCGTCGAGAGTTCAAACCATTTGCATGCGAGAATTGATTGATAGCTGGATTGGCGTGTTTTTGTAAAGGATCGAATTGCGAAGATTTGGGTGCGAAAATTGATCGATTTTGAATTTAGTTGTTGCGAGGATTCGTCAAGTGATCAATCAATTTGATCGATTGGTGGCATAAGTCGATTATATTTGAATCTATTGGGTAATCGATGAAATGTATATTTAATTTATTTCTTGTTTTGAATATTGATGATATTTAATTCATTGAATCGATCAATTCGAATCACTTGTAGATTCAATAATTAGTTTTATTGGATATTCATCTGATTTTTCAATCAATCGATTCAGTATAAATTTTTGAAGTGTAGTCGAATAACGAAGTTGGCTGTTATTCAAACCACCAATCAATGAAATAATTGATGCAACTGATGAGTCGATCAATCAAATCAATCGATACGTCAATTAATGAATTTGCAATCGATCAATCATTCAGATCATACAATCAATTATACATTCAATCATTACCTAATCAATTGTTCAGCGTATAACTGATCGATCAATCTATCAATTACCTACTTGATGCACCAAATTGATTGAATGAGGATAGATATTTGATCATTCAATTAATTAATTGGATTCATTGATCAATCGAATTGATCAATCGATTATTGTAATAGATCAGACAATTGATTCAAGTGATCAATCAATCGAGTGTTGTAATCGATCAATTAATTGATGTATTTAATCAATTATTCAATCAAATAGTATAAGTGATGGCTCAATAACTGATCAATTATTCAATAAATGAACTGATGCAATTAACCATTCAATTGTTCCAATTGATCAAACAAGCAATATGCGCAATCAATCAATCAATCAATCAATTTATCCATCTAACTATCCATCCATCAATTGGTGTAATTGATCAATCAAGCAATTGACGTAATTGATAAATCAATCAACACAATCAATCAATCAATGAAACTGATCAATAAATGACTCGCCTTTTTATTTCATGAGCTTAATTGAGTGCCTAACTGAATCATCAATCAATCAATCAATCAATCAATCAATCGCGTAATGGATTTGATCGGACAATTAATTCAATTGTTCTATCAATCAATTGTGACGATTAATTGATCAATATAGTGTGGAGATTAATTGATCAATCTAGTGTGATGATTAGTTGATCAATCAATTGTGATAATTATTTGATCAATCGATTGTGATGATCAATTGATCAGTCAATTACGATGCTTATTTGATCAATCAATTGTGGTAATTGATTAATTAATCAAACAATAAATCAATCAATCAATCGTGGCAATTGATCAATCAATCAATGTAATTGATCGATCAATCAAAGTAATTGATCGATCAATCAATCAATCCAGGTACTTGATCAATCAATTGTGGTAATTGATCCATCAAGCAATTGGGATGATTGATCCATCAGGCAATTGTGGTACTTAGTCAATCAATTGTGATAATTGATCCGTCAGACAATCGATTGATGTAACTGATCAATCAATTGATCAATCGATGAAATTGATCAATCAGTTGATCAATCGATGAAATTGATCAATCAGTTGATCAATCGATGAAATTGATCAATCAACTGATCAATCGATGAAATTGATCAATCAATTGATCAATCGATGAAATTGATCAATCAGTTGATCAATCGATGAAATTGATCAATCAATTTCTCAGTTTTCCATTTTACAAGCTGTATTGATTGATGAACCTAAGTAATCAACCATTCAAACAATTGACTGATCCTGATCATTCAATTGCTGTAATTGACCAATCAACCGATGAAATTAATCAGGAAATCGTCAAGTTTTTCATTTTTCGGGCCTAATTGACTATGGATTTAACTGATCAATCGATTAAATAATAGGTATCATGATTAATTAATTTATTTACTTGTTTTGTTTTTCAGTTAATTAAACAGTCATCAAGTCAGTTGATTAAATTATTTTAATCACTAGATTGCCTCATCAAACTGATTTCTGAATCAAGTATTTCAATAGATTCAGGAGTGATCTGATCAATCAATCAATTAATCAATCAATTTTCAATTCATATCATAGTTTGACTATTTCAATCCAGAAGATAAGTGAAATATTCAGTAAATCATTTAAAACAATCATATTGTTATTGATGCAATCGATAAATCTGAGTAGGTACATAACCTAGTTTTATAAATTTCATTACCAATTTCTTTGGCATAATAATTCAATTGCTTTATCAATTAATCAATCTAAATTGAATTATAATCTTACTTCATCGCGTCAAATTTATTACAGTATTAAGGCGATTACATTGATCAGGAAATCAAATTAATCAGTATAATTCTGGCATCCAATCAATGCCTAAATTATAATAATTCAACGATTAAATTGATCGATGTGATTGCGAGTTTAATTCAAGTAGTTTAAGGTGTTCAAATTACCATTTTCGTTAATCATTTGAGCAAAATTGACGACTTATTTGACCGATTTAATGTTTTTACACGATTAACTGATCTCAAAATGTGTCTTGATTGATTGAATTAATTGATCCTATTAATTAAGGAAGTACAATCGATCAACAATAAATCAATGAAATATTCAATCAATACATCAGTAAGTAAATCAACAATCTTCACCTTTCTCATCACTTATCATCATCATTTAAACCAATTTTCCAACCACCGTTTCCAAAAACTAAACCCCAATCATTTCTTGGAAACTGATTAATCGCTCATTTCATCGCTTATTCAAACCTTCAAAACCTATTTTTCAACCACCAATTCGCAACGATCTAAATAGAAAACTTAGCCTGCTGAAAAAAAAAGAAACTCCAGACATCCAACATCTTTCTTTTCTCCTCCCCTGCCGCATATTCCAGGCGATTAATTTACATTACCTACTGCTGCATTACTGGGACGATTTTCATCGACACGAACGTCGTTAAAAGCACGCACATGAACGACGAAAAAACCATATTTCGACGAACCACTCGGGTATCCCGGTGCAAATTCCATTACACAAAAGCCACCTTACAAATGTCTCCGGATTGATTTACAACATTACCAGATTCCGAGAAAAAAGACACAAAAAGTAATACAAAATGTCAAGCCCACTTAGGGGTCGTCGAAGACGAGACCATCAACCAAACGAGACAAAAAATACCCGACCGGAGTCCTAGAATCACTTAGAACCCCTATCGATACGTCGAATCGATATCGAATACTGGCGAATAAGCATGGACAAAAAAAAGGCCAACAGGTGAAATCGTATTAATAACGATCTCGTGTAAAGGTCTCTCAATTCAAGTACATTAACTCATCAGCAACCTAAGAACAGAAGTGAAATCAAAATCAACACCAGGGATGATAAAATTATAAAAAACGACTTTATTTATACCTACACGTATAGAAAAACAGACATCTTCTTTCGAATCCCAGACCGAGGATCAGGGTGGGGAACCAGAAAAAAATTCTTTTCAAGAAACAAACGCCAGAATCCGAGCCATCTGTCATTTCACCAACACGTTGATTACATTACCGAAGAAGCCAGCCGAGTAAAAATGATAAAAGTAAGACTCTATAGACTTCGCCTTCGCATTCGATGGTTTTTTACAGGTCTCGAGCCGACAAATGGACAAAGTGCAATAAAAAATACTTGCGGACGTATACCTCGGTTCGGGCTTAAATCTCATTTAAACGTCCTCCGAAGGCTTCTCGCTATAAAATAACTATTTTACGCTCGTCGTGCCACAGCCGGACTCTCGGTCATCATTCAGTCAACGGTATGAGTGGTCAACGCCGACACTTCACCGCGGACGCATCACTCTACAAAAACCAAGCCGGCGTACCTTTCAATATTATTTAATCGCTTCTAATTAAATTTACTTATTTCAAATGAGCGCAGAAGAATGGAAAAAAAGACGTCGTAATTTTCATGCTAAAGAAAAAATTCACGTTGCCGCCGATCTCGGATCAAATTTGACCATAAAAACTGGTTTTACACGTTTCCCCGGCTCTGTCTAGGCCTCTCCGATCCTATTAAACGAGCCGAGAGCGTAAACGTGCGCGAGTCTGCGCAGCATACCGATCAAAAGAAGATGTTGCGTTTTTTTCTCATTGCTCCTCTCATCGTGGTTCATTCTGCCATCCTCGTATTTTAATTTCGTTCGATCGAAATCTCTTCGAATAAACGATATCGTAGCCTAGAATGACAATCGCCCTAAGGACACTTGTCCTATCCGATCTGTAATCCACCGGCGAAGGGTGCACAACCGACATTGGCACACACACATCGTCCTAGACCCAGGAAGCAGGAAACTGGCGAAATTTTTCGGCTTATTACTTCCACTCGACTCATATACCTGAGACACAACAGGTATTCCACTCGACGGATCGCTTTATCGTTAATCTTTGGCCGAATAAAATATCAAGTTACGCAATTATAACGACCAAGCGACCGTAGGCTAAGTCGATGTCGTTAAGACCAGCAGAACTTGTCGCAAACCGATACAATTACCCAGCATCATGACTCGATTCGAGCTGCAGATTAAAAAGAACCTTTCGAGCTTCGGTAAAAAGCGAAGAAAAAAGTATGTTTTTAATGCAGCGATGGGTTCATTCTGTTGAGTTTTTATCTCGCACGGTACCATACACGTGAACGTATATAAAGATGTAGGTAGCGACCGCATGTGGCATTACGAAGATGGCATTGCTAAAAGCGTGACAACGTTTTTCTATCCGGTTCTGCGTCTTTCTCTGCAGCCACATCGCGCCCCATAATCTCAGTGGACCAGTGCTCTCTCTGCGAAGCCCACAGAAAAAAAACTCCAGCAATAAACACGTTCTTTTCTTAGTCCGCGAGACTATTTCAACGCGCTTTATTTACTCCTCGTTAATTGGAATATTCACACCAGTCTGCGCAGGTAAAAAAATATACACGAGACGAGTCTCGCACGCAACTAGACGAACGATGACCTTCGCTAAATAAAAAAGCGCCGTGGTACATAGATGAGTACCAATGAGTACTTATAAGATGGTGAAAACCGATATGGTCTTGGTGTCTGCGAAGGTAACGGAGATACACGCTATTATATCGATATTATTTAGTCGTCGTGTACTGTTTAATGAAAGGTATATGTACTAATACGACTACGCGTTCGGCCCGAAGAGGAAGGAAAAACAAACGGCGATCATCTTCGTCTCCCATCGAGCCAGTCTAATGACTTCATTAACAATCCAGTTACCATATGTGAGATGACGAACTGGCTGAATAATTTCTTATCTGTTTGCGCGTAGGGATATGAGTTCGGATGCGATAATTAAATCGAGATGGGTGTTTGGATGCGATGATGGTCGGGTCGTGGCGTATTTGAAGTCGCCGAAATGGGATTGCAGAGTAGGGATGAGAATTTCACGAGATTCTTCGGTTCCAATTTTTTTTCGGAAAAACTATGAATATTTATTCCAAATTTTCATAGGTAAATTAAGGAAATTCGGTTGCTTTTTCAGGGGCGACATACTCCCTAAATTTGAACCAGTCTTTGGTGAAATTCTGCGTGTTTGAATCGGTGAAATGATTTTGCAAAAATTATACTGAATTTGTCTGACAAATAGTAAATTTACTGAAAAATCGCAGATTTTCACAAAAATTCAAGTGATTGATTTAAAAAGCCAGAATTTAATCATTGCCTGATTCAGATCTATAGAGAGTATGTAATAATCGATAATGTTTGCAATTTTTATGGAATCTTTTAGGCATAAAATAAATTTCTGGGTAGGTATCTACTCTCTTATTTCTGAATCAGGGAAATTTATCAAAAATCACTGAAAAACAGTCGGAATTGCACCACAGTACTCTCTCATTTCGAATCAGTGAAAAATCACTGATAAACAGTCAGAATTGCAGCACAGGAAAATCAGTGAAATTCACTGATTTTCAGTGAATTTTCACTGATTTCCAGTGATTTTTTTTTCACTGATTTGTTTTTAGTGAAAAAAATTTCACTGATTTTCTCCTGTGCTGCAATTCTGACTGTTTCTCAGTGATTTTCGGTAATTTTCACTGATTTATAATTGAGAGAGTAATAAATCAGTGAAAATTTTTTCAGAAAAGAAGTCAGAGAAAGAAAATCACTGGAAATCAGTGAAATAAAATCATTAGAAATCAGTGAAAGAAAATCACTGGAAATCATTGAAAATTTACTGAAAAATCAGTGATAATTATAAAATTCACTGAAAAATCTGTGAAATTCTTTGAATATAATCAGTGAAACAGTGAATTTCACTGATTTTTCCTGTGCTGCAACTCTGACTGTTTATCAGTGATTTTTTTTACTGATTCGAAATGAGAGAGTACTCGAAATGTGAGCAAAGTGCTCTGGGTTTAATTTACTTCAATTCGAGCAGAAGAGCAATTGAAAAATATGCTACTAGAGATTTGTAAGTCAAGATAATAAATGCTCTGGCTCTGGTGACGCTCACGCAGCAAATCCTTTTCAAATGTTGATTTCTCTATTTTTTCGACTCAAAATACAATTTCTTTCAAGTTTTTCCAAATTTCTCAAAAAGTGGGTAGCCACTTTCAAAAATTTCTCAACTCGAATAAAATTACGACTTTGCCACTCAAAGAAGAAGGACAGGCTGCCAGCTGCTTCTATGTCATTACGTTTGAAAATTTTCCAACTCAAATTCAATTTTTTCAACTAAAATACCTAGTAATTTTGACACAAAAGGAAGGAACTTGTTCCTTATACCTTCTACCCATTAATTAAGTCTCTAGTTGAATTTTACTATTTTAGCTGTTATATAATTGAAGATTCATAAATAAACAAACAAAGAGGCAGCAATAATTTTCAAAAAAATCCGCATAGGTTGATAAACCTTATTGTCATTTTGTCAAGAGTAACTATCCAAGCAGCATTTTTCAAAAGAAAAAAGTCAGACGAATGGATTATTCATTTCTTTTGTAATATTTTTTTAAAAATGATAAATTTTGCTCCTAATGATTTTTTCCTTATCGCGAGCTAGGTAAGTATCTACTTGCATGAAAAACAAGAAAAACCAGAAATTAGCAAAAATATTCACGTAATAGCAAAAAAAAAAACAAAAACAGAAAATAGCAAAAATTCTAATAATTTCACTGCGAAAGGCATGAAAAATGATGAAGTAAGGGGGGGGGGTCTCTTTTGGACAAATTTGAAGCAAGAAAATTGGTATGAAAATGGAAAGAAAAGTCTAGTAAATACATAATAAAAATTTTAATTTTTCAGATCTATTGAAATTGAAGAGACTATTAAGTAACGTTTGAACTTTGAAGTAAGAGAAGTTGTAAAAATTTTGAAAATTTGTGACTTGGTTCCTGTGTTGTGAAAATGAAATAAAAAAATCACGTTCCATTTCAGATAAAATTAAGAAAATGCTTAGGTAAATTTTCAGAAAGTTTACTAAAATTTAAATTTTTAACCAAAATTGGAAAGAAGTTTTTCATTTGGAAATAAAACCAACACGAAGAAATGGGTTTTGTTTTTTGTTTTTTCGAAATTAAACTATTTTTTATCAAAAAAGTGAGTTTTTCTTGAAAACTGAAGGAAAAGGAAAATTTTTGATGATTTATCAAATTAATTGTAGAATAGAAGGCAATAGGCAAGTTTGAAAAAAGTATCAATATGAAGAGCGAATTCGACATTCATGGTATGGTGGAGTGGAGAGGAGCGTGAGTCAAAAAAAGTTTTTTCCCTGTTTTTCTTTTGAAATGCAAGATTTCTTCTAAAAAAATTTTTTGACCAACACTCAATTAATTATTTAACTAAGAATGAACAAGTCTTCGCACAAAAAAAAGAGAGTCAATTCTAATTTTTTTGGGGGGGGAGGGGGCAATTCACAGTTGATTTTTTTTGAAGGGGAATGAGGAATCAACTTACCAACGTCAAAATTTTAAAATTCAATGTTGTTAAATTTCAAAATAAAAATTAAAAAATTGTGAGGCTGCCAGAAAAAACTTAAATTATGAGCAACCCGTCCTGCCTAATCACTTCCTGGAACAAAAACTGAGAAATTTTGTATTTTTTGAAGCAAAAGCCACTACTGAACAAAAAAATTGGAATGTGTACCTCGCCACTCATCACCTCTCTCTCTTATAATCTTCTGCTTCACGCAAAAAAAATATCAAAGCCAATAAATAATACGCCCAAAAATAAAAAATCTCAAAATCAAAGCTTCAATAAAATACTCGTACAAGAAAACCATCAGCTCAAAATTATATGTTTCCAAATTAATTTTGTTTTTCAACTGGTTTTCAATTGGGGAAATCATCATTACTGTATAATAATTCATGGCTTTATTATGATCACTAGGCCCCACCCATCCCAGTCATTCAACCGAGACAAGTGCTTTCTCAAATATTTACAGACTTAAAAGGCACTTGATGACTATTTAACAAAAAATATGAGACGAAAGGGTTCAAAAAATTCTCCTTTTTTCAAAAAGAGTTCAACAAAGTATACCTCATAAAACCCACAAAATTCGTAAATAAATCGACATCAACTTCTTCCACTTCCAAAATAATTTTTTTCAAAGTAAAATATTTAAATAGGGGAGAATTATCACTCGTTAATCCTTTGGCCTTTTTCCATCACCAGGCCTCCGGCCATTGGTGAATATTACGATATCGTGCCAAACCAACATTACATCCAGACACGTGAACCTCCTCAAATATGTATATCCATAAACTTGAAAAAAAAAAGAAAACAGCATTTCAATTGAAGACTCAGAACGTACTTATAATATCTATGTAGGCAGTACGCACTTCCGTTAAAGCTAATTCCGATGTCTTTATTACTTTTTTCGCGTCGTATACCAAATACACTAATTATCCAATTAACTCTACACCCAGAAGGTGGCCGTATTCGTGTATAATTATAACCTTAATAATATATTCGGCGTTACACTTAAACGATCTGCGTATCTCGTAGGCCTATATGTAAGTACAACGTACTTATACATAAAAATGAAGAATTTCTGAAAAAAAATTACTCGCATTATTATTGCAAACTAGCTATGTCGATTCATTGTATAAGTACATTGTACGCACCTACTACATACTAGGTACATTCACACACCACGCCATTAAATATCTCTATAGCATGTAACTAGGTACATCCTTTATTCACCTCGTCCGGTGTTTTTTTCTCTGTTTGAAAAAAAAAAACAAAATGAAAGAATTTTTCATCCATAATAGCTTCGTTCGTTTTGGCCATCGGATTATACTTTCTCAATTATAAATCAGTGAAAATTATCGAAAATCACTGAGAAACAGTCAGAATTGCAGCACAGGAGAAAATCAGTGAACATTTTTTTACTGAAAACAAATCAGTGAGAAAAATCACTGGAAAATCAGTGAAAATTCACTGAAAAATCAGTGAAATTTTTAAAATTTGCTGAAAAATTAGAGAAAATTCGCTGAAAATCAGTGAATTTTTCTAATTTTTCCAATACTGCAATTCTAACTATTTATCAGTGACTTTTCACTGATTCAGAATAAGAGAGTAGAGGATATAGATTTTAAGATCTGATTTCTTCAGATTTTAGTGAATTCAAACGGATTCCAGTAAAATCACCTTTTTCTGATCGTTTTAACGATTCGACATTTCAAAATTGATAAACAAATTTAGCTCCCAAAAAAATGTGAAAAAACACTACAATATGGACATTATGGAATGAAAATTGAAAAAAAATGCTGAAAATATAAATAATCGAACCAATCTTCAAGTAAAATAAAGTTTTCCTCCAAAATGTTTTCAATCCAAATTTTTCTCCCAAAATTTTTTCAATCCAAATTTTTTCTACAAAATTTTTCAAAACTTTTTCTAAGTAGGTACTTACTCAATTTTTCAAAACATTTTTTTCAAACTTCAACATTTTTTTCTTGAATTTTTTCGAACTCGTAAGTATATATTTTTTAACCAATTTTTTTTAATTATAAAAAAAATGTTTCTCAATTTTTTCCTACAATGAATTGTCTTAAAATTTAATCGAACTCCAAAATTTTTCCAACTATTTAATTATTGTTAAGTGGTGCACTTTTTTAAACGAGATGTGATTTTGTACGTTTTCATTTCTTCTCATTGACACACGTCTAAACTCTATCTTTCCAAAATCCACAACATTTGAAAAATTCAAAGTTAATAAAAAATGTTAAAAAGTTGTAAATTGGAAAAAAAATCCAAGTTCAAAAGCGATTAAGTACTAAAAAAAAGTTGAAAAATGTCTTTAAAAAAACTTGAGATTAAAAAAAATTAAGGACGATAGAAAAAATTTCAGAGTTGGAAAAGATTTCAAGTTCTAAAAATTTTTTAGAAAATTTCAAGGTCAGAAAAACCAGAGAAAATCTCAAAGTTGGAAATAATTTCAAGATAACTGAGAAAAATTATTTACCATTTGAAAAAATTTTGGAAAAAAATTTCTGGTTAAAAAAATTTTAAGAAAAATGTCGCTGTTTAAATAATTCTTGAAAAAATTAAGGGTAGGTACGAAAAAAAATTGAAAAAATTTTGAACAGTTTAAAAATATCAAAAATACCAATATGAACTTGAAAAAAAAACATTGCAACGTTAAAATAGTCACGTGAAAAAAAAAATGTGTACCACACAAACTGAAATCATCCTTCCCGCGAATAAGTTTACTCGCGTCCCAACCAACACTCACACACAGCTGTATCTCAGCAGCAGATATCGTCAAAATAAAAGAACAGAACCGCGGGGGAATTTCTCGGTACATCTGCGCTGCCACAAAGACTTGTCACCATATTTTCGCTTCAAATACAAGAAAAACGACTCTACGGAGCACTTCTGCGAATTGGGCTTTTGATCCAAATTCCTGCACCCTAAGTACTTTTCTATAGGTCTGGTCTGCTGCGTAGGAGACGTCGCCAGCGTTTCAATCGTTTAAGGATCTCATTAGCGTCATCGTTTCGCACTCCAGAGAGAAGTAGTCGAGCAAAACCCATCCTATTAGGTATTATTCCATCAATTTGACGAAAATACCACATGGTTTGAAACCGTAGAGGTAGATAAATGGTTAACCGCAATTTTCAAGTACATATTAATTGTGTGGTTTCGTATAATTTATTCTCGTCGTCGATGTAATTCAATTATTAGATAGATCGTCTCATTCTCAATAATTTTTAAAATCAATTTAGGAATGGGTTTGGAATTTTTTTAATTTGAAATTGCCCTTCAAGAATTTTTTCAATCATAAAATTTTCAAGCAATCAAAAAAATTCACTTTAAAAATTTTCCATTCACAGCTCTCGAAATAGCCAGAATTAGCTCGTCTCATTCTTTATAATTTTTAAATTGAATTTAGAGATGTTTTTGGAATTTTTTAAATTTGAAATTGCCCTTCGAGAATTTTTTCAGATCATAAAATTTTCAAGCAATCAAAAAAATTCACTATAAAAATTTTTCATTCACAGCTCTCGAAATAGCCAGCTTCAGCTCGTCTCATTCTTTATAATTTTTAAAATAAATTTAGAGATGTTTTTGGAATTTTTTAAATTTGAAATTGCCCTTCAAGAATTTTTTCAGATCATAAAATTTTCAAGCAATCAAAAAAATTCACTCTAAAAATTTTCCATTCACAGCTCTCGAAATAGCCAGCAGATAATAAAAAAAACAACCATAAACCTCCCCCTTTTCCTTCCCCACACCAACACTTCGCCATCCTATTCTAGGCACAATACGAATTATTCGACGACCATCGCACGGACACCAGCTCGATCCATAGGCCTATCCAACTAGGTCATCTCTCCTTCGCCTCATATAATTTCCAAAATACCGCGCACAATCTTCGTCGAGTTAATTAGGTATAATTAAAGCACGAAAATTAGACAGCGCGCAATATAAAATTAACGACTGTAAAACCATCCATGAAAAAATTTTACTATGAGAGAACACATAGTCGAAAAAGACGAAGAAAAAACGCTCGTAATATGTAAATAAACCGAGCGTATACGAGAAGCAAGAGAAAGAAAAAGGAGCAAAATGTACACCGCGGATAGAAGCCTCAATTAAAATACACTTTCTCTTACCCCTTTTCAGCTCTTGAAATACACACGTACGATAATAATGAAAATACACACGACAACCCACCACCAACCTCGACCGCGTCTAATCGTAATTTAACGTAAAATTACGTACATTTGGTTTTGTAACGTTGCCAAAAAAAGTACGTACGAAGAGACGTCCACGGAGAGAGAATTTCGCACCAACGTCGAAACATATCGACGCCTTCTAATCGTTTTTATTTTTCCTCGCGTTTAATTTTTCAAACGCTTTCGCGACGACGCTGGTTAAATTAACCAGCAGCTTGTATATTTACATTTTGATTAATGAATTTAGTAATGTCTTCGGTGACAGCTGGTTTCAGACGATGGCCAATCATCTCTAACACGACGTTAAATATCTATACCAATTTTTATTAACATTGTCGGTGAAAATAAATTTACTCGGAGTTATCGCGTGGTTGAGAAAAGAAAAAGAAATGATCATGTCAACGACCATAGGTTAGAGAATAAAATAGATGGAATTCGTTGTTGGTTTTTTTTTTTTAAATAAACAATATCTACGTTATGTTTGAAAAGATGGAAGACAGGGTAATTTACCAAGGCTATGATTATGGTCGCGTGAATTTGCGAATTTCTATTTCACACGTACCTCGGAATAATCGTCGTAATTTGCATCGCCGCCAAAATCTCATTTAACTCGATCGAGCGAGTTGATTATGTTAAATGCATAAAATGTCGGTGACGTTTTGGGTGTGAAATTCGTCGCTAATTTAGAAATGTCAAAAATGAATAGCAAGAGGAAGTTTTTGAAGGAGGGGGAGTCATAAATCATATAAAAGATATTCAATGAGAACAGAAAGTAGATGTACAGGAAAATTAAATTGAAAAATTATTTTTTAGTTTCAATTTAATTTTTGTTTGGGTTCAAAAAATTCATCACAGTCCAAGTTTTGGATTTCTTTTTTCAGCAGTAATATTTCTGTTGAACATTTTTTCAGAAGGAAAGGAGAAGGAAAGTCACTTGATTGATACTAAATAATTATTTTCACTTTTTAAATCAATTTTTACTCGGTTGTAATCTATTTTCAATTTCAAAAAATTTCAATTCACTGTTTTTAGTTTCAATTTCCATTTTTATTTCAATTTTTCAGTTTAAGTAGATACATAAATTCAATTGTAATCGTTGCTTTTTTTGTGTGAGGAAATCTCAGATTTTTTGCTGCAATTTTAATTAATTTTTTTTGCAAATTTTTTTAGTTGCAGTCAGCGTTTTCTTAAAAATTTTAAAATTTTATAAAATTTGAAATTACTAAAAAAAATTAAATTCAAGTAAAAGTAAAAGTGATAATTAGTAAGTATTTACTTGGGTTAGGTAGTTTTAATCCATACATAAAAATTTCGATTTTTCTGCTGTTAATCTCAATTTCAATACTCATTAAGAAAGATGAAAAAAATTCTTCAATTGATAATTTTACTTAGTTGTAACCTTCCCACGAAAATTATTGGTAACCTATTTTGCACAACTTCAATTTTCCATGAAATTTCACATTCAATTTCAATTTCACTTGAAAATTACAAGTTTAAATATACTTTTTTTTTATTATCAACTTTTGATTCAATTTTGATTTCAGTTTTTCAGTTTGTAACTCCAGTTGCAATTTATGAAAATTTCAACTTGAAAAATATACTTTAAATTTCAACTTTGCAAAAAATTTCAGATTTTTCCGATTTCAATTTCACAATGAACAAGTTTCAGATTTTTTTATTCAGCCTCATCTCTCCTATCTTTCAATTATGATTTCAGTTTTAATTTTTGAAAAACAGAATTGTTTCCCAGTTCAGGATGAGTTGTCTGAATAAAAAATTATATTTTTTCTCATTCAGTCTGAACTTTTTTCAATGGTTAATGCCATTTTTAGAAGGTAAAACTTGTAGTTTTTTCTCCATCATGCATTTTTTAATGTTGATTGTTTTTTTTTTTCAATTCTGTACGTTTAATTTTTGGTACCAAGCTTCAATTTAATTTGTTTCGTTTAATTTTTTCAATTGCGTAATATTTCGTTTTTAGGGTCAATTTTTGAACAAATCTTCAAATCGTTCTCCGTTCACTTTGAATTTTCAATTGAAAATTTTTTGTAACATTATTTTTAATTCGTTTTCTGAGTTTGCATTACTGAAAAATATACAAAAATCGGTGAAAAGGAAGGGAGGAGAAAGGGGAATAGAGGGGTAAAATTGAAAATTTACAATAATAATCTCACTCAGGCATCGTAGCGAAACTTTTGAAGAAAAAAGTAACTTTCAGTAACTTTTTTTGAACAAAAATGACCAAAAAGTGACCGAAAAATGACCAAAAAGTAGCCAAAAGTTACCAAAAATTCAATATTTTCGGGGGGCAAATTTTTTTATAGTTTTTTTGGGGTAATTTTTTGGTAGTTTTCTACAAACATTTCAAAGATGAATCAACTGAAAAGACGTAAATAATTTCATTTATTAAATTCCTTCGTCAAAACAACAAACAAACTAGCAAAAATCAATTTTTTCATTTTTTTCTTGAAGAATTTTGAAAAATAGTAATTTCTACATGAAAATTTGAAGTTTTGCTTGGAAGTACGAAGAAAAAGTGACTTTTGAGGGGATAAACGTAACCAAAGTGATCTTTTAGACATGAAAGTAACCAAAGTCGAAAAAAAGTGACAAACGCCCTAAAAAAGTGACCTGCTATGATACCTGCTCCCTTCATTATTCACTCACTCATTTATAAATCAGTGAAACGGAAATCACTGGAAAACAGTCAGAATTGCAGCACAATAAATCAGTGAGAAAATTCGCGGAAAGCAAACAATGAAAAATTGTTGGAAAATCAGTGAAAATTCAAGAAGAAATCAGTAAAATCTTCGGAATTCTTTGAAAAAACAGTGAAATTTGTTGAAAAATCAACGAAAATTCGCTGAAAATCAAAGTCTTTTGCTGATTTTCCCCGAGCAGCAATTCTGGCTATTTATCAGTGACTTTTCACTGATTTAAAATGAGAGAGCATTATGAATCCATGAAAATATCTTTTGTACAGTCAGAATTACAATACAGGGAGAATTCAAAGAATATTAGCCAAAGAAATCACCTAAAAATCAGCAAAATTTGCTCAAAATCTACCATACTCTCTCATTAATCAGTGAAAAGTCACTGATAAAAAGTCAGAATTACAGCACAGGAAAAATCATCAAAATTCACTGATTTTCAGTGATTTTTCACCGATTATTCAAAGAATTTCGCAGATTTTTCAGTAAATTTCATAAATAATCACCGAGTTTTCAGTAAATTTTCTCTGATTTCTTCACCGACTTGCTTTCAGCGAAAAAATTCTCAATGTTTTTCAGTGATGATATCTCTCATTTCTGAATCAGTAAATAGTCACTGATAAACAGTCAGAATTGCAGCACAGGAAAAAATCAGCAAAATTCACTGATTTTCAGCGAATTTTCGCTGATTTTTTAAAAGATTTTCACTGATTTTTCTGCTGCATAATTTTATAAATTTCACTGATTTTCCAATGATTTTTCTCGCTGATATGTTTTCATTGAAAATTTTTTCACTGATTTTCTCCTCTGCTGCAATTCTGACTGTTTCTCAGTGATTTTCGATAATTTTCACTGATTAATAAATGAGAGAGTATGTTTGAAAAATCAATGAAATTCGCAGAAAACTTTGCGAATTTGATTTATTTTTCAGCGCAATTTCACTGATTTTTCCTGTATGGCTGCAATTTCAACCGAACTTAATCGATTTTTCACCAAATTAGAATGAGAATTTTTTTAAATTATTCATCCACATTTTCCAATTCGAAATGAAGATTTTCATAGTTTTCATTAAAAATTCTCATTTAGTCATCATGGCTAATTTTTTTTCGCTTAAAATGTAAAAGCTGAAGTTTTTCAATTTGAAAAGTGATTTTATCAATTTTGGGAGACAATTGGTCTTCTTTCTCATCAGTTACATTACAATTTTAGTATCCTTTCACCAAAAATACATATTGATTTTTGAGGAAGCCATTTTTTGAGGCATTTTTCGAAAAAAATCACTCGGATTCATGATTTTGCACTCATTCGAAATCAGACAGAGCAAAGCCTTCCTTATCTTATCTCAACTACAATACAAGCAATCCTAATAACATTTATCAATAAAAATCCTCATCACATTCCCCTTCACACTCCACACATCAACCACTTTCAAAACACATTCACCACAGGCAACGTCGAAATTCCTTCAATCACCTCGCACCACAACCGCATCTCGGCGAGGAACGCGGATCCGCAGCTCCGCGGCTCGGCACCGCCATCAAAAGGCATCGTCCACGAATAACACACGGAAACGCTATAAATAACCCATCAATGGCGATACCTTCCAGATGATTTCTCTATTTTTAATTACCTCGCGTACACGTTCGCAGTACACACGAGATTACCAGCCGAGAAGCAGAGTAAGGCGAAAATGATTAATTGCCGAATTAGCCAGTCGTCGATTCTCGTTCGCGTTCGCGAGCCTATAAACACGCCGACGACCGATGACCGCTCCACGCAGCTCAAAGCTATAAAACTCCAGAGTCATAGTCTCCACGTCCACGGTATAACTTGTGAAAAGGTTTATTATCATCATAACTTTTCAACATCCTCGTAAACGCGAGTATTACACCGAAGCTAGGTACTTGCATGTCTCATCTCCTTTAATAATACCAACTTTTTCTATTCTAAAAAACCGTCCAGTACCTGTCGTCGGGTCTCAACACTCGTATATTTGATCTGTCGTCATATTCCCTTACGCAATTATCGTTTCTGGACCGAAAAAACTAACGAATACCACAGCACACCGAACAACACTAGGACACTCGAGGATACCGCGAACACATCCGAAAATATTAATACACGTCACAGCAGCAGGCCGAACTTAGGAAAACCAGGAAAAGCTACCGAAAACCGCGAAATTTAAACGATTTTTGGTATAAAATTTTACAACGACACTTCCTTTCTATGGATTTTTTTCGCATAAACCGAGAAACGCACATAGGTGCATTATAAACCAGCAATGTACGAAGTATTATACGTTCTATCTAACGAAACCGGCTAAAGTAAACTGAAAAGGGAATTGTAATGTTGTGTCTATCACAACGGACCACCCAAGCTGTAGAGGGGGAATGTTGACGTCACACATTATAAAGTCTTCTAAGCCTTCATCAAATTATTAACTGAAACAAACCAATCAGATTATGTCAAATACTTATCTGGTTCTTGTTCCAAAGAGAGGTTTCTTTTTCTCTTGTACCATACACATGCATCGATTCCTCTTTCATTTCTTTTTCCTTTTTTTTTGTTTTTGTTTTTTATACATGTCTATTGAGAATATAGCGGCGCGCAAAATTACAATAATTATAATCTGGTTTCGTCGTGTATGGATGTTATTCTTCACCTCGTGGCATGCTTTTATTGATCTCTCATTAACCATTATGGTAGTCGAGGGCACACGCGAGGGGGGTATTTCTCTTTGAATTCGTGTACGTTTCCATTTCTCAATTCGCTTCTTTTTTTACACCACGAACTCGAACTAACCGCCGGGTTATTGAACAGGCGTCCTCTTTGGTTCCTCTCTTTTCACGTTTTTGTTTTGTTTTTTTTCTTCTTCTTCTTTCATTTTGTAACATTTCTCAATTCGACGTTGCCTGGTAATTAACACGCGATATCCAATGTGAGGTGTACCTATGGTATCTAATTCCACTTGCTAAGCCAGAAAAGCGATGGATGAGGCGATTGAGCAATGGATACGATATCTAGCTAATTTAATCGTCAAAATCAAAATGGAGGATTGGATGAGTGACCGGTCTGCTGATTTGGCTTCAATTGGGATGTGAGGTTAATTTAGGTAGATAGATAAAGAAGACTTTTTGTTGGAAAAATGTTGAAGGGTGGATGGAAAAATTCCATTTAAGGGGGTTGGAGGGAATTAATATTGATGGAGGTAGGAGGAGGAGGGGTGGAGGTAAGTTGAACAGTACCTACCCATAGAAATAGTGCCTGTTGATTACTCATTTGCAGTGTTTGGACCAAAAAAACTTTTGGAGAATTCCAACGTTATATGAAGTCATGCCAGTGCCACGGTCTGGCCGAAGGGCCATTGCAAAGAATTTGCTCTTGGGAATTGTAAATAATTGCTTTTTAGAGCGAAAAATCAAGCTTGGAAATTTTTTTGAAAGTGATAATTATTTTTGAGAAATTTTTGTTTTGACTTTTGAGTTGTAGAAAATGGGGAAATTGTACTTTGAGGTTAGAAAAGTCGAAAAAAATCCATTTCAATTGAAAATTCATGACTTTTCAGTTTTCAGCCTCTTCCCTTCCTCTAATAAGCTAACTCCAGATTATCTCAGACAACTGTTTCTACCATCTCCATCTTGAATGGGCCATCTAGGCAGACCATTTGATGGAATAATTTTTTTTGGTTTCCGCACTGGAACTCGATCGAAATATTTCTTTTCTTGACTGAAATAACGATTCATTATTGAAGTCTACGAAGTCCAAAACCACTGCTTATGAACAGAAAAGAAGAAAATATTGAAAACTTTATGAGCGTTACATTCAATATTTTTAGAGAAGTACTCTCTCATTCTGAATCAGTGAAAAGACACTGATCAATAGAATTGCAGCACAGAAAAAAATCAGCAAAATTCACCGATTTTCATCAAATTTTCACCAATTTTTCAAAAATACTCACTAATTTTTCAAAAAAATTCATCGATTTTTCAAAAAAAATTCACTAATTTTTCAGCAAATTCCATAAATTTCACTGATTTTTCAGTGAATTTTCACAAATTTTCCAGTGATTTTTCTCACTGATTTGTTTTCAGTAAACAAATTTTCACTGATTTTCTCCTATGCTGCAATTTTGACTGTTTCTCAGTGATTTTACTGATTTTCGATAATTTTCACTGATTTATAATTAAGAGAGTAGCAAGCAGATTTTTTTACATCTACCCCCTCCCCTCCCCCGTCCTAAATTCAATTCAAAAGAATCAAGGAATATCAAAATTAGCATTTCCCTGAATGATTTGTGGCTTACCAAAAAGACTCGTTCAGGAATTATAAATTCTGCCATTGTTCAGAGCTAGTGTTCCATCATTAATTCCAATTTCGTAAGCTACCTATCAATTTTCACGAACATGTGGGTGATTCCAAAAACTTTGCCAATTTTTTTTTTTCGATCGTACTGAAGGAGGATGAACTTTTTCAAGTGATTCAGGAGAAAACGATGAAAAAGTTTTACACAATTTCATCACAGAGGCTAAAAAATGGTAAACATTTGGCCTGAAAATACAATTCCCTCGATTTTTAAAATCAAAAATACAAAAAAGGTTGATAACACTCAGTCCTCAAATCCATTTTACGTAAAATTTTACAATTGCAACCAATTCTCCTATTTCTCATACCTTGTACCTATTCAATTCTAAAAAAGAAATACTTTCAAAAGATCAATATAAATTTGGTATCTATTTGAGGGAAAGAGGGTTAAACTCAAATTCTGAAATTTCAACAGTCTTAAATTCAGTTTTGCCATTTTTCAATGTAGGTAAATCTGTTTCATCATTTGTACCAATATTTATGAGCTTTTTGAAAAACATTCATCAATAATCATGAAATATTTTGAGAGCCGCTTCCTTTCTACATTTTTGTTTTAGATACTAGCGAATTGTATGAATTTGGCTTATTTCTCCACTTAAAAGAAATAATTATGAGTGGACAGTTGGACATTATGTCCCTACACACAACTTTTGATTCTTTCTGGAAATAAAATCGTACGATTTGACTCTCGATTCCATTTGAATCCAAAAACAAAATTAAGAAAAATTTAAAGATCAAAATATAAATTGATTTTTGTGGATGCCAAAAAGATGAGAAAATTGCAAAAAAGCTTACTTCACCAAAAATGTCTTCCATCATTTTGAAAAACAAACTCGAATTCAAAACAGAATTAGATGTGACAAAAGGTCACGAAAAAGTTTATAAAAATATTGCTGATTGAAAAAATTTTTGGTAATAGAAAAAAATATCTCAAAAAATATAGTAAACTCATGTGCAGAGTGCACAACTGACAGAAACTCGAAGCTTGATGAGTTGTGATGCTGGAGTAGAATTTTGTTTTTCAAGATGTAGTGGTGTCTACTGGATCTAAAAAATGAACATTTCTTGCTATTTTCTGGATTTTTCTGACCGTTTTTGTTCAATTTTTCTTGCTTCGAATTTGCCCAAAAAAGAGCCCTATTTAGCCCTCTATTTCATAATTCAAGAATAAAAAAGCAAAATGTTAAAAATTCTTGCTTTTTGCAGTAAAACCATTAAAATTCTTGCTTTCTGCACTGAAATCACCAAAATTTTTGTTTTTTGCAGTAAAACCATTGAAATTCTTGTTTTTTGCAGTAAAATCACCAAAAATTTTGCTTTCTACAGTAAAATCATTGAAATTTTTGCTTTCTGCACTGAAATCATCAAAATTTTTGTTTTTTGCAGTAAAACCATTGAAATTCTTGTTTTTTGCAGTAAAATCACCAAAAATTTCGTTTATACAGTGAAATCACCAAAAATTTTGCTTTTTACAATAAAATCATTGAAATTTTTGCTTTCTGCACTGAAATCATCAAAATTTTTACTTTCGGCAGTAAACCCATTGAAATTCTTGCTTTCTGCACCGAATTCATCAAAATTTTTGCTTTTTGCAGTAAAACCATTGAAATTCTTGCTTTTTGCACTGATCTCAATTTAGAATTCTCGTTTTTTCAGTAAAATAATTTAAATTATTGCTACTTGCCAGTAAACATCTTGATATTATTGATTTCTAATCAGAATTACCATAGAGGTAACAAAACCCACCAATCCCATACATCCACTTCCATCTTACACCAATTCACCTGCAGCATAGAAACACCACCCAACTCAATCGACAAATCGGTAGCTTTACTCAACACCACCAGATTCTCTTTTGGCTTCGATCTCGAAACAGTAGTCGCGAACACAGCTAATTCTACACCCAGAATATCCGGTTCTTCTCTTATTTTATTCAAAACAACGGTACTAGAAGCCTTAGAAAAACAGGCTCCACACTTCCGAAAGGA
The DNA here is from genome assembly GCA_033439095.1 of Pseudococcus viburni. Lineage (NCBI taxonomy): Eukaryota > Metazoa > Arthropoda > Insecta > Hemiptera > Pseudococcidae > Pseudococcus > Pseudococcus viburni. The sequence continues at coordinate 204,902 of JAVBJF010000062.1, read as the reverse complement.
TATCCTTCGTCATATTCGTAGCTCCAAGTAAGTATAAAAATATAGGGCACAATGACGGTGTAAAAAAAAATACACACCCACCTCTCTATGCAGGTTGAACAAAAAATATATGAAAACCCTGTTTAAGAAAAATCTTGCGGTATCACGTTAGATTATTAGTTCGCATTGGCAGGTAGTATAAGTAGAAAAATAAAGAACAGCAACAAAGGGAATTAAGATTTAGAAATTCATTCTGCTGCATTGTTTCATTTTTAGCTTCTTAGCTGCAGCTACCAAGTACAAGATGAGTTTGGAGAAGCTCATTATAAATAGGTCTAGAAGTATCTGTAGAAAGCATTTCATTTTTTTTTCCAATAATGAAAATTTCCACGATTTTACCCATCCAGGTGTATAAATTTCCCCTTGAAACGATTAGGACGACGAAGACAATGATTCCGGACGGTTTCTTTGTATTCTTGGACAAGATAAAATTAAGAAATCACGAGTTAATTAACACATAAGACGAGAAATCGAACAGATTCCAGCATGAGCTCGCATTAAACAATATCATAATGCTACCTATGAAATCTCTCAATGCCAGCAGCCCTGCCAGCCCGAAGCGACCCCCACCAAACGCCAATCTATATTTTCCGCGTGAAATTATCATTTCCAGTCGGAGCATTTTTCTTCCGAATGCCTGCTGCGTATGAATATTTCATGGCTTATTGGCAGACCCGTTTCTAGGCATTTTTCCACCTTCGCCTCCCTCATCCGAGCTGCCTCTCTTCATCCCCGGCAACGTTGGCTCACCAACCTGAGCAGATACTCGTACGAACATTTATATACGCAAAAGAGAAGTATTTTTTAACGTTTTCTTCTTTTTTTTTTTCAATTGTCTGCGCGCTGTTATTTATTAGGTATATAAAGTTGTTTTGTGTTGTTTCTTACCTATTTATGCGTGTACATGTATTCCGTGGGTGCTTGTTAATCTTGCGCGCCGCCGCTGCCGTAGAATAAGCCAACATACGGAGAGCAGATCGCGGAGATGGTATTTTTCTCTCTTCATCTGCGCTCGAGTACATAGAGACCTAGGTACCCGTCGCTAGGTCGCGCAGCATCGCATCGCGCAGATATAGTGTCCATTATAGACCATAACAGATAACAATCGCCAACTTGATGCCGGTTCCATTTGTTTCCCTTTGTATTACCAACGTGTTTAGAATAAGAAAAGGATTGTTAAAGATGTTACGAGACGTTTTATTTTGCCCGACTGCTAAGACTGCGAATGCGGCCCAAGTTGATTTAGATATACCATTCGTGTAATCTTTTCGCCATTATAGGATAATATAAGGTACTTCGCCTATCGCTGCTTCGTAGTAGATGTAGATACATGTTTCTGCGCCGGCATCCTTCCGTGAGGCATTGCAGCCCGAAAAATGCGCCCAGGGATTCAATTATAAAGGTCAAATGGTCTCTGGTCACCCTGCAGCTCATATGCCAATATCTCTCCGGCGGCGTCGACTTGACAATCCGTTTAGTATAAAACAATTACGTCTTATATCCGGAACTTATTATAATGAAAAGGCATAAGGGGGCCGGAGACGTGCCATTCCACGTCGACCACCGACTTAATGCGTTACAAAGAACATAATGGCCGAGAACGAGTCAACCGTACTCTATTCTTTTTAATTGACCTTTCAATTAAACGTAATCTCGGCTCGGGATCGGTTCGTAAACTCTATTCTAAGATTTTAATAATAACGCCGAGGGGAGAAAGAAAATTTCTGACGCGGTGGGATATCCATGAAGTAGACTTGGGAGTTGTGAATGTGCGGTTGCGTGGTGTTTGAATGATCGATGCATGGTCTCTGAGTCTGGACCAGGAAAGTTTTCGTGAAAAGTCCTTTTTGAATTGACGAAATGACTTTTGCTGAAAATCGGTGATTTTTTTAGCGATATTTCGGTCAAAAATTATTGATTTTTCAGTCAATTTCCAATTTGTCAGAAAAAATTGGTAATTTTTGACTGGGATTGGTGAAAAATCACTGATTTTCAGAGTAATTGTTGATTCAAAATAACCTAGAACTTCGCCAAATTCGACTTGTTCAGATTTAGAGAGTGACTTACCAGAAGGTATTCCAAATAGCAGCAACATTTTGGGCCGAAACAAAAATATATTGAAAGTACGTCATAAAAGCAGACATCAAAAACAGATTTTCGGAAAAAAATAGTGACTGTAGTGACCTTTTTATGAGGCAAAAAGTGATCTATTTTTCGAAAAAAGTGACCAATTTTTCAATTTTTTCTCATAAATAAATACACTCCTCCACCCTATTTTTTCATAACTCAAACCGCATTTCCCTCTGCGATAATGCAGAAGAAATTTTTTTTTCTGAAAAATTTCTTTATTAATAAATCTTTATTTGAAACCACGAGTTAACAAATGAGCTTAAAGTAACTGAAAAATAAGTAGGTAAAAAAAGATTCGATAGGACTTTTTTTTTAGAAATACTTACCTATCAGTATTTTTTTTTTAATTTTATGCAAGAGCGGTAGGCTGTTTGAACGAAAAAAGTGACTTCAGAATAAAAAAAGTGACTTTTAGTGACATTTTGGCAAAAAACGTGTATTTTAGTGACCTTTTGGCAAAAAAGGTGACTTTTAGTGACCTTTTGGCAAAAAAGTGACTTTTATTAACCTTTTAGCAAAAAAGTGACTTTTAGTAACCTTTTGGCAAAAAAGTGACTTTTAGTGACCTTTTAGCAAAAAAAGGTGACTTAGTGACCTTTTCATCAAAAAAAGGTGACTTTTAGTGACCTTTTAGCAAAAAAAGGTGACTTAGTGACCTTTTTATCAAAAAAAGGTGACTTGTAGTGACCTTTTGGCAATAAAGTGACTTTTAGTGACCTTTTGGCAAAAAAAGTGACTTTTAGTGACCTTTTGGCAAAAAAGTGACTTTTAGTGACCAACTTCGAAACAAGAGCACAAGTCACTAAAAAAGGTGACTCTGTTTAATGCCTGTAAAAGAACAATATATCCAAAATTAAGTTTTAAGGTAAAAACTTTAGATCATGGGTAGGTAATCAGGTATAACTTTTTATCAAAATAACAATGCACCTAAATTTTTCCCCATGTTTTTTCAACATTTTTACTTTTTTCAGTTTTTAAAAAAAATTTAAAATATTATATTTTCTTATTTTTTCAAAAATTTAAAATACTTTTTCCACTTTTTTTCTCATTTTATAATATCAGTGCACTTTTTTTCGATTTTTTCTCAGTTTTTCAACATTTTAAAATGCTTTCTTCGAGTTTTTCTTATTTTTAAAATATTTTCTTCTTTTCAAGTCTAACATAATGACATTATGTTTTATTCTACAAACATTACATTTTACAAGTTCTACCCCTCAGTCCTATAAGACATTATCCAATATCCATGTCAAAAACTGCACACTTTTCAATTTTACCCCCCCCCCCCCCATACTAAGACATGTTAAAATTAGGAATTTTGGCTGAAAAATTACTGATTTTCAGTGAAACTCAAACTCATTTCACTGATTCAAAAAAGCACACTGTCGCCAACTTTGACTGATTCAGATTTCGAGAATGATTCTGCAAAATATAAAAATCAGATTCAATCAAAGAAAAAAGCTGAAATTTGGTATATACCCTATTTTTGACCTCGAGAATCGATTGGAAGCATTTTCAAGTCGTTTCAGAGCCTCCAGAACATTTTAGAATTTTTTTAGCATCATAAAAGGGCTCATAAAAATGGTCGATATGAACTTTAACACCGAAAAAAAAATGCAAATAATCCATATTTTTGGCCTATTTAATCGATTGAGGCATAATTTTACAAAATTTGTAACTCCCACTACAAATCCATATTTTTTGCCGAAAACATTATTTTTTTGATGAAAATTGAAGAAAAAAACTTGCGAGGCTTCAAAACATCTTGAAATCACTTTCAGTCGATTCAGAAAATCGAAAAGTAGAGGTACCAACGAATTTTCAGTTTTTTACCTCGATACGTACGTTGCAGATCGAATTTTCAATTTTATCAAGAGAGTAGACAGATAAGATCTAGGTGAAATCGGCCCCAGCTCCGATTTTCGATTTAATCTCCCTAAAATGGCATTCCTTGATGCAAAAAAGTTCTGGAAAAATGTTTGGCCCCCACATCCTTCCCTCCATTCGGAATTATAGCCATTTCATTACATTATTTTCAGGAATTTTTCATTTCAGCGAATGTAAATGAAGAAAGAAGAAACTATCGTCAGATTCTTGTTCAGCGGATCAAAATACCTCGATAATCACCTTTTTCGCGATCGTTTTACTTAAAGTCTCAAAATTCATTTTTTTCACTGATTTTTCAAGACAAAAAAAATCGAAGGGCCATAATTTCGAAAGAGCGGGAGGGGGTGATGTTCAAAAAATTTTCCAGAATTTTTTTACACCAAGGGGTATTATTTGCGGGAGTTGGAATGAAAATCGGAGCTGGGGCCAATTTCGCCAATCTTATCCAACTAAACTCTTTTTGCTGGAGAAAAATTGGTACTTGATTAGACCGAAAATTGGGAATTTTGAAAAATCGTATTTCAATCGATCAAATAGATCACCAACATGGGTAATCTGCGATTATAGGTGCTGAAGTTCATATGGACCAATTTTATGGGCTTTTCTCCAGCGCTGGAAAATTCCAAAATTTTCTGGTGGCTCCGAAACGTCTTGAAACCGCTTCCAATCGTTTCGGCAGGTCAAAAATAAGGTGTATACCAAATTTCAGCTTTTTTCGTCAATTTTTATATTTTGCAAGGCCATATGAAATAATTTTGAATTCAAAATTTTTCCAAAATTCGAGAAATGAACTTTCGCACCTGGAATTTTGGATATGAGGTTTTCTTACGATATACTTTCGATACATTTTTATTTCGATCCGAAATTCTACCGTCTCTTGGGATCCCTCCCTCGTTATCATCGACAAGTTCATCGTACTGGGACTTGGCACGCGATACGCGAAACGTTACACCAGATCAAGGTTAGAAGATTTGTTAAAAGTGCCACTCTTACCGACGACATTCGTTACCACAAGTAACTTATACCATTCGACTGCCCCCGCATTATGTTTAATGGTCATAGAGCTGCTATCGATTGTACACACGACTCGATCGTGAAAGATGGATGGTACGTTACCGGTTACTCTACCAAAGACCAAAGATGAGAGAGGAACATGCGTCGCGTCGCAACGTCCTGCCGCTGTCAACGGAAATAAATGGAGTCGTATTAGTTATCATTAGAACATATTGAGTATCAAGGGCGGAGTACAAAGGCAGTTTTCAGCTATTACCGGACTCTTATGTATGTGTATACCGACTTAACGGTATGTTGACAGTAATCCTACATTATATGTGTTATTGTTATGTTAACAATACGTGTACGCGACGCAAATGAGCGTAATTTTTTTTCCCAACTCTTTTTACCCGATGTGCCTTATGTATATGTATCTATTCTATGGCGAAACGATGCCCATGCTGATGCTTTCATTATCTCAAATCAACAAGTACACATACAGAATATACGGTCACAAACGAAGTTTTTTTTTTTTAAACGATGACCGAGTTTTTTTTTTACGAAGGATATTGTTACTGCGAGTGAATTTAGTATGCATCTTAGGGAAGGGTTATGGCTGCGAACAGGGGATTTCTATGGAAGAATATTCATATACGAACCGATGGATAGAATGAGGTGCTGACGTATGGGTAAACAAATCGCTCGGTAATCAGCTCGAAATTAGTTTTGTGCCATGATTGACGAGTGTGTATTGATAGGTAGGTGAGACATGAAGTTTAAACATATTTTTCTTATTCGTCACTCGACTAGGGCATATAGTTTCAAGTGGAATATTTTATGGTCATGAATCACGGAGATATCGATCGTTATGGGTTATGATACGAAAGAGTTTGAAAAATAAATTAGTTAGGCTGAAATGACTGATAAACGAAAAAAAGAAAATATATAAGTCAGAAACTAGAATTAAAAATATCGAATTTTGTGAATTGCTGCCAACTTATAAACGTATCTAGTTCCTTTTTTTCCTTGAAAAAAAAAAGTCCCCTACAAAATTCTTGGGTTGAAATGCATGAGTTTTAAAGAATTTTTGAAGCACCTTCGGTGACCCCCCCCCTCCTCCGGAGAGTTCATCCTGACAAAAATCAAATAATTTTTATACAATGCACTGCGATAAAATTTTTCAAAAAATTCTACCTCGCACTTTCAATTGCAATAACACCACATTTCAAAAAAACGAACTTCTTCAATTTCGGTTTAAATTGAAAATTGATAAAAAAAAACACATTTCAGAAAAAAATTAATGAGTTAACTTTTTTAAAGATGTGGTGGTACTACACTAGAGGTGGGGAGGAGGGAGAGGATGTAAATTACATATAAAGAGTAACGAAAAATAAACGAGATACAAAATTAAAAATTTGATCAATCTGTCCAGAAAAAAAAATGCAAAAAAAGATTTTTAAAGAAAAATGTAGGGCTCATGAGTCAAATGTACAGGAATTTTTCTGTATTCAGCACCACTTTGTCAATTACAGGACTCTTCCATTATCTACCTATTTTCAACACTTGCAAAACCTTATAGAAACTTTCAATTTCTACAAAATTTTGAATAAACTTCTCTGTTCCGTAGCCAACAAACCAGGTTAATCAGGTTCGAGAATTTTCAGATTTTAAATCCTTTGAAAATGCTTGTTATAAATTTCGAAAAGGAAAATGGTCGCCAATCATTTCGAGAATTTTTGTAAATATTTGGCGATTACTGATTAGCCAAGTTTGGTGGGGAAAAAAATATAGTAGTACTTTATTTGACATTTGAAAAATTTACGACTTTTTTTTTGAAAACTTCGCCTGATTAGTTTATGGAAGAACGTTGAATTCGATAGTTTAATTATTTGTTTCCAAAAAATTTTATTCACTTTTTAAAAATGAAATCAGCCATTCACACAGGTATTATTTGAACTGCTCTCATACATATAATATTCAAACTGTATGGTGGAGGGCAGGGAGGGGAGGGGGAGGAGAGGCGAATTGCTTCAGAAAATAGCAAACCCGATTTTCAACTTTTGAATTTTGTTCTCACCACAAAAAAAATCAAAAGTGATTGAATTTGGAAAAATCGAGAAAATATCGAAATCAAATGAGTGAAAGGCAAGAGCTATCCTTATTTTGGCGTTTGAAAATAATTTTCGGATCCAAAAGCTCAAAAAATTTATACTTCGACGTCAAAATCGAAATTTTGGACGGTTCTTGAATTTTGATACTGATAAATTGAGAAACGTTTTCAATCGTTTTTGAAATAGTTACTGAATATTTCAAGCCACAAAGTATGAAAACCCAGGGAAAAATTTTCAGGCATAACCGTCCAAAATTCCGATTTCGACGTCAAAATATACATTTTTTGAGCTTTTGAATCCGAAAATTATTTTCAAACGCCAAAATAAGGATAGCTTTTGCCTTTCACTCATTTGATTTCAAAATTTTTCACTGAAAGCAAACAGTGAAAAAATCCTGAAAATCAGTAAAAATTCACTGGAAAATCAGTAAAATTTCTGAAATTTTCTGAAAAATCAGTAAAATCCTCAAAATATTAACAAAATTCTTGGAAAAATCAGAGAAATTCTGAAAAATCAGCGAAAATCCGTTGAAAATCAAAAAATTTTGCTGATTTTTGCAATACTGACTATTTATTAGTGACTTTTCACTGATTCAAAATGATAGAGTACGATCATGTATGATCAGACCTGTTATTGGGTGAAATTTGGCCCTTCATTAGCAGGCATTAGCAGGCCTAGCTTTTATCAATGGATATATATTTGAAACCCTTATTTGTATTGATCTGCTCATGCCTGATCAGATATGATCATATCTGCTTAAATGCGGCCAATTTCGAGAACTGCTCATGCCTGAAAATTTTTTCCTGGAAAGTAAAGGCTAGTCCTATTTAAATCTTCGTAGGTATGTTTTTACAAAAATGGGGTTCAGAAGCTAAAAAAATTTATAGTTTGACATCAAAATCAGAATTTTGGATGATTTTTGAAAATTTATCCCGAAAAATTGAAAAAAAAAAGTTTTTAATTGTTTTGAAAATATTTCCTGAATATTTTAAGCCACAGCCACAAGGTATGAAAAGTAAAGGCTAGTTCTCTTGTGATACCCATAGATTTAAAGAGACAATAAAATTTGTGATTTTTTGTTGAAGTGTTGAAGAATGATTCTTTGAGATAGCTTGAGGTATGGAGAAGATCGAAAAAAAAACACGAAGAATCTGGTGGGTAAAAGGCCACACCGAATGAATGTTGAGAGAAACAGAGAACAGTAGCTTCGTCCCACCGCCAAAGGAAAAATTGCATTTTCAGTCGAAAAATTTGTTGAGGTGATCATTTTTTATTGGATTTTTTTACTGAAAATTTTTATTAAAAGTTCCAAAAAATTGAGAAAATTACTATTTTTAACACTCTCCCGAGTGTTACCTTTTTCCTCAGAGTCAGAATTCCAACTTCGATTTTATCTTTGAAAATTTTTCATTTCTAAAAACTTTCATTACAGACAAAAAAAATGGAGAAAATTTCCCCAAGCACAAAACTTTCAGCTTTCACGCACCCTCATCAGCCTTTTCTTGTTTGGGGAGGGGGGATTTTTTGGTTGGATATTCCAAAATACAGCTTTTATAGTCAATTTTCAGGGATTCTTCCATGATTCAAAAAGACACAATTTCATCAAATTTGATCGTTTCAGATTTCAAGGGAGTTCTGCCAACAAACCCTTTTCACAAAATATTCTTGCACAGACACAAGTACACGAAATTTTGCATTTTTGACCACTTTGAGCCTAGAAATTCTTTTCGATTGGAGGCAGAAGAGATGCCCTTCAAATTTTTCTTCGCTTTGGAAGGAAAAAAAATTATGCACATTAACCACCTTTTGAGGAAAATATTAAAATTTCAAATACCTACCAATTCACAGAATTATCCATTTTTTCGACATTATGGCCAAAGTGGCCATCCTTCGCACCTTATTAATGGATTAAATAACACTCTTATCTATCAAATCTACTCGCCTCATCCAACACCCCTCAAGCACATTGCTCTCATCCCATATCCGCATTACGAGACACCAACAGTATATCTACCAATGCACTCGACTCTCTGGGTATTTATACACACGCGACCATTACCATAACCACTCGTCGCTTTAGATACAATTACCAACAGACTGCCAATATTATTCAATTTCATTGCGCTTATGCTGGAAAAACGAGCTTTTTAATTAATGTTCGCATGTCGAAAGATCGCGACCGAGCGACATTGTCTCCTCCATTAGCCAACGCACCGGCGCTTGTAATAAACCATCGGTAAAGACGAAGTAAATCAATGCGAGCAGACTTCTATAAGTATATAGAATTTCTTCAATATGTACTTACGAATAAGAAGTATTTTTCTATTATTATGCGCGTTAGGTTTACTCTTAATATGTTGTTTAGCTTGTACTCGATAAACATCAGTGTGTACGTACAAGTTATTCTCATAATAAGAGAATTTATTTAGAAGGGGAAAAAAATCGAAGCTGTAACAAAAAACAGTGACATGTTCGAGTTACACGTAATGAATTCCACATACGGATAATATTTTTTGATCGACTCAATTAGATCTTGGTAGACGGAGTTAATTACTTGTGGTTTCCATCATGCTGTTAACCCCCTTGCCGCGACGTAAATCGCACGCAGCGGATACCGGTTACAATTATGATCCTGTTTTATAGACCAAAGCCTACTGGACGCGTTAATAAGCCAAGTATAATACGTATACTTATAGGTAATCTAACTTTTACAACGAGTAGGTTTTTTTTTTTGTTTTTGAAGCAGGTAAATTGCACTTTTATACCAGGTATATGATGTTGGAATACGGACGCGAGTAAAATTACATTTCAATTTATTATTGCAACTGTTACAACAACAGTGTTTAATATGAATATTTGCCAAAATAAACAATCTAAGGTGTTGCTATAAATACTGATCGTCGTATGCTGATGCGAAGTTCGATCGATTCTTGAAACGTGTGCGAAGGGTCGTCGAACTAATTATCGTCGTTATTTTGGCGTTGGGTTGAAAATTGCTTTTGAATATTTTTTTTGAGAGAGAATATCTGAGAAATGTGAAAATACGAGTATTTGACATTTTTTTTTGTTCTGTCATCTTCATTTCAAAGTGCTAAAATTTTCATTTCGACGTGATGAAACTTTTCTCGAAGCATTATCATTTATTTTGGAATAAAAAAGATGTCGAATTTGTCTGAATTCTGTATCTTGCACATTCCTTTCTAAGGCTAATTTTGGATTTCAAACCCACCACAAAAAAAAATTTGGATATTTGTAAAAATTGAAATCAGGGTAGATATTACAAAACCTATATCTATGTACCTAATTTGATACCTAAATCAAATAAATAAATAAATATTAAATTTTTCATTTCTTTTGAATTCTGTACCTATTTTTTCAAAGCTCATTTTGAGCTTAGGGACGAAATAACTGTAAAATTTCATCTTAAATTTTTCCAAAATTGTTAGTTTTGTACTTTCTTTCCTGCTCTCTCATTCCGAATCAGTGAAAAGTCACTAATAAACAGTCAGAATTGCAGCAGAGGAAAAATCAATGAAATTCACTGACTGTCAGTGATTTTTTACTGATTATTCGAAGAATATCACAGATTTTTCAGTGAATTTCATAAATATCATGAGTTTTTCAGTGAATTTCATAAATAGGTATAATGAGTTTTTCAGTGAATTTCATAAATATCATGAGTTTTTCAGTGAAATTTCACCGATTTCCAATGATTTTCTTTCACTGCCTTGGTTTCAGTGAAGAAATTTTCACTGATTTATTACTGTGATGCAATTTTGACGGGTTTTTGATAAAATTCACTGATTCAAAAATGAGAGAGTGGAATTCAATTCAGGACCAGAGGCGAAATAATTGAAAAAATCGAAATTAACGTGGGTATATTCGAAAATCTATATTTTTTACATCGATCTTGATATTTTTCATTTTGTTTATTTTGCACCTTCCGTTTGTGGGGGGAGGGGGTGGTAACTGTATTTTAATTGATTTATATCATCTCAAGGTTCAAACTGGAATTGAAAAAACAAAAATTCGTAATTTTTTCTCGTATTTTTTACATGCTACTTTTTCGACTTCCAAAAAATTCCATAATGATTTACCCCTGCTACTCTACTCCTAAAAAAATTGAAAAATTTTACGCAAATTCTATACATGGTTATTTGGTTACACTATTTTTCAAAAATGATTTTCCCTGGCTCCGGTTTTCACAAATTTCCTAAATCTGAATCAGTCAAATTTGGTAAAATTTTGCCTTTTTAAATCATTTAAATTAATTTCACTGAAAATTATGCTGATTTTAAATAATATATTGACACTGAAATTACTGGAATTTGTTTGGAAGAATTTATTACAACTGCTGGATTTATTTCTGAAATGATTTCATATTTCAATTTTTACCAATTTTTTAAAATGTCAAAATTACCCCACAGCCCTACAAAACACGAAAATTTAATTTCATCGAGGTAAAGAGCTGTAAAAGGGTATACCTATACCCTATTTTCGATTTCAGAAATCGATTGTAAGGGCTTTGAAGCCAACCTGGAGCTTCTAGAAAATTGATCAATTTTCCAGAAAGGGAAAAGGGGAGTGTCAAAGTTACGAATGATCATTTTTTATAGCGGGGTCAAACCTTGAAAATGTTGACAACATTCGAGAAAATCTAGATAACCACTGCTGTGATCAAGTGTTTTCCATAATTTCTCCAACTGAGTACCTTTTTCAAAGAAAATTTGACAGGGAAACCCCCCTCCCCCCATCCAGACCATCTCCCTCGCTCAAAATAATATTCTACCATCACCATCCAAACCTCGAAGACACCTCAACAACCAATTATCACGTTCGGCCAGTTCAATTTCAACCTGGAATTCCGTTCCTATTCCATCTCATCTCGACGATCCTTTAACCAACACAAGGATACGTAATCGGTAGCCGATTACTGTGAACTTCCATACACTCCGGTGACAGGGGAAGCCCAAGAAACACAATTCTTCCACCGATAATTAAACCAGGTTCGTTTGAAAGCGGAACGTTGAGCAGACGTGGTTCAATCACGGTTGCTTTTTTCAACATGTTCACGACGTCTTGGCTCTTTGAAATAATAAACAGCTATGACTGATGAATGGTAAATGACGAATGATATTTCCACAGCGGCAGCATCACCGTCAGCAGCGAAGACAAGAACAACAAACGAATACTGGCGTACATTTCGAATCCAAAACGAAAACGACGCACTCGTATTGACCGCATCTAAACGCACTAAATCCAATCGCCACACTTTGGAGTATTGAGCATTCTGTAGGCGTGAGAAATCAGACTGAATGAGTACGAGAGTACCTCATCGTGGACCTAATTTCTTCCTAGGCGCGAAAAATTTTCATCGATCGTTGAACGAGACTCGACGATGCCTCGGGGTACGTAAAAAAATTCATACCGGTGCCATTGCCACCGTTTGGCACATTCCAATGCGGATGATGTGCTGGTATACGACTTGGAACTTATCACTCAATTAAGATACAGAGAAGGAGCGGGCATCTTCCGAAGGTGTATCGGCCGATACCTTTATACCTATTAAGCTTCGAGATTAAAATCGCGCTAAATAAATTATTTACCATTAAAGTAATAATTCAAAACGATTTAAATTGCATAATTATTTTCCGACTCGTTTTCACTCATCATGACCATTTAACAAGATAATATTATCTCATTTAATCCGACGACCGCTTCGGTTCGTTCGACCCCGCACCTCGGCCCGTATCCGGCTCTCGTAGCCGTCCTGTCGTCCCATACAATTCCGTAGGTGTGACGAGTTAACATAATCTTCGTATATAAACCTGTATCCGTATAACCTGGCGGAATCTACGCGTCGAATTAACATCGAATAGAAAATAAAATCAAATCGAGCGAGAGACGAGGAAAAAAAGTATTAAAAGAGAAAAACACATCTCGGGGTCAATGGGTGTAGATCTTCAAGTTTCATCGATCATATCGCCATAAACCTCGAATGATTTACAATTTAGATCGAGAGACGATCCAAAAAGGCAACCGAAGAGCCTCCGAACACGAGTTGCCCGAGACGAAGGCACAGGGCAGGGATAAGGTGCGCCCGGCAACTGGAGTAGATACTAAATTGGCTACCTAATTTCCAGCTAAGCTGTCAACGTCTCGACATCGTTTCCGGTTTTATACCGAGCCCCCTGAACAAGGCAGTGCGTGTCCACAGTTTCGTGCTGCTGCCGGTATCAATATTGATGGACAATTTTAGACCTTTCTGAGGCTCGCGAGCCGACCAGAAGCTATAATAACGAATTCCAGCCCATACAGGCTACCACACGTGGTCTTAACTAGTTATGGTAAAAAAAAATCTAGCCGCAGAAGTCGCAGTAGAAAAAAAACAACACGAATCCGACCATCGGGCTGGTCATTGGTCAATTAAACCAATTATATGCGGATCGGCGTGAGAATACTAGAACGTGGAATCTTCTCGGTCGCAAATTGCTCTTTAGTATTCTATCGCCGCAGTCGAAGAACACTGAAAAATTATTTTTTCCGCATTGCAGACCTGTTCGATACCGGACGAGCCTAAAAATTTACTCGATCGACAAATCTTCGTCGAATCGATTACCGAGGCTGATAAAATTAAAAATCACGTAGCGCCTGGAATAAGAAAACAAAACCGAAATAGAGAGGGAAAAAAATGGTCGATCATTAATTGGCCTACGGTATGGTTACCCGACCGACGTCATTTACCATTCGACGTATCCGCGGCAGTACAGTAAATACAAAAAAAGAACGAAAAAAAAATGAAAACATCGGTTCATAGTATAAATGTATGTGTAGTAATCGAAAAAAATAATTCATTTTAACCGGATCGCCTGGCAACTCGCTGATAAAAAAAATACGACTAGAAAAATTATAAATAAAAAAAACGGCAGAAGAAAAACCTAATGAAAAGAATATTACCACATGGAACCGGAATACAATGGGATTCCAAAACTAAAAAGGCGTACCTAATTTGGTCCGCTGCCTAAGAACGGCATATAACCGGTCACCGGTAAGGAAAAAAATATCTCCGACGAGTATCACATATAGAACTTAATCTTCGGCCGAAAGCAAGCACTTTTACACGAAGCAACGGTAGATTGAGGTGTGGAAAGTTTTCGTCGATTGATCGATCAATCGAGTCCAATAAGCTATCGATGCTTTGCTGGCCACTGATCATTGGACTGATTTTTGGGAGATGATTTCAAATTAGACTTTTGAGCAACGTATTTGGTTGTTTTTGAACCAGCCCCCCCCCCCACGAATATAAAATTTTCAATTTTTGTTGAAAAAATGGCGATTCAATCAATTCATAATTAGGCACCTAAAACATCTTAATTGAAGAGAAATGAAAATAGAAAAATTCTATAGCAAAGTAAAATGCCTTTTTGAATCAGTGAAATAGATTTGATTGAAAATCAATGATTTTCTACTGATCTGTCAGTCAAAAATCGCAAATTAGGAATAGACTGAGAAATCAGTGAAAAATGACTAATTACTGATTTAAAAAGGCAAAAATTCACCAAATTTGACTCATTCAGATTTAGAGAATAAGTAATACTGATGCTGCTATTGGCAATCTTCGAAGAATTCAATAAAACCAAATTTTGATATTTCAATAGAATACATTGAAATTTATAATTTTTAAAAAATTTGAAAACCAAAAAATTATATTGAAATTTTTGAAAAAGATACCAAACAAATTCGTTGAAATAATTACAAATAAAAATATTTTCAAAGCATAAAAAAAATTGTTCAAGATGTCTCTTAAATTGACTTTTCAAATTGTGTCTTTTTTTTCTTTTCGTGGCCCTTATGTTTCAAAAAAAAAATCACACTGAAAATCAAAAAGAAATGCTGAGAATTTTTCAAAAATAGGAAAAAAATGAACAATTCTCTGCTTAAATAGTTGAATAAAAAAAAAGCTATTGAAAATCATTCGATTTAGGCAGGTATTTATGATAAACTGAGACCTCTTTCATGACCTCTATGACAAGAAGAGAGTAGACAGGTAGACAGAGACACCCTGTAATTCGAAAGGAGGCAAGATTGTTTAAAATGTTGTGAAAATTTCTTTAATCGTGCAAAATTGAATCTTTTTCGGGGGTTCCTGATGAATTATCTTCAAACAGGCTAGTTTTTTCTTATCAAAAAAGATCAAAATAAGGCTCAAATAATTTTTTTTTATCCGTAGGTATTCTTTTTCAAATAAAGTACTATAAATTTTTCAAATATTTTTTCATATCTTTTTTGGTTTCAAATTTTGGATTTTCTCCGTTCTTCTTAGGTCTTTATTCTGTTTGAAAATCTGAAATCAGCATCAAATTCTAAGTCGAAATAGTGACCTTTTTTTGTCGAAAACTTTGTCTCAATTTTGAAATCGAAACTCAAAATGAAATATGGTAACAAATTTTTGCTCAACATTTATAATACTAACCTCTCATTCTGAATCAATGAAAAG
Source organism: Pseudococcus viburni (assembly GCA_033439095.1). Lineage (NCBI taxonomy): Eukaryota > Metazoa > Arthropoda > Insecta > Hemiptera > Pseudococcidae > Pseudococcus > Pseudococcus viburni. Next base: position 189,248 of record JAVBJF010000062.1, on the reverse strand, counting down.
TCACTGATAAACAGTCAGAATTGCAGCACAGGAAAAAATCACCAAAATTCACTGATTTTCAGCGAATTTTCGTTGATTTTTCTGCTAAACTGACTTTTTAGTGAATTTTCATTGATTTTCCAGTGATTTTTCTCACTGATTTGTTTTCATTGAAAATTTTTTCCCTGATTTTCTCTTGTGCTGCAATTCTGACTGTTTCTCAGTGATTTACGAACGTTTTTACTGATTTATAAATGAGAAAGTACTCCTTGTCTATCTAAATTTTTCAAAAAAGTTTTGATTTCTGTTCTGGTTAAAAATTGCGAATTTGTCGGGTGCATAACTTGCAAGATACAGAGAATTGAAAAGATTTTTTTCACATTACCTCCAAAATTGAATAGTTTCAATTTAATACACTTGAATAATATAAATATCAGAAAAAACTTGGAATCACTTCAAAAATTTGTATAAAATGCCAAAAAATGATAGAAAGCACGAAAAACCTGCGGAAAATTGTTAATTGCACAACAAATCTAGGTAAACAAAAAAAAATCAGTTCCAATAGATTAATTATTTTTTTAAAAATTCAACAAAATTTTTCATGTTTAGATGATCATCAAGATTCAATTATTTTCTGACATTTCAAACAATTTTTATGCTAAATAAGTATTTAGAATAATTTTATCCACAATTTTTTTGCAAAACGTTACACAAATGTTGACATTTTGGTACAAATTTCTACGTTTGTTCTCAATATTTTTACTTAATAAAAAATCAACAGTTTTTTACATTTTTAATACTTACCTAAATTTATTCACTTTCAAACTCTTTCTCATTAATTCACATATTTTCCAATTTTATTTTTTTTGAATTAATTTTCATAATTCAACATGAAAAGCCCCAATTCTATTTTTCTCATCATTTAGAACAATTTTTCGTGACATTTGAGAGAACTTTGAGGATACAAATTTCGTAATTTTCAAAATTTTAAGGGATTGTTTCGATTTTAACCTTAGTTCTACCAGAGTTCGCAAGAATTTATCAATTTTTTGGCATTCAAAATAGGTAATGCAGATAATAAATACATCAATTTTATGATATTTTATGCAGTTTTATTGCGATTTCATCTATTTTAAAATTTTTATTCAGATGGAACCATATCTAAATTCAAAAAAAGAGAAAACAACCGAAATAGTTCCAAAATCTCGAAAATAAAATCAAAGTCAATAATAATTTAATGAAAAATTTGATAATCAATAATACGAATAATTGTTTGGAAAATCCATCAAATCAGTCAGGGATGATGAACCAACCTTGATTTATTTGGAGGAGAAAGAAGAGGCGGGATCAAAAACTTCTAATTAGAGAATTTTTTCCAATTTTTTTCAAATCGAAATGCAAATTCTTCCATTTTTCTAACCGAAAACCGAATTTTTCCGAATAATGGCCACCACTTTGGGAAATTTTCCCACTCAACCTGAAACCATAATTTTTCCGACTAAAACTGCAATTTCACCATCACAAGGGACAAGCAACCCCTCCAATCTCCATCCACGTTGAATTCCACATCCTAGGTCAACCTATCTCTTAATCAGATACTCCAACAAGACAATTCCAATGATTTACACCCACTTCGGATCACACTCGCAGAACACCTCATTTAAATGATAAATTTCGATCAAACCTCCTCTAAGCACAGCGATTACATCTCCACTGCTTATTCCAGCACACAAAACGAGTTCAGTTACTCGAACTTCAAAGCATACTTGAACATTAGCAAACGATCCAGTCGTACTCTCGATATCGCATTTACCTCTATAGACTTATCAATTGGAAATCTAAGATAGCCACATACCCAGCCCTGGCATCTCTACAGGTCCATAGATCACACAGCACCAACTCCACTATGTACTCCGGCGGCGTGCCGAGGTAGGAAAAAAAGTCATTACTTTAAACGACGACTTATTCTCTGCCGTCATTGTGACAAATACGTAGACCTGTCCCTATAAGTTGGCGAATTGATTCACATGCTCGGGCCCACCGCGAGTAAACATCGCTCATACAGCCAGCCAACTATCAAGTACCTAGTTGGTAATCAATTTCACACCGTGTTCGACGGTCGCATCTCTCATCTCCGCGCATTCGACTCTTTATTGCCATAACGCCTACCAATATACTCTGGATGAACAATCGTGTCATACCTAAGTATTTACAACAATGGCATCGATAACGTACCGCATATCAACTAGTTCTAGTCCAGAACTTACTACGTGACCATACCGATCACAAAAGCTGTACTAAAGCAACATCCTTCTCATTGCCACGCGGTAATTGTTAGATATTAATATTTTCATCTTATAAACCATACCTATAAGTATGAATCTAATTCCATAACAGAGCCGGTCTTTATAGCATGCGCATACCAACACGATGATCGTTTCCGTTTATACCCTTCTTCGCGCCTCGTTTCTGCGCCACAGAGCATAGGTACATCATGTGCCACATTACTGACTCCTTGTAAAACACCCTTTACCACGTGTACACGTTCTCGCGTAATTTACAACAAATGAAGTTATAAAAATGTTTTAACCGAGAAAAAACCAGTTTGTTCAATTTTTACAACGCCACCAAAAGCATAACTCAAATTCCATTCAAAAAACAAGAACTACCTATTAGCGCCTTAAATTTAGCAACTGGATAAGTAATTATGTTATTCGTCAGGTTACATGCCAAAATATACGTCTACGAGGAAAGCGGAGGGAAACACTAGCAGCGCCCAGCCCGCTGCAAGCGGAGAAAAAATAAGAGGAATCTGTCTCCCTCCTCGATCCCATCGCGCAGCCGATACCTATTAACTCGTTATTATCTTGATAAGGCGAAAATGAAACCGCATTAATTAGAGTGTACAAATTACAACCGCGGAATATTAACTAAGCGTATGGAAAAAAAAAATACTAATAGAGACGTATTAATTTTCATTTCTTCATAATTTTCATCTCTTTTAGTATACCTATGCGTATGACGAACTGGTTAGCGGGTATGTTATTAAATGACAGCGGGCAGGGGCAGGGATTCGACACCGATTCGTCGTATATTGATGTGTTAAGATCTAGCGCCTTGTCTGGCATGGTGACTGGCAGCAAACTCGAATATGGCGAATTTGGCCAAACCCTCGGATATTCAGACTGGGTACGTGTTTGATGGACAGTAATTATCATAAAATATAAGTTCGAAGGAGAGTAGCAGATGGATTTGATAAGTAGAAAAAACTGGTCTCTTTTCTTTTGGTATAATCAAAGAGACGATTTTAAGCTGAATTTTTCAATTTTTGATGTGAAATTTATTTTTTACAATCTTCTTCCTACTTTCTTCATAAAAAATTTGATCTGTGAGTAAAAATGAACATCGGATTCGAAATCAGCACCCTCGAAAACCATGAAATCGATATACATGACGATATTTAATCATTTTCTAGACCCCCCCCCCTTATACCACAAATTCCCCCTCCCCCATTTTTGAATATTTAGCTTACTTTTGACTTGCACAGTTGACTGCTTGAATTAATGGTAAAAACGAATTTCAATAATCAAAAAATGATTACTATTCGTTTGAATTTGATCATTTTAACGAAAATTCAATATTTGGGGTGGGGGGAGGGGGTTAAAAAATAGTGATGAACCTCGGCGTATATCGGTTTTAAGGTATTTTTCTGCGCTGAATACGAAAATGTCTGGCCTTTCAACAATTAGCAGTATACAATATCCTGAAAAAAATGATTTTTACAAGTCTATTCTTACCCTCCTGCAAAACGGTTGATTCAACATTGAAAATGAACACCGGATTCGAAATCAGCACCTTTGAAAACCATGAAATCGATATACATGACGATATGTTATCATTTTTTAGACCCCCCCCCCCTCCACCATTCAACGAATTCCCCCACTACTCATTATTGAACATTTAGCTAAATTTTGACATCCGCAGTATAATGGTTTGAATTAATGGTAAAAACGAACCTTAATCATAAAAAATTACTATGTATTTGTTTGAATTCAATAATTTAGACTAAAATTCAATGTTATTTGGGGTGGAGATGGGCGTGAGGGTGGGGGCGAAACATTTAAAAAAATGGTGAAGAACCTTGAAGTATATCGATTTCAAGGTATTTCTCTGCACTGAGTGAGAAAATGGTGTCCCTTTAACGATTTGCAGAATTCAGCACAATATCGAAAGAGAAAAACAATTTTTTACAAGTATTATTTAACCCTAGTACAAAACTGCTGATTCAACACCGAAAATAAACACCGGATTCGAAATCAGCACCCTCGAAAACCATGAAATCGATATACATGAAGATATGTTATCACTTTTTTGAGTTTACCCCCTTCTTCATCCCTCCCCATTTGAAAAAAAAATGATGAAGAACCTTGGAGCATATCGATTTCAAGGTATTTTTCCGCACTGAGTGAGAAAATGATATTCCTTTAACGATTAGCAGCATTAAGCACAATATCGAGAGAGAAAAACAATTTTTCACAAGTATTTTCTAACCCTAGTACAAAACTGCTGATTCAACACCGAAAATAAACACCGGATTCGAAATCAGCACCCTCGAAAACCATGAAATCGATATACATGAAGATATGTTATCACTTTTTGAGTTTACCCATTCCCCCTCCCCTACCCCGCCATTTTCAAAATATTTCTATCACGTATATAGACATGCGCAGCAGAAATATTGTCAACAAACCCGACTCACTACAAAATTACTACTTGTATGAATTCCACCATTCAGAATCAAATTCAATACCAGGGGTGAGCGAGGATAGAGGGGGAAGGGGGAGGGGGAATCGAAAAAATGATAAAAACCTTCATGCATATCGATTTCGAAGTATTTTTTCACGCTGAGCACGAAAATGATATCCATTTGATGTTTTGGAGCACCGTATGATGAGAAATCCACTATCAACGAGTGTTTTACAAACATAGCCTCAAAAACAAGACAGATTTCTAATCTCCCAATTAAATTTGTGAGTCTTGAACGAACTTCTGAGAGAATATTTGACAAATTAGGAACATCTTACATCTCCAGATCCTTCTTACAGGAAAATTTTGGATCCACAGGTAGAGGAAATCAATTATTCCAAACTGGTAAAATATCTTACTGGTGAAAATATCATCAAATATTGATTTTTTGGGCAACATGGACCTATTCTACGATGATATGTGATACTTACAATCAAATCACAAGGAAAGAAAAATGTCACTGAAACTCCTTACGATGAATCTACGAAAGAATAGGCATCTTTGGAAGTTCACTCGCGTCCTAAATTAAAATCATGACATTCTCAAAGACCTTAAACCTTGAAACTCAAAAGCCACTGGGAAATCATTTCGCTTATTAATATCGCCATCACGACTCCGCAGCAGCCAAACTAACATGTGTAAATTGACCTACAGATACCATAATCTTAATTGCGCAACGAAAATACGCCGGCATAGCCACTGTGCAGCTCTATCGCGAAGCAGCATAAAAAATCACGCCGACGTTGATGTGTGCACACCGCTATAGAACGCTACTTTATTCATATGTAAATAAGCGCGGGCAATTGAAGAAGCTCGAATTACTATGTAAAACACCTTCCAGTACCAACGGATCGGTACCATCGTGGGGTATATGTACAACGTCATCAGCCTCGGTAACGTACATCGCTAATCGTAAATACAAACAAACCACCGAAAAAGTTAATACCAGAGTCGGACATGGTTAGGCCATAGCACAAATACGCACCAATCTTCCAACTATTACGTATACATAAGCTTCTTTCAAATATTAGTGTCCGTTTTTACAATCCTCCCATAGCCAGTATGGTATAAATATAAGGCCACAGATATATGTACGCGCACATAAGATACGATAATGCCGAATGCACAGGAAATCACGTCCTGGCAGTCAACCACCGAGCTGACCTTTTATTATAACTTGACAGTGATCGGTCTTCCATTGTGACGTGATTTTTACTTTTTATAATCAGTCAACACGGGCTGCGCGACTTATTGTCCAGAAAACATCTCCTTAAACGTTCTGCTATGTAATTTATATAGAGATGAGGGAGAGAGGTGCCCAGACCCACAGACATACATGCGTATAACCGCATCGTATTCAATATTGTACTGTTAGTGCTTAGTGGTGTTCCCTTTTACCCTAAATATTCAAGGACAAATATTTTTTCGGTTTAACTTACCCAGTGTTTAGTTCCGTTTTCGATTCACACCTTTGTATTTTTGGTGTGGAGCCTACTTAATCTGCTGTAGTCCCAGATGAACGTTCCATCATCCCCAAATTACCTAATCTATGAATTGATCATTGTTTTTACTTTTCAAATGAGTATTCGTAACTTGAAGATTTGTATTTTGGATCCATTTTTTTCCCTTTTTGTTTTCATTCTCGTTGATATCTTTTCATGTTTATTTAAACGCCTCGAAGACGAAGCTCTCTCAGCCCCCGTGCAGCTCGACTGCATGATGAGTAGTTATAGGTTAGGTACACGTAATCCTACGTGCGTATGAATAGCTACTTTAGATTTTTAATACACGAGTATACGAGTATACGTGGATTTGTATGTATATAGTGAAGATATACCACTACGAAGCCTAGGCCTATACTAACAAGTGCACGTACTCATATGTCAACTTTAATCATGCTGGTACTTCCGAGCTTATATTACCTGTTTATGAATTAATTGTTTTCAATCGAGCGGATTAACCGGCGATGAATTATAATGAATAGATTTTATATACGTATAACACATGCACAATGCACTCGTACATGAGCATAAATATACGTATAGGAGCTATAAGAGTGTATAGCCTAGGTACGAGCTGGAAATGAATGAGAAGGCGACGAGGAAACAATTCAACGTGCGATGAACGACGCGATGAGATGTCAGATAAATGAAATATGAAATTCTATACGAATTAGTGAGGAGGGGGAGGGGGAGGAAAGAAAATGATAGAAGAAAAGGTTGGAATGAGCTTGGAAAGCATCCTTATTGGAGATTTCTATTTTATTAAAACTTTATTTTAGGAAATTTGATATTAACTCAACAGTTTGATCAAAAAATTGACTATTCCCCCTCCCCACACCCCACCGCATTTTTTTACCATAGAAATTTCAACAAAAAAAAAACTACGTTGGCGATTTCGAACTCTGAAAAATTGTAATAAAATGTAGTATTTTGAATCCATTCTTCTTCCAATTTTTCGATAATCATAAAAACGATGGAAGGCAGGGTTGACATCAAAAATGGTAGAATAAAAAAATATTATGATTTATCTAGCACATTATTTGATCATTTTTTCTTCAAATAACAGAAACTCATTTTTTTAAATTTCCACTGAATCTCGAACGAGTTTTGACGACGAATAAGCCTAAACAAAATTTATTAGAAAATTCATCAATAAAAAGAACTTTCAGTCAATAAATATTGAAATACCTACAGAATAAGAGAAACGATATAGACAAAAAAATGAGTTACCTACTCATATTCATCAGATTAATTATGAGCGAATAAAAATGAATTACCTGAAAAAAATACTGTGAATTAAATTTGTGAAATTTTTTGAAAATTTAAAAAACCAATGCTTGATACAGATGATTTTTTTGGAAAAATCGATTTTCCAAAAAATATATAATTTTTCAATAATTATTAAAAATAGTTTAAGTAGGTATGACTGAATCGAGATTGATCATCATCAGAAGACATACTGACAAAAAAAAAATCGGAATTTAATTATATCTCAATGCAATGCACTAATATAAGCATAAATCACTGAAATTAGTCAAAAAATTGACAAGAAATTAAAGATCAAATTAAATTAGATATCTGAGTACTTAAATTCACAAATCTGGGCAGTTTTTGGAAGTAAACATTCAATGTAACTGGTAAAATCAGATTTCTCCTTCATCTCGAATCGAAGAAAAATCATCGAAACACGATCAAAATTTGCAACATAAGAAAATCAGAAAAATTTTCTAATTTTTTGTAAATTTTCATCGATTTTTCCCTGATTTTCCTCATCAATTTTTTCCCTGATTTTTCTCAGCAAATTTTCTTTTAGTGAAAATGTTTTTACTGATACATATTTCCCTGCGGAGCAACAATGACAGTAAATCAATAATTTTCACTGATTCACGAATGCGAGTGGGTAAAGTATATTTGTTTAAGAAATGAGAAAAAAAACAGATTTTTTAAGCAATTGAATCACATTGGAAGGTATTGAATAGATTTTTATATTTTGACCCAAAAAAGGAACGAACAAAAAATGAAGTGACGAACCACTACCAGATCATTTAAAAACAACCTAACGAAAAAACGAGTAAAAAGGATGAAAATGAAAAATCAACATCAGCTCTGATGGAAAACTGGTAGTTTTTTTTAATTTTTACGCGCCTATGTTCTAATCAAATGATTCGAGTAAAATTTTCTCATAACGAAAAATTTTTACTTGTAAATTGAAATTTCATTGGTATTTAAATTTATCGATATATTTTTTCGAAATTTGCCCATTATAAGAACGATCGAGTCAATTTTCTGCCCACATTTTTAGCATGCCATAAATTTCTCCACCTTCCCTCTCCTTCCCCTATTTTTCTCAGGGTAAAATTGAATAATTTCAGAAAGAGAAATGTTTTTTGATAATTTTGGACAAAAAATGAAAAATTCAAGAAAAATAGAATATTATAGCCTATAGGTACTTTGAAAAAAACCCACAAATAATCTCAATTTTTACAAGTGATTTTTGTACAAAATTTTATCATATTATCAATGGTAATTTTTCAAATTTTGAACTTTTCTTTTCGCGAAAATATGGTACTTCTCATTTATAAAAATGATATTTTTGTCTCGATATTCGATTTAATATTTTCAACAGAATTTCATAATTTTTATCATCGAAACGATTTTTGAAGCAAAACAGAACCAGACAACTTTAACAAATTAGAAATTGAAATAGCCATGGCTATTTCGAAGTTGAAAAAATACAAGAAATTAAGAAGTAAATAGCATCAGATGAAAATTATTGATCCTAGATGTTTTTTATGTGGTTTTTTATCCATTTTGAACAAAATCCTTCGTTTTTCCAAACCACTCACTTTAAAAATACACAAAAAATATACCCCATCTCGAATTCTCAATGCTGCATGTTTTCTTCGCGGCGATTTAAAATCTAATAAACATCCCTCCTTTAATGATCATCTCGTTAAGTGTGAAGTTATTCATTTAGATATTTGATACCCGGAAAATAAACGCACGAGACCGCGAGTAGGTACACGTGCAAAACAACCCCTCGAGGGGGCCAACACCATCTACATTCACCATTCGAAAGAAACATCTATACAACTCGCGACTTACACTGATTATCCTTTTCACGGTATTTTTTTCGCTGCGATATGTTTTTATGCGGTTTGTAAACAATCTCTTAAACTGATATGCTACGGCTGCAGAATATACTTACAGAGAAAGAGAAGTATAGAATAGCTGGATTTCAGGCAAAGTGTGAAAAATTCCCTCGTTCATAATAGAACACTGGCGAATCTCATTGTACAGAAAACGATAAGCTTACATACGTGCGAGGGTCGGATAATGGTATTTTTTTCTGTTTGCTGGGCTGCGGCGGGGCTTCAGTTCGTATGGCGTATTGAATTGTAATTCAAAACACATGTTTATAGTTGATTTCGAGTAAAGATTTCTTTTTTATCTGCGTTCGTATAAGGAAGAAGTAATTAACCGAGTTAGGAAGTTACAAAACAAAATTATCTCTTCTATTTACTTATAGCCGACGCGACGTATTATCTGTACAATTACGATGATGTTTTATGGTTTAATTGGGAAAATTTTTTGAATGAAAAAATTAAAAAAGAGCTTTGAGGTTTGAGATGAAAATTGAGCGAAGTTCATTCCACGATATACCTAAATTATTCTTTCACTCATGAGCACATTCAGAAATAATTATACAAGAGAGAATTTGAGAATTCGAGAAGAAATGAAGGTTGGGTGATCAAATTCAATGAAAAAGGTTTGCGAGGAAACCTGAGGCAGGATGCAAGTGTTCTCGAAGTAAAATTTTCAAATCACCTTTTTTGTGTAATATTTTTTCTTAAAGTTTTGAAAAAAAATTCGCATTGAAAAAAGTCACATATGTATGGTACTAAACATGCTTCAATTCAATTCTAGCCAGAATATTACATTTTTACTTCATGTTTCAGATAAAATACCTGTATCAAACATCCGCCAAAAAAATTATAAATCAACCAAAGCAGCTGAAATTTTGATTACCTACAGAGATTTTTGGAATTTCTCTTTTCAAAAATTACATTTGTAGGCATTTAAATCTGAGATATGCACATCGAATGTAATTGAGGAAATTTGGCAAAAAATTCACGATTTTTCATAATGTCTTTACTGTTTGTAATATGCCCCATGGAATTTTGCATCTTACTCCACCCATGGGACAAAATGCAAAAAAATTGAAAATTTTTTGAACGGTTGAGGTGCCTATGAACCAAAAAAAAAAAAAGAAAAAAAAGGAGAGATTTTTTCACCTAACTGAAAATAAAATTTTTGAGCATCAATTTATTGCAAAAATCAGATGATTTGGCCAATTTGTAAAGATTTGGCAGATGATTTGGTTCTGGATGATACATCATGCCTCAGGTTCTCTTATTCTGCTATTTCAGTGGTGTAGATAATTTCAATAAATAGATGATAAATATAGATTGCCTACTAAAACAAAAAAAAAATTGCAAAATTGCATAATTTTTTGGAACAAACAATTAATACCTATATGAATTTGAACCAGTAAAATTTGGTGAAATTCTGCCTGTTTAAATCGGTAACATAAATTTACTTAAAATAATGATTTTCCGCAGATCTGCCAGTTAAAATTACCTACTGAATTCTCCTGACAAATTGGGAATTGACCGAAAAATCAGTGATTTTTGAATGAAAGATCAGTAAAAAAAATCACTGATTTTTAGTAAAATCAGCTTCACTGATTCAAAAAGTCAAAACAAAAATTTAACTAAAAATCAATGATTTTTCACTGATCTGTCAGTCAAAATTACTGATTTTTTCTGACAAATTGGGAATTGACTGAGAAATAGTGATTTTTGACGAAAGATCAGTAAAAAAATCACTGATTTTTCACTGAACTGTCATTCAAAATTACTGATTTTCTCTGACAAATTGGGAATTGACTGAAAGATAGTGATTTTTGACTGAACGATCAATAAAAAATCACTGATTTTTTCTGAAAAATTGGAAATTGACTGAAAAATATTAATTTTTGACTAAAATATCAATTTAAAAAATCACTGATTTTTCACTGATTTGTCATTCAAAATTACTGATTTTTTTGACAAATTGGGAATTGACTGAGAAATAGTGATTTTTGACGGAAAGATCAGTAAAAAAAATCACTGATTTTTCACTGATCTGTCATTCAAAATTACTGATTTTTTCTGACAAATTGGGAATTGACTGAGAGGTAGTGATTTTTGACTGAACGATCAATAAAAAATCACTGATTTTTTTCTGACAAATTGGGAATTGACTGAAAAATAGTAATTTTTGACTGAAAGATCAATAAAAAAATCACTGTTTTTTCACTGATTTGTCATTCAAAATTACCTACTGATTTTTTTGACAAAGTAGGAACTAGGAATTGACTGGAAAATAGTGATTTTTGACTGAAAAATCAGTAAAAAAAATCACTGATTTTTAGTAAAATCCGCTTCACTGATTCAAAAAGGTAGAACATTATAATTAAAAAATCAATGTTTTTCACTGATCTGTCATTCAAAATACTGATTTTTTCTGACAAATCGAGAATTGACTGAGAAATGGGTAATTTTGACTGAAAAAATCAGTAAAAAAAATCACTGATTTTTAGTAAAATCTGGTTCCACTGATTCAAAAAGCCAAAACTTCATCCAACTGATTCATATTTAGAGAGTATATCTGCTCATTCAAGAAAATAATAGGTACTTATAGATTGAATTGAATAAGCAAAGATGATTTTTTTTTGAAAAATCACTTTTAAAAAAAACAAAAAATGCACTTTTTTGACATTTTTATGACGAAACATCCACTTGGCGAGCTTAAAGAGGAGGCTCGAGCATCCTGAACACCTCCTCGAGTGCTCCATGTTTTCACCCCCTTCTCACCTATTCGTATGACAAGTTCATTTAAGTGCTGCATAGCGATACGTCATATAAAGTATTTAAGTACACGTGAACTTGTTCGGTATGTTCATCTTCATAAGTACAAATGTGTTGAATAAAAACACAGTGCACGGTGCATAAGCGTTTCTCGACTAAAAATAATTTCACGACGTCGGCCATTTCGTTTTTCTGCTGTCAGGACTTTTTATACGAGAGATGGTTTTTCTAAAATAATTATTTCGTTCGGTGTCTGCCTCCTCTGCATGCAGCTTACAGAGTATACTAACGTATTAGGCCGACGACGAGGGGGGAAAAGGACGAAGAAATGCGGTTTAATATTACGAACGAGCGTGATGTTCGACGCCTTTTTATTTACCTCTCTACCTAGGATAGTTTTCATCATAATCGTGCCGCATACTTATCCAAACCTAAACTTGCATTACCTCTTTGAATAATTTTGTCGATACCTGTAGCTTTCTGTATGTAGACATATGCTTCCCCATATTATGGCGGAATAATTGATTTTGTACTTGGAATATGGCATAAATTTTACTATTTTGTAATTCAACATCCACATCGTGCTGGTACTTTCTCTCATCGCGAGAATGGCCATGGGTATGGAAGGATATTGGATGCTGTGTTAATTATCGTGATAGGCTACGTTGATGAATATATTAATGTGATGTATAACGATCGAGAACCCGTGATCCTGAGATGAGGGATCCGAGCATGTGATGCCTGGTGAGAATACACGAGTATGGATCTCGATCGTGGTATTTTTTTGCCTCGTTTCCAACTCCTTTCGCCCCTCAATCTCTCCGTTGGTGTTTCCATCCACTACAATAGAAAGAACTGCAGTATTGTAGACATTCTTCTAGAACCAGTGTCATTTTGAGTCAACACTTGGTCTATTCAACTAGGTGACGACTCTAGCCTACGTTTTGCAGTTATTTCTTAGAAATGTACATCCGTTGTACGATGTCTCCACTGTTCTCCTTCTGTCTTTCACTTCGACTCGTCTATCTACGGTGGTATTTTTTTGCTGGTGCCAAGGTTTCGTCGATTATGTGCTAGAATATATACAAAAGAAGGATGATTTCTTTTTCTCCTTATTCTGTCGTGTCCTCGATGTGTAAATGCCCATGTGTGAATAGCAGGTACTCCATTACACACACGAGCTGGAGTTTTTTTATGACCTGTACGATATTTTCGTTCAATTAAGTGAAATAAAAACGTTACGAGAAGGTTTTGTTTGGTTTTATTGGGTGTGGAACCGGGTCCTTGGGGTGAGATGGACGTGGACCCGGAGAGTTTCTATTTTTATTTGTTCGTCGAAAGAAAGACCGTATAACTGTTCGACATTTGAATATTGCCCGCGATATCGCCCAGGTATATCGATTACAGGTGATGTTTCTTTTAGTTTCTCTTTTTTTTCGGGGTCCAAAATGTGAGAATGTATGAAAGTAAACGCGGCATGAGGGTTTAATACGGTGATAGTGTCGGATGGTATTATGTAAGGTGTATTTCTGATAACGGTTTGTCTGGTTATCGTGTAGTTCGGAATGGATTTAGGTTTGTTTTGGATTTATTCGGGGTTTGACGGGAAACATTTGTCATTTTTGTAAAGGAAAGTGATTTTCATTGTGATGGGTGAACGAATTCCTAAATTTTTTCATTGAATGACGGTCTAAAAAGCTGTACCTCCAATTCCATGGAAATAAGTTTAGAGTTTTTAAAAAAATTGAAAAAAAAAACGTTGGGAGTTCAAAAAAAATACAAAAAAATTATTGGAAAAAATTTTGAGCCAAAAATTCAGAATTAAAAAAAAAAATTGAGAAAAATTGGGAATCAATTCGCCCATCGTTTCACATGAATATTTCGTTGGGAATCAATTCACATACAGCCAAATTTACATAATTGAATTTCAAGTTTTCAATGACAGGAATTTTTACAAAAGTGTTGAATTGATCGTGAATTTTCGCAATATTTTTTGAGTAAAAAAAAAAATCAATAAAATGAAACTTATTTATCATTAAAAATTTATTCCAAAGTCTGACTTCAAGTTTTACATCTTCCTTTATTTTTTTATGATAAAAACCCCTCACTCCTCCCAATATTTATTTAGATAAATAATTTATTTTTTATTCATAAAGCTGAATCAATAAAATTCGAAAACTTTGAAAATTAGATTTTCATACAAAATTACAGCCATTTTTATCATATTTACAACACTGGGACGCATTTTTATAGTCACTTGAAAAATACTCCAAACTTGTTTCGAAATCCCTCCTATAATTTTCAAATCTTTCAAGCCAAAAAAATTCTGTAAAAAACTTCTGCAAAAAACATGACTGAAGCACCGAGAAAAGTATGCTTTTCACAAAAAGAATGACTAAAACTTTTTTTGTTCAGTCATACATTTTTTTCAACTGTAAACCATGTTTTTTCAGATGACAAATTTTTCCAAAATAATTTTGTAAAAAAAAATACAACCCCCTCTTTCTCCCTTTCACCCTAAAATTATTTTTTGAATTTCAGAATGAATGGAATTAAAAATTGTATTTCTCTGTTGCACTGGTCACTGAACGAATTTTCTTTGAACACAGAATTAGAAAAAAAAACAATAACACAAAAATTTATGTTCGGTTGAATAATTTTGAATGTTTTTTTGGCTGTAAAAAGGGTTCAGAAGTTCAAATATATTCACAGCATAAGCACAGCTGAAAATTTCTCAAAGAAATGAAAGGTTCAATTTTTTAAAAAATTAATGAAAAATTCAACATCTATAGGAGGCAATAGAACTTTTTCAGAGTTTAGAAAAGAAAAAATTGAAAAAAGTGGATATTGAAACATTATTTGTCAAAATATAAAATTAAGTATTTAATAAATAGAAAGACGAAGAAAAAATAATTCCGAGTGAAGTGAAAACGAAATTTCTTCAAAGAATTTAGGCAAAAAAAATCTGATTAGAAATCGTTTCGACAAGCTCAGGAGAAACGCTTCAAACTCTTCAGCCCGTCCTTAGCTTTGCTATGCTGATAGCAAAGTTTTAAAAAAATTCACCCACGTTTTTGAAAAAAGTTTTTTTACTTGAAAAAGAACTCTTCTGCCACCATGATTTGAATTTTATTTCATCTTTGTTTCATTTGAACTTATTTATTACAAGAAATATAATTTTTTTCTTTCTCCTTCGCCTCTTTAAAAAAAATAAATCGATTCCACAATCTACGGAGATCTCAAGAAAATTTTTTGCATTACGAGAAGGAATTTTTGATGATTGGAAGAAAAAAACTTTTCAAAGAAATACGTTGAGCTGAAACATTCAATCTGTTTTCAATAATTCGATCGTTATCCCTTCAAAACAAAATAATTTAATGGACTGAAAATTGCACTGATCTATAAAATCAGTTTTGAGATAATTTTGAACAAAAGTTCCAAAATGAAATATTTTCCTACAACTTTCTAATTTTCCAAAAAAATATTTCAATGATTACATCCGTGTACATCTAGTTCCAAATCCAAATTATTACAGCCAACAGTTGAATTAAACGTTTTAATTTCCGAGTTCATATTTTCAAATTCCGAAGTCTCAAAATTTTCGGAAAAAATATTTAAATCTTGAAAAACACTTTCAATGAATTCGAGGAATTTAAATTCAACATATTTGGTCATAAAAATATCAATTCTTGATTCAACTTGGTGTTTGCCCCGAATCCGAAAAAAATTGGAGGAAGAAATCATAAAATTTTATAAATTTATCCCACGCCTAGAATTAGGTATATACTTGAACTAAAAATTCTATTTAAAAATTTTCACAACCATTTTTCTCCATTAATTCAACGGGTTCTCATTTTGTTATGTTTTATTCGTGTACCCGGAATTGATATCTTCGCAAGGGGAGGGGGGAATCACCATCAGTTGAATTAAACATTTTAATTTCGGAGTTCATATTTTCAAATTCTGAAGTCGCCGTCTTTCAAAATTTCCGGAACTTTTCCGATCAGTTTGAGGAATTCAAATTTAACATTATTTGGTCATCAAAATTTTCAATTTTGATTCAATTTGGCATTTTATCTATCCCCAAATCAGAAAAAAATTGGAGGAGGAAATCGTGAAATTTTAAAATCTAAAAGCAATTTTTTCCATCAATTTAAACGTTTCTCATTTCCTCAAGTTCTACATTCGTGTACCCGGAATCAATTTCTTCGAAATTTTAAATTTTTGATTCAATTTGGCATTTTATCTATCCCCAAAACGGTAAAAAAATAGAAGAAGAAATCATGAAATTTTAAAACCTGAAAATTTTATTAAAAAATTTTCACAACAATTTTTTCCATCAATTCGAACGTTTCTCATTTCCTCAAGTTCTAGTACCCGGAATTAATTTCTTCAAGGGAAGGGGGAGGGTGAGCTATCGAATCGACAAAACTAATTCCATCAATTTTTATTCTCTTCGCAACATTTTCTCATACGAAAAACCCACTCCATCGAAAAAAACCACCATAACTCACGTAAACCACCTCCCCTCTCCTCCATTCCTCGTCAATCACACTACAACCCAACCGACGTCGGCTCATAAATCCCCATCCATCCAATCCATCTTGACCACAACACCACCGTAACAACGAGAACGGAAACCATACCCCAAAACCTTATCGAACTTCCTTAATTAAAAATTTCTCTTAAAAAACTACCTGTGCACTTATATACTGGGCTGTACCGCGCATACCATTAAAAATCTCAACCATCCAATAAAAATCGACCGAAAACTACCTGTTCGACATCAACACCTATCCACCGTGAACACGCTACATACACAATTACGTGACCTCACCACACCACTCACAGCCTCAGCGCCGAAAAACACATCATGCCATGGTAAAAATTTAAATAAGTAACCACCTCGTATCTTTCGGTATGAGAATAGATTTTCAAACACCTGGATTCGTCACCTGTAATCAATATTAATTATAGTCGACAGTCTACAAAAAAAAATCATCGAAGCTCGTTTGCATTGTTTACCAATTCACAATCGTGTTTCCAATTTCCATACAGATAGAGGTATATCTTACGTACGTAATACAAGCTACTCGGATATTTTATCACCGTATCACTAAATATAACACATTGTGGGAGAAAAAAAAAGTAAAAATGAGCGTTAATTACGTTAAATAGACGAATCCAGGAGATATTCTTTTTTTTCCCCAGTCCAAAGTCATTTTCGAGCTAACTTAATTGTCTCATTGTGATACAAAGTGCTCATTTCGTGTGCTCGCGATAATCGATGCGTAACCAGGTGACAAAAAAATTATGCAGATGGTTCGATAATGGTCTCGAAAACACGAATAATTTTTCAACGTTGAAAAAATAAAAAATTAGCTGAAAATTGGTCAATTTTTGTAAGATTCGTTTTCATCGTAGGTCGTACACTGAAAAAAATGAGAAATGCAAAATAAATAAAAAGTGTTTGAAAAATGATCAATTTTTTCCAAAAAAAATAACGAGGCTGGGGCACCATTCACAAAATTGGCAAAATTTATTCTAAAAAAAAGGTAATAATATTTATCACGAAATTTGGTAAAATTTATTGCATAAAAATAAATTTTACCCGGTTTCGCGATAAATATTTATTTTTTAGAATAAATTTTGCCAATTTTGTGAATGGCGCCCCGATTTTTTTGAATAAAATTTATATCGTTTTGGATAAAAAATTTTCTGGATAAAATTTATCTCATTTTGGGTAAATTTTTTTGGATAAAATTTATCTCCTTTTAGGTAAATTTTTTTGGATAAAAATTTTTCTGAATAAGATTTATCTCTTTTTGGGTAAATTTTTTTGGATAAAATTTTTTTTGAATAAAATCAATCTCTTTTTGGATAAAATTTATTTTTTGGTTAAAATTCATCTCTTTTTAGAACAAATTTTTTTTTTTGGTTAAAATTCGTCTCTTTTTGGATAAAAATTTTTCTGGATAAAGTTTATCTCTTTTTGGGTAATTTTTTTTTAATTTATCTTTTTTTGGATGAAAATTTTTCTGAATAAAATCTCTTTTTGGGTCATTTTTTTTTTGGATAAAATTCATCTCTTTTTGAATAAAAATTTTTCTGATAAAATTTATCTCTTTTTGGTTAAATTTTTTTTGGATAAAAATTTTTCTGAATAAAATTTATCTTTTTTTGGGTAAATTTTATTTTGGATAAAATTCATTTTCTTTGGAATTTTTTTTTGAATAAAATCAATCTCTTTTTGGATAAAATTTATTTATTTGTTTTTTCAGTGTACCTAGATCGAGACGACGATTAACAACTCCAAGTACACGATGGCACTGTTTATCCATGAATCACCTCTTGTTCGCGGTTAATACACTCTTATCAATCGGTAAACCTCCGCAGTACATAAAAAAATCATCGTCAACGTACAAAATTCACTCCTCGTTACAATATTTGAGGAACTACGTTCTCGTTTCTCGTTCTGAATCAATAAAAAAAAAACACCTCGACTCCATTCGACCTCGATTCGCATACAAAATCGTTAATATAAATAGGAAACACCTTTTTATTATTACAAGGCAATTAAAAAATTAAAATTCGCGGTACACAATGGTGGAAAAAAATTAATCCTTTCCTAGAAAAGAACCTATTTAACTGGATATCTTTCATTTGACTAATAGACCATTATAATGCAATCTGACGCGAGCTCGGTTCAAAAGAACCACATTTTCAACTCTAAACGTATAATAATCTTGAAATATAGAATGGACACTCGTTTGGCGGAAATTCGAGCGACCAAAGAGTGGTACTTATTCGAGATATAACGTTGGAACAATACTAGAATTATTAAGCTTTTCATAACTCGCCGAGAAACGTTAATCCTATTAATGGTCATATACGATTCTCTTATTTTCAAGATCCGAATGCGGCATCGTAGAAAAGAACCAGGCTCTTTGGACTCGGCAGACCTCCGTAGGCAGCTACCGTAATGCATTATGCTGGTAAAATTCACAACACCGTGGTTTTTACGAATCAATATAGGTAAATTTGTCAAAAAAAACTCATACGGACACGATTGCTTACACCGAGATCCAAACAAGCGTAAAATTTTCACAATAACAAAGCCTGACGCAGGCCACAGGCCGCAACCGGCAACCGAGGCAGGTATCAGTAAGAATTTTTTCCTCCTCGAAGTAAAAGTATCTTTCGAATGTCCTTCGAAACAGATCGATCTATAGTAATCCTACAACAATGCAGCAAAGGTCCAAACAAAAGTCTCCACAATGGTGAGGCCATGTTAGCGAAAATCATTACATCTCTTGTTGACGTGAAACTAATCATTTGTTCCACGAACGAATACAAAAACAGGTTCTATATCTCTTTTTCTTCCTATAATGGCTGGGGCCTTTCAACAATACCATCACAAAAGAGTCTGTAAAACATAGTGCACAATAATTTTTCCAGTGTCCGAAACCGTAAATGTCCGGACATCTCAGTTAAGGATTAACGATGCTGTAAGGCTATGCAGTAGAGAAATTTGTGAAGAGTGGGCTCCAGAAGAGAAAAAAAAACTATAGAATTCGATAATCATGAAAATTCATCGAAATTCTAAGTATAAATAGGAGTATGGTGGAGGCCTGCGGGATGCTTTTCGAAGTGAAGAATTTCTAAAAGGCTGCATTTTGGCGAAGGTAATTAACTATGCTGTCTGGACGATGAGGAAACTGACTCCGGCTGATGGTGATTTATTATAAATCAAGTGGAAGAGGATATTGTTTCGATTTTGGGTTTGAATTGGGTGCCTACTGCCACAGTCGCGTCGTCTGCACAGCTTCGTCACTCGAAAGAAAGGTAGAGAAGCAATTATCCTAATGGGAAAAGTGAAATGTAGACTGGTGTAGTTTTAAACGGGCGACGACAGAGTTGAATAGGTTTAAATTAGATATAATCTACCTTTACTCAGAATTTCGCGTTGTGGTGCAAAAATAGTTTCATTTTTGAATTTTTTTGATTTTTTAGGATTAAAATTTACTGATATGTATTAATATCAACTAAATCAAATTATTTCTAATAATTTTTTTAATAATAAAAGATATTTATGTAATTGAAACGAGGATTTTATCAATATTGGATCTTTCAGTCTCCTAATCAGGGTTTCTGGTCCTAAAAATTAATCTGAATTGAATTCTCAGGGATTATTGTGATTTTAAATCGAAAATTCAATTCAATTGAAGTAGGAAACAAAAATAAAATTTATTGAGTGAATGCGAAATTTCAAAATTTTATTTAAAATCTTGTAAATTTATATATTTTTTTGGTTTGAGAAGGGTGAAGATTTTTCAGAAAAATTCAATTATTCGAGAGGTAATTACCTATAAAATCCTACCTAATATTTTTAAAAAGTAAATGTGACCTAAAAATTTTCATACTCTGGACTTCATGAATTAAAGTTTTATTAGTCTAATTGGTCCCTAAAATTTATTCAACTCGAAAATCACCGATTCCAATCTTTATTTAAAATTTCAGCTAAATTGGTTAAATTTTAAATTCAATCTCTGAGGGTGAATTCTAATGTTGGAGAGATATTCAAAGATTCAATAATTTTTTGTGTCTAACTATAATTTCAAATGAAAGCTGAAAAATTAGAGTACTGCTCAATTTTGACATTTTTCTCATTGAAAATAATTTTTCACGTATTTAAAAGTGCTAGGAAAATTTTTCGATTTGCCTAAAATTTTCAAAAAAAAGATAGGAAATTACATTTCATTGATTACACGTGCCGAAATTACAGAGAATAATTTTTTTTTATTTTAAAACTTCAAAGACAATTATCTACTTGATTGAATAAAGAAGTTGAAATTTTTGGGATTTGTAAAAATTATAGCGATTAAAATTTCCAAGATGAAAATACACGAGTGAACTAAAAATTGATTATTTTTCAAAAAATGAGTTTGAATAAGTATTATGTTTTTTTGTAGAAGCCTGAAATATGCATTTTTTTAAATTTTAAATTGATTAAAGCCTATTCCGAAGCATTTCTGAAACATTTTAATTTTTTTTAAAATTAAAAAATACTCCAAGAGCTTAGCTAATCATTTAGTAGAAAAATGGGATTAAATCGATTGCAAAGGTCTAAAAATGTCAATCTATAAATTTTTCAGGTACTTAGTGGAAATCTGCTCTAGTCCTTTCAAAAAACTTTAAAATATTCATTAGAAATTAAAAATTGCCAATTTAACAGAAAATAAGATTAGGCAAATATTTAAAAAGCCAGTCTAATTTAAATTTAACGCCCAGTATCAAAATGATTGGAAAATATGTCAGATCACTTTCAAAAAGTCAAATTTTGAACAATCAAGTTTTCCATATCAGTTTTGAAATTTTATACATCTGAAAGTTGCTCAAAAAATAGACGAAAAATTAAATCTAAAAGCTCAAAAATTTTGAAAATCATTTTGACTTAAAAATTTGAGATTAACAAGCTCAATTTCTAATTTTTGCTTTGAAATGAGAACCGTATGAGCTTAAATTTTTGTAATAGGCCTGCTAAGTACGATAGTCAAACTTTTTAGAACATCATTCCAAAAGCTAAAAGATCAATTATTTATTCATGTACATTACATAGGTACTAAATAGTGTGGGAATGTCTCGAGCTACACATTTTCTCGCAAATGATTTCAATTTTTAAATCTTATGGTTTCTAAAATGTCGAAAAATTCACCAAAGATCTGAATTTTTTCAAAAAAATTATTTCGCTGGTCCTTATTTCAAAATCCAGTTTGAACTTTTAGTCCAATTAAAATCTTTGTGAAGAATTTATTGCCTGAAAAATGAAAATGACGTATCACAGGCCTGCGTATTGACTCTTTTCTGATTTAGAAATTGATATTCCTTGTTTTTTTCCCTTCGCCTCTTGCCTAATATTTTACTTACAAAAATGATTTTATTTGCAAGACAAAAATTTAACAGAATTTTTATTCTAAATTTAGACGAAAAAAATCTATTTTTGGGCTCAAAGAGGGTTCTGAAAAAAATTTGTTTTTATCCCAGGAACCTTAGTTTTTAAGAGAGAAAAGATACCTATGTATTTACAAAAAAAATAAGAATTAAAATTCCAAAACTTTAGATAAAAATATCGCTTTCCAGGAAAAAATCAATCATCTCTCTGTCTCTACTCATTTTTTCAGAAAAAAATTTCGTCATCCCCTGCCAAAAAAATAGTTTTCAAATAATAAATTGGCCTCAAAGAATCTCGAGAAGCCTTAATTTTCGAGATGGGTATTATTGGCAAAAAAATAATAAAAATTGAATTTTCAAAACTTTTAGTAAAAATTATCTACAGAACGTGGAATTTTTAAAATTTCTCCACTTTCCCTTATTTTCTATCTCTCCTCAACTCCTAACCTCTTCTACCAAACATGTCAATTTTTCCTGAAAATCTAATTTTTACCAAAATGACCTAAGAGAAAAAACTCATCACTTTTTACAAAAATGGAATTTCAAACATCACATCACCTTGTTTCCTTTGCCAAAAAATTTTTTTATGCTTAAAATAATGAAAAATGGATTTTAAAACGTTGATTTGATTTGTGAAATGGATTTTTCCTAAATTTCCCCCGTAGATCACTATCCAAAAAATACAATCTGATTCGGAATCGCTCCTTGAACTCCTCTCAGCATTTTAGTCGCTGGCCCGCTATAGTTTAAACTCATTTGGAATTAAAATTCGACGATTTGAGATAAAAATACCAAACAACTGTAGAACAATCTTTCGCCTATGAAAATTACTCGACTCGAATTCTTACATCTTTGGATGTGAAGACAATTCGAAAGAATTTGGGGAATTCATGGCACGGCTAATTTTACACAATGAGGATTCTCAGGGCTGCCAAATCTCAAAACTTTAAAACTGAAAATTTCTGTTTCGAGAAAAATAAATCTGTTGCGTTTACAATAACAATAGAAGAATTTTCTCAAAAATTCTCATTTTTTTCATATTTCTACGCATTTTTTCAATAATTTATTATCATCATTGGACAACTGTCCCTGTTCTCACGCCTCTCAAATTCATCCTCCAGATTCATATTTTTTCAATATCTTGGCGAGGAAAATTTATTAATCTACGTTCCTTCCAAATATCTACCAATCTCATGCATATTTCAGCTCTCACGTCAACCTCCTCCCTCCTCCATCTTTCAGAATTCCTTCAAAAACCCAAAAAATCACCAATTCCGACACTCTATCGCCAACCAACCACTAATTTTAGTAAAATTCATTAATCACGCAAAATTCCACCAATTTCAATCAAATTGACCACCCAACAACCCCAGTCCCATCCTGCCATCAAATTACTCCACCATATCGCACCAATTCCACCACACGTGCATTTTCCCCACCACCCCTCATACCCTCTACCCAAATAAATTCTGGAAAACTCACCCATGAGACACCGGCGGATGAAAAGCTCCTCCGGTCTGGCTCGGCGATGTCCTCAGATTCGGCGTCTCCCACACATATCGTCCATCGTGAGTCCGCTGATCGACCGGCAAAGGAGCATGAAAGGACGCGAACGCCGACGGAAACTGCAACGGGAATCCGGCGGTGGGCGATGTAAAATGATACGCTTCTTTTTCCAACATAATTATTCCGAAAAATCACCGCAACTTCGTCATAACTCGAATACCGAGCAAATTGATAAAACTACACGCGCCCGAATCATTAAACGCGTCCGAGTTCAATCGACAATCGGGCCTTGCACTGGCTCTTTAATTTTTGCCCTCAACTTAGAACCATGAAAAATCAAACTCGACGACAGTACAGCCAACGAAACACAGTAAAAAATTTCCTTTCACAATGAGACCGCGATACGATAACAATTAAACAATTTTAGACGCCATTTTTCATCATGTTGGTGGCCCGATTCGGCTTCTCGATTAATTGAAATGTCTCTATTATAATGATACGACGACTCGCGATCATCGGGAGTCTTCTTCCAAAGCCTTTCGGCAACGTACGAACAAATCGAATACGAAAAAAAAAATCGTAACTTAATAATAACCAACTAATTAATATCGTAGCTCTATCAAACACAGAGACATTAAAAAACAATCCCGAAAAAATTCCAATCTCGAAACAAATCAACAATTCGGTCACTAATAACTTCACGAAAAATTATTAATTAATCGACCGAACAACAAAATCTCAGCAACGTTAATCGTATCGCAATGGCATTCGTACGCACAAAAATTATTGAAAAAATTGCCAAATCCACGTTCTCAACGAAGTAAAAAAAATTGATAAACAAAAAATAAACAAAACTGCGGGCAACACGAGGACAGCTTATTACAATACAGAATAGATGATATTTTCAGACTTCTAATAACAAGCCCGAGCCACCGCGACCTAAACACACGCAAAGACCAAACGCACTCTTCCGGTAAACTTGGAGACTACACGAGCGTAGAATCTGGTTGACAGCTAACAACTTATTCAACGATTCCCCTTCTCCTTCATTCGGGGAATATTTCGGTGTTAAAAGATTCACTCGAACATTGGACCGCGGCCGCGTGGTAATCCGACTATTATCTGTCTTCGAATAGGAAACATTGTGTACTCCGACGACAGCTCCGAGATCACGAAATCACATTAGCAGGGCGGAGTTTGTAACCCTGCGAATCAAAGGGGGTTAATACTTGTTTACTGCGATCCCTCGACGTAATTCGCGAGATAAATTTACTATCAAAATATGACAGGACACATGTCCCGATAATTCTCCGCGAATCACCAATCACCTCCATCGAACTGAGGCCTACGTCAGAAAAGCCAATGATTTCCATAAACGCAGCGTTCCTCTTGGATTGTCGTCGTAAAGTGAAAAGTGTCGATTGAGATGATTTACCAGAGTGTTGATTTCATTATGGAATCCTATAAATATTCGTATATTAAAAAATATCCCAGTCTAAAATTATATCTAGGGAAATATTTCAAATTTTCTATGTTTCGGTTACCTTTCATCTAGCAATGTCTGAGGAATATTTTTTGGCACTACGTAGTTGCTTTAATTGGCGCTAATTTTTTTTCTTTTCGAGTTCTTTTCGCTGGTGTGATTAAACAGATGGCAGGCTGCTTTTTCTTCATTTATTACGATTATTATTTAATTGTAAGCGGAGAAGTGGTCGCCTTAATTTACGAATAAAGAAAAAAGCTCCGGGTTGGTGTATGGTAAAAGATGATGTAGATACCGCAACAAATTACCAAGGTGACTAAATTGTACTTTTCCGGCCACGTTCATCTGCCATCTATGTAAATATTTACCAAGATCATCGCCAACTATGTTATATTTTCACTCGAACGTTTCAACATATTCGTATACAGTGTGTATTGACGAGTAAACATTTTTTTCGAGAAATGTTACCGTATGGTATATCGTATATGATTGTATAGATATAAGTAAAATACATACGTAGAAAGAATAAGCCGAAAACGACCAATAAATGGAGGAATTTTTTTTAGTTCTTTTAATGCGCGAAATATTTATCTTTTGGTCGTTTGTGTGATGATTTGTTGGAATAGTGTTTTATGACGAGGTATTTTGGGAAACTGACGGGATCATGGTGAGAAATTGGGGGAAAATAACGATAATTTGAAGTAATGTTGCCATAGATGAAAAGAGATGGAAATTTCAAGTTGTAAAAGTCTGGCACCTGGTAAGGACAAAAAAATTCTTAAAAATTCTTGACCTGTTTTTTTTACGTTTTTTATGACGTAGGTATGTGGTTTTTTTGGGAAAATGTGTGGGAATTTTGGGAATGTGAAATTGTGAAAAATTATTCATGTTTTTTAATATGTGGCGTTCTATAGGAAAAGGTACAACATTGCCGCAAAGTTGATTTCGAGAAAAACGCAAAAATGTGAATTAGGGTCAAAAATATCGATTTTTTGTTTTTGATGGATTTTGGTACTTTCATCCTTCTACTTTCATATGAGATACCCCACAACACGTGAAACAACTTTTAAGTAGTGTAAAATGACCGTTGAAGTGGTGGAGTGAGTTGAATAAAGTGTAAATTTTTTCATATTTGTGTTCACTTAGGTCATTTTTATCGCTGTTTTGGCAACACTGGTGGCCTCGTAGGGTTCTGAAACCCACTTTTTCGGATTCTACACAAAATTTCCTACCAGTTTAAAAAAAAATTAACATTTTTCGACAATAAATACGTTTTTTCACGAAAAAAATCGTTCAAAAACTTTAAACGCGTTTTTCTCGAAACTATGTTTTTTCAACTTCACTTTTCAAAACGTCATAACTCCGCGAATTTTTCACGAAAAAGGCTCGCTAATAGCTCATTCGAAAGGTAATTTTATCTAGTTTCAGAATATGGCAATAACTCAATTTTGACATTTGCGGCAATGTTGTACCTTTTCCTATAGAACGCCACATATTATGGGTATTGGCCTTTGACAGTTCGACGATCTGATCAATTTCGATTTTTGTCGTTGGAATTTGGAATTTTGGTGTGGTATATTTACAAGCAGGGATAAAAAGCTAGCTAAAAGCCTAAAACGAAAAAACCGAAAGTTCAAAAGTTTTAAAAACAGTGAGCTAAAAGCCAGCCAAAAGTTTTTTTACAGTTTTATTTTTTAGCTTTTCACTTGAAAATTTGAAACCGACATCAAAAAATTTTCGACTAGAAATTTTGTTTCTCGATTCTCAGAATATTTTCAACTTTTAATTTATTTTTCTCATTTTTCCCCTAAATATTTTCCGACTCTAAAATTTTGTCCATCTGGAATAAAATTTTTCATTTCTGAAATTTCTCCCTCCAATTTTTTCTCAAGTCTAAACATTTTTCAACAGGGTGACTAACAAAATTTGTTGAGCAAAAAGCTTGACTTAGCTTGACCTTTTGGAATGACTTTTTTGGGATCACCCCCTCCCTCCCTCCCAACAAAAATTCTGTGCGTCCGTGTGCCTGGGGCTATCCCCCACCCACCATACATTTGAGATCGCCTTCAAATAAAATCACTGAGCCCGAGCGAAGCGAGAACGAAAATTTTTGAAAAAAGAGAACCCAGAATTTGAAATTCTTTTATTAAAATTCGTGATTTTTTTTTCATGTTATGTTTTGACTTCCAAAAAAAACTATGTCTATGGACTCATCTCCAAATCTCATACCAAAAAATCGAAACATTTTTGAAATATTCCAATCGAGATCGTTACCGAGACTTTTTATAAATGAGAAGTACAATTTTTTTCACACGAAAATATCGATTGCGTGGGCTGGAAAGGAGGAAGGTGCATATTATCATTTTGAAAAAAAAAATGAGTAAATTTACTGAGCCCGAGCGAAGCGAGGGCGAAAATTTTTGAAGAAAAAGGCATTCAAAAGCTAAAATTTCTTCATTGTTTTAATCAATCTTTTAGTATTAAAAGGGAGGCGAAATCTTCAACCCCTATCTCTTGAATAAATTTTAAACCTTATATGCCCGAGCAAAATGAGGACCAAGATTAGAAAAATTAGTGATTTTCAAAAAAAAAAGAAAAGAAAAAAGAGCCTCAAAACGAATATTAACTAAAAATTTTCTATTTTTTAAAACTTTTTTTAAAAACTATTTATCAAGGGTAAATGGAAGTTTTTTTTTGATTTTTGAAAAAAAGCTTGACCTTTGAGTTAATTTGAGTAGATTAGTCAAAAATTTTCACTTTTCAGTACTCGCATGCCGTTTTTGAAAAAATCTTGACTTATCAGGAGTCGGAACCGTTAAACACCCTGTTCAACTCTGGTATTTTTTTCCAAAAATTTACACACTTTTCAACCCTAGAAATTTTTTCTTAATATTATATCGTTTCTCAAACTTTTTTTAGTTCTTGAAATTTTAATTTTTGCAGCTGTTGAAATTTTTTCTCGAAATTCCAATTTCTTCAGCTCAAAATTTTTTCTCACTTCATTTTTCAGCTCTAAAATTTCTAGAATAAAAAATTTTTGAAAAAATTTGGATTGGAAAATTTTTTAAAGAAATTCAAGGTGAAAAAAATTTAAGAGTACGTAAGGTATATCAAGTTTTTAAAAATTTTAAAATCAAAGAATGGAATTTTACAGTTGATAGATGAGATAGATATCAGTAAAGTAAATGAAAAAATTTTAAGAGTTGAAAAAATGTTAGTAAATAAAAATTGAAAAAAATCTTGAGCTAAAAAAATTTGAAGAAGAAATTTTAATGGGAAAAAAATTTATTGGAGTTGAAAAAATTGAAATTTTGAGAAAAAAATTCAAAAGCTGATGAAATAAAAATTTTGAGAAAATAGTAAGTATACAGACACGAATGATGATTTTTATCATTGTACTGTCAAGGCGTTGTAAATCAGAATTTTTAAGGTGAAAGTCAAAAGTTTTAAGCTGAAAGTTTGATAAAATATAGCTATGTAGAAGCTGAAACGTGAGAAAGTTGAACGTTATAGCCAAAAGCTAGTTGTATATGAATCAAAAAGCTAAAAGCTAAATCTAAGTTTTATTTTTGAAATTTTTAGCCGAAAGCTAAAAGCAGAAGTTTTATTTTACGGCTTATCATCCCTGTTTACGGGCAGCACCATTAATGAACAAAATTCATTCCATTTTTTACTTTTAATGAACAAATTCGATCAATTTTTCTCTTTTACTTGATGGAAAACTTTTATTTATGATTAGGTATAATTTTCTTTATTTATTTTGAAATCATATCGAAAATTACTGAATTCTTTAAAAAATTAGTTTAAAAATCCTTAAATCATAAAATTGTTTGAAAAAATCTTCAACTTTTTTCCCCCGCGCTAAAAATTCCTAAATTTGAGGATAAATTCCTAAATTTGGCAACGTTGATTTTGAAGCATGCCGCATTTGGCGAATGTTATTATTATCAAGAGTAGAATGGGTGCTCGAGTTTTACCCACCACCTTATGATGCAGATAAAATTTGATTCTTTGTGAAATTTCAGTTCAAATGATTGTTATCGTCATTCCTAATCTACTTTGTCTGCGGTCAATGTTATCAAAGTTAACGAAAACAAATACTTGTATAGAAAGGAAACTTGATGCAGATTAATGATTTTCGCTCTTCAAATGCTATACATTAACACAATGTTCTTATAGATACCAGTTTTTTATCTTTTTTTTTGAATTGGGTTACTTTTGTTTTGTAAATACTGCAGTAGATTAATTTGAAGCGAGCACGTAAGACGGATGTGCTTTTGGAGTTTATCTGCGGAATGAAAAGGCTCCAACGGTTAAATTCAAGGAAAAAAAGGTAACGGAATTTAGTTTTTCAGACGCTCGCAGAAATAGGGATGTACCAATATGTGACGAAGAGTGACTCCCCCCTCCAATTTATTCAGTTGGAAAAATTCATCATTTTTACCCATGAGTTGAGAAAATTTATCATATTTTCCATAAGCTGATTTATCATTTATTTGTACCCACATTTTATCAAGATGGAAAAATTTATTATTTGTAGCTACTCATATTTTTATACAACTTGGAAAAATTGTCTTAGATGTGTTTCCAAATTGAAAATTTTTCTTGTTTTCCTAAGTTGGAAAAATTTACCACTGAACACTTTATTCCGAATTAGGAAAGTTGAACATTTTGTATTTTCGTGTGTGTTTTTTTAAAAATGAATAACCAGAATTGAATTATCACGACCCCCCCCCCCCCCACCCAAGCTCGACAAGGAAATTTTTTTATCATGAAAATGTCAAAGGAGAGTATTCCAATTAACATAAATACCACTCTCTAAATTTGAATCAATTGAATTTGCAGAAATTCTGTCTTTTTTAATCAGTGAAATAATTTTTATTGAAAATTAGTGATTTTTCACTGATTTTTCAGTCAAAATTACTAATTTCTCAGCCAATGCCCCATTTATAAAAAAAAAACAAAAAATAAACACAGGAAATCTCGTAATTTTTCAATTTTTCTTCGCTCAAATCTGTAGGCATGTATTATCTCCCTACTGAAAATATCACCCAACTACTCCAGCCCCACTGAAATCACAGGTTACTTCATTTTTTCATTGATTTTTGACCCCCCTATTTTTTTGAAATCTGAGCACCTCCCTTACATAGTTTTTGGGCGCGCTTATGCATTGCGGGTTGCCAATTGCCATTCTAGATCAGGGTGTCTACCGATTTTTCAAAATTAAATTTCGCGACTTTTTTTCAAGGTATCTAGTATCTACCTCTCAATTTGACACCCCCCCCCCCCCACCCCAAAAAAATAATCAACGAGATCAAATTTATTACAGAAAAAATTTCATACGCGGAAGAAAATACGTCTTTAATTTTAAAAAAATATAATTTTTCACAAAAATTTTCTAAAAGTAAGTTATTTTATGGTAAAGAAGAGAAGTAGTTACTGCCCGAGCGAAGCGAGGGTGAAAATTTTTGCGAAAAATCATGTTAGAACGGATAAAATTGTTAAATGAATTACCAATGTAATGATGTGATTATTTCGCCCGAGCGAAGCGAGGGAGAAATTTTTTTGAAGAATTTATTTAAAAATCAGCAAAAAAATATATATTTCTAAATGATTTTCTCCTGTAAAACATCCCTTAGAAAATTCCAAAATTCTCCAATTTTTTTAGATTTTCCTGAGAATGGATACAATATTTCCTTTGAAATTCCCAATCGTGATCGTTACTTAGTTTCCCACAAGAACATATTTTTCCACTTCAAAATATTCAATTGTCTTAAATAGAAGGGAAGAAGGTTTATAATTTTATTTAAGAATGGGCTTGTAAAACTTATGAGCCCGAGCGAAGCGAGGGCGAAAATTTTCAGAAAAAATGTTCAAAAAGGTGAAATTTTTTTACTTTTTCTGTTTTGTAAAAGGCAAAAAAAATTGAAGTTATTTCGGAAAAATTCGCGACTTTTGATGAATTTTGGGCCAATTTCGCGACTTTTTCGCGACTTCAGCGACCTAAATCTAAATTCGCGACTTTTTCGCGACTTTCGCGACCGGTAGACACCCTGTAGATGACAACGAGCTTTGGAGGATGGCTTAACATCAAACAGATTATCCATAGATACAGGAATTGAAAACCAAAAAGGCCCAAGTTCCATCGCAACTGCAACTGCCTTCTCCCTCATCATCATAAAATCTAATTCTGTGAAATTTTCTGAAAAAAGTTTTTCAAAACACTTTCCTAAAATAGATTTTTTGAAAGTAATAAATAATGACAATGACGAATGATGGAACTCAGACAGAGGTCATCAGAAATTCTTCAATTCTATAAACAAATTTTCCACTAAAATGAAGGCCCTAAATAATTATCTATAGGTATGAAATATTATATAGGTATTATACACAGATACAGTCTTAAGTGTTTTGTTCTACTAACAAAAAATTCTATACTCTTATAATATTTAAAATTAAAATTAATTAAAATTTTTATTAACAATTTTTTAAAAATAAATTGAATTCTAAGTAAAATAACATAAAATATTTAAAACCAATATTAATTAATTCTTTCACCATCCAGTGACTGCAGGGGCGGAAGGAGAGGGCAGAAAAATATTCCCGACACCTTAGAAAGTTGATACGTTAAAATTTAAAATTCAGATTTATCCAACATTTTTGTCCTCGCAAAGTTATTACTATTAAGTATTTTTAATATTCATTATAAATCAACTAAAAATTCGATACTTTCCAGTTCTAAAGCCAGTCCAAAAATAAGCCCAACCGTTAGTTGAATTTTACACTCAAATGACATCATTGGAAAGAAAATCATTAAAGTATCTTAAATTTAACCAAAAAAAATGTTCAAAAAGATAATTTCTTAATTTTAGTAAAATATTGAAAAATAAACTCATCGTTGCCTAAAAATTTTCAAACATTTCTACTGTAAGGTAAAGTAATCATAAAACGGGAATAAGAGAGAAAAACAACGGCAATTATATTTTATAGAACTCACCAAAAAAAACGAAAATCAAATTACACGACCTCAATTGGAAAAAATAGTAACCAACACTGCATTAGCTCCGTCCTTAAGGCAAAAGTATAGAAAATTTTACAAAATATTAGCCGGCAAATTTTTAATTTCTCGACATATTTACTCGGAAGTTCCTCATTTTTACTCCCCATAATTTCGAACTCAATATCGGTGATTTTGGTGTAAGTAATTAATTATTTTAAAAATAATTATGTATTGTTCTATTTTTTCTATTTTTTCAAAGGAATTTAATAAAAAATTTCAACTAATTAAATTTCAATTTTTCATAGGGTAATGGTACCTAGGAATTTTCGTACTAGGGCTGTATCTGTTCAACCGCTCAGGCTTGTGGTTTTCCTAGACGTTGAATTAATGTAAATAATACAATATTAACATTTTGTTATTAAATGAATATTATAATTAATGAGTTATAAAAAACTTTTGAAATATATTTTTTGGATTTTAATCGTGAAAAAAATAGATTCCTCGACAAATGTAGTTCATTTTCCCTCGAAATTCCGTTAATTAAACAAATATTTAAATTTTTTGGCACCTCGAATGTGCAGAATACAAAAATAACATTGAAACTACCACCACCTGTAGGTATACGAACAATTTCCAATAAATTATTAAATTGTAACACTTTAAATAGGTATGTAGTGTACATTAATTTTTGTTTGGGAATGCATTGCGTTTTACATTTAAAATAGGTAATTTGTTTTTGATTTTTTCTTTAATGTAATTTATTTCTTTATAAGGTGCATAAATTGTTGTTGAAGTGTTTCATTTTCAAGTAGGTACTAGAATACAAACTTGTAAGTAGGTATGTAGGTACAATTCTTCAAAAGAAAATTGTAAATCAATTGGTAAAGTTTTTTTCCCATTTCATTCTCTAATTTTGAATTGACTTTCCTCCCCCTCAATCTAAAACATATCCATACGAAAAAGTATTATAAAAAATAATTAATAAATTGGGTTCAGTTTTAGTTTTTCATGAATATGATATTACGAAGTAGCCAGAAATTTGGTTTGAAATTGATTTCGAAATATTTATTTTCAGTAACAAGTATTGATTGGAAGAGATGAGAGAAGGGCAAATGAACTAGATTTTCGCAATACTAAGTAATATTTTGGATAGCTAGTATACAAAATCAATTTTATTTCCAAAATGAAATTATTCCTTTTTTTCATTTTTTCAATGACTATCTATTTTATGTTGATTTTTTGCATGCTCATTAAATAGAATAAGTATTAAGTATCAACATTCAATAACTTACGTATACCTAAAGGTTTTTCTTCTTGTGGAGATTTTTCATTTATTTTCAATTCGATACAAAATCTTCAAGCAGAATTGACCTGAAAGTAAAGATGAGAACGAATTTAAAAATTTTGTCTGCAAGGGTCCAATCAAGAAGTGGGCTACCGGGCTAAAGCCCCTCCCCCTCCCCAAAAAAATCAAACGTTTTTTAAAGATTAATGAAGCCCACCTATACTTAGCGAGTGAAATTGTAGGGGGAAATAGTTCAGGTCAGTGTGACAATGTGAAATGTTCTATTTTTATTTCCTGGCTGGTTTTAGCCATAGACGCACCGAAGAGAGGTGCTCAAGGGGCTCTAACCTCCCTTCCCCTTAAGCTCAGCAAGGAGATTTTTTTCACAAAAATGTCAAAAAGAAGTGCATTTTTTACTCGAGCAGTTTTTTAGTCACTTTGTATATAACATTTCTCCAAGTTTGAATCAGTCAAATTTGATGACATTTTGCCTTTTTGAATCAGTGAAATAATGTTCATTGAAAATTAGTGATCTATCACTGAAATTTCAATCAAAAGTCACTGAATTCTCAGTCCATTCCCAATTTGTAAAAAAAATCAGTAAGTTTGACTAAAAGTTCAATGAAAAATCACAGGTTTTCAGCTATGTACATTTATTTCTTTGATTCAAAAATTTAAAATTTTATCAAATTTTGTCAACTCGGATTTAGGGAGTAGGTTGATTTCCTTTTGCTCATATCTGTATATGTGAGCCTGGATATGGAAACCACACTGGGGTGTAAAAAATTGGTTTTTGAGTTGACACTGATTTTGGAAATTTCAGAAGGAGTAGAATCAAGGGGAAACTTTAATTCAAAAACCAATTTTTGACACCTAACGGTGGTTTCTATATCCAGGCTCACATAATGTATTATCCACGTACAAAAAATTCCCGGACTACGCCAGTGCCACTAAAATACATAACAGGTTTTTACTGAATTTTTATATTGAATTTTGACCCCCCCCCTATTTTTTCTCGAATTCTCAGCCCTTCCTTTACATAATTTCTGGTTGCGCCAATGCTTGTCTGAATACTAGATTAACCCTTACCCCTTACAACCAACCAGGGATGAAAAGGCTTTGGCTTGGATTCAACTTTCAACTTTTTGACAGGGTTGTCAAGGAAAAAAACATGAAATGTTTCAAGTTAACATGTTTTACACATTGGATTTCCAACATTTGTTTAAAACATGTTTTTTTCATAGTGTGTTTTTTGTCATTTTTTTTGTAAATTAAATGAAAAATTCATGCATTTTAACTAAAATTTCATTGAAGGGAATGAAACTAAAACTAGAAAGCAGTAACCCTCTCGAATTATGGGTAAAAATTAAACATATTTTTTAATAAAATAAAAATAATAAAACACCAAAATTAAATTTTAAAATCCTATACCCATTCAGAGTGGTTAAAAAAAACACAAAATGTTTTAAACTTATTTTAAACACTGAATTTCCAACACCCGTGAAATTGAACTTGAAACAAAAAAACACATTTTTTTAAAACCCTGCTTTTTGATTCATACAGCTAGCTTTCGGCTAGCTTTTAGCTTTTAGCTATATTTTATCAAATTTTCAGCTGGCTCATTCCATGTCAACTCGACCAGGTTTTGACCTTGGGTCTTCCGATTTCGCTCAAATTTTTTTTACGAGTTCCCCTCGATGGTCTAATCAAGGAATCACCGTCATTTCGATCCTAATCCTTCAAGGGGGCGGGGGGTGGCCCTTGTAATTTTCGTATAATTGGGATTTTTTGCGAAATGGCTCAACTTTGAAGGCGCATATCTCAAGTTCGGTCATGTCCAAGATGAATCTGTTCATGCGGTTTTGTAGAGAATTAAAAGCAGATTCAAAATTGATAATCATATTTTGAAAAGTTCAAAGTTGAACTTTTAAGATGAAAGCTCAACTTTCATAATAAGTACAAAACATGAGGGCCCCCATTTAAAAATCTGAAAAAATTACTATGGAGAGAACATTTTATGTACTATTCAACTAATAACTTTTCAAGATGGGATCTCAATACTCCTGGGGGGCACAGGGGTCCTCAATTTTGGTCAAAATTCAAGAAAATGTAAAACGTGAAGTAATATATCGATTTCTACTAATTCGAAGGCGCTGAGTTCGAATATGAGCTCAGTTTTTTCATCCGACTCCTCTGAACCTCCCTATCAGCCCCCCTGATGGGGTTAGAATTCAAAAAAATGAAAAATAACGTGTGACGTGTCGTTTGTCAGGTTTTTGAGAGCGCTGAGTTCGAATATTTGCTTATTTTCCGGATTCGACCCTCGGGTAAACCCCTAGCACCAATTTTTGAAAAAAACATCGTTTTTTTTAAATTTTTTAACAGTTTGGGAGTCAAAATGGGGGGATGGGGATGGCCGATCAATAAAGTAAGTTGATAATCAAGCTCAGCACCCTCGAATTAGTAGAAATCGATATAACACATGCTATTTCTTTTTTTTAACATGTGTTTTCTCAAAATTGGGGGCTAGGGGTGCACCCAATTGTCGAATCCGGAAAATAAGCAAATATTCGAACTCAGCGCTCTCAAAAACCTGACAAACGACACGTCACACGTGATTTTTCATTTTTTTGAATTCTAACCCCATCAGGGGGGCTGATAGGGGGGTTCAGAGGAGTCGGATGAAAAAACTGAGCTCATATTCGAACTCAGCGCCTTCGAATTAGTAGAAAACGATATATTACTTCACGTTTTACATTTTCTTGAATTTTGACCAAAATTGAGGACCCCTGTGCCCCCCAGGAGTATTGAGATCCCATCTTGAAAAGTTGTTAGTTGAAAAGTACATAAAAAGTTCTCTCCATAGTAATTTTTTCAGATTTTTAAATGGGGGCCCTCATGTTTTGTACTTATCATGAAAGTTGAGCTTTCATCTTAAAAGTTCAACTTTGAACTTTTCAAAATATGATTATCAATTTTGAATCTGCTTTCAATTCTCTACAAAACCGCATGAACAGATTCATCTTGGACATAACCGAACTTGAGATATGCGCCTTCAAAGTTGAGCCATTTCGCAAAAAAATCCCAATTTTACGAGAATTACAAGGGCCACCCCCCGCCCCCCGAAGGATTAGGATCGAAATGACGGTGATTCCTTGATTAGACCATCGAGGGGAACTCGTAAAAAAATTTTGAGCGAAATCGGAAGACCCAAGGTCAAAACCTGGTCGAGTTGACATGGAATGAGCCAGCTTAAAACTTCTGATTTACAATTTACAACACCTTGACAGCACAATGATGAAAATCATCGTCCCTGTTTGTACTATTTCCTCAAAATTTTGATTTTTTCAGCTTTCGAAATTTTTTCTCAAAATTTCAATTTCTTGAACTTCAATCATTTTTTTCTCCATTCTTGAAATTTCTTCCTCAAATTTTTTTTCAATTTCGTCAATTTTTATTTGCTGAAATTTTTTCTGCTCCAAAATTTTTTCATTTACTGTCCTGTAAAATTCCATTCTTTGATTTAAAAATTTTCTAAAAACTTGATATTCCCTCAAATTTTTTTCACCTCAAGTTTCTTATAATTTTTTCCAATCCAAATTTATTCAAAAATTTTTCATTCTAAAAATTATTAGAACTGGAAAATAATTTGAGAAAAAAATTCGAGCTGAAAAAATTGGAATTTTGAGAAAAACTTTCAAGAGCTAAAAAATGTTTGAAAAAAGATTTAATATTGAGAAAAAATTTCTGGAGTTGAAAATGTGTGTTTTTGAAAAAAAATACCAGAGTTAAAAAATTTTTAAATCGGAGAACAAATTGGAGGGAGAAATTTCAAAGTCAATAAAAATTTTTATTCCACTCTCTCATTCCGAATCAGTGAAAAGTCACTGATAAATAGTCAGAATTGCAGCACAGGAAAAATTAGCAAAATTCACAGATTTTTCAAAAATTTCGCTGATTTTTCAGCAAATTTCATAAGTTATACTGGCTTTTCAGTGAATTTTCACTGATTTTCCAATGATTTTTCTCACTGATTTATTTTCAGTAAAGAAATTTTCGCTGATTTTGTCCTGTGCTGCAATTCTGACTTTTTCTCAGTGAATTTCGATAATTTTCACTGATTTATAATTCAGAGAGTAGATGAACAAATTTTAGAGTTGTAAAATATTTTTGGGAAACATTTTTAGGGTTGAAAAATATCTGAAGAAAAATGAATTAAGAGTTTAAAATATTCTGGGAATGGAGAAAAAAATTTCTGGTTGAAAAATTTTTGATGTCAGTTTCCAATTTTCAAGTAAAAAACTGAAAAATAAAGCTGATAAATAAAACTGTAAGAAAAAGTTTTCGGCTAGCTTATAGCTTTCTAATTGTTATTTCAAAAACTTTCAAACTTTTGGCTTTTGACTTAAAGCTTTTAGCTAGATTTTCATCCTGCAACCAACTATAGATAATTCTGATCAAAACAGCAAATCCTAAAGCTGTGATTTTTTCCAAAATGAAAATCCTAAACATCCAAAAATAACCACACCAATTCATCAATAGCCCCAAAATTATCACAAACCAAAAAGTACATCTAGTTGCCTACACAAACCACTCGATCAACGCAATCGCTGAAATAGAGTCATTCTCGATATCAACGCAGGGGAAGGAGAAGTCGGTGAGGAGAACTCGTCTGTACACCGTACGAGGATCAGGCCGACGAAATAAGATGTAATGATTCCCGTAGAAAAAGATAATCGGACTCGGTTTACGTATTGATTGGGCATGGGCAGGGTTGTAGTGTGAGTTTATAGGAAACGTGAAGAGGCGTGAAAGAATGAATTTTTAAATTACAGCTCTGAAAATAAAATAAAGACGTCGGGTTAATGATTATGTTATTATCGCTGTGTACATCTCATCACGATCTCATCAACCGTTCTCGAGCTCTACGTATACGTTTTATTCCTTATAGGTTCCTTTCTTTTCCTTTCGTTTCGTTTTCTTCAGTATAATATACTTATTCTCTTTCTTAAAGGTACTTTTTTTTTCATTTCTCCTTCCATCGTTTCTATTCTAGGCTTTTTTTTGTACGTATGTGTGTGTAATTGTGTTGTAGGTACATAGACCGCGTGCTTTATATAACCCTTTTGCTATACACACCCTTGCTGGTACCATAATAACTCGAAGAAATGTTTCCGGCACCGCGTATACTCGTAAGCGTATAGATAAGTTAAACACCTGATACTTGGAATGTGTCTGGCTCTAGTTCGTATTTTTTTTTTCACGCTCTCGTTAAAACATCTGCAAAACTAGGTGATGAAGTTGAAATTTAAGGGAAGAAGAAACCGGTTCTTTATTCAAAGGTTCGTTGGCGAAGAATATTTCAAAATAGGATGACTCTTTTGCTTCTCTCCACGGTTAATATGGTTAATCACCTAATAAGATGTTCCACTCGTAAGGGTGTGGAGAGCTCAACAATGAAGAAAAAATACAACACGAGTGATTATGTAATTACGAGGTATTAAAATACGAGCTGGTTAATTCATTTTGTACCTATTTGAATAATGCAAAATGGTAAATACAGTTTGACAACCTTGAATTATTATTTTTTGATAAGGGTTGAAAAAGATGGTAGGATGTTTTGAAATATGTATCGAAATGGGTAATAAGCGGATTTCAGGATAGTAGAGCGAGAGAATTGAAATTGGTTCATGGGGTGCTCGATTTTATGTTCGAATGGCGATGAAAAATGAGCACTTTTATAATTAAAGGTTCAAGAGGGAAGTTGAAAATATTAAGATGATGACCGGTGGTGACTTTTTTTTTCTTCTTATGACTTCGTATTATTGACTTTTAAATAGGTACTGAGAAGGATTTGCTTATATAGTTTTTTTTAAATGGCTTAATTTTGGGGTTATCATGAAAAACTGAAAATGAATTAGGTACCATTTGTTTTTTTAAAAAATGATTTGTTCCTTTTTTCTGAAAGTCGGTTCATTTCGTTAAAAAAAAATTATTACATTCTCTATGACCACCAAGATTTTGGGGTTTCGAAAAAAAAAAGGTATGGAGAGTCCAATGCACCAATTTTTTTGAAGTTTCCCCCAAAAAATTGTATTCTAAAGATGACTTTTTTCGTTTTTTGAAAAGGAGAGAAGATTTGTTTCTTTTTGAAAATAACTTGGTTTTTTAGTTTTTATCCTAAAAATATTTGAAATTGTTTAAGTTATTTTTTCAATGACTTAGTCTTGTGACCTTTTTTTCGAACTCTATTTTTTTTTAATGCATACAAAAGTGCATAATTGCTTCTTATTTTTTCTTTTTCTGGATCCGATTCGGATTTTTTGAAGAATTTGTCTGAAGACGGCTCGGTTTTTTTGTTTTTTCCTGAATATAATAAGTATCTATGTTTTTTCAAAGAAGCTTCTATTACTGGTTTGGCACTTTTTTTCTTCTTCTAAAAATGATTTTGTTTGATTGTTTTTTTTGAACAAAATTTTTTTATGTGTTTCTCATTTTTTTAGATTTTTTTTACTTGTTTAATATTTTGATTTTTTCTGAAAATGGGTAGATTTTCATGTTTCGGCTTTTCCCGGAAATATTTGATTTTTCAGTTTTTTTTTCTCAAAATGGTTTGTTTTTTTCTGACTACTAATATATTTTTTCAGTAATGTTTTTTTATTTTTATTGTTTTGAAACTTGATTGGTTTTCAGCGGTTCTTTGTAAAGATAGCTTGATTTTTTTGTTCTTTATCTGAAATAGTTTGTTCAATTTATTGGTTTGGTGTTTTTTGCTTCTTTTGAAAATTATTTGGTTCTGTTGTTTTTTTCTCAACATAATTTTTTCATGTGTTTTCTTGATTTTTTCAAGTATATTTTTTTATGATTTGGAAGTTTTAATTTTTTTTGAAAATGGATTGATTTCTTCATTTTCTCCCCTAAAAGTGTTTTTTTTATTGTTTTTAAAAGATGATGGTTTTTTCTGAATTTCTTTTTTAGTTTTTTTTCTTGTTTGGTTTTTTTGGTTTTTCTTTGGATGTACATAGTTGAATTTTTTAATATCTTTTTGAAAAATGATCTGATTTTTTTTTTGTTTTTTTCTGAAAATTGGTTGGATACTGGTACGATTCTTCCAAGAATTGTTTAGTTTTTTCATAGGCGGTGATGAAGGGCATGGGGGAAAGGCTCAAGCCCCCTTAATGTTAAGCCCCCCCCCCCCAATAAAAAAAATAAAAAATGGAAAAACATTTTCGTGTATATGTTTTACTCAAAAAAAATTCGCAAACACTTAGTTTTCAAGGGATGAATTATCATCAATATGTGACAATTTCCTGTTTTTTTCAAGTTGCCTACACTGAGAGAAATTTGTGGCAAAACTTATCCAGTCTGAGTTTTGTGGCACTTTTCACCACAGTTGTGGTGCTAAAAATACCACAATTGTGGTTAAAAGTAAGTACCTACCACATTTGCGGTGAAAAGTACCACAGTTGTGACAAAAAAAATATTTACCACAACTGTGATGAAAAGCATCACAAACTCGGACTGGATAAGCTTTTCCAGGTGCTTACTAGTAATCGATCAAAAACGATGCACAATTATCGATCGTTGAAACAGAAGTTTTTTCAAAAAATCTGTAAATCTCGTTTTACCATGAAGCAAAAAAATACGAAATTTCGTAAAAAAATTCGAAAATCACAAAATTTCTTCACCAAAGAAATGAAATTTTTCAAACAACACCAACAAACTATTAAAAAATAAATTATTTTCTTTCTGAAAATCGCCAATTTTTCAAATTTTAGCCCATGCTTTGCTCGGGCATATAAAAATAAAAAAATATTTAAGAATGAAAGGTTGAAGATTTCGCCTCCATTTTAATATTAAAATTTGATTTAAGTAAAGAAATGAATAAATTTAGTTTTTGGATTCGTTTTTCTTCAAAAATGTTCGCTCCCCTTTCGCTCGGGCTTGATAACTTCAATTTTACATAAGTAATTCATCCTCAAAATGATGGTATGAACCCTCTTTCCCACCACTGATGGCTCAAGCCCCCTTACCCCCAGTCCCGGTCTAGGTATCTCTGCCCATGAGTTTTTTACTCAGGACTTTTTTTGTTTTCCTTTTGAAAATAATGTGGTTTAGTGGCCATTTGTCAAAACTACCTATGCGCTTATTGCTTAGTTTGATTTTTATGTTCTTCTTTTCGAACACAATTTGTGTTTTCTTATATTATTTCTCTGGTTTGATTTTTTTTGCCATTTTTCTAAAAACATTAAGGAATTTCTTGGTTTTCGTGAATTTTTTTGGGTTTATTTTCTTCGGATTTTTTATGGTTTGGTTTGGTTTACGGGATTTTTTAAAAAAAAATTATTCATTTTTTGTTTTTTCTCTTGAACATAGTTTGGTTATATCTAAAGTTTTTGTTTTGTTTTCTATTTTTTTGAAGGAGGGGGGGGGGGATTTTCTCCAAAAATTGATTTATTTTTTGAGATTTTTGAAAAAAAATTTGAAGCCTTTGATGTTTTTAAGAAACAAAAAAAAAACAAAAAAAGGACACTTGGACTTTTAAAATGAGGATTTCGTTTTCAGATTAAGAACCTACAGTTTTGTTTTTGAAGGTAGTTTTTTTGTTTTTTTTTATTCAGAAACAATTTTCAAAAAAAAATCTGGGCAACAATTGAAAATATTTTTGAAAGAATCTTTCAAAAAGAATCAGTACTTATTTTACAAAAATTAAAACGAAAGTTGTATAGGTACTCTAAAGCGAAATGAGAGCAAAATTTTCCAAAAAAATATGAATAAAAAGCAAAAGTCAATTTTTTAATATCTTCAGTTCAGCTCGAGCACCACAACTGCTTACCATAAAGTTGTCGACCATGCAGGGTACTTTTTCACACACCATAGATGTAGGTACTTCGATACCCTATAATCTCGGTACAGCTCAACGAATCGAGAGCATCCAGTAGCAGTATGTAATTTTACGACATAGAAGCAATGTGTGTTTAAAAAAAGAAGGGATACGCGGATCGGGGGAGCTAATAAAATACAGATTTAATTACGCCACTATAGATACTCGAAACATTACTCTTAAAGATGTATGATTAGTACGAAAAAATGTTGAAGGAAGTCTCTAACTCTCTATACGGTTAAAGCAGCATCGACGATCCCCACATTGTCGTAAGATTTACGACGCTGATACCTGCGAACGCGATCTAAACAGTAGTAAAATTTCAAGCATCTTTGTATCAAATTTCCTCAAATGACGGAAACAGATGGGCTAATAAAAAATACATTAAAATTTAACACCATCCAGAAGCATCCTTCAACTCGCATATCGCAGACCACGCGAGGGGCATATTTATCCTACGAAGCACGATGTTCACACATAATCACCTTAGATGTACCACCAAGTTCAATGTTTGCAAACAGGCTCGAGTTCGACCTAAAAATCACGTGCTGTCAAAAAGACTACGTCCGAAAGAAAATTCTCCACAATTTAACGAATAGCCGAGCCAACGAGATGCTCGTACTCGTAAGTATATTTAACCCGACGTTAATAATTCGTGGTTTCATGATTCGTTCGCCTTACGTATTCGTGCATCCAACTCGAAGTCGTCCTTGGGCTGCACATAGATAACTTTCCAAAACCGTTGTAATTTTCTCGCCGTTACCAAATACACTCTTCACGTCCGCCCAGTCAACTGCGGCAATTAGCTTTTCTGACGGGTACTGAAATATTGACGTTTCAGAGTAATTAGCGAGCTCGGTATTCGTTCCAACTGCCAGCGCCATTTTAAGATTAGGTAAAAGGATAAGGAAGTATAATTTTAATCGAGCGTGATGAAATTTTCGGAGATTTTTACCCATCCACTGGTATAATTAAACGTTGGAGAATACCATTTCGAAGGATGGATTTGCCAACGTTGAACAAATTAACTCATCAGTTGATTGGCATCGTATCTGCATTTTCAACGTGGACGAGAATTTCTTCAAATTCCGTAAAAAATATGTAAAATAACTCGTCGCAGTGTCAATAGCTTACGATTCTTTAATGATACCGCGAGACCAAATGTTTCATTAAAATTTTTCCCTCCGACTCGCCGGCATATCAGATTGAAATTTTTCACGTGTAGAAATGAACGACTGCCCATATTCATCATGCATTGTATAGTGCATCTTTTTCTCAAATTAAAAAACAGCCTACGCCATGTTCGAAAGCGCGCTCAGAGGAGAAAAAAAATACCTACTCTGGTATAGGTATTAGGTACCTCGTATCGTACACTTTACATATATCGATACTATACGATGATAGAAAAATACTTTATACTATATAGGTACGTGGAGTACTATAGATGAAGTAATTTATCGGTTAAAAATGTTTTATTAAGTTGTTAAATTCTCAGCAATATAGCCGCAGACGTAGATAACAGGTTATTCGGATCGTGTAATACTAAACTAAACACGCTGATGGTACAATAAGGCTGTAGCTGTGAAGAGACGAGGAAGTGCGGTGGTTTCCAAAATCGTATGTAAGCGTATACAGACAAACGTACATACGAGAGTATAACCTTTCGGCGAAATTATACACGATACCGGATAATGGATGTACATGTACATCGATTTCTTCCACTTCGAGGATGAAGAATAAGATGCAATGGTGTACTTCGAGTTCATCCTTCTGGGTTGAGGTTGATGTTATTTATTTGTATGGGTAAGGTGGATTGAGGGAGGGGGTCGTAATGCTCGGTTGGGTTAATGAAAAGTTCAGGGACGGTGGTTTTTTGATTAGAATTTATTTTTCGAATGTAGGTAGAACGAGGGATCTGCTGCCCTAATTGATTTTTCAATTTTTGATGGCAATTTTTTGAAAAAATTTCAATTTATAGTCAGTTTTTGGTGAAAATGTAAGATATTTCTTTATTTTTCACGAAAATTAATTGAAATTACATAGGACTTTATCAGGGGCGTAGCGAATGGGGGGTTTGGGGGGGACGACTCGCCCCCCCCCCCCCCCCCACATACAATGCTAGTAGAAAAAGTTGGCAAATTTGTCTCAAAATGAGAAAAGTTGGCAAATTTGACCAAAAATAAGAAAATTTTTGGGGTAAACATCGCTTTTTCAGAAATTACCAACTCTGAAATTATACCTCCAATTCTAAAATTTTCAAAAACTTTGGCCTCGCTGCGCTCGGCTTTATTGTATGTATTTTATCTACATTATGCAAAAGTGATTTTGTTCGTATTTTTT
Organism: Pseudococcus viburni; assembly: GCA_033439095.1. Taxonomy (NCBI): domain Eukaryota; kingdom Metazoa; phylum Arthropoda; class Insecta; order Hemiptera; family Pseudococcidae; genus Pseudococcus; species Pseudococcus viburni. The sequence goes on along the minus strand of JAVBJF010000062.1, from coordinate 144,600 downwards.
CTCAAAATTATTTCTATTCACCTAATTTTATTGTATTTTTTTCTCCTCAAAACTCATTTTCGATGTTTGAAAATAAAATTTTTTAAAAGCTTTGGCCTCGCTGCGCTCATCATATTTCTCCCTCAATAATTTCAAAGTAAAAGTGGTGAATTTTTTACTTAAGTTTATTAATCTAAAACAATGTTTTATTTCGCCCTGAACTTGAGGTTTTATAAAATTTTCGCCCTCGCATCGTTCGGGCCAAATTCATTTCACTCGCATTTTCATTGAAATTACAAAATTTTAAAAATAAATTATAATTTTTCTCGAACTTTTCCACCCTTACTTTGTTAGGGACAAATTGACCATTTTCACTGATTTTTTCAACTTCGAGTAGATACATAGATACATTGAAATTACACAGGGAAAAGCTATGAATAATTGAACGAGAGGGAGAAGCGGTCAAAAAATTTAGTTCAGTCTGAAAATTTGTGCCATCCATCCCCGCCCCCAAAAAGTCAGTCTGTTTCGTGCTTAAATAAATTGGTTTTCAAAATTTTTCAAAAATCAAGCCAGATATTCTGAGATTTTGCCCGACTTCGGTACGTCACTGCACACTTTGCAACACCATTTTATGAAACCTAGATTTTACTTCAATTTCATTTCGTTCATAAGGCGCACCCAACGGGAAGGCACAAAGGGCTCGAGCTCCCCCACCCCCAGCTCGGAAAGGAGATTTTTTATAAAAATGTGAAAAAGTGCATTTTTTTTGGTATTCAAACATGATTTTTCGAAAAAATGTCGCCCTCGCTTCGCTCGGGCAATATTTTAATCATATTTTCTTAAGTAAATCTGAATCAGTCTTCGATGAAATTCTGCCTTTGAGAATCAGTGAAACGATTTTCTTTGAAAATAATGATTTTTCATTGATTTCTCAATCAGTTCCCATTTGTCAGGAAAAATCAATATTTATTTTGACTCGACTGAAAGATCGGTGAAAAATCACTGATTCTCAGTTAGTCATTCCACTGATTCAAGCAGGTAAATTTTACTAATTCAGATTTCAGGAGTTGATTGTTTGTTCCTAAAAATTCCGCAATTTTCAAATTTTTTCTTTGCTCAAATCCGTTTATCCCCCTATTTTTCCTCGAATTCTCAGCCCTTCCCTAAAATAATTTCTGGGCACGCTTATGATTTCATCTCTAAAGTTGGCAAATTTCAGTTTCAAAGTTGGAAAAATCGAGAACGTCACCCCCCCCCCCCCCAGAAAAAACACTACTGGTCTTTATAGAATATCAAATCCCTCCTTCAGGGTGTCTTAACAAAATTTGTTGAGCAAAGACTGACTTATCCTAGCCTTTTGGAATGACTTTTTGCATGATTTTTCTGAGGGCCACCCCCTCCCCCAAAAAATTATGCATCTGTGTGCCTGGAGCAAATGTATGTCGGTACAAACCCCCCTCCCCTCCACCAAAAAAAACAAACGTGATAACATATGTAATGCCGGTCCCAAAACGAAAAATAAACTAAATGATTTTTTTTTTCAACTTATCAAGGGTAAGTAAGTGGTATTTTTTTAGAATTTTTGAGAAAAAAACACGACCTTTTGAGTAAATTAGTCAAAAATCCTGACTTATACCGACCAGACTGACTTATCTTGATCGTTGGACACCCTGCCCTTTCTTTACGAAACAAAAATTTCACCAAGTATTTTCAGTCAATTCTGGAGCTTTAAATTCACAAAGCTTGAATATAAAGCTGATTAGAAAAACAAACGCGAAATGCCCGCCAATAAATCACAATAAGAATGAATTTATTTGTTAAACTATTAAAGTAGAGACGAGAATTCAATTTTCAAGCTTTAAGATTAATTTCTGCATTTTCTGGAAATAAAAAATGTCAAATAGAAAAAATCAAAAACTCGTTGGAAGATCTAGAAGGGATGAAAATTGTAAAAATGGGTTTCAGGAGGCCAGAATTACGTAACGATTTTCGTTTACTTCAAATTTATAAAAAAATTGTCTTCTTGAATTTTTGGAAATTTCGCCAAAAATTGTAGAAGTGTCAGAACATATTTACTTCTCCTAAAAATCTTTCTTTCGTTTTAATCAGAGATAAAATATCTTACATGTTTCCTTGTAAAAATATCTAGTCATTCTAAAGTAAAGGTAAGGATGTCATATATGGACCCCATCAGGTTTTTTGGGTCTAAAGGGACCCCTCCCCCCATTAACCCCCAAAAAGGTGAGAATGGATTTAAATTGCACCTATAAGGGTCAGATAATCACCCCATAAAACTGAACTTCAAAAAATGAATTCCTCAATTTTTGGCATTTTAATGTAAAAATATGATTTTTTTAAATTTAGGCACCTAATATAGACCTCTCCAAATCCAAAATTCCTTTAAAACCCCATAAAAATCATCAGAAAGCGTGTATTTATTTACTGTCCAATCATACGTTAAGCCAATTAGAACAAACAGAAATTCCAAAAAATGAATTTCCCTGATTTTTGGCGATTTTTTATGTACGAAAAGAAGGTGATTTTTCAAAAAAAATGTTATCGCCTAACATGGATTTCAATCTCAAAAATCTTTTAAAAACCACGGAATTTATTTTTCGGGGAGGTGGGAGGGGGGTGTATGCTTTCCAGACTTGACTCATCTGCAACGCTATCAGTAAAAAATAACACAATTACAAAATTTTGAACATTTTGATACTTGATGAAAACATGAACAGAAGGGTCCACATTGAGAGCCTTCAAATCGTAATTTTGAAATCGACTAATCTCGAACTGGGAACATTTGATGTCAAAATCAAATATATTTTTCAAAAGCACTTCAGTTGTTCTACAAATTATACCAAAATGGAAAATTTCAAAAATACCTACATCTAAAAAATGATTACACAAAAAGTGACTGACAGGAAAAAAGTTGAAAAATGAATTTCTGTTTTTCCACTCTATACTGAATCAAATTATCTCTTTGAAAATAAAAATTGAAAAAGTCTACGGCAAGACAGATTATTTTTTCATCGTTTCTTGAAATTTGTTTTTATGAAAAAAAAAAGAAATCATTCTCTCTGAAATAATAAGCCAATCTTAGGCCCGAATTTTAAATCGTACCTTAAAAATTAGGCAACCTTAATGGTTTTAAGGAACCGTTTCGTGCTTTCTGATTGGTTGAAAATGCGATAAGGAACCTTTAAGGCTACCTTAACTTTTAAGGTATGATTTAAAATTCGGGCCTTAGAAAAAAAACCTAATCATGCATTTACATTGAACTTACGAAATCTTATGGTATTTTGGAATTTGTAGAGTAGGTTTACCATAATCTAGAAGCCTTTGTTTTCAAAGTTTTTTTTTCAAAAAAAATCAAAAACCTAACCCATTTTTGAAAAATCAAGTTTTCATACAAAACCAAATTATTTTTATAAAAAAGGTATCTCTTTAAACTTGATATTTCAATAATTTTTTTTATCTCTCCCTTCCTCAATAAAAATTACGGAAGTATTCATTTTTTGCCTCAATTTTAAGAGAAAATCGAACAAAACAAGGGGAAAAAAATCAATGTTTCTGGTTCAGATGTATTCCACAAAAATTTTCTTAAATTTCTAAAATTTGGAATTGAAAAAAGATTTTTGCTCGTGGTCTTTTCAATTTGAATGTGCGACAAAAATTACAGGATTATTAAAATTCTCAAAGTACCTACTCGTATTAAAATGATTTTTTAAGAATTTTTTCACATCGACACACCTACATTTAGACCTTTCAATCGAGCAATGATGAAAAAAAGTGAATTTTTTGACATGATTTTTGCCCAAATTTTAGAATATAAGGAGCTAAAAAATGTATTTTGAGATAAAAATATCTCAAAAATTTTCTTGAAAAAATGAAAAATAAAAAAATTTTACGATAATTTTCGACTTGATTTAAAACTTGAAGAAACTACCTACCTATATAAAACTGTATGTTTGAAACAAAAAAAAATTGTTAATCATAAAAATAAAAAAAACTATAAGGAAAAAATTGTTCAAGATTTTCCACACCATTTCAGCATTAAGAGGGCAGCAAACGTAAAAAAAAAGTAGGTTTAAAATTTTAAAATTGCTAGTTTAAAAACGAATGTCATCATGAATATTTGCCTTACTTCAAAATTGAAGGGGCTATTTCAGTATGTGTTTAATCTTAACCTTTTCGGAGAGCCGATGACCGTTTCGACACGTTTTTTTCAAGTCCAAATTTTTTTCGGAAATTTTCATCACGTTCAAATCTTCTCAATTTTTTTAACCTCGACATTTTTCCTTTTTCCAAAATTTTTCAAACTAAATTTTTTCGTTGAAATTTTTTTGAACTCCAATTTAGGTCTCAGACTAACGATAAGAATCATCATGATATTCGTTCAGTTTTTAATGCAGGTATATTATTCATTAGTACAATAAAAATTTTTCCAATGATTTTTTGCCACTATGAAAGGTAGCATTTTGCCTTTCACTTTGAATTGAAGCAAAACAAAAACTGACTGAAAGCATACAAATTTTGTTATTATGAAATTTCCACAAATTTCAAAATTAAGGGGAATATAATTGTATGTCGAGTGAAAAAATCCTAAAAATGAAAACATTAATCATAAAAATTAGTAGAACAAAAAAACGAAATAAATTTTACACTGAAATTAATATTTCCACAATCTCTTAAATTTTTGAAGTTATAGGCAAATAATCATGGAAATATTCTTTTTTAAAGATGTTTTTTTCTCTTGAAATCTTATTTCATTATTTCAAGTTTCTTGAAAAGCTTGGAAAAAATTCAGATTTTTCCCCGTTTTTATAAGATTTTGAAAAACCTATAAAATTTTTTCTGATGAATCTATTTTGAACATTTTCTAATCTAATTTTTCGCTCAATACTTGATGTTTGATTATCATTTAAGATAATTCACCCCACTCCCCCTCCTCAAAAAAAGACCTTCAAAAGAGAAAATGAAAAACTCCGAACGAATTTGAGATCTAGAGTTTCGAATTTTGAACCTTATGAATGAATAACTTCCTTCTTTTGTGTAGAAAAAAAAACCATCATGAACCATTTAAAAATTGATATCGTTGTTGAAATAAAATCATTATAGGTATATTTTTAAAAAAATATCAAAATTTTTCACAACTCTTCAGTTTTAAGTGACGATTTCAACAAAAATTGGGAGCTTTTGCTTCCTGAAAATCGTTTTTTTGTTATTAGATAATGATGTTTTTTTAAAATAATTTTTTGAAACAATGAATAGAGGATTTCCATCTTTCGATGAAATGAAATTCGTAAGGAATAGATTTTCAAAAAAAAAAATTAATTTCAAGTACCAGAGCTTTCAACTAATGAAAAATTTCAATAATTCTTTTAAAAAATACAAAAATGTAAGACCTCCTTTTGAATATTCGAATAAAAAACTAGTTTAATTTCAGGTTATTCATACCGAAAATTATATCGAAACATGAAATATTTTTGTCCAGCTCGAATTGAAAACTGCATTACGCACTTTCAATCACTCAAAATCACACCACCTTCACAGCTGTAGCACAGATACCCATACCGAATCTTGTCCCGTAAATCTTGAACCGAGGTGTTAAAACATCGTACCGTGTTAATCTACCCATTTACAGGCGCGAAGCCGAAGAAAAAAAGCGCCTTTCAACAAATCGCGAATCTAATTTCATTTACGAGCTGCCATTTAAAACCACCATTAGTCACAATATTGAAATTTTCACGCCGCATCAGTGCACTATGGGCTCAGTCAGCTCATTCCGAGATTCCGAGTATACACCGAACAGGCTTGGACGAGGATCGAGGAAGAATATAAAACCAGTACTTTACAGCACCTTAACCTCATCTCGAACAGTCACACGTTCAACGCACCCTAAAGGCCTGCCAATCACTCGAGCCAGCCACCCTGCTTTGACGTAATTAACACGCTAAGTACTCGTATTATTTTGCGAAACACTGAAACCAAGCGAGATGAAAAAAGAACGCATTACACCCGCTATACTTAGTCACTTCGGGCCGAACGCATTTACATACAGAGCATCGTAATTCAGTTTTAGAAAGATTGTATATTATATCGTACGAGATAGGTGTGTCCGACCAGGCACACAGAAAATCTCTCGAAACATTTCGTGCTTATAAAGCATCCAGCACAAAGAATACCTACAAATCACAAAACGAAAAAACAATACTGGTATAACACGATTCAAATTTCATCGCTCATGCGATTATCGACTCGTATCGCACCAAAGGGGGCGATTTTATTTAAAGATATGACCTAGGCCGAGCAAAAATTCCCCTCATAACGGATCAAACTCATATCTAAGGTGTGAACCGGTGCAGCATCTTTAGGAAAAAAATTTACCTATGTTTACCGGTTCAAAATGTGGTCGAATGAATGGAAAGGAGGAAAAAAAAATCACATAAAATCTGTAATCTATTCTCACAAATGTGTTTATAACGCGATTGCTCAACATTTCCATTACCGTAATACTGGTCGCTAAGCTAGTTAACTTTATAAATAAATGATAGAGAACAAGAAATACATATACCATAAAAATATTTAGAGTTCCATTAGCGATTGCAATATTAAATTTTATTTTTATGGCAGTTTGTGTCTCGCTGGAAGGCATATTTCGACTGCACTGTTCGCGCGGGCTTATAATAAAAAAATTAGTAAATTGGTTTATACCTGAGCGAAGATGGTCCTTGAGTAGCAGCGTTCGTATGTGCATGTATAATTTTTATGCGCATCGAACTTGCTATAAACAGTGGTATTGGTATAATTTCATTGATTAAAAAATATCCCAAGTGTAGTAATCCCTGGTACTGGGTTATTAAATGTAGATTCTTTTATGAAAGAAGAGACTCGAGTAAACTTGTTCGTTTTCCTGGTCGATTTGCCAACCCGGTACATTCAACAGCAAAGTAATACTGTACCTTGAAATGAATGAAAAAGCAGACTTAGGATCATTGTTTCTATGGCTTAGATTGAGGCTTCGAGAGTCTGACTTGGTGACTTTTGAACTCTTCTTTAACGACTCGAGTTTAAATCTCGATAGGAATGCCCATAAAAAAATGTGGGTAGCCTTCTCGTACTGTGATGAGAAAGGAAAAAGCTCGACTTGTTTAAAATTTACAAAAAAAAATCAAAAGTTGTTCAAAATTTTTAAATTTCAAAAACTTCTCAGTTTGGAGACAGTGGACTCACTGAATTTAAATTATGCTGAAAATTTCTAGCCTCTTTCTTATGGGGGGGGGGGGGGGCCTCAGGGGACTCGAGCCCCCCTTAAGCTCGGCAAGGAGATTTTTTTATCATAAAAATGTTGAAGAAGAGTATGATTTTTTTTAAATTTTCGCCCTCACTTTTAGTACCTATTTCTTAAATAAACATACCACTCTTTACATTTGAATCAGTTGAATTTGCAAAAATTCTGTCTTTTTTAACCAGTAAAATGATTTTTATTGAAAATTAGTAATTTTTCACTAATTTTTCGGTCAGAAATTACTAATTTCTCTTTTCTCAGTCAATGTCCCATTTTTCAGAAAAAATCAGTAATTTAGACTAAAAAAAAATCATTAAAAAATACCTCAACTACTCCAGCCCCACTGAAATAACAGGTTATTTCATTTTTTCATTGTATTTTGACCCCCCCCCATTTTTCTCAAAATCTAAGCCCCTTTCTTACACAATTTTTGGGTGCGCCTATGTCCCTCTATCTATCCAAATGAGAAATGAGAGAGGTCTGAATGTTGGCACTCCTCATGAATTAACCGAATTTTGATAAATTTCTGATTTTTCATTGAAAGAGGAGAGAGAGAAAAGTGTAATTTCTTCAATTCTGAGGTGCTGTACTCGACGTGATTCTAGAATTTTCCTCGTAGTATGCAGCAGGCTAGGTATTTTAGTGAAAAATATAGATACACTGAAAAGCTGTTTCGAAATACTTGCTTCACCATGTTTAAAATTTTCAATTATGTCAAACTTATTTCCAATCTTTTTTTGAAAATTTGAACCAATAAAAAATTCATTTTATTTTACCTAGGAGAGTTGCAATATTCTTTATGAAATTCTCGTTGACTCTCGGGTGCAATTTATTTTGACCTTGACGGGGGGAAAATACATAAGTTTTGCTTCAGAGTAAAAATCCTTAAATCATGGATTTGTTTTAAAAATGACCTTTTGTTAAAATGTCACATATTCATTTAAATTTTTTCAATTGACAATCGTTTTTGTGGAAATATCAGATACTTGAAAACGTTTTTTTACTTTCAAAATTGCGAAAAAAAAATGTTGAAAAACAAGAGAATTGTCAAATTTTATTCTAATGATTTTTAATTTAAGTATTGAAATTTCTCAGTAATTTTGAAAATTGAGAAAAAAAAGAAAAAACCTCATGTATCGAACATTTTAACAAAAAGTAATTTCAATACCTGTCTGACATTTCTGTAAATTTTTAATATGTTATCGTTAGCATTTTTCATTTGATGGTGAGATGATTTTTGGGAGGAAACATCTCTGCTTTAAAAATTGGGAAAGGTTGTGGAATGATTTTTGGGATGAGAATTTATCCCAATTATCACCCCAGCCTCAAAAACTGGGAAAAATCGTGGGATGATTTTGAGGATGAGAATTTATCTCAATAATCATCCCAGCCTCAAAAAGTAGGAAAAATCGTGAGATAATTTTGGAATAATCATCTCAGCCAAATAAGCTCGGAATTATCATGGGATGATTTTTGAGATGAAAATTGATCCTAATAATAATCCCAGTCTAAAGAACTAGGAAAAATCGTGAGATGATTTTTAGAATAAAACTTCATCCCAATAATCATCCCAGCCTCAAAAATTGGGAAAAATCGTGGGATGATTTTTGAAATGAGAATTTATCTCAATAATAATACCACCTCAGACTGGGAAAAATTGTGGGATAATTTTTGAATTGAAAATTCAACCCAATAATCATCCCAGCCTCAAAAACTGAAAAAAGTCCAGATGATTTTTGGGGTGAAACTTCCAAACTCCATCCCAATATAATCCCAGCCTCCAAAATTGTAATTTCTAAGCAATTTTGAAAATCAAAAAAAAAAGGTGAAAAACCTCGAATATGTATCTAACACTTTAACAAAATGTAATCTCAATTTTCTGATATTTCTGTAACGTTTTGATATTGTATCAGATGTCCTTTTATCAATTTGCCAAAATTTTTCAAAATTTTCAAAAGTCTAAGAAAAAGTTAACAAGTATATTCACTCGTCAGAATTTTTACCAAGTTTTTCCAAGTTTAACAAAATGTCATTATTCCAGAAGTGTAGAAAATTTGATCTAGAAAATTTGACTTCCAGCAATATAAGATATCTATACCTTTTAAAGTAAGAAAATATTACTTCCACATTAAAAATTTAGAGGTGTGGCAAAATTTCTTTAAAATTTTTAAATAAATCCCACTGTATAACAGTCAGAAATACCTTGTACTTTGAAGAGGGACGAGGGGAAAAAGTTGTTAATCGCAAATTGTTGAAATTGATCAAAAAAATAAAATTGGATTTGAAATGGCATGGCATAGAAAATTATTGAAATACTTCGCAGATAAATGGTTAAAAAGGTCATAAAACTTGATCGAATTATAGTAAAAATTCTCGAACGAGAAAACCTACCTACCTATGTTTTTTTATGGCTTGAATATTTTACATCTGATTTGAAATAACATAGAATCAGTAAAACCATTAAAAAAATTAAAATAGCATAGACATGGTAATAAATTGCCCAATAATGAAAAAACTACCAAAAAATCACATTTTTTCAAAAATTTGACTTTGCAATACTTTCAAAAATAACTACTAAATTCCTGATTTATTTTGCTCTCCTACCTCTAAATTGTAGATGGCCCACCAGCTCCAAGAGAGAACTAAACAGCTATTTTTTTTCAAAATTTTCAGTCATTTTTTTAATTACAAAAAAAATTGAGCCAACTTGAAGTTCCTTTATTTCTTTTTTTTTTGGGGGGGGGGGGGAGGGATGAAATTATTCCACGAACATTTCTATTTTCTGCTGAGAAAAATTACGTTTTTCAATTCTCAATTTTTTGGAATTTTAGACCTGTAGGTAAACCTTATTTTCAACTTGAGAAAGAGAAAAATATGAAAATTATCAAAGAAAAAATCAAAACCTAAAAATAAGACGCCATGTTTAAGCATAACCTATCGTAAAAATATCTCATAATATTCTTTATAAGTAATTGTAAAAATCATGTTTAAGTATCAATGAGAAATTTTATCGAATCATGTAAAAATCATTTAAAAGAACACAGCAAAAATTAATGTAAAATTGTCTACAGACCACAGGGATAATTCCATCTGCACATTTCATAATTGATTCAAAATTTTTCAAACTTTACTTATGACGTTATGACGATTTCAGGTGAGTGGACGGAAAGGGGGGGGAGGAAATTTAGGCAAAATCTAACACAAAAATAGAATTTTTAAGGTGTCTGCTGTGGATCTGAAAAATGAAAATTCTTAGGTAACATTTTTTGGATTCGTTTGCAATTTTCATAACATTTTTCTTGCCCCCCCCCCCCCCCCCAAGAACCCTCCGATTTTATCCTTCAATTAAAAAACCAAGGAAGAGCAAAATATTGAAAATTGTGCTGAAATTTTTAGAATTCCAAAATAAAATTCTTAAAATTCACGCTATTTTCTGGCTTTCTCGCTACAAAAGTAAAATTTTCGTCAATTTCTGGTTTTTCTTATTTTTCTCACCAACAGACACCTTGATTTTACTGAAACAAAACGTCTTTATAAAATAAATCAGGTGAAACTCAATCCCACAAATCAAAACATTTCTAAAATAAGGTGTCAATCGCAATCAATTTTCTCCGAATATAGGTCAACGTCCCATTTACCCTCGTACCCCATCCCTAACCCATCTAAACTCATAAACGGATTCCTAACCGAATTAATTTACAATTTCCAATTAAACTGCAACAGTAAAAATTTTACGAGAAAGCAAAAAAACACCTCTGGCTCGTAAATTACCAACACTCTGGACGAAAAAAAAAGGCCACTCGCTTCCTCACCTCGCTATCTTTATTTCTGCACGCTGCTCGTCTATTACCTCTTCACTGAAATGAGATTTCAGCACGACGATTATATTCGCACTAGATCTTCAACGGTATCATAATTCAAAGCCAAACTCGGCGAATCGCATTGATCTTCGGGTTGTACGCCGAGCAAAGAATGGAGGTAATATTAGCACGACATTTAATGATCTACGGCTCATATTACCTCTCACCATCGGCTCGTCGCAAATGCTCCGTCGTATCAAAAAAAAAAGCTTAAGTTCATCGACCCGAGACGAGAAATAAATCAAAAAGCAACTAATTTTTCGCCGCCCCGCGCTCGTCGTAATCGCCATGCGCCTGCGCCGCGTTCGTTGTTTACCAAACTGGTAAAAACTTTTTAAGCGCGTTACCGGCGGAATTTTATTATCTCAATCGTCTGTCATAAAGAAAGGAATTACGCCGGACCGAGGTATTAGATAGGATAATTTAGAGTTAGGACAATTGATCTAATCCGTATCATTAGCACTTTAGCTGGAAACTGGAAATTCTCTGCGAGAGTCGATCTTGATTACTCTCCTCGACCAGTGGTACCGGTTTACGCGATGTACAAAAAAAAAACCCTCCGACTCGAGAGCCAAGTCAAACCGACGAATAATTCGTTATCATGCTAAATTAAGTAACTATCTACGCGTACCAAGAATTTTACTATCGTTTCCACCTTATTTCGGCTTAAGACGATCTTTTAAATTCCATTTCGAATCGTAAACGGCAGTTTTAGATGGTCAGATAAATAGAACAGTTTTTTTTACATTTTTCCAAAATACAAAAATGCAAATCTTCGCTTCTACTTTTAACAATTTAATAACCCAGGTAATTTAAATTTTTCGACTTCTTTGGCTTAAACGGTGTCGATGAAATTTTTTCGAATTAATTAATACGTCAACTCTGTATTTTTTATCGAGAATTTACTCAGCTTCCAAGGAGTGTCTGGAGATTGAGGGAAGAGGGTTGAATAGACGAATGATGAAAAATCTTTGATACGTCCGAAGCGGATAATTATATCATACATTAATAAATCCGGTCGGTCGGAAGCTGTGAATGGATTTCACGCGTCTGTCATACGTTGTGATGGATTACCAGTGTAGCTCGAAGAGCTCATATGAATCAGCGATTTTTCTATAATCATTCCACACAGTCGCAGTCATTTCCAAGCCCGGGATTCGGTTCTTACGAAAGATGCTGGCGATCGAGACCAAAAAACCGGATCCCGGATCATCGGATGAAATTCTTCAATGAAAATGCTCGTAAAAATCATCACAATATCGATTACTTTTCGCATCCGAATGGACTCGCTGGCTGGATACACGAAAAAACCCCCGAAACGACGAAGAGGGTGGAGGTGAAAAAAAAGGCCAAACCTAAGTGATAAACGCTGTAACAGGTTTATTATCAACGATACACGATTTGAATTTATTACGGAACACGATTATTATTTTTTTTCTCTCTCTTGAAAACGGACTCTTTACGATGTGGCAGCTCCACCCGGTTTTTCTCCGGCAAACCAACGCCAATGAAATACCATCAAATTAGACGTTTTGTCGCTCCAACCGTTGTACCGAATGCCGCGAACGTATTAGTAGGGAATTAGTCTTGTTTTCCAGCCGAGTAAAAATATTCGATATCACGTTTGTTTCTATCGTTATAGTCTAATTAAGTCGTAAAAATATTGTACTCTAAATCGGTAGGTGACTTTTATGACTAAAACTACTTTTCCAGTCGAGATTAAAGGGTTATTTAATTGCACTTCGGACGCCACTGTCCGTTTATACCTACGAATTTCTAATTTACACCTGTGTGTAGTGTGACTGTGTAGATACCTATTTGATATTGTAAAATATTATATTTCTTTAAAACAAATTTTTTTTCCTGTTTCAAACTGGATTTTACTTTTTTCTATGGATAACAACCTATATCGTAAACGATTCTCACATTAGGAGGGAAAAAATTAGTACCTAGTAAATACCTATATGTACGAGTAGTATATTCGGTTTGTATTAATATGTAAATTTTTATTCGAACATTGGCGGTCATATATGTAAAGAAATTATTTTATACATATTATAGGCATTATTTGAAATTTCAAAACGAGCTAGGTGTAAAGTGAACACATGTGCAGGAACGAAATACTAGTGAACGAATAATAATAAATTACATTCGGAATTATCGATGTTTTGATATAATCCCGCGTATGAAAAAAATTATCATGGAAATGCTCGAGAATATAGGTATAATCTGTTCACTTTTGATCATTAATGTATGATTCAGGTAAAACTGGAAAACTAGCAAATTATTACGAATGGAACAGCAAGATTATGGAAAAATGAAGGTAAAAAGATCGGTGATTAACGATATTAATCGTGAAGTAGGGAGCAATTTTCAGAAAATATGGTTGGTTATTGGCACCTGCAGTGTAACTTGGAAAAATTATCGGCAATTACACAATAATTGTGGTGAATTACCCATGATTACCAAACACTTGTCGCGAATTACCAATTATTACGAAAATAAAGTGTAATTTACCAAAGATACAGAGTAATTCTAAACTGTCACCAATGATTACAAGAAATAATCACCAATAATTACCGTGAAATACTAGAGATTAACAGAAAGTTAGCAATAATTATCTACATGATCAGCGAATTACCAGAAATGACTGAGGATTACCGAAATTACCAATAATTACCGCAAAATATATACCAAACATTGGTTTGTACTTTGTACTATTCATCATTAGCAAATTACCACAATAAAACGTATAATAAGTACCTAATATCACTAAAAATAATCAAAAAATACCTAAACCTGGCTAAATATAGACAATTACGTATGATTACCTGTAATTACCAATTTTTACCAACAATTACCAAAAAATACCACGAAATACCAAAAATTACTAACAATTACCAAAAATTACCAAAAATTACCAAGAAATACTCGTAATTACCGAAAAGTACCAAAAAATACTCGTAATTACCAAAAATTACCAAGAAATACTCGTAATTACCGAAAATTACCAAGAAATACTCGTAATTACCAAAAATTACCAAGAATACTTGTAATTACCGAAAATTACCAAGAATACTCGTAATTACCGAAAATTACCAAGAAATACTTATAATTACCGAAAATTACCAAGAAATACCAAAAATACACCAAGAAATATCAAAAATACCACGAAATACCAAAAATTACCAAGAAATACCTATAAGTTACCAAAAATGCCAAAAGTTACCTAAAATCAACAAACAACACCAATGATTACCAGAAATTAACAATTATCATCAAAAAATATGCACAACAGATAGACAAAAATAAAAAATGAAAAAATCAGTATCAATTATGGATCAATCTTACAAGTCGCGAATGATAACCCATCCTTACAAGAAACCTAACACAAATCACTGGAAATTACTTGCCTCAGGTAACAGTAAGTAATTCACCATTTATTAGCAATAATTCATCGTTGTAGATGGTAAGAATAAATTACCATTCACCAATGATTCCTAGAAATTACCAATAATTACCAAAAATTACCAGATATGACCGATAATTACTCCTGATTATGGTAGATCATCTACAATTTCTACAGATTACACCATTTAATAATGATTATTTAGGCTGTTATCATTTATTTACAGTAAATTACCGATAACCACCAAATATTACCATTATCTATCAGCGATGGAACAACAATTTCAGTAAATTACCTGTAATTTCTGCAGATTTACGGTACTCTCTCATTCTGAATCAGTGAAAAGTCACTGTTAGAGTCAAAATTGCAGCACAGGAAAAATCACCGAAATTCACTGATTTTCAGCGAATTTTTGCTGATTTTTCAGCTAATTTCATAAATTTCACTGACTTTTCAGTGAATTTTCACTGAGTTTCCAGTGATTTTTCTCACTGATTTGTTTTCAGTGAAAAATTTTCACCGATTTTCTCCTGTGCTGCAATTCTGACTGATTCTCAGTGATTTTCAATCATTTTCACTGATTTATAATTGAGAAAGTACCTTAACACCAATTACTAAATATTACTGTAATTTACCGGCGATGAAACAATAATTTCAGTAAATAGCCGGTAATTACGGTAAGTGGACGGTAAATTACCGGTACGTACTGTAAACTGGCGGTAAATTACTAATAATCACTGTAAATCGGTGGTAAATTACTGGTAAATACTGTAGGTTGGCGGTCAATTACCAACAACAATTACCAAAAAATACCACGAAATACCAAAATTACTAACAATTACCAAAAATTACCAAAAATTACCAAGAAATACTCGTAATTTACCGAAAAGTACCAAAAAATACTCGTAATTACCAAAAATTACCAAGAAATACTCGTAATTACCGAAAATTACCAAGAAATACTCGTAATTACCAAAAATTACCAAGAATACTTGTAATTACCGAAAATTACCAAGAATACTCGTAATTACCGAAAATTACCAAGAAATACTTATAATTACCGAAAATTACCAAGAAATACCAAAAATACACCAAGAAATATCAAAAATACCACGAAATACCAAAAATTACCAAGAAATACCTATACGTTACCAAAAATGCCAAAAGTTACCTAAAATCAACAAACAACACCAATGATTACCAGAAATTAACAATTATCATCAAAAAATATGCACAACAGATAGACAAAAATAAAAAATGAAAAAATCAGTATCAATTATGGATCAATCTTACAAGTCGCGAATGATAACCCATCCTTACAAGAAACCTAACACAAATCACTGGAAATTACTTGCCTCAGGTAACAGTAAGTAATTCACCATTTATTAGCAATAATTCATCGTTGTAGATGGTAAGAATAAATTACCATTCACCAATGATTCCTAGAAATTACCAATAATTACCAAAAATTACCAGATATGACCGATAATTACTCCTGATTATGGTAGATCATCTACAATTTCTACAGATTACACCATTTAATAATGATTATTTAGGCTGTTATCATTTATTTACAGTAAATTACCGATAACCACCAAATATTACCATTATCTATCAGCGATGGAACAACAATTTCAGTAAATTACCTGTAATTTCTGCAGATTTACGGTACTCTCTCATTCTGAATCAGTGAAAAGTCACTGTTAGAGTTGAAATTGCAGCACAGGAAAAATCTCCGAAATTCACTGATTTTCAGCGAATTTTTGCTGATTTTTCAGCTAATTTCATAAATTTCACTGACTTTTCAGTGAATTTTCACCGAGTTTCCAGTGATTTTTCTCACTGATTTGTTTTCAGTGAAAAATTTTCACCGATTTTCTCCTGTGCTGCAATTCTGACTGATTCTCAGTGATTTTCAATCATTTTCACTGATTTATAATTGAGAAAGTACCTTAACACCAATTACTAAATATTACTGTAATTTACCGGCGATGAAACAATAATTTCAGTAAATAGCCGGTAATTACGGTAAGTGGACGGTAAATTACCGGTACGTACTGTAAACTGGCGGTAAATTACTAATAATCACTGTAAATCGGTGGTAAATTACTGGTAAATACTGTAGGTTGGCGGTAAATTATCAGAAAATTTCAAGTTGATGGTAAATTACCAATAATCACATGTAAATTTATGGTAAATCACTGGTAAGTACTGTAGGTTGACAGTAAATTACCAGTAATTACTGCAGATTGATGGTAAATTACTACTAATTACCGTAAGTTAACAGTAAGTCATAAAGTTTGGGATAAGATACTACATATTAACCACAAAAATTGCCGCAATTTACCAAAAATAATAAAATATGAAATCAACGTAGCAGAAAAATTTTCAATCATTAATTACCGAGCATTGGAGAAAAGTTATAAAAATTATCGAAAAATTAAATAAAATTTCCAAACCCATTATGTGGAATTAAAATTCAAAATTAATGATTTTTTTTTTTTGCAAACGATAAAATTTAAAATAAAAACATCTTTATTTTCTGACTCGTTTCTCGAATGTGTTTCATTTTTTTTTTTTTGGAAATTCGCGGTAATAACTGAAAAATTTGATTGACGATTTTTTTTTTGAAATTTAGAGGTTTTTAGATTTTGCGATTTAATTATTTGTGTGGAAAATTTATAGGACTTCGTCAATTCTATTTGCCTAAAATTACTTAATAAATTTCTTCTTCGTGACTTTCTATTTAAAAAAAGATCGGTGTTCAAGCTTTTGGTTCAGTTTTCTTTTGAATAGAAATGAATTTTGACAAACTGTATCAATTTTTTACTTTTTTTTTGAAAAGAAAAATTCTCAAACCTGCCAAATTATTTCAGTAGATTCCACAGTTTTGTGCTAATTTTTCAAACTTGCATTTAGATTTTCATGATAATTCCAGCAATATGTTTCAGTTTTTACAAATTTATCAATGGTTGCTGATTATTCTATTTTTTATTTACATTACCCACTTGGAAAAAAACGAAGATTCATTTATTTTCCCATTTTTTTCTCTAAAGTAACCTTTTAAATTTCCAAATTTTTGAGTAGAATTAGAAGATGTTTTGAAAAACCAATTTTGAAGTTCGAAAAATTATTTCAGTTGATTCCACCCCATTTTAATCCAATTTTTTTAGTCTTATTCCTAATATCACATTAGAGAAAATCAGAAAGGTTGAATGGAAAATTCATCAACAGCTTGCCTTTATAGTTGCCCTGCAAAATAACCACATTTTCAGCATGATTCAATTTTTATCAAGTTTATCATTCTTTTTCAATTTAAAGTTGCAAAAAAAAGATTTCCAATCATAACTAACGAAAGACTTTCATACCATCAATCATTACTGCCCGATGAAGTGATAAAATCGGAACGAATTAAGTTGTAAAGTTCAACATGCTTTGATTTATTAACACAGCGACGTTGCTGAGTCTTCATTGCGGAGGCTATCGAACGTCATAAATCTACGATTAGCTAAGATCTCAATGCCATTTCTTCGTCAATATTGTTGATAATAAATAACACACGCTACCATGTGGTATCTCGATTGATTTTTCAACATCATCGTATCGTACAGATCATTCGCCGATCATCGTATAGTTCGATGACTCTTTATAGTTAACAACTTATCTGGTATTTGTATTTGTTCAAGTTATACGCATGATGTGAGTTTTGAGCGGACTGAAGGAGCGAATTATGGAGTCGTTGAGGACAAATCTGATTCGTAATGCGATCTGGGATCAGGTTTCAAATTTAAATTCAAAAAAAAATTTAAAATTCTGCATATTTCAGGGATGTTTAATCAAAAAATGGAAATCTTCTGGCATCCTCCTCTTGAAAAGATGGAAGGATACAACCCTTCTCCTACTAATTTGAATTTACTGCCTTCGTTCTACTCATCCTAATAAAATTTTCTAGGTCACAGGTTTCCAATTACCCCAAAAATCAGACCCAACTCCCACACTTTCTCCAATTATGCAAATTCCCATCATCAACTCATCAATAAGGACACACTGTTCACGTCAAACGATTCAATCGAGCAAAAGTCACTGGACGCACAACGTAATAAAACGGGCTTCGCGAACCCATCAACATTAATACATCGTCGTGTTTAATCATCGAGTAATATGTAAATACACCGGAAAGAATTTACCAGCCAACGGTAGCAACAACGACACGCGCTCTTTGCGGCTGCAATGTAAATAAGAGACGAACTGCCGTATCGGACGAAAGATGTTGAAGACATCATCGAGATGGATGTACCGGTCTCGGTCTCGATTTATAATTGCGGCTAACTTGGGTTTCATTGGTTATTTATTCTTCGCCGAGTATATCTATGTACCTTCTTCTCGAGTAATTATTTACTTTATTCGGAGTTACGTGATTCTTTTTTCTCTTTTTTTCTGCGTTTTATTTACATACATAAAGTTATTTAACACGTTTTATTGACATTGTAAATAAGATATCGCGTCGCGATCTGGTCGCTTCTTCTGAGGGGATTATCTAATAAAAATTTCACGATTTGGTACTTGAAAAAAGGACATCTTGGATGGAGGTGTCTGGCGAGTGAATGTCAACCTTCGATATTTGGTTACAAACAGATACCATTGAGAGAAAAGTTTGATAAGTGTTGTCTATATTTAAAATTAACTTTGGAACAGAATTGGGATCGAAACAAATTTTCACTCAAGGTCAAGAAAACTGATGGTATCTCAACAGCTGAAGAAATTCCCTTCCGATTCTAAAAAATTATACTCTCTCATTCTGAATCAGTGAAAAGTCACTGATAAATAGTCAGAATTGCAGCACAGGAAAAATCAGCGAAATTCACTGATTTTCAGCGAATTTTCACTGATTTTTCAGTGATTTTTCTCACTGATTTGAGTGACGAATGTCAAAAGATCCAAACAAATATTCAGCAAAATAAAATTTTTTAAAGAATTTTCCGAAATATCAAAAAATTACTCACTCTTTTACGTATATGTATGTACTCGACGATGAACGTTTGTAACTCGCCTGAAACAAAAAAGGAAAATACATAAGTTGAGTATTTATTAATATTAGATACGATGATTTTTTCTGTTACGCTGAGGCGAAAATCTTGGAAAAATTGTGTTTACAAAGCTAAATTTTTGAGGATTTCCCCGAGTTTTTCAAGAATTCTTAGAAACTGTTCAAAAAATGTTGGAAAAACATTGTAAAAATAAGTATCTGTTTTTGCAGCTTTTTGAAAAATATTGCTCTCGTAACGGTCGAACATTATTTTTTCTTACACTCAAAGTTCTCAAATATAAGTATTTACACTCGTTGAAAATTCTATACCATATTTTCCTCTTCTGATCATCTCTATGCAAAAATTTTCGAAAAAAACGTCATTGTTTGAGAACATGAAAACGTGACTTATTTTGAATTGTGTGCCAAATTATCCACAAAACTCAGTAAAATATCACGAAAAAATAATTTCAAAAATTCAGAATTTTTTTGAGAAAATTTGAAGATTTTAGAAATTTTGAATATGTATCAATCGGTTAGCAAATCTGCTAGCTGATAATGTGCCATATTACTGCATTTTTCCGCAAAAAATGAATATGATAAAATGAAAAAATAAATAAAATTCAAAATTTTCCCCTAGTTTTCGATGAAAATTCAATTAAAAAAAAGCAACAAAAAAAGTACCATGGATCAAAAGAGAATTTTTCAAATTTTTGCTGAACAGCTTCGAATTTTGTAATTACTTCAATAATTCAAACTCGAAGTGAAAATCATCAACGAAATTTGTTCGATTGCAATCAATTTTTTTGTTTCGAGCAAGCTTTTGGTTCCTCCCTCCTTCAATTTTATGATAAAACTAGGGAGCACCCTGGGCCGCTTCGCGGCCCCAACCCCAGGCTCGCGCCCTCGCTTCGCTCGGGCTGCTCGCTCTGGAGTATGTTCACTTCCAGTAGAAAATAAGGTTGACGTTATTTGAATAAGGTCAAGGCTGCGTTCAGAAAATGGTCAACAGAACAATAGATCAACAGAAACAAATTTCATTTTCAAAAATTAAATTGAATATAAAACTTGAATAAAAATAAGGGTATTTCTTCAATCAAAAAATGGTTTTTCATTTGAATTAAAGCAAATTTTTCAATTAAAGATGCATAACTGTTTCAATTTTTGAAAATTAAATTTCATTCTGTTGATCTGTTGTTCTGTTGACTGTTTTCTGAACGCAACCCAAAACAAACTAAGAGTGTGTAAAATCGTTCATAAAATTTAAAAATCAATGGTTAGCACATTTTTAATACCATTTAATTCATCATGAAATAGCCAATTAATTTTAAGGTGCAAAAATGATTGATAAAAATTTGTCAGGGAACGAAAAAATCTGATTGGTTAACTGGTTAACGCTTTGTTTTGACCTCGTTAAATCTATGTTGTTTGTTTAGTAAATAATTCACATTTTTAGCATTTTATATGGGAAGAAATGAATAAATCATGAATAAATGCGGAACGTAAGGTGGAATTCGTGATCAGCAGTTCAAAATATTAGGGACAGCGTGATAAGGGGTTGGGGGGTGTGTAATACCCTGGTCAATTTTTAGTCGGCAATTTCGGAAAAAGTTTGGAAATTTCCGGTAATTTGACAGAATCTTGGAAATTTTGTCAAATTAAAAAAAAATGGGAATTTTTCAGAATAAGTAATAAAAAACTGAGCATTTTAAAACTTCAAGTTTACTGTCCTCTTTCAGAAATCACAATCCAACTCTAAAATTACTTACTCCTCAAATCAAAATTTTTCAAAATTTATCAATTTTATCGAATTTTTTCTTATTAAAACTCATTTTTGATGTTTGGACTTTGGAAATCAAGTTATTCAAAACCTTTGGTCTCGCTATGCTTGGCTCTATCGTATTTCTTTTCGAATAATTTCATTTAAGTTTATATAGGTAATTTAAAACGTTGTTTTAGTGCACTTAGAATTTAAGGTCTTCTACTTGAAATTTTCGTCCTCGCTTCGCTTGGGCCAGATTCATTTCCCTCATATTCACATTGAAACTATAATCTTTTATATCAAGTATAGGCTTACAAGGGACCAAGGGAGTTATCCCAACTCAAAGTAAAATTTTGAGTCCAAACAAAAGAAATCGAAAGTACATCATAACAGGACCCCGTATCCAAAATTTAGGTGCTGAAGTTTATTTCTCGATGTTTGGTGAATTTTTGAAATTCCAAAATTACCTCCGCCCGCGCCCTGTGAAATATGAAAATTTTTGATCTAATCAACGAAAAAAGCTGAAATTTGGTATATACCCTATTTTTGACCTCCCGAATCAAATGGAAGCGGTTTCGAGACGTTTCGGAGCCATGCACCAGAAAATTTTAGAATTTTCCAGCGCTGGAGAAAAGTCCATAAAAATGGGTCATATGCGCTTGAACACCTATAATCACGGATTATCCTTATTGGTGACCTATTTGATCGATTAAAACACAAATTTTTTCATGTGCTGGAAAATTCCAAAATTTCCTGGTAGCTCTGAAACGTCTTGAAACCACTTCCATTCGATTCGGGAGGTCGAAAATAGGGTATATGTGACGCCGCATACGAAAAGAGTGTAGCAGGCCAAAAAACGACTTTTGAGTTACATATCAATCCTTATGTAGAATTTCACGTAGAATCCGAAAAACGTATCGCCAGATCGATTACTCGCTTTTAAAGTGCTGAAAAACCGCTTTTACGTAAGTCAAAAAAATCAAAAATGGTCAAAATTTTTTTTTTTTTTTTTTTTATTAAATCAGCATATAATCCAATGCAGAATACCACAAAACCATCGCCCGGTCGATTTTTCCCTTCAAAATCGCCGAAATTGAGTTTTTCAATTTTTCAAAAAAATCAAAAAAAATTCAAGAAATCGCCAAAAAAACATTTTTCGACCCAAAATGAAATGAAAGCGAATGGTTCGGACAATTGCCACGAGAGTGAGCCAGAGACACAGAACCTGAAAAATCAAACCCCGCCCCTTAAGGTTTCCTTAAACGGGAGAAATTCAAGTTCAAAACTTAAAATGCGTTTTTCTCGAAACGCGTTTTTGGCCTGCTACACCCTTTTCGTATGCGGCGTCACATATACCAAATTTCAGCTTTTTTCGTTGATTAGATCAAATTTTCATATTTCCCAGGGCAAAGGTACCTAATTTTGAAATTTTAAAAATTCGCCAAAATCAAGAAATAAACTTCAGCACCTGAATTTTGGATACGGGTCCTGTTATGATGTACTATGTACTTTCGATTTTTTTTTTGTTTGGGCTCAAAATTTTACTTTGAGTTTGGATACCTCCTTTGTTAGACAATTTCATAAGTTTTTTCAACTATGTACAATGAAATTTCCGGAGGAAAAATTTTAGGCATGAGCAGGTCTGAGTCTTTTTATTTCTTCATGCAAGAAATTTTGAAGTTCGGAAATATAATCGAAAACTCGAGGAATAATTTCCAGGCATGATCAAGGTTGAAAATTGACCTATCCAAGGAAAATACACATCAGTTTGAGCACGATGTTACTTTTCATTTCTTTGTCAAGTTGATCTATAAAAATTGTGATTTTTCTTTTCCATGATGTTGCTTCAAGTTGTTTTTGTTGTTATCATTGCAAAAAATTCTTCAATTTTTGAATTAGATGTTATTTGGTAAAATGCTCAATTTTTCATTCGGAATTTTTGAACCTTATCTCCCCCAAAAATTTGGTGTTCTAACCGCCTCTAGAAAATACCATAAACATTATTTTTGCAATCGTTTTAATCAATAGATATCGTATTAGTAATCTGACCTCGTTTTTCCTAATTTTCACATTTATTTATTTCCATATGAAATTTGAACTGTGCACCAATTTCTTGAGGGAGCAATCGAGTCCGACAACAAGTATGAAACTTTTTTGATTAAAGATGGCAATCGTATGTAATTTTCTTATCTCTCGTAATAAAGTGGGGTCTCGATGTATCCATCATTTTAATAATCGAAATTTTCAATTTAATAATTACAAAAATGTCGATTTGTCAAAAGGCGAAAAAAAAACTGCATAATTATGTAATAAATGAATACATAATAGATAACATTTAATTTTTACGAATTGAATTGAATTTTGCATTGCTAACCAACCATTTGTTATTATTCTGTGTTCCTTTGGACAAGTTAAAGGCGTATTTCGTTTTTTTTTTTTTTTTAGTTTTCATATTAAATATTTTCAACTTCAGTTTTTAAAGTTAAGAATCTCATTCAAGCTTTTTAAAGTAAACCCGAAGCATTTAAAAATTCAAAAAATACACATATAGCAGCGAATTAAAAAAAAAAAATAACCTATCTATTTTCCTACTTATTTCGCGATGCTAAGTAAAAAAGTTTCTATAGGTAGCCGAATATTTCTGGATCACGAATCAAACAACTGGCTAAATTTTCCGACATAATTCCAACTCCATGAATAAAATTAGGGGTTTTGGATTTTAGTATAATTAGATACTTATGATTTTCAAAAAAAGGCTCATTTTCACGAATAATTCCTTCACAATTGTTTTCGTTTCACATAATACGTTTGTAGCCCCTCCAATCTTAATTTTAGGCAAAACTCATAACAACGAATTGTGTATCTTTTTCGAAGCGGTCATATTGTACCTATGTGTAGAATTTTTATGGCAAGATACGTTTATAGCCCCTTCAGTTTTGAGGTCGGGAAACCATCAACAGAAAGAAATTTGTTTGGTTTTCTAAGTTCAAATCATCCCGAACATTGAAAGGTACTTTTTTATTAAACCTGAATTAGTCAAATTCTGCGTATTTCATTTACTTATTGAAATAAATTTCACTGAAATTCAGTGATTCTTCACCAATGTTCAGTCAAAAAATTAGTAACTTTCTTATTTAACAGAAAAAAAAACAGTAATTTTTGACTAAAAAAAATCACTGATTTCTTAGTAACTTTTTTATTTGACAGAAAAAAATCAAAGTAATTTTAAACAGAAAAAAATCAGTAATTTCTGACAGAAAAAATCAGTTATTTTTGACAGGAGAAAAACAATAATTTTTGACAGAAAAAAATTAGTAATTATTAACAGAAAAAAGCAGTAATTTTTGACAGAAAAAACAGAAATTTTTGACAAAAGAACCCAGCAATTTTTGACAGAAAAAAATCAGTAATTTTTGACAGAAAAAATCAGTAATTTCTGACCAAAATAATCAGTAATATCTGACAGAAAAAAATATTAATAATTTTGTTATTAACAGAAAAACAGGAATTTTTGACAGAAGAAACAAGCAGTTTCTGACCTAAAAAAATCAGTCATCTCTGATAGAAAAAAATCAGTAATTTCTGACAGAAAAAAATCAGTACTTTTGACAGAAAAAAATCAGCAATTTCTGACGGAAAAAATCAGTAATTTTTAACAGAAAAAATCAGTAATTTTTGACAGAAAAAATATTAATAATTTTATTATTAACAGAAAAACAGGAATTTTTGACAGAAGAAACCAGTAATTTTTGACAGAAGAAACAAGCAGTTTCTGACCTAAAAAAATCAGTCATCTCTGATAGAAAAAAATCAGTAATTTGTGACAGAAAAAAATCAGTACTTTTTGACAGAAAAAAATCAATACTTTTTAACAAAAAAATCCGTAATTTCTGACCGAAAAAAATCAGTAATTTTTGACAGAAAAAATCGTTCATTTTTGACTGAAAAAAATCGGTAATTTTTGACTGAAAAAAAATCGGTAATTTTTGACTGAAAAAAATCGGTAATTTTTGACTGAAAAAAATCGGTAATTTTTGACAGAAGAAATCAAGTAATTTTTGACAGAAAAATCATTGATTTTCAGTGCAATTTCGAATCTTTATGGCCATCAGATAAGTGTTTAGCCTCTTAAGTTTTGAGGTCAGACAAACAATCAACAGAAGTTCGGTTTTCGAAGTTCAATTCATCCCAGCTATTAAAAGCTACCCTCTATTAAATCTGAATTAGTCAAATTCTTCGTACTTATTTCATTTAGTGAATTAAATCTCACTAAAACGCAGTGATTTTTCATCAATTTTTCAGTCAATTTCTCACTTGACAGAAAAAAATCGGTAATTTTTGACTGAAAAATCACTGATTTTCAGTGAAATTTAACATTTAACTCGAATTTGACTGATTCAAATTCAGAGAGTATATGTGTACAAGCCCTCATTCAATTTTTTCGTAAATATGCATTCACCCCTTCAATTTCGATAACAGGCAACATGTTCATCTAACGTTTCTTCTGAGATGACCCTCCATCCATCGTCTTTGCATCCACTCGTCGTCTACAACTCCATCAAACCATCATATTCCCAACAATCCGCAAAATCCCCATCCAACCATCATCGCCAACTATCACCGATAGCGATACGAGTAAAAAAAGAGACATACCGATCTCCGCGATACACCGAGCTGCATAACACATTTATAAAAAAACGTATGGAAAAATTGAATGGGAGCTGGAACTGGATACTCTTACAGTGCACATTGAACTTGGGTTAGTTGAGTTGTTGAAGATGTTTCCGCGCGACTGCGACTGTTCTCCAGATACACAGCGGATAAAAAAGCTTTGGATTGGACGACCGAAGCCGCCAGCCGAGAGCAAAGATGAGCCGGCTAATGTCGGTGGAATTCGCATGATTGACAGTAGGACGTGATTTATAATGTTGTTCGATGCTTTTATACTTATACCATTTATAATTTAACCTTTGCGGAATAATCTTTAGCCACACAACCTAATAAGGAAGTTTTTGTTTTTTTTTTCACTCTCCTCCGTCAGCATCTTCGCGTCTCTGTTTGTTCTACATCTTCAGGCCTAAGGTTAGGCGAGGCGATTATGCGTGCACGAGTTCATTAAAACCATTTATAGAAATGTAGCGTGAAATAAAACACACAAAATGATACGTAGTACATAAGGAGAAAGTATATTCTTGGCTACTGGAACTACGCCGCTTAATCTACCTCTGGGTACGTTTTGATATTAATATCGCAATAGTTGGCGATTGGTATTGATATGATAAACATTGCCAGTGCAGTTACACAAAGTCTTCCAATACATAAATTTGTATTAAAATTAACATAAGCAATGAGATTATATTACGAATCGGATTACTCCGACGAGGTACAAAATAAGATATTGTAAATAAGTG
Source organism: Pseudococcus viburni (assembly GCA_033439095.1). NCBI lineage: Eukaryota > Metazoa > Arthropoda > Insecta > Hemiptera > Pseudococcidae > Pseudococcus > Pseudococcus viburni. The sequence continues at coordinate 117,862 of JAVBJF010000062.1, read as the reverse complement.
ACTCGCAACGAGTTTTAATCGATTTCGATGACCGATTTCGAACAATACACTCGAGGAACACAGCGGAGAAAAAAACTTTTGGCAGTTTTTTTCTCTAAAAAATATTTCCCCTTTTTGTAACCAAATCCAAACCGACCCGAGATCGCCAAAATGAAAAAAAATGTTTTACAAAATGCTGCGGGTAAGGGTTGGTTTTTGTCTGTTTTTTTTTTTTTTTTTGGCTCCGCATTTTTTCCTTTCACAAAGGCTGAGAAAGAAAAAAAACCCCAAAGTTTGGGTTCGATTGTTTTAAAAGTCCCAAAAAATTAAAGGGACTACTCAAATTTTTTGGAGGCAAAAATTAAAATACTAAGAAAAAAAAAAGCACTCACGTAGGGGTTCCTCGGGATATTTTTTACTTTAAAGCCAACGTGTAAGTGGACTTGGAAAAAAATGCCATCGAAGACAATTTCAGTCAGTACGTAGTTTTGGGCTGGTACGGTCGATGTACACAGATACGTATGTAATCGACCCCTCTCCGGACGCAGGATCGGAGCGGCGAGGCGAAATAAAGACATATCAGCGGCACGAGTGTACCATTCGATTTTAACGGCTTCTTAATTGCGATCATAAATTGCTACGATGTCTATGGCTCGCATATCAGGCTAAAACCGTTTCTACATAAACTCGAGCATGCCTAGATGGAGAAAAAAAAACGCCACGAACGCCTAACGATAGATAAATTTTAATCGGACACCTTGTATACGGTTCTAAATGGCAATAAATTAGTCTGCGTCCGGTCCAAAAATGAAAGATGTCTCTTTATGCGGCAGAAAATAATACCAAGAGTTCGAGTTGCATTGTAAATGCACGATTTTACAAACTCTTCTCTCCTTCTCGCTGTATCTCGAGTCGACCTAAGTACATATGCATATAAGAGCAAAGAGACTGAGAGGATAACAGATAACGTGTTCGTTGACTATGCTATGTTGCAGATATTTTTCTCAATATACAAGGTACAGATACAGATGCGAGAGACCCGAGACCGGAGACCGGGCAGCGCAGATACCAGGGCGTGGGCAAGGCGTTTTGCTATCTCGTGAACAACAAACTAATTTACATAATGTGCCAAGCCGCACCGGCCTGCTCGAACACTTATATTCGATATTGCTAAGTTTTAAATTGAAATTGAAGCATTAAAAGAAGAACACGAAATAGATACGGCGGCGTGTAACTGCGCCATTTTTTTACTATTTTTTTTTCGCTCGCTTGGTCGCGGTCGTTTAATGGAACACGGAGTGGGTTAATTTTATTGCGATAACTTACCGTTTTATAAGCATTCGCTTCCAAATTGAATAAATTTTCGATATAAAAAGGCCAATAAAATGCTCGACAATAATTCACCCGGTGTATGGATATAGCTAGGTGAGTTAGGTGTACATAGGTATAGTGGTTTATGTACTCGTGATGTATGGTGGTAAAATTTTAAACGAGGTGTTCTTCCAGTCTACCCCCCCCCCCCCTTTACTGAAAATGGTACGAAAACAAAACCATGAAATCACCGTGAACCGGTAGTAGAGTAACGGGAAATGATAATTTGTTTGTCTGCAAAATCGAACAGCTAAATTGGTCTTTTCAGAGGTATTCTCAAGAATGCTGATCAATTTCTACTTGAAAGATAACACGATTCGTATTGAAATCAAAAAACCGAAATTCACTTTCCAAGAAATTCCAAATTGATCCCCCCCCCCTCCAACGAGCAATTTCACGTGGGAGTAAAAAAAAAACACATTAACGCGTTTATCTTCTAATGAAATTGCATTTTTGTGAAAATATTAGTAATATTTTAAAGTTTACATTATTTTTTAAAAACGATTTTCCTTGATTTTTTCAGATTTTCGAGACCTATTTTACCAGCTCCTTACTATTTTTGCCCCAAATGGGATTTCGACGACTCAAGCCCTAATTTATTCTAATTTCCTATGTCAAATTTTTTCAACTCTTGATTGCTTCATTTTCTTCTATTCTATTTTTTTTTTCAAAATTATACTTGTCCAATTTTAGAATTTTTCCAACAGTAAAATTTTTTAAACTTGAATTTTTTCAACGTTTTTCTAATTTGGATTGTGTTAAATTTTTTCAATTTCATATTTTTCAACATTTCTTCCAATTGTGTTCAAAATAATTTTTTTGAAAAACATGGAAGTTGAAAATTTTTTAAACGCAGAATTGAAAAAAAAATTGAGGAAAAATTGTAAAGATTATCAAAATTTTTGAATGCGAAATTGAAAAAGTGAGGAAAAATGTTTAAATTATCTGCTGTAAATTTTTTTTCATCCAAAATCGAAAAAAATGAGAAAAAATTTTAAAATTATTACCAGGATTTTTTTAAAATGCAAAATTGAAAAATGTCACGGTGGGAATGCCCAGGCCTCTCAGGTGGTTACACTGAGCTGGCCGCCTGAAAGCTCCGACCTACGAGGAGAGCACTAGTTGCTCTTTCTCAGTATGTAAACTTCCGTGTAGTACGTAGTGTATATCGCGAGAATATGTAATTACGTTTAAAGTCCATGTGAAGTACATGTTGAATATATCGATTGCAACTGCTTTTGAGTGTAAATTATTCCCCTGATGGGATAGTGTAATTGTGTTTACCACTGAACTAGCCGTGGGACCTGGCCCCGTAATCCAGTGAAGAGATCATTGATCAATTAATATATGAGAACGAATGTAGAGGTAAGGGATGTCACAGGAAACTTACCACTTTATGAGTGTCTAAGTTAATCCTACCCTCTCATTTTGGCGCCCACTACGGTGGTGAATTTCTCCAGTTCTCCAGCTTTGCTGAAAACTGTGACACAGTTGGATAAGAGTATTCTCGAATTTCAACTCAAAAGTTAGTGCAAAAGTTTCAATTTCATTTCGTGCATTAATTTCATTTCATTCGTGTAATTTGTCATGTATTTTTTCGTTTTTTACTCCTTGGGGTAAAAAACCCATTTTTGTGTATTTTGTAAGTTGAAAACGTGTTTTTCAAACACTTTTCAACCAAAAGATTTTCGTCAAAAGTGTTCAAAAGTGCCAAACGATTTCAAGGTTAAATTTTCAACCAAACCTAAGTGAAATAGCGAGGTAACGTACGCTTATCGCAACGTACTCGCTATTGTTCTTTATTCCGAACGGCGCTTAGCTTCGAGTACCTATTGTTACTTGGCTAGGTACCTACCCGTTATATCAGATAACGTGAATACGTTCGTAGAAGAGAGGAATAAATTTATTTCTTTCTCTCATTATACTTTATGATCTCGTACTGAACTGTTTCATGTGTTTAGTGAAAAGTGTGTTAAGTTTAAGAGAATTTATTTTCGTCTGAAAAATTTTCAATATGGTTAATGTGGTAGTAGAAACGGAAGAAGAGAGACAGGTTAGGGAAAATTTAGAAAAGGAAAGGTTGGCAAAAGAGAACACTAATGATAAATCAAAAGATAATTCAAAAGATAACTCAAATGGAAAACCAAATGATACTTCAAAAGATGACACTGCTGAACTTGAGCTTACAGCTGAACAAGTCAAGCAGTTGGAAGCAGATAAGGCCAATTTGGAAAAGGACAGGGATGACCTTCAGAAAACCCTCGCTGATGAAGTCAGAGCGGAAATGGACAAAGTGGATCAAGAGTTGATGGATATAACCATGGCGGAGACCCGTTTTTTGGAAACAAAGAAAAAGCTACTCGATGATCAGGAAATGCTGACTAGAAGATTGCGGAATTTGCTCCCTCCCACTCCACCCGGATTCGGAAATAATAATGAGACAACCACGATTCACCGCATCGATCTCACTGAAAATGAACGCGGAATGTATAACAGGTTGCCTATTTCGACGAATTTTCGACCCCGAAGGCCATCCGTATCACGAATTCCGAGTATCCAATTTCCACCGGATACCTCCAAGATGCCTCCACCAATTGGTACCATACCTGCTCAAACTGTTGACTTGACCAAGTCAGATCCTCAACCAGCTACTCAACCCGCCTCAAATGATTCAAATTCCAATTACCAATCTGGAACTGAAACAAGTGTGGTACATTTTCAGCCTCAGGAATTTAAACCTGTACCTTGGATTTTTAAAACAGCTAGACCAATGACGGATCCCATGGAATACGTACCGCCGAAAATAAAGGAACCTTTGATTGAGCAAAGTTACGTTCTCCCTACAGCTTTCTTTTGCCTGGATCGGATTTTTGAACCGGAACCTCCGAAAGCTGTTGCACCTCCTACGAATGCCAGCTTACATCTCGATGAGGAAAGAGGACACAAGGATATTCCTGAAATTGAACAACCTACAATGACAGAAAATGATTTCGATTATTTGGTCAAAATTTCTAAAAACACCCGTACGCATACGAATACGCGACTCGAAACGTTGAGTGAACGACTTGGTCAGGTGGAAAATGAGTTGAGGCTGAAAAATGCAAAACTCATGTCTCAAGGTTTCAAATTGGCGAGCCTGAATAAGCAGGAACGAGTGCTACGCCAGGGAATTAATGACAACATGTCAGCGATTGACATTTTAAGAAAAGAAAACGCCATCGTTGTGGATTGCCTACTCAAACACAAAGTCGAGACAAAAGAGACCTTCGATGAAGTAAACGAAGTGATGGCCGAAAACATGTCCAACATGAACATAAAAGTTGACACAATTCATAAGACCATGTCAAATGATATAAATTTAGTAGCAAAACATACTGTCAACCTACTAAATCTAACAAATAGGCATGAAGCAAGATGGCAAGAATACGATCAAAAAGCGATTCAAAATTCCCAAAGTCGACCTGCTCTCTCTTCGGTAGTTCAGTGTTTCGTTTAGGTCAACCTACAAATGCTGACGCATTTAAAAACTCAGGCATTGTGTTTAATGAGGAAACTCGACACCACCCAATGCAGTTTGTTCAGGCTTTCGAAAGATATGCCAGAAATGCTGAAATGGGTGAGCAACACAAATGCAGTATGTTTGTACAGCTTATGACCTTGAATACTGCAAAAACTTGGGTATCACAGCATCAAAACCGCGAAGACTTCTTCAAATTAAAGGAAGAATTTTTAAAGGATTGGTGGTCAAAAGTAAATCAGAGACAAACCATAGATTACTTCAAACAGTGTGACATCTATGCTGAGAATGACAACCTATATCTGGGAGAAATCGAAAAATGGCTAGATACGTTGAAATCGGTGGACGATGCCAAAATCCCAGATATACTCAGCATGCTGTGTGATAAAATGCCCAATTACATGCGTTCTCGTTTCACAGACGAAATGAAAGAGCATGAAAGCCTCTTCAAGGAAAAGTTGGAAAAGCTGAAACGAGATAACCGTGACCCCGGAATAAAAGCAGGTAGAGTTGGTGCCAGTACGTCTACGTACACAAAAGATCAAAAGTTAGAATGGCCCACTCCCCACTCTGCTCCGAAAACAACTCAGGTACCCCCGATTAAGACAAAAGTACCCATAAAATTGGAAGGGAGTCGTGTCCCCCCAGTTAATTTAATTTCGACTGAAGTTCCAGTAACTTCAGAACGCCCAGCTTCCCCTCAGGCAGCTCCCACGATTGAGGACGTCATCGAGGAGCTGTCGGGAAACTGAAAAATGACAACTGCAAATTAGCAGGCATCTCAAAAGTTTCTAAGCCCATAAATCCCAAAATCCTAGACGATTATGTTTTTATCGGTGATTCGGTGGCCTTTGTATGCGAAAAATTCCGCAAAAAAGGCTCGAGAGATTATAAATTTCCACCATATCTCAGAGAACAATTGTCCTCTGATGATATTTTAAAATTTCTGAAAAGTGCTACTATTAAGCAGAAGAAAGCAATTCTTTCTATTGGCCAATACGAATTAAATTTCGCAAATCTGCCATACGAAGTTGTCCAGGAAAAAATAGCAAAAGTTTTGAATTATTTATTAGATGATCTCAAAATGGAACACGTCATACTTCTTTTTCCTATTGTTCGACCAACTGGACATGGAGAATTTGGAGTTTCCTCAAATAGGTATTATACCTACCGAAGAATGTTTGGACGTTTTGCTGCGGATGATCGAGTCAATTTTTGTTTCAAACCATCTCAGAAATTACTCAAGACCTCCCAAGTGAAGCTGATACGTTTGGAAATCAAGAAAAACCTATACAGAAAGAAGGATTCATGGTTTCCAGACGAATCAAAATTTTTTTTTCTCAAGAAACATGGTGAAATATTACACTTCATTTTCATCATACAGACCCATTATGGATGCTTTGCTTGAAGACGTGGACAACTGGATATATCAAAAAATCGCAAGCCCTCCGAAATGTACTGGTCAAGTTAGAATTTCTCACAAGACGCTTAGAGAGTATTTGGATGAAATGATCAAATCAAAAGATGATCAAATTTCTCCAGAATCAAAAGATCAAGGGCCTACGCCTACGTCTGTGCCTACGCCTACGCCTACGTCAGCGCCTATGCCTACGTCAGTGCCTACGCCTACGCCAACGTCTGTGCCTACGCCTACGCCTATAAAAACCGAATCACCAGGTATAATCAATCTAGATGATTTCCCTGCCCTAAAACGTAAAATTTTCCCTAAAAAGAAAAAAAACAGACTCAAAATCAAGAGCCTGTAAAATTGCCTGAAGTTGTTACCCCCCACCAACATCACCCATCAATTCTGATGGTAGTTTAAATTTACCTAAGTCACCTACGTATGCTGAAAAACTTTTCAAAAATGTAAAAAAATTCGAAGCATGGCGGAATCCATATACTGTTACTACAGATGGTATTGTATCACCACCTGACCCAATTAATCATGACGGGTCATTGAACCTCCCAAATGTTAATTTGGAAAAAAATCAAATTTGCTGACTCAGCAAAAATGAATTTTTCAGATTCTTCATTTAAAAATGCATACGTAGTAGATGAACAAGGTAATCGTGTTATAAATGATCCAATCTCGATTATACACGCTCTGGAGAATACCAGCACAAAAAATATCAAATCGTTTGAGGACATTGACCCGCGGATTCGAGCGCAAATCGTATCCGAACATTCCGACGATGCAACCTGCGTTGTACCGTTGTATATCGGCGAATCGCTGATGAATACGCAGTTGGATACAGGCGCTTTACCCCAAATGTCATGTCATTTCAAATGTTTGAGAAAATTTTGGGCTGGAGGAACCGGATTTAATTAAATTTGTTCAACTTCCCAGAGGAGTATTGCTTAGATTGGCTAATCATGAAACAATTCGCACTCACGAAATTATATGCCTATTATAGAACTGTTATTTGGTACCCAAGAATTAAAAATACCTTTTTATTTGATCGATTCCTCTAATAAAGTTAGCATCATTGGTAGATTAAGTATGCAGGAATTAAAAATTCAACCCTCATACTCAAAAAACACGCCACTTGCGAATTGACAGAAGGAAGACCCCTGTCATTTTACCCTTTTTAACAGCTGATGAATATTATGGTCAATTAACAGTCCAAAAGATCGACTCTCATGAAGATGACCATAATTTAATGCTACAATATATCAAGAGGTACACTGGAAATAAAGATATGTTGGACCCAGAAGATCGGGATAATGGACCGGAAATTTTTTCAAAAAATTGGACCAAAACGTGTGAAGACATCAAGAAACGTAATTGGACTACTCCAGAACGATTGGAACAAGTGAAGAATCTCATATTGACCTTTTCTGACGTCTTCAGCATTTACCCTGGAGCATACAATGGTGGAATGTCGAAATTTGAGTTCAAGACTGAAGAGGACAAATCATCAAGGTGGAGAGGAGAAAAGTACAAGCCTCCCAAGAAGAAGATGGAAAGGATGAGAAAAGCACTCAATTTAATGCTCGCCCTTGGATTAATTCAAAGGTCAAGGTCACCTTTCATCAACACTTCTTGTCCAGTTGAAAAGAAAGATGGAAGCATCCGCTGGACCCTCGCCTCTGACGAATTGAACGAGAGATTACAGCCTAATTATGTGGAGCCACCCCCCCTCGAATATATATCATCATGGATGGCGAAGATGACGAAATTTTTTCGACTCTTGATTTTGTTCAAGATTTTTACAAAAGATTTTGGACCCTGAGTCGAGAAAATATACCGCCTTCCAATTCGAGGGGCAGTGTATATGAGTTTACCCGCGTCCCATACGGCACAAATGTTTCTGCTGCAGAATTTATTCAAATGATTAACGAGGTGATCCCCGATAAAAAAGGTATCACTAAGTATGTTGATGATGTTTTGCTGCGTGCTAAAACATTTGAGGAAATGGTTTCAATTACTTGTTTTTGTACTTATGCGTATAAGGTCAGCTGGTCTGAAGTTAAATCCAAATAAAACGAAACTTTTCCAGACAAAAACTGACCATCTTGGTTTTGTACTTGCCAAAGAAGAATTGGTAAGCAAAGTAAAAAATTGAAAAATTCGATCAATTTGTAGCCAAACACACGAAAAAAATGGTAAATTTTCCCTAAAGATAAAAAAGAGGTACTCGCTCTGGTTGGGTTAACTGGCCTTTATGCCAGGTTTATACCTGAATACCAGCAGATTTTGAGTGACATTTACATTTTGACCTCTGATAAAATTCCATTTTTGAATGGGGCCAAAAACAGGACGAGGCATTTCAAAAATTGAGTGAGGAGTATCACAAAGATTTTAAGTTGATGCCACCAAAAGCTGGGCTCGACTTATATCTAGACACAATGCCTACTGACGATGCTATGAATGGTGTCATCTACCAAATGATCGATGATGAGCCACGTGTCGTCATGTACGCCAGTTATGCTTTTTAAAGCAAACCAAAAAGATTACACAATCCTTGACAAGGAGATGTACACGATCGTGACTATGTTTAAAAAAACTAGGTGTATGGTTACATGGTAGTGCGGTCCATGTAAGGTCTGATCTCAAACCTTACGTAGACAAATGCAAATCATTGTCCATTACTCACAGAAAAATCGCAGCCTGGATTTCCCTTTTAAAAACGGTTTTGATATTCGATATGATATTAAAGCTCAAAGTCGCTTTACAAGTTGCAAGCTCCTGAACTCACGTTTTCTGAGTATCCCTCAGAAATTCTGGGAAAGGAGAAAGTGTAACTTCTCTTCAAAAGTATGAGGTTAATTTTACAGCCTCTATGACCAACACTTTAATGGAACTTTTTGGAGGATATTCATTTATATCAACCAGAAGACCCCATTATAAGGCAAACGATGTTATTGTTGAAAAGACTCCAGTTTTTCCAGAGTCCCAACAAGAAACTGAAACACCGCCAGGCTGCGAAAGCCTCGAAAGTTCTCCTTTGGGCCCGGGGTTGAAAAGGTTTTTTTGGTTTAAAAAGATCGGACAAGCCCCAGGGTTCCCCTTTCCCCTCCCCGGCCCGTTTTTTTCCGTTTTGGGGGTGGGTTTTTCGAAACGAGGGCCTTAGGGCCCTTTCTTGGGGAAAATTTTAAAAATTTAAGAAAAACGGGGTTTATTTCAAAGGGAAAGATTTTTTTCCCCAAAAATTTTTTAAAAATTAAAAATAAAAAAAAAACCCCAAAAATGGCCCCCCGTCGTCTGAAAAATGAAAAAAATTTTATGGTTTTTCCCAAAAAAAAAATTGGAGTTTTTTTTGGGCGCAAATTGGAAAGCGGAGCTATTGGTGGATGTTCTATCCATAGACCTTTTTTTTGGACCTGTTGTCAATAAAAAGGGCCTACCTCGCTATTTGGTTGTGGCAAAAGATGTCTTTACGTCCAGAATTTGGCTTAGGCCTACTGTGACTATAAAGATGCAGCCAGTAGTGAAGGCAATGGAAGAAATAATCAGAGATATTCAGTCAAAGGTGTAACCATAAAAAAGTCCATAAACTGACAATGGTAAACAATTTGTCAGTGAGGACTGGAAGCAGCTAATGACCAAATATGGAATTACTGATGCCCACACGACAGTTTTATAACCCCGTGTAGCAGTCTTGTAGAACGCAGCATGAAAATCTATTGCCGAGCGCATGCGCGTGCGTATAAACACGAAGCAAGACCCTAACACTGTCCATTATGGCTGGCACAAATTTGTGCAACAGGTAGAAGATGACGTTAAACAATACGCCGACGTCATATGGGTTCAAACCCAATGAGGCCTGGGGCATTGCAGATCCAATAATCGACAAAATTCCGTCAAAAGTTCCCCCCTTTAATTTCGTTATCAACTCAAACTTTTGTTGGAGGATAACAAACTGCACGATGTCTCATCGACGACTAGTGCTCACTTACTCGAAGAAAAATTAGAAGATGGTATTCTAATTACTGACAGTGATGGCTACGAGAGTGACAGCTGATGGGCGCATGCTCCGCGTAATGTTCGGTCGCAAAAGCTAAGTCAGGAATAGGAATTTGCATAAATTCCTCGACTGATAAACATCTCCTGAACCCATCACTCACCCCCCTTTATTTATGCCCAAACTAACAACTTAGCAGACGTTAGTCGCCATAAAAACAGCGTGAGGATCCTCTATTTAACGATGTTTTAAAAAGCCAGATTATAATACTGAACTCGAAATACTCCTGAAGTAAGCCTCATAAAGTTTGCACAAAATGGATGGATAGAAAACTGGGAAAAATTCGAATAATAAGCCAGTCTACCATGCCAGAAATTGTTTCAAGGAGATCTTGACCTGATGAATCAATTGAAGAAATTGAAGTCAAACATCTATATTCACCGCAATTTAATTGATTTTCATCATAAATGGTAATTTAGGCAAAACGATCTGTATATGAAAAATCAATAACTGAAATGAAAATAGTGAAATGCTGACAAAACCGGTCATTGAAAGTTTCATCCGTGAAAAAGCAAAGCTTCAAAGGGATCCCATGAATACGCTTTTAACAAAAAGTTTGGCGGACCCCCACCCCTTCGAACAAAGGTGAAACCTAGTTTTGCTGACTGGGTCACGTCCAGTCGAAATAATTACAAGGGTTACCTCACAAAAGTTTTACGCGAAACGAGCCGGACCATTTTTGATAAAACAAAAATTAGGTCATAATTGCTATGACGTTGGATTTTCCGATCAACCCAATAATCCATCTAAAAACGGTTTAAAATATTCGACAGATTTACTCTTTTTTATGTCGGTAGAACAGAAAAAGACTTCAATGAAAAAAACCTTGTCTTTCCAGTCGAAACTCAAATCGTAAAACAATCGAAGAAAAGTCCGCGAATTGTATCCCTACATGATCAAGGTGATCTAGATGATATTTGATGAGCCAGTTTTCTACAACGCAAGGCATCCGTTTACACTCTCTAAACAGGCTCAAGAAGCTGCTCGAGCTGAAAAGATTCAAAAAAACGTCAGGAGAGGACCGAACAAGGTGAAGAGGAAATCAAACCTCTGGACTCAGATTACGACTGGGAAATTTCAGATGAAGATCAGATAGAAGAGGACCTCAGTGATGAAGAAGTTCCGTAATTCAATACGATCCACTAACGTTTACTCCTGCGGAGAACCGGTTCCCAGCCGTCCTAGGTGCCTGATAAGAGATAGGTTAATACCCCCCGAAGACCCATCCCCCCCTGACTCATCTGAAAAACACAGTCAATATGACACAAAGCTTAAAATTCCCAAATCGACAACAGATAGCGGAAGATCACCACCCGCATATAATTTGAGAAACTCAAGATTCAGCTGGAAAATGCTTTTTTTTCCAAAAAGAGGACCTGGAAGACCCAAACCACCCTCCTCGTGTCTTGGAACCTCCCAACGCACCCAAACGTAAAGTGGTCGACCTCGGAAAAATCCTCGCTGACGATTTAGGTAAAATTGGGAACTCGCTTTAAAGTAGAAAGATAGGTAATAAAACTCCCGAATCTGAAATCCTAGCCCAAAAGATTTTCTTAAAACTAATCGATTTTAGATTTAAGGTGTTTGGAATTTATATTTCATCTCAAACAGAAGACTGAGGATAAAAATTCTCAAGTCTGATGAAACACCGGAGGATTTACCTGAAAAAGCGTAAATTAGAAGCGTTAAAATTAATTGAGTCTAAGGTACGAGATAAGACTGGAGATAGGTTCCCTCAATTAAAACAATAGCCCAAGAGTATCTTAAAAAACGCGGTACTAAAACTAACAGGTTTTGAATAAATTTTAAAATCGAATTTTTTAGCTAGATCAAATGATTGGCCAATTCGAGAAATTCAAACCAATAAAAAGAAAAAACTGCCCCTTTTTAAGTAGCAATGCTAGGCTTACGTTCGCACACGATTTTTTTATTCCTACAAAAGTTCAGAATAAAAAACGTGTTAAAAAATTCCCTTCAAAAAAGGTGGTAACAAAACCAAATAGGTACGTACCTACTTGTGTAAAAGACGCACCTATTTGTGTTAAAAATAACCTAACTTGTGTAAAAAGTAATGTACCTATCCCAGATAGGTCATTACCTACCCCCAAAAACGACTAAACGGTAATAAACTCACTAGATAAAGGTTGGTACCTACACTTATAAATAAAATATTTACAGAAGTTAAAACAGATATACCTATACCGTAGGTATCAAAATTCTAATCGGAACAAAAACCCGTGTTTCCTACCACAAGAATAGGTCGTTCCTACCTTGGGTTCAGGACGAACCATTTCGTCATCGACAACAAACAAAACAAATTAGTATACCTGCACAAGATAGGTTAGTACCTATTTATGTGTCCAGATGAAAACTAAATTGGTGTCATCCAAAACAATTCGCCAAAAATGTGCGTTCCTGCAAGAATAGGTTTTTACCTATTTGAGTGTTCGCAGAGGACCTATTGCGTCGAAAATAATACCTTTCAATAGAAATAAATATTACTTACTTCGGAAAAAGATAGCCGATGGTCTAAATAAAAAACCGATTTTAACCCAATAGACAAAGAAACCTTACCCAACTTGTTCAAATGATCAACCTATTCAGTGTAGATTGTAAATAAATTACCCCATACCTTTATGTAATTATTAACAACTTATTTTAAATTGATAATAGGGAAAAACCGAATGAAGATAGGTTGGGTTACCTACCATCCGATAGGCGATTGTACAAAAGATAAAGCTCAGAAGGGTTTAATTTGGTAGGTTCAAAAGTCCCTTCCCAACCTAAAAATTAAAAATTATCAAGAGCTAGGTAAAAATGTTCGAACGCAAACGTTCCATTTTTTAACAAAGCCTCCTATTTATCAAAAGTAGGTTTTTGCCAAAAAAATTAACGAATAATAAGAAATAAAGGTGACATCGTTGGAATTAATATAACTATTACAGAAATTATAAGGTATAAAAATTACCCCTGATCGCAAACACAAAGGTTGTGAATTATACACATTGCAATCGCAAAAGGGCAGTGGGTGGAGAGAGTGTGAAAGTGAGCTGAGCGATAACGCAACCCTTACCCGCCCAGTATCAACCGTCGTGCCAACTCCCACAAGCCACTTTCCGTCCTATACTTGGCTACGCGCTTAACGTCAATTCAAATTTGCTTGCTTTGGAGTTTTCTTTTGGCGAAAATTTCTGAATTTTTTGCTGTGTTTAATTTTGGTTATCCTTTAATTTTGGTTAGTTTAAAAACTGTTTTTTCTTTTTCGAATTAATTTCGAAGGTGCCAGTGTTTTTCCGAACGAGCCCACTCAAAAAGGTAATTAATCCAACCATGTTTCATTCATTATTACTAGTGTACAAAAACCATGCCCCTTAAATTCCAGTATCTGCACGTGAAATTTTTTTTTTCCAAAGGATAATAAATTTTTTCGATCATTCAAAGGTTTAAATATGCAAATTTTTTGCGAATCGTGACCTAGATACTGGAAAAAATTTTTTAAATTCCCCCTAGGCATGGAAATTTTTTTTTAAAATCGTGAAAATAAGCTGATACTTGTGAAAATTCCAAAAAATTGAATTTCCCAATTTGAACGAATTTTTTCAAACACGATAATTTTAAATTTTCGTAAAAAAAGGGACCACTTTCCAAGAAAAATTTTCTTTTTCTTTTTCTTCAAATTTTAAGGGCAAAGTATCAAGCCCAAATTTTTACACGCGTTTGTTATTTTTAGCAATTTCTGGGGAAAGGTATCCCCCAAAAGTGAAAATTTTGAGCCTCGTTTTTGAAATTTTATTTCCTAGTGATCGGTCATTTTTGACAAGGAAAATTTAGCGATTTAATTTTTTGTCAAATACGATCAATGAAACCAAGGGGCAGAAAATTTTTTAATTTTAAGCCTAGAAGGGAATTTTTTTTTTTTTTAATTTTTCGCGCGTTTTTATGCGAAATTATTTTTTAATTCCCTTAAATTTTTTTTTCAAACAGGCTTCAAGAAAAAGAACCAAGCTCGTTACGTGTGTTTTTAGCAAAAGTATTTTTCTTACCACCATGGATTTCGATCATTGTTCTTGTGTTTCGATTAAGCCGTAAGTTTGTTTTATAAGAAATCCATTGTATGAAATACGTATTATTTCGACAATTTCCCACGATCTGAAACAAAAAAAAAGTTTCGAATATAATTAATTTTTTAAAAATCGTATAAAATGGGTAGAAAAATAAATCAAAAGATAGCGAAAATTCCTAGCACGTCAGCACCCAGTGGTGTGACAAAATTAAGGGGCCTATTGCCTGTAATCGATACGGCTAGGACCCGCACCCCCCCCGCCCATTAGTAAAACCCGAAATTACGATCAATAAAGTAGATCAATTTTTTTATAGCCAGGAATCCTTTTTTACAGGACGGCAACATGTTTATTCCCAACCGCGATTTGTTGCGGTTGTATGTGCCTTTAGCGTCCCTGGCGAAGAAGCGTATAAACAAAAGATCGTCGAGTTCGGTAGTGCACCCGAAGGATTGCAGGCTCCTTTACCCACAAGTCCTGCGTAATAAATTAATCAACGACACGAACCAACGCAATTGTTGAAAAAAGAACAATCGCTACCATGTGTGTCATGCCTAAATGCGGCCTAACTGTTTTATTAGAAGCGGACTTGGGCAAGAATGCTTTTTTTAGGCAAAACAAACTGATGCTCGGTGTCCGGCCCATCCTCGCCCCCACAAACGAAGATTATCTCCGCGAAAATGAGGAGCAAACAGACGATCGCGCACTCCTCGAGGCAAGATTACGGAGCCTGGAGACTGACCATCGATTTAATGAATGAAACGACCGAGGAAGCGCGATCGGCGGCAAAATTCGAGGCCGAATCCAAGAAGACTTTGGAGTTACTAAATTAAATCGTTAGAATCCATGCTTGATGCAGGCCCCGCTACCCGGCACCGAGACAGACGCTACATGGCCGCACCATCGACATCGAAACCGAACCAAAAGTTTCTACTCCCCCCCGAAAATGTTGTCCCCCTTCGAATTTTCCTTCGCAACACCGACGACGACGACGACGCGACCGCCCTTCTGTAACATCATCCGACGAACCAAGCATCGAGTTCGTCCTACGAAGAGAGGCAGCGGGACGCGACACCCGGCAAACAAAAAAGGCCAGAGAAAATCGACCGAATTCCCGGCAAGCGGCAGCATCTCCGGCTGAATTAGTTTCAACAATTTAACGATGAACCACAACACGCCGAAGATCCTCAAGACAGACGCGCTAAACCCTCAAAGAGGAAGCCGTCGAGAAATCGAAATTCCTTCCCCCCTCCGCCGCCGCCTCCCTTCGAACGCTGTATCGCGGGTCAAGGGCCCAATTCAAAATCCGGCTGCGCAGATTATCCGGTGGGTCCAGTTTGTTTATCAACAACGCCCGAGCACAGGCCCGGCCAATGTAAAATCGTTACCGTAAGCCCGGCCCAAGCGCAGCGGCAAAGACTTGGTGCCCTTCGGACAATTCATGGTACGGAACGCAGCCCCATTCACCCTTAGCAAGCAGCGCCGTCCACCCGCCCCCCCGGAATACCGCGCCTTTAATGCCCATAAATTTTATTAGAGCTCACGGATCGCAGATCGCCGGCGCTGTACAACAAAGCGAACTCGTAGCAAACGCGGAGAATTCAGGGCGAGAACGGGGAAAAACCCGTTTGACCCCTTTTACTTACATAAATCGGCAAATTGGGTTCAATATTCGTTGGGGTAAACCCCAGAACAAACAGAGTTACTTCCTATACGATTTTCGTCCTGTTAGGCAACGGTATAATTTTCACTATTTTGGAAGGACCAACACGGCCCTGCAGCCGGCGAATCCGCCCCGAGGAGAACATTCAAATTTTCCCCCCTTAATTGGACCTGCCCGGACCATCGGTCGTTTGATCGAAAATGTATTACCTAACCCCCCCCACTCGGCCATCCCTTCCATTTGGCGAGCAAGACACAACTGTCCGAAGGACTTACGCGACCTGAAGCTGGACGTTTAATTGCGGATCCCTTTTGGTAAACTTTATCGACGAGGTGTTCGCGAAATCATAATTTTGCACCTACCAAGTTTTATATTGGACAAACGAAACTCGGAACAACACTCGTGAGGTACTCAAAAGGCTATTGTACATCCGGTCCCCAACGCACCCCGCTTGGGGGTTTCCTATTGTTTGGATAAGAGAAGTAGACCAGATTCGTATCCAACTCAGCAGTTTCGAATGGTCCAAGGCGACAACGGACTACGATACGCACCAGAAGTCATCGCCGAGATCCAGAACGCGGTCGAGTCAAGAGCCCAAAAATGGCGGGGGGGGCCGGAGGAGCCGGTTGAATAGGTCAAACAATCGCGGTAGGCGTAACCGCCAATAAAATTTCGAAGACGTAAATTTTCGTAATTTGGTAGTAAAAAAGGCAGGTCCGAAGGTAAATTTTTTTCGTTTCGTTCGATGTTTCAAATGCGAAAAATTTTGTTGTTGAATTTTTGTTTGGTCCCCTTTTTTCCCCTCAAAAGTTAAAAAATCCCCATTTTTTTTTTTTTTTGATTGTTATTTAGTTTATAAGAATGTTGAGAGCTTTTCTCCATTTTTATGGATTATTTAATGTCAAAAGATAAAATTTTGTTTTCTGAAAAGAATTAGTCAAAAACAGGTCCATTACCTGTCGTATATTCTTTTAATTTTGAATACGAGGTCCATTACCTCAAATCAAAAGTTTTTTTTTTCTCATTTAAAAGAAGAAAATTTTAAAACAGGTCCATTACCTGTCAATTTTGTTTATTTTACGAGGTCCATTACCTCGAAGCAAAAGGTTACAATTTTCTTTTATTTTTCAAAGAAAAATTTTGAAAATAGGCCCATTGCCTATCAAAATTTTATTTTTTTCCCCAAATCGAAATCAGAAGTTAATTTCGTAAATATTGTTTTTGTTGTTGAAAGATATCTGGTGCCAAAGGTCCAAAAGATTAATTTTGTTTGTAAGGTCCATTACCTTCGTTAATTTGAAACATACATGTAATTTTTTTTTTATAAGAAAAAGATGAAGTGTACTCTTTATAATAATAATTTTTTTTTCTACACATGTATAATACAAGAAGAAATATACAAATGTTTTATTTTATATGGCTAATTATTTACTACGTAAATATTTACCTATAAGGTTTCCATAGGACACAAAACAGCAATAGAAAATTCGTCTGATTGAAAACGTTCAGGTATCCGACATCTCAAGAACTCGAATCTATAAAAACCAAGAACAAAGGACAGCAATTATTTTTTTCATCCTGGTGTTGGTTTTATTAATTTACATATTCAAACGATTTTAAAATCAGCAATACGAACGAAAAGGTTGTTGAAAACTGTTCAAAACAACGTTAATACTCAAAATGGATGGGTAGTTATACGGTGGTTTTTGGAATTCAATTTGAATCACTTAGTTCTATTTACTTTTTTGTTTTTTTTCTATTTTTTCGTATGCATAATCAACTCGAATTAATTTATCAAAAATAAATTAAAATTGATTTGAAAATCGTGTACATGTATAAATGGAATCAGTATTCGGTTGAAGAAAACTACAAGTATGCTATTCCAGTACCTCAAATGATTGAATTTTGTGCAGACTTGAAAAATCTGCCTCGAGTCCAATTCGCCGCTTTGGTTTTAGGCCCCGCGCCAACAGTGGGCTTTGTACGCGAACTCCGTTGGCCGAGTGATTGCCCGATAGGCCGTAGATTTTGGTACTCTGAAAATTCACAGGTATGGTGAATGAGTAGACAATGAACCGCAGGTCATTGACCTTTGCAAGTCGCATTTTTGTTGAACACATACTTGACTGAAAAGTTGGAAAAATCGTATTTGTCACGAATTCTTCTTGGAATTGAATTTTCCAATGAATCGATTTTCCACCAAACCACACCAGAGATTGCTGATCGAAAATTTTTTCTGAAACACAAGTAAAACTGAAAAATACACAAATTGATTAGTTCTCAGGATTCGAAATGTTATTTTTTCAAAGTTCTTAGTGATTACATTTTTACCTCAAGATTGCCAGCAATTTGGAGACGAAGATTGAATCAACTGACGAACCACCGGATGTCCAAAAAATCTTGATACCTGAAACGAAAAACAGACGAATCATAACAGTTCGAAAACTTGTTTTTCTATAATTTTTTCCATACTAACGCTTTTAACACCTTAGCACCAGATATTATGTTTTTTCTAAAGTCATCTCTTTTGAGCACAGCTACACCGGATTCCATGGATGAGGTGAGGCTGGGCCCCTCAGATCGATACTTCAAGAATTAACGGAAACGATGTCATCGAGATTAATGTCACGGATTGGAATTCTAAATGATTATTTATTACGTAGATCTTTTATAATGCTGTGATTTTCTTTCTTGTTGTTGTTGTTGTTTTTTTCTTTTGTTAATTTCCTCAAATTCAATTTAATAAAATTTTTCCTACAGGCCTAGTTTTTAAGATGTTTTTCAAATTTTTTTTTTTTTTCCTTTTTTTTAAATTTTTTTGTTTTTTTTTTAAACTCCTCATTATACCAAAAATCCCTAAAAGGAGGGCAATGTTTTCCTTTCAGGTTTTGGTTCCAGCTTAGAGAACCACAACTCCCCCAAAAGGTGTGGGGGCAGTGGGTACCTCCGGGGTTGACCTTACACTTCCACTGTGAGTAGGTGGTTCTTTCTCACATTTTTCAGTGAAGTTAGGTTCTGCCTACTCGCTGGAGAAGGGTGAAAAGGGGAATATGCCGGTGGGAAGCCCAGGCCTCTCAGGGTGGTTACACTTGAGCTGGCCGCCTGAAAGCTGATCCGACCTCCGAGGAGGCGCAACTAGTTTCTCTTTTTTCTCAGGATATTAAAACTTCCGTTGTAGACGTAGGTATATCGCGAGAACAGCTGTAATTACTTTTAAAGTCCATGTGAAGTGCAGTTTAATATATCGTTGCAACTGCTTTTTGAGTTGTAAATTATTCCCCTGATGGATAGTGTAATTGTGTTTACCACTGAACTAGCCGTGGGTGACCTTGGCCCCGTAACTCCAGTGAAGAGATCATTGATCAATTAATATATGAGAACGAATGTAGAGGTAAGGGATGTCACAGGAAACTTACCACTTTATGAGTGTCTAAGTTAATCCTACCCTCTCAAAAAAATTGAAGAAAAATTTTAGAATTATACTAGAAAAAATTTTGAGCTGGAAAACAGTTTTAAAAAGATGTAATTGAAAAAAAATTAAAGACATCAAAGTGTGAAAAATTTTGTGAAAATTAAAATTCATAAAATTCTACAGTTGGAAAATAGTTTAGTATCATGTAAAAATTATTCCAACTTTGATTTTTTTCACATTTTTTTCACTCCCATATTTTTGATAGTCCCCGAAAATTGAATCATCACATCGAAAACCCCGCAAATCCGGAGTTGTGGGCTTTTTCACTTTTTCAGTGATTCTGATGCTATGAGCCACGCACTATCTGATGGTGAAGGAACCATAAAAATAGGTAGCTCGGAAGTCGCCAATTTATGACTTCAAATATTTGAGTCATTTCGAAAATCCCACAACTCCTGTTGTTATGGGGCAAAAATCCCAAAAATGTAGTTAAGGCTCATTTTAGAGGGGGATTTTTTTTAAAAAAAATCACTTATCCCGTATTCAAAAATTTCAATGAAAATTGAAAATAATAATTTTAAACAATATTTTACTTTGTTTTCGGTTTCCTAATAAATTGATTTTTTGCAGCATTAAATCATTTTGGGTTTCAGAATGCATCAATTTACTTACTTATGTACGATTTTTTTGGGGATCAAACAAAGTCATTTCGAAAATCCCGCAACTCCATCATCTTTGCCATAGAATAAAATGACAGTTTATGGCATTGAATTTTTGGAAATTATCAAGGTGTGTTTAGCATGATATACGCTACAAATTGACTGAAAAGTTTGACATTAAAATGCACAGACAGTGTTTTTCGTTTTATGAGAAATTAGGTGTTATGGAATTGAGGGGTTTTCAAAATGACCGATTCAATTATTTCCAATAATTTTCAAAACTTTTTTCAATTTTTTTTTACACTTAACAAATTTTTTCTAGCTTGAAATTTAAAAAAAATCATTTTCTGGCGTTTTAAATTTTTTATACTTAATAAGTAGGTGGTATACTAGAAAAAATTTTTAAACGGCAATAAAAATATAAAATGAAAAAAATAATCAAAGTTGGAAACATTTTGTAAAAATTTAAATTAAAAAAATTTACTGGTGAAAAATTTTAAAATTGGATGCAGCTTTGAAAAAATTTCGAGTTGAAAAATGTTGGAAGTTGGAATAACCATAGAGTAAGAAACTTTATGGAATAACTTTGTACCTGATCGTCGAAATCCCATTTGTGGCAAAAATAATTATAAGCTAGTCTATTTTTACAAAATTTTCAGACGTTTTAATGCAAAATACTCTTGTAGAGAGACAAAAATGAACTTTATTTCAATTTTTAACCAAAATTATACCCCTAAGAAATTATGAGGAACTTTTTTCCTGTTTCCAAATATATTCAAATTTTCTAAAATGGAAGTGGATGGCGGGTTCATAAAATTACTTTGAGAGTGAATTTTTGGTCTCACAGTTCTTCAACTAATATGTAAATTCATCGAACTCAAGCGAGACATGAAAAAAAATCATTGAAGAAAAAGGCGTCCAAAAGCTCAGAAATGGAAGATGACGTCTTCAATACCTGTAATTTTATGTTTTTTGTATTCAAATAGAGCCAAATATCGTAGTTCCAATTTTTTTGTTTTGTAAAATCAGAACTCAGGCAAGAATTTTTTGAAATTTTTCTACTTAGAAGTACGTTTTCTATAAGGTACATTGCTAAAAAAATCGAATAAATAAGTATTTACATTCAATTTTTTATGTATTTTATGGAAAATGAACAACTATAATGTACCAAATGGTCACTAGGGTAGGCCGAAAAACCAAAAATTTCGATTTTTGAAGTTACGCCCGGCAAAAGTTGTTGACTGGATAGACTAGCAAAATGAAATAAAAAATTTCAAAATCGATTCATATCTTCCGATCGCGCAAGATCCTTCAATTCTTCAAAAATTGTTAAAAATTCAGTATTTTCAGAAATTTAAAAAAAATTTAACAAATGTGACCCGTGCAGGGAAAAGGTACCTAAAGTCGGATTTTTCAAAAATGAGTTTTTTGGCTTAAATGATAGGGGAGACTATGCGGAACATTTTAAGACCTGGATGAGCATCCTAAGTCAATTTTTCGGTGAGATAGAGACATTTGAAAATTAGAAAAAATCATGACTTTCAAAAAAAAAAATAATCGAAAAAACACGTTTAAAGCTGCGTAGAGGTCTGAACTACCTAAAAAAGCGAAAAAAATTTTTTTGAAAAAAATTGCCCATTTTTCATATTTTTGTCTCTAACTCAAAATTATGTTTTCCGACTTTAGGTACCCTGTCCCTGCACGGGTCACAAATCAAAATTCATAATAATATCAATTTTAGAGCTTATTTCGGGACTATTTAAAGCAAAAAGCACAACTTTTTCGAAAAAAATCCATGTTTTATAGTTTTTTTTTAAATTTATCATATTTCTTCACCTCCGAAGAAAAATTGAAAAAAGTTATAAAACACTAATTTTTTCCAAAAAAAATGTGCTCTTCGGTGTAGATAGTCACTAAAGAAGCTCTAAAATTAATTTTAATCGATTTTAAGTTTTTTCGAAATTTTAGCAATTTTAGCAATTTTTGAAGAATTGAAGGCTCTTGCGCAATCGGAACATATGAATCGATTTTTGAATTTTTTATTTTATTTTTCTAGTCTATCTAGCCAACAACTTTTTCAGGGGTAACTTTTCAAAAATCAAAATTTTTGGTTTTTCGGCCAACCCTAATGGTCATTGGACAATGTGTCCCAAATGGGCAATATTCTCTCAATGGACAGCAAGTTCATGATGCTTGAAAAAATTGATTTTTCAACTTTTTTTTCAGATTTACAAAATTCCTTGACGTTTTCAGGTTTTCTAGAATGTAGCACTCATACTATTTTATGGGAAACAAACGAAATATTTTATTTTCGCTATTTATTTTTTTTTAAAATCATGTTTAGTTCTTTGAAAGTTGAAGTTTAATATAATTACTTAATCAAGGATAAAATGACCAAATTGAAAATTTTTGGATACATAATTTTATCCCATTCCGACTTCAATTACTGAATTTTCTAATAAATTTTTTTTGAGAAAATTTTTAATTTAAATAAATAATTCTTTTTAAAAAAAGCAAATTTGAAATGTTCGGGGAACAAGTTTGCCTCTTTTCTGTTTGGTTCAACTCTCCCTATGACATGACATATAAACGGAGATCTTTCAGAACGCTTCAAACCTCTCTACACCCCTCTCCCTCCAAAGCATTAAATATGAAGAAACATCTTTAGAATCACAAAAGCTACATATACGACGTAAAAGAATAAGAGTTTCAGAATCATTATCTCCTTAGTCCATAAAAATGAAAAAAAAATTACTAATGCAGCAAAATATGTAATACATACCTAACCAAATCCTTACACAACATAACATTATCACCTGCAACATCCCTACCGTTCATCGAGAAAGCGAGACAGGCAGGAAGGGGGAACCCAATCCGATCTAAATTTTAGGTAAATCACCAGACGGAAAAATTTTTCATCAAAGATACCGGTTTTTAAAATACCATTTTAATAGGTATTAAATTATGGATACTCGAAAGAACATGAAAATCACTCTTACGGTTTCTCCCAATAAAAACGATTCCAATCAATTTCCACTTCATTTGATCTAAGTAAGTTGAACATTTCTAAGCGTTTCATTTCTGATTGACCGAATATAAACCTACCTTTATAAATTCCCGATAAAAAAAGTATTAGGAAGAAGACAATAAAAGAGGTTGAAAATTTTCGAGAAAAAAAACCACTAGTGGGTTTAAAACTAGTACCAACTAGTTTCCTCGGAGCTTATAAAACGTATAAATGAATATACAAGAACCACTGAATACCCTTTCAATATGTATCTTATTACCTTTTGAAAGTGTAACTGTGCTTTGCTTCTGTCAAAATAAAGTTTAGTATAATGTTACAAGCAAATCTACGCAGGTACCTCGGTTCTTTTTTTTCTACCCATGATCACGTTAGCCGCCTTATATAATTCATACACTCCCACCTACGTATTCCTTTATGTGTAAAGACCTTTTATAAGCAGGGTTTTTTCGACGATCTGGTATATAAAAAATAAAAAATGATCTTTTTTTGTCGTCGTGTATTCGACGATTAAAATAATACCAGAATTTCCCTCCATGAAATCCACCTGAGTGAATTTGTTCGGGGTTTGTAATCGATACCGCAGGTTCGGAAGGATTAGATGGAGTTTTTATCGCATGATTACTCGGGCAAGGTGTGAAAACCTTTTTAAAACCCGACTAACTTTTTTTCTGGTGATCTAGGAAGAGGAGAGTTACTTCGACGACGAGTAATTTCCACCCAGAACACCCTCTCGATTCGCTTTTTCGGCGAGATCTTCTTTAAATACCATCGAAGGTAAAGGCCAGTTCGGATTGCGAAAAGGAGCATAAGATAAAAGTAAAAGGAGGAATTCTTATGTGACAACGCGTTAAAGATCGTAAATAATTGGTTTCCAAAGGATCCCAGCAACACACCGAATCGATTGTGAATGCTATTTTAGCACGCCACTTGCCTGTGGCGGTGGCGTAAGCGGCCCTCGTGGGGATAGGTTGACGTTTATTTTCACAAAAGAGTACAGAGGCGAGTTGGATACCTTTGAAATATTTATTATACTACCCCCTTAAAAGTCATCTTGGTTACGGGTGTCCGACAAAAGTGTGAATCTATAGAGATATCCTTTTGTTGAGTGATCATTGGTCCTTAAATTTCCAACTTCTTATCGGATTATTTTTAATTTCCTGCTTATTAGATTCGGTTATAGAGAACCGTCAACGTCTGGTGGTTTAACTCTTTTTTTCGGGGCTTATAAAGATGTGAATATTTATTTTAATTCGTTAGAGTGTCCGATGAGGTAAAACTATGTAATAAAATATTAGACCGGGGATATTCCCAGGAGCTGAGAAGTCAGATATAGTAGGAAGTTGTTCGTGGACCGTGATTTCGAGACATTAATTCCAGAAACGAGAAAGTAAAGGTTTTTTCAACGATTTAGCAACATTATCTAAGAAAATCATCATCAAACTAATGATAACATTAGAATGATTAAGGGGCGAAATTCAAGCTAACCAAGTAACGACTTTATTACGTTACTCTCCAATCGTGAAATTCTGGCTGATTCCTAGAAACAGAATATTTGATGGAAACTCGAGGTGTTTACTGGGTCTGGAAAATGAAAATTTTCGCATTTTTTGGATTTTTTTGCTATTTTTATACCATTTTTCGTGCTTTAAATTTATCCAAAAAATTTCCTTTTCTATTCTTCGATATAGATCCGTAACTATGAGGCGAAGGGGAGGGAATTGCCGTCTTGGAACGGTCATTTGCTCACCTGGGAAGTTTGTCAAAACTCTCTTCTTGATACTGGTCTTGTGAAAAACCAAAATATGAAAAACTGCTTCTGTAACATCCTTCCATTTGGTCATCTGATTCAGATGCTCATAAAATTTCAATCATGATCAATTTCCATTCAAAATGTCGGAAATTTTGAAAATTCTACTTGAGATTCTTCAATTCCAATAAAAAACTCATTAAAATACCAAATTTGTGAAAATCTCATTTCGAACGTCAGCATTTTTGGAAATCCTAACAAAGATTCATTAATTCTTATAAATTATTTCGAAATTTTTTTTTACAATTTTTGATCCAAGTTGGGCGATATTTCGATAGTTTTTTTCAACTGGCATTAAAAAATAATTAAAAATGATCAAAGTTGGAAAATTTATCAAATTTTGAACCAACATAGCGTGATTTTGGGCAGCAAAACTATATGCCTACTATGAAGTTATATTTTTAAAATTCTTCATTTTTGTGGGAAAAAGTCAAAAATTGGAAAATTGATCAGAAAATGCTATTCGGTTCTTTGAATACAATGAATGTGCATTAGGGTAGAAAACAGATCTTGAATTGTGACGAAAGTTGATAAAAGAGAATTTACTTCGTGTACCTATGAAACTTTCCAAAAAATTTCGAGCCCCCCTCCCTTCTGCGGGAGTTGGTGAGGTAATTCCCTGAACTTAAAAATGGGCGAATTGATTCCCATTTTTTTTAGAGACACAGGCGAATTGAGTTCCGTTTTTTTTTGAGGCACAGGCGAATTGATTCCCATTTTTTTTTAGGCACTGGCGAATTGATTCCCATTGGGGGGGGGGGGTGAATTAATTCCCAACCTATTTCAGCCTATTAGCGTTACCCAGGAAATACCACGAGGAGGTTGGCTGAGCTATCTCCCAAAATTTTCAGTCTTGGAAGACCTTGTCAGTAGACGTGCTTTGATTTCTCTAGGTATTTTTTATTTATAAAGAATAATAAGAATGTGCCAAATCGATTTAAAATTGCATTTTTACCGACTAAGGTTTGGGATTGAACCCATATACGATTATACAGGGTGTTCCACGAATCGTCTGCCAAACATTTTTTTTTTTGGATATAACCGGGTACCACTAAAAAAAACTCGAGATGAACATATTGCCTGCTTTGAAAATTGAAGGGGTAAATGCTGCTTCTACAAAAATCATGTTTTAAATTTTTGCCTACTAAATTGTAAATTTTATCCCCGAAGTCATTTATTTTTTTGTATATTCATTGAATTGAGCTCACATCTACTGACAAGGTCTTTCAAGACTGAAATTTTTGGGAGATAGCTCAGCCAACCTCCTCGTGGTATCTCCTGGGTAACGCTAATAGGCTGAAATAGGTTGGGAATTAATTCACCTCCCCCCCCCCCAAATAGGAATCAATTCGCTTGTACCTCGAAAAAAAAACGGGAATCAATTCGCCTGCCACTTTCAAAAAAAAAACTATACTTATGGGAATCAACTCACCTACAGCCCCTTCTGCTCAGAAACCGCACCCAGAATTATTTAAGGGAGGGGCTGACAATTCAAGAAAAATTAGGGGGACAAATTTCAGTGGAAAAATTGAGTAATCTGTTATTTCAGTGGTAGTCGCGATATTTTCAGTAAACTGAAAATAAATTGACATAGGTACTTCAGTAAAAAAAAAATTGAAAAATTGTAGAACTTTTTGGAACAAACAATTACCACACTCATTAAATCTGAATTAGTAAAATTTACATGTTTGACTAGGTAAAATGAATTTAACTGAAAATCAGTGATATTTCATCGAGTTTTCAGTCAAAATTATTGATTTTTTTTGGCAAATTGGGAATTTATTGAGAAATCAATGATTTTTGACGGAATGATCGGTGAAAAATGATTATTTCTCAATGAAAATAATTTCACTGATTCTCAGAGGCAAAATTTCGTCAAAGACTGATTCAGATTTAGAGAGTTACATATGTGTTTATTTAATTTTTTTTTCGAAAAATCATGTTTGAAGAGAAAAATAATGTTATTTTTCATATTTTTAGTTCCTCTCCGAGCTGGGGGAGGCTCGAGTCTCCTGAGTCTCACCTCGGGTGTGCTTATGACTAGGAGACCTCAAAATTTTGTTATTTAAAAAAAAACCACAATTTTTGTCACTTTTGGATAGCACTATCTGCTGGAAACATTGGCCACCGTTTAAAAGATACGATTCGAGTTTTTACACTCTGCTCTCTCAATTATAAATCAGTGAAAATTATGGAAAATCACTGAAAAACAGTCAGAATTGCAGCACAGCAGAAAATCAATGAAAATTTTTTTACTAAAAATAAATCAGTGAGAAAAATCACTGGAAAATCAGTGAAAATTCAGTAAAATTTATGAAATTTGATGAAAAATAAGTGAAAATCTTTGAAAAATCAGCAAAAATTCACTGAAAATCAGTGGATTTCGCTGATTTTTCCTGTGCTGCAATTTTGACTATTTACATACATATTGGTGACTTTTCACTGATTCAGAATGAGAGAGTGAACACAATTGACTTCGAAATTTGATACCCTTTTGGTCCTTTGCAAGCTGGTTGAAAAGTTGCAGATCTGAAATTTGAAGCTTTTTCATTTCTATAAAATCCGAATTGCTCACTTCAACGCATCAAAAATTGGGATTTGAAAGTTTTTTTTGGTCGCCTAGTATAATTTTTGATGAAATTTTCAAAAAATTTTCACGACAGTGCTGCTAACTGGATTTTGATTCCCGTAATTTTCATAAAATTCACGTTGTTCATTCAGTGGTTTAAAAAATGAACAAAAAATTTTCCTGTCAGTAAAATGAATTTAGGTACCTAACTAAAATTTTTCAAAATATTTCATAAAAAAACTTTTTAAATGATAAAAAAAAATTACTTTGATTTTGAAAGGTTTGAGTGAGTAATTTGAATTTGGTAAAAAGAAATTCTTGAAGCTTGAAAGATGAAAGTAAATTCTTTGTGAAATGGGGGGGGGGGAGGAGTGTCATTTAATCTGTCTATTTTTAATACCCCGTCCAAAACAACCCTGGCTAAGAGCCTGCTTCGAGAAAATATAGAAAATTCTTGCTCTTCTTCGTAAAATTATCAAAAAATTTCAATTCTCATTATTTTCTGGTTATTCTTGTTTTTCTCGTTAGTAGACATGAACCTATTCGAAAATCAACTACAACACTCGAGAATAATAAAAATTCATCAAAACCGATAAAACTGACCAACCGAACCGGACACGTCCAATTCACGACACTAATCCGACCTGTAAATTTTACGAACCATTGCATACCCCTCGAAAATGACGCTAGCTGTCAATAATACGTACAAAATTTACCATCGGAGTACAGCATAGGAGAAGGTAAAAACAGCAGGCTGTTCGGCTCGCTCAGTTAAGATGAAACCCAACTCCGGCGGATCGCGATTCAAAACAGTAGGAGTTGGCGTGTTCTCGTTAACGATAAGAATAAATAACCGAGGACGATTCTTGTCATTCAAAATGTTGTAACCTCCCCAACGTGTACGTGTAGATTCCACATTGAATGATCCTTTATAATATGGAGAAGAAGCAACAATAAATTTCAACAGATACCGCGAGCCGAATTAAATAAATGATATCTCAACCACCATATCTTATTCGGGCACTGGTATCGACAACTGCAGCGTTAAGAAAAACTCGATCCTTAATTTGGGAAATTAATCGATCTCGGAGCTGTTTTATTCGTATATGAAATAGACTCGTTTCTCTCTTTCTCTTAATTGCTTGTACAGCTCGAGTCGAGAGATTCTAGTTTTTTTTTATACCGTCGACTCTTAATACCAAACTATAAAACTTTGTACAAGCGAATTTTCTAACACGGCTCGATTATTTGGTAATAATAGATACAGTTTGGAATAACGCAATCGTATCGGGCATCGGTGTTACTATCTACAGTGAAATGAACGAGGAATTGAGTTATTTGTGGCAGCAAGATTGTGAATACGGTGAAATTCAACCTATAATCATCAAACAACTCTAATTATAGGTAAGTCCAAGTCGAAAACAAAAAATGATATAACTACATTTTACCTTTCTGTCAGTAATCTTGGAAAAAAATTACTTCGTGATATGAGAGTCATCTTTTTCGTTTTGGTGGATATCTCTTTTGGACTCTGTGGCATCTATTTGTGTACTCGTATAGGTATATCTTTATACTGAACAACTGTTAGAGGCACTGACTAGATGGTGGTAGAACTTGGTACGTCTGTACACTAGTTCAGGATGTCTCAATTAAATAAATTTTCCGTATAAGTATTAGGCTACCATAACAACTAACCGAATCGAACCGAATTACTTTGGTACACCTACGCCGAGCCGCTTTTTACGATTAACCATGCGAATTGAAGGACGAAGAATTTAAATCGTGTGAGAAAGATGTCTCAATGTTTGGATCGGTTGATGGAACCGTAAAATGGATAACGTTTTGGTCGATCGTTTACGAGTTGGTACAAAACATAAACATGGCCATTTTCCGGCCTTTTTCTCACTCGTTCGAGGAGGTTTTATTTCGATGGTTTGGAGATTTTTTTCCATGTAGTCCAGGCAAATAAGAGAAAAAATGTACCAAACCCCCCAAAAATTAAAGCCTGATTTTTTTTTCGCGTTTTACGTTCGTAATGGTCCACTACACAACATACTAAAATGGACACCCCACAACCCTCCGCTACCCTCAGGGGAGGGGTAAACGTTCGCTGAAAACCGGTTTTTCGTGAATATCTCCTCAAATAAGCCTCAAAATTGAAAAGTAGTTATGGACAATCTTGTTCTACGCGTAATTTCCTATCGGAAGGGGTTTTTTCTTTTTCAAAAACACTCACTTCCTTGACCAAAAATTAAGGGTAAAAATCACCTATTTTTCAACAATTTACAGCATTTTTGGAAAAAATCGAAACTTTTGGGAATATCTCCTCAAAAAAGCCTCAAAATGGAAAAATGGTTATGAACAATCATGTTCTACGTCTAATTTCCTATCAGACAGGTTCGTTTTTTTTTCGAAAACACCCGCTTCTTTACCCAAAAATTAAGGGTGAAAAACACATATTTTTCCAATATTCACAGTATTTTTGGAAATTATGGAAATACGAAGCTAAAAGTACCCAAAATGAGTATTTTTTTTGTACATGCTGGTTGGGTATTGCAAAAAAAATTCACCGCAAAAATTTCAACCCCTACTGTCAATTATAAGGGAGGTTATTGAAATTGAATACTGCATTTAAAAAATCGAAGTTGTGGAAAGAAAAAGTATTATAAACGCGATGTTATGCTTATTATTGGTGATACGAACATTTCTTTGTGTCGTAAGGATTAAAAAACGATTCGGGACTGACACGTGAAACGTAAAATGGACGTAGCGGCGTTAGTGGAGTGAAAAGGGGCCAGCTTGAAAACGGTGTAGAAAATAATTTTTACATAGCGTTTATATGGGAACGTTCTATTATTTTACAAATTTCTCCAGAACGGTGGCAGATGCGTAATTTTTTGTAAGAACTGAATTTAAAGTAAATTAAATTATCTTTAAATGCTATTCAAACAAAAAATTACACAAATGTCTCGTTTTCGAGAAATTTTGTAAAAACAAAACGTTCCTGTACAAACCTTATGGTGACGATTTCTTCTACACCGTTTTCAAACGAGCGCACACTAGCGCTACCTGGACGGATGTCAGTCCCGAATATTTTCAGCTTCGTATTTCCATCATTTCCAAAAATACTGTGAATATTGGAAAAATAGGTGTTTTTCACCCTTAATTTTTTGGTAAAGAAGCGGGTGCTTTCGAAAAAAAAAACGAACCTGTCTGATAGGAAATTAGACGTAGAACATGATTGTTCATAACAATTTTTCCATTTTGAGGCTTTTTTGAGGAGATATTTCCAAAAGTTTCGATTTTTTCCAAAAATGCTGTAAATTGTTGAAAAATATGTAATTTTTACCCTTAATTTTTGGTCAAGGAAGTGAGTGTTTTTGAAAAAGAAAAAAACCCGTCCGATAGGAAATTACGCGTAGAACAAGATTGTCCATAACTACTTTTCAATTTTGAGGCTTATTTGAGGAGATATTCACGAAAAACCGGTTTTCAGCGAACGTTTACCCCTCCCCTGAGGGTAGCGGAGGGTTGTGGGGTGTCCATTTTAGTATGTTGTGTAGTGGACTATTACGAACGTAAAACGCGAAAAAAAAATCAGGCTTTAATTTTTGGGGGTCAACTCCTAAAATGCCTGGACTAATGGAAAAGTGGAGTAAGTGGGTATTTCAGTTTATTTTGAATTGTAGTACATATTATTATCATTTTTTTTTTGGAAAGCTCGTGCAATTTTCAACCGATTTTTTTTTCGATTTGAATTTTAACATTTCTCTATTTACGAGTATGTTCTTGCGAATTTTGTTTTTTAATGAATTTTGTGTCTTTTTTAGAAAGGGGATCAGTAGCGTAACTGGACATCCCTTCTGGGGGGGGGGAAGAAATTGATGAATCAAAAGTATTTTTTGGGAGGGTGCTAAATGGGTATTAAAGACCTGGAATGGGGGGGGGGGAGCCTTCTTTCGTAATGTCGCCTCACATACGAGGGCCGTTCAAATAGTTAGGTAATTAGGCCGATCACAGAAAACCTGAAAGAGCTGGAAACTAAAGATGAACGGCATGTAATTCTGCGTATTTTTTCTCACTAATAAACATACCTGAGAAAAAATTTACCAATTTTTCGAATTTCTACACATTTTTGAGAAAATTCATTCCTATTCTCCTCCCACCAAACTAAGTTAATTTCATGAATTTTTCAAATTTTCAATCATCAAATTTTTTTATAAATTCATCTACATTTTCAATGAGGAACAAATGGGAAGAAATTTTCTCAAATATCTGCGGAAATTTGAAAAATTAATGAATTTTTTGGTAAATATGTTGATTAGTTGAAAAAAATAAGTAGAATTCGACGTCATTTACTCGTTTACCTTTTTTTTTCTAATTCTTTCGGATTTTCTGTAATTAATTTTTGTATCATTTTTTTCGAACGGTCCTTGTAGTTTATACAATAGCAAGTTTAGAGTGATGCCTGACCGAAGCGAGGGCAAAGCTTTGAAAAAATTGTTTTTTTAATGTCCAAAACATCATTTTTGAAAGGTGTCGGGGGGGGTCCCCCGTATTTACGTCACTGAAGGGGATGGAAAGAGAGAAAAAGAGAGAAGATCAAAAAATTTTCCCACAAGCTGTATAATATTTTTAATGCCCCGCAGAAAACATTTTCTGTGCCATGAAACCATGATGCCCATTATTTTTCTGAAATAATTTTCCTTAATTTTTCCAAGTTTTCCGAACCAAATTTTCAATTTTTTCAGACCTTTTACCACATTTATCCGATAAAATCTCCGGAGACTGAGAAGATTTTTATTTTATACAGAAAAATTCGATATCAGTTCTAGTTATTATTATTAAAAAAAAAAAAAGAAAAATCGAAAAGAGCATTGTAGTTTAAGATTTTTTTAACAGTTACATAATCATTAATTAAATATTAGTCAACAAGACCGAAGAGATTTTTCGTCAAGAAAAAAAGAACAAATTTTACAAAATTTTGAAAAACATCCATGTTTTGCAGTAAAAAAGTACCTTTCAAGCTATGATTTTTCAGTTGGTATGAACATCTTCCCCTTCTCTCCAAAAAATTACTAGTTTCATTGGTTTTAATTTAATGGAGCGTAACAAAGCTAAAAATGTTGAAAAATGAGATTTTCAATGACTAAAAAAAATAAGTTTTTTTTTTAAGAAAAACGATTCAGATGATTTAGATTTTTAGGTATTCCATAACTTTAAAAAATTCCCAAATTTTTTGGTAAAAATCTCAAAATAAATTTCGTTCCATTCATTCGTAAACTTTGTTATGAAATTCGAGAAAAAAATAAAAGTCAATCACCATGTATGTACTTACATATTTAGTTCCACTTTTTTTTTTTACTATCGAAGCCCGTTGGTAAAAATTACCAAGTTTACAAATTCAATGTTTGATGTTGTTTTAATAATTCAGCATGATAAATTATTTTTAATAATTTTTTCGATTTTTTTACCAGCTGAAATTTTATAAAAATTTTATAAGTTGTAATAAATTAGGCATGCATCATTACCAAGAAAATAATTTAAAAATTCATTATTAACGACGAACAATTTCTACTTATGGCTCAATTTTGAAAGGATAGGGTAAATATTCGGTAGAAGAACAATAATTTTCAATTCCTCCACCAACAACTTTTCAAATCTCTTGAATTGGGCAACAGATCAGTATGGATGAGGGGAGTAAAAATTGCGCTTATTAAGGAGATATCATCAAAGTACCACCACCCAAAAGTATTAAAAACAGCATTTTTCTTTTTTCAAAAGTACCCAGGAAGACTTTAAGAATCTTCCAATCTACCCCCTTCAATACATAGGTAACTGGAAATCTCAATTTTTTGGGAATTCTCTCACTCAATGATCTACCTTGCCAATTTTCATAGGAATCTAAGATTCAATACTGTTTTTAGGGATGGATAATGGATTACGTTTTTGGGTTCAAAGTTTATTGGTGAAAATCCCAAAATTTCTGAAAAAAAAACCAGCTAAGTAAGCCGAAATCATAGAATTAAAAACAAACGGTAAGTTTACTTGGTTTTCTTTTTTATCATCCTTCAAAATTTGGCATTGCCATATTAAAAAATTGATTAAGTAACATACCCATCTATAAATCATTAGAGGACTTGAATTTTTTCCCTCATGTCTGATGAAGAAGGAGGTGGAAGTTTCCAAAATATCAAAAAAAAAAAATTAAAACAGAATATTTCCTTCGACACGTGATTAGAACTGTAGATAACAAAAAATAATTAAAAAGGTGAAAAAAATCAAAGAAATTAAAAAATAAAACATTTGAAAAAGGGGAAAAAATGATAAAGCATTTTAGTTTGCTTTACCACAACAAAGATTGATCAATTGTCCCTCAGTAGATTTAATTTCCAAAAACAAATTGTTAAACTTTAAAAAACTCGAAAAATTTTGGCGTTTTGATTCCATAAAATTAAAAAATTTTCAACTATGATGATTTGATAACTCAAAAAAGAAATTACAATAGAACCCATGTCCAAATCGTTTTCAGAGCATTAAATTCGAAAATTTTTAAGTATTTGAGATCAAGATTCTTTCAAACTCAGAATCAGTCAAAAAAGTAATTAATTGAAAAAAAAGGAATGTTTTTTTTACACGAATTTTGATCGGATTTGGTAGAATTTCGATTCTAGTTATTTCAATATTTACAAGAATAGTAGATTTTGAAATGGATTTTAGATTTTATCTTTAACTTTCTAAATAAAGAGTATTCTGCAGTTTTCAAAATTGATGGGTGCATTCCAAAACCTATTTAAAAATGAAGATTCTAAAAGTACCCAAAAATCAGATTCCCGCGAGAATTCGTGTAAAGCAAACATAGCTTCTGTCTTTCATTCTCTCTTAAAATTATAGAAATCCGCTCGACGATCTTTTATGTAATTTCTTTATCGTTTCAACAAAAATCCTATTGCGATTTTCAGGAGTTTTCATCCATCCGATTTTTTTTTTTGTTTTTTGATGATAAATATACGGGGAAAAAATATCGAAAAATTAGTTTTCAGATCGGACTTTCCAATACAGATAGCTTTATTAACATTTGATTTCAAATCTCCTGATTTCAGGTCCTAAGTAAAAAATTTCAGTCACTAAAATTAATTTAACATACGAATGTACCTACCAATAAGTTTTTCAGCATTTAAGTAATTTTCATAACTGTAATTTCAAAAATTCGCAAAAAACTTATAAATCAATTTTGATGACTAAAAATGGAGATTTGAAATTTTTTGATATGTTCAAGCTCAAATTGAAGAGTCCAAAGTTGTTTCTTTATTTTTGTTGTTTTAAAGTAAAAAATATGAATAGAAAGTAGGTAGATAAAAAATAAATTTTTCTATATTCGATGAAATTTCTTTCGGCAATAAATTACAGGGTGTCTACCAATTTTTAAAAATCAAATTTCGCGACTTTTTCGCGACCTTTTTTGAAGGTATCTAGTATCTACTTCTCAATTTGACACCCCCCCCCCCCCCCACCACCAAAAAATCAACGAGATCAAATTTATAATAGAAAAAAGTTTATACACGGAAAAAAATACGTCTTTAATTTTGAAAAAAGGCAATTTTTCACAAAAATTTTCCAGAAGTGAGTTATTTTATGATAAAGAAGAGAAGTAGTTACTGCCCGAGCGAAGCGAGGATGAAAATTTTAAGAAAAATCATGTCAGAACGGATAAAATTGTTAAATGATTATTGAGAAATAAATTCATGGAAAGTTTGAAATATTAGCAGATTTGGCCCGAGCGAAGCGAGGGCGAAATTTTTTTGAAGAATTTTATTTAAAAAACAGCAAAAAAAGACATATTTCCAAATGGTTTTCTCCTTTAAAAAATACCGTAGAAAATTCCAAAATTCTCCAATTATTTTAGATTTTCCTGACAATGGACACAATATTACCTTTGAAATTCCTAATCGTGATCGCTACTTAGTCTCCCACAAGAACATGTTTTTCCGCTTAAAAATATTCAATTGTCTGAAATAGAAGGGAAGAGGACGAAGAGGTATATAATTTAAGAATGGGTTTTTAAAATTTATGAGCCCGAGCGAAGCGAGGGCGAAAATTTTTAGAAAAAATGTTCAAAAAGGTGAAATTTCTTTACGTTTTCTGTTTTGTAAAAGGCGAAACAAATGGAAGTAATTTCGGAAAAATTCGCGACTTTTGATGAATTTTGGGTCAATTTCGCGACTTTTTCGCGACTTCAGCGACCTAAATCTAAATTCGCGACTTTTTCGCGACTTTCGCGACTTTCGCGACCGGTAGACACCCTGTAAATTAGATAATTAAATAGGTAGAGGTACCATATCTTCATTGTTGGAAGAGGGTTTGCGAGTATGTTTTTCCGAAAGATTTTTGTCCAGCTTTTAGAAAATTTTCTCTACTTTTTTTGAATTTCTGACCAGGCAGATTTCGACTTTCCTATCCATTTACTCAGCGTATACCTTTACCTACGCAGAATAATTTATCCAATTTGATTGCCTGCTAAATTAAAAGACTAATTTTGAAAATTTTCATCGAAATTTTCACATTAAACCATTATCGATCACATAATCAAACCCTAGGCTAATTTTACTCCATCATGATGCAATGGAAAAATAAACGACTGCACATTAAGAACACTCACGTTGTCACGTATTACGTAAACCCTCTTCATTGCCCTTTTGAACCGCTTCTGTCCAAATTTTATTTTTAATCATCTTCGAACACACTTTACACACATTCTAACATCTCTATTCTAATTAAACTTAATCTCGCCGCACCGACAACGTCGTCATTGAAATAATCATTCAGACATCACCGAGCCAAACAATATCCCCCAAATACATCGAAACTGCGTCGACACAAACATTCCAACCAACTTCCACATCTTCGTACATTCTGAAGCAATTCCAAACGCCACGCAGATTAATTTGATAAAAGCACAACCAGCCCTATGCCCCGAGCTCAAATATATAAAACCTTTTAACCGTGTCAAAATTTTAATAAAAAATGATACTCGTAATCCACATGCGGGGTATCTTCGGGAGTATTTTTGAACGCGCGCGAGCGTCATTAAATATAAACATGGCTTTTTTTTTATCATTCATCGCTCATCGGTGATACTTTACGATTATTGTACTCGAAATTGCACGTATTTTAGTAGAAATAATGCTCGGTGATTATTTTTAATATTAATTTTGTAACTTGTTTACGACGTGTCCTCCTGCCTGCCTTCAACGAGCATACTTGTCGTATTTTTTATATCTTCATTTCTTAGAAAAAATTACTACAAAGAATACAGAAGGGAGAATTCGTCAACGGTTGTCAACGCTGTGTAATCATGCGAATATACACGGAGGATAATTAGCCTCTCTGGGGAATACGAGAGTGGAAACGATTTCGGTACATCGTTTCCGCAAATACGGAAACCCTTTAATTATTTGCAAGCTGAATTAGACGTCATTAAGATTTCAGGATCTGCGACTAAATTTACGCGAAATATGGATCAGGTACGAAAATAAAAAATGGTGCGAACGACTGAATTTTCCCCGATTTTGTTTCAAATCCATATTATTTTCAAAATTTTTTCAACTTCAATAAATAATTTTTTCTTTTCTCTTTTCCCAAAATTTCTCAACTCTGGTATCTTTTTCTTTATAGATATTTTTCAACTCCAATGAAATTTCTTTTCAACTCTGTACTTTCTTCCTCGAAATCTCTTCTCAGGTCCAACATTTTTTCAACTTTGGTATTTTCCCCCAAGATTCGTGTTTTTCAACGCTCGAGTATTTTTTTCTCAATATTTTTCAAAACTTGAATTTTTTCGACTCCTGAAATTTTTTTTCAAAATTTTGCTTCCTCGACTCTAGTAAACTTTTCTCACAACTCTAAAATTTCTTCCTCAAAATTTTTTTCTGCTCCAAGATTTGAAAAAAAAACAGTTAGGTACTAAAATTTACTTCAGCTCTAAAATTATTACATTTACAGAAATTTTTTCTCAGCTTCCAATTTTTAAATCTCATGCTTTGACCTTAAAACTTTTTTAAAATTGAAATTCTCTTGAAATTTTTTTACCTTGAGTTTCTTGAAATTGTTAATTTTCAAC
Source organism: Pseudococcus viburni (assembly GCA_033439095.1). Taxonomy (NCBI): domain Eukaryota; kingdom Metazoa; phylum Arthropoda; class Insecta; order Hemiptera; family Pseudococcidae; genus Pseudococcus; species Pseudococcus viburni. Next base: position 80,208 of record JAVBJF010000062.1, on the reverse strand, counting down.
TCCAATATAATATCTTTTCAATTTTCAACTCTGAAATATCATTTTTTGTTCCAAAAATTTTCATTTACTTTAAATTCTCTTTATTTTTTTCAAGTTTCTCAGAATTTTTACCGAACCAAATTTTTTCAGAATTTTTTTATCCCAAAAATTTTAGAGTTGGAAAAATATATTTTAAAAAATTTAGAGTTGAAAAAAACAAAATAGGTACCCAAAATTGACAACAATTTTTGAGAAGAACTTTTGCAACTAAGAAAATTTTTTATTAGAATTGAAGTTGAGATTCGTTAAGCATGCATTTTTGAAATTTGTATAAAAACTTTGGGAATATGCTTTTTCGATTTTATTGACACGCGAATGACAAAAAGATTTGATAAGAACTTTAGCGATGAAAAAAAATGGTTGAGAAATAAATTTTACAGTTAAAAAAATCCCAAGGGTTGAAAACACAGGTCGGCATTTTTAAGCTTTTGAATTGTTGCATGACGTTCAACGGACGATTTTTACAGTATTTTTCACGTTGATCATGAAAAAAGTAGTGAAAAAATTCCATCACCCAAGGATTTTTCACAATTCAAATTTTTTGTTGAACATTTTTTTTTACACTTTTTGATAACTTTGGACACTTGAAGTCAATTTTCTGAGCAAAGGAAGGGTTCAACGAAAAAATTGAATAGAACGTAAATCGTAAAACGTAAAATTTCCTTTCTGTAGAGTTTAGAGTTCAATTAGTTTTTTCTCAGGAGGCTTAGATTTCGAGATACATATTTCAGTTGGAAGTTCAAGAATTTATTTTTTTTTATTGAAAACTATCTAAAAAAAACCAAGCCTAAAAGAAAAAAAAATAATTAGACTTCACAGAAAGAAAATTTCATGCTCTACAATTCATGTTCTATTCATTTTTTTTTTGAAAGCCTGGTTTTCCCAGAAAATCGATTTTTCGTAATGAACCACATTTTAAACATTTCTCATTCTTTTGCAACAATGAAAATATTAAAGGCCAGCGGTCCAACAATTTTTGTCTGAGTAATTGATTCTGATTGGCGATTCTAACCCACTTTTTAGTGTTGAGTTCGAATATGATTTCAGTTTTACTCCATCAAATCAGAAATTTTATGCATAGGTAATTTCATTTTTTGTTGAAAATATGTTTGACCTCTTTTGATATATGTAACTTTTGACCTTTTAAGTCGATTTTCTGAATAAAGAAACGGTTCAACAAAAAAAAATAAAAATGAATGGAACATAAATTGTAGAGCCTAAAGTTTCCTTTCTGATGGATTAGTTTTTTCTTAGGAGCATTACTTTTTGAAATATTATTTTCAATTTAAAAAAAAATTGAAGTTTCAACTAAAATATTTCGAAAGCTAAGCCTCCAAAGAAAAAACTGCTTAGCATTGAAGAAAGGAAATTTTACGCTCTACAATTTATGTTCTATTCGTTTTTTTTTGTTGAGCCCTTCTTTTTCTCAAAAAATTGACTTCACGTGTCAAAAGTTATCAACAAGTGTAAAAAAAATTGTTCAACAAAAGATTCAAATTGTGAAAAATCCTTGGGTGACGGATTTTTTCATTATTTTTCTCGTGGTTAACGCAAATTTTTTTTACGAGTTCTCCTTGGTGGTCTATTCACAAAACCACGATCATTTCTTTTCTAACCCTCAAGGGGGCTGGGGGGCGGGCCTCATAATTTTTATGCAGTTGCGATTTCTAGATGAATTACCCAACTTTGAAGGCCCATATCTCGAGATAGGTTGTACTTGGGTGAAACTGTTTGCAGGGTCTGAAAGAGAATTAATAGGAGATTCAAAAAAGATAATATTTTTAAAAATCTCAAAGTTGAACTTCGATGATGAAAGCTCAACATTCATGACGAGAACAAAAGATTAAAACTACCATTTAAAAATCTGAAAAAATTACAGTAAGTAGACGTTTTTACCCTCTTTTCAACCAATAAATCTTCAAGATGGGATCTCCAGACCCCTGGGGAGTACAGGGGTCCACAATTTTGACCAAAATTCAAAATAATCGAAAAAGTAAAGTAATACATCGATTACTACTAATTCGAAGAGGTTGATTTTGAATATGTACTCAGTTTTTTCATCCGACCCCTTTGCCCTCCCTCCATTAGCCTCCTTGATAGGGTCAAAATTCAAAAAAAATGAAAAATAACGTGCGACCTGTCGTTTGTTAGGTTTTTGAAGGCACTGAGTTCGAATATTTGCTTATTTTTTGGATTCGACCCATCAGTGCCCCTTTAGCCCCCAATTTTGGAAAAAAGTATGTAGAGAAATGAAAATATCGTGTGGCATATTGATTCTAACTAATTTTAGGGCGTAGAATTCGAATATCGACTTACTTTTTGATCCGACCCCCTCTCCGTGCTGTAATCGACCCTCTCCTCCAGTCTTAAGTGATCAACACGGAATTGAGTTTTTCAAAAAATTACGGTGAAGGGATTGGATCAAAAATTAAGTCGATATTCGAATTATTTTTGGTATGTTTTAGTATGTAATAGCTCTAATTGAGTTGAAAAATATACCTACTGAGAAAAAAAATGTCAAATTCGAAGGACCAGAGTTGAAAAAATCCTGGGAAAAGAGAAAAACTTTTTATTAGAGTTGGCAAATACTTTGGATTTAGAAAAAAATCCAGTTTTATGGTAATCGAAGACTCGCACGAGTCAAACAGGAAAGATTCAGTCGTTCGCAGAATTTTTTTCATTTTCGCACCTGATTGATATTTCATGTAAATTTAGTCATGGGAAATTTCAGACTAATGTGATGAATCTACTTCGCATATGAATCGATACGTCTACCAAGATAACATACTAAATAGTCGGTAGCCAGGTTGCGATTTATAATTAACTAACCAATTATCGCGATATTATCTGGAATCGCATCAGCTGGCGAGAGGATTCCGCGCGTAAAAAATTTCACACCGCGAGCTAAAAATTCGCCATTAGCGTCGAACGCAGCACTTTCTCTTAATCGAAAAAGTAATTTAGGATTACGCGGAGAGATGCCGGATTGGCTTTTGGCTGCAGACGTAATAAAGCTATTAACTATTAATATCTCGTTAGTTTATAAAAAATGTAATAAGATCATATTCGGCGACTTAAATGCTGGTTAAAGAAAAAAGGTGGCGTACTTTGCATTACTATGCGAGGGAAGGCGAGGCGGCGCGGCGGCCTCTCGTTGATAATGTTGTCAAGGTATATGTTTATGTTCCAGCTCACGATACCCGAGGCATTCTTCAGACAAGTCCCTCCGTGCCTGATTAAAGAGCATGACTCGGCGATCCATTAATTATAAAGCCTTATTTCAGTTTGGAAAACCAAGGATATACACGTCCAGAGTCGAGAACGAGCCGCGTATACGAAAACAGTGTTAACCAACATGGGAATGTTTGGATATACTTAAAAAACAAACAGGAAATAAAGAACGCGTTCTTTTGGATCTTTTTTTCAGACAAAATTACCCATTGGATCTTTTACACGTGATTTTTTCCCCCTCCACCGGCACATTTGATCGTGTTAGGTAGCTCAGGTGCGTGGCTGCTGCATTCGCCACGAATATAGGTGTACGTAGATATTTTAATGGTTATGGCTGATACTACGGTTATAACTGCGTACGAGTTTGAGATTGGTCGTATATACAGCAAGTATATTAGAAATTACATCGAAAATATGACCGTAATTAATACGAGCTACGTAGGTTCAGCGATAGGTAGTAGGTACCTAAGAACACATTCAAAATGGCGATTACATTGCCACCGCGTGTAATCGTAAAAACGCGTAATCTTAAATGAAAATGAGCCCGAACCCGGTTCGAAGCGGTGGCTGAGGCAGCGCTGAGATGATAAATCTACGCATTTAAACAACCTTTTTCACAGGTCAATGTTGATTAAAGGTAGCCTGTTTTTGTTTTCGTTTGTTTACTCTTTCGAAACAGATCTGAAGCGACGAGTAGCCCGGTACCGAGATACCTTATTCGAATATGAACTAGATACAATAATTCATCAACTTTTGAACCCGTCGTATCTCCAGAGTGGAAATTATTCTCTCGTATGATGAACGATGGTTCGTTGGTTTAATGGTATAGGAAAGAAAATGTGGGAGAGGAGATGGTACTCTATTGATACGGGTGTAATATTTGGTAAAATTTACCGTCTTTTATCAGTAAACTAAATTGAAGATAATTTATCCCAGAAATATAAAAGATCTCACGATTTTGTTCCAAAGAATAGAGCACGAGAAATCGAAAGTCTCTAATTTTTGATGTGATACCTCTTGAGTTAAAATTCATTCGTAATTTTTTTTAGCCCCTCTTCGACTCTCAAGAACGGAGAAACGGTATAGCCGAGTTTTAGGTGAATTTGGCCCCCGCTCCGATTTTTGATCTAACCCCCTCAGATGGTGTACCTTGTTATAAAAAAAAAATTGAAAAATTTTCAACCCCCAACCCCCTCCCATTCGGAGTTATGGCCATTTTATTGCATTATTTTCAAGAATTTTTAATTTCAATGGAAGTGAAGGAAATTTTCTGTTCTTTGGCATAATGTACATATTTACGATAATTTTTTCGACAATTTTGGTGCACTCCTTCACGTTGTTTCGGTTATTTGAAGTTTTCAATCGTAAAAAACACCATATAAGCGAAGAGCGACCACTTTTTAAAAAAATCCCAAAAACGTGTTTTTTAACGTAGATTCACGTCACGTATTCACTTTTGTCGACTTCGATGCACCAAGGGCCGAAAATCGCGAAAAAAATGTATAAAAATGTTGCTTTTTTAGCACATTCGTCAAATTTTGAGCGTTTTGTATAGAAAGAAATGACTGAACGAAGAAACTAACGTCGGATTCGTGTTTAGCGGGTCAAAATACCCTGATAAACACCCTTTTCACGGTCATTTTATTTGAAGACTCGAAATTCGCTATTTTTGTCATGAAAAATCAGTGAAAAAGGTGAATTTTGGGACTTTAAGCAAAACGATCGCGAAAAGGGTGTTTATCGGGGTATTTTGACCCGCTAAACACGAATCCGACTTTGGTTTCTTCATTTGGCGATTTTTTCCGTATAAAGCACTCAAAACTTGAAAATTCTGCTAAAACAACAACATTTCTGCATGGGTTTTCACGATTTTTGGACCTAAATTCAAAGAAACAGCCAAAACAAAATACTCTTCCTTCACTTCCATTGAAATTAAAAATTCTTGAAAATAATGCAATAAAATGGCCATAACTCCGAATGGGAGGGGGTTGGGGTCACCTAAAACCCGGTTATACCCTTTGATACGGGTGTAATATTTGATAAAATTGACCGTCTTTTGTCAGTAAACTATACATTGAAAAACACTCAAGGTGTCCACTATATTTCAGAAATGATTTTCCTTGACTTTTCCAGGTTTTCCAGACCAATATTTCGAATTTTTTCAGGCCTTTTAAATATGATATTCGTAAACCAGGGGGGAGGGGGTAAGTTTTTTCGTGATGTACTTACATCCCTAAATTTTGCATAAGAATGATATAAAATGCATGGGGTCTAACAATTTTTTTTTTCAAAATCATTAGGTACTTTTTACGATATTTTTAAATGTTCTTCTCCGAGCCAAAAAAGATAAAAATTCAATTCTAAAAATTTTTGAATCCACCTACACCCCCCTCCCACCATAAAGATTTGAAAATTTGAATTTATCGCAGATAAATTTTCAAATTAAAAGGAAAAACTAAGCATTCAAAGCAAAATTATAAAGTTTTGAAAAATGAAACAAATTATTATGCCAGGGTGTCTACCAAATCAAACAAAAATGAAAATACGGATTTTTCTCGGGACTGAAAATTCAAAAATTTCTTCACAATTATTTGCCTACCCCTTCCCTCCTTGCAAAAATGAAAAAACAATCCTCAAATTTATAAATTCACCTAAAAACGTGTTGAGCCCGAGTGAAATAAGGGCGAAAATTTTTGCGAAAAAAGATCTTCGAAGATGAAAACTCACCACTTTTTCCTCATTCAAGTTTTCCGAAACATGGCCAATAATTTCGAATTCTGTTCCATGTTCCATTCCCTCCATTTTTTTATAAACATCGTGGTCAAGGGCATCTCCCAGCTCATTAAAAAGTAAGTTTCCAAAAAACTCAGATTTTAAATGAATTCTGCAGAAATTTGAAATAAAATAAGCAAAGAAACATTTTTCTAAATGATTAAAGTATCCTATTTTTGGATTTTCAAAAAATTCCAGAGAAAACTCCCAAATTCCTTGACTCTTCCCTAACTTTTCCAGACCACCTAAATTCCTTGACCTTTCTCGGTTTTCCAGGGTTTCCAGAAAATAGACACCCTGACACTTATTCCAGAAATGTGAAAGATCTCATGATTTTGTTCCAAAAAATAGAGCACGAAAAATCGAGTCTTTAATTTTTGATGTGATACCTACCTGTTGAGTTAAAATTAATTTGTAATTTTTTTAGGCCCCCCCCCCCTTCGACTCTCGAGAACGTTTTAATGGGTGTCCAAATGTAAGATCGTTTCAGAGAAAAAATCCCATTTTTTGTGTTCTTCGACTCCACACCTTTCTCCCTCCATCACACTCAATAGAAGTATTTCGAGATTCTACGACAAGCATTTCAATTCAAGATACGTTTCAGCTTCCCAGCAATTTCCTAAAAAATGGAAAACGATTTTGACAGTTTAACGTGTAACTGATGTCTTCTACAAAGGAATTTCTAATAATCAGCGTTGTAATTTTTAATTCGGGATCAAGCCCCTAAAAAAATGAGGAAAACATTCTTTGCTGCTTAAAATTATTCAAATTTTTTAGAATGGATGGGAAGAGAAGTTCATACAAATTATTTTGGGATTGAATTTTTCGTTTTGGTTCTCTGAAGTAAATATGCAAATTCATTGAACCCGAGCGTGGCGAGAGAAAATTTTCAAGAAAAAGACGTGCAAAAGCTAAAATTTCATCATTTTTTATACATTTCAATTTTCAGTCCTGAAATAGGGAGAGGGGCTAGGAAGGAGGAAGGCAGGATTATAGGAAAAAGAGACAAGCATCACTACAAAATAAAAAATTTCGTCAACTTTTCATTGAAATCTCATGATTTTGGAATATTTTTCAACAATTCTGTTTGTTATCGATTTTATTATTTTAAAACAAAAGACGATAATCCTTTTGAAATTTCTGCAATAAATCTACGTAAATTAGGGTTTATGTAAGTACTTGATATTCTTGGGAATAATTCGTTTTCATATTTTGCTTTGAACCACGAAAAAACTTGGAAAATCTCACTTCAATTGAAATTTCAATATAATTTTCATCATTTCTAAAAATCTGGCATTTGAATAGGTAAAGCAATCGTTAAAACAAAGTTATTTTCTAAAAATCCTCCACATAAACTCTTCAACAATCCAGAATAATGACATAAATTAGTTAATTCGCTTTAAACAGTGAAAATTATCAAAAATCACTGAGAAACAGTCAGAATTGCAGCACAGAAGAAAATCAATGAAATTTTTTCACTGAAAAGTCCGCGAAATTAATGAAATTTGCTGAAAAATCAGTGAAAATATTTGAAAAATCAGCAAAAATTCGCTGAAAATCGATGAATTTTTCTGATTTTTCTTGTGCTGCAATTCTGAATTAGTGACTTTTTACTGATTCAGAATGAGAGAGTAAATAGTCAGAATTGCAGCACAGGAAAAATCAGCGAAATTCTTTGATTTTCAGCTGATTTTCGCAGATTTTTCAAAGAATTTCAGAGATTTTTTCAGAGAACTTCAGAGATCTTTCCAGTGAATTTTCACTGATTTTCCGGCAATTGTTTCCACTGTTTGATTTCAATGAATTTTTCCACTGATTTATTACTGCGCTGCAATTCTGACTGATTTACAGTGATTTTCGATCATTTTCACCGATTTATAAATGAGAGAGCAATCAAAAACTCATGGAATTCAAACAGCTCGTTTAGATTTTTAATTATAGAAGCAGAAAAAAGTTCAATGTCTAGCTGGAAATTCTCAAGCAACCCCATCATCTTCAACAAGTTCAAAACCATCTGAACAATTCACTGTAGCAGCACCATCGGCCCATCCAGGAACCCCGACCATCATCCCATAGGCTTATTAAACCTGCGTATAGTTTATGACCAAAGGTACAGTACACAGCGAGAAGGCCAGCAACTAGTTTCATATATTCAAAAACAGTAACGCTAACAATAAAAGAAATAACATCGCATTTTTTTTTCTCCTAACCGAGCATTCATTACACGAAGAAGAAGAAGGAAAAAAAATAGTAAGTATAAGTACCATACATAAGAAACGAAAGAAAGAAGAAATAAGAAAATAAAATCAAGATACACCATTATAGTTAAGAGATAAAATCTTATTCGAGTAGTATATTTTGAAATAGCGTGACTTTATTTTGCCCTTAGGTTAGCCAGTCACATTTCGAAAGGCCAAACAATGCCGGATTTTCTTTTACATTTTAATCATGCGCGTATTTAAAAACATAATTCAAATATGTTTACATTTTGGTTGTGTATTAGTATTAGGTACCTATATTCTCGGCAATACCAGCTGTGAGCGAGAGGCAGGGAGGAGGGAATCGAATTCCGCATCGAACGTGCGTTCATAGCACAGATAAAAAGTATAGGTATTTGGCAACCTGCTGTATCAAACGTTTGGCTTTTGCTGCCGAAACGCGAACCACCGAACCACCGAACCACCGTCGAATATTTATAATTATTAGAAGCTCCGACGCTGACGGTGTGCTCTACAACGGACGCGATAACCTGCGAGTGATAGGACCAGCCCTATTATTATGCCCCAGCTTGGGAAACTACCCGTTAGCGCGGTGTGTCGATGTCGGCGCGGATGCGTAGTGTTTTTAGCCCCAGGGAGTGTTATTTCTATCGGTCCGTTTAACAAACACAACTATTAGTCTTTTTCTCCGGCCTTTTTCTTCACCGAAAAAAAAAAGAAACGTTTTATACAATAATCGAACAACGAACGCGCCGCTAAATAGGACAAGATTTCTGGGAAGGCGGTGTTTCCTAGAAATTAAGTCATTATAATGATTCTGTGGTCGATATCGGATCCGGTATACATACTACCATTGTCGATTCACCTATGATTTGCTCCTATACTCGAATCATATAGTTAGAGCGTTCGGGAATCTCTCAATTATCTTTTTGATCTTCTATATACTTTGTATGAGCTTTCAACGGAATATCGATGAAGCAGGCGAAGAGATCTTTTCAATTTTCACCATTCTGACGAATCTCATGATTAGTTCAAAACATCGAAATGGAATTTTTTCTGATTTTTTCGATTCGAAGCTCAATTTTTTCCAATTTGTTAACTCACTAGGAAAATTGACAAATTATTTTCGAAAGATTTCAAACTTGAAGCTAATTTTTTGACTTGGAATGTAATTTTGCCATTATTGAAAGGAGTCAAGTTCCCTCCCCCTCCCCCTTTGATCTGGCTCTAAATACTCCATCAAAACGTTAGAAAAGCAAGCAAAATTTTAAAAACCTAATTTTTTATCGCCAGTCAATTTTTTCCAAAATTTTATTCAAATTTTCCAAAGTTCTTTTCATTTTCGTTCTACAAAAAGAAAGTATTCTCGTAGACAAATTTGATATCGTCTTATTGAAGGGACAACACAGGCAAAAAATTTAAAATTTCCATGAGATGGATTGTTTTTACTCAAAGTACGATTTTTCTCAATTTTTCTTCAACTTGAAACAAAAATTTTTCAAAAAAAGGTCACCACTTTCAAAAAATTTCTCTCAAATCTAATTTTTTTTTGTCTGAAAGTTTAATTCCATGATGTCCACAATATTTCAGATACGATTTTCCTTGACTTTTCCAGGTTTCCAGATCAATTTTTCGAAGTTTTCCAGACCTTGATATTTATGAGCCGTAGGGAGGGGTGGGGGGGATTTTTCGCGTTATGTACTTACATCCCGAAATTTTTCAGAAGAATGATATGAAATTCATGGGGTCTAGCGATTATTTTTTTCAAAATCACTAAATTTTTATGAGATTTCTACATGCCTTCTTTGGATCAAAAAAAAAGAATCAAATTCAATTCTGAAAATGTTTGAACCCATTCAGCTCTCCCACATCAGAAAAATTTGAAAATTTGAATTTATTATAGAAACAATTTCAAATTAAATGGAAAAACGAGTTTAATTTAAAATTCTAAGGTTTTGAAAAATGAAACAAATTATGTCAGGGTGTCTACCAAATCAAGTGATTGAAAATTCAGATTTTCCAAGCTGACAATTTGAAAATTTCTTCATGTTTGATTCCTCTTCCCTCCCCCCCCCAAAAAAAACACATGTCTCAAATTTGTAAATCCATGCAAATCCCTGCAATGTTTTCAGCTTGTATCAATGAATAAAAAAAATCAATGAGGGGGTAAAATATGAATTGTTTTGTTGAGACATTTCGTTCAGGCGAAAAATTTTGGGAAAAAAGATATTTGAAAGATGAAAATTCGCCACTTTTTTCCCTCATTCAGGTTTTCCAAAACATGGTCTATAATTTCGAATCTTGTTCCATTCCCTCCTATTTTTTTTCAACTACGTGGTCAAAGGCATCGCGGCATTTTTTTCTCATCACAGTTCATTAAAAAAGTAAGTTTCCAAAAAGATTAAATCCTAAATGAATTTTGTGGAAAGAAAGAGTGTAAATTACCCCGAAGATATCGAGGGAATTTTTTTTTTGAATAATTCATAATTTAATGGGCAAAGCCATGCATTCAAATATCAATTTTTTTACCCACATTACAGTTAGCAAAAAAATATGATAAATAAAAAAATCAGTCAAAAGAAGTAATAATTTGGCCCGAGCGGAGTGAAGACGATTTTTTTTTGAAAAATTTACAATAAAATAAACAAAGAAATACTTTTTAAAATGATTCATTTTTTTCGGATTTTTAAAAAATTCCAGAGAAAATTCCAAAATTCCCAGAATTTTTCTGACTTTTCCAGGTTTTCCAGAAAATGAACACCCTGAATTCTGCCATTAATGGGAGGCAAGCTACGCACTTTCTGTCCCTCTCCTGCTCAATCTGGCTCCAAATATTTCATCGAAGCCAATCAAAAGCCTAAAAAATTGTTGGAAAAGTAAAATTTTGAAAACTTCATTTTTCAGGTATCATTTAAAGACTACTAAAATTACATACTTGAAATTTCGAAGAAGGTCTTCAATTTTTTTTTCATTCCCTATTTCAAAACAAAAAAAATGAATGTTCTTATGGAAAACCTGTACTTAGCTAATGGGAGGGAAAAGGGGGAAAAATTGAAAATTTCGGCGTGGAGTGGATTTTTTTCTAATAGTTTCCGATTCAAATATACCTACTACATGCAATTTTTCCCAATTTTTTTCAACTTCAGAACAAAAGTTTTCCACAAAAAGTCGTAATTTTCAAAAACTTCATTCATAATTCAAATTTTCTGAAATCTCTTCAGCATTTGCACACCCTTCAAAAACCATACAGAAGAGAACACTTCCCGGAACGAACCAAAATTGTTTTTTGATGGGGAAGGGGGGAAATTTTCAACTGAAATTGGCTTCTTTCTGATTTTTTTTATTCAAAGATTTTCTCCAATTGAGTCATCCATCTGTTTTGCATATCCATCAGGATCAGATTGAAGTCGCTATTGAAAAAGCGATGGATGAATTTATTTCAAAAAATAATTTAAGAATGTCCACTTTTAAATTAAATTTGCCAAAAATATTTTTTTCTCTTCTTTTTGGGACACTTATAACGCATTAGGGGTGGGATAGCATGTAAAGTTCACAATTTCTGTACTTTTTTGTACGCTACACATGAGAAAATTTTATATCGCCGGCTCTGCTTCTGCCACAGCAAATAAACCACCATCTCGACTCTCCACGTCACAATAATCAAATCCACGCAGGTAATTCAACAAGCCAGCGAAGTAATTAACCAATCAGTCGACCTGAGCTCGCCACAGAACCGCCCAAAAATCTCGACAAATTAAAACATTATTATTAATCGAGAAAAAAAACTGTTCGCGTCTTTCGAAAAATACCTACGTAAATGATAAAACAAAAAAAAATTCAAACCAATTATCGCGCAACCAAAAGCATGCCCGAAACTTATCAACGACGTAATAAAAACCAATCATTATCGTGAAAATGCCGCTAACCAATTACAGAGAAACTTGATATTACACGAATACTCGCGTTGAACCTTGATAGATTGTTGTACTCATCCACACCAGCGGACATGGTTTTATTATTCCAGTTTCGTCGTGGTTTTCGGTGCCCTCCTCCGGTCTAGAAGGATTCGAACTTCATCAGTGGTTCGATTTTGACAAAATTATCGACGTGAGGTTTCAACATGTGAATAATTTGAAAAGGGAAATTATGGGTGGTGAAAGGGCGAGGAGGGCTGGGAAGTACTTATGGGCTCATTTTATATAAGTACATGAGTATAGAAACAAAGATGGAGATTTGATCGATGATCATTTATTTGATCTATTGAGGAATGCGATCCTTAAAATTATAACAATACCTCGTTATAGGGCAGTAATAGTTCTTGATGAATCAGCAGTTCGGCACAAATGCAGTTTTCTGGGTACCTATCAGAAATGGACTACGAAAGTACATGCGTACCTACTCGGTCTGAAATTTTTGTAAATTTGTTTTTAACCTCAGATTTGAAATAGATTGGAAAACATTCAAAATTGACTCAAAGATGAACCGAAGTTCGAAGTCTTAGCATTATTGGAAGGAGAAAAATTGAAAATTTCAAACTCTTAATTGATTTTGGATGGATTTTTATGCTGAAATTTTTTTAAAAAGGATACCTCCTCATTTTTGTAAGTTTTTCGACTTGAACTTAATTTTTTCCACGAATTTTGTGATTTTTGAAGGAACGATCAGCCAACTCTACCCAAGCCTTAGTCTGGCCCAGAGTCTACTCATTCGGTTACTTAAATTGTAATATCAGGTAACAAACCGTTATCAAAAAATTTCTCTGGTTTTTCGTGTCCTTTTAGGCGAGTTTTCCTTTGGATATTTCAATTACGATGATTAGGCAAAACCCCACATTTTCAAAACTTGGTTAATTTTTTTTACAATCTATTCATGATCGTAATTAATTTCACCTCCAAGAATTTATCCCCCTCTCCCATTTCGTTTCTTGCTCATTTGTTTTCAAACAAAAAATCATCATTATAAAGAAGATTGGTTAATTTTTAATGTTCTGTTCATATCTAAAATTACCTTTTCTTCCAAGAATTGTTCCTCCCTCACTGATGGTTTTACCGTCTTTAATTTTATTATTTTGTTGCTAAATGAGAAATAATACTCATCCCAAAATCTGTGGAAATTTGATGTTCCATATATTTTTCCATGAATCCTCTCCCCTTGATATTTTTTATGAAACAATTAAAAACGGGTTAACAACTTTTAATCTTGCTCACGGCGCCTGTAAATTATTCCTTGGGTTTTCGAATATATTTCCATCGTTAAAAACCATTCTTTCTCATCCCTGCTCATGAAAGTCATGAACAACAAAATTTCTTGCATAAAAAAATAAATGACTCAATCCTGCTCATGCCTGAATTTTTCCCTCGGTAATTTCATTGTACGTATAGTTGAAAAACCCGATGGAATTTCCTTAGCCTAGATTTATAGAAGATTATAGTTTCAATGTGAACATGAGAGAAATAAATTTGGCCGGAGCGAAGCGAGGACGGAAATTTTAAGTAGAAGACCTTAAATTCAATGGAATAAAACAATGTCTTAAATTAATTAACTTGAATAAAAAATCGGCCAGTTTTCCTCAAAAATTATTTGAGAAGAAATACAACAGGGCCGGGCCGAACGCAGCGAGCCCGAAGCTTTTGAAAAATTTGATTTCTAAACATCGGAAATGAGTTTTGATGAGAAAAAATTTGATAAAATTAGTTGGAATAATTTTGAGGAAAAATACGAAAAAAATCATTTTTGTAGGATTTAGAGTGTTTTGATATTATGGAAGAAAAAAATTCAATAAAGCCGAGCGCAGCGAGGCCGAAATTTTTGAAAAATTTTGATTTGGGGAGTAAGTAATTTTAGAGTTGGATTGTAATTTCTGAAAGAGGACAGTAAACTTGAAATTTTAAAAGGCTCAGTTTTTCATTACTTTATGCTGCAAAATTCCTTCAAGAAACAATAAGAAATAACCATTACAAAATTTTGGAAAATGATCGTTTTTCATTGTTTTTGATGAAACTACCAGAAACGACCATTTTTACAATTATTTGAAATTGGTCGTTTTTCGTCGTTTTTAAAACTTTGAAAGAACGATCAGAAACGACAATAAATAATCACTGTAAAATTTCAAAAATTATCAGTTTTTCTTTTTTTCTGAAGGAACAATCCCCTTCTATCGGTTCTGACTTCTGCTCACTCAAATTCGATACATATTGAAAAAAAAAAATAATGATCACGAAATTTGTTCAGATTTCAATATTCCATGATTACCAGGTACCTACTTAAATATGCATTTACATAATCAATTTTTCTTCTAAGAATTTTTTCCCCAACAATAATTTTAGTCCTTTCGGTTTTGGTGCAAGGTAAAAAACCACCATTATAAAATTTGTTAACGTATTCAAAACTGTATTTATACCTACTCAAAACTCATAGTCTTAATAGGTTTTCTTCCACGATTTTTTCCCTTGATCGGGTTAAACTTTAAGCCCTTCCAGTTTCATAGTTGAATGAAAAAAAAAATTGAAAATGACATAAAAAAATTGCATATTTCTCCTAGAATTTTTCCCCACTGCCGGTTCTTGCTCCTATGTTTTATTTATATTCATGATCACTTTTTGTATCAATTTTTTCTTGAAGCATCATTTCTAGTCCCAGGAAGGAGAAGTTCAAACATCTTCATTTTCCAAGTCCAGAGTTTCATTCACCACTCCTCCTCAAGTCTTATAAAAAAACCTCATTGCTTCATTTTTGAAATTTCATTCACAACTCCACTAGATAATTTTTTCTTCGAATTTTTTTTAAAGCGATGTTTTTGGTCTCTTGAATCATTTTTGGAGGTCATTTCGACTGCAGAGATTCAAAAGTGGACTCTAGAAGAGAGGAAGTGAGACCGAAATTGAAAACTTTTCATTTTTATCGAGTGAGGTGTCGAATCCCACATTTTTAGACTCCTTGAATCCATTTTTGAAATCATGTTGACCTAAAATACGAAATTTGATTTTTGGGCTGGAGGGTAGGAGATGCAAAATTGTAATTATTCATCGAAAAACATTTTCGATTTGATCTAATCTATACCTTTCAGAGTCTACAATTTGAGGTAACACTATAGAACTCCCATCGTCCCATCCTCGCAAAATTTATGAAATGAAATATGAAACATCTTCAACTTTCAAGTGTCACGGATTTGCAAAGATGTGAGAGCAGTAAAATAGAAATCAACAAATTAGCACTTTTTTTTCATTTTTTTCATTTTTTAAAAAATATTTAGCTGGTGTCAGAAAGATGTATGCAATAAAGTTGACAAAAATCTAAAGACATCTTTAGAGAATTTAGGAATAGACAGCTTCGTATTAGGAAAAAAAACACTTTCCATCTTACATAACACACAATCCCGCTTTTTCAAAATTAATCATCTAAAGTTATCATTTTTTCCATCAAATAAGGTAAATGCCACAGCATCGAGATCTGGTATGGTTTACGCATGAAAGAACCTCATCCGGATACCATCACGATTTTAAAAAATGAGACGAAAAAAACCAACAAAATCCTTCATCGTACAGTTAATTCATTCATGAACGTAAACGAATAAGGTACCTACCGATAATATATGAACAATGAAAAAATCTTATTACGCCGTAAAGTTGACAAGTATTGTGAAGGGAAAAATTGTATAACTTTGAGGAACCGCATTGAAGACGGGAAAAAAGAGACTTCTCAGATTAAAATGAAAAGATAAGTGACCTTAAATAATTCTACCGATTTTATGATTCTACTTTTAATGCTGTGGATTTTGATAATGGAGACGTCTTGTGAAAAGTTTTTTTTTATTGCGCCATTAGCAAGATGCTGGGCTATTGCTAGAACTAATTCATCTTGTATTTTTTTAATGTATGTGTGTATAAAATCTAGGTAACTGTATGGTGGTGTATGTATTGGATAGAGATGGGAGCATCTATGGTCGAGGAAATCACTCTTGATGCGGTCATTAAGGTATAAAATGATTCACTTTGGATTGTTTTAAAAGGATTAATAGAGGTAATCTGGTGTTGTAAATGTTCGTCTCGTCTTTCGACCAGTTGTATTGTAAGATTTTGGGTAATTTTTAGATCACGTTTATGAATAAGATATTCAATTGAAGGTTATACCGGTGTTGAGAGCGAAGGAATAAACTGAGAAAGGTATTAGGATGAAATAATTTCTGACTTTCAAAATGCCCGAGAGAGAAATTTGATTTTATGGGGTTGAGAAATTTTTTACGTTGGATTTCATGCATTCCCTTGCAATTTTAGTTCGAAAAAATTATCAGAAATTTAATTTTACAAGATTTTGAGAATTTAACAACTTCTTTTTATAAATCACGGTATTGTAAAATTTTGAGCCGAAAAAAATAAATCAAAAGTATATCATAAAACAACCCCATATCCAAAATTTCAGGTGCTGAAGTTCATTTCTCGATTTTTGGGAATTTTTGGAACTTTCAAAATTTTTTTATTAATCTCATTGTCCAGTAAAATATGAAAATTTGATCTATTCAACAAAAAAAGCTAAAATTTTGTATATACCTACCTCGTTTTCGACCTCTCAAATCGGTTGAACGTGGTTATGAGATGTTTCGGAGCCTCCAGAAAATTTTGAAATTTACCAGCACTGGAGAAAACCCCATAATAATTGTCTATATGAACTTCAGCATCAATAATCAAAAATTCACCCATATTAGTGACCCATTTGATCGATTAAAGCACAATTTTCCGAAATTATGTATAACTGCCAATTCAAATTTATATTTTTTTTTGCAGAAAATTTTCCTTGAAAAAATTTAAAACCATTTTTGTAGGCTTTTCTCCAGTATGTTGGAAAATTCCAAAATTTTCTAGAGGCTCCAAAACTTTTCAAAACCACTTCCAAAATCGATTTGTGAGCTTGAAAATAGGGTATATCAAATTTCAGTTTTTTTCGGTAATCAGTTTAAATTTTCATATTTTTCAGGGTGTTGAGGTATTTGAAAATTCAGATTCGCCAAAATTCGAGAAATGAACATCAGCATCTAAAATTTTAAATGTGGAGTATTGTTCTTTCATGATGTACTCTCTCATTTTTGAATCAGTGAAATTCAGGGAATAGGAGTTGACTCCGGGGTCGGAGTCAAACTGACTCCAAATTGACTCCGACTCCAGCAGTCAGGGAGTCAAGATCAAAGATCAACTCCGGAGTCAAGCCGGAGTCAAGAGTCAGGTAACAGGTTGACTCCGGAGTCAAGCAGGACTCAGGAGTCGAGGTCTGAAAGTGACTCTGGAGCAGGAATTCATATGTTTCGGGTTCAGGGTTCCAGATCGGGTTCGGGTCAGGAATCGGTATTTTCTGGTTTCGGTTCGAGTTCGAGTTCAATTTTTTATAATTTGAAATGAAAAAAATTGATTTTTGTATCAAAATTTCTGATTTGTACCCAAAAAAGAATTATTACGTTATTATCTTTTTTTCATTAATTTTTTTTTTACTAGTTTTAAAGGTTTGAATTTTCAAATTCGAATTGAATTTAAAAGGAATTTTATTCTCTTTTTTGTTTGTTTTTCAGTTTTTCGGGTTCCGGTTTGGGTTCGGTTCAAGTTTTACCAAAAGTATCAGGTTATTTTGAGTTCCGGCTTCTGGATTCGATATGGGCCACCAACCCTGCTCCGGAGTCAAGGTGGAATCAGGAGTCGAGGTCTGAAAGTGACTCCGGAGTCAAGATGGATTAAGGAGTCAACTTTCCCCCTCGACTCTGGGAATTAGTTGGAGTCAAAAGTCAACTTTTTGGATGATTTTTATTCCTTCCTGCAAACCGGAGTCAAACTGACTCCTAATTGACTTTGACTCCGGCTTGACTCCGGAGTCAAGAGTCAAGGTCACAGATTAACTCCGGAGTCAAGCAGGAGTCAGCAGTCAAGGTCTAAAATTGATTCCGGAGTCAAGGTGGAGTCAGGAGTCGACGTGTGAAAGTAACTCTGGAGCCGAAGTGGCGTCAGGAGTCAGGTCTCTCCCTCGACTCCGGAGTCAAAGTGGAGCCAGGAGTCAACTTTTTGACTGACCCTTACTCCTTGGTGAAATTTATCAAAAACACTGAAAAACAGTCAGAATTGCAGCACAGTAATAAATCAGTGAAATTTTTTTCACAGAAAGCAAGCCAGTGAAAGAAAATCAGTGAAAATTTATTGAAAACTCAGAGATGTTTATAAAATTTACTGAAAAATCTGTGAAATTCTTTGAATACTCAGTGAAAAATCACTGAAAATCAGTGAATTTCACTGATTTTTCCTGTGCTGCAATTCTGACTGTTCATCAGTGATTTTTCACTAATTCGGAATGAGAGAGTACTTTCGATTTATTTATTTGATTTTGATTCAGAACTACACCTAAAGAACATCTCCCATAAAAATGGTTAGATTTTAGTTACAGGGTTCTTTCCCTATTCTCATCAATAAACCTTTAGTGAGATTAGTGAGAAGATGGGTTACATGGAAAATTGATAAAGAAGTGTAAAAATGAATTTAGAAAAGAAAATTTTATGATTTACCCTATTTTTTTTTGAAATTAAAAAAGTTATAACTCAAAAAATATCTGAAAAGATGAATTACTTATACATAAAACTTGAAAGAAAAAAAAACAATAAAAATAACATTAAAAATTCAACAAACCGGCCAGACCAATCTAAAAGTAGCACACGTACATACAAAGTCAAGTGTCAGATCAATATCAAACACGATAATTCCATTAAAATATCCCTTTGAAAAAATACCCCTTCCACATAATAGTTCCCTGTTCAATTACGAAATAATCTAGAATCTAGACACTCGACCTGTTGATTAAACCTTGACGATTACGAGCAGGAGTAGCTAACCTCCCAAAACAGAATTAGTTTTCCACAGCCCCGATTCGACTTCAAACATCACGTAACTCGATCGTAATTATAAATTCCACACGTTGAATCTGTACTTGTAAACTATTGTTCATCGGTGTATACAATTTGATAACGATTACCATTTTCAATTACCCGAAATCTTCATTCTGGCCCAAAATTACTTATAATTTATTCGCCATAAACCGCAAACGTTTATCGAAGAGATTTTTCAATTCCACAAGTCGGTATCGGTTCTTTAGTCTGGTAACACAGGTTCGGCGGTTATGGTTCGAATTACTCGGACCAGTTGTTTTTTTTTTAGTCGTGTCTGCGTTGTTATTTTTTTTTTTACTTTGCTATTTCTTCAAAGTGTAGTTTTTTCATCCTTTTTCGCAAACCGTGCCGACAACTTCATTACGAATTAGTTGACACTAATCTACGGTAAAGCTGTTTTGTTCCGGCGATGCCAACTTTTTTTTCCTGTACAACTTGCTCGTAGCATCGGCGTACATTTTTAATACGCTTTTTACGATTCGAACGTTTGAAGAATTTAATAATTGCGCCAAATGCCAATAACGATAACGTCGGATTAATGAATACGACTAGGTATACGAGTACATATGAGAAAATGTCTATGTCGACTGGTGTAATCTTTTTTACTTGGCAGCGGTTTACAACAAACGTGATAATTTTTTCTAAAATGTATGTACCTAATCTTTAAGCCTATGTACGCACATATTTACGAAGTATTGAGCCAGAATATAAGAAGATCAACTTTTTGAAAACGATTCCAAACAGTAGGAATGAAAATACTCCATAGGAAGAATTGGGAGAGCTAGGTCTCATCAAATTACATACCAAGCTTCTGATTTAACGATGGAATCTCTCAAGATGTCCCCCTCTAATTTGAACGAAAATAGCATTTTCAAAAACAAAATAATTCAAAATTTCTGTAATCAAAATTTCAACTGCTCTAATTAATTTTTCGATTTTTTGCGATTTTGAAAATTTTAAAATAGTAATTTGCAGCAAAAATATATTTTTAGAAAAAGTAAGCATATTTTTAATAAAACTGTTTAGATCCCTGTTTTTTAAAATAACATTTCTTCTCGAACGTTGAAAATTTAATAAAGCTACTCGATGAAAAAAAAACATACATTTCAGATGTCAGCGCGAAAATGATGAAAATTGGTTTTCTGGTTGAATTAATACATAGGTACTTGAAAAAAAGTAAGAAGTTAGGACTCTGATTTTTGTTAGTCCTAAGTTCATCTCAACATTTTTTCAAAATATGGATCTGAATACCTAGCTGAAAATAACGGAATTCAGTTTCAGAAGGTCGATAAGTAAGTATTAGAATAAAATTTTAGATAATTGAGGAAATACTTTTTTCAAAAATACCACCTTTTAAATTTTTAGATTTAAAAAATGCGCAGAAATCGTGAAGTCAACAGGGACAACTGAAATTCTGGTTACAGGGATTTTGAGATGCTCTTTTCAAAAATACTACTCCGAATTGTCAAACCAAAAATTTGAAAAATCTAAATCGCTTTCTAAAATTTCTCTTTGATATGAGCTGATAAACCTAGTAGTTTGACCCCCCCCCCCCCCAAAAAAAACAACTCCAAAGTATTTTCCATCGTATTTTATTAAATTTTTATTTTAAAATCCGATAGAAAAGTTGAAATGAGTACATTTTTTGTAGTTCTAGATATTTTTTATTCATTAATTATTTAAGAAAAGAAATTACTGAGACACGTCATTAAAAAAATTATGAAAATCCGCTTTTTTTGGAATAAAAATCAAAAAATTTAATCATAAATATCCATAGAACAATTTTTTTTCAAATTCAAGAAATCCTGAAAACGTAGAAAACCACAGAATACTGTACACAGATACGATCAAATTTTGATTTCGCATTATAAATCAAGGGTTTTGAAATCATGAATACGATTTTGAAGATTTTCTATCAATTTTTACAATATATCTCGTTGGTAATCGACTGACAATTACCCGCATGCCTTAATCCACCGTAAACAGTGACAATGAAAAATTGTATCATTAGGTACCTGCAAAAAATTTTCATCAATAGGTTCTGACAGATGGAAGCTGTAGTATTATAAACGAGCGAGGGATGATTATTTTTGTGCTACAAACAAAGAGTTAAAATCCGGGGCAAACAAGATTTGACCTAGATATTGAGGAGGAGGGAGGTTGAAAAATCGACAATTTTCAACTAAAATTGCATTTTTTGATTCTTCCGCCTCGAAAATC
Source organism: Pseudococcus viburni (assembly GCA_033439095.1). Classification (NCBI taxonomy): domain Eukaryota; kingdom Metazoa; phylum Arthropoda; class Insecta; order Hemiptera; family Pseudococcidae; genus Pseudococcus; species Pseudococcus viburni. Next base: position 58,815 of record JAVBJF010000062.1, on the reverse strand, counting down.
CGATTTTACCGCTCAATTTAAAACGAAACTTTTTTGAAAAAATAAGCGAAATAGCAACTTTAATTCACAGATGAGAACTCAAATAGTCGATATCTTGCCATTATCGGAGAAACGAGCTGCCTCCTCCATTCCCTTCATTTAGTTCGGATTTGATTAAATGATAAACTAGTCAATGTATTATGAGACTTCTCAAATTTACTTTTCTTACCCTCTGTGATCTCATTTCCTGCACAAAAAATTAGCGAAAAAATTACATTGACATTTTTCAAAAATAATTTTCCCTCGCTCGTTCAGATTTTCCAAATCATCAAAACATCTGGACTTCTCGGGAGGAAAAGTGAGTTCATACGATTTTTTGGGAAAAAAATATGCTCCTTTTAAATTTTCTAATCTCATTCCTCTATCTTTTTTATTTTTTGAGATAAAAAATGTTGAAGTTTGTGTTGATTTTGACAACTTTGAAACCATGGAATTTTCATTTCAAAATATTTTACATTTTCAAATAATATTTGAATTTTTTTTCTGTTTCAAATTGAAAAAGCAAAAAAAGTAAAAATGTTTCGAGAATTTCTTACTTTCTTTACTCGAATTTACACGAATTCCCTACTGGAAACTTTATCTCTCCACTTTTTACATTATTCATCAACTGATTTTTTAAAAACTCGACTTGTTTTCAATTTTTACGATTTTCTTGACCTAGTGGATGGATACGAGAAGGAGAACATCTTAAAACTGAATGGATAATAAGTATAAAAAATAGGTAGGTACCGGTTCAAAGAAAATGAAAATGAAAATTCTTTTAATAATCTTCAAGTGTCAGATTTGGATAGAACATGAAAAAATTAACATTTTAATTGGAAAAATTCAATGAGAAATTTTCATGTGAGAAAATTATATTACATAAATAGAAATTTTGATATTTTAATTTTTAAAGAATCTGCTGAAAAATCGCAATAAATCTTAATAATGGTAAAAAATGTAAGAATGTGAGAATTTTTCACTTTTTTTTCAATTTAAATTCTTATTAATTAAAATAGAGTGACAGGGGAGGGAGGGGCGTATTTGCTGTACTGTAAAAAATGAATTCGATTATTTTTACAAAAATTGAATAAGTTTGTGCACTCCCTAGCTACATAGATTTTTCGAGCAATTTAGCAGCTGTAAGCTTCCCCATTGGTACATAGTATCACCATAGAGTAATTACTCTATGGTATCACGTTTGCAACGATCCCAAACATTTCTCGATAGAATGCAGTTTTTGACAGATTCAACACTCGTTAATATGTGTGAAAATGCAGAGTTATTAAATGTTAACTTCAAAAGTTGAAAAAAAAAACATTTGGTATCAGAAAGTATCAGAATTGATCCAGGGGTAACCAAATGAGAAATTCTGATACCAAAATGGTTTATTTTTCAACTTTTGAAATTAACATTTAATAAACTCTGCATTTTCACACATATTAACGGGTGTTGAATGGACTTAGAATGTTTTTACCGACTTTTTCTTTGAATATGGTGCAAAATTAACAAAAAAAAAAGTCAATTTACACATTTTTGACCTTTGAAAAAAATTGTATTTTTTCAAATCTTTAGAATTTTTTTTCTCGAAAATGCGAAATAACGTCACCTTAATTTTTTAATATATTAATCAGCATGTAAAGTTGTACTTTACAGATTTTTTCATAATTTTTGGCGATCGACATCATAGAGAAATGCCATGTTTCAACTTTTACAGCTAATTTTTCGTGTTGAAAAAAGTGGCAACACTGATTTTCAAAAAATCGTCAAAAAGCTCTTCAAAGGCCCTACACATTTGAAACGGGTTCAACTTTCAACCCATCATGGTTTTCGAGTTATCCACGCCCCAAATTTACCATATCCAACTTTACCTTAAAACTTTAAATGCTCGTGACAGCCCTCCCAAATAGACTTTGAGAGCTGCAGTTTGCGGCATTCGTCATCTCTCATCGAGGTCTACCCACATAAAAAAAAAATGAAAAAAATCGCCGACCCCCGCTACCACTTTGCGTACGAACTGACGTGGAATGACCCTTACACGAACCCCTGCGATTCAGAAGTTATGCAAACTTATCTACACAGATGTAATACGGGTTGCATAAGCACTGAACGGAAGGCGCAATTTCCGCCCTGGAACACCCTGTAGGCACCAAAGAATAGATCTTTTCCCCGAATCGGTATTTCAATTCCTCAAGAATACCTGGACCAGATACTTGGAAGAAAAAGTTGACGTCGAGGGGGAGATTCGAGGACTACACGACACAGTCAGCAATATAATGAAGTAATTAATCTCAGGCGATAAAAAACAAAACGCCCGTGAAACGTGTTTGGGTAGCGCGATTCAGAATACTAAATTCCGAGCATATTAACAAATGAAAGTAAACACAAAGCGTATCTTCCGCCGGTCCACAGATGAAGGCAGGTAGAGGGACAATAATCGATATAAACAAGCAACGAAATAACAACAACGTTGGGTTAGCGTCTGATGAAGTAGTGGCGGTCAGAAATGTCACCTAACTCTCGACTGTCTCATAAATAAACGGGCCAACATTTCGTTTATTATTACGCGCCTTTTCTTCTAGCTGTCCTCGGAATATTCACATCGAGTTTTTATCTGTTACTAGGCAGGCTTTATCGGACCTCAAATGGACCCACCTGTTGTTAACAAGAAGCCCCGCTAAGAAGACTTTTTTATGACCATTACTACCACTACTAAATCGCGGCGGCGCAGTGTTTCTCAATTTGGACGAAGACGGCGCGCGAATATGCCATTTCGATGGGCTCGCTCGAGTTGGGCAAATTCGCCGCCAACGCCCGTACCCCGATGAGTTATTTTTATCGATACTCGAGTCGCGGTGTCAAAAATCATCCTCGAATCGTGTCCGGCGAACCGGTATCGGGGCGATAATTAAATCACCGCGGTTTAGACTCCACTAGAATTCGTGTATATATGGAAGAGTGGAAAGAAAATGTGATATTTTACCGCTTCGTACTTCTTGAATTCCATCGGCGGGCCCATTCGTATAACTTATTTCCAGTTAGTTAAATAAAAACATCTCCTACCGATATGACACAAAATGCGCGCTATTGCGCCTCATTTTCATAAATTTACTTTTTATCGTACCTTTACACCGTATAAGTAAAACGACTCGTTCGTAAGATCGGCAGCAGAGCGCGCCCAACTACCGATAAAAGTATTGAATTACTTGAAAATCTGTTCTCGCATCGTGCCAGTTTGCTGCGACCACTGGGTTATTTTTTTATCAACTTATTTTACAGCTAATATGAGGCACATATGTGGTGCTTCGGATAGAGACTAGATTATCTTCGGAATTAGCGGTCGTGATCGTCGAGATATCTAATACCAAGAAGCCTTCTACCATTCGTGGATCTTGAAATCTTCACAATAGCGCGATATTATTCAAATTTCTGGTCGAGAGATTTTCTCACATTCGTCGGTAATGTTCGGTATCCCGGGGTGGGTGAAATTCAACTGAATTTAATAAATTATGTAGTAATTGCAGCAAACCGATTTTCTCTTATGGTGTGATGCTACGCCAGCATTCGAGTTGAAGAAGTTGTCTAGGCAGTGCCTGGCTGCTGAATCATTCAAGTTCCAACAGCAGAAATTATATTGAAGTGGTTCGTCGTAAGATGTCCACGAGTCGAGTAGACAGCGAGACAGACGGTAATAGTTGAATTTGTACATGCGAGACTATGGACAGGTGTCCCTCTTTCGATTAGACTGAAAAAAGTACATGGAAACCTTGGTTTTGGTTTCAAAAGAGTCAAAAAAATTGAAAATTTGTTACAAATTCAAAATTTATTTCGAAATTTGGTAATGAAGATGATTTGACGAGTAAAAAAAATCAATAGGGGAAAATGAAAACCGATGTTTTTTTTGATAACATTGTATACTAACAACAATTAAGACTAGAAGGTCTCATGGCTTTTTAGAATGAAGGGAGGTTAGATCAAAGTAAAAATCGTAAACTGGTGTAGAAAAAAGGAGTAAACTATTTTGCCCTTCAAAAATTTCTTTAGGATTGTTGGAATGTTGGGTATTCTGAGAGAAGATTTTTTGAAACGAATAAAAATAATGTATGACATAATTTTCTCATTTCAAAAATTTAAAGAATGGTGATTTGAGAAAATTTGAACCACCACTAAATTAATTTTTTTGGCGGGAGTAAGATGACTTTCGCGATGAAAATCAATTTCACGAATCATCCCATGATTTTTCTTACTTTTTGGGGCTGGGATGATCTTTGAAACACTAATCAATCTCACAAATCATCCCACAATTTTTCCAGGAGTAAGATGACTATTGCAATGAAATACATATGAAAATGATTTTCACAAATCATCCGAAAACTTTTCCGAGCTTTAGAGGCAGAGATGATTTTTCCATGGTTTTCAGCAAGGCTGGTATGATTTTTGGGATGAAAATGTATATCCCACGCTTTTTCCAAGATTTTGAGGCTGGGATAATTTTTCGGTTGTAAATCAATCTCACAAGTAATTTGACGAATTTTGCGGGAGTAAGATGACCTTTGCGATAAAATCATTTTTTCAAATCATTTCACGATTTTCTGAGCTTTTGAGGCTGTGATTTGGAAAAATGGGAGATATTTGTGAGATTTAAGTTCATCAAAACATCATCCCAGCCTCGAAAGCTCGAAAAAATCGCGGGAAGATTGTTGGGATGAAAAGAACATCCCACCCTCAAAAGCTCAGAAAAATAGTGGGATGATTTTAATCCTAAAAATCATCCCAGCCTCGAAACTACGGAAATATTGTGGGATGTTTTTCGAAAATGATTTTAATTTCACCCTGAAAAGCTCGGAAAAGTTGTGAGATGATTTTTGAAAATGGGTTTCATCCCAAAAATCATCCCAGTCTCAAAAACTAGAAAAAATCGTGGGATGACTGTTGGGATGAATTCATCCGGAAAAAATCATCCCACGATTTTTCCGAGCATTTGAGGCTGCGATCAATTTGGGATGAATTTTCATCGCAGAAATCATCCTGCGTTTTTCCGAATTTTTTAGGCTGGGATGAATATTTAAATGAATTTTCCCCAAAAATCATCCAGTTTTTTTTCTGAATTTTGTGAGCCCAAGATAAAGGAATGAATTTTCGTCCCAAAAAATCATCTCACGATTTTCCCAGGCATTTCTGACTGCGATGAATTTGGGATGAATTTTCATCGCAGAAGTCATCCCGCGATTTTCTCGATTTTTCTAGGCTGGAATGATTATTTGAAGGAATTTTCATACCGAAAATTATCCCGTGTTTTTATCAACTTTTTGAGGCTGGGATTATTAGAATGAATTTTCATCCCAAAAATTCATCCCACGATTTTTCCGAACATTTTCTACTGCGATGAATTTGGGATGAATTTTCATCCCAGAAATTATCCCGCGTTTTTCCACGTTTTTGCTGATGGGATGATTATTTGGGCAAATTTTCATCCGAAAAAATCTTCTTACGATTTTTCCAAGCATTTGTGGCTACGATGAATTTGTGGAAGTTTCATCGCAGAAACCATTCAGGGTTTCCCGAGATTTTGCTGATGGGATGATTATTTGAATGAATTTTTTATCACAAAAAAATCATACCACGACTTTTCCGAACATTTGTGACTGTGATAAATTTGGGATGAAATTTCAATGCAGAAATCATCCCGCGTTTTTCTGAGTTTTTGAGGCTGGGATGAATATTTAAATGATTTCCATCTGATCTTCAAAAGTTTAGAAAAGTTGTAGGATGATTTTTGAAAAAGTTTTTATCGCTATAAAAATACCTGTTTCAATACCTCGAAAAAATCGTTGGATGACTGCTGGGATGAAAATACTCCCAAAAATCATCCCAGCCTAAAAAGCTCAAAAAAAATCGTTGGATGACTGCTGGGATGAAAATTCATCCCAAAATTCATCCTAGTATCAAAACCTCGGAAATATTATGGGGTGATTTTTGAAAATGATTTTCATCCCAGAAATCATTCCAGTTTCAAAAACTCGAAACGATCGTGGGATCATCCCAGTCTCAAAACCTCGGAAAAATAGTGGGATGACTGTTAGGATGAAAATTCATCCCAAAAATCATCCTAGCCTCAAAACCTCGAAAAATTTTTGGGATGATTTTTGAATATGATTTTCATCCGAACAATCATCCCAGATTCAAAATCTCGAAAAAATCGTGGAATGATTGTTGGGGGTGAATATTCATCCTAAAAATCATGCCAGTCTCTAAAGCGTGAAAAAATTTATGGGATGATTTGTAAAAATGATTTTCATGCCAAAAATCATCTTAGCCTCAAAAACTCGAAACGATCGTGAGATGATTGTAGGGATGAAAATTCACCCTAAAAATCATCGCGGTTTCAAAAGCTTGGAAAAGTTGTTGGATGATTTTTGAAAAAAAAATTGGTGTTCTCGGTTGAAAAATCAATCGTCATCTTGGAATAATATGGGTACGTGATTTTGGTAAAAATGTAAGAAAAACAATCAAACAGCTCGGGGAAACAAAGAAAACCAGTGGCATGTGACCATTCAAAAAACTAGGTAATCGTTTCTCATAACAATTCGACCAAAATGAAAACCATTTAAAACTTTGTGCAACCAAAAATAAAATAATCAAAATCATGTTCGTAAGTTTTAATATTCACATGCATATCGATGGAAAGAAAATACCTACACTTTGTAATCCCATCCTCAAATTCGCCACCGTTTTCACACAGCGAAATAATTTTTCCACTCGAAAATTAAGCTCACGAAGCAATTACAACTGTAATTGTTTCAGAAAACCTCATTAATAAAATTATCACATAAACGTTTCGCGTTTCAATTTAACCCATTTGTATTACATTTGCATACATCACCATCACACGTGCTTAATTACAAACCATCGAGGAAAAATAATGCACCACGAAATCCACACAATACGAAATCACCAAGATACACGAAAAAATAATTCGCAATTTGCTCGTTAATAAAAATTTATAGCTTTGTCGCGCGAAAATGAACAGTTTGGGTGCGAGAGGATTTTTCAAAACGAGTTATATATTTCTCACGATAAATTAGAATAGTATCAGTTTGTAAGTATAATTTCATCGCTAAAATGTACCCTTTTCTGATTTCTGTGGCAATTTTTTTCATCAATTGCGGCCAAGTATTCGTGAGTATTCATAATTTTTTTGAAAAATTTTCATCGTCAAATGAAAAATTCATCCGAATAAATTCTTCAATTTTTTGTTCTACAGAATTATGGTACGATATCTTCTCCTCAACTGATAGATCCTGCACAAGATTCACAAACCATTTTGATCTCTCCTGATAAGACAACGACTTTGGTTCAGTTATTCCCTCATCGTATATTTTTTCAAAGGCAATTGATCAACAATACGTATACTCCGTTAGATGGAGGAGTGAGTGAAATTTTGCAATAAAAAAATGAAAATTTGAGAAAAGTATTTTTAAAGAAAATATATTATATGTATGCAGATCCCCCTGGCTGCTGGTAATTATCGCCCATTTACTGGCACCACTTTCCAAGACTTATTGTACGCGATGATAGCAGGACCTACGAATACCTTCACAGCGTACATGTATTCTTGCTTGGAAGTCATCCAGGGCCCAAGTTATGGACCGGTATTGATTGAAATTTTAGTCATTTCTGACGGCGATAAACAAGCTGTGATAAATGCTTACAATCAAAATCCCAGTAATGCATTTTTCTTCTGAAAATTAAAAAAAAAAGTACGGTTTGAATGTTCAATTTTTTGAAATTTTATTTTCAGATTATGGAAGACCTTTCGCTGACGCTGTATCAGCTCGTACTGAGGGCGACTATAAAAATTTCCTTCAGGAATTAATCAAGGTAGGTAAATATCAAATTTTCACGCAGATTGACAAAATTGAGATTCATAATCACAAAAAATCTGTCATCGTTTTTCTTCAGAGATCTCGTGAGCCCGATCCACCCTCCGTAGACTCCAACGAAGTAAATCTGGCAGTAACGGGCTTACTAATTGGTAGCTAGTTTTATACGTAATTTATCTCATAGACTATTCTGTTATCTCCATCAATAATCAACTTCTCCAAAACTAAACATTGCAGAATGCAGAAACTGGAACAACGGTCGTGATTTAATAGATTACATTTTAATGAATAAATCGAAAAAATTTGTTCAACAAGTCATAACGCAATTCCCCGCCGCTAACAATGGCAAAACATTGGTTCAGACAATAAATGAAATTATATCAGACCCGAATTTGAGATTTGGATATCTTAGTTTGAGTAAGATAGACGATGAAAATTATAATTTTGAATTGGACTCGAAGACTAGTTACCACCATAATACAATTGAATTTCAGTTTATTATATTCTTGATCCGGTGGATTGGGTGGCTGCTAGAATTCACGATAGTCAGAATGAACTGGATCAACATGCTACGAAGATTTTGTTCATTGTGCCTTATTCCGAATGCTGTCTTTATGAAATAAATCTCATGTTTAAGAAGAAATACGGAATGACCATTGGGCAATATCTTCGGGTAAGTGACAAAATATTTGGGGTGATAGAAAATAGAAATAAGATCAAATGTCAAATAATTGGAGGGATATTAAAAAAGGTCAAGCTACATGCAACAGTTTTCACTTTAAAAAATTCTGTTCCGAAAATATCAGATATTCTCCATTCACTCAATTATAAATCAGTGAAAATTATCGAAAATCACTGGAAAACAATCAAGATTCCAGCACAGTAATAAATCAGGGAAAAAATTTCACTGAAAGCAGCCAGTGGAATAATTGCAGAAAAATCAGTAAAATCCCTGAAATTTGCTGAAAAATCAGTGAAAGTATGGATAATTACTGGAAAACAGTCAGGATTGTAGCGCAGTAATAAATCAGAGAAAAAATTCACTGAAAGTAAACAGTGAAAAAAAATTTACTGAAAGAAAACAGTGAAAAAAATGCTGCAAAATCTTTAAAATTTTCTAAAAAATCAGTGAAATTCTTTGAAAAATCAGTGAATGTAAGGAAAATCACTGGAAAATAGTCAGGATTGCAGCACAGTAATAAATCAGTGAAAAATTTCACTGAAAGTAAACAGTAAAAAATTTTTTACTGAAAGTGAACAGTGAAAAAATTGTTGAAAAATCAGTAAAATCTCTAAAATTTTCTAAGAAAATCAGTGACATTTTTTGAAAAATCAGTGAAAGTATGGAAAATCACTGGAAAACAGTCAAGATTGCAGCATAGTAATAAATCAGTGAAATTCTTTAAAAAATCAGAGAAAATTCGCTGAAAATCAAAGAATTTCACTAATTTTTCCTGTGCTGCAATTCTGACTGTTTATCGATGACTTTTCACTGATTCAAAATAAGAAAGCAAAAATGTCATCTACAGTTGTGCACTACCGTCCTAAAGTATGGGGGCAAGGTCATGGTTTATCAAAACGTCGTATTGTGGTAAAATGGATAGTGCGAATGTAAAAATGTGACATATGTTTGGAAAGTTCAGAGTCATCAAATTTCGGAAAATGTAAAAGCTGTATTTTTACAATGTGTACAAAAAATTTTAAAATGATTTTGTTAAAGTAATTATTCGCTGTTTTTGTTTTCGTGAAGATTTCCTTGATCTTAAACAGCCACTTTGGTTCTCGAATCTTTTTCTTTCACATTTGTTATTCCGAATTTGTTAATAGTCAATTTTAGTGATTTTTTTGGTCATGGGCCATGCCACATTTCAAAAAAAAAAATTAAATACGTATCTGCTACAATTCTTCAGTGAAAAAATTTCAAAAATACTTGCTCGAGTTCTGGTTGAGAAAAATTGAAATTTGTTGGCTCTATTTGATGCTCAATTGCTCAGGACTTGAAAATCACGTAATAAAAAAAAATTCTCAGTTTTCTTTTGCTTGAATGGACTTTACAAGTCACTTCATACATATATTTGCGAAATTTGACTCGATAATTTCAAAATTAAAGAAATATCTTTGAATCGTAGAACAAAGATCTGACACGAATTTTTGTCTCTCGTGATTTCTTTGCTCGTAACTCGATTTAAACCTTAAATCGATTAATTTCAAAAGAAAAACTCAAATTCTAAAAATGATTTTTTTTCATTTTCAATTTTTCAAATTTTGAGCATTTTATGCGGTAAGAAAAGATCGATTGGAAAAATTAAAGCCAGATTCGTGCTCAACGAGTTAAAATACCCCGATTACCCTTCATTTTGTAATAATTTCAATAAAATGCTCAAAATCAATTTATTCACTGAATTTGGATGAGATAGGTTTAAAAAAATCCAAAAAAAATTCATAAAAATAAAAAAAAAAACTAGAGAAAATGCCTTTTAAAATCAAAAAAAAGAGAAAAGGGAATCGGAAAACGGTTTTCCAAAACGAATCAAGTCCTGCCTTTGAATTTCCGAATAAGGACTAAATATAGCAGTTTTTTTTTCAAAAGCACTCGGTTACATGGGAAAAATTTCCTATTCAAAAAAAATAAGACAGAAAGTCCAAAAGTCCCCATTTTACGTACTGCCCTCGTAGAAGAACAACTCAAGAGAGTCTTTTCTTTCCAAAGATGTTCTCCTCAATTCTGAAAAAAAAATCCTCCAGGGCCAGTAAGAGGGGAGTTTAAAGGGTGTATTTGCACCAGGCCAGCATTTTCTGAAGAAAAAGTAGAGGGTCCGAAATTTCAATTTTACATAATATTCCAACTTGAGAAAATATACTGAAAAAGAACAAATTCCACTTTTTTCATAGGCAAAAATTGGAATTTTTAAACATTTTTCTCTTTAAAAAACTGAGCAAAAAGGGTAGATCCAAAAATTTAGGAAACGGGATTGAAAATTTAATTTTCAAAATTTTCTGAACTTTTCCCAAAACTGTTCCTTTTTACTGGGGTTTTCTCCTTCAATTTTAGCGATATTTTATGCAGTTTCATAGTTTTTTAAGTAATTTTTTTATCGTTTTGATCTTTTTTTTCCTGGAAAAAATAATGGAACTACTTACTATACAATTTTTTCTGTCATTTTCAGTCAAACAATCCTCAAGATCCAACAGATCTAATGCTGGCAGCGATGGCTGACGACGGAATCGTGGGATACATTTAAATTTTAAATTCAACATTCTGCCACTTGAACTCGACAAAAAATTGCATTCCATAATAATTTTCCGTTCAATACTCAAAATACAACGAACTCCATCTAGCAAATTGGATTAAGAATTTACATTGGAATTAAGGCGAATTAATTCAATATCTAAATAAAATAACAAAGATATCCGAAGATGCGTCCGTCCTTTCCAAGGTCACACTCTCGATGACCTTTTACGACGGCTATTTCAGCGTTACAATTTACCAAAAAGCAACAACCAAGTTTCTCGCAATATCAGCAATGATTATATAAAAAGACTCCATAAACCGGTTGCATTATCCGAGTAAAATGCAAAAAGCGTAATATTCAAACGTAATCGTGAATATTTATTTCTATTAGTTTACGATACCGAGCCATATACCAGACTAGATTTCACGTTACAACGTGATCACATTTCGCGTGATAAATACACAACCAAACAAATGCAAAAGTACTATCTCGTACCATCGAGTAGGTATATTCTACACGCATAAAAAAAACAGAACAAAAAGCATGCAAAAAGCTTGGTCGTCATGGTGATCAGGACACGTACCGAGTGCATTTTCAAAAAAAGAAAAATTCGATTCGATCATTGCCCTTATGACCTTGCAAAACGTTTTACTTCAAAGTGCCAAAAATACCTGCAGAATACGTCACACATCGTACGATAATTTCGTCGATTAATTCGCCGCATAAAAATACTCGTTAAAAATCACCTGTTTTAAAACGATACATTATACTTAACACGAGTAAATCACGATATTCGATTCGAGCCTCCAAAGCGAGAGAAAAAATTTCGCATCGTGGATGACCAGAGAGAGACCATAGAACCCTAACAAAACTTGAGGCAATTAACGTGGTTTTTTTCTTAACTTGTGTACTCGTATATAACGACGATGCACTTGAACGAAGAGATGAGGTATCATGGTGGGAACTAATAGTCTCGTTTTATAAGAATCCCACGGCGCTATATGCCTATAAATCAAATCGCCCACATAAGTTCCAATAACACGAGCCACCTTTTAATCAGGATATAAATATTTAATATAGACATTAATAATTATGATTTCGAAACACTGGCTGGCTTTTGCAAAAGGGATAGAAAATTAACCGAGTCGTGACACTATTGTTTTTTTTTCTCCACTATTTTTCTTCACGTAGAGGATAGAAAACACCATTCGGTTTACGTAGGTACTGTGCGAGTATATTGTGAGATGGCTTGAAAATGGAATAAATTTAACGGTCGCGATCCGATGTGATGCTGAGAAAATGTACTAGAGTGTTTGTATCATGGATGTGTGTTTTTTAGTTGTTGTAGGCTTGAGAAATTCGATATAATGAAGATATTATGTATTTAATGATGCAGGAATTCATAATTAGTATAATACCGTTATTAATCCTTTATTATTGGGATAATTTTTTCATAGATTTTGGCTGCGGTAGATAGAGAAATTGAAACACCTCTGGGTGCTTTATAGATCCAAAGGAATTCTATTTTTCCCAAGAAAAATAAAACACATAATATGTTTCTTGAAATATGTAGGTTTCTCACCAAAAAAAGATTGTGCTTAGAGAGGATTCAACTCTTTAATAATTAATTCCTGTCTACACTGTTTTGGAATTCAAAAATCTTGCAACGATCAAAATACTTTCAAACAAAAAAAACTCAACTTTGGTATAACTTTCCGTCGAAAGAAATTCCTAATAAAAAATTAAACGCATTTTTTTTTTATATTCATCATTCAGGGAGGCAAAATTACCATTGTTAATCGAATGATATAACAATTTTTGAAAAAAAAAATTGTAATAAATTCATGATTTTAATCGTTCTATTCGTTGGAAACTTACTCAAAAAATGTACAAAAATAGCACTTCTTTTTTTAAAAATAATAAAAATGCAACATGATGATATAGGAGGAGAAATACTGCTCGCAAGAAAAGCAAGGGCTCAATTTTTTTTTTGGAAAATCACGACTTTTAAAATTGAAGAAAAAGGGAGCTAAAAATAATTCCTCTGAAACAAATAAGTACCTACCTAAGTTACTTCAGAAATAATTTCAGCATTTCAGAAGAAAAAAAAACAATTTAAAATCGAAATAAAAATAATTGCTGCCAAGTAAATAAAAGCTCACCCCCCCCAAAAAAAAAATACTGAAAAAATAAACTAAAACTGATGTGAAAATTATTTTAGTTCCGGTATCAATTCAAGTACGAAACGAAATTGGAACTACTTGGGGAAAGGGGAGGGATAACAATTGAAAAATTCCCAATTCATAATATGGAATTCTTGGTGATGGAGAAATACGAATTTCTAGCAGAATCTCGAAACTGATGATGATGATGAAGATTTATAAATCAGGTTTCTGTCAAAACTTCAGTAAAATCTTCTACAGAACCTTTTCAAAATAAAGAATGACCTCCCCCCCCCCCCTCATTCATCCTATTCAACGAAATCACAAAAAATTGCAACAAGATTTATAATTCACAATAAAATTAAAACAGATAGATCGAATAATTGCGAAAAAAAATAAAATCTTTTTGGGACTAGAAAGACCGAGACACTTCGACGTCAAATGCAACTTTCCTCAATTTCTTAGACCAAAAATAGGAAATTTTGCTTTTGAAAAATAAAAACAACTTGATTTTTCAGTCTGACGCTGGAAACGGATCCTGAATTTAGAATCAGTGACCTCGAATTATGGTGTATACTGGTTTTGAAAAATGAAAATTCGTGATATTACCTGGATTTATCTTGCCCTTTCTACGCAATTTTTTTGCTTCAAATTTGTCCAATAAAGAACCCTTTTTCTATCTTTTCATTAAAAAATTCAAGAAATTACAAAAATGTTGAAAATTCTAGCTTTTTGCAGTAAAATTATCAAAATTCTTGCTATTTTATTTTAGATCAGTAAAATCGGACCAAGAATTTCAAATCCGAAAAAAAAACTTTTTTGCACAACATTTTTAAGGAATCAGAAACTTAAAGTAAAAAGTAAAATCTTTTTGGGACTAGAAAGACCAAGCCACTTCGACGTCAAATGCAACTTTCCTCAATTTTTTAGACCAAAAATGGAAAATCTTGCTTTTAAAAAATAAAAACAACTTGATTTTTCAGTCTGACGCTGGAAACGGATCCTGAATTTGGAATCAGTGACCTCGAATTAAAAATATTATACTCCTCTTTTTCGTATTTATTTTTCAAGTTTTAGATGTTTGTTTCTGTATTTACACCACTGAATTGCCAATTGATATTTTTTGAATGCTCCCAAAAAACTTTAATTCAAACTTTTCTCTCAAAAGTTTGAGGATTTGTCTTAAATTTTTGTTTTGATTTCAATATTTTTTTTTTCAAATTTTGACCAAAAATTATAATACTTGAAGGAAATGTTAAATTCGAACAAATCTAAGTATTAAGAATTTTTCAAGTGCCTGTTGAAAACGGATTCAAAATTTGGCATTTTGATGAAATATTAATTGGAATATCCGAATAAGCATTGAAAATGTTGAAAATTGTCCCAAAATACATAATACTTTTATGAAAATACATGAAAATGTGTACGTGAATCTTAAAAGTTCCCACTTTGTCGGGATTGAGTTATGACCGGAGCGTAATACTAGATAAAATTTCGGATCATTTAAGACCACTACGAGGCTCCATGGTGCAAATCTCTCAGAGATACGCGCATTTGAAGTTGAAAGTTCAAAAAACACGATTTCGAGAAAAACGTGTTTAAAGTTTTTGAAAAAAGAAAAAGCAATAAAGTTTCAACTTCAAATCCGAATATCTCTGAGAGATTTGCTCTATAGAGACTCGGAAAGGTCTCATTCGATTAGAAATTTGATAGATTTTCAATAAAAATGTATGCCGAAACAATTTTTACTCGATATAGATCATGAACAATTCGAAAACTTTGAAGTAAAAATAATACAAAATTGTAGGTTGACGTTTCTCTCCATAGAAGCGAAACGCACGATCGGATCGAGATGCGGTTTTGCAGCATTCGAAAGAGCAGGGTTGTCACTTTCAGAAACGTTAAAAATCCCAAAAGCGATATTTTCGACCCAACTTCAGAAAAATCGCTATAACTCCGTAAATAATCCCGACAAAGTGGGACCTTTTAAGATTCACGTACACAAATGTTGAAGAGATTCTCACACTCTCAAATTTTAATGAAAAAGACATTTTTTTTTTAGCGAAACTGTTGAAGAGAACCTTCTCCTTCCCTCCCTCCCAAAAACATTATCCGTATTAATAATTTTTCATAATTTATCAAGCCTTATAAAATGAATCAAAGAAGCAGAAACAATTTCTGGACTTGGAAAACATTCTACGAATATTTTTTGAAAAGAATCCAAGTTTTTGACCATTCCTTCTTTTTTCATCCTTTCAAAAACAAAAAACTTTTGAGCCTATTTTTGTCTAGTTTTCAATTCTAGGTGTACATTCTAACTTAACGCATTCATGAGACTCGAATTCAGGAGCAAAATATGATGAAAATTCAGAAAAAAATCCTTTTGGGAGTTTTGACTTCTATAATTCGTATAAAATCTACTTTCATCTCTACGAAGTATTTTTGCTTTTCATTTTATTATCTCCTCCGTTTTCATTCCAGAAAAAGCATATCACAAAACTATGATTTTTCACCTGCGATCCTCGATTATTCTTTCCATTCCTGCCGAATAAGCGACCCAATTAACCGCAATTAAAAATCTCCCAAAGAAATAAAATTTCCGAAAAAATCACCACCCTGCTCGAATTTTTATTTTCCAAATTCTACGAACCGAAAACTATTTTTATACGGCGTGAGAAAATCCACGCAGACACCACAAAACCCAATTCAACTCGCTCCAGTCTATTTACAAATTACCTCTTTATACGTTTCGCTACGACTTCGAAAATATAGTAATAAATCCGCACCCGAACACGCACTTAATTAATCCATCTCGGCAGAATCGCCGCGTCCAAGAGTAATCACGAGGATAAAAAATACCACCGTCGGTGGGGATTTCTCGAAAACAAGACGAGACTCTCGACCGACACCGTCAAATCAAACACCATATATGGTTTAACAATGTTGAAAAAAATACACGCTCAAATTACACCTTAAAGATGCCGATGCTTTGAATAAACCAGTCGATAAAAAAAGTCGAATAAATCAATTAAAGGTAATCAATGAATGAGGCGTTATTTAATGACTTCATAAAATTAGTCCTGGCAACAAGATCCGAGGAAAAAGCGTCGTTCGGCGCGCAATCGTAAACATAATTGCATTTTCAACATCATTTACGTATTACAAAACTGATTTGTTACGATCTCATTAGTCTCGTATGGGTATGCGAGCTGACTGGAGCCGCTGAAGTACCGAAATCACCTCAAAATTGAGGCTTCGGTTTCACTATAATGGCTCATTCTATGTCAACTCGAGCAAATTTTGGCCTCAGCTCAGGTCTTCCGATTTTGCTCAATATTTTTTCACGGGTTCTTCTTGATAATCTAATGATGGAATCGCCGTCATTTCGATCCTAATCCCGCAGGAGGAGCAGGAGGAGGAGGAAGTGACTCTCGTAGTTTTCGTAAAATTGGAATTTTTTGCAAAACGGCTCAACTTTGAAGCCTCATATCTCGAGATTGGTCAGATCCAAGATGAATCTGTTTGCACTGTTTTGTAGAAAATTGAAAGGAGATTCAAAATTGATAATCACATTTTGAAAAGTTTCAAAATTGAACTTTCGTGATGAAAGCTCAACTTTCATGATAAGTACAAAAGATGAAGACTTTCATTTAAAAATCTGAAAAAATTTAAATGAGGAGAACTTTTTATGTGTTTTTCAACTAATTATCTTTCAAGATGAGATCTCAACATTCTTAGGGGGCACAAAGGTCCTCAATTTTGGTCAAAATTTTGAAAAAATGGAAAAAAGAAAGTAATACATCAATTTCTACTAATTTTGTAGGCGCTGAGTTTGAATACATATGTGCTCAGATTTTTAATTAGACCCCTCTGAACCCCCATATAAGTCCCCTTTGTAAGGTCAAAATTCAAAAAAATGAAAAATAACGTGTGACGTGTCGCTTGTTAGGTTTTTGAGGGCACTGAAGTAGAATATTTGCTTATTTTTTGGATCCGGCCTTTTAGTGCCCTCTGGCTCTCCAATTTTGAGAAAACACATGCAAAAAATGCAAACAGCGGGTGACATATCGATTGTTACTAATTCGAGGGTGTTGAGCTCGATTATCGACTTACTTTCTCGATCTGCCTCCCCCGTTCCCTACACTGACCCCCATATTCCAAAAAATTTTTAAAATGTATTGTTTTTTAATGGAGGGAGGATGGACAACAGGTCGATCCAAAAAATAGGCAAATATTCGAACTCAGTGCCCACAAAACCCTAACAAGCGACACGTCATACGTTACTTTTCATTTTTTTCAAATTTTAACCTCCGGGGGGGGGGGAGGACTGATAGGAGGTTCAGAAGGGTTGAACGAAAAAAAATCGTAGGAGGAATGAAAAGCCGTGAAATAAAACTTCTGATTTTGGCTTTTAGATGGAAATTTCAAAAATAAAACTTTTAGATTCAGGTTTTAGCTTTTTGATTCATGCAGCTATGTAGCTTTTGCCTAACTTTCAACTTTCTCGCGTTTCAGCTATAAGCTATATTTTATCAAACTTTCAGCTTAAAATTTTCGACTTCTCACCTTAAAACTTTTGATTTACAACACCTTGCTAGCACAATGATAAAAATCATCGTCCATGTCTGTACTACTATTTTCTCAAAATTTTTATTTTTTCAGCTTTCGAAATTTTTTCAACTCCAATAAATTTTTCCCCTACTAAAATTTCTTCCTCAAATTAGCTCAAGATTTTTTTCAATTTCTTCAATTTTCATTCACTAAAATTGTTTCATTCACCTAGGTACTGATATTTATCTCAACTATGAACTGTGAAATTCCATTCTTTGATTTTACACTTTTTAAAAACTTGACATTCTCTCAATTTTTTTCACCTTGAATTTCTTAAAATAATTTTTCAACTCAAATTTTTTCAAAATTTTTTTATTCTAGAAATTTTAGAGCTGGAAAGTTATTTGACAGAAATTTTGAGCAGAAGAAATTAGAATTTTGAAAAAAAATGTCAAAAGCAGCAAAAATTAAAATTTCAAGAAAAAATTTCGAGAGCTAAGTTTTTAAAATTATAAGGGTTTAAAATCCCAACTCCTAAATCGGTAAATTTTGTTAAAATAATTACTTAGTGTCGTAAGACAGATTGTAATTGACAATAAATTTTAATCAATCAAAAAACATTGAGAAAAGATGTACCTAATATTGAGAAAAAATTTCCAGAGTTGAACAATACATGTATTTTTTGAAAAAAATAACAGAATTGAAACATTTTTAGACCTGAGAAAAAAAATTTGGAGGGAAAAATTTCAGAGTAAATAAAAATGTTTATTCTAGTTGAAAAAATTTTAGAGTTGGAAAATATTTAGGGGAAAAATTTTTAGAGTTGAAAAATACGTATCCGGAGAAAAATTGATTAAAAGTTGAAAATATTCTGAGAATCGAGAGAAAAAAATTCTAGATGAAAAATTTTTTATGTCTGCAGTTTTAAATTTCCAAGTGAAAATCTAAAAAATAAAGCTGTAAGAAAAAGTTTTGGGCTAGCTTTTGGCTTGCTATTTTAAAAACTTTCGAACTTTCGGCTATCGGTTTGTCACCTAAATTTGGTCGACTTTCAGCTTTTCGCTTTAAACTTTTAGCTAGTTTTTCATCCCTGAAAAATCAGAAGAAATCGATGCGTTACTTCACTTTTTCCATTTTTTTGAATTTTGATCTCATCAGGGGAACTGATAGGGAGGTTCGGAGGGGTCAGATGAAAAAAACTAACAACATATTCAAACTCAGCGCTTTCGAATTAGCAGAAATCGATGTGTCACTTTACTTTTTCCATTTTTTTGAATTTTGACCAAAATTGAGGACCCCTGTGCCACCTAGGAGTTTTGAAATCTCATCTTAAAAACTAATTAGTTGAAAAACGCCTAAAAAGTACTCCTCACAGTAATTTTTTAGATTTTTAAATGGTAGCCCTCATTTTGTGTACTTATCATGAATATTGAGCTTTCATTACAAAAGTTCAACTTCGAAATTTTCAAAGTATGATTATGAATTTTGAATCTCCTTTCAATTCTCTACAAAACCATGCAAACAGATTCACCCTGAATCAAACCAATCTCGACTTCTCGAGATTTGAGCCTTCAAAGTTGAGCCATTTCGCAAAAAAAAAAAACAATTTTACAAAAATTACAAGTGTCTCCCCCCCCCCACCAGGATTAGGATTGAAATTAGGATTGAAATGACGGTAATTTCTTCATTAGACCAACGAGGAAAACTCGTAAAAAAATCTTGAACAAAATCGGAAGACCTAAGGTCAAAACCTGCTCGAGGTGACATGCCATGAGCCTAATTACTAATCAGCCATCGAAACAATTTCCACACCCTTTGGAAATTTACATTTCGGCGGATGCAAAAATGAGAAAAAATGGCGCCCAAATGTTCATAAATCGTATTTTTAATTATTTTCAAACACGCCCGCGTGCTGCAAATTTACAGCAGCAACGATAGCCACGGAATCGGAAGAAAACTAATTTCATAGGTATACGAAGAGTAAGTAATACATGCTGCCCCGTAAATTTATCCGTCGCGTACATAAAACCGCTGGTTAATCTCATAAAACAAGACGAGAACTTTATAATAATCAGCCAAATACCATTTCCAATGTTATTAACATAAAATAACTACCGAATGAAACAATATTATATTCACGTTGGTCTCTCGGTGTACGCGATAAATAAACCAGTTGGACGACCATAATCGTGAATTTTGAGAACACCTACCGACCAATTTTTGCCTTTTTCACGCGCCCATGAGCGACCATCAAACGTAGTAAAAATTTTTATAAGCCGAAATCCCGACCCAACGAATTTATTACCCTAGTAAAATTTACCTAATAATATCTTTCGTGTTAAAATGTCAATGTAACAGGTAAAGAAAATCCGTGTTCTATTATTTACATAAAATAGCCGTAAAAGATAATTGGACGAAAAAGCGTATCTGAGGATACATGTCGCATGCACGATTTCGCAGATCGCAGCAAACGTCTGGTCGCGCCATCTTTCAATGGTATTTTTATTCGCCTATCTGATAGTGTTTCGCTATATTAACTACACGCTGTGAGGTATTCGGCTTCCGATACATTGTTCGGAATGTGTTTATAAATTTGGTCGGAAAAATTTTTACGATGTAATAATCGAGGTTTTTTTTTCAAAGGTAAGCGACTCCTCGAGGCGTTAAAAATTTACAATCTTTGGGCAATACGTATAGATTTTCATCGTAATAATCGCAAATCACCTTTAGGTATAGAATTGCAGATATATACGATTGGTTGAACATTATTTACAAGATGTGGAATCAGAGTCGTACGTAGGATTTGAGCACCCGCCCAAAAAAGCTGGAAATAGGGAGTGGGAATTACGCAGGTCCGAGCTGCCGAACGAATGTAGGGATTGGGACAATGGAATTGACAAATGCCAAATGCATAAAAGAGAGGCGACGTTGATTGTGCAATTGCTGAATCTAAATCTGCCGATGAAAAAAGAAGTTTTTTTGTATTGTGGAAAATGAATGGTCTTTTTTTTTGGTACTTACCAGAGATCGGAGTAGTTAATTGGGTTAGAAATAAAATGACGAATTTTTTTTTGGAAATTAAAATCCGAGAAGAAATTGGATGATTTTTTTCAAAGGTTTTCTCAAATTTATAAAAGTTTGATCGAATAAAATGATTTTCATACCTAACATTGAAGATATTATTTGAATGAAACAAATTAAGTTCACCTTTTCCTCCTTTGAATTAAAACTGATCAATTTGTAGTTTTGCAACTTTTTTAGCAGGATAAAAACTTTCTTGATTTTCAAATCAAAATCCGGTTCTTTTCATTTGTCTGGAAAATTGAGTCGAAACGAACTCGAGATTTTGTTAAAAGCTGAGTACGTAATTGATTTTTTAGTAAAAATTTTACACTTTTTGGAATTTTTATTCAAAATATTAAATTTTTTAGTTAGTTTACGACTAATTTATTATGTGTACCTAGTTGTTTTGTGAATAGTCAAAATTACAAATTTTTTGGAAATTTGAATAAAAATGGCGAGTTTTTTAATCAAAAATCAAAATTGTTTTTATGATTGGTCGAAATGATGAATCAAGATCAGAATTTCGCAGGTTTTTATAATTGATCAAAAATATGATCCTTTTTAACTTTTGAATCGAAAATTTGATTTTTTGCAACTTTTGAATCTAAATTGCATTTTTTTGACATGAGAAAATATTTTTAAAATTTCCAATTACATTTTTTTTTTTACAAGTGATCAAAATTATGATATTTTGTATCTCTAATTTATATTTCAATTAAAACCATGGCTTTTTAGACAAAACTCACAGTTTACATGATGTTACAATTTAGAGAGACAAAATGTCATTATTTCAGTGACCAAATTTTTTCCTACTTTTTTCAAATGTTATTTTGTCAGTGGTGGGTAAATTTTCACCATAAATGAGAAATACCTTCAAAGCGTTATGTTATGTCACACAAAAACGTTTAAGGTGTCTAACAAAATTTGTTGAGCAAAAAACTTGACTTGGGTTGACCTTTTGAAATGACTTTTTGAATGACTTTTTTGAGGGCCACCCCAACAAAAAAATTCTATGCGTCTGTGTTTCTGGAGCTGTTACAACCCCCTCCCCCTCAAGCTATACGTCTGTGTGCCTAAGATTTAAAAAATTGATGATTTAAAAAAAATTGAGAGTCGCAAAACAAATATTAACTGAAAAACTTGATTTTTTTAACTTTTTAAAAATAATTATTTATTAAGGGTACCTAAATGGAAGCGTTTTTTGATTTTTGAAAAAAAGCTTGACTTTTTGAGTACCATTACAGTAAATTAGTCAAAAAAGTTGACTTTTCAGGACCCGCATCACCTTTTTAAAAAAAACTTGATTTATCAGGACCAGCTTGACTTATCAGGACTGTTAGACACCCTGAGTCGTTACACTTCTCAAAAATTTACCCCAGACCCACTCTCTCATTCTGAATCAGTGAAAAGTCACTGATAAACAGTCAGAATTGAAGCACAGAAAAAAATCTGCAAAATTCACTGATTTTCACTGATTTTTCAGTCATTTTTTCACTAATTTGTTTTCATCGAACATTTTTTTACCAATTTTCTCCTGTGCTGCAATTCTGACTTTCTCAGTGATTTTCGATAATTTTCACTGATTTATAAATGAGAGAGCAAGACATATTTAGTAGTCTAAGTATCTTTTTTTAAAAACAAAATGTAGCTTGAATACTCTCAGGCCTAAAACATCTGAATGTCAAAAATCAAAAAAATTCGTTATTCGTCATTATTAGTAATAATTTTTATAAATTGTCAATCGAAATCAGAATTTGTAGTCTAACAAATTGCAATGTTTCATCGATGTTCCAATAGGACCAAATTACCACATCTCGTGATTAATTAGGTAGGTACTTAAAATCATGACTATTTTACCTTTTCACCCCAAAAAAACTTTCAAAATGATGAATTCTGTGACTTTTGAAACAAAATTGTATTTTTTCTTTGTCTCAAGTCACTATTTTTCATCTTCAATTAAAACTACATTTTCTTGTAAATTTGAATAAAAACTATGATTTTAAGCTAAAATTACAATAGATTCTTTACTTACATCTGATCAAAATTAAGACATTTTGTAATATTTTATTCAAAATCGCGATTTTTAAATCAAATTTACAGGATTGGAAATGTATCTACAATAGGAAAAATCATGCCTAACATTTTTTATTTACCTAACTTTTTTTTTTAAATCACGATTTTTAGTCGAAATCAAAATTTCTCAAAATCGCATTATTGGTTCAAATTACGATTTTTGAATCAAAATCACAATTTCTAGTCAAAACCACAATTTCGAAAGCACAATTTCTGAATTACAAATTACCCTTACGATTTCTAATCAAAAACACTACGACTTAAAATCTTTACCAAGAATCATAATTTCTGAATCGAAATCACAATTTTTAGTCAAAACTACATTTTTCAATCAATTAAGGTTACTTACGACTTTTGAAACAAAAACTACGATTTTTAGTCAAAATTATAATTTCGAAATTACCATCGCGATTTTAAGACAAAACTAGATTCAAAGAAATATGATTTTGACTAAAAAATTATTTCAACACAATTTATGATTTTTAAATATTGAAAAAGGAAATCGTAACTTGTAAAAACAAACTTTTTGGACCGAAATAGCGATTTTTAGAGAAAATTGCAACTTTCCAACAAACGAAAAAAATTACAATGAGACAAAACGATTTTGAAATATTTTTCAATTCGCAATTTTGATTTAAAAATCACAAACGACATCAATTTTGGTTCAAAAATCAGAACAGTGTTTAGTCTGATTATAAAGTGCTGGTAAAAGATACTCTATTTTGTGATTTTTTTGTCGAAAATCCCAATTTCTAATTTCTCATTTTTGGTCAAAATTATGAGTTTAGGAATTTTTGCCACAAAATTGTAATTTTCCAGTCATCATTTTACTGATTTTGATATTGGTAGGGTGTCCAAACTAAAATGTATTTATGGGGTTTCTGAATGAAAATCTAAATTTTTCATTTTAAAAATTGGAACTTTTCATGATGTTAAGACGAAAAATGCGTTGATTTAGTTACAAATCACAATTTTTTTACAATTGAAACTTTTCACTCGTATTTTTGAATAAAAATCTAACTAAATCTGTTCTTTTCAAAATCGAAATTAAGAGGTACCCAATCTCGAGTAATTATGCAGTTTGGACCAAAAAGTAACATTTTCAAAGCCAAACAGATAATTTTTCAATCAAAATTAGAAAATTGTTACTGCATTTAAATTCAAAATCATTATATTTGGTGACTTTTGAATCAGAATTATGATTTTTTCCAAAATTCGAATTTAAATGATGATAATTTATACATATTACCTAAATCAGCGATTATTCGAAAATATCGAAATATATTGCATAAGCACTCGAGAACAAGAATATACATTTTCCTTCCACTTAAAAAGTTAGACAACCATCAAAACATAAAAAATTCTAAAATTACTGCGTAAAAAAGTAGGAATTTTCACTCACCATCGTCGTGCCCGGAAACAATACCGAAAACTGACACCTTTGCGACAAACACGCAGCCATCAAATTGTTACAATTTTTCGACAATTCCTTTTTATGAATGACGATCCGCCATACCTACGGGGGTAAAAAAAGCACAAACATTGACGTTAATTAGCATATCGTATGTATAAGTCGCATATAAGTTTATTTGTAGAAAAGCGGCACGCTGCCGTTGGTGTTATTAAGCAGCCTTAATGAACGTATCTCGTTCGAAGTGGCTAACAACAAATTGTAATGGAAAAACGACCATTGTGAATTATTTAATAACGAGCGAAGAATAAATTCAGAAGAGCGTGTCCACACTAATTTGCATATTTAAATAATCGAGTAAACTTTTCATTTGTAGTACTCGAGGAGCGTATACCATAAATCGAATAGCTGGCGTAAACAAGCTAATCTCTTCGAATCGGCCGAAGCAACGAAGAGAAAAAAAATGACCGTCATTAGGGAACTCGCGGTAAGGAGGAAAAAAATTAATTAAAATTTAAAAACGTATTCGGTCCCGAAAAATACACCTTTGGGCGAACATCTGTCGTTAATCGATGTCATCTAAATATCGTCAGTCTTGGAGACGACGATGCGCCGTATAGGTAGGCCAATGTACACCCTGAAATCACCTTAACCAAATTGAATTGCTGTTTTCACTTCGGTCTGAACACGGTTTTACATTATTTTCTAACAAGTGGTCCAAAATTATTAACATGTTTTATCCGCAGTTATCAACTAACACGGCAATCTGTAGTGGTAGGCATTTTAGCAGACTGAAAAATACCATATCTTTATGGAGTGGCAACGCTAATGATCATGATATATAGCACGGGATTCTTGTTAGTGGATTTTATTTCAACTATTATACCTGGTACCGGGTTCTCAAAACGAACTCAATTTATCAGACTCTCGGTTTCACAGTCGTCCTCCTACCTTTTTAAGGTTTTTTTTTCTTCTGTACCATATACCGAGTCTGTTCTATGTGCTGTTCATCTGTGCGATAATCTGCTGTGCCACTAACAACCACTATATACTAATACTTGATGATACTAATGGAGGTATTCTCGGCTCTATCTACACAGTTCGTATTTCAATGAGGTTTCAATTAGATTTATGATCCAGAGCTCGGTGGATGGGGTTTTTCAACGTATGTATTTATTAATATTCGGCGGTTTTCGTTTTACAAATTTTTTTTTGTATTGGCTCAAGATGAATACAGGGATCAGGTAGGTACAATTAGATGAAGATATAAATGAGAGGGTTCAAGTATACGAAGGTATGGACAAGGGCATGTAGTCGATTTGCGAACCTAGTATATTTTTTCCTGCGCTAATGAGGGATTAATTTATGTTACGAGGTTTTGTGAAGAAGTGATCTCGATCAAGCTGTATTTTCCCTTGTTCTTGAATACCTAGGCTTTACATTTTTAAAACCATTTTTTAAAAATAAAATCAATTTAAACAAAAAATAAAATTATTAGGCAGAGAAAAATTGTAGAAAGTTGAATTTATTGCATACTCTCTAAATCTCTAAATCTGAATCAAAGGGTATAGACGGGTAAGAGGTGAATTTGGCCCCAGACATGCTCGTCCACAGGGGGCAGCGAATGTGACGAATAAATTTTTCGTGTTTTTTTTTTTGTTTTTGGGCATTATTGGGACTCAACATTTTCTAAAAAAAAACTAATTTTAAGGCTATAGAAACCAAAATTTAATAAAAGTGGTAAAAATGGAAAATTATTGACTGAAAAAGTCTGTTAGGCGTGGATGAGTAGCACAGGTAGCCCCAGAGGCATCCCGTATAGCCCCTCCGGAGGGGTGAGGGGGGTCATTTTTCACTAGAATTTTGTCCAATTTGGGCTGGGTACTTTGAACGCAAAATTCGTAATTTTACAACTTTTTTCATCACCTAATCGCGGAGTTGAATACTGAATAATATTTTCTGCCGTTCCTCGATCCAGATCAGTTAATAATTTTTTATTAAATTCAAGTAGGAGGGGGCGAATATTTAGGAGAAGGGATAATATTCTGACAAAAAATTGATATAATACTACATATTGAAATTTAAATTTTCAAAGACAGTGATTTCAAATACGTTATCGACTTTACGATTAAAGATAAGGGGTGAGGAAGGGGAGGGGTAAAATTTTGACAAAACTTCATACTAACATATGTAGTACCTATGCATACAATAATTACTCACAATATAGGTATATAGGAAGCCTACTTAAATTCTGTGTTTTTTCTATGGAGAGTTTGAAAACGAATTGAAAATAATTTTTTGAACAAATTTTGTCAAAATGAAATGAAACGTCTGAAAAATAAAAAGCAAATTTTCAATTACATTTAATGTTTTATAATTTTTTCTTATCATAGCCCTTCGAGAGATGAAAAATTATTTATTTTGAATTCCGTGGAAAAAATGATATCAACGTAATGCTTACTGAAATAAAAAATTGGTTTGTAGCAACTAAATTACCGTGTTCACCCATTTTCCATGGCAATTTTTGCAACTCAATGTGCAATATAAATTATTTTTTACACATCCGCACCCGCAAAGCTTAAATTTGCATCCTCTATTCCACTGGTATGTAATGAATTCTCAATTTTTTCTTTTATAGTCCAGTGAGGAATGAACGTTTCTTCTTATTTTCAACTCCAGCAGTCGATTTTGGGGAACTGGGGTGCGTTGTCCAAATTTCTCCATAGAAAGCCACTTTGATATGTAGATAGTAAAATGTGAAGTTGAAAGGCATCCGCTGAAGGTAGTATTTTTTTTTCATTGTTGTGAAAAAAAGTGATGAGCTTCATCCATGCTCATTTTCTCGCTGGTGTTGCTGTAGCAGATTATATGTACCATTCCAATATACCTAGCTATAATATTCTGAGGCATGTGATCTTGTGGTTCCGACACAAACAAAAACGCTTCTGTTACTTTGGGGTTTTGATTCCACATCTTCCACATATAATTTTCATCTTTCTCAAGGAAAAAACTTGTGGAATCCCATCCGCTAAAAGAAAGAAACGAATGTAAGGTAATTGACTTAGATTCTCCCATAAATATTATCTCATATTATAATTAAATAATTGTGATTTTTACACAAGGGGATTCTCTCACTCAGATTTTGAAAGCACTCTTTCATTCTGAATCAGCGAATGAAAAGTCACTGATAAATAGTCAGAATTGCAGGATTTTCACTGATTTTTCAACAAATTTCATAAATTTCATTGACTTTTCAGTGATTTTTCTCACTGGTTTGTTTTCAGTAAAAAAATTACACTGATTTTCTCCTGTGCTGCAATTCTGACTGTTTATCAGTAATTTTTTATAATTAGCGAGATTCAATCATATGGAAATGACACCAAAAAAAATCGATAACCCAATTTCAAAAAATATGGACCCCCTCCCCCTCCTATGGGGTTCGGCGATGGCCTCTCGGGCTCGGAAAAATTTCATACATAGTGACCTTGTTACCATACCAAATTTTACACCTCTACCACCATTTGCCATTTATGCTCAAAAAAATACAATCTGCCACTGGACTATCTATAATTATGTGGGATTGCAAATAATTAATATTCAATGTACAGGATGACTGAAAATTACTTCCCCAAAAAAATTTAAAAATTCGGTAAAAAATTATTATTGATACTTGATAGGATAAATTTTTTTTGGTCATATTCTACTAATATAGATCGTCTTCTAATCTCTGTATAATTTATAACCCGAAAAAATTCAATATTGCGCAATTTTTCCCTTAAACCAGAGCATTAATTCAATAATGCTGAATTAAATCACCTGACTCCAATTTGTGAAGCGCTGAAATGCAATCCTCCTTATTTCAAAATTGAATGCACTGTTTTCAGATTAACAGGGTTCAATTCAAGATTTTGAGAAACTCGTCACCTATCCACAGAAATTCCTAGATTTTATTCCACGCAATTTTTAAATTTCGTTCGACTAGGTTTAGCTATAGCATTGTCAGCGAAAATCAAATTATTCTTCACAAAAAATTCAAAAATGATTGAGAATTTTTGAAGAGGCCTGTGTTCGAATAGTAATGGACCAAGGATGCTGCCAGAGTTGAAATTTTTTGGATAAGTTAATTAAGGAATTTTTGCTAAGCATTTTTTTGGGGGGAACTACTTTTCGGTCACCCTGTACAAGTTCAATTGTTCTTCTCTACCTGCAAAAATGTCAGAAGCTCATTCACAAATCCTCAGTAATGGAACAAATTATGTACTTGCGATAAACTGGGTAACCTACTTTTTCTAAAAACATACATAATGTCTATGGATCTTTTGAAAACACCCTCCAAAAGAGAAAGAAAATTGGTCCAATAATTTTCAGAATTTAGTTGGCGTGATTGACTTGGCGGATTATGTCAACTGGATTAAACAAGCATGCGATTTAATTGATTCGTGAATTGTTGTATGTACTAACTTGATAATCCAAAATAGATAACAATGAAGTGCGAGTACTTTTATTTCATATTCATTTGATGCGAAGTGAAATTATGTGTTTTGAATTTGATTTTTTCATAAAACTGAAGGCATTTATGAGAGATTCTTTCAAAGATGCTGACTAAATTGCCTACTGTGAAATTGAAGGCACTTAAGATATGTCTGATTGCCAAATCAGTGATTTTTCACTGATCCCTTAGTCAAAAATTACTGTTTTTCTCTGAGGAATTGGGAATTGACTGAGAAATCAGGATTGATTTAGTTCAATGATTCAAAAATACAGAATTTTACTGTCTGTCGATCATATCATGAGATTTATTGCGGTGGTACCAACAGTAAAAAAAAACGTTCTGTAGAGTTACCTACACAAAAAATTAACAAATAGAAGGTTGACAATTATGAATTTAGGTCCGATTTTGTAAAGAAAACAAATGTTTTGGAAATTTATTTCTTGTATAAATTATTTTTGAATTTTAAGAACCCTTGAAATTTAAAAATTTTTGCTCATTTGGAACCCTGCAAAAATTCTCATTCTTAGACCATAGAGAGTATTAAATAATATTTGGATTTGGATTTTAAGATCACACTGAGGCTCATTAAAATCCATAGAAAAAATGAATCAAAAATGTGGAAAAATTTTCTATGTGAAATTTTTTTATTTCTTGCTTTTTTTGACTGAAGATTAACTTCGGCTATGAGCGACAATTTTTTCCAAATTGTAAGTAAGTATAATTATAATTTGGAATATCAAAATAATTTTTTTTAGTTGAAAGCAAGAACAGTAGAATCTACCCATACGCTGAAATTAGCTCCCCACACAAATCCCCAAAAAAGTTATTTTAAGTTTGAAAATTTTTACTTTTCTATCCTTCTTTTAAAATCCACGTTGGTGGAAAGCGAAAATTATTTTCAAAATAGCTGTGTTTTTTTTTTGGAAAACAAATTGACAACTTTTTCAATTTTTTTTTCAAATTAAATGTGATCTTGAATCTTGAACTCTAATTTCCAAATATTATTTTTAATACTTGAATGAATTTCCTTGTGTGCATGTCCTCATTTTTCCACAAAATATCTCCACCTGTAATTTTTTCCCCAGCATGAATAATTTTTGATATTTTTGACAGCAGAGATCCCAATTTTTTTTGAAAAATTTTTCAATTTTTTTTTATGGTTCACCTTTGAACCAATGCGTAGATAGGTAGGTATTATTTTCTCGCAGCCTTACCAGGTATTGGGTCTTTTACATTTTGGCGCAAATTTCACTTCAATTGCGCTTCAATAGTTTTGGAAACAAAAAAAGTGAATTTTTTAAAAATTAGTTTTACGCCATATACAGCGACTAAGGCTAGAGGCGTGTTGGAAGGGGGGTTACGTCCGAGTAAGGATTTTAGATTTGTATTAGAAAGGAATGTTAAAATTTTTTGAATATGCTGGGAAGTGTCTTTCAAAATGTCTGTGAGGGTACTAGAATTTGTTAGTATGAGCCTTAAAAATTGCATATTTCCAAAAAAAAAATTCAACTGGGGTCATTTTTTTGGCTGTCAACTATTGGCCTTTGGTGTATTTCAGCAGTGAGAAAATTTTTCAATTTCATCCTTCAATTTTCCCCAGGGCACCAAAAGGGTTAAAATGATTGAATCTTTCTAATCTTTTGTTCCAGCAAAAATGAATTTTTTTGTTCTGTCCTAATTTTGTAATTTCGTTCAAGTTAATTTGTTGTTTCAGTTTCCAGTTTCCAGTTTTCAGGTATCGAGGTTTCAGTTCCAGTTCCTTCACTTCAGTTGAGTTTATTTATTCGAAAAAGTCTTCAAAATTGACGAATAAATGATGTGTCCATCTTCTATTCCATGAATTGAGCGAAATCCACTTTTTTGAGAGGTGGCATAGGCGGAGATAGAACATAACTTATGGGGGGGGGGGGGCTTGTGCCCCAGTTAAAAAGGAATGAAAAAAAAGAAACAAAAATGTTCATTTTCGATGCCTCCCCCCTCCGAAAAACCTTCCTCTATTTTTAAGCAATTTTTTGCTGAATTTTATTTTGAAGACGTTTATCAAGCCCGAGCGAAGCGAGGGCGAAAATTTTTGAAAAAAAATCCAAAACTGAAATATTTTTATTTTTTAAATCAATATTTTAGTATTTATTGAAGAGGAAGTTAAATCTTCAACCTCCATTTCTTATTAAATATTTTTAGACTTAATATGCCCGAGCGAAGCGAGGGCGAAGATTTGAAAAATTGTCAATTTTTAGAAAGAAAACAATTTCATTTTTAATGGTTTGTTGAGTGAATAAATCCATACTTGGGAGTAAAAATTTCGTCCTTTTCGAAGTTTTTAAACGAAATTTCGTGCTTTTTTTGTAGTTTTGAACAAGAATAAAAATTTTTATTTTTTTTTATTTCTTACATTTTCGTGCTAGTTTGCAATTCAATTTGCTGATTGCTCATAGCACCTAATTATTTTCGTTAGATATTAAAAAGACCATTTTCGTAGCTTGAAAAAAACAGGAAATTCGTCACATTGATAATTTATCCCTTGAAAAGTAAAGGTTTCACATGCCCGAGCGAAGCGAGGGCTAAGATTTGAAAAATTTCCGATTTCCAGAAAGAAAATAATTCCATTTTTAAAGGTTTGTTGAATGAAAAATTCCATTACTTTGGAGTAAAAATTGCATCCTTTTCAAAGTTTTTCAACGAAATTTCGTGCTCATTTAATTCACACGAAAATGATTTGGGGGGCTTCAGCCCCCCATGCTTCCCTCCCTATCTCCGCCTATGGGTGGCCGAGGTTCCAAGCAGGTGGCACTGCCCAAAAGCGACGAAAGAATGTTTTTTTTTCGAAAAGACTTTACTTTGAGGTCTCTTACCTCCGACCCCCTTTGGGTTGAAGGATCCAAATTTTTATAAACTGAACTACCTCATCTATTTTCGTTAAAATCCAGGAAAGCGTCATTTATTTTCGATTCACGATTTACCCCAATTGATAGAAATAATTAAGAAATATTCAGAACTTGCAAACGACTCCACAAAATTAAGCTTGACACAAAGGACTAAATGGTACAACAAAATATGTTCGTTTTGAAATTACCATCAAAAAAGCAATCAACTTTAATGCCAAACTTGTCTAAACATACAAACAGCCAAATCACCATTTATTAATCACCACTCGAGCTATTTTCATCCAATTTCCAAAAATCAAGTAATTCCTTCTCGTGCAATTTACAACCTCGTCAGCAAGTCTTTCAACTTTCACCCGAAAAAATCCCACCTCATCGCACAAATAAATTGTACCAGAACGTTAATACAATCCAAAATACGTTAATATTTCCAGGAAATTCACATAACCATCCATA
The DNA here is from genome assembly GCA_033439095.1 of Pseudococcus viburni. Taxonomy (NCBI): domain Eukaryota; kingdom Metazoa; phylum Arthropoda; class Insecta; order Hemiptera; family Pseudococcidae; genus Pseudococcus; species Pseudococcus viburni. The sequence goes on along the minus strand of JAVBJF010000062.1, from coordinate 26,591 downwards.
TAAAAAGGCTCAAAGATGGAAAAAATTAAAATTAGAATCACTTCCGCGTTTACGAATCCGGCATCAATCGCGTTCGTGACACCGCGCTGAGACTCGAGATAACCAGAAGAAACAAAGCATGAAAAAAATTCTATCCGCAGTACAAATGGTGAGTATAATAGCAAATGGCAACAGCATCTCTCAGCTAATTTGCTGGCACACGGTGCCAACATCCTCCATAAACCTTCAACACGCATTTAATCGTTCGAATATGAGCGCATAAGGCGAAAACGACATGACCATGGTCGGCTGGGGCGAAGGGAATTTAAAAATGAAGACATTTTTCGTCGAGAGCCGTTAACACAACCTCACCCTGTATTTACTTTACGTGTCCATCAATTAGTCGGTCTTACTACCGTCTAGTCTACCCGGAGAAGGCGAAATTTACGAGAATGAAATTCGGGCGAGCTCGGCGCAGACTCCGCATCCAATACTTATTCGCATTTCAACCATAAAACCAGCATACGTGCGAAGAGCGAACCCAGACTTGGCATTTGTGAACCCGAACCCATCTCGGCACCGGCGTAGTATCGCTTGCGGTCAACTCGAGACGTTGAAAATCCTCCCTTAATTAGCATCGTTCACACGTTTCCACGCACGTAACCGCGTAGGTATAAATGCGAACCAAGATGCAAGTGTAAATCTGTGAACTCCGCCCATTTCAAAGATTAATGAGGGTTTTTATTGTGGTTTTATATTTTTTTTTACCTATATGTGTTCTAGGCCCAGCTTGCCGGATGATTTCGTCAGCAAATGCGCCGAGCCGACTGAGAGCTCCCTAATGCCCACCAGAACCTATTATTTTTCAAATCTGGTTTCCAGGCTGCGAAATATTTTCGGCGAAGACATAAAAATTTTAAGAGCATTTGAACTGGTTTAAATTTACAAGTAGCCAGACTCGTAGATTTCACGAGCGGAAAATTTACCGATTGGTAGGTGGCCTTTTTCCGCATTTTCTTCGGAATTGAAAATTTATGGAATTTTGAACGATTTCCAGAATGAAAGTACCAATTACCTATTCTGTTGGTTACATGTCTATTATAGATATTTTATGGGATAATTAGAGGTACAATCGACATAAATCATCACCAAGGATCTCGATTCTTCGTTCAAGAAAAAATAACCATTGGTAATAACAAGAAAGGTATTCCAACCGACAAATTGTGGCCAGAAACAAAAACATATCGAAAGTACATCATGAAATGACCCCATATCCAAAATTCCAGGTGTTCAAGTTTATTTCTCAAATTTTTGTGAATTTTAGAAAATTCAAAATTGCCCATGGGCTGCAAAAAAAAAAAGAAGATTTGATTAAATCAAGGAAATATGCTGAAATTTAGTAAATGCTCTATTTTCGACCTTCCGAATCGATTGGAAGTGGTTTTGAGACATTTTGAAGCCTCCAGGAAATTTTGAAATTTTTCAACACTGAAAAGAAGCCCATAAAAATGGGTCATATGAACTTTAGCACCTAAAAACGTGAATTAGCTGTATTGGTGACCTATATTCGATCGATTAAAGTATAATTTTTTAGCAATCCATAACTGCAGATAAAGTCGGTACTCTCTCATTCTGAATCAGTGAAAATTCACTGATTAATAGTCAGAATTGCAGCACAGGACAAATCAGCGAAATTCACTGATTTTCGGAAAATTTTCGCTGATTCAAAGATTTTTACTGATTTTTTTCACTGTTTTTTTTTCAGTAGATAAATTTTCTCTGATTTTCTCTTGTGCTGCAATTCTGACTGTTTCTCAGTGATTTTCGATAATTTTCACTGATTCATAATTGAGAGAGTAGGTAAATACTCTATTTTCGACCAATCGAAAGAGTATCCGGATCCATCAAATTTCAGCTTTTTTATCGATGCATATAAGAGTAGGTACAATAATTTCCAACCTTTTTAGAATTTTGAAGAGCTTATGGCAAAAACTGTTACAAAATAATTTTAAAAAGACGTGATAAAAATTGAGATTTTTTAGTCTGCCTGTAACCTCTTCCTCCCACCAGAAGCTCAAAAATTAAAAATTTTATTCAACATTTTTTTAAAAATTTATTTGTGCTTTTTTATGGATAATTGGTTATATTTTAGCTGTTAAGAAGTAAAAATAATTTTCCTGATTTTTCTCGATTTTTTTGTTGGGGGGAGGGGGGTGCACACTGCTTACATAATTTTGTATATGAGCCAAACCGCTGATTTCGGAGAATCGGAGATATTTTGCAAGTGAATACTAAAAATAATTACATAGACTTTGATGATTGATTTTCACTATTGATGGACGTAAGATGACTCTCAACCCCATTTCCTTCTTAGGGAGTTCTCAAATCACTAAGATCAAATTACAAAGTAATGCCATTAAATAAAGGTTAGGTCCACCTTTTTGAAAACCGTCACCAAATTCGAATCGTTTGGATTAGAAACTCGCAAAATGGTTTTAAAAAATGCTTTGTAATTTCTAGTTCAAGTACTCAAACGGTTGGGACCAAAAAATTTAAAAAAAAATTAATGAATTTTTTCGTAAAAGAACTCAAAATTTGAATTTTATATTTTGCGTCTCTAATTCCGACCACTCACAGAAGTATGCCCCATGATGTTCGAAATTACGTTGTTCTCATATTTTTTTCTTACAGACAAAACGAATGAAACCAAAATCACAATTCTAAAGTCAAAACTCGTCACGATATTCGCAAAATGTACAGGTGGTCGATATTAGGCAATCCATAAAAAAGTTTGTAAATTTTTTTTTGTACTTTTTTTCATTTTACGTAGAAATTAATTATTGACATAAATTCACTGAAATTTCAAATTGAGTTGAAAATGTTCACTTTTGAAATAAAAATTGTCACTTTTTTGCAAAATACAGTTGAGTATGGTATTGCAATTTTTTATTTTTTGACTTTTTCAAAATCATTTTTGGTCGATAACTTCGCGAGATTTTGGCTTCTGGCTGATGATTTCGGTCTCATTCGATTTTTCTATGAAAAGGAATATGAATCTTTTCTCGGTAGATCGCGTCATTAGTGGTCAAAATATGGGGAAGGTGGTCGGATTTAGGTCGATCGGCTACTTTATCCTTAATGTTGACGCTAAAAAAAATTGAGAGCCCCTAAAAAAAAAGATAAATGAAGTCGGGGGTCGGCTTACGTCCATCGAGAGTGAAAATCAACCTCACGAAATTGATAAAAGTTTACGTAATCATTTTTCATATTCACTTTCAAAATATCAGGGAAAAGGAGTTGGCCAAAAAGTTGACTCCTGATTGCACCTTGACTACTGACTCCGGCTCGACTCCGGAGTCAATTTGAAGTCAATCAGCTATTAATTAATCATTTATCCGAGTGCAACCTCCTACAATATTACGAATAGAGGAGGGGAAGAGGGGTTGGGGGAAATTAAAAATTTAGAAGTGGACCCCTGACTCCACTTTGACTCCGGAGTCAAATTCACACCCTGACTTCTGACTCCACCTTGACTCCGGAGTCAATTTCAGACCTTGACTCCTGACTCCAGCTCGACTCCGGAGTCAACTTGGAGTTAGTTTGACACCGACTCCGGAGTCGACTCCTATTCCCTGCAAAATATCTTCGGAATCAGCGTTTTTAGTCACAGATATGGTATACAAAAATATGTGAGTAGGTACCTAAAAAAATATAGAAAAATCAAAAAAATTCTTTTCACTCAACTATATTCAAAATACGACTAACCACCCTCAAAAAAACATGAAAAACTCGATAAAAATTTTGCAACTTGGAACTTATACTGGAAAATGGGAGGGGGGGACCAAAAAATTTCAAAATTTTACCCGTCCATTGGAAGCCATTTCGCTACTATTTTTGGTATATGCCCTTAAAAATTCGAAAAAAGTCGGAAATCGCTGCACTCCAATGTATAATTTGTAAACGAATTTTTCAATTTTTGCCAGTAACTTTTTTCTGCCCAAATATATAAATTTGAACCAGCACTTACGAATTTTGAAAAATTGTGTTTTAATCGATCAAACAGGTGATGAATTACTAATTCACGTTTTTAGCGGCAGTGGCGTCGGAAGCTTTTTTTTCAGGAGGGTGCAAAGTGAGCACAAAAACTTGGAATAACAGAAGGATTTTCGGGGGAGGGGGGCAAAAACTGCAAAAAGGAACCTTTTTTGCACTGTTGACTCAAATAATTTATATAATTGTGATTTTGTTCATGCCCGAGCGATGCGAGGGCGAAGCTTTGAAAAAATTGAGCGTTTAATGCCTAAAAAAGGCCTACATATTTTCATATTTAATGCTTCGAAAATCCCTATATGATGAAATTGGGGGGAGGGAGGGGGTGCAAATGATTCTTTGCACCCCAGCCAATTTTTTTTTTGGGGGGGGTGCAATGCACCCACTGTACCCCACCTTCCGACGCCACTGTTTAGGGGCTAAAGTTCATATGACCCATTTTCATGAGCTTCTTTTCAGTGCTGGAAAATTCCAAAATTTTCTGGAGTCTCCGGAACGTCTCGAAATCACTTCCAATCGATTTGGAAGGTCTGAAATAGGGTATATACTAAATTTCAGAATTTTTCGTTGATCGGATCAAATTTTCCTCTTTTTTTGCAGAGCCATCAGGCAATTTTGAATTTTCAAAAATTCACCAAAATTCGAAAAATGAACTTTAGTCACTGAAATTTTGAAAATGGTGTTCTTTTATGTAGCACTTTCAATTAATTTTTGTTTCAGCTCTAAATTTTTCCGCCGGTTGGGATCCCTTCCTCATCACACCTCTCTGATCACAGCACATTCTTTCTGATACAGTCTCGCATCTGGCGCGTGTATTCCATATCTTTATTCGCTTAAAAAATAATACCTTTAATCCGATGATATGTGACAAACGTTCAGCCACCATCGAGCATCCCGATTGGACTATTTTAAACGCAATGAACACGAGTAACACCTAGTTACGATTTTTTTTCCTTCATTGAGAAAGCATTTAATCCGACGATGACAAGGAGAGACACCCTATGCCCGGTGTAGCAGACGTTAAACCATAATACCAGCCGAACCAGTCTCTCACCTATGTTCGCATTTTACTCCAAATAACCCCTCGTCCGCCTTATAATCTACTTATCGACTGTGGTTATTTAGTCATGTGTTAAAACGCAAATCCTCTAATTCTTTTCAGTAGGGGCCACAAGAACCCATTTTGAATGGCTAATCAACGTGTACGAACCGTGTACCATACTCGTATCCTATTATACTTTCTTGTAACTGTTGTTAGTTATTCATGGCTTACCGCTAATTCTTCCTTCTTTTTTATAACCCGGTACCTTGAACCCTTTTCTTTTGCTAGGGTTATGATGCTAGGTACACCAAAACACTTCATATTTTCGTCGTATAAATCTTATTTTTTCTAACCCAAAATCTATACCTAGCTTAGATCGTATAAAGAAAAAGAAAATTTTCCAAAGTATTAATCGTTTCGGTCTCGAGTACAGATAACTACGTACTTGAAATATTGGTAAATTTGAACGAAAAAAAAAAGGCACATCAATCTAAATTAAATGCATTGCTTCGTGTCAGGTAAAATAAACAAATCTAGTTCTTCAACCCGCCGGTTCATCTGTTCCTGTTCGTTTCACTAGTCCGCAGGTTTATAGCTTAGGTACCTTATGTAATGAAGCTACAAACCCCCGGAGGGAGTTTGAAGCTCTGGTATAGCTAAGGCGTGACTCGGAGAACCAGATAACTGAACACTCAATCAATCATTCAAAGGTTTCCGAGTATAGGTACTTGGTACCTCACAACCTGTACCAAATTCATCATAAAAGCTAACATGTTAATTTAATTTCTTCTTTTTATCAATTTAGGTACCAGCTTTCGATTCGGTTTTAAATTATCTTGAAATTTTTCAAATTCGACCGGTAAATGGAGAAAATATCGGGATGGTGAGATAAAGTTGCAGCCTTTTGGTTGAATTCTAAATACATATCTCGAACTGACTGTCAATGGGGAAATTAATTAGGTAATTTAGTTTATCGAAATGATCTCGCCATCGGGAGCGAGTTTAATTGAGATTTCAAGTTCCAAGGCGAAGTTCACGAATTAGTTGAACAAAAACAGAATAAAATCGTTAATTTAATTAATCGAATACATTGAAATGAAGTTATTAGTAAAAATTATTAGTTTCTAGCATCTGCATTTTAAGTACTTCAATTTTTTATAAATACCAATTTGATGAATTTTACACTCATTTTTTCAATTAGTTTTTAAAGGAATTTTCTTTTCAGAAGAAATTCAACTTTAACTTCTAGCATGACAAGGGGGAGGGGAAAGGAGGAGGAACGACGAAGTAAAAAATTAATTCTAAGATACCCTTGGCATGATGAATTTAAAAAAAAGTTTGAATACTTTTTTCAGTTTAATATCAACGAAATTAAGGACAACCCTGCGTTAATTTATTTACAAGCACAGCCAGAAATTACCTAAGGGAGGAGGTAAATTTGAGAAAAAAATGGCAAGGAGGTAAGAATTCAATGAATATAATTTGAGTCTAATGGTATTTCGGGGGCGTTGCCAAAGTATTCTGAAAAGAGGGTGAAACATATACTTAAACACATTTGAGCAAATCAAAAAATTATTGTTGCAACAATGTTTCAATTTTCAAAATACATGTGTACATATATTCCACGAATAAATATTGAACGATGGAAAGGGCGAAAATTGTTCTTAAAATTAGGCCGAATAGAAAAAATTGCACTTTTTCATGGTATTTTCAGAATAAAAATTTCCTCGTCGAGCTCAACAAAGGGCTTCATTCTCTTCCAACCTTCTTTTTGGGCGCTACTAGGTTTATTATATAGGAACAAAAAAAATTAAAAATTCCAACTGGAGAAAATTTTTATTACGATTTTCTTGATTTAAAGTAAAATTTTTCTCATTTTCCGCACTCAAAAACGAAAATTTCCCAAGAACGTTCAAGAATTGTCAACAAAAAATCCAATGTTTGCCTCTATTGAGGGGGTTAATTTTTCCCTTTATCTCCCACTCGACCCATCCCTGAACAAAATGAATCCAAATTGAAGAAATTAGTTTAATTTAGTATTAGTTTGCAAGGATGAGGAGAAAGATGGTCCAAGAGAAAAAAAATCTAGTAGGCCTCAATGTATTCAAGATTCAGCAGTGATTTCAGGAAATTGGAGGTACATAGAAAAAATTCCGATAGTTCCTACTTCACGCAATCTACAAAATTTATTCAAATAGATAATCTTGGAATTTGAAAAATTGTATCCAGCCATCGCATCGTGTCTACCTACTGGATCTAAAAAATTAAAATCATTACTATTTTCGGGGGTTTCTTGCCTGTGGGTAGTGGGTAAACACCATAGTCTTAGATTAATCATTCGGCAGTTCAAAAGTTTTTATTCGCCTCTTCTTGCTCAAACTGAATACTTGAAAAAAATTTTGAGTTAGGTATTTAAGAACCAGCATTAACATTTTTATGCCAATTTTAGATCTCTTTAAAATGAATTTATGAATTTAACAGATTTAAATTTTGTAATACTTACAAAAGAAGTAGAAACCTTCAGTGTGTGGTTTTTACAAGATAATACTTCTTCACCCCCCCCCTGGTCACCTCCTGTCACTATATTTCTAGACCAAAAAAAAATACAGCCAGGGACCACGGTTTGTACAAAAATAAAACACTGAAAATTTATAATTTTTGCATTTACTTTTCAATGAATTTATCTCCCTCCCTCCCCCTCTCATCACACAATAATTCGAGCAACTTCAAACATGCTCGAGAGAAAAATAAATAGATTCCTACAGATATTCCATGATATACTCAATCTTACTTTCAAAAAACTTGAATTTTTCACCAAGTACCGTTTTTTTTAAATCCACTTTTTTCTACTCTCTCCAAAAATTTTGTTCCAATTACTTGATCCCAAAAGGATTTCACGTTTTTACATTTTTTCATTTCATAAAATTCATGCAAATGTGCCTACTAAAAATTGTCTCAATCTGGAAATAAATGAAGTAGGCATAGGTCTGTATTTATATTTTTGTTGATTAATTAATTTTTGTCAATATTTCTTCTGTCCTTTTTTTTTGTTTAAAAATTTGTGCTATATTTGTTTTACAAGGGAGGTATTCCAATTCGAAGTAAAATTTTGAGCCGAAACAAAAATAAATCGGAAGTACGTCATAAAAGAACCCCATATCCAAAATTTCAAGTGCTGAAGTTTATTTCTCGAAATTTGGCGAATTTTTAAAATTTCAAAATTACCTCATCGCTCTGAAAAATGAGACGTTCTGTATAACAAGGGACAACTTATTCGGATTTTTGAAAATCGAGTTAATCACACTGCGTTATAGTCCATAAAATTCTGAACAAAATAAGACCAGAGCGAAGAAATTTCATTGAAAATTCGCGGAGTTATGAATTTTTGAAATTGAAAGTTGAAAAAAGTTGATTTCGAGAAAAACGAGCTTAAAGTTTTTTAATTTTTTTCCCCCATTTTTTTTTCATTTTTTTGGCGTTTAAAACGAAATTGTGAGAAAAAGAAGCAGCTCAGGGAGAATGTGAATGGAAGCAAATTGTAGAACGCGAAATTTCCTTTCAGATTACGGCATTTATTTTTGTCAAAAATGCTTAGTTGGCATCTTATTGTTCAAAAATGAAAAATCGACAAATTTTCAACTTTTCTCATTTTTTGACATAAAACTAGATTTTGCAAGGAAAGGAAGCATTTTCATGAAAAAATTATTATTACCAAAATTGTAGAGAATTAAATTTGCTCTCTGCTACGAGCGATTAGTTTTTCTCCACAAAGACATGTTTCAAAGATATTTAACTTTCAAATGTTCTTCATGAATGAAAAATCGACAAATTTTCAACTTTTCTCATTTTTTGACATAAAACTAGATTTTGCAAGGAAAGGAAGCGTTTTCATGAAAAAATTATTATTACCAAAATTGTAGAGAATTAAATTTGCTTTCAGCTATGAGCGGTTAGTTTTTCTCCACAAAGCCATGTTTCAAAGATATTTTCATTATAGAGGGAGTAAAAGTCTACTTTTACTCCTTCTCGCGAATCGCTCGGGTGCTCAAACTCGACTTTTACTCCCTCTATAATGAAAAATATCGTATGCAACTCGGGAGATAAATGATTTTCGACGATTTTGAGTTATTTCCCTCGCTTCGCTCGGGCAATAAACCTCAAAATTCGTCGAAAATTACTTTATATCCCTAGTTGCATAATATACTATCAACTTTCAAATGTTCTTCATGTAATTTTTTTTTTAAATGCAAAAAATTTGATAAAAAATGAAACACGTTTTTCTGCTACTTGCGAGCTCTGTTGGAACTTTTCAAACATACCAGGTGAAAGAGGATGAAATTCTCTATCCGAATCGACCAAAACCCGAAAATCGACAATTTCAACCCAAACACCTTATTTCGCGTTCATCTCGAAAACAACTTTTAACATAAGTTGTCCCTTTTTAAACAGAACGTCTCAAATATTAAAATTGAATTTTAAAATATACCTTATTTTCAACTTCCCGAGTCGATTGGAAATGGCCATGAATCGTTTCGGAGCCTCCAAAATTTTTTAGACTTTTCCAGCACTAGAAAAAAACTCATAAAAATGGTTCATATGAACTACCTAAGCATCTACAATCTTGAATTACTCATATTGGTGACCGAAATCAAAAATAAGGTGTTACCAAATTTCAGCGTTTTATCTCAATGTATACATTGTTGGCATATTTTGAAATTTTTTGCAGGAAAATTTTCTGAACAAAAATATGGATTTGAACTTGAAGTAACAAATTTTGGAAAATTGTACTTTAATCGATTAAACAGGTCACCAATATGAGTAATCCGCGATTATAGGTGCCAAAGTTCATATGAACCATTTTTATGGACTTTTCTTTAGTGCTGGAAAATTCCAAAATTATCTGGAGGCTCCGAAACATCTCGAAACCACTTCTAATCAATCTAGGAGGTCGAAAAAAGGATTATACTAAATTTTAGATTTTTTCGTTGATTAGATCAAAGGGTATGGGCGGATAAGGCGTGAATTTGGCCCCACCAGGCGTGTTTGAGCTCCTAAACAATTTTTTCTCCCGTATCCTCCACTTCTTTGACATTAAATCGTACCAAAGAGTTACAATATTGCACGACCAGAACCAGAACAGAATTTTTTTGAAATTTTTTCGCAGAGACCTAATTCAAACTTGAAAATGGTGAATTTTCCGGAAAAAATCATCAAATAAAAAAACCAATCCCATATTCGTGTTCAGTAGGTCAAAATACTCCGATAAACACCCTTTTCACGATAGTTTTGCTCAAATTTTCAAAATTTACTTTTTTCCCCATGAAAAATTAGTAAAAAAAGTGAATTTTTAACTTTAGGCAAAACTATCGCGAAAAGGGTGTTTATCGAGGTATTTTGATCTGCTGAACACGAATATGGGATTGGTTTTTTCATTCAGCCATTTTTTTCTGCATAAAACTTACAAAATTTGAAAAATCTGCTAAAATGACATTTCTGTACGGTTTTTCGCAATTTCCGGCCTTTAGTTCAAAGAAATGGCCAAAACCAAGTGCACAGCAAAACTGTACATAAAAAAACGTAAATTTTGGTAATTTTTCCAGGGTGGTCGCTCTTCGCTTATGTGGTTTTTTTTACGATTGAAAACTTCAAAAGTCGAAAAAACGGGAAGGAGTGCACCAAAATTATTGAAAAAATTATCAATACACCTCTACGAGATGTATAACTTTGTGTCAAAGAACAATAAATTCCCTTCACTTCAGTTGAAATTAAAAATTCTTGAAAATAATGCAATAAAATGGCCATAACTGTGATAGGGAGTGGGGTAGGGTTCAAAATTTTGTGAAAATTTTTTTCTATTCAATAAGCACCATTTGAGGTGTTTAGGAGCCCAAACGTGCCTGGGGCCAAATTCACCCCTTTTCCGGCCATATCTTCTTCATATTTTTCAGGGCGATAAGGTGATTCTGAAATTTCAAAAATTCACCTAAATTCGAGAAATGAACTTGAGCACTTGAAATTTTGGATATAGGTAAGAATCTTTCATGGTGAACTTTCGATTTATTTTTTTAGTAATTTTATACTTTGAAGCAAGAAGCTGCAAAAAAACGGTTGGAAATTCTCTAATTCGATATGATTTTAATTATTTTTCTCTCACCTTCTCCACCCCCTTCCCCACCACCACTGAAAATTACACAAACTAATTACCAATTTTTCAAACTTAATGCCTATTCATAATAGAAAATCCGACCGAAACCCCAACCAGCTTAGCTCCTTCACAATCACCTCTCCACGTTCTCAATTTCAATAAATAAATTCAATCGCAATCCTTCCGTTAATAAAATATCCACCTCAAACGCGAACTCTGCCATGCTCTAAACGAAAATCGCAGCGTGAAGTAAAATAATGAAATAATCACGTGCGCGGCAACTCAATATACCCAAATGAGCGGTTTCTCACAATGGTAGTTAATTAAATAAATACGGCGGATTACTTCGATCACATCGAGCACATTACCTACTCGTATTTACTCGGCACGCTCGACAGCAGTACGACTCACACACGCTACAGCTACGAGTATATTTCATCTCACTTACCATAGGTACCTTTCTACACTCGGAAAATTTTCGTATCACTGAATGTAAATCATTAAAATACACATATCTGTGGGTTACGGAATGCGAGAAGGTAATTACTTCAAGTCGATAGCATAAAGGTAAAAAAATAAATAGAACAAGAGGTACCGAGGAGAGCAATATGATCTCTTCCAGTCAATAATCGTTTTTCATATATCAATGTCTTAGATGCAGTACAGTCATTTATTGAATACTTAGCTCCGTACACCCAAAGCCGTTAATATTTTGACCTTTGGAGGTATTTGTTTCAACATAGACAGAGTGTTGTTTTTATATTTTATTTAGCGGAATAAGTACCCGAGGTACGTGTTCCGAAGAAGTTTTATTCGCATTTTTTTTTTCGTACCGAACCTGTTTTTTTTTCATCATTTATTATCGCAGCTTTGAAAAAGAGCGATCAACGATTTCATTTTTAGTAGTAAAATATTAATCTTTGGAAACTGTGTAATAAATTTTCATTCATTGACTTCGCGAATTGTGCTGCGAATTGAAGGTTTGGAAATTATCGTCTATTTCGGTGGCAGAAATTGATATACAACTCGACAACATCGGACTCAATTAGATACTCGTACGAAATCCTGGCATCGGTTCAATTCGGATTTGAAATTTGTTTCTCGCACTCACGAACGCAATTAATTTGCTGTTCGGAGATGTTCGATATAACAATGCTGCGCTGACTAATTCGCGATAATCAGTCGGGCTGTGAAAGGTGCACAAAAGCTGGATATTTCAAAGAAACGCGCCCGTACATTATGGAATTCTTTTGTAAGATCCCTTTTGAAATTCTCAGGTTGCTCCGCTCTGGTTTACCTATCGTTTCCGTTACTCGTACTATTTCTGATGTTTACACTTGGATAAATTTGCGTGTCATTTGCGGGTACGGATCGGTTTGTCGTTCCTTTGTGGAGAGCATTTTATCTGCTGTAATTGATCATTTGGGTACCTAGTCCAGGGGTTGAGAGGAATGACTTCGGAGTTGGGAGATCGTCGAGTTGGATGCAGGATGCACAAGATCGAGGTGAAGAGTGATAATAGATGATATGCCGAATCGAATGTGCGAAGAGTGGTAGATGCGGTAACGGTTCTAAATACACGTTGAGACTAAAATTAGAGATTTGGTTTAGCTTTAATTGAACTTACTGATTTCCAATAATGCTTTCTTCGGTTTCATCGTGACTTGAGATTGAGATGCAAGGTGGTACGTAGTTCCGTAGTTCACTTCATAACACATAACACTTTTTAGGAGTTTGAGTTTCAAATCTACTCCGAATTTCTCGATCGAACAACGATTTACGAGCAACTAACACTGAATTTCCGAAACACCGAATTATTTATTAATGAATTAAGAAATAACACGTAATAAAGCATTAATTAAAGCACATTTTCGATGTTTTCCCAACATTATTCTGATAAAATGCAAATGCATTGGTCACATGATCAAACTGACCAATCAAAGAGCTCCAGAATTTTTTGCAATAACTGACGTTTTTCGCCACCAGAGTGCAGCCAGCGCAGCTTGATGCAATTTTTTTATTTTTTTAGAATTATTATTGCTGAAAAGCTGAAATGATTAATATTAATCGAATTTAAATTTTAATTCGCATTTTTGATAGATAGTAATAATTTATTCTCGGAAGTATGAATGAGTAAACCTTACCTAATACGTGAACTAAAATATCATCAATTAAAACAGTAGGAAATTCAATACTTAACTTAACTACCTAACAAGGGAGCTACCCGAAGTCGGACACGCGGAATGAAAATTTTTTTCCACAGGCTTGTAGAGCATCACCAAATACTTCTACAACCAAAATTTCAGCCCCTAAAGTTGATATAGGGGGGAGCTATGGAGGTTTGAATTTCGAAAAATCGCCTAATACACCGAAAAAGTACAAAAATCTAAATATGTAACTCGCGTTCTTTTGGCGTTTAAGAGATGGATTTTATACCAGGAAGGCCATCTAAAGATGGGATAGTCACCTAGATTCGAGTTTAACATGGGGGGGGGGGGATTTTCACTCATACGTTGGTCGTTATTACAATTTTTCTACATCACGCATAAAATGTATGAGTGAAAATCTCCCCCCCCCCCCGATGTTAAACTCGAATCTAGGTGACTATCTCATCTTCAGATGGCCTTCCTGGTATAAAATCCATCTCTTAAACGCCAAAAGAAAGCGAGTTACATATTTAGATTTTTGTACTTTTTCGGCGTATTAGGCGATTTTTCGAAATTTAAACCTCCATAGCTCCCCCCTATATCAACTTTAGGGGCTGAAATTTTGGTTGTGGAAGTATTTGGTGATGCTCTACAAGCCTGTGAAAAAAATTTTCCATTCCGCGTGTCTGACTTCGGGTAGCTCCCTTGTAAGTCCAAATTAGGACTTTTGTACGGAGTGTTCCAAAATTTTAGGACTGATTTTCATTATTTTTTTAATTTAGGTACTTAACTTACTGAAGTATAATTGAGAGAATGAAAACTCTATATTTCAGTATGTTTTCGAGGTTTGACTGTTTGTGGATACTTTTTTTGATGGGGGGGGGGGGGGGGGCAAAAATGCCGAAAATATTTTCATATTGACCTACCGTAAGCCCCATTCTTTTCCTAGGAATAAAATTACCCTGGATTCTAAAAATTTAAAATTTTCCCTTCTAAATGAAATTATTGTTTGGGGTTGATCTGCGCGAAGGAGGAAATAATTGTAATATGGGGGGGGGGTCTAAAATTTCATAATTTTCTAAAAATTGGGTATAAAAAATTTAAGTATCTGCTTGAAATTTTTTTCCACTGAAAACATCATTACTGAAACCAGTATAACAGAACAGAACCTGAGAATTTCACTCTTATCGTCTTATCTTATCTGAAAATCCTTGCAGTGATGGGAAACTGAAACTGAAACTGAAATGATGAAAACTGAAAACTCAAAATGAAAATGAAGTGAATTTCAGTTAAGTTTCAGTTTTTTTTTTTTTAATTTTCTATGTTATTACACAGGTTGGCACGATTTTTGTGTATGGGCTCCGATTGCCAAATTTTAGTAGCGTTCAGGGTTGTGCCGAATCCCTTTCATTTTGATTCGAATCACGAATCACGAATTTTTTCTGAGAGATGATTCGAATCACGAATCCTTTTCTTAGAAATGATTCGAATCACTTTCCGGAAAATAATTTGTGATTCATCATTTTCGAATCATTTAATGAAAATTTCCAAACATACCAAAATCCAGTTCGATTTTTCTGTAGTATTTACCTCTTGCATATTAAAATATAATTCAAACCGATTTCAAAATGTGTAATTGTGTGACCTACAAATTGAAAACATCCCAATTCCCAAAATCCAACTCCGAATATTAGGTATAAACGTTTTAAAAAAAATTGTGACTTAAATTAATCTGGAAAAATTTTACTTCACATTACTTCAAAATTTTCTTCAAAATTTTCTCCAAAATTTTCCCACATAGAAATTTTTTTCATTGACAATTTTTAATTGTGAATTTTATTCTCAATTTTTTTCGTAAGTAATATTTTTTTCAAAGTTTTCACCAAATCTTGATTTTTTGTTGACATTTTTCAACTCTTGAAATTTTTTCTCCTAAGTTTTTCAATTTCGATTTATTTTCTAAAACCTTCTCCTACTTTCCATTTTTCGGAGAATTTTCATTGTTTTCACTTGAATTCAAAATTATTTTTCCCAACCTAAGACTTTTCTCAATTTTTTTCAACTTTGAATTGATTTTCCTCATAAATTCTGAATTTTATTTCCCACTTTCCCACCCAAAAGAAATCTTCAATATAAATGAATGAATAAAATGAAATCGATTTCTTTTGGGTAGTAAAGTGGGAAACAAAATTCAGGATTTATGAGAAAAATGAATTCAAAGTTGAAAAAAATAGAGAAAAGTCTTAAGTTGGAAAAATAATTTTGAATTCAAGTGAAAAAAAAATGAAAATTCTCAGAAAAAATGCAAAGTAGGAAAAGGTTTGAGAAAATAATTCGAAGTTGGAAAAAAATAGGAGAAAAAATTTTAAGAGTTGAAAAATGTCAACAAAAAATCAAGATTTGGTAAAAATTTCGAAAAAAAATGCTAAGATACAAAAAAAATTGAGAATAAATTATCAGAAAGAAAAAAATAGGTATTAAAAAAAAAATGATTCGTAAAATGATTAGAAAAGTACAAAAACTTCGAATCACGAATCATTTTCAATCCGATGATTCGAATCATTTTTCGAATCATAAAATAAGTGATTCGAATCGGCACAACCCTGGTTGTTTTTTTGTAATTAATCAAGGGGAAAATTTTTTGGTCAAAATTTGCTTTTGGAGGGTGGGGAGTTGTAAAACGAAGTTTTTCGAGAACAATGAATACGGAATTGAGAAAAAAAATGTTTTTTGGCCTAGGTACTCCTACAGAAAATTTCACGGCAAATCGAATGGAACAAACCGCAGACCTCACGTTACTGTTAACAGTTGGTCTCAAAACTGGTCATTTAATAAATAATGAGAAAAATTGAAAAATCATTTTCCGGCCTAGACCCTTTCGCTATTGTCGACAAAAGCACTCGTGCAAGGTGCAACTATTACCTGACCCTTTGCACCATTTACAAGTAGATATCTATAATATGTATACTCGTTCTGATAAAAAAATACCTACCGGTACATAATTTATTGAGGTTGGAATGGATTAGGACTTAGAAGCAAAACTTTGGTAGGTGTTTCTGAGGAACGAAGTTGGGAAGAGTACTTACTCTCTGAATTTGAATCAGTGAAAATTCACTGAAGAAATAGCCAGAATTAGGTTACTAAAAGAATCAGTGTAATTTCACTACCGATTAGAGAAAAACTACCTACTTACTGATTCAATTAAGTAGTGAATTTTCATTTTTGAATCAGTAATTTTTTCAATTACTGAAATGAATCAGTAAAAATTTACATTTATTGATTGAATCAGGAATTATGGAAAAAATTACTGATTCAAAATTGAAAATTCACTGATTGAATCAATAGTTTTTCATTTATTTCTTCACTGACTCAATTCTGGCTATTTCATCAGTGAATTTTCACTGATTTAATTTAAAAGGGAAAATATGAAAAGTAAAAAAGGTATGAGATGGTGAAAATTGCCAAAAATGCAAAGAATCAATTTTCTTAGTTCTTTTATGAACAAAACATAGGAGAGGGATTGGGGAGAAGAGTTTGATTTTGATATAAGATAGATATAGTATCTAGAAGTTCCAAAATCAGATAATTTCAAGTCTACCATTGAAATAGGTACGTGAATCCATAAACTCCTCATTCCCTTTTCAATCAGAATTTGAAAGGAGAGAATCCAAAAAATTTTTGATTCACCTCGGTGTTTATTGTGTCTAGTATTATTCAATTCTCGAAAGAAAAGAAAATTGATAGGTATACCTACAAAAAAACTGTATTGAAGAGTTGAGATTAATATTTCAGTCGTTTTTTTTAAACCGATCGACGCAAAAAATATATTGGTTTAGGCGAGAAAATATTAAATTTCCAGATTTCAGCGTCATTTGGTAGGTACCAAAGAGACAAGTGAGGGCATACATGAGGCCAACCAACAATAATACCTAGTTTTGAAATGCTCTTCGTATATGTACATTGAACTACTAACTAATCAATATAACTCAAAAATCATTAGGTACAAATCAAAGGTTCTAGGCTCAAAAAATTCCACTACTCAGACCACTCTCCGTTCTAAGCCTTTCCTCCAACACCAGGCTACGAAAAAATCTAAAACAAGACTCCTACAGACGTATTAATTCTCTTCGTAGGTTAGAAATTTGTCAAAAAATATCAGAACAACTTCATTCGTTAGGTCGGTCGTACTTTGATAACGTGTTAATTAACGGCGTAATAAACGAATTTAACAGAATCTGGCGGCTTTTCAAAAAGATGCCAGTAAAAAGCTAGATACGCTCCGTGAACCGTGAAAATAGTTATACGGTCGCTACCAGAATGGTCGTAGATAAAAAACAGAGTATTTGAGGTACCTCTATGTCTCTGCCCAACATTCACGTATTTTGTCCACCATTTACCAATGCTACAAATTTTCTGTACGACGTGTTCTTTTAATGAGCTCTTAATTTTCTGTCATGGTTCGTGATACCTCAAAATTATTTATTTTTCTTACCTTTTTTTCCTTCTTCTTCTCATTTCTATAGCAAATTATCAACACGTAGACGTTCGTATCTGGGAATAAGTATATTTGAGGCTACTTGTTATAGAAATACGTACAGAGAGAGACTCCACTCCACACTGTGGGCGTTCTTTCACTACGAATTTTTAAGAGGAGAGAAAAGTTTCGTAACGTAGGCTACGATAATTTTTTCACATTACGAATCTATTATCTTCTTTGTTAATTACATTATAATGCATAAACATCGACGTACGTATGCGGTTGGAAAAGCTCAGCGAGAAATAAATCTTCGAAAAAATACCCCGCGGCTATTAATCGAATTATTAAAACCAAGAAGTCGTATTTAATTATAAATTTAGACTCGGAACGATTATCAAAAGAGTCAATTGTTTTTTTCCAGTTCGACACGAAGTCTCGGTTAATCCTTTTTGTCGACGTTTGAATAATTTTACGCTTCGTTGAATCTATTCCAATTAACGAATCTTCGAATTAACCGCCACAATACGATTTGTTTGTCGTTTTTATAATCGAATCTTCATTCAATGTGTTCGTCGAATGCAAATTTTTTAATTTCTAAACAAACGTTGGTCGCGATCGTGTCTAAAGAGTCGTGAACACGGTTTGTAAAGGCTTGTACAAAACGATGGCCAGAGTTCTAAAACAGTTCGATTGTGATTGTTCGATTTGTTGTAAATGAACAGTTGGCCGGGGGAAGGAGAGTGCGGGATATGATTGACATTTTCTTATAATCAGCTCGTATGTATAGATCAATGGAATTATTGCATCTAGGCTTCATAAGCGTTAATCTGATTTTTAGTTTTTGTTTTTGTTTTTTTAATATGTACCGTGCTAGAGTGGAGCAAAAATTTTTTAATTTTGACGAAAATTGGAGAGTTAGTTTACTCTCTCATTTCGAATCAGTAAAAAGTCACCGAAAAACAGTCAGAATTGCAGCATAGGAAAAATCAGTGAAATTCACAGTGATTTTTCACTGATTATTCAAAGAATTCCACAGATTTTTCAGTAAATTTCATAACTATCACTGATTTCCAGTGATGTTCTTTCACCGATTTCCAGTGATTTTCTTTCACTGATTTCCAGTGATTTTCTTTCACTGACTTGCTTTAAGTGATTTTCTTTCACTGACTTGCTTAAAGTGATTTTCTTTCACTGATTTTCAGTGATTTTCTTTCACTGATTTCCAGTGATTTTCTTTCACTGATTTATTACTGTGCTGCAATTCTGACCGTTTTTCAGTATTTTTTTTGATAAATTTCACTGATTCAAAAATGAGAGAGTACTTTTAGCATGCAATCTCTCTCAAAAAAATCTCGAGCTTCTCAGCTTAAAAATAAACGAAACTAGGGATCTTTAAAGTGGGATCATTTTTGAGAAAAACGTGGATTTTTGTCAATTTTGGGTAATGTCACCTTCAGGGAACCTTGGTCACCGTCATCCTCTTAAAAACGTGTGATTTGAGTTTCTGCAATTTCCTTTGATATTTGATACCACTTTATTTGCCCTCTTTTATTGGGTTGAAAAGTTACGAATCGCGGATTTGAAATTTTTTCGATTTTTACCGAATTCAAATCACTTATTTACTCAAACTCTTCAAAATCAAAACAAAATTTTTTTGACCACCTAAAATTATTTTTGATACAATTTTTCAAAAAAATTTCATGGCAGGAACGCCAACTACAGTTCGATTTATGCACTTCTTAGAAAATTTCAATTAGCAGCACTGCTACAAAAAATTAAATTTATTTCAAGGATCGAAAACATTTTCGTTTTTCTTTTCAAGATATTTATGAATTTTATGAAAAATGCATAAATCAAAATGCAGTTGACAGCACACCTATGAAATTTTCTAAAAAAAATTATCAAAAATTATTTTACGCGACTGGAAAATTTTTTAGATTGATTTTGAGATGTTTCAGTGAGCGATTTGAATTTGATAAAAATCAAAAATCTCTCAATTTCGCAATCTGCAACTTTTTACCGTCTGGTAGAGGGGAAAAAATGTAATCCAATTCCGAAGTGAGTGGTTCAAAGAGATGCAAAAACTCAAATCATAACTTTTTAGGGGGGGGGGGGAGATCAAGCTTCCTGGTGGGTAAAACTGCCCAAAATTGGCAAAACCCCATGTTTTTCTGAAAATTATCTCACTTTGAGGCTGGTGCTCAAAATTTTTTTGGAAGTGCCTTACTCAAAGTGAACCTCCTCGCCAATTTTCGTCAAAACCCAAGTTATGTTTTTTCTCGCTTCTCCCTTGTAGGTATCTTACCTACTTACCTAGCTATCTAATTTCAATCTTTTACAATCTAAAAATTAAATTAGGCACTTACCTATAATTGATCTCGTCAGATATCTTATCAATCATCACTGTAATAATTGCCTACGAAAAAATTTCTAATTTAGAAATTGGATTAGTGCTTGGCTGGTTATTTTTAAAAATTTTATTCGTGCCTATTTTTTAAAACATATTTGATAATATGACGTTGAATAATAATTTTAAAATATTTTCGTTATTTTTCGTAACATTCGTAAGTACCTAATAATGAATTTAGTAATTTTAAATCGGTATCTTTTTACTCCTACGAGTATATTACTGCAACATATGTCGATAAATTGTAACATATATTTAATTTCGATAAAAACTCGAGTGATTAATTAATTTCAATTTCGATACCAATACCACACGTGAATTAATGTATTAAAGACACGATATGTTTAAATTAGTGGCAAGAACATGCAGCAATAAAAGAACCAGAGGCGTGACGAAGCAATATTTCTGGGGGGGGGGTGAAGCTCAAATTTTCCCAACTATTTTCCGAGAAATTCCCAACTATTTTTCCTACTTCCCAAAAAAAATTCCCAACTAGGTAATTTTTATCGTAGCCGCCCAGGTGTTGTGAAAAAAACAAACAAATAAACACACTTGACAAAATTTCAAATTTCAACTTGAATGCAGCCTTGAGAGGCAGTGATATGGACAGAGACAAAACTTAGGCAAAAGTCTGAAGGGGTGAAAATAAAAGATTTGCTAGTTACATTTTCAAAAAAAGGGAACTTTTCATAAATTGCACGCAAGCCATTGCAATTTTTACCTTGTTTCAGTAAATAAAAAAATCTAGGTTAGACTAGGTAACATATGTATTGATAATTATTTTGTTAAGATTTATACAGATTTAATAATGTGTTGAGCCCGAGCGAAGCGAGGGCAAAATTTTTTAGCGAAAATAGACTTTCAAAAATTGAAAATTCAACACACTTCTCTCATTGAGATTTTCCAAAATGTGACCAATACTTTCGAATTCTTCTCTATTCCTGCTTTCTATTTTCAACATCGTGATCACTGACATCACAACAAATAGAAAAACAATTTTCAAGATATGGAACGTAATATTTAACCCGAGCGAAGCGAGAGCAATAATTTTTTTTGAAAAATGTATGATAAAATAAGCAAAAGAACCACTATTCTGAATTCCTTCTTAAAGATTTTTGAAAAGCGTGTCTTGAAAAAAAACAAAGGGGTTCAATAGTGATCATTTGGCGAAAAAGGGTGGCTTTAGTGACTAAGCGTGAAAATAGGGGACAGCCATTTAAAAGCTGATTTCTGTCTGAGGCCTGTAAAACCAATAATAAATGAGAAGGAAATTTTTTTCCCCCTTCAAAAAGTATTCAATATTGTCTGAGATAGAAGATGAGAGTGTTCATATCATTGTAAGTAGCGAGGGCGAAAATTTTTGAAGAAAAAGTATATACAAAAGCTGAAATTTTTTCATTTTTCAAATTAATAGGTGAAGTCCTCAACTCATACTTCTTAAGAAAGTTAGTGATTTTTAAAACAAAAATAATTATTTTTTCAATAGATTATTCTTTGAAAAATTTCTATTACTTCCATATAAAAAATTTGTGATTTTAAATGTTTTTTTAAACGAAATTTTAGCTATTTTACACAATTTGCAATCAACTTTTTCGATATTCTCAAGTTTTTTCAACGTTCCCAAGTACAACTTTTCAAAAACTTGGGAATTTTAACTTTTTTGAATCTAAACTTGAGAGAATTGGAATAAGTTGGGAAAAAGTTGGGAATCCCAACTTCACACAATTTTCCAAGTCCAAATTAGGGATTGTGATATTCTCAATTTTTTCAGCTTTCCCAAATCCAAACTTCAAAAAAGTTGGGAAAATTTGGAAAAAAGTTGAAAATCTCAATTGTACCCAGTTTTCCTAAAATTTGATTTGGGATTGTGATTTTCTTAAATTTTTTCGACTTTCCAAAATTCAAACTGCGGAAAAGTTGGGACAAGTCCCAACTTTTTCCAATTTTCCCACTTTTTCCTGATTTTCCCAACTTTTCTCAACTTTGGCCCCCCACACCCCCCCCCCCCCCGTTAGTCACGCCTCTGAAAAGAACCCAATCAGACATTTTTAGAGGAGAATTTGGTGCCGAAATTTGTTCCTCATGCGCCTAAACAATATTGCACAGTAAGTTAATAATTAATGTAGGTACCCACTTGGCATCAAATTTTTGGGGAAAAAATTCTAGTATTTAATTTAGTAAAAGAAAATCTACCTATTTTGATAAGGTGATTTTCAAACCGAACGTAATCATCACAACGGGCAATTATTATCGTCAATATCAAACCTTGAACGAACCTGAAGTTCACTGGGATGCGTCAAATGACAAATTTTACACTTTGTACCTGGCAGGTAATTTTTTTCTTAACGCGAAATAAACAAAATAAATTGATAGAATTTCAGATTAGTAATTTTTTTCAGGTGTGAGCAATATTGATTTCATTTATCCAAATCAAGTATTTGTCTGTGAGCCGAATCGATTCCCTAGAGGTGAATGGATTCAATGGCTGGTGACTGATATCCCCGGAGAGAAGGTTTCCAAAGGAAGAGTTATATATCCATTTTCGAATTTCTCGAATCCTTCGGATATAGGTTCGTATACTTCGTAACAAGGTTCAACCGAACGAAAAAAGAGACAGAGGGGACAAATTGTTCTCTAATAATAGCAACATTGCATTTTTTGGCAGAAAAATTAAATCTAAGGGGAACCATTTTTTTAAATTATGACCTTTTTTCTGAAAAAATTTAATTTTGAATGAGAGATATTGGAAAAAATTCTTCTTTGAGTTGAAAAAATAAAGGAAATCTATTTTAGAGCAGGTAGAATTTTTGATTCTTTTCCTCTTTCCACAAATTGGCAAATTTGATTTGTCCCTATAATTCATAAAAGTCAACTTCACCTATGTTGAGTAAGATTACATATTTGGTATCATTTTACTTACGTACCTGTTTTTTTTTTTTTAGTGAGACAAGCTTATGTATTTTTAATCTTCGAACATAAAGAAAAATTAATGCTGGAGATAAAAGATGAAAAACAGAAGGAAAAAAGATTCACTTTTCCGTAAATTACATATTTTTGAACTTATTTCTACACCATTTGATAGGAAATTTAGACCTCATCTTATTAATTCTTGCTTTTTTTCAACCAAATTGCAGACATTTGGAACATGATTTTACTCCAGTGCGCCACTTCATGGAAAAATTGAAAAATACAACGTTACTGGCTGGGAACTTTTTTTATCTCGTTATGGATCCGATATTTTCAAGTAAGAAATGAATTAAATAATTTTTGAATTTCCTTTTTTTCAAATACAGGTATTTGAGAAAGACAAAATTCTACCAAAAATCGAGAGAGGGGGAGAGGATTACGAATGAAAATGAGGAATTTACTAACAAATATTCAGAAAAAAAAATACAAAAGTGGCCAATAACAAATTTAAAAAAAATCCAAATCAGCATATTAATTGGCACTGCTATTTTCGCAAATAGAGAAAACTCTGCCTTTACTTTTTTTTGCTCTACACTTCTGAATCGAAGAGGTGCAAAGAAGCAATTCTGTTTCTTTGTGATAACGAAAATAATATATTTTTCCTTTACTCGAAAAAGTTACTCGAAGTTACTCGTAGTTGCGAGACGAGCAGAGCTATTGCTTCAGTTGAATATCTTTATTTTTCTTGAATTTTTCGTTTTTAAAAATCAGGAATTGGTGCTTGAGGCCAGAAGAAATGAGGAAAAGGAACAAGGGCAGCTTGCCCTTCAAAAGACTTTTTTTTTTGATAAAAAGACTTTATTCTCCTCGACCAATATTATACATTGATTTGTATGAAAAAGGTACCAGTGTATTTTAGAAAATTGTTTCAAAAATTTGAAAAAGGAGCAAGTGTATTTAAAAAATTATTGCCCCAAAGATTTGAAAATTTTTGGTAACATTACCTACTGTCATTCATAATTATTTATGAAGAAACTTAGGACATGATAACTGAATAAAGTTTTCAACAAATTGTCAACTTTTGGTAAATTTTGAAAGATGTGTCAATTTTTCAAAAATTTTGGAAACATTTTCCGAAATAGAATTAGCCAATTTCTGATTAAATTTCATTATTTTCAAAAAAATGTGCAGACTTTTTGACCAACTTTTAGACAGGTTTACTCCCTTGATTTTAAAATGATTACTGGACTAAAAATGAAATTTCCATTTTCAGCTCGTATTCCTCCAGACGAACCGCTAAAGAGTAAATGAATTTCCAACACACGAGACGTATCTGTTCAAAGGTAAAAAAAATTGGTATGCGTTAAAATTAAAGATACTTGAACAAAGTTAAATGGCCATTTGATCAACATGCCTGCCTGAAAATACAAACGCTGCAACCTTTTTAACAAGAAGGAACGACCATTGGTGGCTGCATCAAATAAGGAGCAACGATTATTTTATAATCACTTTGGCCCATCGAAAATATGTAATTTTAAACTTAAATAGATAAAATCGTGTGCTATTTTATCAGAATTTTCTTGATTAATACCAGGTACAATCTGCGCGATAAAATTTTCAAAATCATTTTCTGCCATGTGAATATTTTATTAAGAATTTTTCCTATTTTGTTCGTATGTTTAAGAAGTAAGGCGAAAAATAATGAAATTTGTTCCGAATGATTTTTGGTGTTGTCTTATTTTTTTACTATTTTCAAATACAAAAGTGAGTAGTTAGGTACGATTAGAATTTTAAATAGGCATTAAGAAATGAATGAAGTTTTTTTTTAAAAAATGACAGGAAAATTAGGTGAGTAATCAACTATCAGTTATTTATATTATTTTGATTTTTGGTTTCTAGTCAGAAAAATATAAAAATACTCGTAATGCAAAAATTTTTGAAGAACATTTAATTGTACCTAGTTTGCTGCCTAGTAACCCCGAAGAAATTTGTACAGTGAGTTTATGGGCATAATTCTGTTATCAATTATATTAAATAAATTCAAATCAAAATTACTAAATGAGCACTCTTTACGTCTAAAACAGGTCATTTTTGAACCTAATCTTATTATTAGTACTGGCCAACCATATTACATGTATCAAGTGCAAGGATTGCCGGAAATAATATGGGATTTCAGTATTGAAAAATATTACACCGTAGTCATGCTTGGTAAATTTAAATCAAAAATAATACTCTGTACTTGGATAGGTATTAGATGAGTTTTGAAAATTCTCTCAATGGAACAATTACCCACAGGTGCGATTCAAAAAGAAATCAAGCACCCTTCTACAACAGCTCCGGTATTAAAGAATGATACAGATGATACCCTCCGTCCTCCTGAGCAATTTTGGCATCATTGGGTAATTGTCAACGTTCGCAAAAATAATCTCAATTCGGGCACGATAATACAGCCTTTGAATGTAAATGGCAACGTACAACCAAATAGTAAGTACTTTACTTCGAATCAAATCAAAAAGTAAATATTCATCGCGAATTTCCCACCTGCAAAGATATAAAACTCTGACATTTTTGTAAATAATTGCATACTATTGAATATTTTCGGAGATTTTCGAATAATTTTACTAACTTTTGAATAATTTTGCACATTTTTTATTTCAAAAAAATGTATGAATTTTTTAAACTTTGGGGCCCCTAGCTTTGTCTTTCATCAGAGACAGCTCAATTTTTTGGAGTTCTCCCACTCGATGTCAACTTCCTGGCCAATTTTCTTCGAAATCCCAGTTATGGATTTTTTGTACTGATTTTAAAACATTGGAAATAAATTTTAAAATGAAAAAATATAGGTAATAAAATCGAAATATTTTTGAGAAAAAGTACGAAAAAATAATTTTTGAAGAACAAATCAATTGAGGATTGATACAATAAAAATCCATTACCTTGAATTTCACATGTTTAGGATAAAGGAATAACTCGATACCTATAAAAATCGGAATAATTTTGACTGCTTTTCAAAATAAACTTTTCTTCATCTCAGAATTTTTTTCATGGTTTTGCGCGGAAACAGGAACTTTTCATTTTCGGACACGGGGAGGTTTTCACTTTCGGGTTTACTTTTAGTTTTCACTGATATGGGATTTAAGTGAACTGAAAGTTTTTCTTTTATTAGAGTCTCGGGCACATCGATAAAAAATGAAATGGAAGTTTTTGTGGTTGAAATGAGATAAAATTTTAATTTTCAACACTTCGATGTGGAAAAAAGTATTTTGAAAATTTATTCAGAACGGATTCGGATTGAATAGAGACATTGTCTGTAGTTTCTGTTTCTTGGAATTCTAATTGAGCAGTAGGAGCGGAATTTCTGGTGATTTTAAAAACTGCTTCAGTTTCTTTTATTTCTTCTACTGATAAGAATGGACCGGAGGTAGTTTTTTCTTTTT